>CM060920.1:55752500-57197500 GCA_030737875.1 Allium sativum | reverse complement strand
ACCGCCTTATATTATAAGTCATGAAGTCCCAAAACCGAATGATTTCCTAATATACAATGGGGATTGACGATTTTCTAGTTTAGAGACTTGGGACTGGGAATAGATGATCGAACTTTAATAGTTCTTGATGAATACTTATCTGAAGCCGACCACCCCCTAGTATATTAATTGCCAGTCGTCTACCCTAAACCCAAAACCAACCCATGCTCCCTAGAGCCACCCCTCCCAAAATCCCTTAAAATCTTCCTTCGGGCGCCTTAGAGTTGGCTACTTGGCAAGAGTCCTTACCTTAGCATCACACACTGTCCTGGCTACAACAGAGTCCTTCCGCATACCGCTTTGCAAAGGATTTTCAGGAGAGGAAGTGAATCGCAGCAGTTCATTCCTTTCATGAACCTAAAAGAGAGAGGTTAAACTACTACTACTTTTTTTTGGTTTGGTGCGCTTTCCCGAGACTAGATCTCTATTCTTCTTCGTGTCCATCTCTAGGTAGTTCGAGGCGACCAACGGGAGGGCCGTCTTTCTTAGTTAGGGCTAGGTTCGATTTTCTTACAAGTGCTTCAAACAAAACCGTATTCCTCTGGCTACCCGGGAGAGCTTTCAGCTTTCTACGGGGAAACACTTCTATTCAATTTAAAATAGAAAAAAAGAAAACAATGCAAGACCAAGCTGATTCCCATCAACAATTCCACTGAACAAAGGATTTCTGGTTGTCCCCGACCCCTTCCTATAGTGTGCAACATTCCAATCTCCCTCGAGTCAAGCGCTACAACTTAGCATTAATGGCTAGTATACTTAAAGGGCAACACTTGATTAAAAGAAAAGTGGAATAAGACCCGGCTGAGTGGATCGCCAGCTCCTCTTTTTATTTGATAAGAATTAGTCCGGTTGGAAAGTCAGTCAGTTCAAGCGGGCGGCCGAGTACCTGGGGGTCCGGGATGGGATGCCTATGGTATGTTGATGGTCATCAAACTTTTCTGCAATCAGAAGTTGCCTTTTTGGTAGAGGTTTTCTGGTTTTGTTGCAAGTGAAGGATTCATAGGAAGAGGTAGCTTAGCTGTATATTAATTGGTAGGCTCATCAAGTAAGTCAACAGCTTTGGAGTTGATGTCCACACCAACCCTAACTCTTTCAGCAGAGAGAAAAGGAGAGAGCGAACCGGTCTTTGTTTCTAAGGCTGAGCGGCTGCCCCACCTTTATTTGTTGTCCATTACTTGCTTTTCTCGCTCTACTAGATGCTCCTATACTTGACTTTAGAAAGAACTCAAACAATCCATCGTTCTCATCTTCGAGGCGATTCTTGGACGGGGAGCTCCACGGGTCTCGAAACTAGGACCCGCGCACGTTAGTAAGCGCTGCTATTTGGCTTGGTCTCAATCTCGTTCAACTGAAACGATGAGGTGCTTGCCTATTGCCTGAATGATTAGCTTCAGAACTCTTTTCTATTATTTTCATAGATAATGGTCAAGTCAATGCGGAGCAGTATAAACATTGGTTGAGACTTCCTTGTCTCGATTTGGTTGAAAAGGATCTATTTCCACGGCGAACTGGGAAAGACTTCGCAGAAAGCTTGGTCATTTACATTTTTTTGATGAAAGAATGGAATCGTGTTATTACTAAGCCATTGGAAAATCGCGGAAATCTTTTTGAACTAATGAACAGACCAGACCTATAATATAGTAGTTTGGACTGCATCTTCCTGAAGTGCAGGACTTAGGTGCGTAGCGGCATTATGCCAATCAAAAAGTGCAACCCGACAGGAAGGATCGCACAACGAGAGCCCCAATTTCATAGGAAATTCATCATGTGTTAATCACATTCGGCCTTGTCTGATGCTATGCTGGTTATGATTCGCTCTGACCTTAGCAAAAGATGCTGTAGAAGGAGATCTTAATGTCACTATGGATGCGGCAGGATTGATAGTGAGTTCTATGTAAATAATATATTAGGGTCGGAGATTCCTATTATCCTTCTCGTCCAATTCCAAACCATGCCTGGAGTGAAAGATACAGATTCGGATTCGGATATAATAAAGTGAACCTTGATGATCCTGGTTAGCAGGCCAGTAGCGGTTTTCAAAGGTAGGGGGAAGCGAAGCTTAACGTCTGTAAGCAGCGCGGAAGCTACTGCTTAACAAATGAAGGAGGCAGTCCGACTCGACTACAGAGACTACAATACGAGTCATGAGCGATAGCGAAGGCTCTCCCATTCCCGCCAAAAAACTTGGTAGCAAACAGGGCCGACCACGAGGCGTGAGCGAGATGTCGATTTGGTCTGCCGTCCTCCTCATTATAGTCCTCCTAGAATCAATAGCATTTCGTCGGAATACATCCTGTCTTTTCACCATTGCAGTCCTATGCATAGTCAGTACTATAGCCCCAATCATGGCTACTAATAAAATCAGACTAGGAACCAAAAACCAGATGAAATAGTAGGTATAAAGTAAATTGCCTAATGTTTCCAAATTCGTCCAACTTTGTACCTTTCCGGTATAAACCGTATATCTCAGAGAGGTCGTATTTCTGTGGGTTGGTAGTAATGGAATGGTTTCATTATCTAAAATGAAGAACAATTCCCACCAAAGGATCAGTCCAATAATACCACTCACTGGTAAATAGCGCAAGACTTCTTCGTGAATCTCTGCTATTTGAATATTGAACATCATAACCACGAATAGGAATGAAACGACAATAGCTCCTATATGAACTAATGGGGAGATCATAGCGGAGAAGTCGAGTCCTAACAAAAGAAGTAAACCAAAAGTATCGCGAAAGACTGGGATGGGAAACGAAACGGAATGTACCAGATTTTTAGCATGTACAACCATCAAACCAGAGACCAAAGCAGGGCTCGATGAAACAGAAAGTATCATGGTACGTCGACTTTCCCAACAATTGAACTTGAATGCGTCTTCTTGCTCCAGCATTCAAGTCAATCTATTACGACCAGCGCGGTTGTTCGTATTTCATTTTCTTCTAATCGAATCGAGTAGAGCTACACTAAGTTACTTACGGGATACCAAAGTTCTTCAACCTGCGCTCAAGCTCTCCAATTAATAAGAGAGGGCCGTCTCTTATCAAAAAATATTATGTAAGAGAACATTGACAGCTATCATATGGTTCTCCCAAGCTTCTATAAAGCTCAATAAAATGGGAGAGCTCATATCCATAAGCGCGAGGCGAAGGCCCTCATATGAGTCAGAGTCTAAATCTAGGAGGAATGTTTGGACAACATTATTCACGTCATCCGGTTGGGGGGGAAATCCCAGTGACACAATGAGGTGCGTGGCAGTCCGGATTAACCTGTTTTCAAGGCGGACTAATCGGGCTACCGCTCTTTGGTCTTCCGACGATAGACACCCCACTAGAGGAAATAACGGGATATAGGGCTCCCATGGGAGTTCTGCCGGATGGACCGGATCAGGGAGTAGTGGGAGATTTAAGTCCGGCAGAGGTGCCCCATTTCCCAATGCTAGAGGAAAATAACCCATCATGAAAATAACTATGGTATCACCTACTACAGGTATAGCGCTAGCTAAGCTTGTAATTACTGTAGCACCCCCAAAAGCTCATCTGACCCCAAGGTGGTACGTATCCTATAAAAGCTGTCACAATCATTAATAGGAATATGATAACTCCGAGACACCAAACTAATTCCCTAGGACCATAACCAAATGATTGTTTTGCAAATGAGGGATTTCTAGCCACTCCATGAATCAAAGAACAGAACAAGTTTCCTATATAGACTGCGGCTCTCGCTGAAGCAATTGTAGCAGCTCCGGCACCTATTATATTATAACAACCAAAGTAATTACCATGGCTCTTATTCTCTCCCCTATAATAAAAAAGTTGCGCGTCCCCGTTTTCTCGCTAAAGGAAGCAGATTCTACGTCCAAAGTCCATATTTATGCAAGTATCTTCACTTCAATACCCAACCTAGTAATTTAATGATAATCGAACCCAAGCAAGGAGCAGTATATTAATGGCTTGTCTACTTCCTTGAGAAAAAAAAGAGGGTTGGAAATGATTTTATGCACCAACCTATTAATGCTAATCCAAATCTCCACGGAGAAATCCTTTTTGGAAGGACTCATGATTTACACCTCTCCCGAACAATTTAGGCGCTTCTTAGCAGTTTACTGCGAGATTAGCACTTTCTTCGTTACTAAAGATATATCTTTTCCGCGCGACCTAGTTCAACGGTTCATTCTTGTAAGCCCCTTTTCAGCTACACTAAGAGTACTCTTCGGGTCATCATGCACTGACACAATCATTATCCGAGGGCCTATGATCATCCGAAAGCAGTACCTGGCATACTCCTAATAATGAAAACTTGCTGGACCAGTATATTAATTCTTGTTGTGTACAAGCAGAGCATCAACAATCCTTTTCGTTTACAACTACAAATGGTGTAAACTAATCGAGATGCTTCTACACGTCCATTCTTCATTGAGAGTAATACAAGTCGCAAGCACCTTTCCCGGCCTTCCAATCTTTTCAATCGGTCTAGTCCACGCGTGGCCTTTAAGAGATAGGGGTGAAATCCTCTAGCCAATTACCTGAGCGACTACCTGTCAATCGTGTTGGCCCAATTCAAGATCAATAGAATAGAAGCATATTCATAAAATTCTGGTATACACTAACTCTGGCTATTGCGTTATTTTCTACTGATTGCTTGTATCAAGCAGGACGTCCACATGAGAGTTGTACCGATTAATATAATTGATCACACTATCGGACCTGCTTCTTACTTATTTGTTAGTGGGCAGAATCAAAGAAAAAATGAATACATTGGGCTTTCGCCACCTGAAAATGCCGGAAGGTCATTCAAGACTATATGAATTTTTTGTATGCAAGAGAAGCAGTTTTAGTATAAGGAATATCGAGTTATCCCTCGCATTAGTTAATGCAACTGAACCCTTCGCTACTCCTTTTTTTGTGCCAGTATAACTTACTCTCTCAACCTACCTCGAATTTCATATTGAAAAAGGAGGAGGCGACCCCGAATCAATGGGGGAGAAGGAAGAAGTCGAATCAAGCAAAGGTCCCCAGTATATTAATTGGGCATTAACTAGTAGCTGCTTTCCTGGGACTTGAACTTGGTTTTATATATGCTATTTCCATCCACTTGGCCATAACTTTTCTTCGCGAGTCTCTTTCGTCTCTTCCTGGGAATCCAATGCATATGATTCAAGAAAGAAGAGTTCCACCATTAGATTATGAGAAGAGTGGCAAGAAGTGGATCCATATGAAACCTCGCCTGTTGGCTTAGGCAATTAATATACTAGGCCTCCCAAGTACATCATCAGAACGAGCTAGATTCTATTGATTTGTAGGACACTTGATCCGTTTCAGCTAAGCTAATAGAATATATATATAAATGAAATAAATGCTATAACTTTCAGCGAGTTAGGAGATTCACGTGTTGCTGAGAGCCATGGAGACTTTTTAACATCAACCGCAGAGAGAATAGAGTAATACAGGCAGGTAGCACTGAAAAAATCTTTCTTGGCGAGTCACCCTAGTAATAACTAAGGCTCTCTTCGATCGAGCCCCTTGTATGCCCTATTTATACCCCTCCACAGAGGGAAGAGGAAGAAACCATCTCTAATGAAAAAGAAGAAGTTAGCAATCCAACCGCATTACCAGAGTTGGAACTATACGTTTTACTGGGTGATCGCTATTATTGGGTCGCTAAGGCTTTCCCATGGCAGACTCTACAAAATAGATTCCAATTCCATCTTTTCAAGAAAGAAGAGATGAACGGGCTTTTTCCGTGTGGAAGATAAAGTCATGGTTCGAGCATAGCATATTGCAGACGGATAAACGACTCTTTTTAGGAATTGACCTTTCACCCAAGAGTTCCCCAGTATATTAGCGGCGGCTAATCTTTTATTTTATATATTTGGTGGAAGGCTCTCATCGCTCAGGAAGCCACTAGTGATCCCAGACCTGCACCAACAAAACAAGGATTTCACTGCTCAATAGCTTAAGGGCTGGCTACTATATCTCATCCGCACGACGTGCGTAGCTGATAGAGGAGACAACCAGGAGGCCTTACTTTCAGTATTTAATATACTTCTCTTGTTTTGTCAAATCGGAGATGCTAAGGATCTAGATAACCTATGTTGACAAAACTAAGAGTAAGCTGGGTGAAGAATACCCCTACTTTCTAAAGAGATAGAAAAATTCACTTTTTATGGCTGGAGTATGTCTTGAGCAAGGCCACACCTCGAAAGCACTCATGGAAAATGAGAATTCTCTCTTTGGTCTTTTCTAAGTTCAACTTAGCTAAACTGGGCGATTCTCAATTTTTTTCCATTCAAATGTCCTACCCCGCTTGGGCAATTAATATACTAGGATATGGGAGAAAGAAAGAATGATTGGAGAGATTCGACCAGGCTTATTTAAGAAATACTATTTCTTCTGTGAGAACTATGCGACCCAGCTTCTAAATAGAGACTTGGGAAGGGGCTGTACTACTGCCCAAACATCGGGCTAGTAGGTGTGCTCGATAGGGCAAGGTGACCCCGAAACTTTTTTATATATAGAGATAACAGGGTATACCAAGTCTAGTGTTCTCGTAAGGAAAAAACGCTATGGTCAAACTGTTAGTTGTGAACCGGCTTTCTTTGATCTAACTGGATCAGTATGGATTATACTTGACTTTCTGATGACACGCTACGCTCCTTGGCCCGTTAAATGTGACTTCTGGACCGGTGGGTTGTTGTGGTGCTACCTATTCGCTCTTGTAAGCCCGGGTTAGTTTCTGGTTTTACCAAATTTTGGTCTCCTAGCAAATCATGACTTGCTTCGGGGCACATGTAATAGAGCCCAATGGTTATAACTCCCCAATTATTATACTGAAGCACCTAACAATTCTTAAATTAAGTGGTGGATGATATATATTAGAATGTTAAAAAGAATCAAGACAGTTTAGCTTGCCCGGATTAATATACTTGGCCTCTCCTTGCAATAGAATGGATCAGTCCTCCCTATAAGTATACTGGATCTGTCCCCTCGCTTTCAGAAGGTTCTGTCCAATAAGGAAAGAAAGTTCTAGTTACGTGTTAAAATGAAAGAAAAGAGAAGACTATTAATCAAATTCTAATGGTTACTAGTTCCGTTAGCCATGTATTTCGAAAACGGTACTCGAGGTGCGAAGCAGCTTAGTCAGAGAGAAAGTAATTCTGGGAGTTGGGTTAGCGATCCTCCTTAACTGAGTCAGGGTCAGAGTACTCTCAGAACAGAACCGAGCCAGTTTAGTTACACCCTACCTTTATCCTTGTCTTTTAGCTTATGGTCATAGTTTCAAAGATAAACGTGTCTCATAATCACAAAAATAAGGTGTGTAGCGTGCAGGAGTAACTTAACGTAATGATAGAGTCATTTTAGAGAAATAGGTAATGCTAGAGTACGGTTTCTAATTGTCTTGAGAGGGAGGGTGGATATTAGTTGGTATCTAGTTCGATTGAGCTATTGGGGTTCGACTCCATACTCTTGTGTATATCCTTTGGCCACCAATCTAGCCTTCAACCTCTCAACTGCTCCATCAGCTGTTGACTTTATAGACCCAGTTGTAGCCAACTCTTTCCCTAGAGGAAGAGTGAGTCAATCCCAAGTAACAAACCATTCTAGTGCCCCAGTATCTTAGGCTCTTTCTACACAGAGCTGCCAGCAGAGCAGGGTTGAGGTGGTGCATAACGGAAAAGTTTTCAGGTTAAATAATTTGGATTCAATTGAAAAAAAAGACTCGTGGGAAGTAGTAAGGTAAAGCTTGGACTTAGTATATACAAACTCCTGAATAGGAAAATGAGGGTGGTGGATCCCTAACCTTTTCTGTCCTCGAGAATCGAAGCTAGAGAACCTAAGTCTGAAGAAGAGTCTCGGTTCGAAGTAGAGAGAGGCGATCTTCTTTGGATAACCAATATATTAATTTCAACGCTCTAAAAACTGACTGACAAGAATATGTCTTCACAAACCTTCGAAACTGTCCCTTAAGCTGATAAAGCTACTAATCCTCTGGTCACCCGGATCTTGCTGACTCTATGAAATTGTAGAATTATGATGCTGTCTCACAGAAACTCCTCCATAGTTCTTGGGAGACACGGGAACATAATATGGCCTACCATCACAAGGAATCTCAATCAAAGCCCCGAGCCTTGAATACCAAGGCGACCATAGGGAGATGTTCGAAAAAGGTGACATGTCAAGAAAGGTGGAATCATTGTGTAGAAGGATCATTAACACTGGTAGCTTGAGACGAGGCGGTATACTTAAAAAAAGAAAAAGGGTGAGATGTAGGGCTCAGTTTGTCTTATGGAGGAGCGGAGTGAATTTGAACAAAGCACGTGCATCCTAATACCAGTACATTAATTGGGGGGTTTGAATAGTCTATTCTTTGAAAGTGAGTAAAACGCCCAAAGATAACGTGTAGAGGAGGTCGCTCACCAATAATAGGAGCCATCGTCTTCTTACTAAGACAAGCAGCTATCATTAAATTAAGGCATCAGGCTTTACTAGGGATCCTAATTAATAGGGAACTTCCATTCCTAGTAGAAGTCCTCGAGCAACTTCTAGGAGATGGCGATTTTTCAATTCTACAACTCAGTAGTGTGGAGGAGCACATGAGGTCTGACTGATAATCACAAAATTCCATGGAAATTTCTATGAAGTACTTCCATAAAGCATTAGATATGAACTATCCCCCATTTCACTTTATTTAACAGGGGAGTGATTATAAATTTTCCTATCTAAGAATGAAGAGTCGTGGTGCATACCGGGCTTGAAACATTGCACTAACATCACTTTTGCATTTCATCATATAGAAGCCAGCCGTTTAATTCTATCGTGATCATCTATGAAGCCTAGAAAGTACTTCAGAGTCAGAAAAACGCATACAAAAAGGGAATAATATGCCCCATAGAAATTTCCATAGAAAAAAAGAATCTACATTGTTTATTTACCTGTCGAATCGGATGTATAGCTCAGTTGGTAGAGCATTCGGCTTTTAACCTAGTGGTCGCAGGTTCAAGTCCTGCTATACCAAAAAAAACCACTCTTGTATTCATAAGGATGCATAGTCGCGTTCCCGGATTAATATACTTGCACTCGCATCAGGCTGCCTAAGTTGAGATAATGTGAATGAATGAGATGGCTAAAATAGATTAATGGCAGTTATGTTTAGAGTGATATAGGAGCAGTTGCGTAGGATAGTAAAATCTTGATACTGGCGCATCTGAGATGGATCATGCTGGCCAACCTACTACACCTATTATGCAAGGAATCATTGACTGGTTTACATACAACCAGGGCAAAGTGGTTTATGATAAGAATTCCTCGGTATATTAACTGGATTGTTTCATCAAAGTTTTATGTGCCTCCCTTGTTAGTTGTCTAAGAATAGTTCCTTCCGCCTGTATTTAGTAGCATTAGACTGAGCTAGTGTTCATGCTCAGCTGGAGAAGCAGTTTCTTAGGAACAAGCAAAACATAAGTAAGAGTAAATCATGGAGAATCCTCTCTAAGGCCGCCAATGAATATATGGGGCAGGTGAGAATCGTAATTACTTGGTATGAAAGTCCTTCTAAGCCATTAAATAAAAATGAATGACAGGAGATTAAGCCGATTCAAGCTCACTTCGCTCACCTCTGATTCTCATCCAGTTCTATCTCAAAGTTCACTTAACAAAGTTTTCTTAAAGCAATCCCCCATCTATATGGGATCCCCGCTTCCCTAAGATTCTACTAGGGCATATTAATAGGAGAGGCCGGAAACCTAGTCAAGTAAACAAGTCAAGTGCCTATACTAGGTACTAAAATCAATCCCTCATCTGGAACCCCATTCTTTTAAGATGGAAAATAGATCCCTCATATAAATAGTTTTAAATGATTGTCCACAACCAATCACTCACTCATGTGTAGCTCCCTCTTTGCTTAATAAGCTTAGTGAGTTGGCATTCATTATCTGGTATCGAATCATCCTTTAATGCTCAAATTAACTAATTAGCAGGTATAGAAGCATCCCTAAATACTCCAACTGCTCATGCTTGTATATTAATTGGAATCCCTTAATGCTCCAATTGTAGGTAGGGAAGCATCCTGTGAATATTAACCAATTAGCTCATTTTAGAACTGGTTGATAAGGGTTATAGGGTAGATCATAGTTGTTATTCTGGGCCAAATAATTAGGACACGTCAGGCACCATCATGTTTTTTATACCAAAACTATCCTTATAGACATAAGATGCGGCAAAGAACATTATGTTCTTTCTGGACAAGCCTCGACTTCTCGCTCCCGGGCATATAACTGAGTCTCACAAGCTCGCCCAGGTGTTGCATCTATAAGTATTCCCTGTCCTTGACTTCTCGCTCCAGGGCTTCTGTAAGTATTCTCTGTCCTCGACTTCTTGCTATGCTCCCCTAGGGAACCTCTATGTTATCCCTATCCGAATTGGAAGGTATTCATAAGAAAATGCATTAAATTGCCTAGTATACTAAGTCATCCCCACTGGTGTCAACTGGCTAGACCCCAGGTATATATTCTATTCGATACCTGATAATTGGTTAATATGAGACTAATTAGGGTATTTAAGCCCCAACTGAGTACGAAGATTCTCTACCCTCTATTGATTGGTATGATGATTCTGCACATAACTAACTCCAGGACGGACTCTGGAGAAGAAATTCGATACCCGACACAGGGGAATAACAACCTAGACCTTATTTGTTGGGTTCCCTACCAGAACCAGCTATTCGAAATGATTATAGACTGGATTTTCTTGGCACCTTACTAGCAACCTAGATTCTCTATTATCTTATTAATTAACATATTGATTTCTTTGGTATATTGATTCTCTACCAGCTAATTGTTTCATATGTGTTTAATAGGGTCTTATCAGATGAGCCATTATACGATTTGATTAGGCACGTTCATATGAAGATGATAACAACAATGTCTGTATATTCGATACCTAAATCGATGAGCCTCATTAGTATAGACTAATTCGATACCATGGTATTTGGCTACGCTTCAGATTCCATCTTTATTGATTAGATGACCTATGATTCTGGGTCGATTCCCTACCAGCTATTAGACCGGTACTCTTAATTATGTGATTCGCTACTAATATACTGGTAAGGGCAGTCATCTTAACTTAGATTATATACTTATTCATGATCATCTTCGATTCGATACCCGGAATAACAACCCAGCTATTATCAATTATTATAGCCCTCTATTGATTATAAGGCTAATTCTCTACCAGCACCAGAATCACTTACTCATGACCACTTATTTAATTTAGTTCTCTACTATTAATATAATATGCCTAGAATGCCGTAGAAGAAGAAGCAGGCTAGGAGCTGCCAGCAGCTTTATTAGAAAGGGAATACTTAGATTCTCTACCAGCACCTGAATCACTTACTTGACCTTAGTTCTTCGCTCCAGGAGAAGTTACTCCTTCTTGTGCTGCCCTTCCATAATAACAAAAAGTTGGAGAAACTCTTCTTGTGCTTGAGGAAGTCGAATAGATGCTACGTAAGGTGCTGGCCTTACTTGGACACCAGGAGAATCCCAGAGTTGTGATCGCAGCTGGGTAGAAGGGCCCTCCCCATACGAGAATCAGGAAGAGATAAGGAGCCGAACAGCCGCGACTGCATTCGTGAATTAACATAATAGTCGAACCTCCCCTAGAGAAAGAAGAGAGGATTAGGCTCTTACCTACTCATGGGAGTATGCTAGTCAGGACTAGTCCACTAATTGATCTGAGAGTTACAACTACCTCTGCACTAGATCCCTACTTGTCCTAAACTAATTGCTAGCAAGCCTCCTCTGATTCGTCTGATAAGCTCTAGCCTCCTCAGATTGCTAAGAACCCATTATATCGGCTTTGGCTCTGGACCAGTATATTAATAAGTTGAGCCCCAGATATTCATTCGGAAAGTCCAGTATATTAATAGGGAGCAACTCTAGTGACCAGGTCTACACTAAACTTACCAGTTATTACTGCCTAGTGCTCAAACCACTTAGAGAGTTGTTGAAAAAGCAAATCGGGTGTTTACATTTACAGCAAATAGGAAAGAAGAGCAGTCGTGTGGAAGGAAAATTCTTTCTTCGACTTTTGCTTCCCCTTCTTAACCGCTTCAAGGTAAGGAGAACGAGGTGAACCCGGAGGAAGGTGACCTTGTTGAACAAGGATGGATAAGGTAACGAGTTCCACGAAAAGGCATGAGTTCCACGAGTGGGCATTCGTTCGTTGATGTATCCATATTGGAAGGCTAGACGCGTTATCTGCCCCAATTAATATGGCTATTGTTGGGAAATCCTCTTCCTGTCGTGTTGGGCGAAGTCCTGTGAAAGAATGCTTGGTCCTAACCATTGATTATCTTTCTTGTGGTACCTTTCTAGTGCCATGGTTTGGATTAATGGAGACGTCGCACTCCGGGAGCGGCTACATGGGAGTTCTCTCTTTCAGTAGTTCGTCAGGAACGAAACTAATGGATGCAGAGCATAAATCCAATATACTTTCTCTAGTAAACAAAGAAAGCACCACACACTTTACTTTCACATTTCTGGGCTGCAATTAATATACTGGCAAAGGTAGAAAGAGCGGCCCAAGAATAATATAGAGAAGACGGAGTGCTTTAGATGACTAGTGGAAGACTAATTCGCTCTCAATGGTACTGGACAAGCAATTGGCATGAACGAATGTGCAGTATATTAGTTGGGTAGCGTAGCTCCGGGACGGATTGCACAATGTTAGACTCCCACTCTACGTCCTTTATAATCCTACTCCCGCCTTCCTTCGGGCGCCTTCGCTCTCGTTGCTTGCACCCTCCCGCTGGACGCCTTCGTATCCGCTTACTAAACATTTACCTAATCACTTTTGACACCAGACGATAACGCACTTCCTTTTCTCGGAGTTGTTATTAAAAACCAAGGCCATTGATCATATCATACATAGAGATCCTACATAAGATACCCCTTGAATTCTAGCTACATTTACTACCGAATCAAACAATTGAGCTCGAGGTGCCTAGTATACCAAGTCCCAAACTATTGAAGACGACAGCTAAGTAGATACGGGAACAGGTTCTTTACGGATATTTGGTTTGGTTTGGCTTTCAGCCCCAGTCCGTATTGGAGATAGCAAGGAAATACTTAATAACCATGAATGCAGACTAGTTGGTATCATTTCCCTTGGGCTTGGAATACTCTTTTTCTTGTAAGTATATTACTACCTTTCTATTAAAATTCGTTTTTACTATTCTAGTCACACTTCGGTAGGAAAAGCTAATCACAACAGATACACTCATTGATCAAAGGAAACTCCTCACTTATGAAACCCCCTACTTCCTGGCTATACTCCATCTTTGGTCTCCTTACGAGGACAGACTTTGATTCCTCCGCCGAGCTTGATATCGCCTCCTATCGCTTACTGGGGGACTGATAGCGAGGAACTAATAGAACTGGGCATACTTATCTAGAATTCTTATTCCAGTTGTGCCCCCTATCGATATTCTCCCCAAAATGTCTCTTCAGTTGCCTATCAATCTCACTGCTAAGCACTAAAACCAGCGTTCCTGGCCCTAACTAATATACTGGCTATCCCAACGTTTATACTGGCCCTGGTCCCGTTGGTTGCCAATGTTTATACTAGTAATTAAGATACCTCCCCAATTAATATACTAAAGGCAATTAATATACTAGCGTGGTGTGGACCAATTAATATACCGGCGCCTTGTTCTCGCCACCTGGGTTAACGGAAATGCTTTCTCTGCAATGACTTGAAGGGTGAGAGGATTAGTTGCACCTAGGCTAGAATTTGATAGAGAATTCCTCTATCTAAACTATAAGTAATATTTCGGTAATATTACTTAGCAAACTGGGTTTCAGTTAGCACACTTTGTTGAAAATCAGTGAAAGATCGAAGAGTAGATCCCAGCCGAGGACCCTCAAGGTCTGGATCCAAGCCATTATTATTCTGTGTACCGGTCTGTTTAGACAAGATTGATTTCACCTAACTGGAATTTCGTTCATCCCGCCCCTCTGTAATAATTTCCCCTTCCATAACCGAACCTCTTCTCTGATGAACAAAAGCTCCTGGGCATTTAGGTAGATCGACTGATAGATAGATCCCCGGGAGTTGATGGGAAGCCCTCATCGCATGCATGTTATGTTTGTCTCTGAGCCGAGGTCTTTGTTCTTGCCAAAGATGCTTCTTTGAAACCTTATTTGACCGGACCTGAGGTATTGTTGTTGCCAGGGTTGTTTGAAAATTTTCCCAAAGAAATATCCTTAATTAATATAAACAAAAAAGGGCAGACTTAGGTGCTTGCGAGAGTAAGTAATACTACCGAAGCTACTGCATTTCGTCTTGGATTCGTTCCATTAGTTCAATGAAATGAGCGAACTGATTAGTATTCATGAAATCATGGGCTCCCAATACTACAAAAGTATACCATTGCAACAAGAGCACCCCTTGGGGCAGCATCGATTTCTATACACAAATCTGGACAGTATACTTTTGATCCGCGAAGAAGACACCAGGTCATCTTACCTTTCTACCAAAGTCCTGGTATCAACAAAAGAATAACCAAGGGACACGTAGCAGTTGATGAAGGGGTGGGGAACAAGGGGATATATTACTACAACAGGTTATGTATCGCAAGCACCTCTCTTTATCGTCTACTGGGCACGATCCCACCCCAGGCAGAGGAATAACAGGAACCGCTCTAAACCACTACTCCCAAGGGTAAAGAAAGTAAGCCAACAGCCTAGCGTGTGGTTCATTTAGTACCGCAGTCATGAAATAATCTGGCCCAATTAATATACTAGGAACTGGTCACATTGGTCTTGTCCCCCCTAAACCTAGTTTTACGTAGAACAACTCCCGTTGGTCGCCTTTGGTAGTGATCATAAACCCTTTCCCACTCGCGTACCTCGTTAAAACTCCTGTCTGGATAGCGAAGGAAGGTAGGGGCCCTAGAGTAAGCGGAGTACCCTTGTTGCTAAGGTGGTTGCATGAAGGTTAGGTTCTGGTCGAAAGACTAGACTAAAGGGGTAGCTCGCATCCTAGTGTAATGCCCCACTCCTTGCAGTCCACTCGTTGGACTCGTGTCACCTCTATGACCCTGCCACCTCTTGCGATCGTGCTCTCATAGACCGTGCTTGCCCAGTATAAACATTGGCCTTTGGTTGCCTACGTAGTAACAAGAGCACTACGTCCCATAAACGATAGTAAATCATAATTCTAGTGCGTAGCGAAATCTTTTGAAAGATGTTCGCCACTACTTATCTTAATTTCTTTTTCATTTCAAAAATGCATTTTGAAAATATCTTCCCGGAGTCCAAGGTAGTAAATTAATAGGGAATTCTATTCTATTTTCGCTACAAATATATCATATATATTACTTTTGAATCTCTTTTATTTGCTAATCTTATTGGAAATCATGTAAAGACAATTAATATTTGATATACCTGTTTGTGCAAGTATTTTACGATCAAGAAGCAATTGCTTCTTGTACAGATTGTGTATGAATTTACTATAACTATAGAATACCATATTCTCACGAGCTGCTACATTTATTCGAGTGATCCACAAATGAAAAAAGTCCCTCTTTTGTCTGCCCCCTATCCCGATGAGAGGAAACCAAAGCTCTCATTTTTTGTTGAGTAGCAGTTCGGGTAAGTCTTGAATGGGCCCCTGGTTGACGCAAATAAACGAATGCCAATTAATATACTGGACTTGGTATACTAGGCGCCAATTAATATACCTCTCCAATGTTTATACTTGCGCCTCGCCCCAATTAATATACTGCATGCAAGTCCTCATTCTCTGAGAAGTCAGGTTTTGCTTCCTTCGAGCTACCAAACTCTGGGGTCCTCATTCTTGCTTGACTTCCCGGGCACGAAAAAATGACCATGACTAAGGAAAAGGACAACCCCTATTTCTGGCTGGACTTCAATGAGTGAATGTTATTCCTATTCCTTACTTTGGTCCGACCGGACCTTCTCTTGTTCCCCGACCAGTTTGCTTGCTCACTAGACGAGTTCAGCAAGAGCAGCTAGTTTAGAGGACACCAGGGGTGTTACTCACTTGACTGAATTACCTAACCTTAGCTCACTTACTTTCTGATCAAGGAAACAACAGCCATTTACTCTCAGCATAAAAGGAATAATATTTCAAAACTTACATAACAAACAAATTGTCGAAAGCCCTACTTATGGGCTGACTTGGCCCAGGAAACTAGGGTTATATTCGGCTAGCAGGGCTCGGATAGCTGCTTCTCTTTGGAAGACGGGGTCCAGTGGAAGAGGCAGGTCGGGCAAGTTGAGTACTAAGATTCGGGGCTTGCTTGACATCTCTTTTATCATTTTAAACCTGACATGACATTGATTCTGTCTCCATTGCAGGAAAGGAAAACGCTGGATCTTTAGCTAGCTCATAGGCGGAGGAAAGGTATAGTTTCGTTAACAGATAAGGAAGGGCTTACTGAAAAAGAACGGGAAGAGCGAGAAAGAGGCGAGCGTAGTAAGCAGGAGGGCATGCCCAGTATATTAATTGGCCAGTATAAACAAAACTCTACGGGACCGGTCTTTTTATCCAAAACTGAGTAAGAGATCCATTCTATTCGGAAGTTATACCAAGAAATCCTCAGTTTCAACGATGCCCGAAAAAAGAATCGACAAATTTTCCTACGCCAGTATATTAATTGGGGAAGGCGCCAGTATATTAATCGATAGTGAGTAAATATCTAACTTTTCTTTTTCATTTTCATTTTTGATTGCAAGGAAGAAAATAAGATTCAATTATGTTCCAACAGGCACAGGCCCAGCGATATCTATGCTAAAACATTGGGAACAATATTCATCCTGCACCCTGGCTTCTGGCACAATGTACAACTCAGTAATAGATCTACAAGAACTCGCATTCAAGGCCTAGGTATGCTGGGAAGGCCTAGTATATTAATTGGGCGAAGTATGAACCAGGGGGCTTCTTACTATTACTGATGTATAACTATTACGCACAAGACCTATTCCAGTTTACCTTCACTAGTTCCAAGTTTCATTCTGATATTGCTTATTACTCACTCATGTGGAATTATTAGTTAGTTCTTCCGAACTGCCATGTTGAGTGTTTTCTTATTATGAAGAACTTGCTGGTTCAACTCAAATGAGCCGGATCTAGTAAGTTCAGTATGGAGCCTTGGAAGATGATCTGTGCAACTAAATAATAAGGGAGTGTGTGGGACCAATCTGGGCTAACGGTCCCGACACACCAGAGTAGGCCTGAACCCTTGGAACCACTTCCGGATCCTAACACCAGGTAGGTAGTGAATGATACGGAACAATGCAATCTATTCTCAATCGGCGAAGCCTCACATCTGGTACCACATAGGATAGAAGGATAAGATATCAGTCCTATTGGACCAGGGAGTCACATCATACCTAAACGACTTTTCGTTCGATTGTTCTTGTTGTTGATGGAAGTGTTTCCTCTTCCTGCCCCGGGGTTGCTGGCTCCCTTGTTCCTAGTGTGTTCGCCCGGAGCGTAGAGCATAGTAATAAAGACTCTCGTTGTTTTCCTTCTACCTTACTTAGGTCTTACTCATACTTAGTAAGAAGCCTATTGATATTGGTTCATTTTTCCTGGCTACGGAAAAAGAGGTGCCTAGTATACCTAGTCTAGTATATTAATTGGGAGGTGACCCCAATCAATTGGGGGAAGTGGATCGAGTTAACCTAACTGATATTCTGTCAAGTGAGCTAACTTAACCCATTTTTGCAGGATGAAGACCGGGAAGGCAATTAATATACTGGCGAGAACGCCTATATTACTTACGGGAAACCAGATTGAACATTGGTAGTTATACCTATTGGACACTCACTCTTCCATTACTATTACCAGAGCAGGCAAGTAACAAAGGCAACAGCAGCAGAGACATAGGGTAAAGGTAATGGAACGAGCAAGCAAAGAAACTATAAGGCTTCAACAACCCCGTACCTAGATTCCATCAAACAGGCATAGTCAGGAAGCTAACTGGAATAAGTAGAGCTGATGAGACTTTTCTAGCCCAACAGTACTTCCATGAACATCGTTTATTAGTTCATCATCCAATTAATATCGATCTTTTGCTTTCCTCTAAGACAAAACTACATTACTATCAACCAAAGGTACGGAGTGGAACGAGCAGAGCGACTGGCAGGACTGGCTACACACCAATTAATATACTGGCAAGGCATTTTCCTTTTTTAACAAAGTATGCGTCCGGAGTCACAAGGAGCCGAAGGCCAACAAGAACAACAGGTCAGTACTACTACGCTTCGCTTACACCGCTCAATCGGGAAATTGCTATGCACCTCCTCCTTGCGCTATTTTCTCCAAGCCAAGCAAAAAGGATATATTCTCCTAACTTGGCTAGGCTTTCTCATAATTATTCTATATTCCACAGAGAATAAGAGAATTACCTTACTACAGAATGTGCTCGGTTCCCTGTAGAAAGTAGGTAGTGAACGACTATTGGTATTGGTAGCGGGGCTACCTGGCACTAACCATTGCATTGATTCTGCTTTTGTTCTTTGGAGTTGGATCATGCAGCATTTTTCTTGTCTTGGTCACTAAAACCGGAGAATCATTAGGGTATAATCGTTTAGTTGATGATTAGTTTCTTGTTTGTTACAATTTGGTACCGATCTAAACTATGAAAGAGGTGCATAGCAAAGAAGTGTACGCGTATTTCTATACCAAATCAAACGGACTGGTTTGTTCAACATTCCATGAGCTTGAACTCTGGTATAACATCATTGTCCCCTATTATAGTAAATTAATGGCCCAGCGTACCTTGTTAATAAAAAGACTCTTCGTTCGGAATAGTGAAATAGGGCCCTGAGTTAGCGAAGTAGTGACCAGAGGTTGCGAAGCTAGTACTTATCACGTCAGTCTTTAGTACATTATGGGCAGAATACGCTTACAGATCAAAGGTGGTGCAACCAAAGCTACACTTAGACCAGTAGTCTAGGTCGTGGGTTCGCCTTACCCTATTCAAGTAACAACCCGAGAGAGGGCTAGCCCATATTAAATGGGATGCATTCCCGTTACAGGAATCAATAGACTCGTTTAGTTATCAGGGAATAGCGAGGTTTCCATCAAGAAACTAATAGGGCAGGAGACGTTAGTATAAACATTCGAGAGGCTAGATTGAAGTATTACCTAGGGGCTATGAGTTTTCCGAGTTGTTCGAGATGTTACTTTCCCTACCTTATTGTTATTTTCTTACCCCGGAGAAAAACTCCTTTTAGTCCTTCTAGTACAGGGCTTTCTAGACATCTGATAAGCCAACAATCTTATTCATAGTAACCTGTAATGCAAGCATTCGTGCATTCATCGATAGGCGTAGTGAATAGACAACTAGTTCTTTCAGGGAGCAGTTACCACTGGCTACAAGGCAGGAGCCAAGCTCTAAAGACGAGAGGCAAGCTAGTCTGAAGGCAAGCAGCATGCAAAGAGTGTAAGGACGAGCCATAAGAATAATGTAGTGGTAGCCTTAGTAGTGCCGGTTGGTAAAAGCAGCTTTCGAGATGTTTGCTATCATAGGAGCGAGGCGAGTTAGTAAGCAAGCCTTGGTTTAAGCAGTCTCCAAGCTTGTTTGTTAAGCGGTAAGGAAGCGAAGCAACTTATGAGGAGACCTTTAGTATATTAATTGGGTCCACACCTCGCTAGTATATTAATTGCCGATCCTCTTAGATTCTGATTATGGGGGATTCAATGCACTTGATGTAGACCAGAAAGAAGTGGCTTCCCCATGGGTGCTAGGAGAGTAGGCGCCTCTTCACTCTCCTTCAGCTGATTCACATACAGAATCGTATCTCTTGGCAAGAGGTGCAGAAGCTCTCTCTTTGACTCAGGAGGGCGTTCCACCACTTCGACTGATGCAGACAAATTAGTATACCAGGCAGTTCCTTCATCGTGAAAGAAGTAATTAAAGGAAGCACCGTGTTGTTGCCTGTATAGCTTTAGTAGAGATCTAGCAATGCAAGTATATCAATTGCACAGATCATTGGTATTGGATGTATTGTTAGGTTGTGCTGAGTCAAATCTGCTCCGCTTATTTTTTTCCATTGCAGAAAAGAGATCCCTTACCCCCACTTTCAAAAATGATGAATATTCAGTCCGGGAAGTTGCAGGTACTATGGATCCTCTGACTCCCAGTTGCCTTCCCAGGTCTCGCCGGTGTTGCCTGTAGGTCGTGATGTGCCTTGAGATGGCCGTCTCCAGCCCCCCTGCCGGTGGGGAATCCGCTCCCTCCCGTTGGTCGCCTCGCTCTGCTGCGTCTGGCCTATCCTCTAGGCACCTTTGGAAGGCAGGGAGTGTGACAACGTACACACTTCCCCTGTCCTTCTCATCAGTTGCAGGGTTTGGTGGCCTGAAATGGACTTGGCTTCGCCGCTACGCACCTCATCTCCAAAGCCCGGCTTGCGAGGCGTCCCTCTCGCTGTAGGACCCTCGCTCTTGTGACATGCTATGTTTCCCTTCTCCATTCCCAAGGGTGAGTCCCATGCTTTTGTGGATCGCGGTCTCACGCACTAATCCCTACAGGTGCCCATAGTAGGCCGACCACCCTACCTAAACCAATCATCATATCGGTCCCTAGGCCCCATTGCTGGAAAGGCTCGGTTTTAAAACCGTACGTGGAGCTTACGCCTTATACGGCTCCTCTAGGGATGGAGATAGGCCCAGCCCAGGCTTGTGCGGTTAAGGTTGTTGTACGGTCTATGCGGAAGAGTGCTCATCCGGATCAATTCGTGAGAACACCTGGCACTTTTAATAAAAAATAGGAAGAGGATTTGACTCCAATGTTTATACTAGACTTGAGATCATCTCGAAGAGTATAGTGTCTGCTTATATACTGGGGGCTCCTTTCCCGGTACGCGGATTATCCAGCGCGCGCGCTCCTCTTCCCAGCCAATCCCCCATTGGATTAAGGCACTAAACAAGGGAATTTGCCGGTTGATTTTAACCCTCAGGTATTGGGCATCATATTCGGCTATGGATTGTGTGAAGGTCGCCTTGTCTAGGTTGTGTGCCTCGTCTACGTCTAGGAGATTAGTCTCGGCAGCGGGAGCTGACAACAAGCGTTGGCAGTTCACACCCCCTCATCATATTGATATGGATAGGGGACCATTGGGGGTGTCCGATTAGCTGGACCAGCTTAGTCCTCCCTGGAAGCGCTTGGATTAGAGGAGGGCGAAGGCCTTGCTTCTGGCTGATTCACCGAGCCCATCCCTTCACTTGGACTCGGAGTGGATTCATCTAGGACCCCGAGCTTGAAGGACTCCAAAAAATTCTTCGAGGCGCCTCAGTCCCTGAATCATTTCCGGGCGAAACCGCAAGCACTGGGCGGGGAACAAACAAGAAAAGGTCGGGAAAGAGAAGGCATACGTAAGGTGCATAACGAAAGACAAGAAGTGGTCTCACCCAATCATTGGTTAAGTTCGGCCTACCTAGTCACTTTCACTTGCTTATTCCATTCAAATAAGGAAAGTGCTATTAATACCAGACTCTTTTCATTATATTTTGGATTCTCCCCCCGATGGGAGTATAAACTTTAGCATATGGAAAGAGTTGCGATCTTAGGGCAGACGGTGACCGGCTTCGCGAGACCATTTCGGCCTACTCATGGCTAGGCAACTATTGGGCGCTGCTTTCTTGATTGACAATCTCGCCATACACACTCCAGTGCGGGGACACGATTTGAACCCGTGACCTCAAGGTTATAAGCCTTGCGAGCTAGCAAACTGCTCTACTCCGCAAGAATCATTTAAAATTAACTCATATTAAGACGTTGTACTAACTTTGACTGTGTTAAGCATAGGTAATTTCATTCAATCGGGTTCTTTTTCATCCGATAGAAGATTGTTGAGTTCTTAAAGATAAGATCATTTATGACGGTGTCACTGAAATAGACCCTCCTAAGCAACCAGTGGTCACCTCAAATCCGGTATTTGGTTTAGTTAGAGATATTCTTTGCCCGATAGCTGAGATCTCGCCAAGCATAGCCTATTCTAGTTCTAGCACCGGAAGAGAAATTAAAGAGGTGCGACTATTATATTAATTCACGAATGCAGTCGGGGATCAAAATATGATGAAAGAGATATTCAGAGAGAATGGAGCACTCGTGTTAGCCGAAGGAGTAGGAAGCGCCAAGGACGATTGATTGCTATGCAGGCGGAAATATATTAAATTAAATAAATGACAGAAGACGAGGAACTATTAAAAAGAAAAGAATAAGCATCGTCAGAATGATCTGAAGAAAGTAGGCAGGAGGCAAAGACTTGAAGCGAAGAGCACCGATTGATGCTCCCTAGCGTTTGTTGAGCTCAAAGTGGATGAGAGAGATTTCTATGCTCTCTATGCTATTTATTATAACCAAGCTCCGCACCTAGTCTCGGTTCAAAGACAGTGGAAGGATCCATCCATTAGCTTTTCTGTCTCCACAACCCAGTATATTAATTGGGGTCTGCACTTTCCTATTATAAACATTCCCCCACGAGCCCTACTATCTTCAACTTTGGCTCTCTATTGTCCACCAAGGAAACTCCAAACAACTCCACTACGTAAGCTTGGTAGTAATAGTTCTCATCGACCCAACCAATATCTAGGGCCTTACCACTCTGTATGGAAGGACTCTTGACTTACTCGAAGACTCAGTCTTCTAACTTGGATTGGCATATTGGGGTCAATTCCACCCTATCCTTGTACCCTGCGCTGCGCACCTTTACGTACAGCTAAGGAAGATGTTCCCCTTGATCGGGGTCGCAATTGATATACTTACCCCTACAGGTTATGCCCTCGCTGTCTACTAAACGAGCGAATTGAGTGAGCGAAGCCTTCCTTGAGCTTCCCCCTCACCCTACAATTTCATCTCCTCTTCCCCGGTTTAGTTGGTTTGGAGGACGAATTGATTGGATACCCGAGAACCATAATCTTTCAAAGAAACAACTTCAACGATGATACATAGGGGTCAGGTTTGGCTCCTTCTCCCCTGCCCTCCAAACAATATGAGAGCCTTTCAGCTTGTACTGCTCACACTCCTAGATCTTCACGGCGGCACCGAAGACCACCATAGTGTGAGCTGCTCCCAGCTCCTAAAATCCCGGCCTACTCAAAAACGAGCTTGAAAGTCAACATCAACAACACGAAAAAGTACATGTTGGTTGCCCCCAGTATATTATAGGTCTGATCATAGGTGAAATCCAATCCCTTCGCCTCGCCATGCCACTAGATATATAATGAATGACCGGCGTGTCGGAACATGTACATAACCACAGATCGCACCGGGCTGGGAAGAGAAAGAATTTAGAAGTACAGTTCGAAAATGGCCGGATTAGTAGGAGGACGGTCCCACCATGAAACAAAGGTGTACATACAAAAAGGCTGGTTATGTTAGCCCCTCCCATCTATATTGACCGGGAAGAGGGGGGAGGCTGCCGCCCTTCTCTATTTTGAGGGATCCCTCATATTGAGGATTTTGGGCTTCCCGGACTCGTAACAGACGGCTAGGAACAAGAAGAGGATAAGTAGTCTCTGGCGTTGCAGGTCCTTCTCCTTCCACGACCCTCTTTTTTTTGTTGTTGCCCAATGTTTATACTGGCTAATTAAGATATTGGTAATTAAGATCACGAAAAAATGAAGAAGCTGGAATAACTCATAAAGAGAGTGGCGCCTAGCCCCAAGAATAATATAAAGCGTTTGTTATCTTTTTGAAAATAAATGTACGATCTTGGACTGGGCCCTTCGCATGACCTTGAAGGTAAGCTCCGTGCTACTAGAATATAAGGCCTCAGCAGCGCTACCTCCCTTAGGACATTGTTGCATTGCCATGGGGATGGGGTAGCCTCGACTTCTATAGGTCCTTGGTTCGACCTCCTAATGAGAATTGAGGTCCTTGCGCGGGCGTCTCATCCCCAAGACTTTCTTGCTCTGTATGGAGTGCCCTATGGTTCCTTGAGTGCCAGCCGTATAGAGGAATGCCATCAACTAGGGCACTATTTGCCTATAATCACTCGATCGCCGAACGCTCGGGCTCTGCGTTTCAAGTTCGGTATCCTAACTGTCTCCTTTGCTCTACCGGGAGCCTGACCCCTTCTTCTATCTTATCTACTGCCTTGCTCCTCGACTCTCAACTGCTCCAGTCATTTACTGTAATAGCTTGCTTCTTGGGTGGCTCGCACCCCGACCCCGGGTGGGGTGGTGTGGCTGAGCCAGAGTGGGCTCAGCAATAGGCCTATGTTTCCGGGCGCACGCGTAAAGGCATGATTAGTTCCACGAATCTCACTGCACTGACCATAGTAAACTCCTTCTCGTTGTACCGAAATGGAGGTCTGATTTAAACGACCAGGTACCTTAAGATGGTACAACCCAACTATGAGGTACATCAACGGGTGTTACAATCATACGTTGATGAGTTTTGGCTGGTACAACCACTCTATTGTCCACTTCTAATAAACGTGATTGACCCAATTCTGGATCATCCTCTGGAATTGTATAACTGTCAAAAGTGAGTGACTGGTCATCGGAACAATTATAGTCTAAATACTCATAAGGTTGGGTCGACGCCGACCTCCCCCCAAAATTGACTTGCAAGTTTCCCCGCAAAAAAGCTCTCCATGCCTACTAGATGAATAATCATAGAAAAAATATTCTTCTTTAGTTAGGTAGTTCTCGGAGAAATAAATCTAGCATTATCTTTCTTTATCCTTTGGGTATTTGTTCTAATAGAATGTTTCTAAGATATAAACTTGATTGCGCCCCAATTAATATACTGGACAATGGCAGAAACCCAGCAAGAACACTCGCAGGCTATGCCTCATGCGTGGACTTCCATGCATACTCAATTGCAATGGTTTTCACTCTGCAACTCCAACACTAGCTAAGGCCACCTAAGATTCTTCCCAAAGTGAAATCGCATAAAAAACACGCTAGGACATTACTTCTCAGTCTTAGACATGCGGGATCCGTCATCCTAATGAGACGGCACTCTTTAAGCCTCTTCATTCCAATTTGAGACTCATGCAAGAGCAGCAAACAAGAAGGGCGAAGAATCCAAAGTGAAAGAGCGAAAGATCCTGATGAAGTCTTCGACGAGGTAAAGCCGGGATAGGGCGACTAGTCTAAGTCAAATATCCTCCGCGGCAGTAATAAATACGGCAAAGTGGCAATTCAATAAGGCAACTCCAGAGAGTGCTGCTTCTTTTGAATGAGTTTGCGAGGCGACCAAGGGGATGAAATAGATGAACGTGAAATGAGCCTTATTTCTCCTTTCCAATGGCCACTTCACTTACTTACTAAATACCGGCTTGAACAAGGTGCTTGCACACTAGAAAGAAAAGCAAATAAAGAGAGTACAAGTTGTTTAAAATATCTCCAAAATAGGTGTAGAGTTCCGAGTAGCGAAGAGGCTTTGATGACGAAGGTACGAAGTGGATTTCTCATAGTCCTCCTAATGAATCATTTTTATGCTATATGAGCATAAACAATAACCATTTAGAATACCTGCAGGGAGAGGGAATTCTATTGTACTCTCCCGGAGGGAGAGGGAGAAATGGTTTGATTCATTTTCCACGTAGGGAAGCATAAAAAGAAGAGTTAAGCCAGCATAGAGCAAATCTCAACCAATGGAGATTTCTATTTGCTATATTTCAAAAGCCATGTTCATAGAAGGTACGGAGAACTTTATTTTGGCTGCTAAGTAGAAGTTGAAGGCTTACTTACTGCTTTTAAGAGCAAGGCGGTCTAGCCAAAGCTTTCATGCTACCTAAAGGGAGAACGAGATGCTAACAACAGGCAGCAGATCAGGTTGTTTACTGACTTTTGTACTAGCATACTTGTGTGTTAAAGGAGTACTTTATTTTGGCTGCTAAGTAGAAGCTATAGGTGTAGGCTTTTGCGCCTTGCTGTAAGGTGGAAGCTAGCTACTTGCTTGTTAAAGTTGCACCAGTATATTAATTTTCGTAGATCTAAAGAATATTACAAACCTATAGCTGATTGAGCTACATTCAATCCTTAGTATTAGTAGCGGGTATTAGGTGAGAGGGCGCCAATCTCATAGCTTTTACTGTGCTTTCTGGATACCTTTCCATGCTTTAACAAGCCAGC
Source organism: Allium sativum (assembly GCA_030737875.1). Classification (NCBI taxonomy): domain Eukaryota; kingdom Viridiplantae; phylum Streptophyta; class Magnoliopsida; order Asparagales; family Amaryllidaceae; genus Allium; species Allium sativum. The sequence goes on along the minus strand of CM060920.1, from coordinate 57,171,344 downwards.
TGCGCACCTTGCTCTTATAAGCATGTAGCTTTGATTTGGGAATAAGCTGGAAGTAAAGTAGTATGCGTTGAAGTGAAGGGCGCTAGTAAGTAAAAAAATAATATGTAGAGCGGAACTATTCTTAAAGAAATGCTGAACAAAAGACGTATGATTAGAGAAAGTAAGATCTCCGATCTGTTGTCGGGAAAAGGAGCTCCAATGGTACTTTAGAATAAGAATAATAGGGACTAATAGCCAAATCCAGGCTTTTGAGTTTGTAGCTAGGCAGCGACTCTCTAGCTTCCAGCTATTCTTCCTTCTCTTATGGGTAATATAAACGAAAAAAGAAATGAAAGCAGCGGGCCAAGGTAATAATTAAACAAACTAGTAATCTAATCAGTCATCTAATCTTAGGCTTTGCTACCTGACTTATCAGCCAGCAAGTAAACTACCTTAACCCCCTCGAAGTCCATTATTGTAGCATGCTTTCAAAAGAAGATGCTCCTGTCCCCAATTAATATACTAACTTTCCCTTTCCTAGACTCATGCTCTGGGCTCCTAGGTTTGTGCTGCGGCTGTTGCATATAGATATCAGTCTAACTCCGCTTGTCTTGGAAGAGTATATTCTAGTTCATCGAGACCCAAGCATTCGCCTATCCTGCCGAAATTCGTAGTAGCCACTCTTGCTCTTTCCATTCTGATTCCGTTGGCGCTAGTCCATCCCGTGCCTACTGATTGCTATCTTTCTTTGACTTTGTCTGGGCTTTGCCGGCTTCCTATGTCGAACGATCATAGATGCGACTGAGCTACTGAAATAAGACTCTATGTCCATGTTCTCGAACACGTACGTTTACCAGCTACAATTCATGTCTGGCTAAGTCAAGGACGAGGCTTTCATAGCCTTGGCTTGGGGGGACTCTACAAGAGTAGGCTATTTGTCAAAAACGACTCTGCTGAGAAGGTTTAGGCGCGTTCTTCTATGTATAGTCCAGAATTCGTTCGTTCCTGGGTTCGACTTCCATAAGGAGGCGGACCCCCACTAACCCCTACGGGGGCCCATGGATAAATGGTCCATCATCACGAAGACCTAGGATGGAAAGCATCCACTGGAGCATATCCAATTGGCAAGTAATAAGGGACATTGTGCCAGCAGGCCTAAAGAGGAACCAAAACTATGCCAAAAGAGGAGCCTTGTACAAATCTTTCCTAGGTTCGCCCATCGAGCTTGGCTTTCTGATCTGTTCCCTACCTCCAGACTCTTGTGGGATCTCCGCTATTATAAACATTACCTCCGACCCATGCAGTATATTAATTGGCAGCTCCGGAAAGCCGAAGAATAAGAAAGAAAAGGCCGAAGAAGTCGGATGCTTTATAGCTAAATGAATGGCAAGGTGCAACTGAAATGGAAAAAGTAGACGCCCGCAGAATAATATACTGGTTGGATGCACCCCTCATTATTCTTGCTTCTGCTCAAGGGCGAGAAAGCTTCAAGTAGCAAAGACAAAGGATACGGGTTTAAACTAGCCGAAAGGAAGACTGGGTTGGGCCATTCCATCGCACAGATAAGTCTATCATAATCCCATTCTTTTGCATTCCGAACTTGATGTATGGAATTCAATCTCGGTAATATGGCGCAAGACGATCTTATCTCGTGTCTCTTCGCAACAAGAAAATCTTCTATGGTCGATGTTCAAATATGTTGATATGTGGGTCCTCCCTCAATATAAGGCTAGGGCTGGTGGATCGATATCCCATATATAATATATCGCTCTTCATCGCCACTCTTTTATATCCTGTCGAGAGGGCACCAGTATATTAATTTCTTTACACAAATTGAAACTAAGGGTCGTTCAATTTTTATGGTCAGACCACTGTAATTAACTGGGGAGGTATATTCGTAGGGACAAAGGAACTTCCTCTCTCGATTAGTTGACCAAATCCGGTGGATATCATCTCCTAGCCTATCTCTCCGGCACCACTCCTCCCTTCGTTTCTCCACGCTTAGGTGCTTGATCGGTGCCTATATCTTATTGTTCCATTAGCCCATTTCTTCAGTCCGGTCCCTCGCTAAGGTTTGCTTTAGGATTCTGGTGCTAGTCCCCCTTCTTATCCGGAAGTTCATGAATTGAAAGCTTAATCCACCTTTAGACTCACGTCCAAATTTTATATTTCTTTTTTTATATATATTACCCATTTCTCTTTTTTTCGAGGTATTCCGGCAGATGGCTATGAAGCGGGTTATTCCCTTATTAAAGAGAAGTCTTCTCCTCAACAACTTGCTCTGTCCTCGAACTAAAGGTGCGTAGCGGGAACGTCTGCAAAAAAGGTGAACCGAAGAATGGCATTCATTGGGCCTCCCCTCTACTTACTTCTGTCTCAGTCATACCACCATAATCCCTTCACGGGACTGACCAGTGAAACTGGAGAGTTAAGACTGATGAGAATTCAAATCTATTCCAAAGTACGGGCTGTGGAGCACTAGTAGTGAACCCGTTTGATTCCAGGCCCAACATCTATCCGGCTACAGCGACAAGGCGCTTCCCCCACCGACCCCGTTTGTTTCTAAGTTCAGCTGGCTCCAATCACTAAGAAAACGGTGTACCAGCTTTAGTTAACCCACTTTGTTCCCTCAAAAGTAGGAGGCGCGTAGCGAGCGACAAACTTATGTTCGTTCCATCTTGTTTCCGTGAATTTCGTCTCCACGGTATGATGTTACTCAATTTTCTTGCTATTACTCGCTTTGTTAGTCAAGGCAAGCGTTAGTGAGGCGCTATCTCCTTCTTTTTGTTTTCGCCGGCCAGTGACGGCTGTTGGGGGTTTTCTCTCTATAATGGCCCAGTATATTAATTGGTTAATATAAAAGGGGAGTTTATTCTGTGCTCATGCGCTTTGGGTCGAACATCTCCTGGCTTTAGGTGCAACTTGGAAATATTAATGCATTCATTCATCCTGATCATCTTGACTGGATGAAAGCTCACTCGCTACAGGAGGGATAAACTCAGAACTTGCTCGTTCTGCTGAAAGATTGAAATGCCTAATTCAAGTCATAATTCAACTCAACTAGCTTTTTAGCCATCTGTCAAGTAAGTAATTCTTTAACTCAAGTAAGTGGTTATTTAACTGATACTTTTAAGTGGTAATTTACTAACCCTATACTAGGGTTTAAGATCAATACCCGATCTGTAACCCATTAAGCGGGCAAGAAGATCTCTCTCATCTATTGCGCCCAGAGATGACTGATCAATCTTCCCCTTTCTCTAATTATATATTTCTTTTTTTTATTATATGCCCACATCTTATGATTGTCCTAGCTATACCTCCTCTTTTAAGCTCTTCTTTTATACTAATAGGGATTCGTCATACCTGGTATGAACTTATTATACTTTTCTTAACCAATTTGATGGCCTTAAAGACTCAAATAGAATATCTAATAGTTGGTGGAGAACTATAATATGATGGAATCAAATCGTATAATAGAGAATCACACTTATAAGGTATTCACATATTGAACTTTAACCAATTATCTGGAATCTAATAAGACTCTAATTAACTAATTTGATGGTATCGAATCTAAGTTATTACCCTTAGCGGGGTAGAGAATTAGCCCTTAGCTTCTTCTCAATTTCTAGGGTAGAGAATAGTTGTGATTCTGGTAAAGGTATAGAGTTATTGATGGAATCGAATGTTAAGATGACTTCGCTTAGTGAGCTTATAATACCCCAATAGAAATTTCATTATGGCAGGGAAGAAGATTCTCAAATTAATATACTTGGCTGTTTGACTAGCTTTAACATTCGCCCAATGAATATACTAATAGTTAGGATACTGGGCATTTGTTCAACTAAGATAATATACCTGTAATCGGAAATAGGCTTGATCAAAGGTAATTGGAAGTGATTGGTAGGTGACTAAGTTATGCTGGGTAAGCAATAAAAGGGATGTCGAGGAGCTAGCGTAGCTATATACTTAGGAGATGTGTCTATAAACAACATTGGTAATCAGAAACGAATATACGAGCTCAGGTGCGAAGTGAAAGAAAGCAAGGTGCGTAGCGAGGAATCTCTCCGGATCCAGGACTAGAGTTCGGCATTTAGTTGACCTTGACTTACCTAGGAGTGTTTATTTAAGTGCAAGGCTAGCTCCGGTTCACCAAGAGTTTTAGTTCATCAAGCAAGAGAGCCTAACAGTAAAGCTCGGGTTGGCATTGGTGTTGTTATGACAGCGTAGGACAACTCCCATAGTGCCTCTTATTAGAGGGTGAGATTGATTCTTCCCTAGCTTTCATATGCGTCTTAGATTCAGGAAGAAGATGTTACGAGTGCAGTATATTAATTCCGGTCTCATCCCATATAAGAGTGAGTGCCTCTTCGTTAGCGGCCCTATTCGCTTGAAGGATGAGCATAGACCGGATTCAATAGATCCTGTGTACTCATTCCATGTGATAGCTCTCCGGGTTCCTGGTATTATGTGCATGCTACTGTGCAAGACTGATCGGATTCTCAGGCATATGCGGGTGCAGGGGAATAATGGAAGCCGTCGGCGCCTATTCTATTAGTAAGCGTGAGCGATGACTGCTTTTGATGCGGAGTCTTCCGAGGGAAGATAGATTGGAAGGCAAGTCGCTAATGCATCTACTAGGCCGGAAGAAGCAACCTGATATGCTTGAGTTCGCTTCTCCCCTGAACTAGTTGTGCCAACCAAATTAATATAATGGGCAGAGTCTCTCAAATTAATATACTGGATTTCCTAGTATATTAATTGGGCGGGAATCATCCTTTGATTCTAGTTGGCTAGCCTTTGATTCTTGGGAAAGTCGCAATCGATAGATAGTCTGCAGAAAAGAAGCCAAAGTGGAGTCACCAGAAAACTATGGATAAGTCCATACCTTAAACCTATCTAGTCGCCCGAGCTAAGTCAGAAGCTCACATAGCAGGTGCGGATGCAACGAGTTCAAGGTGTGTAGCGACCAGTATATTAATTGGTTCTTAATTGGCGAAGAAAGAGCAGACCCTCGATCTCAATTAGAGTAGGGAGTTCCACTAAGAAAGAATACAGGCGTAGCTCATAAGCTAATAACTAATATAGAGAAGTTCCCCATTATAGCTACGATTCCATAAACTCACTTATCGAAACTTATGTCTCGTATTACCGGAGTTTCTTCCCCATTATATTATTTGCCAGTAACAAAATTGCTATAGCTGGCATAGGAAAGGTGTTCAGCTCTTTCATTCGCGGATCAGCTTGAAATCTTAGGCTTAACAGAAGCTATGGCTCCCTCAAGATTGATTTAGCCTTCCTAAGCAGAGCTCTATCATAGTTTGCTAAACCTAATCCAATTAATATACTAAGGGCCTTAATATAGACTAGGGGGCGAACCACTCTTTATTTATTGAGGGATAACTATTGACCAATGTTTATACTGGGCGACAGATTTCATGTGGTTAGTGATGGGCACCCCTACCCCTAATCGAGTTGACAAGGAACAACTCAAACAAGCAGCAACCAAGAAACGAGGGCCCTTCCCAATCTCAATACGGGCTCGTACATGTTGTCAAATAAGAATAGTTTGGATTGCCATGATTTTTTAAGCGGAGAACCCCGAATCGAATTCATCGAACTCATTGCTTCGCACCACTTTGTCTCTGTCCGGTGGTCTTAAGTCAGCTGAGCTAAGTCCGATAGGAAGCTTTTCATGCAAGTAGCCATGGTCTTAGGGTATTTGTTGTTGTTGTTCGGGTTGTTTGAGTCCTCCCGCTCACAATGAATATACCTCCCCAATTAATATACTAAAGGGGAGTATATTCCTCACTTATGCTCGCCTCATGCCAGTAATTTAATTTCTCCTCTCCTCCTTTCTTTGACTACCTCTCTCGTGGGTCAGGACTATCTTATCATGGACTCACTCTGTCTCTTTCAAAAGATTGAAATAACCTACCATAAAAGATATTTCTTTCTGCAGAGTCAAATTTCGGTTAGATATATAGCCTGAGTGAACTGGATCGGAATCAAGTCATTCAACATGGGCATCCTTAGAGTCTGGCTAGAAAATCATTGCAAAGAAATAGGCCTTGCTTCAATTATTCCATCGCATATAATATAGAAGTCATTGAATGAGAGAGATGTAGTTGGTTATAGACTGTTTGGTCTCAAAGCTTTTTAGGTCAAGTGCCAATCCTGTCTTCTGAAGATCTTCTATTGCCCTAGAAAGAATTCACACAAGGTCGACCCTCACCCAGCACTCCTAAATGAATGCGATAATACTGGTTATACCAGTCGATACATGAAAACATGGTACCGAAAGATTGCAATTGCAAAATCACAACCTTACGGCGCCAATGCCGTTCATATACCAGTGGAAGGCAAAGGTCTAGTAACCGTCTTCCATAATTCTCGACGACCTGGCAATATCAGTGAAGGTATTTGAGGTAACCCTTCATCCATTCGGAGTAAAGAGTCGACTCAAGATACCACTGGTAATTCTCTGACATGACATGCTCCTCCGGAAGTGCTCCCTTGGAAGCAGCTTTTGTCGTACTCGGTCCGCCACAAGTCTGGGAGTGTATGGATTCGACAACAGGCCCGAAGCCACCCACCATTCAAACTGCAAAGGATCCCGACCAGTTGGTTTCCTAGCAGCTGCCCTCAACCATGACCATTTACGTGCCTTATTTGAGTGGATACTTCCGCTCACACGATAACCACCGCCGTGAAGTCTGCATAATATGGCTAAATTGCCCACACTATACTTATCCGCGACCATGATTAACCCGAAAAGTGATCTTGTCATCGACAACATCTTGATTTAGACAGGAGAGCAGCCAACACGACCCTTCTTAACGAAGAATCGTTTGGCAAACTCAAATGCCCCAGAAGAAGATATAATCGACTTTTGAAGGGAAATCTTGACTTGGAGATCCCTAAGTATCCGAGCATACTGTTTGGGTACTAGGCGATCCGCGATGACAACATCATCACCGAGAATCGCATACCGTGAAAATGGAGGTGCGGAGGGTCCGTAGACCCTCTCTACAGCTAGCCACACCACAAAGTGATGTGACAAAGCGAAGAGAGGCCAAGAGGCGTAAATTTCCAGTAGTTGTCCAGCAAGGAATGCGATAGGTCCGGGGTTAACCCGATACTTCTTCCTTCCTTGATGTTCAACCCAGTCCACCTATGCTATGTTCCACCCTAAAGTGGCCATGACAGAAGTAGAAAGTTGGGGTCTGAATGACCCTTTGACAATCATATCAATGATAGCTAAGGGCCAACGATCCGTCGCCAAGGATAAATCGTAACTATAAACATCACGATAACCCTTGACCCACCGTAGTGGAGCAGCTTGGTCAAATGTTCCATCGTTGACCAGACGCTTCAGGCGGCAACCCAGTCATGGATAGGCTTAAGGATTCGTTGTTTAACAAAGTTGCCTATGAAAAACATTCGACATCTACCACCGCCCTCGTTAACAGAGCAGGCCAACCGACCGAAAACTGCATTCCTAAATGAATGATGAGACAATTCCTCATCTACCATCTGTTGAATTAGAGGTAGGTATCTCTTGTAGAAGAATTCTACAGAGATATCGGTCCACCAGTCATTGAGAGGATCATACGGAAAACGTACAACCCTATCAAATAATGGTGCGGAAGTGAAACCATGCCCGAGTAATGGATTACCCTCTTGGAACAGAAGGTAAGACCACCACTCGTATAAGAAACTGTGAAACACACCATTGGCGAGCTTCATATCGGCTTTCCACTTGGTAGTAGCATATGGCGCCCAATATTGGGACACCATCTTACCATACCTTGTGGGAATCGACTTCCAAGTTGGCTCCCACTTCGGACCCAAATTAAGGGCCAAAGTGGACAAGAAGGGCAAGTACTTATCAGCCAAGGTATGGAAAGAAAATTATGGAATAGCGCTTGCTAACAATTAAAAGAATGAATGTTGCGTAAGTGAATGGAATGTTGTTGGCATGAGCTATGCAAGCAAGTAAACTACTTCGCCTACAACTCTTTTTCAATCTATTATAACCAATCATGTCGCAACTAGAGGAATTCACGTATTTTTCACAATTCTTTTGGTTATGTCTGATACTTTCTTTTTTTTATTTTGCTATATGTAATGATGGGGATGGCATACTTGGAATCAATAGAATTCTCAAGCTGTGCAGCCTACTTATTTCACAACGGGAGAACCCACTTCCTAGTAAGGACCCTAAGAGCTTAGAAGATATCTCAACCAAAAGTTTTCAGACAGGTCTCTCGTATATGAAAAGCACTTTCTTCGAAGTCGGACAATGGTGTAAGACAAATGACCTCTTGGGAAAAAGGGGTAAAATCACTTTGAGCTCTTCTTTCGGAGAAATAAGTTCCTCAGGAGAAATAGAGAAAAAGCTTCTCTATTTGATTGTGAACTCATCAAATCAAACAAGTGAAAGTCAAATCCGAATAAGTAATATAAATGTGAATGAAATCATGCTCATCCATCTCCTACATGGACACATTAGCATCTAATCAAGTACACTCCCTCACCCCTTAGGACTTGGGGCACTACTCCCTACTAGTTCACAACTGTTGGGACTACTTGTTTTGGTGGACGTATTACTGTCAACAAGAATGATCTCTCTTTTGAACCAGCAGGTGATTTGAATTGAACTTGGAGCCTATTAATTTACTGGTAGACGAATACCTCTCTTTATCATCTCATGTCGCAAATGCCTTACTGCTTTCTTCGCACCGGACTTCATGAAATCAATCCCCAAATATAAGGAGCCAATCACCCCAGTCTGCAGAGAGTAAGTTATTCTGGTCCAGCATAGATCAATCAGTCTATGGAATGCTAGGGTTGGGGAAATTTACATTTACTTGACATAAGAGAAACAAGTGAAAAAATGAATTGCGCGAGTAAACAAATAAGGTATGTAGCGGATTCTAAGTCCTTCACTGATAAGTCAAAGTGGATTGCCTAATATACTACTGGTGAATTAAGCCAGTTTCTGTCTACTGAACTACCAAACGAATGCCCTGAACTAATCCCCGGGGTATCATAGCATGCCCTTTACCATCTCCGATTGGTTTAAGTATCCTGGTGAGTGAGAGCGAGATTCGTTTCTTTCAATAGAATCCCCTACAGCTTCTCAATGCCATCCGACACGAGAAGAAGGCTTCCTTGGTTAATATATGTAGATGTCGTGGTGAACGACCCTAGCACGTGGAGAAACGCCAACATTCTTTAAGATCCACTCCTTTCCTTTTGTTCTGCTTGAAGCAACAGCTATTAGCCCCTTTCTTTGGAATTCGATTTCAAACCTACCTTTTCCAACTCAATTCGAGCCATGTAGTTGATGAGGAATCCGGGCAACGAATCAACCCTCTGTCATTCAGTCAAAAAATAAATCAATAGACAACAGCATAGTGAAATATGCCTTCATCCGGGAATAATTCTGGCTCTATTAAGACTACCTGGGCATTCTTCTTCTCACTAGAAGGCCCACAAAAAAATGAGAGATATAGTCAACCGGGTGCTAGACAGTTGGAAAAGTCAGCGAAGTATAGTATAGCTGGTGCCCGACAAAATCGGTAACCGCGGGGATACCCAATCACATGTTGAACAACTTCAAGCTTCCTATCTACACAGTCAATCAGATTTCAGTCCTGCAACGTGATTTGGTCCCAAGGTGAAAGTCAATAAATCCATGCGCAAAATATATCAAACCTTGCCGTTCGTTCTCTTGCACTCAAAAACTTGGCCTTCCAAGCGAAGAGGCTCTGGAGACTTCTCACATGTACCACGACTTCATTTCTCAAATAATGAAAGGAAAAGACTTTCCCGAGACAACTAGATGTGGAGCCTAAATACTCGGCCTACTCTTCCTGGAAGTCCATTTATGCCAAAAAGCCAATTCTCAAATGCTCCATAGTAAGTCTCATTGGTGACGGCAAGGACACCAACCTATGGCAATCTGCTTGGCTTAATGGTTATCCCCTGCGTGACCAACCAGGATCACTGCTTCGGACGGCGACCTCTTACTCCCAGCCCAATCTATGTTGGTCCATGGGTCCAATCGATGAGATGATTCACTTACGGGACATTTGGAAAAAGGCACAACACTGGAACCGCTATGTAGGCTTTGTGGGTTCGAATCCCTCTCTTTCCGTACCCCCATCAACACCTAATTCACCAACGACCTCAATGTATCAAATAACAATTCATAGGTCAATTTTCAATTTCATGTGAAAAAGAAAAGAAAATTACGGAGCCTAGCAAGGATAGGGAAGGCAGTCTCCTAAGATGAGAAGTGGTACTTTAAAAGAGAGCCACTTCGTAAGCGAATAGCTACTGAACAAGCTGTAGTAATCCAAGGCTTACTTTAACCTTCTTCACCCACTAGAATCAATTCGCGCTTGATTTCATAGTTCTTCATTTTGTTCCTATACCTACCCCTTAGGACCAAGGGCTTTTTAACCACCGAATACGAGAAAATGTGCATGAGATTGAGGAGTGCTGATTGAAGAGTGCGGGAAACTACTTTACTTAACCTGCCGTATAGGGCCATGGGTGATCGCACTTTCGAGTGATTCAATAGACTCGAATAATTCGTTTTCAATCTGAAGTCACAATTCGTTTTCAACTGCAAGAATAGAAAAGTGGCAATTGGAATTCTCTATTCTCTCTCGCCCTCGGCACCCGACCAGTTTACTACCTGCTTAGCAACCTCCATATCTGAGGACTCTCGGCTAGTCTTTGGTACCACACTTCCTTTCTATGGTCGGCCCTAGCTAATTGCCTGAACGATCAGTGCATTAAATAGATAGGCAAAGAGGAGCCTTGCCCAGTTGGATCAATCACAGTCTATGGAATAGAGAGCATGTGGGCACTACGATTACTAAGCCAATAGGAATTTCTTACGCAAAAGTGAGTGTTAGAAAGAAATCGTGGTTCCCAGGGAGCATGCACGGGTTCCATTGTTATATATATATATATATACATACATATATATATAAAATAACCCCTACTTCGTATAGTATTATTTGTACAAATAAATAGCTCTATGAAAAAAACAACTTATGAGTCAAGTCTCAGACTATGAAAAAAAATTCTCTGTGGTTTTTTCACTATGTCAGATATGTATTGATCAACTAGTGCCCCTGCTGAAATCATTGTCAACCTGATTAGTTCACCATCGCACAGTCAATACTCAGGCTTGTCGCTTGAGGTGGCACGCTAGTGAGACTTTATCACATTCACTTTTAGGGTTTGAATTGACTCTCGAAATAGTCATACTGGCGAAGGGGGATTGACGCAGACATTGTAGGAATACGCACTGTCCGATACAATTCGTTTTAAAAGGACGACCATAATCTTTTTAAGGACACGCTTTGCTTGGCCATACTATACCACATCTACCTTATCGGTCTTTACTTCCATGCTTTCTTGTTAGTTGCTTCTCCCATCCGCAGAGAATAACAGTAAAATCACCTTTCTATTGTCTTGCAGAGGCCAAGTATATTAATCCGGGCGAAATTGGACAAGAGCGAGAGCGCGTAAGAATTTTTCTGTTGGCCGAATGTGGACGATGAAACCGGATGAAGAAAGGCGACCCCCAGCTACTCATAAGATAAGAAGATGAAGGATTGAAAGAGGCCAGTATTACTTACTCTCACCCCTGTTCAAGGTGCATTTTCTATCGCTGTGAAATGCCCTAATTATTGAAAGTTTAATTTACTATTTTCACTTGTTGTTTCAAAAAGTCATAAAGGGGTGCCATGATACATGTTGTATATGATACGAGTAGTAAGAAATATGAATGTAGAAATAGCAAATGTTGCTGAAAAGATAAATCAATGTATCTTTCTTCTGTTCTATTGTATTGTACAACTAATACAAACCAGCAGCTTCATTGAATTGACCATACTTTTGTTTTTAAAAAAATGACAAAAGATAAAAGTGCTTTTCTTTTATATTATTAACATTTTTTTGAGTTCTTATTTTTTAGTCTATGCTGTTTTTGCTAAATTTTATTTTTGGCGTTCTAAAATGATAAAGTGTTTTATCATTTTAATTATATTTTTTATATTGAAATTTTTGTTAATATATATGTCAAAGATAATTGTATTGTTTAGTTCAATCATTTACTTTTTGCTTCAAATTAATTGATCATGCATATGATCATTAAAAATTTATATTAAAGTTGCACTTATGTTATGATATTTGGATTGTTTTGTATGAGGTGGGAAACATTCAATTTAGCTGGCTTCTTCGAGTGCTCTAGAATTTGGGAAGCCACATGTTCAGCAGATTGCTTAGTGTTGTCGAATGGATCAACAAAATCCGAGTCGTCTGAATTGACATCCTCCACCATTACTTCATTCACCTGCTTATTTTTTGCCTTGAATAGGTACTAACCGAGTATGGCTAGTAGATTCACAAGTAGGAAATTTTTCGTTGACACATTACGAGGAAGATGATTTAACAACAACGAAGCTATAAGCAATACTCAAGTGATCAGTTCATCTTGCTGCAGATGAGAGAAACGTGCAAAAGTATTGCTATTTGAATTGAAATTTAATACTGTTGTTAATTTTAATTTTTCCTTTTGTATATTTTTCTTCCTAAGTATGACGTTTTGATGATTCAGTTGTATATGTACATATGTATTTATTAACCTTTTGCACGTTTGAAAATAATTGTGTTTAAACAGTAGCTTCACAGTAATTTCGAAACGAGTTCTATCATTGTAGCTTCCGTAGCTTCATAATAGCTTCAAGTCAATAAATCTAAAGGGACTCCATCACTTTTATCATGGTAATTACAGTATCAACAGAGCAACCATTTCACTTGCTTCTCATAAGTTACAACATCAAACAAAACTCACTTCACAGTAAATCTTATATGCACATCAGGATTATTCACAGAAATTGCACATTAATAACCACATCATAATTTTCACAGTACACATAAAAACAGATACTATCGTAGCAGTTGCATCAGATTGAAATTGAGATTTAGTAGAAGAAAATACTTACAGATTGAAATAACTATAGATTGAGATTGGGATTTAGCAGAATGGCTAAGCATAGCAGATTTTTTTTTAGAATGCATCACAGATTGAGATTTAGAAGAAGCTGTTACATCCCATAACTCTCACAGCATAACCATTTAGCATGCAAGTCATCATTACAAAAAGATACATAATTCATAAAAAAAAGATATACAAGAAGATATAAAAAAAATTATAAAAAGATATACAAAAGGATATAAATCTCAATCATTATAGAGGTTGAGATATACAAATCAAAAGGACATAAAATAAAAATAAAAATTGTCAAAAATTGTATTGCATATACAAAAATGTATATACAAAAAGATATACAATTCATAAGTGTCAAACATGAACACAAGTTGGCACGCGTCAAAGCTCTGTTACCATTGGATATTGTTTGAAAAAAAATTAATTTAGTAAAAGATAGAAGAAACTATCTATTTTAAATCTAAAATAAAATAAATTATTCTACTAAACATCTAAAAATTGTAAAATACAAAATTGCAACTTTGTAATCAAAAGTTAATTTTTATCGTTAACATTGCATATTGCAACTAATAATTAACACATGACATATATATTCGACTATCTTTTTTAACTCTGAAGTTCAGTTTTGAAAAGATAGAAGCAACTTTCTTTTTTAAAATTGAATAACATATAGTTTGTGGTCATTTTCTCATCAAACCAAAAACAAATGTAGTAAACCGTATAAGCAATTTTTAATAGGAAAAAGATAAATGGTTTTATCTTTTTCTCAAAAAAACAGAATAAAGATAAATAGTTTTATCTTTTTCTCAGAAAATGATTCAATCAAACTCATTACTATTGGACAATTTATTTATCATTACTATTGGACAATTTATTTCTTACGTCACTTGGCAAATAGACAGTTTAGTGTACTATTTTAATGGCATTTCTCAGTTTATACTAGTCATCCTTCCAACAAATTAAAACCACCCAAACAATACTATTGCCTGGATATTTGTTTATAAACAAAGCACATATTAGATGCATACAAATCTAGGAATCTTTATATATACACATATAATTATTGGTTTTGTTTTTATAATCAATAGAAAGGCTATGTGTTTTTTCAAGGTTGTATATATATATGCCTTATAGGATTTTCTTTCAATAAGCATAAAATTAAATGGTTTTATGAGAAAAAGATAAAAGCATTTATCTTTTTTCTGTTAAAAGTATAAGTTTTATGGTTTCCTGAGAAAAGTTAAAACCATTTATCCTTTTTTCTGTTAGAAATGGTGCCCTAAAGTGTTCAATTGCCATGGAATTTATGAAATGAATAGTCCAGTAGTAATGAGGTTGGTTAGATGGTATGCTTACATATGTAAAAGGTGTCACGACATAAAAATATTATCAATAAAAAATAAAATGATTTAACTTTCTTTAAAAAGCAATAGAACCAAATTACAGATTACAAACTCATGCTCAGTTATCTGAATACCATCATCAGCCGTTAGAAATTCATTATCAAATTCATCATTAAAGTTTCAGAATCACCTATTACAAAATCATCAGTAAATTCAGGTAAATTAAAAATATTATCAACAAAAGTTTAAATGATTTATCTTTCCACAAAAAGCAGTAGAATCATTTTACAGATTACAAACTCATGCTCAGTTATTTAAATAACATCATCAGCCATCAGAAATTCATTATCAAATTCATTATTAAAATTTCAACATCAGCCATTACAAAATCATCAGTAAGAACAATAGAACACCTGTCAATAAAGTTTCATCGTCAGTTTTGTCACTGACTTATGTCCATGCACATGAACATAACATCTCATTAAATTAAACTCCATAAACAAAATAGATCTAATAGAAAAACAAATCATGAGATACGCGACAAGTGTGCATCATCAGGCAAATGTTTAGAACTAATATACGCGACAAAATAAATCGCTTGACAATAACAGAACTAAAAATCGATTCTTCAAATAGGAATAATCGAATCATGAGATTCAAAGAAAATCAACTAATTACGACAAATGTTTACTGGATTCATTTGAAGTATGAGATGTTTTTGAAAATTTTATGTTTAATTGTTTAATGAGGATTGATTTTACAATTTGAAAAAGGAACGAGTTTGTGAAATAAAGAGAACACTAATTTTTGTCCTTAAAATTAATTCCGATGGAGCCGTGTCCTGGAAAAAAATTATACCACAATGGTAAGCCATTAACACAAATTTCCACAATAATAAAATTTCATAACCAACTCATTCAGGTGCACCTGTTAGTTGGGCAGGCAAATTAATTCTCTACTCAACAGTAAATCCATAACCTACTCAATATACGTATGTATATCCATGCATATAAATCCAATTCGAACTGATTTTCAATTGAGTTGAACATTATATTTCATTTGGCTTAAATTAACTTTCATTTTTATATTGGTTTTATTATTCCAATATTTTTATTAGTTATACTAATAATCACACAACACAACCAGCAATCAATTAGTTGATTAGCATTTAAAATATATAACTTTTATATATTTAAATCATATTTTCAGTGCCAAATCACAAACTATAAACTCTAACTAAGTTTTTGGTTGTCACACTAGTCAATTGGAATCATATAGATATACCACTTTCGAAACTCAAAAATAAACTACTAATGCTATTTAGTCATCAATAGAATCATCTCCGGGCAAATAGAGCGTGAGTCTATATCTATCCAGTACGTTTGAGAGTTCGAATACACATTAATTACACATATATTTAAAATCTTCTTATACTCGATAGTCCAAATTAAATATTAAATAAAATACTCAAATACGTATAATAAGATATAGTTTTCAAAACTAACACTGTTTTATCTCGTTCTAGGGTTTACTAACACTATCTCTAATGAGTTATTCTTATAGAATGTTACTAATCCAATCTCTGATGAATTCTTTCATTCGATTCTGATATGTCTTCTTCTCGAGCTTTATAAACCAAAGCTCTGATACCAAGCGGTTGTGCCCTAAATTCGCTCGACCTCTCTGAGGAGATGGGAGAACACACGACTCATCAGAACACAAACATGAGAACATTTCATTACTATTACAACAATTTACATTAGAGTACAAGATATCAGAGTTCAAATAAATAATATGCAGCGGAAAATATCAGAGATTTAAATTACAAAATAGCGGAAATATACATACATAAAAATAATGTGCAGTGGAAAACATCAACTAACACAACTGAAAGAAACACACAAATACAAAGCATTCTGAAAATAGCTCCAGCCATAATCCTTGAACTTGTTAAAAGAAATATCTGCGAAAACCAAAACAACAAGCTGCCCGTGTGGAAAATATGGGCAACCAGAGTTTAGGTGGAAACAATAAACTCCGAGTCAGTCATGTGACTGGTGTGAGAACTAAAATAGTTTTTAACATTATTTTTAAAGTTTGGTAAATCAAAGGACCACGCCGTATAACTCGGAATAAGTTTTCTCCTAAGAATACTATAAAACAAACAACGCAATGCTAAAAAGGACAAAATGCAGCCATTATAAGACTCAGGTCCCATCACACAATGCAACACAAACCAGAGGATAGAGTTTTAACTTATATATGCCAAATAGGCTTGATACGCGAAACTTATCTTTTATTATTATTATAAGTGAAGAAATCAACTTCAAATATAAATGTATCAATCATAGGCGACATAGGTACCATTATATTATGTCGCCATATAGTTTTACAACTGAAACCGTAAAATCGGGTACTGGAAATTGGATTTCATCTACGAACGGAGGCAAGGGATCTTCCTCACGGATTTCGAGACACTCTGGCAAATGCCTCAAGATCACACCTCTGCGCAACCCTTGGATCTTCAGGGTCGGTCAGCCGTCGCTAATTAGTTATACCATAAACAATACGTTAGTCGGTTCTATCGAACCTATAGAATGGTCAATCACATCGACCATCTAGGACCTTTTAGTCGATCCTGATTTCAAATCCAAGGTACCTTGCCTTCCCCTCAAATAATATGCAACTTCCACATAAGTAAAATGTCTGGGCTGCATACCATGACATCACTTCTAGCTAGAAGCTAGCATATCTCCATTTCCCAACAGCCTCTATCCTGTTTTAAATTCACACTCGGGTGTGAGGTTCGCGAATTAACGCTACACAAAGCTGCGCTACTTAAAGTTGTGCTTTGATCATCATCCACAAGGCCCAGCTTTTCAACAAAAATCCTTGATCATCTGTATCTTAGCATTCCACATCGACAATTTATGCCGTACAACTAATATCTATCAATATATAACTTCTAAGCTCATACATCTCAGAGAAGGGTATTAGCAAGAGAATAAATTCTTTGCCACAAAATAAATACATATTTAATAAAAACAAATCAGTACAGAACAAAATACAATGTCAAGCATAATCTATTCTCAAGTCCGTTCTAGGTCTGAAAGAAACCGGAGGCATCTTATTCCTTATCCCACATGTCCAATGTCGAAGAGAGGTGCTCGCATATCCGGTCGATCTCCAATGATAACATCTTCGGTGGAAAGCATACCATGGAAAACAACACCATCCCATTCTCTGAAGCATTAGGAGCTTTAGAAGTTTTAGAAATTGCGTCCAATGATAAGCATTCACAATCTACTTGTTCTTAATTCTTCTTCATGTGTCTAGTTTTATCACAGTTGAAGCGCTTTTTCTCGATCTTCTCTATTTCTCAATATGTAGATTAATGACCTTTTTCCTGGATATTATAGCAAGTACCTTCACACTTTCTCTTCTACTAGCCATCCTCGCCTTATTGTCATTTTCTCTTACCATTCCAATTCTTCTTGCCTTCACCGACCTTTTGCAGCATTAGTACTAACTTTTCCGTAGGATTAACAACATCATTAACCTTCTTTGGAAACAGACTCTCATGCCTAAGAACCTTCTAAATAAGTGTGAACGATATTTTTTGTCAACACCGGAGATAGATCTACGGAAGTGGACCTAAGGGAAAAGGGGGTTATTTAGTTTCATGAGTTTGAGTTATTTCACTGTTTCCTAGATATCAAGGTTTTAAGCCCAAAGGATTAGTTACTCTTACCTCAATGGGGTGAACATCATGCCGAAGCGACTTATGAACCAACAGTTATCTTGGGACAAGGGTTACCTAAGCACAACCATCGGTGGGAGGCTAAATAACCTGTAGGAAGGGGTTTTGCTAATACTTTCCAGAACAGTTTAGACTCAGATGTGAATCCATGACGATGTAGAAAGCATATAGTATGTTATGTAAGCAATAGCTGAGATAACTCATAAGAAGTATGTTAAGTGTTGATTCTCTCTTTATTGATCTTGGACTTGGAGTACATAAGCAATCACAATGGAAATCCCTAAATTAATTTAGAAATTTGGGTTTACTCTAGAGGAAAAGAGTACAAGAATGAGAAATGAAAAATTGGCCTCGAAAATGAGACCCCTAGGGCTGTATTTAAAAAAAAATTGGGGGCCCTGTTGCTATTGGGCCAACAGAAGCCCTTGTCGGCCACTTTTCCCTTGGTTTTGGATGCTTTGGCTCCTTGCCACTCTTTTAGCTTTGCTTATTGCTTTTTAGGATGCTGGTTCTGACTCTCGAAAGGATGGTCTCGGTCTTTGGAACTTCTTTTTGATGTCATACCTATCTTCTTTGCAATGATGTTGGGCCTGTCGGTATGGACAGCTTCAGGAAGGCTTTTTGGCATTCGATCATGAGCTTTCGGTTATGAACTTTCGACCTTTCTATTAATTCTTCAAGGGGATTGCCTTAGTGCTTTCAGTGTATTATTTCGGAAATAGCCACATATTTCGGTGATTAATAAGCTTAGGTCCTGGTAGTTGGCTTACGATAAACTTCCTTTGATGCTTACGTTTCTTTTTGTATCGGTATTTAGAAAATTAATGCCGATAGCCCCTTCATCCCTTTTGGCGTCGGGTTGTTGTATTCTTGGTCTGTCTCTTCATTAGCTTCCAGTTTTGGACAACTTGCTGGTTACCCTTCATGTCGGAACTACCCTTCCGCTATTCTTTCTTCATGTCAGAACTGAGGTACCTTCTTTGACGATGGTGTCAGTTGTTCGCTATTCCTGATACTTTTTTTATACTCGCGGCTTTACCGTGTCTTGGTCTTTGCTCATGGATTACTCTTTTATGTTTGTGACGGACTGATACCGCTTCATCATCAACCTGTCTAGGTGTTAATTTCTGGTAGTAGCATTCCCCCCTTCCACTGGTGAAGAGGTGTTTTTGACTTTTCAAGTCAAACCTCTGACTTTCTTTCAGTGTATTGATCCCCTATCTCTTGGCATCCCTCAATCAGACCCGTTGATGGATTTTATCTGTACGGCTTGGATTTGCAAGATAATTTGGTATAAATACTTCTCCTTCTTTATCTCCGTCTTTCACCTACAAATTAAGTACTCGAGCCAGATTATCAATTTTTCATGAATTACTCAAGCCT
The DNA here is from genome assembly GCA_030737875.1 of Allium sativum. Lineage (NCBI taxonomy): Eukaryota > Viridiplantae > Streptophyta > Magnoliopsida > Asparagales > Amaryllidaceae > Allium > Allium sativum. The sequence continues at coordinate 57,151,843 of CM060920.1, read as the reverse complement.
TTTCTCATAAAATTTCGAATTCGATTCTCTGTAAGTATCCTTATTTCTATTGCAAGTAGTAATCTAAATTATGTATCTAAATCTAATGGAAAATTGATCATGATTTTTACGTATTTAATACGAGTTTTACAATGATAATAGCTTCAACAATAATTAATGGCCAATATAATGGGTTTCTCATTTACTTAATGCGTAACTCTAGGGGGTTTGATATAGAAAATATGTCATGTAAAGGGTGAATTTTATCATTAAGTATGATGTCATGCTTGCGGTATGAGTCAATTTAAATGCCATTATTTATTTTGTTTCCGACTTTGCCGGCACTGACATTTATATCTATTTAGCTTTCGTCTCTACGGTGTCGGGTTAGCTTAACAGACTGATTTATTACTACTTTTTCCTAGTGTTGGTAAAGTTTGTAAACTAAACATCAAGATATCTTGATCTTGATTTCACCATACCGAGTTTGGTAACCAATTAGGCTGTCAATGATGATACCAAATTACTTTGTCTCAGCTGAACCACCATTGGATATCATTAACAGTTTGATTTTCTTGGCATATTCCTTTCTTCTTTTAAATTTTGATGCCGAGATAACTATTTTTACCATCACAAAAGGCCCAATTGTTCCCAAATGAGGGTAAATTATGTGCAAACCTTTTTATGTTCAACACCTTGGATTAACTTGCTATATAAAAAATTAAACCCTTGACATTAACAAGTTGCACTATTGTGTTGACCTATTTACGGATGCTATATGCACATTTATGTAAAATGAATGTAGTGTTCATCACATATGTTATGAAATGATATCACCTGGCAACATTATGTCTAGTAAAAAGAGCCATGTCAAGCTAAAGGCCAAGGGTTCCAACACTCCATGATCCAAGAAGGAGTTCGCTTTAAGGTATTCTTTAATCACCTCTCAAGACAAGGTGAAGACCATTCTTAACAGTTTTGGAATATCTGGCATAGATGCTATTGCGACTTCTACCCGAGATACAAACGATGTGAAGATCGATAAGAGCAGACCACGACAAGTAGATTGTGAATGCTTATCAAGTCTCTCTTAGCGCCAAACTCATTCAACCCATGAAAAGATTCTCTAAAAGTGCAAAGTCGCCCTTTTTGCATGCAAATCCTATAAAGTGGTTAAAATGCGATAGCATTAACAAGACCAAGTCTTGGGAATATCAGTTCTTTTTGTTAGGCACTCTCCTGGTATATTGGAGGAATTCATTGAACATGTTAGGTGCCCTCCTTCTTGTTAACCCCATTGTGAAACACGGTATAAAAAACAATGTGTTAAAAGCACATATCATGGATCAGTTAACATAGTTATAAGTGATGGACAGGGAAGTTCTTTGGATTGGTTAATTTTCGAGTCCATGGAAAGGCCAGTTCAATGGACATGCCAGTTCTATGGATAGGCCAGTTCTATAGATAGGCCAGTTCAATGGACAGGGCAGTTCTATGGACATGCCAGTTCTATGGACAGGCCAGTTTTATGGACAGGCCAGTTCTATGGATAGGCTAGTTCTATGGACAGGGCAGTTCTGTGGACAGGCTAATTATATGGACAGGGCGGCTCTATGGACAGGCCAGTTCTGTGGACAGGACACTCTTCAATCCTATGGACAGGACAGTTCTATGGATATGGCAGTTCTATGGATAGGCCAGATTTCAATCCTATGGACAGGGAAGTTCTATGGGCATGGAAGTTCTATGGACAGGAAAATTCCCAAGTTTATGAATAGGGCAGTTTTTATACCATGGACTGGGTAGAAATCTTAGATCAATGCATACAAAATTACAGCACTGCCACTACAATCAAACTTCGCCTATAAATAGCCCACTTCTCAACCATTCAAGGGACCGATTCCACTACCCCGAACGGCTGCAAAAATCATTACTCAAGTCTTCTAAAGCTTCTTAAAACTCCATTAATGACCGCCGAAATTCTCTCCTACTTCCTCCTACATGAAATGGATCTCATCTTCTCAGAGCACCATTAATTCACACTCTGATCCACTCCAAGTGATCTCCAAATCACCATTGCTCCTCTTTAAAGCACGGATCTAACACCATTTTCATGATGGAACCAAGGAAAAGTACATAATTATATGATCTAACCCATTCCTTATCGAATTCAAGTGAGATCAAAAGTAGAAAGAGAGCAAAAAGTAGATAATAATTGTAAAACTGATCAAGTATAATAAATGCGATATATGAGATGGTGCAATATGTAATCTACCCCATTATGATGAAAAATGCTTGAAAAGTGGACATAGATTCATTTTGAATTGAACCACTATAAAAATTTCGTGTCTTTTACTTGTTTCTCTCCATTTATTTTGTGATTGTGGCCTTTTTAATTTCTAATCATAATTGGAGAAGTGTGATTTCACACCATTGTTGTTTGAGTCATTTTTGATCCAAATATTTGGCGCCTACCATGTGGCTGCATTCGCATCTCCTTCCTTCACATTTTTCTCAAGTCTTAAAGCCTTGCATTAAAAGTTCTAAACCACATCCTCTTCTGAAATCATGGCAAAATCTGAGAAAGCCATTAGCAAAACCATGGTGGAAGCCGATAATATTGCTAATGAATAAACACCACTCAATAATCATTTCAATGTTGGTGAAAACTCGATAAGTGGCCGGTGTGACTAGAAATGAATTAAATGCCGCTATTGCCAACGTTAATCAAAGAATGGATGCTTCTACTAAAGCTATAGTGGAGAAACTTGACGCCATCCTTAATGCTCAACCAAATCAAGCCCCTCCGAAAGTCCATGTTGATCTCTAAGAGAATGATAAATCGCCCGCTTCCGATCATAAATGCAACGATAAATGGAAGACGAATATGATTGGGAGAGTGATAAGGATGAAGCTAATATCGAAGAATTGAAATCGAAAGCTAAGAACCATTCTGAAGCGAATGCTCTAAAGGTCACTAACTCTGTCATGGGGGCACCTTCTCATCGAGAAGACAAAGGGCTAAAACTCTCTAATCGAGATCATATGCCTAGAAGAACATTTGGAAAAGAGCTCAGCTTCATCGAGCGCCATAACGATGAAGAATACATCTCGGATATGATAGAATGAGTCATGAAAAGGAATCAATCTAAAAAAGCCGATGAAAGAGAATGGGACTTCTCTCTTGATAGGACTCCATTTAATAAAAGAATCTGTGAAGAAGAATGTCCAAAGAAATTTAATCCTCCTACTTTGACTCAGTACAACGGCCTTGTTGATCCCAACTACTTGTTGTTCAAGTATGAGTGGCAAATGAGTGTGGCTAAGGGGACTGATGAAATGAGATGCACGTACTTTCCTCTCTACTTAGAAGGTGCTGCATCATTATGGTTCATGAAGCTACCACCTAATTCCATAGACCGGTTCTCTGACCTAACGAAAAAGTTATAGGAACAATTCCACTTGTTTGCTGCCAAAGCCAAGGACGCTATAACACTCTCAGCCATGAAGCAGAAGCTAGGGGAAACTGTCAAAGACTTCCATAGTTGATTCAATATTGCCTTGTCTGAAGTAAGGAATCCGAAACCATGCATAGTCCACATGGCTCTACTTGATGCTATAGATAAAACGAGCGAATTCGGAAGATGGATAAAGATGAAGGAGCCAACTACATTTGACAAGTTCTATAAGAAGCCAGAGGAGTACATGAGAGTAGACAATAACCGTAAACCTCTTCAGATCATTGGTGGTAACCAGCTCCTTGAAGCTCCTAAAAGAGCAACTATCCAATCCAGTCATAAGAATGCTTAGGGGCAGAAGCGAGCTAGCGATGGAAACGACAGCAAAGCTGATAAAAAGTTTCGCCTCCTTGACTCGTCTGAACTAAATCCTCTGAATGACACTCCTGAGAACATTTACCCTGCCACAAAAGATGCAGAAGATTACCCGGAGCCTCGGCCAGTAAAGATGAATGACCATCTAACCAAGTCTATAAAGTTCTGCTGATTCTATAATCAGCCAGGCCACAACGCCAATGAGTATAGACATCTAAGATCATTGATTGAAGAGATGATTAGGAAGAACCGTCTGCAACAATATGTGAAGAATTCCTAAGATGCAAATCCTTCTGCAACTCTCCAGGGGCAAGGGGCATCAAATGGCCAGTCCGGTCCAAGCAACGTAGCTTCTTCTCACACAATACCAAGGCTGATAATCAAATGTTGACCATTGATGTTGATATAATATATGCAGCCCAGAATAAGCGATCCCTATCGCCTTTAGTTTACTCCTTGCATTACTTTACTCTTTGCTATGTTCTACTTTCTTGTGAAAACTCTGTAATGATTTACGTGCATTGTACCGAACAATAGCTCTACGAATGGAGTATTACCTGCTTGTATAAATCTATGACTTGCCAAATTTACATAAAAATTTGCTAACAGATGATTTTTCATCATAGGCTACCCAATGAGCGTCTTCTCTCTCAAGGCCTGACGAAGCGAGGCAATCCCGATGAACACCAATTAAAATGCCGAGTGCCATAGCCATTGATATACATGATGCAAGGACGAAGAGCACTACTTTCACAAGTGAATAAGGAAACTCCCGACGAGTCAAATGGTGAAGAGAGCAACAAGCAGGGTATGGATCTAATACCTCATCTCCTGAAAGGTTCGAGGGAATACATAAGCGCGAAACGAAGCGCGGGAGTTCACTATACGTGAAATGAAGCAAGGGAGTTCGTAAGCACGGAGCGATGCAACCGACCAAAGGTTCGCTAGAATTTGTAAGTGTGTAACGAAGCGCGGGAGTTCACTATACGTGAAACGAAGCGTGGAATTTCGTAAGCGCAGAGCGATGCAACCCACCAAAGGTTCGCTTGAATCCATAAGCGCAAAACAAAGCGTGGGAGTTCACTAAGCATGGTAGTTCATAAGCGCGGAGCGATACAACCCCCCAAAAGTTTGCTGGAATCCGTAAGCATGAATCAAAGCCTGGGACTTCACTTTACCTGAAACGAAGAACGGGAGTTCGTAAGCGTGGAGCGATGCAAACCACCAAAGATTCGTTGGAATCCTTAAGAGCAAAACAAAGCGCGGGAGTTCACTATACGTGAAACGAAGCGTGGGAGTTTGTAAGTGCAGAGCGGTGCAACCCACCAAAGGTTTTCTGGGATCCGTAAGCACGAAACGAAGCGCTGGAGTTCACTATACGTGAAACGAAGCATAGGAGTTCGTAAGCACGGAGCGATGCAATCCACCAAAGATTCGCGTGAATCTGTAAGCACGAAACGAAGCGCGGGAGTTCGCTCTATGTGAAACGAAGCGTGGGAGTTCGTATGCGCGGAGAGATGCAACCCACCAAAGCTTCACCGGAATCCGTAAGCGCGAAACGAAGCACGGGAGTTCACCATACGTGAAACGAAGCGTGGGAGTTCGTAAGAGCGGAGAAATGCAACCCACCAAAGGTTAGCTGGAATCCGTAAACACGAAACGAAGCATGGGAGTCACTATAAGTATAACGAAGCACAGGAGTTCGTAAGCGCGGAGTGATGAAACTCTCCAAGGTCGCTGGAATTCGTTGAGTGAAACGAAGCACTGGAGTTCACTATAAGTGAAATGAAGCATCAAAGTTCTTTGCGCGAAGCAATTCAACCATCAAACATCGTTTGGAGTTCACATTGTGAAACAATACGACAGTCAATAATCCTTTCCATAAAGGAAGCAACTTCTCCATAGGAGAGGTCAAAAATGCTTAATGAACTCCATCATTTTGATTTAGTCGACAAGAGAAGACAAAACATTGGATTAAAACGACCACTTCGAAAACACGAGGCATCTGGCAAAGTCTCCAACATCAAAACTGATCAACAAAGCAGATAAGTATTGAGCAGTAAAATTCTTCCTGCAGTGAAGACTAACAAATGACCTCCTAAGCCGGGGGACCAATAATCAAAAACTTCTCGAAAGAGAAGCAAAGAATAAATCACAAATACGTATATCTCAAATGATAAATATCGTACACCAATATATGAGTCATTATAACTATAACGTTTGGAATCCACAGTCGGCTTTAGTCGATGAGCTGATTTAAAGCGTTTAAAATATTGTATTTGTGTAGATAATATTTGATGAGCCTTAAACCGTTTAATAAAATAGTACTATGCAAGCACTTTATTCAATTCAGAATAGAATTCATTTCTTTAAAGGATTAATTAACCCACTATCGATATGGACAGTCGATGGTGTAGCGTAAGTCCAAAATCATGCAAGTGCTTGTTTTAATTACAGAACATGTGGCATGAAATATACAAATTTAAAGTATGATTTGCCATAGCAAATGAAAAGCTAAACCTGGATCTCACTGGAAAACATCAAGATCGACCATTCAGTTAATCACATAACTCTGGTCAAAGGAAACCTCTCTAGCAAAATTAGTATGTCCGGTCCATCACTCAACAGATCTGTTTCGCTCCATGCATAGTACTGTTTCTAGATCCATACCGAAACAAGGCTCTGATCTATAGAGAAAAAACATTCCAATCCATCTAAAACACTTAATGACGATCCATCAATATGTGTTGATGTAAATTATATTAAAGGAAGTCACTTCGAAATTTACATTTTTCATAAGCAAAAATATAAAATTCGAGGGGCTAATGTTAACCCGTTGTGAAACGCGGGATAAAAACAATGGGTTAAAAGCATATATCATGAATCAGTCAACATTGTTTTAAGTGATGGATAGGGAAGTTCTGTGGAAAGGGCAGTTTTCGAATCCATGGACTGGCCAGTTCTATGGACAGGACAGTTCTATGGACAGACCTGTTCTATGGACATGCCAGTTCTATGGACAGGGCTCTATGGACATGCCAGTTCTATCGACAGGACAGTTCTATGGATAGGCCAGTTCTATTGACAGGGCAATTCTATTGACAGGGCACTTCCATGGACAGGCCAGTTCTGGGGACAAGCCAGTTCTATTGATAGGCCAGTTTTCAATCATATGGACAGGGTAGTTCTATGGACATGGCAGTCCTTTGGACAGGCAAGTTCTATGGACAGGCTAGTTTTCAATCCTATGGACAGGGCAGTTCTATGGACAGGGTAGTTCCCGAGTTTTATGGACAGGGCAGTTTTAATACCATGGACTGGGCAGAAATCTTGGACCAATGCATACAAAATTACAACAATGCCACTACCTTCAAACTTCACCTATAAATAGCTCACTTCTCAACCATTCAAGGGACCGATTCCACCACCTCAAAGGGCTGCAAAAATCATTTCTAAACCCTTCTAAAGCTTCTAAAAACTCCATTAATAGCCATAAAAATTCTCTCCTTCTTCCTCCTACATGAAATGGATCTCATCTTCTCCAAGCACCATTAACTCACACCCCGATCCACTCCAAGTGATATCCAAATTGCCATTGCTCCTCTTTAAAGCACGGATCTAACACCATTTTCATGATGGAACCAAGGAGAAGTATATAATTACATGATCCAACCCATTCCTTATCGAATTCAAGTGAGATCAAAAGCGGAAAGAGAGAAAAAAGTAGAGATTCATTGTAAAAGTGATCAAGTGTAATAAATGCGATGTATGAGACAATGTTATATGTAATCCTCCCCATAATGATGAAAAATGCTTGAAAAGTGGACATGGATTCATTTTGAATCGAACCACAATAAAAATCTCGTGTCTTTTACTTGTTTCTCTCCATTTATTTTGCAGTTATGGACCTATTTAATTTTTAACCATAATTGGTGAAGTGTGATTTCACACCATTGGTGTTTGAGTCATTTTTGATCCAAACACTTCTAAAAACGCATCTTTGTCAGAAGAGGAGATTCAAGTTGTTGAAGTTGTCTTCGAAGCACCAACGGAGCTTGGAACAGAATTGTACTTCCTTTCAAACAAGATTTTTCATTTTTTAACCAACTGTTCTTCTTGTTCCTAGCTTTCTGACATAGCTATTTCTATTTAGGATCCACGGCTCCTAAGAGTACCTCCTCTCTCGATGCTTTTACCTAGTCTGATGTTGAAGCTTTAAACAGGCTTGCCGATTCTGATATTGAGCCATCGCCCAAAAGATAGAAGCATGATAAGTCAGTTCATTTTTCCAAGGATGCTATTACTATGCCCGGGGAACAGACAACTTCTGACCCCATCACTGCTGATGTTAATAAGGTTACTAATATTGATCCTTCTCCCAATACTTCTCTAAGAGACAAAACTATAAGTAGTTTAACATCACCTGGAACTCCTAAGGAACTAGATGCTTGAGAGCATAGCTTATTTGCAACCTCCACTTCTCAGCCTGTTATTCCCCCTGCTTTGCCTTTGTCGATTTTGGATTTTGATATGCTTGTGAATGTTGCCCTTTCATCTGCCAAGGTTTTCACAGCCCTTCTTACCTCTAGGCTCGGAGAATTTTTATCAATGAGTGATTAGGGATCAACTTTTGGTATAAGTTTGCTCTCTGTAGCTTCTTTTTCACTGTGTTGCTTTCACATCGAGGCCAACTTGTTCTTTTTTTATCTTTCAGGTGACAAAAGGCTGGTTCTTGTCTAAGTGAATGGTCTCTTCGTCTATTGCTGAGATCTCCTCTCTTAGGGAGGAAAATAAGTCATTGAAAGATAAGGTTGACACCTATCATGGGAGAAGGCAAAGAGTGATAGTGAATGCAAAAGGTTGGAGGCCTTGATAGAGGAGGAGAAGAAGGCTTAGGACAGCTTATCAGAATAGTTTGAGAGCCTTGAGAGTGAGAAGACCGAGATGGCATCTAACCATGCCGCTGATTTGGAGAGGATGGACAACAAGCTTTCTACTGCGAAACGAATAATTTACGAAACCAGTGATAGGATATCTGACTTTTGAAAGTTCACCTTCATGATATTATTATGGAACACTATGAAGACGCCCTCTTCCTTTCTTTTTCCGAAATACATAAGAAATTTCCAAGAATTAATTTTACTTTAGTGCATCCCTCCGTTAGGAGTAAAGTTTTGGAAAGGATTATGCTGGTTAAGAGAAATGGTATAGTTCCTCCAAACAGTAAGATAAAACCCGAGTCTTTTCTATTTATTGAGGAGATTCCTGAGGATTCTGAAAATGAGGAAGAAGAAGACACAATTGTTGACGAGGGGACATGAGGAGATGGGAGCCAGCGGACGAGTCTAGTAGAGATGTTGGAGACTCTTCTTCTGCTGCTGCGAGGATACCTGATTCTTAAGAGACCACTACTGACTCCTTAAGCACCTCACATGCTTGAGCCCAATTGAAGCTCCCTCCAAGGATGATGATTCTTCAAAACCAAAGGACAAAGAAATTTTTATCCGACCTGGTATTCCTACCACATAGGCATGGCTTTCACTCTCGAAATGTTTTCTTCCCTCTTTAATTTGTAACAATAATTAGCTTCCTCGTATTATGGTATTCTCTCGCTCCTTGAAGGTGTAAGTCACATTAATGCTCTATATACAACACCTTTAGCTACAAAGGACTTTCAAAGGGCTTGCTTCCTAAACCTGCAGAAAACCATCTAATAGAAAGGCTTAGATGTTTTTGCACAATATACTTTTAACTTCTTCGTGACTTGTGGTTCAATCTTTATAACATTTATAATCAATTGTATTGTACTAATGTATAATGTGGATGGTATGTGCACTGATTAGTATATTTGTGCTATCGTGATCTTTTGGATATGTATGTTTGTTGAAACAATTCGGGATTTGCATGGTAGAATTTTATGAGGTTGTCTTACTTTGATATGTACAATACTACTAGTGTCATTGTTTAGCAATTAGATCTTATACTTCATTACGATTTATCTTATCTACGAGTAGGTGGAACAATTCCAAACCCCTTGGTCTCAATTCAGAGAAGAACCTTCGACAGTGAAAGGTTATAAAGATATTTTCGAGGGTTCCCCCTTTCCGGGTGGAAAAAGATGTACTATCTCCAAAAGATAACAATCATGAACATTGCAGAACAGGTATCCTTTTTGGAGAACCATCTCAAAGAAAAAAAAAACCATCCATGAGTTGAAATGTCAACTAAAATTTGATGTTTCTACTAGTTCAGATGCGGAGATTGGTAGGTTGCTTCATTGAATCGATCAGGTGGAGGCTGAATTGAATAAAATAAATGCAGGTTACGCCTCCTTGGAATTTGCTTTAAAGAATCCTGACTTAATGGACTTGGCTGCTATGAATCTCCTATGTGTTAAAATGTGATACCTCCCTCAAGTGTCTTTAATGTAGAACCCTTAAGATAGTACTTATATGTATGCGACAACTTGTGACATAGTTTTATAAAAATGTTTGTATATTGTGTGGATATCACCTGGTATGTGAAATTCTTCCTTAGCTAGGAACGTTCTCTTTCTGAAATCTTATTGCATCATTCTTCATAAATTTAATGCACTCTATTAGGCGTTAGCTTGTAAGGCACATATGATGCATCGCCTGCTTTTAGTTGAAACTAATAGTATGATGGTACTAAATGTATGATAAGATAATGAACTTATTTATGTTTTCATGCACTAGTAAAAGAATTTTAGTGTAATAGATATTTCCATGAAACCTACCACTATCAGATTTTCAAGAAAAATATAACCTTTATCCCAAGGTTCTGTTAGGGGAGCTAAGATACTTACTTGAACCCTCCACTGAATTTGTGTTCTAGTGTTGTGTGGTTACATGTATTGTGTGTGAATTTGACATAGTGAATAATCACTTGATGTATTTTCGAGTTAAGGAGATATCCCTAAACAATAAGGAAGATCTCTGTCTCCTCTTAAAGGTCTCTGGGGTTTATTGGCTCCAGCTATTAGGTTTATGGTATATTCCTTCCTCGAGGAATGGTACCTCATACCCCAAGTCAGGGTTTTAAAGATAAAACTCCAGAAACCTCCTTCTGGCAATGAAAAAGGGATTTAATACATATTTTGGACTAGGGTATAAGACCAGAAACCTGCTCCCGGCAATAATAGACATTTTGACCCAACCTAGATTCAGATTATTAAGAAGGTCAAATATCACTTTTTGATAATAATTGAACTTTCGAACCGACCCAGATTCGGGTATTTATGAGAAGACTGGAAATTCAATTTTGGTAATAATTGACACCTGAACCAACCCAGATTAGGGTAATTAAGATAGGGCAGAAAATGGTAACTTTAACTAAAGAGAGGGATGAGTTTATTTGGATGTTGGAAGGAGAAAGAAAGCTTCTTAGCGTTCGAAGCATTTACAAGTTGTTCAACTTTTCTGGGATTAGGAGGCTGGGGTTCGAACATATGTGGCGGTTCAAAGTCCCTGACAAAGTTAAAATTCACATGTGGATTGTGATACATGGTAGATTGAACACGGTTAGCAGAATTCGTCTGAGAGGCGTGTACGTTACGGGTGGCTATGTATTTTGGTTGTGACGATGAGGACTATCATCATCTCTTTTTGGCTTGTGACTTTGCTTTTTACATTTGGATGAAATGTTTGGTTGCGCTTTGCCTTGATTTGCACTGGAGCGACTTCATTGCTGACCAATTTGATTTTTGGCACCACATTTACCCGACCTTGCATGCTTCTCATGATAGTTTTCTTTTTGCTTTATTGAACTTTGCTTACATTTAGTTTCTTTGGCATGAACGCAATTCCAGAAAATTTAACCACAAACTGAAAGCCCCTAACAGTATCATTTACTCTATTCTCAATTTTGTCTATGACTGGGCAGGCATGGAGCGCAAGGAGCAGATTGAAAGCATTGTTGACCATGTGCGCAAGCGGATGCGGTGCATTACTGGTCCACACACTTGATGGGGATTTTCACTGGCTTTTTCTTTTGCTATTATGTATTTTGCTGTGTAATGTAAATTATGATGCTTAGTTTCTTTTTGTCAGGCTGTATGTTGTCGCTGGGTTGTAGCGATGGCCTGTTTTTTTGGCTGTATATATGTTGTACATACACGTACTGCTACTTTATGCTACTTTACGGATGCTAATATATATTAGGCGTGAATCATGTTGATTCACTACCTTTTCCTTCAAAAAAAAAGATAGGGCAGAAAATCCACTTCCGGCGACGATTGAGATCCGAACCAACCCAGATTCGGGTATTCTAAGATATTACCGAAATTCCACTTCCAGCAATAATTGAGATCCGAACCAACCCAGATTTGAATATTAATCTAGGGAACTAGAGACCACTTTTGGTACTAGTTTCAATACCCTTTTTGGGTGTCATTTGTGAAGAAGAGGGTGTACCTTCTTCTTGAGCCATTCTCTGGGCTTTTTATTGTCAAAGAAGTGGATGTACGTGCTTTGTTGGCCACTCTCTAGGCTTTTGCGTCCGGTGCGCTTGGCTAGGTTATCCACAAGCAAGGCCCAAGGACTTACCCGACCTACCTTCAGGAGGTTCCTTATCCTAACCATCGTAGACAATGGTAAGGTCTTAGATGCTTAATCCGGGCCATCGTAGACACGGATCTAAGGCTTATTCCTTTGATGATCTACCCTGGCCATCGTAGGTGGTGATCGAGGCTTACACTCCATCCCCTCCATGGGGTTCCTTATCCTGGCCATTGTGGGAGATGATAAGGATTTGCGTTCCCTTTTGCAGGTAAAGCAGAACATAAGTAGAGGTAGGACGTGCTTATTTCATAGCATAGGCCGGACGTACTCTTTTGCGAGCAGAGGCAGGGCGTGCTAATTAGATTTTTCATCTAAACCATTCTGGCATGGATCAAAGGCTTATACTTTTGATGCTTTAACCTGGCCCTTTCTGACTCCGGCGAGGAGAAAGGATTACACATCACCCACCTCCGAGGTGCCTTGCCCTGACAAACTCGGCGGTGACAAGGTTTTTTTTATTCATTTGTGATTTGACCTACCTTGTGCTATTCCAAATTCTTGAGAGGGTGCCCATACCCTTTGTTACGCAGATAACCCTTTTTGGAAGGATTTCATTAAACTTAGATCCATCCTTTGACAAAGTCTTGTAGTTGGCCTTGATTGACGAACTTGGTGATTATTCCCTCGAGGGCTTTGCAGTGGTCAGTTTTATGTCCATTTATCATATGATAATGACAATACGATCCTCCCAGATTCCTTTCATTCTTGAGCTTCTTCTTTGCGGACGACCAATAATTGAGCTTTTACTAGGTTAGGAAGTAAATTTTTTCCACTGATGTGGTAAGGTTGAACTTATGAGGCATTCTTGGTATAAAGTCCATGTAAATACCCTAGGTGTTTATTTTGATGACAACAACCATTTAAACATTACTACTATCATTTCTTTGAGTTCTGCAGTTACATTAGATATATTATAAGGATATTTATAAAGATAAACATGAATACAAAAGAAGAATTACAGAAGAAGGATAATCAGAATAATTGAAGACTAAAGATGACCAAATAGAGGTGTTTGAAGTGACGAGGTGTTGGTTCGACCTTAAAATATCTTGTTAAAGATCATGGCAATTATACTTGAAGAAAATCAACCATTGACCTCAACCGACTCACCAAAATCCACAAATATAAGGAAATTTGAAGTGCAGGAAATTTGCGACACTTATAAGTTTTGTTGTGTTATTTGCAACGCAAGTAAGTCAATATATCCTTTTTTGTATGTCGACATACAATGGGTAGTCCAAATTTTTGAATTCAATTTGTGCAGTTATTTCCCTCCATCTTTTCACCAAAAGACACATCCTTTCATGCACTACATAAAGGCCTTTGGTAACGAACTTTTACACATTAATTTCACATTTTCTTCTACTCCTTCTTCTCCCTTTATTCTCTATAAAATTCCATTGAGAACCATCCTATTACTCTTGCAAATTCACTCTCTTTCACTTCCATTCTTCATTGATTTGCAAGCCACACAATATCAGAGAGTTGTGCTTGAATTCTTATCATCCTCTCTTTCATTTAATCCTATTTTCTCAAAGAATTCAAAGATATATTGCCATTAGAGGTCTATAGGATCGTTGTACCAATTTTACAAGAATCTATATTGAAGATTCGACTACTTGCCATTGTTTGTTGTTGTTGATAAGGAGAAGGTGTATCTTGTATCCTGTGAAATCAAGATTGTAAAGGTGTTCTTGCCACCCATGGAAATCAAGCAATTAGAGCAAAATTCTGCATGGTGGAGTGCAGGACTGGATGTAGGATTGGTTAATCTGAACCAGTATAAAAATCTTGGTGTTATTTACTTTACTGCATTTTATTTTATTTCTTATTTCTTTTGATTTGAATTTGAATAGATATAGTTTATATCCCTAATTTATGAGTAGCCTTAAGGTCATAACAGTCCTTTCCTTGTCATTGGAGATTAGCTCTTTTATTATTATATCCTATTGTTGCATCTATATCCTTGCTTCTTCTTTTTAAGGTGCCTTGGGAATGAAGAACTATCCGTTTAGTCCATTTGGAAGCAAAGTGCTTAAAATCGCTCATCATTTCTTGTTCGAATATCATTCCTTTGGCTTGCTCATATATAACTTCTCTTATATAAGAAAAGCGGTTATACTTCTTTGGTATGAAATCATTTGGAGTAAATATTAATGTTTGTACTATGTAGGAAGCATTGTCACTCCGATAGTCATAATCATATTGCTCCATTTCCCTTTTCCATTTGATTATTCGCAAGGCTTACATTCTTAACTTTTGTTCTTCCGTCACACTTGGGGCAATAGTAGCTAACATATCCATTTGAGATCTAGAAGGCTCTTATTGGGACCTTTTTCCCATACTCCTGCTTCTTTAAACCTTAGTCCAATCCGGGACAGAAAAACATAGTTAGGTATGAGGTAAGGTTAACCATAAGCTTGGAGGTTCAAGCCCTCCTTCTAGCCCTAAAATGTTAACGATATTTTTGGTCAACACCAGAGATAGTTCTACGGAAGTGCACCTAAAGGGAAAACGGGGTTGATTAGTATCCATAGGCTTGAGTTAGTTCACTGTTTCCTAGATATCAAGTTTTAAAGCCCAAATGATTAGTTACTCTTCCTTCAATGGGGTGAGCATCATGCCTAAGCGACTTATGAACCAACAGTTATCTTGGGACAAGGGTTCCATAAGTACAACCTCAGTGGGTGACTAAATGGCTTATAGGAAGGGTTTTGCTAATACTTTGTAGAAAGGTTTAGACTCAGATATGAATCCATGACCATGTAGAAAGCATATAGTATGTTATGTAAGCAATAGCTAACAAAACTCACAAGAATTATGCTAAGTGTTGATTCTCTCTTTATTGATCTTGGACATGGAGTACATAAGCAATCACAATGGAAATCCCCAAATTGATTTAGAAACTAGGGCTTACTCTAGAGGACAAGAGTATAAGAATAAGAAATAAAAATTGGCCCTGAAAATGAGACCCCTAAGGTTTTGTTTATAGACAAATCGGGTCCCCTTTTGCTATTAGGCTAGCAGAAGCCCTTGTCGACACACTTTGCCTTTGTTTCCGGCTTCTTTGGCTCTTGACCACTCTTCCGGCATTGCTTATTGTTTTTAGGGCGCCGGTTCCAACTCTCGGAAGGATGGTCTCGGTCTTTGGAACTTCTTTCTGATGTCGTATCTATCTTCTTTGTATCGATACCATGCATGTCTATATGGATAGCTTGAGGAAGGATTTTTGGCTTCTAGTCATGAGCTTTCGATTATGAACTTTTGGCATTGCTATTAATTCTTCAGGAGGCTTGCCTTAATGCTTTCAGCGTATTGTTTCGGGAACCTCCACGCCTTTCGGTGATTAATAAGCTTGGGTCCTCGTAGTTGGCTTCTAATAAGCTTCATTTAATGCTTACGTCTCTTTTTGTATCAGTATTAAGCAAATTAATGTTGATTGCCCCTTCGTCCCTCTGGGTCTGGGTTGTTGTATTCTTGTTCTTTCTTTTCATTATCTTCCGGTTTTAGGCAACTTTTTGGTTACCCTTCATGCCGGAACTATCCTTGCAGTATTCTTTCTTCATGTCAGGTCTGAGGTACCTTCTTTAATGATGGTGTCAGTTTCTCTCCATTCCAGATGCTTCCTTTATGCTTTAGGCTTTACCCTGTGCTTGGTCTTTGCTCACGGATAACACTTTTATGCTTATGACAGACTGATACCCCTTCACTGTCAGCCTGTCTCAGTGTTAATTTTTGGTAGTAACAATAAGCTTCTCAAATGGAATATCTATATGGTTAACAAACTTCTCTCTAAGATACTCTTCAAGTCCAATAATAAAATTCTCATTCATCCTTAAGGGAGCATCATCGAACAATATACCAAACATAGACAAAGCCTAAAACTTTGCAACGTACTCAGCAACAGACCTATCACCTTGCTTTAACTCGACAAGTTTCTTGAAGAGAATAGGTTCTAAATAGTAGAAATGAACTTATCCTAAAACTTAACTATAAACTAATACCGATAAATTTGTCCTGTCATAGTCTTAATAGTAACGACATTCTGCCAAAACATAGTTCGACCTTGCGTTGTTTTGAAGCAACCTTCTTCTTTATTGCATTATCAATTCCAAGGCCTCCAAAGATGCGAGTACAAGTAGCCAACCAATTTTAGATTTCAATAGCCATCTCTGTCCCAACAAATGGATTACCACCAAGAGAATAGTAATCCTTCCACAACTTTGCAGAATAATTCCTGGGCACTTACAAAGGAGAACCGCCATTTGTTACCGCTCATATAAAAGGATGAACACTCCTCAAAGCAGATTCCACCATGGCATCGAACATAGCTGGGTAATTGATTCCAGTTCAACCTCCCACTTCTACTACTCCAAAAGGAGTATTATTTCTAGCAGCGTTTCTTATGCCTTAATTCATTCATTACATGAAATAAGAATGATTGGCCTCTACAAAGAAAAGCCATAATGTACTCAAGTGTACATTAATATACTATATTAATATAGATTAAATCCAAAAACAATTACAAATACATCTCTCTTACATGTTTTCCCTTTACTAACTTTATTAAATAGAATAACCAAAGATCGGATACTAAAAGTAGTAACCTCCTCACTTCACCTGCCTAAAATGACAAGGAAGATGCGTTGAAAGCCATGTCGGGCTAATGTAGGACGATTATCAGGGAAAAGCCTAAACAAAATTTGTTGTATATCTCGTGGCGCATGAATAAAATATAACAAATAATGAATAATTGAACAGTAATGAAGCATGACGAAGAAAGAAATCATATTACTATATGGAATCACATAGTTTGATATAAGATGTCATAAATCTCCATATATGTCATAACCTTATTATAGTCGCTCAGAGTATATCAACAATAAAAAGAAAATATCTACAAAACTAAAGTACACCAACCCTCTAAGCTATTTGTAATAGCCCACATTTTACGTATCGGAAGATCGTAAAATATTTTTATTTTATTCCCTGAGGGTTGGATCATTCTCATCTTTTAATATGTTGCTTATGGGGATGTAAGACATGTCCATATTTTTACCAATTTTGTTTGTGACCATTTTTCCCCTGTCAGTCTTGTACATGGCATAACTATTGACTCAAGTCGAATCAGAGAGTGAGACTTGTGCCATTGGAAAGGAATTGATGATTGCCTTTCCCTAGAGTGGTTACATAAAAGATTTGGCTAAGCGGTTTGGAAGGAATCGTTGTTTTAAGATTTTTCAGTTGGTTGTCCTTGTTTCGGAAGCTAATTGGGATGATTTGGGATGGCCCAATTAGTGGGTTAGTGGAAACAATAAATAGGGGGTGAGGGATAGGAAGAATAGGTTACTTCTCCCATTCTCTCATTGGGTGGCCTTGTGCTCCTCCTTCCTCTAACACCTTTCCACAATTAAAAATCCAAATCCAAGGAGGGAAATCATAGATCTACACCATTGGAGGCTAGATCTACATCAATCAAAGCAAGGATTCGTCAGATCAAGGAGATTGGTGCGAGGTGCTCGCTGTCTGAATTCTTATTTCATCAACTTTAGCTTATTTTGGAGAATCGGTGAGTGGTTTACATCTCTCACATGGATTCAATGAAGTGTATGACTGTTTGATCATGTTTTTCGTCAAGTTTAAGAGTTTAACCATAGATCCATGCCATATTTGGTCCATTTTCATATGAATCACCCTATGATCTCATTTAATAAGTTGATTGAAGATTCTATGTTATTTCATATGTTTAGGTAGGTTAGATCTATAGTTTTGTTCATATGACCATTCCTTATGATTTTGGCATGAATTAGTGAAAACTATTGTTTTCATGTTGTTAGCGGATTCATACCGTGTTTTTGATCATATTAGATGGATTAGACAAGTTGGTTTCGTCGAATCTATCATTTTGTGAAGCTTTGGTGGAAATCTAGGTTGTTTTGGAATAGTGCAGGTTTTGGATCGCACGTAGGGGAGTTCGGTCGAGCACCATGTTGGATTTCTTGAAAAAGAAGTAATTGCTATAGTAACTGCTACAGTGACTGCTACAGTGGTTGGTCGCTCTGATGCTACAGTGTTGTATGCGCTATAGTGACCGGTCGCGCTCGTGCTACAGTTTCGATCGTTTATGCTACAGTGTTTTGTGCGCTACAGTGGTCGATCGCACTCATGCTACAGTGACGATCGTTCATGATACAGTGTTGGTTGCTATAGTAATCGGTCACACTCGTGCTACAGTGACGATCATTCATGCTACAGTTCGGAGGTACTACAGTTATCGGTTGTTCATGCTGCAGTGTCGATTGTTCATGCTACAGTGTTTTGGGTGCGCTACAGTGGTCGGTCGCACTCATACTGCAGTGACGATCGTTCATGATATAGTGTTGGTTGGTGTTGGCTCGCTTTTTGACCAAGCCACCCAGGATCATTCGTAAGAGGAAAACAGGAAACTACGTTCCCCAAGAATATGAAGGAATGGATCGCACTCCATTGTCTCGCCCACCGTCGGATCGCGTGCCATCGTCTCGTCCAATGTCGGATCGCGTGCCATCGTCTCGTCCAATATTGGATCGCGTACCATCGTCTCGCCCCCATCTCATCAGCGAACGGTACATCCAGGCGATCCGATCCAAATTTATATCGTTGCCCAGAGTGAACCAATCCGATCCCTTGGTGCGCACCGAACCCTCTGACCCATTCAATCACGAGCTGGTCTTGAGCGATCCGAACCGCACGGATCTGGCGACACGTGTTCCTAACCGTCATCTGGACCAATTCTCCCCATCTGCACGATCCGATTTTCAAGCAGATCACGACACCTGTCCACAACGGCTAGTTTGACTATTTCTTCAATGGTGGCTTTGCGATCCGATGCTCTCGGGATTCATGCCACGTGTCCACGATCCGCCTGACAAAATCAGCTATAAATAGCCCAGAGCTTGGCATTTTTCGGGGGCTTTTTGGCAATATTGAGTACTGAATCCGCCATTGTTGTCAAACTACTGAAATATTGAGAGAAATCATTGTTGTATTAGCTTTTAAAGCATAATCAATAATATACAAAGTGGACGTAGGCTCGTTAACGCCGAACCACTATAAATTCTGAGTGTTATTTTCTTTTTCCTGGTTCTTCATTTAAAATTCTCTACTGTTCATAACAATTTGGGTGTTAGGTCCAAATTTCGATCTAACATTTTTGGTGCTTTCACTGAGAAACTCAGTCCTAAAGTTTCACTATTCGCTTCTTTGAGGATTCCAGCGATTCGGATATCATGGCTGGAAAAAGATCTAAAGCTTCGCAGACCAACGAAACGATTGAGGAGAGTGTGCACGAACTGGGCAACGAAGAAACTCTGGATCGCGGAGCGCAGGGGGCGAACCGATCCGATGAAGACACCGCATTCCGAGTCGATGAGAACGAGACGATCCAGGCCGCTGAGGGGGTTGTTACTCGATCTCGAGGCAACGCCTCGCAACCTCTGCGTACCACAACCACGAGTCGATCTCAGGGGGGCGTAGCGAATCGCCCTCCACGAACCGCAGCTATCCGAACTGATGGTCAGACTACAACTCGACCTGGAAAAGAACCTATGACCCGCTCTTACCGTCCTGGAACCTCTGCTCGACCCGGTTCGAGCTCTTTGCGCATAAGGGAGACTGATGATGACCACTATGATCCTGCTGCTCCTGTCACTGAGGGGGATCTCTCTCGCTTCGCCGAAATGTGGGATAGGTTGTTTGATGAGTTGGCTGCCCAAAGGCAGGAAAGTTCCATCCTGCGGCAGAATTTGACGGCTATGGATAGAAGACTTGATGAACTAGCAAGGCAAAGAACGTCGCCGGTTCGTTCACTCACCCCAGTATATTCTTCTTCGTCTGAAGAATAGCCGAGACCTCCGCGGCGACCATATGAGAGAGCCGAAAACGTAGAACAGCTTCGGTTCGGAACCCTGCCCTCACAAGAAGAAGAAGCGCTAGGAGAGGGGCCCTCGAACCGTAATGTTAATGATCAAGCAACGGCTCTCAGGACTCGAGATGTGAACAGTCCTGTGCATAACAGACCACCTCAGCCCCGTCGCCGCATGCATACTCATGATAACAGGGGGCAACGAAGCCTTGCCCGAGCCCCGGATTTTGTGGCTGCTTCCCGAAGAGAGATCAGAGAACCTCGTCGGGCCAGAGGCACTGACCCTGAACCTCCTTTGACCAGTGCAAATGTTACAGCCATGGTCCACCAGATTCTGGCCGACAGCCGTGGACAACGGAACGAAGATTGGGGGATCGACCGCAGTCATACCCCTTTTACTGACGATATTTTGGATGCGACTTTTCCAAGGCGTTTCAACATGCCACAAATGAATCGATATGCGGGAAGATCTGATCCTATCCAGCACCTAATGAGATACTCTTGGTCGATGACCGCTGCCGCCGCTTCTGACGCGGTCAAGTGTAAAGCGTTTCCTATATTCCTGGAGGACGTGGCTTTGTTATGGTTTACTCGCCTGCCGGCGAGATCGATTTCTAGCTTCAGGGAGCTGAGCGAGAAGTTCGTAGAACAATTCCATATCTACGCACAAAAGACAAAGAGCGTGATCGATTTGTTCCTTGTCAAACAGTGACCAGGCGAGAGTCTAAAGATGTACCTGGATCGTTTCAATTTGGCCGCCACTGAGGTTAAAGATCCTCATGAACCGACCATTGTCGCAGCACTGATTGATGGAGTAGATAAGGACACTGAATTCGGGAGGTACTTGGCAGGCAAACCGCCCCACACTAGAGAGTTATTCTATGAGAAAGCCAACGTACATCTACGCCGGGAAGAGGTATACGCAAACCGAAAGATTAAAACAACTGATAAGGAGGAAATTCAGAGCAATGTCGCCATCAAACAGACTGGAGACAGCTCGGGGAAAGTTGAAGTTAACGTCGGAAATCAGAATCAGGGTGGTCGCCAGCCAGGTAACAACAATAACAATGGTAACGGCAACAACCGGAAGAGGGGCCGAGGGAACGACTCCCAGAGAAGGACTCGTCCCAGGGCCTTTGAAAGTTATACACCCATAAGTGATACTCTGGAAAATATCTTCGTGGATGCGTACGAAGTCCTCCAGAATAAGAGGCCACCTCCTAGAGAGTCGACTGAGAAGGAGCGTGAGACAGGGAAGTTTTGTCTCTTTCATCAAATCAACGGCCATTCAACGAATGAATGTCGTCACCTGAGGGATGTAGTCGAAAGGCTGCTTCGAGAAGGAAAGATAGATGAATACAGAGTAACGCCCAGGGACAGGGGGCAAGCAGTGCAGGCCCCGAATCAGAATCAAAATCAGCTTGCTGCTAGGCCGACTGCTCAGCAAAAAGGAAAGAATATTGTTATCAATACCGTGATCGGAGGACTTTATCTTGCTGGGCACAGTTCCAAAGCATTGGATCAATACGTCAACGCAGCCAAACAGCACCTCGAGGTGGGGGAATGTAGCAACCCCGAGGACAGTATCCCGGTGAAGCAGCAGAAGATGATGACCGATGATGTTGTTTTCCGAGAACGAGAAAGCATCGGAGTCCATGCTCCAACTGAAGATCCACTTGTAATTACGATACCCATTGGGCCAGCCACTGTTCATAAGGTTCTGGTGGACAACGGGAGTTCCATTAATATTCTTTTCAAAAAGGCCTTTGACCAGATGAATCTTGAAATAAAATACTTGAAGCCCTGCCAAGGATGGATCCGTGGATTCAACGGAGCATCCACCGCTCCGATGGGTTATGTAGAGTTGCCAGTTACACTTGGGGAAGGAGAACGCCAGTGAGTGAGAATCCTTCCCTTTGTGGTTTTGGATGTTGAATCGCCCTACAATGCCTTCTTGGGCCGACCGGCCCTCGCAAAGTTCAGAGCCTGTATAGCCCCCTGGTGCTTGTTATTGAAATTCCCCACAGAAGCTGGCATTGGTATCGTCAGAGGGGATCAAGTTGCTGCGCGAGCATGTTATGTTGCCGAACTAAAGTTACTCCGCAATGGAGGGGATATCGAAACTAAAGGCACTTCTCCCCCTTCGGGGGCAGAGACCTTATAGCAACCAAAGAGGATAATCATTGGAGAGTTGCCCAGAGAGATGCCCGAGGACATAGATCCCAGAGAGGATCAAGAGCCCGGGGGCAGAATGGCGACTCCCAACGAGGCAACTGTGGATTTACCAATCGATGACAGTGACCCGGAGAAGGTCCTTAAGATTGGATCCCAGTTAAGTCCGAATCTTGCTGAGGAATTGACGGATTTCTTAAAGAACAATTTGGATGTATTTGCTTGGACCCATGCGGACATGTGCGGGATATCCCCATCAATCATGAGCCATTCTTTGAGCATTGACTCCAAACATCCTCCAGTAAAGCAAAAAAGGTGGATGTTGGGCCCGGAGAGGTCCGTTGCCTTGAAAGAAGAGGTTGGAAAGCTAAAGAGTAATGGGTTTATCAGAGATTCAACCTACCCAGACTGGATTTCGAACCCAGTCCTGGTAAAGAAGGCCAACGGGAAGTGGCGAAAGTGTATCGACTTCTCGGATTTGAACAAAGCTTGTCCAAAAGATAGTTTCCCATTACCTCGAATTGACCAGTTGGTAGACTCGACGGCAGGTCACGAGCTTCTCTCATTTATGGATGCTTATTCAGGATACAACCAAATTCCGATGCATGTTCCAGATCAAGAGCACACTAGTTTTATCACCGATCTGGGATTATATTGTTATGTGGTAATGCCCTTTGGTTTGAAGAATGCGGGCGCTACATATCAGTGTTTGGTCAACAGGATGTTCTATAACCAGATCGGGAAAACAATGGAAGTATACGTCGACGATATGTTGGTTAAGTCCAAACAATCTTCTCAACACACTACTGATTTGGCGGAGATGTTCGGCATTCTTTGAAAGTATGGAATGAAACTCAATCCAACCAAATGTTCATTCGGGGTTGCTTCTGGAAAATTCTTGGGATTCATTGTCAGTTCCCGTGGTATTGAGATTAATCCAGACCAAATTGCGGCAATCAGGAACATTCAGGAACCTAGGCAGATTAGGGATGTGCAAAGCCTTGCCGGAAAAGTGGCCGCACTAAGCAGATTTATCTCCAGGGCTACGGATAAGTGCATCCCGTTCTTCGAATTAATAAAGCGAGGAAAACGCCACTTTAAATGGACACCCGACTGCGTAGAAGCATTTCAGAATTTACTCAGGCACTTGGAGAAACCTCCAATTCTATCTAAACCAATAGATCACGAGGATTTATTCGTGTATTTGGCAGTGTCATCCCATGCGATCAGCTCAGCGTTGGTAAGGGAAGCCGGAAAGTCATCGGGGTTTGCAAAGTGAAGCTGCCGGCTGATGGATTTGGGCTGGATTTTTACAATCATCCCAGTTTTGGGATCGAATTCTGCGAGAGGGACTACGTCCAAAGCCTCGTCTCCCACCTTCTTTGAAGCCAACTCTTTCTCTTGTCTGGCTTTTCGGCTGGCCAGGGGTTCCTCATCATCATCATCATCGGCCTTTTTGGTGCCGGTAATGCCCTCTTCGTCATCCACATGGCGATCATCCATGTCTTTTAAAGCTTCAATAGTCTCAGCATCTTTGGGTACATCGGTGCTAGGTGCCGGGACGCTTCCTCCTACTGTTGTGACCTCGACCCGCTCTGACACATCAGCGCCAGTACCCGGCGGGGCAGCCCCCCTCTCCACTTCTCTCTCTTTTTCAGCATCCTTGTCGACGGGCTCGCCACCTGCATTACGAGAGACACACATTACTAATTCAATTGGTTGTTCTGCCAGACGACGACAATTCGCAATTGCTTTAGCAAACTGCGGGGAAAAGAGAGAGATACCTTCAGCAGATGCTCCCTCTTGAGTAGTTCCAGATGCTCCAACAACCACGGGAGTTAGGCCCAAAGGGATTAGCGGATCGTCAGGATGGTACTCCTCAACTCCGGAGGTTTTAGGCTTCGCGGCGGAACTGGAACCTTCGTCAATTTTGCTTTTACCTTTAGCCAAGGTTCTCTCCTTTTCCATTTCCGCCAGGATTAGGCGACGACCCTCTGCCAGGTCCTCAGGTTCGTTGTCTCTTAGGATGCTCTTCATCAATTCATCCTCATTGATCTCTTCGACCCCCAGTCTATGTTTTTCGCCCTCCACAATGGCATCCCATAAGTTGGCCAAAGTAACATGGTAATCTGGGATCCACGAGATGTTGCGAGTCTTGAGAACCTGGCCAAGGAAATCGAAAATCATCTCCTCAAACCCCTCGATTTCTTTCTCTCTCGCAAGGAGTTTGTTGTTGGAGGCAGTGGCCATTTCAATGGCGCTATCAACGTTCTTTTCGGCGAGAGCTGCCCGTCTCTCCGCGTCCGCAACCCGGTCATTCAAGATCACCTTTTCTGCTTTTGCCAGAGCCAAACTTTCTTTTAAACTCGCTTTTTCCACCTCCCAAGCAGCCTTCTCAGCTTCAAAATGACCTTGTGCTGTTTTCAACTCGATATTGGCCATTTTGAGATCTTCAACCTCCTTCTTTAGAGCCATTTTTTCTTGGCTATTGGAGTCCAGTTCTGAATGAAAGCGCTGCTTGGCATTCTCTAACTCAGTCTTATAATTTTCAACGTCCCTCCGTGCTAAAGCAAGCTGAGACTGAGCATCTTCCAGGTCCTTTTCCAATTTTGTCCTAGCCCTTTCGTTATTTTCGAGTTTAGCTTTAGACCTGTGTGCTTCTACTTCGAGTTTTCGAATGACTTCCGAAAGGTTAACTGCGTGCTTTTTCATCATCTCATATTGCCTGGCTGCATGCTGAATGTGCCCGATAACTTCATCATCCCAATTTTTAGGGACCAGCTCCAAGGCAGGAACAAAGACCATCCTGTCAAAGAACATGCCTGGAAATTGTTCCCGCAGCTTTTCCAGCCTACCTTGGATCTCGGGACCATGGACGAAATCCCGTGATCCGGGGGCAGCTAACTCTGGTTGGCTGGTGGGGACAATGTCACTTCTCTCCTTCTCAGTTTCTTTGGATGAATCTTTGTCCCTATCTTTGGACTCGTGACGCCTTTTGGACGACCGACTGTGGGAAGGTGCACTCTTTGGAGGAGTCAATTCTTTTGGAAGTTGCTTTCCCCCGGTCGGAATTGCCGGATGACTCGAAGGCCTGGTAGAGGTTGATTTGGGTGGAGATCGAGGTTGCGAGGAACTCGGCCTATGAGGAGGACCGCGAGGGCGCTCAGTATCCGGGCGAAGGCTAGGTGTGCCCTCACGAAGAGAACGATACGAATAAGATTTCCTGCGGGACATCTCTCCTGTAAAAAGAAAGAAGAGCATATTAAAACTTTGAATACCCACGATATAATAGTGCAAGGTCAGGTAGCGTGTGTGATGTGTGCATCCCATATAATTCCCCCTAATAGACCCAGGCCTGGAGACAGGCTCATCTGACCAGTTTCTCGTCCCCTAGTTGAAGCAATCGCCTCTTCAGAAGAAGAGAAGAAAGGCCTCTCTCCGAAATCTTTCTCCGTATATACATCATCGGGTAGAGGGATTTTATTCAGTTCATCAAATAACTGCTCTTCTGTCAAATCGTCCGCAGTAACAGTTTCTATGGGAGCAGAGATAGGAATTTCCTTCGACATGTCACCGTGGGCCTCATCCCCTCTGTATATGTTCAAGTCTTCGTCGTCTTGGATGACTATCGGAGAAGGACTCTTGCGAAATTTAGTTGTTTCCACCGCTTGTGAAGTTCCCTCTCCTTCCGTTGGGGGCACATATTTATAAGGTTTGCCACCGGTCCCAAGTCCAAATCTTCTATCCAGAAGACGATGCTTATGAAGGTTGTCATCAGTAATGCATTTTTTAATCCTTAAAAAGTCGGATCTGCTTTGCAAAAGGATGGACAACCGGTTGTTGTATAGTGCACCCTCTATTTTCGGGAAGACATGATCTGTTTAAGACAAAGGAAAAAGCGGAAGAATGTTAATACTTAGACTCCTTAAGCAAGATATTCGACTAGGTGATCAAAGTTTACTTGATTTGAGCCATCTCCGTGAGCATCCAGCCTGTTTCCTTATGTAAAATCAGTCGGACTTAGGATCCCCGATGTTGCTGTATCCGTCGTACAGAACTTTCCTGTTCGCCACTGATTCAAAAAAGGAAAAGTTTGGAGTTGCAGAAGAACGGTGCTTGAAGAGAAAGAAGAACACCAGATCTCTGAATTTAAGCTCGGCATGCAAGATCTCCGCATAAGCAACATATAAAGAGTATAGAGATGCGTAGGCGTTTGGATGAAGCTGCATCGGAGCAATGCCTAGTCGTCTTAAAGTTTCAATGGCAATCGGAGGAAACGGAGGAATAGCTCATACTAGACACATTGTTCGACTGATCGACATGAACCCTTCCGGTGCTAGTTGGGGTCTATCTTCGCTTCCAGGCATCAAGACATCGTCCCAAGGAATGCCGTGTCTTAAGCAGATTCTCTTAAGTTTTATCTCGTCAAGCTTGGACGCTAAAGAATCAGAAAATTTATCTATCCCGAGTGCGCCTGGGATCTCGTCAGGAGCTCGCTCATTAGTCTCAGAGTTGTTGCTGGATGAAGTACTTTCTGTCGGATCTGATTCTGTAGCTTCATACTCAGATCCAGAATCCTCACCTCCCGGATTGATTGGAGGAATTTCGGGATTGTACTGTTCAGGAGTCTCGGACTCTGCTTCTGCTACGGATCTTGGAGAAGAGTTATCGTTCGACATTGCTGCTGGGACGAGAAAATGTGAACAATAAGATTAACACTACCCGTCCCCCGTGTGTGCAAGTGCCGGTGTGTGTACTCGTGTGTACATTAAAAATAAAGCGTGAAAGCAATCAAGATCATCAAAGCATTAATCGTCATATGCCGTCAAATTATGAGGTCATTTAGTCCAGAAAGTCCAACATCAAGGCTCCATCCTAACTGTTCAGAGTTTTATAGTGACAAGGCGTTGATTAAAGTCTGAAATTCCTTCGTATCGTCAGCTATGAGTCGGATCGCGAAGCAGAGGGATCGCCCCTTTCGGATCGCAGGACGGGGGGATCGCCCCCATCGAATCGCCGGGCGAAGGGATCGCTCCTTCACGAACCGTTGCGACCCCCACGATACGTCCCTTTGCTGCCACCTCGATCTATCGTCTCGCCATTCGCTTTCGTCTTCTATCCTTGACCGCGATCCGAGACGGCTTTCCTTCTCCTTCTGCCTCCTTCGTTTTCCTCCTCTCCTTCCCATCCTCGAATTCCGAGCTCTGCGCCCGATGGCCATGGCGACTTGGTGATTTCTTCAGAAAATTGCGGATTTCCATCGTTTCTTCCTCGAATCAGTCTTAAAAAATTCGGGAAGGTGCTGCATTTACAAATGAGAATGTTTTCTGTGAAGTTACCTTTCTAAAAATTGAGAGAATGCTCGGATTCTTGAAGGTTTGGGAAATTTGGGTTCGTTCTTTGATAACGCGAGACGATTCGGCAGAGAGAAAGAAGAAGGAGAATGAAGAGGAGAGGGTCGGCTTATATAGGCAAAGAGGGTGACCGTTTGTCTCCCTTTCTTTGTCCTATTCGGTCCACGAAACGTCATGCAGGCCACGATCCAAAGCTTGTATCGCATAGAAGCCCACGGACCACCTCAAACGATGGCCCACCAAACTCAAAGCCCGACACGACTCGAAGGAAAGTCCTCCTCGTTTCGCACAAAGGCCTGGATACTCAGCTCGAGACGAGCACGTAAACACTCGGACCGTGGCGCTTTATGGCGATCCGATTCATGTATGCGTTGATTTGAACCAATGCGACTGTTGATTTACGTCCCTTCAAGAAAAGGTAGATTGGAATCTTCGAAGCATGTTCCATCATCGATAAAACATACTTCGAGGGGGCAAAATGTTGGCTCGCTTTTTGACCAAGCCACCCAGGATCATTCGTAAGAGGAAAGCAGGAAACCACGTTCCCCAAGAATATGAAGGAATGGATCGCACTCCATTGTCTCGCCCACCGTCGGATCGCGTGCCATCGTCTCGTCCAATGTCGGATCGCGTGCCATCGTCTCGTCCAATATTGGATCGCGTACCATCGTCTCGCCCCCATCTCATCAGCGAACGGTACATCCAGGCGATCCGATCCAAATTTATATCGTTGCCCAGAGCGAACCGATCTGATCCCTTGGTGCGCACCGAACCCTCTGACCCATTCAATCACGAGCTGGTCTTCAGCGATCCGAACCGCACGGATCTGGCGACACGTGTTCCTAACCGTCATCTGGACCAATTCTCCCCATCTGCACGATCCGATTTTCAAGCAGATCACGACACCTGTCCACAACGGCTAGTTTGACTATTTCTTCAATGGTGGCGATGCGATCCGATGCTCTCGGGATTCGTGCCACGTGTCCACGATCCGCCTGACAAAATCAGCTATAAATAGCCCAGAGCTTGGCATTTTTCGGGGGCTTTTTGGCAATATTGAGTACTGAATCCGCCATTGTTGTCAAACTACTGAAATATTGAGAGAAATCATTGTTGTATTAGCTTTTAAAGCATAATCAATAATATATAAAGTGGACGTAGGCTCGTTAACGCCGAACCACTATAAATTCTGAGTGTTATTTTCTTTTTCCTGGTTCTTCATTTAAAATTCTCTACTGTTCATAACAATTTGGGTGTTAGGTCCAAATTTCGATCTAACAGTTGGTATAGTGATCGGTCGCACTCATGCTACACTGACGATCATTCATGCTACCGTGTTTCGGAGGTGCTATAGTGATCGGTCATTCATGCTACAGTGTCGATCGTTTGTGCTACAGTGTTTGGGTGCTACAGTGTCGGTAGTTCATGCTACTGTGTTTTGGTGATTGCTACAGTGTCGGTCAGTCGCGTGCTACGGTGATCGTTCGGTCTGTTGCTATGGTGATTGCTATAGTAATGTGAATAGTTTCGCTATTCGTTGTATGCAACAAATATGGAAACAACTCAAGGATGCATTGAGTTTGTGTGAAGTGATTGCTCTAAGGTGTTCTGAGCTAATAAATAGTCATATTTGATAACGACTAGAAATGCGAAGGCCGAGAGATTATCGTTATCGTAGGTTCTAGCGGACTCATAGCAAGGGTTACACGATTTCATTGTATGGTCGAGTACCCTGGGTTCCATTGTATGGCCCAAACACATTTCATTGTATGGTGTGTGGGGTTTGGCTAGAACTGGGGTTATGTTGTATGGCCCTTGACAATTGATGGCAAATTGTTTAGCCAGTCATATGATTAACGGTGGTTTCAAAGCAAGGTTGGTAGTGATAGCCAGAGTCAATCATGGACGTTTGAATGCTTTGTGGTGATGATGGTTGAGTTGGTTTTGCCATGTGTGAATGGTTGTTCTGATTTCCATGACTGGATTTTTATTTCTTTGGATGTATGGTTTGTAAAGGCTATCACTGTCATGTTGTGGGGAAGGCAGGAGTAAGTTCTTCTCTGGAGCTAGGTAGATTAGTTCGTTTACTTACCCATTCTCATATACTTTTTTGACGAAGTTTGTTAGTTGTTTTACCGCTAACTATGACTGTTGTCTGACTCAAGGTTTTGTGTTTCCTCTTATTACCTTGGGCTCTTCATCCGGTTATGGATGGGCAGACTGAGTAACAGGTGATACGTTATGCTTTAGTAAGGACGATGATGGTGATCGATGGCAAGCAAGAGGCTCACATACCAATTTTATTACTATCTAGTATTTGTTTTCTCTGTTTGTTATTTCTATGAGTGTTGCACTAAGTTAAATTGTACAAACACTATTGTTGATATCCACATATATGGGAATACTTTCCAGTTGTCATGAAAACTAAGTGTTTTTCTGCTTTACTATCACTACCTGTAATATATGTTCCATTACATTTTATCCATGCGCTGTGAGTTTACGAAAGGTTCCGCTTATGTATCATACCTTGTTGGTCATCCATAGCTGTCGTGCACACTTTTTAGCGCATTATTCCTCTTGTATAGTGCTGGGTCCGTGGGCGGTCATCACACTTATCCTCCAATTACAACATTATCACCAACCTGATATTTGGTCTGCTCAATAGCATCATCGATAAGCTCCCAAGATATTAAGAGGAAACATAAAATAATGGGTCATACAACAGTCGAGCATGAGCAAAAAATGACTATTTCAATAGCTATACTGAAAATTTTGAAACTAGATAGGCTTAAATCTCATATGTGATATGTCCCTGCAAACAAAGAGTTAGCACATAATAAATAAATAATATATGTTACTTGAATAACAAAAATAATAGACACTGCATATAATAGGATAGAAGAATCTAAGCAGCCTCTTTTATCTTTTTTTCTCTCAGTCCCCACTTCATTTCAGTATCGTATAGGTAATTTCCTACCTAGAGAAAGAAGAGAGAGCATCCATAACAGCTTATCATCCATCAAGCAAAACTTAGCTATCATCTTATGAAGCCTTGAATACATTGATAACCCATACGACTATTGTCACTTTTACCATGGGATCAAGGAAAAACATGGTTCTAGATGGACCACTATGTTTATGAAACCCTTAATTTAACATATTTTCGTTCAAGACCCAATTGCCCAGTTAGGCCCTCGATTTGGGTGATCTAAGGTACACGACCATTACATTTAGTCCTAATAAGCGCACTCACGATAAGACTGCTCTGGTCGACAACTAGAACACTTTGAGCCATCAATTATTCCTTAGCATCCCCAAGCATAAGAGTTATCCTCAACTCCATCTTTAGGTCTAAGTCCCACCCAAACGAATCCAATGTCCTGCAAGCTCGTTCCATCCCGAGCTACCTAGTACACACCAACGACTACTCATACCTGAGTATACAACGGAATAGTCACAATCTTTAACAAGTTATAACTTACTCTCTAAAGAAGAAGTTAACAACATATAAGTTTCCATAATCTCCTAATGTAGTCCTTGAACTCTATAATCGATCTCGCAACCAATCACCCCTTCCCGATGGATCAGTATCGATCCATACCTATATATCAATGCCCATATATGCACTTAGTAACCGTATCAACACACGTCTCTGAAGCCTTTGAACCATGTTGCCTCAATATTGACTTCAATTCTGGTCGCACTTCATTATAGCTGATCCATCACCCTACTACCACATGGCATATCCAGTTACCACCAAATCTTCACTATAGCATCTATAGGGGCCCACCACCATCCATAAGAAGTTGCACCTACTTTCATGCCCCCTGCATAGATCAGTGTCGATCCATGTACTTAGCCATTTTAGGTGATTTTTCTTATATTCTGTCCCGATGTACTCTAGAGCCTACCCTCTAAGTTTCATGCGAATCCAGTAAAGTTCTATCCTGTTATGCAATAATATTTGATTTAAGTCCTAATTGAGGAATACACTAAAACAAAAATATAGCATAGCAAGATAACATATCATTTAAACAACAAAATCAACCATATTTGATTATACATGAACATCTAGTTTCAAATCAAACATGAATCAATCAATTATAATCGTAGATGTTAGATATGGTTAATTACTCACTAATTTCATTGGATCTAAAAAGTTACTAAATATTTGTTAAAATTAGGTTATCTAGAGGTTTCTAAATATGAAATTAACATATATAATTAGATTTGGGGGATAAACTAATATATAAGTGGTAAAAATTATAAATACAACATATAATCCAACACAGATATATAGAATGTTACCCCCCCCCCCCCGAGACCTACCCTAATAAAGAGAATTAACAAGTAATGTCATTTAGTCGAGTGGATAATGGGGTTGGAAAGGGGCGATCACCCTTAATTTCGTATTAATCAACTACTGAATATATCGATTGGGTGTATGAATTTTTCTTTACTTTTCTCAAGTGGATCGACTACTCAACACTTCTAGTAAGAAATCACGATGGCTAAGGATCGAATTCAGAACAATATACAAAATAGCAAAGGTTGCAGATCACAAAATAGATGCATACTGATACAATCACAGAGTACAATTTATACATGTGCTACATCTCAAATGAATGTACAACATGAATACAACAAAGTCCAAAATAAGAACAAAAACATGAAAAGACTTTGGAAAAACATAGAAAGAGTCTTCAAAAGATATTCCAAGCTCTAGCAGCAAACCCACAAATAAAAAAAAACTAGTCCTGAAACAACTCGGTCTGACCCGAGCATTAACGCACATGGGTCAATCTAGTTTACAAACTAGTATAATAACACCGTAAAATGAAATAACACAGATATAGGTTCCTTCTTATTTGAGATGGAACCAAAAAGACAAAGATAAACACAATCAATAAAGCATCAAGAAGAAGGTTATGCAATTAATAAAGCATTAAGAAGAAGGTTACACCTAAGTGTATCCTAAGGATGGACAAAATACTCAAAGTCAACATCGAATATCTCACAAGATCAAGGTATCGACGTTATCAAGAGTTGACACGCATGAACTCAAATGAACCAAATAGGTTAACATAATCAAATGCAACGATGACGTATGTGAACTCAAATGGGTTCATAACTTCATATGAGTCCAACCAAGCCAATCACAACCAATGCTGAATCATCAAAGTGAATGGATTTAAGGTCCAAAATCATCAAACAAAATTATATGATCTTACAATCAGGTAATCAAAAGAAAAGTGGATCCAACATCTTGGCA
This sequence comes from Allium sativum, assembly GCA_030737875.1. Classification (NCBI taxonomy): domain Eukaryota; kingdom Viridiplantae; phylum Streptophyta; class Magnoliopsida; order Asparagales; family Amaryllidaceae; genus Allium; species Allium sativum. The sequence continues at coordinate 57,118,751 of CM060920.1, read as the reverse complement.
TACAGATAAAGATTCAATATCACCAAACATCAAGTAAAATATATGACCACAAGATCATTAACATTAACACATCTATATTTGGATCTACCCAAAAGTCAACGTTTTCATAATAACAAATTCATAATTTATAATAATAATAATTCGAACAAACAACGCAATGCTAAATAAAGAAAAATGAAGCTATTATAAGACCCAGGTCCTATCACACAATGCAACGTAAGCCGGGGGATAGGGTTTTCCCTTATAATAGACAAACATGCTTGGTACGTTTAAAACAAATCATTTGATACTATTATAAGTGTATAGTGTCAAAACAATTTCAAATCATAAGTATCAATCATAGACGGCATAGGTACCATATATCATGTCGCCATACTAGTTCTACAATTAAAACCACAAAATCACGTATTTGGAAATTGGATTTCCATCTATGAACCGAGGCTAGGGATTGTCCTCTACCGATTCGAGACTGTCTATCCCAAGTCTCAGGGACAGAACGCATCAACCCTTGGATCGCCAGGGCCGGTCCACCGATGTGGATTAAAATTCCTGAACATTGCGTTTCCCCGCCCTTTGGGGCGTAAGTGATCCAACGAATGACTCCATCGGACCCGGATCGTCCGATCAAACCGAGGCGCCTCGCAACAGCAACAACCACATAAGTTAAACTCGTCAGGGCGTGTAAAACCACTGACGCCACATTTAGCTAGAAGGAAACACATGCCCTCCCTGAGGTCCTCTCCCGTTTTTGGTTCATACCGGGTGTGAGGCTCGCGAAGTAAACGTTACACAAAGCTATGCCACAAAGGTCGTGCTTTGATCGTCAACCACAAGACTTTGCTTTTCAACAGAAGCCTTGATCATTCGCTATTTAGGCATGCCACACAGGCAATTCACTCTATGCGTTTGATATCCATCAGTATATAACCCCCGAGCTCGTACGTCTCAGAGAAGGGCGTTAAGCAAGAGAATAAATTCTCCGCCGCCAAACAGATATATATTTAATAGAAATCAATCACACAGACTAAAATCCAATGTCAGACACACAGTCCATTTACAAGTTCGTTCTGGGTCTGAACGAAACCGGAGGCACCTAGTACACCGCATATCCATCAATCTCCAAGTTCGTCTGGACGATCACCAACTGATTACCTCCTCTTGGCTGTACATCCCAATCAAGATCATCAGTAATTATCCAAACGACGTGAAGACCTCCGGTCTTCAACCACCGTCTTCATATTCGACTTATTGTCGTATCAGTTATTCAGAATGGGATAAACCCGGTCTTTCCGAATAACTCGCGTATATATTAAACATGTGTTACACAAACACAACATACGCCTCATTCCAATTCATCAGTCACTAACCGTAAATTAGCAAGAGAATAATTCCCCAAATATTAACCCCGAAGGCCAAAACCAATATCAGATCAATATCCAAGAAACCATCCAACTTAGCTAACCTACAGTTAGTTTCTGGAGTTCACATTCTTAGGGAAAGGTTCCCATTAATTTTATCAAAGATAAATTCTTTAAATTTATTCTTTAATCTTCTTTGAATATCAATTCAAACTAGTCTGGATTAGCGAACCACACCGAAGTGATCATTTATTTTATTTCCCCATCCCAACCTATTCATCCCATGAAGTAAAACTGGTAATACTTCATATCTAACACCACGGTGTTATCGGTAAATTCAATTACCATTTCACGTTCAAATCTAATTAAAGATTTAACTATCGCCTGGAGCAAAACTGGTGATATTCCATTCTCGATCTTTCCAATCTAATTAAAGATTCATTAAAACTCCACTTAGTTTTAATCTTTGTCTGGGTTAAAGAATCAGGGTCATTTAAAACACGGTTCACGATAAACCCAGAATCACATTCCATTTCAATCAGACCCTAACCATAAATTAGCAAGTGAGCAATTCCCTAAGTATTAACCCCGAAGGCCGAAACTAACATCAGATCAATACCCCAGAAACCATTGAACTAAACTAATCTCCAGTTAGTTTCTGATTTTCTTAATTTCTTTGGGTCTAAGAACAGTATTATTGAAGATACCATTCACGACAACCCAAAATCACATTCCATTAATTATCGGGTTAAATAACAAGTGTTATTTAAAACACTGTTCACGATAAACCCAAAATCAATACCAATTCAGTTCCAATTAAATATTATTTAATTGGTCCACTTCATTAAATCTAAATAAAAAGATTTAAACTTTTTCTCAACTGGGTTTAAGAATAGTGTTAATGATGACACCATTCACGACAAACCCAAATCACATTTGATATTAAATACAAGGCTCTGAATAGAAAATATCTGTTTATATTCAATACCAAATTCTACGACCAACAAATAACGTATTGGAAATAACGATATTAATATATCTTTCAAGTTTCCATAACAACATCTGTATAATCACGAAATCCAACATCGAAATAATCCAAAGACAATTTCGATTCAAATCCATTCCAATTCAATTATTGGAAATCCTGGTTACTTTTAAAACCCTTTTCAAATCCAATTTATTTATTTTAAAAATAAATACAATTATAATTCTAGTTCAAAACTAGTTCATTTCGATAAAAATCTATTTTTATCTTTTCAAATATGGAGTTTTTCATCCAAATCATTTCTTATGATTTTACATAAATTATTACTATTTTTAATAATTTTATCAAGGCCCGTACAGTCGATTTCCATCAACGGCCATCGAACTGCACTTACAACGACCTTTTCCAAATTTGATTTGGACATAATTCCAAATACAACCGTTAGATTTCCAATTTCTAATATTCGTTAGAAAGCTCTTTTCGATACGAACCCAACTGTTCTGGTTTTAGGAGAATCTGAAGGTCGGATCTCCCGCAATATCCATTTGAAGTCAATGGTCGAAATTCAAGAACTACCGCTGCGCGGCGCGTTCTATTCAGGCCATTATATTATATATATAATATATATAACATATACTTCGTCGATTTCCTTTTTAAAATGTATTTTATAAATCGTTTTAAATTCGTTTTCAAAATGATTCCAACTTCCTATTCAAATTCAAATCAAAATTGAATTTTCCAATATAAATTCGTTTTAAATTCATTTCAATTCAATTTCAATTCAAATCCATTTCAATTCAAATCGGTTTCAATTCAAATCAGTTTCAGTTCAATTTCAATACGTTTTAAATTCAATTCAAAACGATTTCAATTCTATTTCAATCTAATTCGAATTTCAATTCTATTCAGTTTAATTCGAATTTCATTTCAATTCAATTTAATTCGAATTTCAATTCCTTTCAAAATATCAGATTTTGGAATCACTTTCGATATTCATTGTTAAAATGAATAAAATCGATACAAATATCGTTCACGTCAAAATGGCGTCAATCTAATTAACACGGCTTCATATATTTCTATTTTCAAACATTCTATTTCAAATATTTCTATTCGAATCTTTCTTTTCAAATATTTTATTTCAAAATTGGAATGAGGCCCAATCAATTACCATATAATGATAATTATATGGATTTTCTACCACACGTATATAACAGCAACGATAAATTATCAACCATCATCCAAATTGCATTCTACGCTTTATAAGCATCAAATATAAATATTTAACGCTTATAATAGTCTGTCAATCAATCGATCGACATACAACTAATTATTGGGATTAGTGTATGTCATATATTATCCCAATACCCGTATGGGGTTTCAAACAATCAAACACAGATTTTATTTGTGCAGTTGGCCGATGTGTAAAATTTTATCGTCCCAATCAATATCAATCAAATCAGTGTATATAAACAAATCTCCGATTTGTTTATAAATAATTATTTTATATACACGTTAAAAATTCTATTTTTGACTATAATATATCTCTAACTATATAATATTTTATTTCATTTCACATCACATCACACAATCAACTACACATCAAAATCAAACAAACTAGCATACAAGCCGTTCATGGTCTGTGGACGACGGGTGTCGGGTGCTACTAAACACCGTCTGCATCCTAGTATATATTTTAACTAGAAAATTAAATTAAAAGGTGAGGAGTTCTCACCGAGGGTTCCACTCTGCCGTGCTTTGCTTTTGAACTGCTGAACCGTCTGGATCTGTTTGAAATTCCAATGCAATTCTTTTCACGTTGTTAAAAATAAAAATTATATTTTTATCATTTCATTCAATAAATAAAAATCATATTTTTATTACTTATACATAATAAAGATCGAATTTTTATTATCTATATTATATAAAATCATATTTTTAATATCTCTATAATATAAAAATCATATTTTTATCTCACTATAATATAAATAAAAATCGTATTTTTATAACGCCTTCTCACATATGAAAATCATATTTTTCTCTATGTTATAATATATAAAAATCACCTCTTTACATCGTTGTTATATATAAATGAAAATAAAATCTTTATATGTTATATATATAAATAAAATCAAATTTTTATATGTTATCCTCATAAATAAAAATTGAATCTCTACTATATATAAAAATCCTAATCATTGCATTATAAAAATTCATAACTTTGCATTATAAAAATTCGATCTTTCATATAAACAAGAATCGTATATTTACAAATTTTTTTAAGCTAAAACATTAACCAAATAAAGGTAGAAAATAAAATTTAAAATAAAAGGAAGACTTACTGGTTTTAGCGAGAGGGGGGTGGTCCTTGCTGTTTGCGTTGGTGCCGACTGGAGGGGGGTCGTGGTGGCTGAGGGGAGCAGGCGGAGGTGGTCTCGAGGTGAGTAGCGGGCTGAACGAGGTAGGTGGCGGATCTGCGTTGGGCGTCGGCCGATTTGGGGAAAAAAGGGGGACTCGAACGAGAATAAGAAGAGAGGAGGGAGGAGAAGGTGAGGCGCCAGGTGGAGGGCGCGGTGGGCGATCATCGACGGCGGGCGGAGGCAGTGGAGGGCGACGGGAAAAAGGGAGGCGCGATTTTTTCTTTTCTCTTTTTTTTTCTTTCTGTCGGAAATGAGAGGAGAGAGAGGGGAGAGTTATATATTATAAATATTTAATTAATTTTAATCCACTAAAAAGTAACTTTTTCTCTCGAAATCAGAATCAAACCCACCGACTGTCGTCTATAGCTAATTACCCCCATTCCGAACACAATGGGATATGTATCGCAGGCTGATTCGACTATTTCATTCAGTTTTCATCAAAATCAAAATATAACTCTATATTTTGAATTTTAAACGTACATTTCAATTTACCGGGGCCACATACTAACTAGAAAAATTCCCGAAAAATATTTTCTATCTTCGTATTGTCGATACGGTCCTAACAAAACTAATTTCATCCAATTCTGAGACCGACTGAAAAATGGCCATTTTCCAGTCGATTAAAATCAACTGAAACTGGTCAAACGCGTTTTCCTTTGCCTTGCTCACATATTGATTCGAAAAATTATGAAAATTGGAATCTAGCAATAACTTGACATCACGGACCCAACAAAAATGGTTTCGTCGTAATCCGAGGTCGTTTGCAAAATGGCTATTTTCAAGGGCCTGAATTCCATAGCGACTATTCAGAATTTTCAACAGGATATATCTTTTGATTCCCGCTATGAAATCTTGATTTTTCAGATTCATTGGAAAGATATTCTCAAATAGATTCAAATATTTTTTGTTCCACTAAAATCCGGTTTATTTTGCACCTGGTACATTCATTTGAATTTTGAAATCAAATTATCGAACTACCGCGCCGTTTTCGATTCCTTTTATAATTTAAAATAAATATTTATATTCTAACGACGATCTATATAATATATACGTTCGAATTCTATTCAAAATAAATTTCTCATCATTATTATTTAAAATAATTCATTTTAAATATTCAAAATTCGCTAAAATTGCCAAAATAAAAATTTTAAATTGGCTCAGATTTCCGGGTTATTACAATCTCCCCCACTTAAAACTTTTCGTCCCCGAGAAGGAACAAAGCCGAAAGTTGTTTCACAAATCAACTCAACTTTCATTATTTTGATTACGGCTTAAGTTCTTCAACTTTTCAGCTTCTAAGAACTTTTCAAATTTTTCAAAAATTTGGCTAATACCCTAAATTTTCGAAAAATTTCACCATAACCTCCCCTGCACCGGGAAAATCCCGAAATTGCTTATAGGCCCTCTGATCTCAGAAAGAAAAAGAAAAAGCCAAGCGGCTAGCCAATCGGCTCATAAAATCATCATCACCCAAACAAAACAGTAGATTATGGTAAACATGTACCTATTTGTCGGGCAAACAATTATATTCTTCTGCTCTAGCCTCTTTGTTATGACCTGTTCAATGTAAGTACATGTATATGCAAGCAAATGCGACCAAATTTCAATACAATTCACTATTTGGTTCAACTGGGCTATATGGTACAAAATTTAATAAATCAACCAATAATCAACAACACAACCATCAAACAATTAGTTGATTAGCTTTTGAAATTCATGACTTTGATACATAGTCAAAAATCAGATTTTTGATGCCAAATCATAACAATAAGCCCTATCTAGTTTCGGTTCTCGCACCAGTCAGTTGGAAATATATAGAAATCTCACTTTCGTCGCTCGAAAATAAATACTGGCGATGGTGCCCCATCACCAAAATTATCCCTGGGCACTAAAGTGTGATTCTATAACTATCCAATACATTAAAACTTCGAATACACGTTTGCAAGACATATGTGCAAAATCTTTATATATTGGATTGTCCAAATTCATATAAATAAATAATCAAATATGAATAATTGATTTAAATTTTCAAAACAAAAATTGTTTTCATTTTCAAAGATATACTCTTCACACTCGTTCTTGGATACTACTGATCCCATCTCTAACGTTCATTCTCATTGGATATTACTAATCCAATTTATGATGAATTCTTTCGTTCGGTTCTAATGTGTCTTGTTCTCTGAGCTTTGTAAACCAAATCTCTGATACCAAATGTGACAACAAGGAATTTCACTCGATCCGAATCAGTCGCTAAACAGGTCTAGACCGTTCGAAACGCCTGATTGTTTTGAGAACACGACAACATAGAACGTAGATGGAAGAATATTTCATTGTTTATTACAACAATCCCATCAGAATACCAGAATATACAGAGTATAAACAAATATTACACAACAGAAAATATCAGAGATTTAAATTACATTTAAATACATAGCAGCGAAAGTAATACAAAACACAACTAGAAGGAGATATACGGATACAAAGCTTTCCGGATATCGTTCCAGCTGTAAGACAGGATCCTATGAATACAAATCTGCAAAACCAAAACTACTAGTTGCCCATGTCGAAAATAAGGGCACCAAGAGTTTAGGTTAAAACAATAAACTCCAGGTCAGTCATGTGACTGGTGTGAGAACTAAAACAGTTATTAATCTTTATTTTAAAGTTAGGTAAATCAAGGGACCATGCCGCTAACGCGGAACGGTTTTCCTCCCAAGAATACCAGTGCATAAAACAAACAGCGCAATGCTAAATAAAGAAAAATGAAGCTATTATAAGACCCGGGTCCTATCACACAATGCAACGCAAGCCGGGGGATAGGGTTTTCCCTTATAATAGCCAAACATGCTTGGTACGTTTAAAACAAATCATTTGATACTATTATAAGTGTATAGTGTCAAAACAATTTCAAATCATAAGTATCAATCATAGACGGCATGGGTACCATATATCATGTCGCCATACTAGTTCTACAATTAAACCGAAAAATCACGTATTTGGAAATTGGATTTCCATCTATGAACCGAGGCTAGGGATCGCCCTCTACCGATTCGAGATTGTCTAGCCCGAGTCTCAGGGACAGAACGCATCGACCCTTGGATCGTCAGGGCCGGTCCACCGATGTGGATTAAAATTCCTGAACACTGCATTTCCCCGCCCTTTGGGGCGTAAGTGAGCCAACGAATGACTCCATCGGACCCAGATCGTCTGATCAAACCGAGGTGCCTCACAACAGCAACAACCACATAAGTCAAACTCGTCAGGGCATGTAAAACCACTAACGCCAGTTTTTAGCTAGAAGGAAACGCATGCCCTCCCTGAGGTCCTCTCCCGTTTTTGGTTCATACCGGGTGTGAGGCTCGCGAAGTAAATGTTACACAAAGCTACGCCACAAAGGCCGTGCTTTGATCATCAACCACAAGACTTTGCTTTTCAACAGAAGCCTTGATCATTCGCCACTTAGGCATGCCACACAGGAAATTCACTCTATGCGTTTGATATACATCAGTATATAACCCCTGAGCTCGTACGTCTCAGAGAAGGGCGTTAAGCAAGAGAATAAATTCTCCGCCGCCAAACAGATATATATTTAATAGAAATCAATCACACAGACTAAAATCCAATGTCAGACACACAGTCCATTTACAAGTTCGTTCTGGGTCTGAACGAAACCGGAGGTACATAGTACCCCGCATATCCATCGATCTCCAAGTACGTCTGGACGATCACCAACTGATTCCCTCCTCTTGGGGGTACATCCCAATCAAGATCATCAGTAATTATCCAAAAGGCGTGAAGACCTCCGGTCTTCAACCACCGTCTTCATCATTGACTTATCGTCGTATCAGTTATTCAGAATGGGATAAACCCAGTCTTTCCGAATAACTCGCGTATATACTAAACATGTGTTACACAAACACAACATACGCCTCATTCCAATTCATAAGTCACTAACCGTAAATTAGCAAGAGAATAATTCCCCAAATATTAACCCTGAAGGCCGAAACCAACATCAGATCAATATCCAAGAAACCATCCAACTTAGCTAACCTACAGTTAGTTTCTATATTTCACATTCTTAGGGAAAGGTTCCCATTAATTTTATCAAAGATAATTCTTTAAATTTATTCTTTAATCTTCTTTGAATATCAATTCAAACTAGTCGGGATTAACGAACCACACCGAAGTGATCATTTATTTTATTTCCCCATCCCAACCAATTCATCCCATGAAGTAAAACTGGTAATACTTCATATCTAATACCACGGTGTTATCGGTAAATTCAATTACCATTTCACATTCAAATCTAACTAAAGATTTAACTATCGCCTGGAGCAAAACTGGTGATACTCCATTCTCGATCTTTCCAATCTAATTAAAGATTCATTAAAACTACACTTAGTTTTAATCTTTGACTGGGTTAAAGAATCAGTGTAATTTAAAACACGGTTCACGATAAACCCAAAATCACATTCCATTTCAATCAGACCCTAACCATAAATTAGCAAGTGAGCAATTCCCTATGTATTAACCCCGAAGGCCGAAACCAACATCATATCAATACCCCAGAAACCATTCAACTAAACTAATCTCCAGTTAGTTTCTGATTTTCTAAATTCCTTTGGGTCTAAGAACAGTATTATTGAAGATACCATTCACGACAACCCAAAATCACATTCCATTAATTATCGGGTTAAAGAACAAGTGTAATTTAAAACACTATTCACGATAAACCCATAAATCAATACCAATTCAATTCCAATTAAATATTATTTAATTGGTCCACTTCATTAAATCTAAATAAAAAGATTTAATCTTTTTCTCAACTGGGTTTAAGAATAGTGTTAATGATGACACCATTCACGACAAACCCAAATCACATTTGATATTAAATACAAGGCTCTGAATAGAAAATATCTGTTTATATTCAATACCAAATTCTACGACCAACAAATAACGTATTGGAAATAACGATATTAATATATCTTTCAAGTTTCCATAACAACATCTGTATAATCACGAAATCCAACATCGAAATAATCCAAAGACAATTTCGATTCAAATCCATTCCAATTCAATTATTGGAAATCCTGGTTACTTTTAAAACCCTTTTCAAATCCAATTTATTTATTTTAAAAATAAATAGAATTATAATTATAGTTCAAAACTAGTTCATTTCGATAAAAATCTATTTTTATCTTTTCAAATATGGAGTTTTTCATCCCAATCCTTCCCAAATCATTTCTTATGATTTTACATAAATTATTCCTATTTTTAATAATTTTATCAAGGCCCGTACAGTCGATTTCCCTCAACGGCCATCAAACTGCACTTACAGCGACCTTTTCCAAATTTGATTTGGACATAATTCCAAATCCAACGGTTAGATTTCCAATTTCTAATATTCTTTAGAAAGCTCTTTTCGATACGAACCCAACGGTTCTGGTTTTAGGAGAATCCGACGGTCGGATCTCCCGCAATATCCATTTGAAGTCAATGGTCGAAATTCACGAACTACCGCAGCGCGGCGCGTTCTATTCAGGCCATTATATTATATATATAATATATATAATATATACTTCGTCGATTTCCTTTTTAAAACGTATTTTATAAATCGTTTTAAATTCGTTTTCAAAACGATTCCAACTTCCTTTTCAAATTCAAATCAAAATTGAATTTTCCAATATAAATTCGTTTTAAATTCATTTCAATTCTATTTCAATTCAAATCCATTTCAATTCAAATCGGTTTCAATTCAAATCAGTTTCAGTTTAATTTCAATATGTTTTAAATTCAAATCAAAACGATTTCAATTCTATTTCAATCTAATTCGAATTTCAATTCTATTCAATTTAATTTGAATTTCATTTCAATTTAATTCAAATTTCAATTCCTTTCAAAATATCAGATTTTGAAATCACTTTTGATATTCATTGTTAAAATGAGTAAAATCGATATAAATATCATTCACGTCAAAATGGCATCAATCTAATCAACACGGCTTCATATATTTCTATTTTCAAATATTCTATTTCAAATATTTCTATTCGAATATTTCTTTTCAAATATTTTATTTCAAAACTGGAATGAGGCCCAATCAATTACCATATAATGATAATTATATGGATTTTCTACCACACGTATATAACAGCAACGATAAATCATCAACCATCATCCAAAGTGTGTTCTACGCTGTATAAGCATCAAATATAAATATTTAACGCTTATAACAGTCTGTCAATCAATCGATCGACATACAACTAATTATTGGGATTAGTGTATATCATATATTATCCCAATACCCGTGTGGGTTTCAAACAATCAAACATAGATTTTATTTGTGCAGTTGGGCGATGTGTAAAATTTTATCGTCCCAGTCAATATCAATCAAATTAGTGTATATAAACAAAACTCCGATTTGTTTATAAATGATTATTTTATAAACACGTTAAAAATTCTATTTTTAACTATAAAATATCTCTAACTATATAAAATTTTATTTCATTTCACATCACATCACACAATCAACTACACGTCAAAATCAAATAAACAAGCATACAAGTCGTCCATGGTCTGTGGACGACGGGTGTCGAGTGCTACTAAGCACCGTCTGCATCCTAGTATATATTATAACTAGAAAATTAAATTAAAAGGTGAGGAGTTCTCACCGAGGGTTCCACTCCGCCGTGCTTTGCTTTTGAAATGCTGAACCGTCTGGATCTGTTTGGAATTACAATGCAGTTCCTTTCACGCTGTTTAAAATAAAAATTATATTTTTATCATTTCATTCAATATATAAAAATCATATTTTTATTACTTCTACATAATAAAGATCAAATTTTTATTATCTATATTATATAAAAATCATATTTTTAATATCTCTATAATATAAAAATCATATTTTTATCTCACTGTAACATAAATAAAAATCGTATTTTTATAAAGCCTTCTCACATATGAAAATCATATTTTTCTCTATGTTATAATATATAAAAATCACCTCTTTACATCGTTGTTATATATAAATGAAAATAAAATATTTATATGTTATATATATAAATAAAATCAAATTTTTATATGTTATCCTCATAAATAAAAATTGAATCTCTACTATATATAAAAATCCTAATCATTGCATTATAAAAATTCATAACTTTGTATTATAAAAATTCGATCTTTCATATAAACAAAAATCGTATATTTACATTTTTTTAAGCTAAAACATTAACCAAATAAAGGTAGAAAATAAAAATTAAAATAAAAGGAAGACTTACAGGTTTTAGCGAGAGGGGGGGTAGTCCTTGCTGTTTGCGTTGGCGCCAACTGGAGGGGGATCGTGGTGGCTGAGGGGAGCAGGCGGAGGTGGTCTCGAGGTGAGTAGCGGGCTGAACGAGGTGGGTGGCGGACCTGCGTTGGGCATCGGCCGATTTGGGGAAAAAAGGGGGACTCGAACGAGAAAAAGAAGAGAGAAGGGAGGAGAAGGTGAGGCGCCAGGTGGAGGGTGCGGTGGGCGATCATCGACGGCGGGCAGAGGCATTTGAAGGCGACGGGAAAAAGGGAGGCGCGATTTTTTCTTTTCTCTTTTTTTTTCTTTCTGTAGGAAATGAGAGGAGAGAGAGGGGTGAGTTATATATTATAAATATTTAATTAATTTTAATCCACTAAAAAGTAACTTTTTCTCTCGAACTCAGAATCAAACCCACCGACTGTCGTCCATACCTAATTACCCCCATTCCGAACACAATGGGATATGCATCACAGGCTGATTTGACTATTTCGATCAGTTTTCGTCAAAATTAAAATATAACTCTATATTTTGAATTTTAAACGTACATTTCAAATTACCGGGGCCACATACTAACTAGAAAAATTCCCGAAAAATATTTTCTAGCTTCGTATTGTCGATACGGTCCTAACTAAACTAATTTTGTCAAATTCTGAGACCGTTTGAAAAATGGCCATTTTCCAGTCGATTAAAATCAACTGAAACTGGTCAAACGCGTTTTCCTTTGCCACGCTCACATATTGATTCGAAAAATTATGAAAACTGGAATCTAGCAATAACTTGAGATCACGGACCCAACAAAATTGGTTTCGTCGAAATCCGAGGTCGTTTGAAAAATGGCTATTTTCAAGGGCCTGAATTCCATAGCGACTATTCAGAATTTTCGACAGGACATATCTTTTGATTCCCGCTATGAAATCTTGATTTTTCGGATTTGTTGGAAAGAGATTCTCAAATAGATTCAAATATTTTTGGTTTCACTAAAATCCGGTTTATTCTGCACCCGCTACATTCATTTGAATTTTGAAATCAAATTATCGAACTACCGCGCCGTTTTCGATTCCTTTCATAATTTAAAATAAATATTTATATTCTAACAACGATCTATATAATATATACGTTCGAATTCTATTCAAAATAAATTTCTCATCATTATTATTTAAACTAATTCATTTTAAATATTCAAAATTCGCTAAAATTGCCAAAATAAAATTTTTAAATTGGCTCAGATTTCCGGGTTATTACATAATTTCCAAATTATAGTCATACTATTGCTTTATCTGAGATATATCGTTAATAAAACCAAAAAACAAGAAACTCATTTTGCCTCGAAGGTATAATTCAAAATAGTATTATATATATATGGAAAAACTCGATTAAACCCGTGCATATGTATAAATCCATCATTGAAACTAACCACAAAGCAACAATTAAACCAACCCATAAGTCTTCCTAATCTAACATTTGGGTTGTGTATGGCACAACAGAATTCGCCAAACTATTGATTCAATTAAAGCTACAGTATGAAATGTCAAGAAATAAGCTTAGAAAGGCACTACTCAATCAAAACCATCAGCATAATACAAGGAAGAGAGAAAGATGATACATGCAACAGGCGTAAGAAGCACCTGCGCAATTTTCCTTCTTAGGGGTCGACTAGGAGGTCGACCCATGTCCTTCTAGTGTCGAACCACGGGTCGACACCATTGAAGCCTGGGTCGACCTAGAGCATAGAATATTAGCAGGATCAAAATCCTCTTCGATTCACTATTTCGATCAATATCTGACATAACCAACTATGAATATATGACATGCAGTGGACTCAATGGCGAGTAAATAACCCCAACAATACATTACAATAAGAAACGCATCAATGAAGCATGAATCGACAGGGTTAAAAGTGCTCAAAGTTGGAGCTGAGAAGAGATTGCAATAATGAATTTACTGGAACTATACTAGTTAAAGTAAATCACTTTCACAGTAACGATTGAAGAAAAATCATCAAATTAAGTACCAAATATTTATAAACTATAAAAGTGTGAGTGAACACTCACCTTTCCTTGATACGAAAAAATTGCTAGCCTCGGAAACCCTAGAGAGAGCATAATAGAAATGTGCAAAAGCTGTAGGAATGTAAAATTTAATATGTAACAAAAACGTCTTACTATGAATTCCTTATTGAAGATTAATAAGAGGAGTTGATAGATTCCCACATCTATGACGGATATTGACAAGCCTTCAATAATTTTAAAAGGTTAGGTTTGAGGGTTGCTACTTCAGGGTGAAAGGCGAGGCTATGATTTTTACTTCAGTAAGTTTCTCGGGGAGGAGGAGGAAAATCTGAGAGGAACAAATACATATATTTCTTTTTTCCAAAAGCAAGTAGAAATAGGAAATGGGCTAACCATCAAACAAAGCCTAAACGAAGTTAATTAAACTAATTAATCAAGTTAATACAATTAAACAGTACTAACACATATCAAACAACTTAACACACACACAAAAAAAAATCAAATTGTTTAATTTAAAAATACAAATACACACAATACAATAATCTTTAAACTGTTAATAGCATTTTAAATATCAAATTCGACACAACACTCTAATAAATAGGTTTGTCAAATAATCATTTTACTTTGGAAACAAATTTACATTTCAACAAAGTTACATACTTCATTGCTTGACACAAATTAAATCAATGAATTTCCATAAAAGATTACAAATGTGCAATTATTGATTCGCAATCAATTTCGATGTTTAATTTCCATTGAAAATATAACCAATACAGCAACAAAGTTGTAAAAAAACAAAAACACACTATTCAAATACTAATTTAGACATAACACATCAATATAAATATGTTTATAACAATAATCATCAAGAAACATATTTATATTTTAACAATAATGTTTACATTCCTTATTGATTTAAAAAATTGAATCAATTAACTATAGTAAATATTTCAAAACCACAAATATTGATTCACAATCAATATTTATATTTTTAATTATCCACAATCCCATTAAATCACCGATTGTTGTTGTTAATGTAAATAACTTACAAATTACAACAAGCTTCAAAATTCAAATTTTACATTATGGAAAATAACCGCGATACACTTTTTATAGTTTTCAATTATTTCAAATACAAATTTAAAACTCAATCTTATCTATATTTGCCAAGAAATGCATCTCACAATTAAAACAAAAACCAATGGCTTTAAATAATTATTTCAAACAACAAAGCACTATCAATATTATATATTTTCAATATTCACTTCAATTAATAGGTTATGATTTATAGATACATACTGGAATAAATGATTTATTAAATTAAGAACTCTTAATTTATTCCAAACACACTAACTTGGACACCCCAAATTCCTTATTTTTTGTTTTAAAACATTCTATGAGTTGGGTTCTCAAACTCGTATTTTATTCTTTTATGTTAAGATATGGAAAATACATAATGGCTTGTTTAACCTAGACACCTCAAAAATCCAGGTTGTTACATAAGAGACCATAACCTCCACATAATCTCGGAAATTCGATAAAGTTGAATGTAGATCTATATTGGATGGTTGAGGAACTACTTATATAGATGATCAATCGATGAGATCTAATCCTCTGATATAGATGTAGCATCTAATTTTAGTTTAGAGATGATTTGATGTAAATTTGACAATTGATTTGAGAAACTAAGAAGAATTAGAGTAGGTTATAGTCCTAAACTAATTGGAATGAGAGCGAAAGTCTATAGCCTCTCCCATCCGTCCCAGTTTATAGTTAGGGGTGATTAGATTAATGGACTTAATAATATCATCCCACTGGCACAACTTTAATTCTACCCAGCAATCTTTAAAAACTAAAACCACAACATCTCTCAAAATCACTAAACCGATTTCTTATTGTAAATACTTTATGGATTGGGAAACCCCCATTCAGAAGAAATGAGACATGTTAGAGAAACTTATTCAGCTTATGTCAAAAGTTATAGCTAAATCCACACTATCCAAGGGTAGAATATTCACATATAGATTCATGAAAAATCATTGACATGTGAAACACTCTAATGCACCATATCCAAAATATTAGAATGAACTGACCACTTAGGAATTAAACAGTATTATACAATATGTTGATGCCTAAAATTGTCATCAATACAAGAAAGTTCCAAAAGTTTGAAATTTTTAGTCTAGAGCGGAGAATCATAAGAAATGCAGTAATAATGTGCGGGGAAGTAAAGGATACAGTTATTTATAGTGATTCGGCCCGTTGGGGCCTACGTCCACTTTGAAGGCTATAGTGATATTATTCCATTACAACAAAGTACAACAAGACTGTTACAAGAAGATATAATGATTAATAATATCCTCTTAGTCCTTGTTAATGATCTTCTTTGCTGAGCGAGCGTAGTCTAGGAGTTACCGATGTTGTAGCGTAGCTGAGTGAGGTGGAGTCGAGGCCGAGTGAGGCGGAGTCGAGGCCGAAGCCCATGGGAGGAGGAGTCGAGACCAAGTGAGGCAGAGTCAAGGCCGAGGTCTACGGGGGGCAGAGTCGAGGTCGAGCGAGGTAGAGTCGAGGCCGAGGTCCGCTTGAGGCGGATTCGAGGCCGAGGTCCAGAGGAGGCAGAGTCGAGCCTCGAGGTCCGCAGTGGCGGTGTCGAGGCTCGGTGTCCGCAAGAGGCATAGCCAAGGCCTCCTCCTCCTTCTTCTAGAGACCCATGCCATATCTAATGGACACAGAAAAGAAGGTGGTGGTCATTAATGGTGTTTTAGAGTTTCATGAAGTCCCAATGTGGCTTCATGCCCAAAGGCATGCTTGGACCTTCCTGAGTATGCTCATGGGTCCAAGCATATTCATCTTCTCCCTTACATGATAAAGGGAGGTGCCCAAGAGGCTTTGGGGAAGAATATGGAAGCCATTAAAGCTTGAGAGAGAGAGCTTAGACTAACCACTTTGAAGTGGGAGGTGAGGGGGTATTTATTGTGTAGTGGTTAGGTGGGAGTAGGTAGAAATAGTGGACAACACCCAGATTTTTGCACCTGGACCCTGCGCACTCGCATATTTCACACCAAACTAAGGGGCGTGAATTTTGCACCTCGCGGGGTGCGAAATTCGTAACTCATGGGGGTGCGAGTTTCGTACAAGTAGGATATGAATTTCGCACCCTGTTGGGCGCGAAACTCGTACCCTTCGGGGGTACGAATTTCGTACCTCCTTAGGTGCGAAGTTCATACCCCAGGGTACGAAATTTGCATCCTGTTGGGTGGAAATTTCTCACCCCTTAGGGGGTGCAAAGTTCGCTCCCAGCAGGTTGCAAAATTCACACCCATCTGGGTGCGAAATTCATACCCTAAGGTGCGAATTTTGCACCTCAGGAGGTACAAAATTCGTACCCTCGAAGGGTACGAGTTTCGCACCCGACAGGGTGCGAAATTCATATCCTATAGGGTTTGAATTTCACACCCCAAGGCTGGGTGCAAAAATGCAGGTGCGTAGGGTCCAGGTGCGACAATCTGGGTGTGGTCCCCTATTTCTACCTGCTCCTACTTAATCCCACCTAACTACTACACTATAAATACCCCCTCACTTCCCACTTCAAAGGGGTTGCTCTAAGCTCTCTCTCTCTCAAGCTTTAATGGCTTCCATCTTCTTCCCCAAGGCCTCTTGGGCACCTCCCTTCATCATATAAGGGAGAAGATGAATATACTTGGACCCATGAGCATACTCATGAACGTGCAAGCATGCCTTTGGGCATGAAGCCACCTTGGGACTTCATGAAACTTCAAAACACCATTAATGACCACGACCTTCTTTTCCATGGCCATTGGACATGGAATGGGTCTCTAGAAGAAGGAGAAGGAGGCCTCGGCCCCACCTCCTTCGGACATTGATTCTCCACTCCACCTCCCACGGACCTCGGCCTCGACTCCGCCTCCCGCGGACCTCGGCCTCGACTCTGCCTTACTCGGCTACGCTACAACATCGGAAACTCCTCGACTACGCTCGCTCAGCAAAGAAGATTGATAACGAGGGATAATAGGATATTGTTAATCATTTTTGCTTCTTGTAATAGTCTTATTGTACTTTTTTGTATTGGAATAAAATCAGTACAGACTTTAAAGTGGATGTAGGCCCCGACGGGACGAATCACTATAAATAACTTTGTACTTTACTTCCCTGCACATTATTATTGCATTTCTTATGATTCTCTGCTCTGGACTAAAAGTTTCAAATTATTGGAACTCTCTGGTGTTGAGGACAATTCTAGGCATCAACATTTGGCGTGCCAGGTTGGGGGAAGAGTAAAGCGCGCACTTATGGTCGACTTTCTGTCACTTCCTTCGAGGAATCGAAACCTCGCCTTTCCTTCTATTCAATCACCAAGACTTGGAATGTTCTGCCTCCTTCAAACCATGTCTTCGCTCAAACTTGATGAAGATGATTTTTCCTTCCAATCCTCGACCACAAGCTTGTTTGTGTTACTCGAATTTCATCTTATCCACTGAGCAAACTCGCCAACAATGGCGAGAGAAAGGAAATCTATCATTTGCAAACAATCTAACGATAATCAAGTCACTCCGATCCATTGGCGATTTCTTTCCAACATCTTAGCCACTATTGATGTGGAATTACCTCCGGCACCCGAGGCTTTGGTAGCTCAAGTATAGCTTCTCGCACTCACCCAAAGATTACAACAAACTGAGTGATGGTTCAATGCCCCAGTCAGGGAAAATAGGGAGTTAGTCCAGTGACACGCTTAACGAGTCATCACTTGCTTCACAATTAGAAGGAGCAGATCAGGGGGAGAACTCGTATTTGTTTCTTTGTCACAAATTCCTATCTTGACTTCGACAAGCTTTAGGTTCATTCTATAACCTGCGGTCGAGTACGCTCACGATGGCTAAGCAACAAAGAATCAAATGACAGAATATTGGGGATGAGTTCCTCCGGACCGTCTTCGAATTTCTACTTCAATTCTCGACTATGACTTAGTTACTCGCTCCTCATCATGATGTTTAAGCGTAGGAAGCTCGACGCTATATTCAAAGCTCAAGGTGTGGAAGGGGAAGGAAGTCAAGAACTCTCCTCGATCGGAGCTCCATTGAACTACATAACTAGGGAAGGCATCGATGGAACGAATAAGGATCTCGCCACAAATTTGAAAGCTTGACTTGAGCGGTAGGAAAAGGCTTTCAATACCTTCCTCACCCAAATTGGATAAAAAGCACGTCAAGTCTGGCTACCCAAGCATACATTATTGGGACGAGTACCAGTGTCCCTCCACCCATGACTTGGGACTTGGGGGCAACCCTGCAAACTAACCAACTAGCCAACGCTGCTCTACGGAATGGTGCCAGTCCCGCTACACTCCGAGGCACCCCTAATCCTGACAATACTCTGACCCGTGACACTTTGACTGTAAAGGTAGCGCAGTTTTGGATGGTAGTGCTCCCGTGGTTTTAGGTGTCAAGGTTACGCCCAACATGGCCCCTCAAGTTGGAATCCAACCAGACTTCCTTCTCAGTCAACTGATTCTCAAATTGGACTTAAACACTGGAGGCAATAGTGCCGCTTTTGATAAACTAGATTTGCTACATTCTTTCAAAGATGGGTCAGAGATCACGGATGTCATCCATTGGTACACTTACGGCATTGTCCATTGTTTAGGATCATAAGAGAAGCTGAGTGTCCCTGACACTTCAACATGCCATGTGCGGTGTCCTATGACTGCAAGACTAACCACTAATCCCAGGAATGTAAGAATCACCATCAGAAATGGAACGCGTCATCCCGGCCATTCCCGGTTTTGACGCTCGAGCCTCCGCTAGGCGGACTCAAACTGCTATGAGTCCGGACCTGTCGCCTCATCCGATTAGGCCTAAGTCCACCTCAACCAACCTCCGTAAAGTATAATCGAGGATGAAGACTAACGGAATGACGAAGTTCTTCATTCGACAAGGCGCGCTAGCCTCAAACTCTTCAGCTGGATCACGACCTCTATAATGAGGCACGAACCCAACCTCCGATCATCGCTCACACGATCCATGGAATCATGAGGTAACCACGGGGCACGCCCATGATGTCTGCAAAAATAGTACGAGGGGTGACCCATTCACTTTGGCAATCCTCAATATCGAATGGCCCAATCACTTCGACATGCCAACACTCACTCCATACTTAAAGAAGTCATGATTCTCGAAGCTTCGTCAACTGACACAAACAGCAAATGGAACATGTCCCCAGCACCGTAAAGTGCAAGTGCATCCCTGTCCTTATCCTAGATGGTTCCATCTGGGTTCTTTCGACTTCCACCTTGGACCATCTCAACTCTCGACTAACTCGCCAGGAGATTGGTCGCGTAGTCCAGGATGCACGTCGTGATGCCCAGAGACATCCTCTCGAACATCTACCAAGGCACCCGTAAAACTCTCAAAGGATACCTCGCAAGATCCCACACTGCCTTGGCTAAAGTCGAGAAACCTACTCCTCGAATCGCACTTGAACAGCTTACAAATGGCATACCCCCTAATCCCGAACTTAGAGCATGGAACGATCAAAAGCAATCAAAGATTCAGGAGATCTTCCACATGAATGTCGACTACATCCTATGCTGAAATCTAGCGCAAAGGAATCAAGATTCTACCCTCAACATCCAGCCTCGTGGCGATGCCTAAAGCTCCAGCAACTCTTATTCCATCGCTCTGCGCAGTCTCGCTCACAACGGCAACGTTAAAGGTGGTCGCAACAATAAAAGGAAGCATCTTCGACTTCCGTCCTTCCGCAGCTACTCTGCTATCAGCGACACCCACGAGAAAATCTATCTCACGACCTGCAATTCCCAACCATGTAGAAGGCCAAAGCCGGAAAGTCCGACAAGCAAACCAAGGGACTCTTTAGTATATTGTCGGTTCTACATCATCCGCGGACACAACACGAACATGGTGCGCCACTTACAAGACAAAATCAAGGAACTCATCCGCATGGGATCTTCGAGCTACTCAACGCTCATCAAAGATTCCCACTGCACGGAATCTCCGAGCCACTCGACGCTCATCAAGGATTCCCATTATGGGGGGTTTTCGAGCAACTCGATGCTCATCGAAGATTCACACTGCATGGGATCTCCGAGCTACTCAACACTCATTAATGATTCCCACTAAACAGGAGCTCGAATGATAACTAATCCCTTAAGATCATCCCCCTGGCTCGTTAGGACTATAACTTCCATGGCGTAGTTGACTCTAAGTTGTCGTCGGAGATACCAGTTTGCAACTCCTCCCAGCCTCTACCTCCCTCATCGGAAGCAAAAAAGAAACTACAAGGGAACTTTCTCCTACAAAAGACACCTCCTCTGCATCGTGCCATGGCCCCTTTTTTTCCTCCATACGGTGCTCTCGGTCCCCCTCCAGTCAGAATGGGGCACGCTAGGAAGCATTACCAAAGAGACATTCGGAAGGATGCTCGGGAATACCAGTCCTTTGTCGGCCTCATGACCATCCTCTACTATACATCAATCCCCGAGGTTATCATTGGAGATATCGGCCATCGACTCATTAACACAATCAGCTCGCCCATAAAAAAAGTGGATGTGAGAGAGATGATTCAATATCATAAAGAAGGCATAGACATTAATGTTTAAAGGTCAAAAAATAGGACCTTTAATGCAATTGACGACGGAAATGTCTGTTGATAAAGGGTCGCAACCTTTTAAATAGTCGTTACCATTATAATTCAAACAAAATCATCCATTCATGGGTAGATGCCTCATTCAGTCCTACATACATAGGCCTACAAAAAATGAAATGAAAACGAAAAGCAAGGTCTCTTCTCAAAGACACACCTCCTCTTTGTTATATCATCGCTATCCTCCTCCAACTAATGCTCCGGCCACTTGTGGCACAACTGGAAGCTCAGCCGAGGGCCCGCTCGAATGCACATCGGCGGCATCATCCTCAAACGGGTCTTTCCTCCACCTGCAAGCCTCGCTGCTCGTTAGGAAGGCCCATACTCATATAACGGAAGCTCGGCGATGGACCTTTCAAACTCTCAACCGTGGACGGAGCCGAACTCCCATGAGCATGGAACAACAAACAACTCCGCCGCTACTTTACATAACTTTGTGTACAATTGATTCATGCCTTCCAACGATGTTTTGCTTTCCTGTAATTCAAGGCATTATAAAGGCTACTACTACTAGAGTTGTCTTTAGAAATGATGTTTTGTTTCCTATCACCCTTCCATTTTTACTCCGTGCATGACGTTCATTACGTGTTTGATTAATCTGGACAACCATCTTGCATACAAACATTCGCATCGGTGCCCCAAGCACAGGAGCCAGTGCCACCATCCGAGCCTCGATTCAACATCGTAGCTAAACAACACTGGCTACAACCAACACCTTGAGCACGGGAGCCGGCAACACTACTCGAGTCGCCGGCCCGTGACGCGACCAAGTATAAATAACCACTAACTCGAACCTTGGCCACGTGCCAAGACCGAGTATAAATCGTTTCGCGCCCAAGTTCCACGCAACTTAGGGCCACACAATAGCCAACCTAGCGTGATGCAAACTTCTCACCTGGCTAAGGGTGTTTGTCGAATCTCAGCGCCGCACTGAGACCCACATTAAATTGTTTTCTCCCTGAAGCTATAAAGGCTTAGGTGCAGCCCATGGCCACGATCGGACCCTATGAGCTGCTGACTCGGGATTTCTCCGGCAAATAAATGACGTTTTCGCACGCCACAACTCGATGAACGATGGGAGAGCTACCCACCAGACGAACCGCAAATCGCGATGTCCTTTGCCTTCGCTCTACTTGGGTCTTACTCTGGGCAGCCCAAAACAGCCGGTGACTAGCATGGCTTCGCAAACTACGAGTTTCCTGGGCTGAGGGAAACAGACTAGAAGCTAGCGCTCCATCACACCCCTTTGGAATAATCGACCCAGAGCGCGATCTCCGATTGCATTTTTGTCAAGTGTAACGACAAGTACGCTCATGCAAGTACATGATGCTGGAAAACATGAGAAGAACATCCGAATACTCGACATAAATCGCGATCTTTACTAATTCATATTTCATTTTCACATGCATACACACCCGAACAGACTACATATCTAACATCTCTTTCTCTGATGATAGGGTGTACACGAATACCACACCATGTCTTTAAGGACCAAAAGCGAGGACCGCACCGCATAAACTATCGGTCTACCTAACCCAAAGTATCTGTAATTCCTTTTATAATTACTGATGCTACTCATCCTTCTCGTTTCTTTTCTTTTTTCTGTGCAGGTGGCACTTGGCAGGTCACCTCCAGTAATTGGCCCCATCCTTCCAAAACCGCTTCATCCTCCTCTACTCTTTAGAGGAGTAAGGGATTCATGAGACATCGATGTGCGCCTCCCTCCATCATCCTCGCCGTTTGTAATCATCATATCCTCCCTAAAGGCAATAAATGGAAACGGCTTGAGGATGATGTAAGAAGCAAGGATCAATGCAGCCTGGGTTTTTCCCTAAGCCTTCTTGGTAACCAGCTCTGTTCTTTTCTCGGCATCTTCGGCGACCTTCTGATCAGCTAGGTCCCTGGCTTGGAGTCACATAACTGTAACACCCCATATTTTCTGTGAACGTATAAGTAACAAATTAAAGTATACTTAATTTTTATGAGAAGAATTAAGGGAAACGGGTTGCGCCATTGCGTTCGTCTCGAAATTTTGCTTGAGATAGAGTCCGAGTTTGCATAAAACGGATACCGTATGAAGGAGATCTGGACGAACGAAGTTAGGCAGAAAAACCGGAAACAGGCCAGAAATGCACTGGCGCACTTGTGAAGTGCGCCAGCACAAAAATACACTGGCGCACTTGGGAAGTGCGCCCATGTCGAGCCAGAAACCTGCACAGGGTTCTAGAGAGTTCTAATGACGATTATTGATGTGATGGACGGACCTGATGGCTTCTAGAGTGATCTAATGGTTCTGAAACACTCTCTGCTCCTATAAATATGTGATTAACCTAACCCTAAATCATAGAATATTGTCTATGACACCATTATGCTACCAAACTCTCTCTTAAACCCTAGCCGCCGCCTCTAAATCTAATCTCAAGTGTTCATTCACAATTCAAATTAAAGTTTAGAGATGCAACAACAATCGAAGAAGATTAATCAACGTTTCTGCATCAAATTCGATTTATAATCCTTTTCTTTAGCCACGAAAGGCAAGTACAGTTATTTTCCGATATAAACATTAATTATGATTGTGTCATGAATTGTAAATCTGAATCTGAGGTTATGTTTGTTCTGTTCTGTTTAGATCTATCTTATTCTGTATCTCTTTCTTCTTTCTGTTCTATAGCCAGTCTACTACGAGCCTGCGCCGAATCTCATAAGAGATTAACGCACGAGCGCTAAATTTTGGGACAAATAATGAATAATGCGTAATTGGACATGAAACTATTGCCTATGACTATGATTCATGACTATGTGACTATTGCCTATGACTATGATTCATGACTATGAGACTATTGCCTATGACTATGATTCATGACTATGAGACTATTGCCTATGACTATGATTCATGACTATGAGACTATTGCCTATGACTATGATTCATGACTATGAGACTATTGCCTATGACATTGAATAAGAAACTATTGTGATTTGTCGCCCATGACTATTGTAGTTAGTTTCTTACGCTTATTCCCTTAATGATACTAGATCTCATATTTTGTATGTAACTTTGCTAGTTTGTTCCCATTCACTGTTACGTACATCGAGCCTAGTGAGGCCATTATCATTGTATTTGGTTCATTGTTTCATTCCTATTCTTTCTTGTGCTTATTTCCTATTCCTTTTGCTAGGGCAATTTCATGAGTACTTAGAGAACTTGCTGAAACATTGGGCGTAGCTTAATTAAGTTAATAAATATGTTGGCATAATTCGAATTGGCTATGATAGAGAATGATTTACATGCATATTAGTCTTGGACAAAAATGGTAAACTAGAATATTAAATCTAGTTTTGACATGAACTGTAAATGGGAATATTAAGGCTAAGATTTGGGGCATATATTGTATTATGAATTATGACCTTGATTTAGGCATGTAAGTTTAGGCTAAATCTATGATTAGGCAAGATAGGTAAATAGAGTTTTAGATATATATATAATCTGCTAAATCTGTTATCTCCTAAATCCGTTAAATTGCCTAATCTGTTATCTGCTAAATCTGTTATATTGCCTAATTTGCTAGTTCTGCTATATTGCCTAATCTACTAGATCTGTTCATCTGCTAAATCTGTCATCTGCTAAGTCTGCTGAAAATGCCTAATCCGTTATATGCTAAATTGCTTAATCTGCTAAATCTGTTAAGTCGCCTAATCTGCGAAATCTGTTATCTGCTGAGTTGATATATTTAGTCTGTTATTGACATAATCTGAATTGGCTATAGTTATGAATAATTGACATGTATATTGGGCATGGGCATAAATGGTAAATTATTAATTAATTGGCCGCAAAGATAAACATGGCTAACTCGAGGTTAGAATGAGTTTGCAGCGTAATCCTGCCCGGAACCGCCCGGCACATCCAGTGGCCGCAAACAATAGGTTCTAATGTGAGAAGTTAGTCATAACATGCTTGAAACCCGAGGTTAGACTCAGTTTGTGGCAGAAATCTGTCCGGAACCAACCGGCCTAACCAGTAGCCGCAAACTGTCAGTCTAATGTGAGAGGTCTGGGCATTATTATTTAATTAATGAAAATCTGAGATAAATATGATGTCTAAAATGTGTTGGGTGGATAGGGTTAAACCAACTGGACTAATGAAATTAATAAACCCGTTTCATCAATCTGTAGGCCCAGTACAAAGTTAGACAAGTATGTAAATCTGTTAAATCTGTATGTCTGATCCGTTAGTCTGAAAACTTATTAACTTGATTTCCTGATCTGTGAACTAGTTGACCTGAACTCTGTATGTCTGAACTTGTAAACAAGTTAATCTGAAATCTGTTAGTCTGGGGGCACAAGGTTAGGAGGGAAAATACTTGTGTCATCTGTTGTTTGGGACCCATATTAGTCAATAACCCTTTCTGGTATCAAAACTTTGACCCAACAGTAGGTAGGGTCCGGGCACGCTTACTGAACTAATTATAAGCGGTTCATTCTGATAATGGCGAGGGGTGTTGATGGTGCGTTCCAACCGGGTCATGAGCGTGCATGGATCCAGGTCAGCCTCTGAGGATGTAAGACGCCGTGACATCTATAAATAGGTCTGTGTCATTCAAAGGTTGCCACTTTAGGGAATGATACACCCTTTTGTGGGGCTGGCACAGGGTATTTATGTATTAGGGAGCCGATCGCGTGGGGTAGGATTTAGGGTACACTTAGTTCTATCTGTTCTGTGGGGTACCTTCGGTTTCTGTTGGGTGATAACACCTGTCTGTTTCCGCGTGGTGCCGTCTGTTGGGGTGGTAAAGGCCCATTTACTAGTGTACACCTAATTCTAACATTCTGTTTCCGTAGGGATTATTCTGTTTCCGTTTCTTTCTCTGTTCGGGTGGTAAAGGCCCATTACTAGCATTCTGTTTCTGTACTTTCTGTTCGGGTGGTAAAGGCCCATTATTAGCATTATGTTTCTGTACCTTCTGTTAGGGTGGTAAAGGCCCATTATTCTGTTTCTGTTTAGACATTATGGTAACACCTAATCCTGTTATACTAGTATTAGTGCAGAGAAGTGAAAAGTAATATCATCATGTTTCTTCTGTTTAACCTAAGTATATCTGTTATTCTTGTTTCCTGTTATCTCTCATCCAGTTTTATTTGCATTCCATGACATTATTATTTGTTCATAACTGAAAGTCACAGGACTTGCCAGACTTTATGTCTGACCCTTGTTGTTTCGCCTCTTTTCTTCCGTTCCCCCCCCCCCCCAAGGTTTTCAAGGAGGGAATACTCCAGCTTGATCCAGATCTTTCTTCCTGCTTGGAGTGCTTGAAGTTCTTAAAGTATGGCTTATCTTTTTCTGGCATCTTTGGTGGGGATTATGATTTTAAAGTTTTGTACTCTGATGGCTTTTGAACAAGGTTGATATATATGTACTTGAGTTTTTGGTAAAGTTGTAACCAAACTGATTTCTGTCCGCTGCAATAAAGTTATAAAGTTTTTCAAGTATTATTTTTATATCTGTCTTGTAATATTCTGTTCTGTTTACTAAAATGCTCCATCAAAGTTAAGGCATTCCCTTTGTGAGTGACCTTAACGAACGTGGGGTGTTACACTTGGTATTAGAGCTGAAGGTTACCTGATTAGATAGAAGTTTTTGAAAATTATTTTCAAAAAGGTTTTAAAAGGAAGTATTTTCAAAAGTAAAGCTTATTTTGAAAAACATAATCCCCAAGAGCCATATATCTTTCCTTCTGTCCTTTTTGTATTGAATCTTTCCTTTTTGGTTTCAGCATGTCTGAAGCATCTGAGATACTAGAGGGTGTTCATGTACCCTGTTGGTTTCGTCAATACCTTGAAGCTAGGACCACCGCCGCAGGTCCAGCAAATGATCCCCCTCCTCCGCCCCCTCCTCGTGCAATTGCTTTCTCAAAGATCTGTAAAGACTTTAGGGCCATGGGTGGAAAGGATTACAAGGGAACTGAATCATTTGTAGAAGCGAGGAACTGGCTTAAAGAAACTGAGGATCTGTTCGTTATCTTCGAGGTGGACGATAGGCAAAAGGTACAGTTGGCGGTATGGTTGCTCAAAGACGAAGCTTCCTACTGGTGGGAAGTCACTAACGCCGAGAGGCCGGTTGAAACATGGATGGATTTCAGAACATGGTTTGAGATGAAATTCCTCTCGCAAGCCGAACGAAGTCTACAATTGGAAAAGTTCTTATCTCTTAAGCAAGGAAGTATGACGGTCAAGGAATACGTCAACCATTTCAACCAACTGGCTAGGTTCGGACTGGATTTAGTCCACACTCAGCATAAAAAGGCTCTCCGCTTTGTTAAAGGATTGAATGAGCTACTACACAGCCTAGCCATGACCCATGTACCCACAGTAGCGACTTACGAGAAATTGGTGCACACGGCACTACTGCACGAGGAAGACAAGGGCCAAAAAGAGACAAAGAAGGAAGAACCACAGAATAAGAAAGCATGGCCCAAAAAGGAAACACAAAAGAAGGATGAGAAGTCTGAAGATAAGAAGGAGAAAAAGTGCTTTACTTGTGGAAGCTCGACTCATCTGAACAAGGATTGTAGAAAGAGGAAGGGCACTTGCTTCAACTGTGGTGAGATGGGACACTTCACTAGGGACTGCCCAAAGAAACGAGGGCAAGGGCAGAGGGCAGAACCCACTTCTGGAGAACAGGCGAATGCTCAAGTGACTGGTAGATAGGGTAGAAATAAGAAAATTTATGTAGAAGGTTTAATTTTCTTATCTGATTTTTGTGTTAAAACTCTTTCTAATTCTGGCATTTTGATTCTGTAATCGATACTCTGCACTTTAATACTAGTATTGTTTCTGATTCTGCTGTAGACTCAAACCCCTAAGGGTTAGGACTCATCTGTTTGTGATAGATTGGGGATTGAGAGAAATATGTGTTAGGCGTCAAGTAGGACGCATACATTCTGGTTTTTATCATGCATAGTTCGGTAATCTGATCTGTACCAGTAATCTGTAAATATCTAAATATTTCTGATAAGGTTTCGTTCTTCGAGGCCGATACTTAGGGAAATTATTCCCTCAACCATGGTCTAATGGAAACCAAGTTTTTGTTTCATCTGTACTCGCTTCCATCATTCGACTGTATCCTATCGATCGAATCTTCTAACTTTAGGCAGAAAGCAACAGGTGTAAACATGTGTTTGAGACATGTTATGTTTGATGGTTGCCAGTGGATGCAAGTGGTTGCTAGTGGTTGCTCGTGGTTGCATATACACACACTAGGCACTAGATCGGCTCGAAAACACTCTCATACTGCATATGGATGTGTGTGCATTTTCAATTTTGTGGATGCAAAATGATTGATTCATCACATGGATGTAGCATTTGGATGAATGATTGTGCACACATACAGAAATGATGTGTATCAAATAGGATTTCTTGCATACATAATTGGACTCATGGCACCAACATGGTTCGCATTGAGGAGGTCAACTGAATCAGTAGACCGCCTAATCTTTGCATTAGATAGGAGACATATACACACACTTTTGCATACGTTCATACAACATTAGAAGTTTTCTAAGGAAAATGGATGCTTATGGATGATGGTTGAGTAGATGGATGATTGGATGGTAGGACACATTCTTCTTAACTTGAAGATTTCGGGGACGAAATCCTTTAAGGAGGGGAGAATGTAACACCCCTTATTTTCTGTGAACGTATAAGTAACAAATTAAACTATACTTAATTTTTAGGAGAAGAATTAAGGGAAACGGGTTGCGCCATTGCATTCGTCTCGAAATTGTTCTTGAGATAGAGTCCGAGTTTGCGTAAAACGGATACCGTATGAAGGAGATATGGACGAACGAAGTTAGGCAGAAAAACCTGAAACAGGCCAAAAATGCACTGGCGCACTTGTGAAGTGTGCCAGCACAAAAATACATTGGCGCACTTGGGAAGTGCGCCCACGTCGAGCCAGAAACCTGCACAGGGTTCTAGAGAGTTCTAATGACGATTTTTGATGTGATGGACGGACCTGATGGCTTCTAGGGTGATCTAGTGGTTCTGAAACACTCTCTACTCCTATAAATATGTGAATAACCTAACCCTAATTCATAGAATATTGTCTATGACACCATTTTGCTACCAAACTCTCTCTTAAACCCTAGCCTCCACCTCTAAATCTAATCTCAAGTGTTCATTCACAATTCTAATTAAAGTTTAGAGCTGCAACAACAATCGAAGAAGATTAATCAGCGTTTCTGCATCAAATTCGATTTATAATCCTTTTCTTTAGCCACGAAAGGCAAGTACAGTTATTTTCCAATAAAAAATTTAATTATGATTGTGGCATGAATTGTAAATCTGAATCTAAGGTTATGTTTGTTCTGTTCTGTTTAGATCTATCTTATTCTGTATCTCTTTCTTCTTTCTGTTCTATAGCCAGGTTACTACGAGCCTGCGCCGAGTCTCATAAGAGATTAACGCACGAACGCTAAATTTTGGGACAAATAATGAATAATGCGTAATTGGACATGAAACTATTGCCTATGACTATGATTTATGACTATGAGACTATTGCCTATGACTATGATTCATGACTATGAGACTATTGCCTATGACTATGATCCATGACTATGAGACTATTGCCTATGACTATGATTCATGACTATGAGACTATTGCCTGTGACTATGATTCATGACGATGACACTATTGCCTATGACATTGAATAAGAAACTATTGTGATTTGTCACCCATGACTATTGTAGTTAGTTTCTTACGCCTATTCCCTTAATGATACTAGATCTCATATTTAGTATGTAGCTTTGCTAGTTTATTCCCATTCACTGTTATGTACATCGAGCCTAGTGGGGCCATTATCATTGTATTTGGTTCATTATTTCATGCCTATTCTTTCTTGTGCTTATCTCCTATTCCTTTTGCTTGGGCCATTTCATGAGTACTTAGAGAACTTGTTGAAACATTGGGCGTAGCTTAATTAAGTTAATAAATATGTTGGCATAATTTGAATTGGCTATGATAGAGAATGATTTACATGCATGTTAGTCTTGGAAAAAAATGGTAAACTAGAATATTAAATCTAGTTTTGACATGAACTGTAAATGGGAATATTAAGGCTAAGATTTGGGGCATATATTTTATTATGAATTATGACCTTGATTTAGGCATGTAAGTTTAGGCTAAATCTATGATTAGGCAAGATAGGTAAATAGAGTTTTAGATATATATAATCTGCTAAATCTGTTATCTGCTAAATCCGTTAAATTGCCTAATCTGTTATCTGCTAAATCTGTTATATTGCCTAATTTTATAGTTCTACTATATTGCATAATCTACTAGATCTGTTCATCTGCTAAATCTGTCATCTGCTAAGTCTACTGAAAATGCCTAATCCGTTATATGCTAAATTGCTTAATCTGCTAAATCTGTTAAGTCGCCTAATCTGCGAAATCTGTTATCTACTGAGTTGATATATTTAGTCTGTTATTGACATAATCTGAATTGGCTATAGTTATGAATAATTGACATGTATATTAGGCATGGGCATAAATGGTAAATTATTAATTAATTGGCCGCAAAGATAAACATGGCTTACTCGAGGTTAGAATGAGTTTGCGGCGTAATCCTGCCCGGAACCGCCCGGCACATCCAGTAGCCGCAAACAATAGGTTCTAATGTGAGAAGTTAGTCATAACATGCTTGAAACCCGAGGTTAGACTCGGTTTGTGGCAGAAATCTGCCCGGGACCAACCGGCCTAACAGTAGCCGCAAACTGTTAGTCTAATGTGAGAGGTCTGGGCATTAATATTTAATTAATGAAAATCTGAGATAAATATGATGTCTAAAACATGTTGGGTGGATAGGGTTAAACCAACTGGACTAATGAAATTAATAAACCCGTTTCATGAATCTGTAGGCCCAGTACAAAGTTTGACAAGTTTGTAAATCTGTTAAATCTGTATGTCTGATCCGTTAGTCTGAAAACTTATTAACTTGATTTTATGATCTGTGAACTAGTTGACCTGAACTCTGTATGTCTGAACTTGTAAACAAGTTAATCTGAAATCTGTTAATCTGGGGGCACAAGGTTAGGAGGGAAAATACTTGTGTCATCTGTTGTTTGGGACCCATATTAGTCAGTAACCCTTTCTGGTGTCAAAACTTTGACCCAACAGTAGGTAGGGTCCGGGCACGCTTACTGAACTAATTATAAGCGGTTCATTCTGATAATGGCGAGGGGTGTTGATGGTGCGTTCCAACCGGGTTATGTGCGTGCGTGGATCCCGGTCTGCCTCTGAGGATGTAAGACGCCGTGACATCTATAAATAGGTCTGTGTCATTCAAAGGTTGCCACTTTACGGAATGATACACCCTTTTGTGGGGCTGGCACAGAGTATTTATGTATTAGGGAGCCGATCGCGTGGGGTAGGATTTAGGGTACACTTAGTTCTGTCTGTTCTGTGGGGTACCGTCTATTTCTGTTGGGTGGTAACACCTGTCTGTTTCTGCGTGGTACCGTCTGTTGGGGAGGTAAAGGCCCATTTACTAGTGTACACCTAATTCTAACATTCTGTTTCCGTAGGGATTATTCTGTTTCCGTTTCTGTCTCTGTTCGGGTGGTAAAGGCCTATTACTAGCATTCTGTTTCTGTACTTTCTGTTCGGGTGGTAAAGGTCCATTATTAGCATTATGTTTCTGTACCTTCTGTTAGGGTGGTAAAGGCCCATTATTCTGTTTCTGTTTATGTTTAGACATTTGGGTAACACCTAATCCTGTTATACTAGTATTAGTGCAGAGAAGTGAATAGTAATATCATCATGTTTCTTCTGTTTAACCTAAGTATTTCTGTTATTCCTGTTTCCTGTTATCTCTCATCCAGTTTTATTTGCATGCCATGACATTATTATCTGTTCATAACTGAAAGTCACTAGACTTTCCAGACTTTATGTCTGACCCTTGTTGTTTCGCCTCTTTTCTTCCGTCCCCCCCCCCCCCCCAGGTTTTCAAGGAGGGAATACTCTAGCTTGATCCGGATCTTTCTTCCTGCTTGGAGTGCTTAAAGTATGCCTTGTCTTTTTATGGCATCTTTGGTGGGGATTATGATTTTAAAGTTTTGTACTCTGATGGCTTTTGAACAAGGCTGATATATATGTACTTGAGATTTTGGTAAAGTTGTAACCAAACTGATTTTTGTCCGCTGAATAAAGTTATAAAGTTTTTCAAGTATTATTTTTATATCTGTCTTGTAATATTCTGTTCTGTTTACTAAAATGCTCCATCAAAGTTAAGGCATTCCCTTTGTAAGTGACCTTAACGGACGTGGGGTGTTACAATAACTGTATCTGCTTCTAGTTTACTAAGGGTCCCCTTGCCCTCTTTTGGTGGGCATCATCGACAGCATTCCTTTTTCTTAGCCTGCTCAAAGACCATCTCCTTCTCAGCCTCAATATCGACATACTTCTTCACCACCATAGCGGCAGATTTCTCCTCGGCATCCTGCTTAACCTTTGCCCATGCATCTTGTATGGTAGCCGCATCCTATCTCTCTTCCCCTCCGGCATCTCAGACTTTGCCACCAGTCGGGCTTCCTGATCTTCCACCATAGCTTGCATTGTTTTCACTCTTATATCAGCTATGCCCATTGCATGAGCACTTTGGCCAACCACAACTTCTCCTCCTCCAAAGAGACTCATATAAATATGGGATCGCGAAGACATGGGTTCTCCTACTTCTCCAAATTTTTCCCGCTGTAACTCTAACCGAGACTCGGGCGCTTGAGGAAGCAAGGGGTCAAAGCCTGGTGTCGCTTATGCTCTAAGGGGGGCTGCCTAGCAAAATAGGAACTATTTGGCTTCTGCGAGTTCGTTACTAGAATCCTCTTCAGTTAGCAAGTACTCGAGCTCGGGGGCAGTCCCCCATTTATCCTTGCACCAGCTTGCTTACCACAGGACCTGAGGAGGATCTTCACCAGCTTCTGCACTGACATTTCCATTGCCACAACCTTCGCAGCAACCATTCAAAAGAGGAATGTCCACCTTGCCACGAGGATGACCCAAACCCAAAAGCTTAGTTCTCAAAAACTTCTAACCTCCTGCCAGTACTATGAAAACTGGGCATATAAGCCCAAACCGAAGAACAGAGGGAGCAATACAATCACAGTTCCCCGAGGGACTGGAGAATTTAGACAAGTTCTTAGTACGCGAAATAAAAAAATTATATCTCGATGCGAGTTCTCGAGTTCCTATAGCCGGTTCATTGGGTTCCTAAAGTCTCAACACCCTTCCATCAAACTCATATTGAAAGGCAACACGAAGCTGACCCACACCTCTTGTCGCAAAAGCTTCCCACTTACAAGAGCATAGTAATGTGGTGATGACATCTAGTTTTAATAGCTAAAACCATGATTATCGATAACCATCAACACCATTTTCGGATCGGATAATGGTCATGACGTAATTGATTTGGAGACTAACGACTTGACCATATGTCCACATCTTACATACGCATTCGAACCGCAAGTCCAAGCAAGCCCATTCTAAGAACCGCGTCGCACGACCACAACTCACTAATCATTGTCCGCTCATCCGAAGCCATGCAAAATTTCATGTTTACTAACTCAAGATCGAAGTCAGGACTCGATAATGTCATTGGAGTGCTAAGTTCTGTTTCGCGCTCTCGTGCACCGGCTTAGTGGTCATCTCCTCAAACAAACTTCGAATTCCTGGAGAGCCTGAAAGATTTAATAAGTGTTTGGTATACGAAGTCCAATCCCGTATCCAAAAATACTTGTTCTCGAATCCCTACTTGCGCTTCACAGAATCTACCACTCCACGCTCTTTAGTGAAAATCTTGGGAACCCTTTGGCTGTCCATATATCTCTTCCCTTTTCCAAAAACCTAAGGACAACTCGAACATCCGAAGTCCAGAAGCAGCATTTTGCATCCTCCCTGGCTCAAGCTGATTTCCGTCCGGGGAAGAGAAGAAAGGAAGCAACTACAATTAAGGGATCGGCATGCTCCAGACAAACATTCCAGGACCGGAATTCGGGAACGTACACCAAGCTATGGTTACATCCACTTTTCTTCGAAGCCCTAATTACTGAATCAATCATGGCTCAACGACCACTCGTGTATTCACCAGGTGCCCAATCATCAAAGTGCACGTGCCCAACATTTAGGTCTGACCTTGCCTCAAAGGGATATCTATATGAATACATGCCACGATATATGACAAGTATTGTCCTAACAATGGAATTCGCATATATGAGTTACCGAAACTTTAATCAATCGGACTAGCTTGGATGGTTGAACGACCATGGGCTCACAAATCCAAATGATTCAGCGGATACTCCAAATAATCAAGCTCCATCCCAACGATGTTTTAATAACCACTTAGGGCGATTGTGCGCCTAAGCCATGGCAGTGACCATGCATACACGCTTTTGAAATCTCAACCGAAAAAACCAACTTGATTCGTTAACCAAATACATGCTTACAAGCCTTAATGGTTCGAGTATGAACACCAAACAGTTGGCTATCGATCCTAAAAACATTTCAAAAGATAAAATTATGCAATCGCAAGCTCAAATTGCATCGCACAAAACCTCGTTCAAATTTGTGATTGCATATGCAATTATGACTTGATAATGAACTGTTTGCACTTCGACGCAATCGGGAGTCGACAACTAACATTTATTGTCCTTAATCTACAGGAACTATTTGCCTTGGACATGTTCCAACCCAAGCTGCAAGACTCAAACAAGTCAAAGCTCTTAGCAACGTTGGAATCCTAAGCTCATACCAACACATTTCAACAAGGCGTCCCAACCACTCCAAAGCGGTGCAATCCAGACACACAACTCAAGGAAAAGGTCACAACCAGTCACTAAGCATGCTACAAAGACCTTTCCGTCCATCGCCATACTTGTCTTACTTTAAAGCATGTCCCGGTAACACAATACATACTTTGAGGGGGCAAATGTTAACCGACCTTTTGGTCTGGTTCCTAAAAGTACGCAAGACACGCTCGACTCAACATATCGCGTGATATTACAGCCCAGAGACGTTGCCATTACCAGAAGACTTGAGTCTGACCACTAGCAGAACGTCACATCCCTCGAACGCGACCTCCGTCGGTATCTGTCCACAGCTGAGCAGAAGGCAAGCCGTCAAGCGGGTCTGGGTGCAGCGTCGGTGGGGGTCCGGAGCCCCACAGTCTCGACGATGATCAACCTAGCTACTCCGGTTTCCATGAACAAGTGTGTTACCCAGAATTATCAAATCGATTCAAAGTCGGGATTCAGCCAACAACTTCCGTGAACCTCGCCGCTCCTCCAAACATGGCCAAACCAGGGCTCTGAATCACTCGGAGTCGCGAGCTCGAACCTCGAGCCTCTCATAATGTGAACTTCATACCCTTGGGGTGGAAATTCCGCACCCCTAACCCCTAATGGGTGAAAAATTCGCACCCATTAGGGTGCAAATTTCGCACCTCGGGAAGTACGAAATTCATACCCCCGAAGGGTACGAGTTTCACGCCCGACAGGGTGCGAAAGTCGTATCCTACAGGGTACGAATTTCGCACCCCAATGGGGTGCGAATTTCACACCCCACGAGGTGCGAAATTCGCATCCCAAGGCTGTGTGCGAAATATGCGGGTGAGCAGGGTCCGGGTGCGAAAATCTGGGTGTGGTCCCCGATTTTTACCTACTCCCACCTAACCACCACACTATAAATACCCCATCACTTCCCACTTCAAAGTGGTTGGTCTAAGCTCTCTCTCTCTCTCTCTCAAGCTTTAATGGCTTCCATCTTCTTCTCTAAGGCCTCTTGGGCACCTCCCTTCATCATAAATGG
This sequence comes from Allium sativum, assembly GCA_030737875.1. Taxonomy (NCBI): domain Eukaryota; kingdom Viridiplantae; phylum Streptophyta; class Magnoliopsida; order Asparagales; family Amaryllidaceae; genus Allium; species Allium sativum. The sequence goes on along the minus strand of CM060920.1, from coordinate 57,082,167 downwards.
GGGAAGATGAATATGCTTGGACCCATGAAGATACTCATGAAGGTCCAAGAATGCCTTTAGGCATTAAGCCACCTTGGGACTTCATGAAACTCCAAAACACCATTAATGACCACCACATTCTTCTCCATGGCAATTGGACATGGCATGGGTCTCTAGAAGAAGATGGAGGAGGAGAAGGAGGCCTCGGCTCCGCCTTCTTCGGACACCGAGCCTCGACTTCGCCTCCCGCGGACCACGATGCTTGACTCCCCCTCCTGTGGACCTTGGCCTCGACTCCGCTGACCTCGGCCTCAACTCCGCCTCGCTTGGCCTAGACTCCGCCTTCCGCGGACCTCGGCCTTGACTCCGCCTCACTCGACCTCGATTCCACCTCCCGCTAACCTCGACCCCGACTCCCGCGGACCTCGACCTCGACTCCGCCTCGCTCGGCCTCGATCCGCCTCGCTCGGCCTCGACTATGCCTCGCTCGACTATGCTACAACATCGACAACTCCTCGACTAGGCTCGCTCAGCAAAGAAGATCGATAACAAGGACTAAGAGGATATTGTTAATCGTTGTAGCTTCTTGTAATAGTCTTGTTGTACTTTGTTGTAATGGAATAAATCAGTACATACTACAAAGTGGACGTAGGCCCCGGCCAAACCACAATAAATAACTGTGTCATTTACTTCCCCGCACATTATTACTGCATTTTTTATGATTCTCCACTTTGGACAAAAAGTTTCAAAATTTTGGAACTCTCTGGTGTTGACGACAATTTTAGATGTCAACACAATCCTCCAATATATAAAATACAGGTTGTTATAATATATGTCAAAATCGAAATTTGAGTACTTAAAAAAGGAGGAGGTTACTAGATTTGATATTTTTTTTATCTCGCAGTGTTGTAAATCCTGAATTGTTTTTATCTTACTTTTTACGTATGCATTGTTATCTATTGAAAGCATTTTAATTTTATCCAAAAGTGATTACTCTTATTCCATAGTGATATATCTATATTTATTGATTTTTAAAGAGATATTTTAGAGTTTTGTTTAAATTCATATTACAAAATACCAACATCACCAATGGATGTTATCGAAATTTTATTTTTTAAATTAAATTTCTTAAAAAGAAATGATGTATCCTTTAAAGAAACATCACATAAAACTTCAAAACTAGTGATATTAATTTATCTTCAAAAGAGATATATTATAGTAGTACTATACTCCAAAAGTAGTTGCTTTATCTCCTATATTCGACTTTGATTTAGCATACTTTTATTACTGTATTAAAATTTGACATGACATTTCAAAGGTAGTTACAACAATAAATCTCCATTGAGATATTTTTTATGCTACTCAAAAAATGGTAATTATGCTATTTATATAAAAAAGATATTGTATATGGACATCCCAAAGTAGTGCATATAGAGTACCTTTATAAGAGATATATGATCACTACAAGAAAAAAGGCTATTTCCGGCGGCTGAAAACCGTCGGCGGCCGTCGGAAATAGCCGTCGCTTTTAGAGGCGTCGAAAATCTGATTTTTCGACGGTTTTCGACACAACCCGTAATTTTTGTTTCCGATGGTTTTTGGCGGTTTGTTACGGTTTCCGACGGCTTCGGAAGCCGTCGGAAAACCTGAATTTTTTTTTTAAATTTTAGCCACTATTTAGCCTTCCAACTATACTTCTTCACTAAAGCCACTATCTAATCAATCAATAGATAACCCAACATATCAGCTCTCAACCAGTTAACAAAAACACAAAAATTTCACCATAAACTTAAACCATTAACTACATAGTACATAAATTTGTGCACACCACATAGTCCACCAATATATATATACCAGTAATAAATACACTACCCCAAAAAAATCTGCTTGATTTCCAAATCCTAACTCATACTTTGTACAAATTATGATGAAGTGGACAGTTTGAATCCTAACTCATATTTGTAGCAACTGTGTAAGGGTACATGATTTTATTTCTAAACTAAATTATATTAAGATAAAAATCGTTTACCACTTAATTTCCAAATCCACACCGCTTGTTTCGTGTCGCTTTCGCATATGCACATCCAAAACCAGAATTTAAGCATAACTTAAAATCAGAATTAACATAACTTAAAAATATATTTTAACACAAAAAAATAGAAAAATATACCTTAAAATCAGAATTTAAGCATCTCTTTCCCGTCGGCCCATCCAAAATAGTTAAAGGAACTGTGTCATCGTCGTCATCTATAATATATATGCATTAATACTAACAAAAAAGAAAAAGGAATTGAGATTCCAACAAAAACACCAAGATGTAAGTAAGGGAGTTTACCTTTGATGACTACATAAAGGGGGTGACTGCACTGTAATTCGTCCAATTTGTCTCCCTGCAATTATTGCCAAGAGTTCATTAGTTGACTACATGAAGAAGTTGGCGAAAACAAAATTGGACAAGCTCGTATCATCAAATTTGGTATAACATGATTTAATTGCTCGTTTATTTTAAGCAAGAGATAAAGTAAAGTATTTAATATGTCATGATGATATTATCACCAGCATCACGGATAATATGTGCGCAAGTATGGAGGTTGCTGGGCTGGGTCTGCAAAGAATGACATTATCAATCAAATATTTTTGATATTTACAAATAATTTCGTGCACTTATCTTCGCCTCATCAGTGTTCCAATACTTGATAAATACTTCCCACACGGTTGTTCCAATACTGAAAATAGTTAACTTTGTATGTTACTTCACAAGTTTATTCATACATGTAATATTCATAGATATAATGCATCGATTTCATGCATATTATCCTATTTTGATGCGTTCTCTTAAATCTGCATCGTTGATTCATAAATAACTTAAATCACAAAAAGGGTTTTTGTTTTGTTAGTTGTACTCAAACAATTTTTGTAAGATTTTCCACTTTGCAATAAATACAAGAATAACAAGTACATAACGGTGCACACATATACAAATAAACACAATTATACAATGGTCAAAATAAAGTTAAGGGGGATATATGCATAAATAACCAAACATTGAGCATAAAATTTTCAATTTCATTATATCACATGAAATACACACATAATAGGATGTTATAACCTCACTAAAACGCTATTTAAACCAATTGCAATCAATAGATAACCCTAATTTTCTAACCAAAGCAAATATAGATTTAGGTAAAAATTGGATTTTTATGGAAAAAAGAGGTTATACCTTAAATTGGTTGCTCTAGAGATCTGAATGAAAGCCAAGGAGGTTCTTACACGAAGAAATCGGGATTTGGAGGTAAAAAATCGGATTTTGGGTGGTAGGGTTTTAAAAACCGTAGCTGGAAAAAAGGGATGAGCAAAAGAAATGAGGAAGAAAGAGTTCGGTAGTCAGTTTATTACGAAAATTTCCGATGGTTTCCGACGGCGGACGATGGCCCGTCTGAAGCGGTCGCAAATCAGCCGTCGCAAATAGCCTGTTTTCTTGTAGTGGATACTTCGAAAGTAGTTACGGTAAGATATCTCTTCAAGAGATTTATAAATTTTCCTTAAAAGAAAAAACAAATTTTATTATGGACCAATAGTTCCGTTAGACAACGAGTTAATAGTAATTTTTGATCTACTACCTTTCAAAAAAAAATGAATACCATATGCACGACGATTCTTAAAGAAGTACTTTTAGATATCCTCCTGAAGAGATAAATAAAATGCCATATTATAACTTTCATCAGGGCTATAAATGCAGTCTCAAAGAGACTTGAATGTGTAATTAATCTGATTACATATTTCTGCAACACTTAAAGTACCCAAAAGATAGAAAGTAGATCTAACCCTAATGGGGAATTTGATAATTCCAGATCATATGAATTGAAAGAGGGATGGCAGGAAGTATGTACGATAACAAAACATTTGCCCAGGTAGTGAGGGGAAGAGATTACAGAAAGGTGCAATCAGGGAATGCGGAGGTTGTACGGAAGTCTTTTGCTTTCAAACTCACCCCGCTGCAATTCTAACAAGGTGTGCGCGCATGTGGGCTGCTACTGTTTCTCAGAATACAAAAATTAAATGCAGTGTGGAAAATTTTAATTTATCGAAAGATGAGGAAGGTGATTATGCGAATCTGGATGACATGGTGTTTATTGCTGCTAATGACATGTGGAAACATTCAATCTATATTTATTTAGTGGGTAGATGTCCTTATTATGTCCACCTGAATGCCTACATAAAATAAGAGTGGCAACCAAAGGGTTCTTGAGATGTTTTTGCCTAAGAAAACATATTTTACCTTATTAAATTTGAACTTGAAGAAGATTGTAATAATTTTTAAATGGCGGTCGGTGATTCATGGATAAAAAATAGATTTTCATGAAAAGATGGGAACCTAATTAAAAATTAGAAAGAGATATGTTGGAATCACATCCAGTTTGGATTATACTAATCAATTATGACCTGGTTTTATGAAACGCTAGAGGTATCAGTAAACTAGCTAGCTTAATTGGTCCTCCTTTGGTTATGGAAGTACTCATGAAGAATGCAAATTGATTAAATTATGTTGGAGTTTCTTGCAGGCTTGCATTTAAACAATGAACATAAAAAATAGGTGAGAGAAAAAGGCAAGCATGGTAATATATATGTACATATATAGGATGTGGAGTATGAGTACATTCCACCTACGTGTTCACATTACAAGAACATCGGTCATTCTATTGAGCAGTGTGAAACAGTTGTTAAACCTGTTAGACAGGTTTGGAGGGATAAAGAAAATAAATAAAGTACCTAACACTAAGGATCAGCAAGACAAAAACACTGAAGGAGTCAGTGACAAAAATGTTGATACTATCCCTACCATAATCCATAACTGTACATCTTTGCTGGATGGGAAGTTTATCACTGAAGAGGCAATGGAAGTGGAACAACCATTGGACCAGACTGTCCAGAGTAATTTGCTATCGATAGGAAGGGGCGTACCAGTGGTGATAGCTCATCCAAATTGTGAAGTTCTGATTGATGAGGGATTGGCGGACTTTGTTCCTGAAATAGTGGAAGATTTAAATAATCTTAATATCAATTTGGAAAATAATGAGAAAGAAATGCAAGAGGATGAAAATAGTAGGAGTAGAAATTCAACAAAACCAAATCATGAATATGCTAAGCAGTTCTATAAAAGCGAGGTACAAAGCAAGGCTGTAGTGAAAATGCACGAGAAATCTCCTAAGAAATTGAAGAGCCATTCCCTCAATTCCAAATGCCCTTATTAAGATGGAATGTTTGAGGTCTGAACAATGATACACGTGTTCTATACCTCGGTAATCTTAGGATGAAGTATCTTCCTTCTTTCATGGGTATTCTTGAAAATAAATAAAATGGTGAAAATCTGAATTTTTTTATTGAATCTACAAGTAGTGACTCGAAATACATTACGAATAATGAGTTTTCTACTAAAGGAAGAATTCTTGTTCTTTGGTGCAAAAGTGTGTGGGATTATGTCATGATAAATAAGGATGAGCAACAGATAACAGTCAAAATAATAAATACTGAGGGACTTATAATGGTTATTTCTATTGTATATGCTAGTAATCTGTTATGCCAATGTACTCATTTGTGGGGGAAAATTAAAAAAATTGGCGATAAATGTTGTTGATCCTTAGATTGTTATGGGTGATTTCAACGCTATATTAAGAGGTAATGAGAAGAAAAGTGGAGTTACCGTATGTGTTTCCCAGCTTGTCGAGTTTAATAATTGTGTTGTGGCTTATGGATTGGTAGATTCGATTCACTATGGCTAACAATTTACATGGAGAAGTGGTGAGAGCAGGAAAATTGCATGTAAACTTTATAGAGTTCTTATCAACTCTAAATGTATTAATAAATTTTCTGAAACGAAGGTGAAAGTTTTACCCTCCTCTACCAGTGACCATACCCCAATTCATATCAGTCTAATAACAAGGATTGTCAACGGTAAAGGGAAGCCATTTCATTATGGTAATGGCTCGAGGCTTCTGTATGGTTATCATGAGGCTCTTGACTTCGAGATGTTGGGTCTTTATAATGATGGTTTTATGTAAAATTTTGTGCAATTACTAAAAAAATCTAAGTTAAAACTCAAAGAGTGGAATAGGACCAGGGTGAAAGATGATGATCAAATAAATGCTCTAGAAGATAAAACTGCCAAATTACTACAAATGATTGAAGAGGGAGATGACGGTGATCAAACTTGGAATTTATATCATCAAAGCCAAACTGAACTGAAGGAAGCTCTGAGAATTAAAGTGGTGGAACTTAAGCAAAAAAGCTAAAGAAAAATGGATAACCGAGAGAGATGAATGCGCCAATTTTTTTATACCAAAATGTCTTTTCCAAGAAACACCAACTTTAATTTTTCAACTTTTTGACCAGGATGGTAATAAGTGAAAGCAAGCAATACTTACCCTATATCTGCCCCAGAAAAGTTTTGAATATCAGGGTGAGATGCATGTCATGCAGAGCTATCACTAAGTGTGAGTTCCACGATGCTGTCAAATCCATTTAGGTTGACTCTGCCCTTGGACCAAATGGCTTCGAGTCTCGTTTCTTCCAATCCCACTGAAATGACCTGAAAAATAAACTGGTGAAAGCCATACAGGAGGCATTTCATACTGGGATTTTTTTAAAAGAAATCATCCGCACATTCTTATGTTTTGATACCAAAAATGGGAAAACCAACCACAAGTGCTGATTATAGACCGATATCTTGTTGAAATGTTCTCTACAAAATCTTGAATAAGGTGTTTTACAACAGAATAAAGAGAGCTTTACCAAAGATGATAGCGCAATGCCAGAGTGCTTTCATTAAGGGAAGGAACATTTCAAAGAATTCGTTGTAGGCACATGAATTGATTAGAGATTTCAATTAGAAAGAAGCTAATAAATTATGTTTGAAAGTTGACCTCCACAAAGCATATGATAAAATTAATAAAAAAAATTATCATCTATATGCTCAAAGCTATTGTAATAACCCGCATTTTACGTATTGGAGGATCATAAAATATTTTTATTTAATTCTCGGGGGGTCGAATCATTCTAATTTTTTGATATGTTGTTTATAGGGATGTTTGACATGTCCATAATTTTTACCAATATTATATGTGATAATTTTACCCCTGTTAGTTTTGGATAGAGCATAACTTTTGACTGGAATCGAATCAGGTGCTGAGATTGATTTCATTAGAAAGGAAACAATGTTTCCAATTCTGTAAAGTGGTCACATTAAACATTTAGTTCAACGGTTTGAAGGAATCTTTGTTTGTGTGTTACACAATTTCTGAACACGTTAACTAGTCATTAGTGGGCCAATTTGGTGTGGCCCATTAGTGGGCCAGTTAGATGGATATAAATAGGGGGTAGAGGCAAGGAGAATAGTCTACTTTCCACATTTCTTATTTGGTTGGGGTTTGAGGTTCTCCCTACTCCAATCAAATACATCTCCACTCCATTAAAATCTTAGATCTACATAAGAAGATTGAAGATCTATGTAAAGACTCACTATTTTTAAAAGTCTTAAATCAATTATAAATGTCCTCAAACACGCTTACAACTAATTTTAATATTAAAAGTAGTGCACCTTAAGTACATAAGATTAAAAGAATGCTAGAAACCATGAATAATATGGAAGATCTCATGGCAGAATAATTAACATAAATAAATCATCATAATGCATTTTATTACATCAAACATCCATTGAACAAAACAACAACAGTACATAAGAAATGAATTCAAAATAATCAACTTGTGGGTCCAACATGTAGGCTAAGCACCCTTCTGCTTCTTCTTTTTGCAATCTCACATCTTCTAACTTTACAAATTTTATACAAAGAGAAAAAAAGGGTTTCAACCATATTTGGACTACGCCTAACCCTATATACCCCAGCCCAACCTAAGGAATCCATTGGCTATTACATCGGAAAAGACTGCCTATGTACCCCTTTTGAGGGATCAAGTCCACATAGTTCTATTTCCTGCTCTTCTCTTGCATCCAAATGTTATTAGTTCATTACAACTGTTGCATCCATTCATCCATTACAACCAATACGATTCAATACAATCGGTGCAACATAATTAATACAATCAATGCATTAACACAATCAAATAAGAGTAGAAAATAGTATCTTAACCAACTGTCACAACATTTCGACATATGAAGTTAACTGTTGACGGCAAAAAATCTCATAAACACCCAAGATTCAAATTACTATTAATTAATTATTTGGTCGTGTAGACAAGAGCAGAAAGCGGTAAATAACATGAGAGATTTATAGTGGTTCGGCCTCGAGAGAGGCCTACGTCTACTTTGAAGAGTCATTGGAATATTATTTATCACCAAGGATTACAAGGTTGAGAATATCTCATGATATCTCATTACATTCACTTTCATAATCATGATATGCTAAGTATTTGGGAAAATGACAATTTAGCCATTTTTCTTCCTCAAAGAGGAGATGCCATTAAAGAGGCTCTTGAAGCTCTCTAGAGGTCCCAAGTGAAAGAATTCCATTCTCTTTGAAGTGTGAGGCCAAGGGGTATTTATAGGAGAGGGTTAGGTAGGAGAAGGTAGAAATAGGGGACCATATCCTGAATTTCGCACCCGGCCCTCCTGCATGCATATATTTCGAACCCCCTGCGGTGCGAAATTTGCACCACGTGGGGTGTAAAATCCGTACCCAAGGGGTTCGAATTTCACACCCTACTGGGTACGAAATTTGCACCCCTTTGGGTATGAAATTCGTACCCCGCAGGGGACGATTTTTGTACCCTTGGAGGTAAGAATTTTGCACCCTGCTGGGTGCGAATATCATACCCCTTAGCGGTGCAAAATTCGCACCCCGAGGGGTAAGAAGTTCGTACCCCGAGGGGCGAAAAAACTATATTCACGGGTGCTTGAGGACTCCAGACTTGGACTCGCGACTCTTTGGGGTTCAAGATCTTGGTTTGGCAATGTTTAAAGGAGCGACAAGGTTCACGGTAGTTGTTGGCTGAATCATGACTTTGAGTCGATCTAGTAATTCTGGGCAACACACTTGTTGGCGAAATCGGATGAATCGGGCAGTGCCAATGGTTCGACCTAACAGGTTAGGTCGATCACCGCCGGGACTATGGGACCCCTACAGGCACTGCGCCCGGCCCCCGCTTGACGGCTCGCCTTCGGCTCGGCTATGGACGGATACTGATGGAGGTCGTGTTCGAGGGATGCGACATTCTGCTAGTGGACAGACTCGAGTCTTCTAGTACTGGACCTTGGATGATACTGGCAACGCTTCTGTGCTGTAATATCACGCGATATATTGCGCCGAGCGTGTCTTGCGTACTTTTGGAAACCGGACCAAATGGCCAGTTAACATAAACAAAATAATATTTACATGCATTCTTCAAAACGAACAACATCCAATGGCAATGCCAACTTGTAAAATGAAAAGGTAACAACAATAATATACTTAATTATTATTTATTTATAAATAATTGTACACCATCAATGTAAGTATATACCAGATTGTCTCAATGCATGGCAATCCAATCAATATTGGTAACACAACATTCACCCTTAAATAACCATGATTAACTACACATCAGTTTGTAGTAATCAATGATAAAACATTGCATAAACATCTTTAATGCGATCTATCAATGTGAAACAAGACATTTAGTAACTAAAACATAATATATTGGAACCATTCCATTACATTTACCATATTGATTTTTATTACAAGTACAAGATTATCATATTATTGTTTGTTGTAAAAAAGAAATTTTGTTTCTTTATTCAGTTTTTATAATTTTCATTGTTCCTTCTTTCAAAACATTATATTTAATCAAAACATAACATATCGAATAACAATACAAATCAGCAATATTATTGTCTTACACAAAATAATAACAATTTTTATATTAAATACTTTTAACACAATAGAAAGTCATGTTATTCCCATTTATTCCAAAGGAATGTAATTTTCATTAAACCTAGATTATTGTTTATAAAATCTTATTTTGTTGAATAGCAATAACCATCCTTTTGTTAGTATTCATGAATATCTTCAAAAATAACAATAAACATATCAAAGCATCCCAAATTAATTTCATCATTTCTTTTCTTTTCCAAAAACTGTAATTTATAATAACACATACAAACTATGGGTAATCACACTTTCCATTATTTAGCATATTTTAATATCGTTACTCAACTTTAATCATTTTATTTTAGTGAATAACTCATGTATCCAAATCCATCACTTATTTCAGTTAAAATTTTAATAGTGCAATAATCATTAAAAAAAGTAAACTTAGACCCGATGCATCCAAAATGTCTCAAATATCAAATAATTATCAACATATCATGTCATAAATTAGTAACCATATATGTTCTTCAAAAGATAATAAATTTATAATTTAAATTGAATAGTTAAATTAAAGTACTCTTACCAATCTCATATAATCACAATCCATACACGTGTTATCTCCCCATTTTATTTGGCACATGTTCTCCTTTACTCTAAGAAATTTGTTGTGAACCTTGTGTATGCTTTCTTCCTATTTCTCCTTTATTTTATTCCACTTTCCATTCTTTGATTTAGCATGTAATCTCTTCACTATTTGTATTAAGGAAAATTTGTAGAGGAAAATAAGATGTGTCTATGGAATTTTCAAGAAAGAAGAAGAAAACAAAAAAAGAGAATGGAGGTTAGGTTAGATTTGGCTTGTTTATATAGGAGCTAAAGACTGATTTTGTCCATTGGACCAACCTTAAAAATTTTAAATTTCATCATAGTTGATGTCTTAATTACTTCGTAGTGAAGTAAGATATTATAATACATTTCATATGTTGGTTCTTATTTCTTCCAATCAACAACAACAACAAAAAAAGATTTGAATATACCATTTAAAATGGGAAATCAATAAATATTTTTTGAAACCTATTTAAAAATTGCCACTTATGTAAGAGAACTAATTACTATTCTTTAAGAAGCAAATTTCCATAAGACAAATTAGTTGACATACATGTCAATCAATGCCTACTTAATCTTCACATGTGCAATTAATCAGTAATTGCTCCATTGTATATAAAATTATGGCGTTTACGTGTTTATACATATTTAGGGAAATTTAGATCTGTCAAACATTTGTAAGAATAGGCAATAAACCCCATAACCATCTATAAATCAAATATGTCATTGATTAATGCACAATTGATAGCTAACCTGTTTTCAAAAGTGGAAAGCAAATATAATTTTAATTCCCTTTTTTTTCTTTGCTACTTCCCCATAACATAGAAAGTCAATGCATGATCAAGTTATATACATGCATATATATTTATACACACAAAGGATTTAAATAACATGTTAATTAACATGCAATTAATTTACAACCTATGTATTATAATTTGGAAACAATATACATCCCATATATATGTAACATATATACATACAACCACATAAAATCTTTCCATATTTGCAACTGTTAATCCTATATGTCTCCTATTTATATGTGCATACATACACAAATACTTCATATTTGGAACATGCATAAATTTGAATGTTTTACTTAAAATTCCAAAAAAAATTATGTATTTTAACGTAATTGAACTCATGACTTCATGTGTCAAAGTCTACTCACTTAACCACTACACCAAACACTATTTTTGTTCTTAAAATTTGAACATAGAAGAAGAAAAAAATGGTTTCATATGTGTATCTTTGATTCTTAAAAGTATCAATACCATAATTCCATGTATATCAAAATTATATATCAAACCGATTGTTTCGGAAAGACTTCCGTAATGGTTACAGATAATACATCTGGTTTATCTTCTAGTGAAAATTAATTCTTCATTACTTAAGTTTTAGAACCGTAAAAGTTACGGGATGTTACATTCTTCCACCCTTAAAAGAATCACGCTCCCGCAATTCCCTAAATATAAAACCCACTCAAAATAATAAATCTTTCTTATGGGTTTAATGGAAAAATTTATGAAAATTCATCAGTCAGAAGTTATCTTTACATAAAATAGTATGTAATAATAACTATATTTTCTCAACATTCACAATACGCGACAATTCATTCACTACAATGAATTAAATTTTCTATAGATACATCAAAATATGCATTTTTTCCACTCTATACAAGATTGGGTGTGTAAAATAATAATTTATCAACAGAGGGTGAGATAATGAAAGTCATAAATAAAAGAACATAATGCACCATAATATTTCAATCTTAATTGACTATAATTGAGGTCCGTAGGAAATAGAGCATGTTACGCCATCAATATAAAATTAAAAGAACACACTTAAATTAACAATCAACATTGTTCGTAAGAATAAAGCATATGTAAACTAAGAGAACAATTAACTCATCATCAAACTAATAATAAACACACGTATGTTCATTAATGTGCTAACCATATAATCATCCTAATATGTGTATTCTATAAAAATGAGATGAAATTCTTTAAAGCCTTACATTTGTAGTAATGATGTGCCCTTTCTTTATTTCCTCTTTAAGAATATCTTATGCACCCACTTATGGTCATTCCTTAAAAATAACAAGTGCACATTCATAAATCTTTATAATAGTTAGTACGACATCTCCTCCTATTTCTACTGTGTCCATCATTTATTATAACGTTCACTCACTCGGCGCGTAAAGCATATGGAATTTGCTATTTCGGCTATCCACTCAATTCTGGTACAGCAAATGTCCCCAAGCACATGGCAGATATACTAATTCTTCACACAGTGGAACCGGCTTCTGGAACTTCTCACATAGTGGAGTCCCCTACCTTCCATGTACCAACCTCTCAAGGATGTACCAAAGTCTCGAACGCCAACTGCTCCTTTGCAAACATCCTGCAGCAAAGCCTAGATTAAGAGGTTGACACATTGGTTCCTACTTGAACCCTTGGTTCCCACTTGAACCCCTTGATTCCATCTTTAATCCGTTGGTCCCCACTTGGACCTTTAAAGACAACTTCCTTCTTGAGCTACCTTTGCATCTTGGATTTTAATCGATTAGAGTTTATCATCAAAAGAGTTCTTTGTCATTACATTGGAGTAGTGATAATCCATATATTGCAAGTTCCTTCATTTAGTGATAAAGTTAAACCGTCCAAAATACGAAAGAGGGATCCACTAGATAGGAGTGCTTCATATGCCTTTAAAAAGTTTAAGATGTTGGTTTTAAATCAAAACTTCCATTTATGTTTAAAATAAAATAAAAATTCTTTGTTAAGCTTCTCAAGTTCATAAAACTTACTTTTTGTTTTTTAGCAGTTATGGAAGCTGATAATTATTTGAAAAACATTAAATATGCATTTTGAATCACTCCTACTTTCATAAATATTTCGAAGTGGTAAACATTAAGTCTTCAATCAATAAAATTATCCATTTTACTCTTCTGACCATCAAGGAACATCTTCAAAGCTTTTAGTCATTCCAAATACTAGTCTTCTTTAGTTTAGAAAACAACATGTTCACACTATGCCTAAACTAATCATGTCCCCCCTTCAATCCTTTTGTTTCTCGAGTGTAAATTCAATCAGTATTCAACACTAACTTACTATCTAATCATAAAATTAACATAAACAACAAACAAATAAATAACATACAAGAAAACCAAACATATCAAATAAGAAAAAAAAAATCAATTCAATTAGAAGAATTAATACAAACAATCATGACATGAACTAATAAGCAAACAACAAACATAGCAATCGTCCTCACATCTCTCACTCAGTGTGTAAAGCATACGATATCCACCACTTTGATCACCAAATCCATTAGGGCCATGACGGGTTCAATCCGCCCTGGACTCCATACAACTATTTCCACGACCACGCCGCCCTAGTCTACAAACAATAACCCTACCCAGTCCACATAGCCCTGGCTCTGGGGTACGGGCCAACCAGTCCACACCGCCCTGGCTCTGGTTCATCTAAATTTTCTATAACCAGTCCACTTGTTTGCATACATCCCATAGCAAAGCCTAACTCTAGAAGTTAACTTGGTTCCCATCTGGATCCTGAGCGATAAATTCCCACTTGGACTTTCTTTTCATCTCAGGTTTTAGTCGAATTGGAGTTCGTCTTCAGAAGAGTTCACGATCATCGTCATGTGTTAGTGGTAAAAGCTCGAATCTGGTTCGGTATTCTGGTTCGGATCGTCCATTTCGGATCGGTTCGGTGCTCTGGTTTGGCTCCTTCATTTTGGTTCGGTGCTCCACTCTAAATCCAACCCTATGCAAGTGGCCCTCCTTTTTGCCATGCTCCAGTTCGGTTCGATTCGTCTTATCCGATCCGATCCGGATCTCTGCAGAATTTCCAACAATCTATTTTTCGCCGAACGATGACGTTTTCAACCGTTCTAACTTTTCTATCAATCATAAAACATACCAAATAGCAGTAACAACATATAGGTTCAATCAAAAGATCAAAACAACATTCATGTTCATAAAATGGGACTAACTAATCCTAATTACTCTTAATCCCCTAAATTTCGGAATTAAGAAACAAATTCAAATCAACCTAATTTCATATATGTAACATAAAATATGATTTTAGAATTTATGCATATTTTTCCATATTTTTATGAGTCATAATTTCGCTAATTACCACTAATCACCCCTAATTAGCCATAGTTAGTGTATTAAACATGCAAATCACTCAAAAATGACCATTTTCTATTAACTATTGAGATTGATCTAAGGGATATATATAAAAACAACAATTCTAAACCATTATTGTTCTCTTAAAACAATTCTATCTTTACAAAGCTTAGGTTTCAGTTGCAACATAATCACCGTGTGTATGTCACTTATGTTATAATCAAACACATAACATACCCCGTAAGTGTTTATCTTGCCTCACTCTTGTTTTCTTTATCCTCCACAAAAGGTTTCTCATAAACAAGCAACATTGTAGAGTGAGGTAATAATGACCAAACAAATAGTACACACACTTCAAGCATGCAATTATAAATCAAAACATTTTCTCTCATATTTAAACCAACCTAAAGGTGCAAATCATTACAACATAACGGTTAAACCTACCCGAGGCTCAGGTAATCGCCAAACCTAGGCTCTAATACGAAATGTAAAGACCCACTATCTTTAAAAGTTAAAAATCAATTATAAACGTTATCAAACACGCTTACAACTAATTTTAGATATTAAAAGTAGTGAACCTAAAGTATATCAGATTTAAAAAATGCTAGAAACCATGAGTAATATGGAAGATCTCATGATGGAATAATTTACATAAATAAATCATCATAATGCATTTTATTACATTAAACATCCATAGAACAAAACATCAGCAATACATAAGAAATGAATTTAAAATAAACAACATGTAGGTCCAACATGCATGCTAAGCTCCCTTCCGCTTCTTCTTTTGTCTTTTTTTGCAATCTCACATCTTTTAACTTTACAAATTCTATACAAAGAGGAAAAAAAGAGTTTTAACCATATTTGGACTGCGCCTAACCCTATACACCCCAGCCCAACCTAAGGGGTTCGGTGGCTATTGCATAGGAAAAGACTGCATATGTACCCCTTTTGAGGGATCAAGTCCACGTAGTTCTATTTCGTGCTCTCCTCCCGCATCAAAATACTCATTAGTACATTACAACCATTACATCCATTCATCCATTACAATCAATATGATTCAATACAATCAGTGCAAACTTTGAGATTGATGCAATAAGCAAAGCTAATACAATCAATGCATTAACATAATCAAATAAAAGTAGAAAATAGTACCTTAACCATCTGTCACAACATCTAAACATATGAAGTAAACAAAATAAAATTTAACATGCATTCTTCAAAAACCAACAACATCCAATGGCAATGCCAACTTGTAAAATGAAAAGCTAAAAACATTAATATACTTAATTATTATTTATCAATAAATAATTGTACACCATCAATGTAAGTATAAACCACATAGTCATTAATGCATGGTAATCCAATCAATATTGGTAACACAACATTCACCATTAAATAACCATGATTAACTACACATCAGTTTGTAGTAATCAATGATAAAACATTGCATAAACATATTTAATGCAATCTATCAACATGAAACAAAACATGCAGTGACTAAAACGCAATATATTGGAATATTCCATCACATTTACCATAGTAGTTTTTATTACAAGTATAAGATTATCATATTATTATTTATTGTAAAAAAAACTTTGTTGCTTTATTCAGTTTTTAGAATTTTCATTGTTCCTTCTTTCAAAACATTATATTTTATCAAAACATAACATATCGAATAACATTACAAATCAACTATATTATTGTCATACACAAAATAATAATAATTTTTATATTAAATACTTAACACAATTGAAAGTCATATTATTCCCATTTATTCCAAAGGAATGCAATTTTCATTAAAGTTGGATTATTATCTATTAAATCTTATTTTGTTGAATAGCAATAAGCATGCTTTTTTACTATTCATGAATATCTTCAAAAGTAATAATAAACATATCAAAACATCCCAAATTAATTTCATCATTTCTTTTCTTTTCCAAAAATTGTTATTTATAAATAACACATACAAACTATAGGTAATCACACTATCCATTATTTAGCATATTTTAATATCATTACTCAACTTTATTCATTTTATTTTAATGAATAACTCGTATATTCAAATCCATCACTTATTTCAATTAAAACTTTAATAGTGCAATGATCAGTAAAAATAATAGTAAACTTAGACCCAATGCATCCAAAATGTCTCAAATGTCAAATAATTGTGAACATATCATGTCACAAATTAGTAATCATATATGTTCTTTGAAAAACAATAAATCTATAATTTAAATTCAATTATTAAATCAAAGAACTCATATCAATCTCATACAATCATAATCCATACACTTGTTTTCTCCCTATTTTATTTGGCACATCTTCTTCTTTGCTGTAGAAAATTTAACGTTAACCATGCATAAGCTTTCTTCCTACTTCTCCTTTTTTTGATCCTCTTTCCATTCTTTGATTTAGCATGTAATCTTTTCACTATTTGTATTAAGGAAAATTTGTAGAGGAAAATAAGATGTGCCTATGGAATTTTCAAGAGGGAAGAAGAAAAAAAAGAGGACGGAGGTTAGGTTGGATTTGGCTTGTTTATATAGGAGCTAAAAACTGATTTTGCCCATTGGAACAACCTCAGAAATTTTAAACTTCATCACAGTTGATGTCTTAATTACTTCGTAGTGAAGTAAGATATTATAATACATCTCATATGTCTGTTCTTATTTCTTCCAATCAACGAAAAAAAAAGATTTGAATATACCATTTAAAATGGGAAATCAATGAATATGTTTTGAAACCTATTTAAAAATTGAAGGAAAATAGTGTTAAGGACAAAGTGAACAAAAATTTTATCCATAAGGACAAGAGGCAAAAAAATTAACCATAAGGACAAACTTTAGTATAAAGTATGAAATCATAGTGGGCCCCTGAATTCCTCCCTTTACACTGAAAATTGTCCTTGTGGTTAAAATATTTGCCTCTTGTCCTTAAGGATAAAAGTTTTGTTGGGTTTGTCCCTGTGCCTAAAAACCCTTAAAAATTGCCACTTATATAAGAGAACTAATTATTATTCTTTAGGAAACAAATTTCCAATAAGACAAATTAGTTGACATACATGTCAATCAATTCCTACTTAATGTAACAACCCGGAAAATCTGGGCCAGTTTAAAATTTTTATTTTGGCGATTTTAGCGAATTTTGATTATTTAAAATGAATTATTTTAAATAATATCGACGAGAAATTTATTTTGAATATAATTCGACGTATATATTATATACGTCGTCGTTAGAATATAAATATTTATATATAATTATAAATAGAATGGAAAATGGCGCGGTAGTTCGATAATTCGATTTCAAACTTCAATTGAATGTACCGGGTGCTAAACAATCCGGATTTTAGTAAAACCAAAAACATTTGGAACTAATTGATAATATCTTTCCAACGAATCCGAAAAATCATGATTTCATAGCGGGAATCAAAAGATATGTCCAGTTGAAAATTCTGAATAGTCGCTATGGAATTCAGGCCCTTAAAAATGGAAATTTTGCAAACGACCTCGGATTTCGGCGAAACCAGTTTTGTTGGGTCCGGGATGTCAGGTTATTGTTAGATTCCAAATTTCATAATTTTTCGAATCAATATGTGAGCGTGGCAGAGGAAAACGCGTTTGACATGTTTCAGTTGATTTTAATCGACTGGAAATTGGCCATTTTTCTAACGGTCTCAGAATTCGACGAAACTAGTTTTGTTAGGACCGTATCGTCAATACGAAGCTAGAAAATATTTTTTTGGAATTTTTCTAGTTAGTATGTGACCCCGGTAATTTGAAATGTATGTTTAAAATTCAGTATAGTGATTTAAATGTAAATTTAACGGAAACTGATTCAAACGATCGAATCAACATACGATGCATATCCCATTGTGTTCGGAATGGGGGTTAAAAGCTATGGACGACAGGCAGTGGGCCTCGTTTCGAGGTCATATGTAAAGGTCAACTTTTTGAGAAAAAAATATATAATAAAATAATTAAAAGCTCTTCTCTCTCCTCACCCTCTCCTATACTTTGGCCCCCCCCCCGATTCATCAAATCAGAAAACAGAAAAGAAAAAAAAAACTGCTCGTTCGAATCGAACGCCGACCCTCCCACCGCCATCGCCCAACCTCCAACCGCCACCAGAGCCTCTCCGCCCCTCTCCTCCTTCTTCTCCGCCTCGAGCTGCTGCTCCTTCTCCCCCCCCTCCTGTCAAGGACCGCACCTCCTCGCCGTGCCCAAACCGCAGCCGCGCCACCCCTGCTGACCGCCACCGCGACGAGCACCAGGCCATTTCCCCCTCCCCCCCCCTCGCAGACCAATGTAAGCCTTTTATTGTATTTTTATTTTTATTTTTAATTCTGAAAATTTTTGATTTTAATTAGGAGGAAATTTCTGATTTTAATTAGGAGGAATTTCTGATTTTAATTAGGAGGAATAACTGATTTTAATTAGGAGGTGAAAACTGATTTTTAAAAGAATTTAAAAACTGATTTTATTTTGAGATTAAAAAAGAAAAAGATTTGAGATTTAAAAAGAAAAAGATTTGAGATTTTAAAAAGGGGAAAGACGAGATTTTTATATATTGAAAGTCGAAGTAAAAATCAGATTTTTATATATTGAAAGTCGAAGTAAAAAAATCAGATTTTTATATATTGAAAGTCGAAGTAAAAATCAGATTTTTATATATTGAAAGTCGAAGTAAAAAAATCAGATTTTTATATATTGAAAGTCGAAGTAAAAATCAGATTTTTATATATTGAAAATCGAAGTAAAAAATCAGATTTTTATATATTGAAAGACAAAGTAAAAATCATATCGTTATATATTGAATAGCGAAGTCAAAATTCGATTTTTATATATTGAATAACATAGTAAAAATTCGATTTTTACATATGTAGAGGAAGCGGGCGACGAAGGTAACAAAAAGGCGAGAACGAAGAAGATTTATATCAAAGAAGAGTCAAGATGATTGGATAGCTATCGGTGAGAATTTCTCACTCTTCAATTTCTTTTCTAGATATATATATATATACTAGGATGCAGACGGTGCTTAGTAGCACCCGACACAATCGTCCACAGACCATGGACTTGTTTGTTTGGTTGCGTAGATAAGTTAGATTATTTGATTGAAATTGAATTGTGTGGTGAAATGAATTGATTTGATTGATGTGTGAATGGCGTGGGCCTTCACTAGACCGGGGATAAGGCTAGGCCTAGTCCCGTTTCTAGTATCGTGCCGTTATGCCGCCAAAATTTTCTAAAATATGTTAGAAAAATAAAAATATCATTTTATTTAAAGAATGAACTGAATAGAAATTCATATGTTGAAATAAAATGTTTTATCGTTAAAAATATAATTTTTAACGTGAAGTGAATAAAATAAAATATTCATTTACAAACCGGACGGTTTGTTTATGTACACCTATTTGAAGGACATTGATTGGGACGATAAATTTTACACATCGCCCAACTGCACAAATAAAACCTGTGTTTGATTGTTTGAAACCCCACACGGGTGTTGGGATGAAATTTGAAGTTCACTCATCCTGATTGATTAAATATGTCGATCGATTGATTGACAGGCTGTTATAAGCGTTGAATATCTATATTTGATGCTTATACAGTGTAGTGCACTTTGGTTGATGGTTGATTATTTTTCAATGCTATTATATACATGTGTTGTATGGAAATCCATATAATTAATTTTATATGGTAATTGATTGGGCCTCATTCCAATTTAGAAAATAAAGAATATTATAAAATAAAGGTTCATGTGTTGACTGTACTCATCCATTGAGATTGGTCATGTGTTGAACGAAATATTTTGATAATAACAACTATTTTGATAAAGAAATATTTGAAATAGAATATTTGAAAATAGAAATTTATGAAGCCGTGTTGATTAGATTGACGCCATTTTGACGTGAACGATATTTATATCGATTTTATTCATTCTGAAATGAATTGAAAACGATTCCAAAATGAATTGAATTGAAAACGATTCCGAAATGAACTGAATTGAAAACGATTTCGAAATGAACTGAATTGAAAACGATTTCGAAATGAACTGAATTGAAAACGATTTCGAAATGAACTGAATTGAAAATGATTTCGAAATGAAATGAATTGAAAACGATTTCGAAATGAATGGAATTGAAAACGATTTCGAAATGAAATGAATTGAAAACGATTTCGAAATGAATTGAATTGAAAACGATTTCGAAATGAATTGAATATAAAACGAATTCAAATTGAATTGAAAGCGAATTGAAATGAATTCAAATTGAATTGAAATTTGAATTGAATAGAAATGAATTTTAAAACGAATTTATAAAGAAGAATTCAATTTTGATTTGAATTGAAATGGAAGTTGAAATTGCTTTTGAAACGAATTTTAAAACTATTTATATAATTCGTTTTAAATAGAAATCGACGAAATATGTATTATATATATTATATATATAATATAATGGCCTGAATAGAACGCGCCGCGCCGCGGCAGTTCGTGAATTTCGACCATTTATTTCAAATGGACATTACGGGAGATCCGACCGTCGGATTCTCCTGAAACCGGAACCGTTGGGTTCGTATCGAAAAGAGCTTTCTAACGAATATTAGAAATTTGAAATCTAACGTTTGGATTTGGAATTATGTCCAAATCAAATTTGAAAAAGGTCGCTGTAAGTGCAGTTCGATGGCCATTGATGGAAATCGACTGTACGGGCCTTGATAAAATTATTAAAAATAGTAATAATTTGTGTAAAATCATAAGAAATGATTTGTGAAGAATTGGGATGAAAAACTCCATATTTGAAAAGATAAAAATAGATTTTTATCGAATGAACTAGTTTTGAACTAGAATTATAATTCTATTTATTTTTAAATGAATAAATTGAATTTGGAATGGTTTTGAAAATAACCAGAATCTCCAATGATTGCATTGGAGTGGATTTGAATCGAAATTGTCTTCGGAATATTTCGATGTTGGAATTCGTGATTATACAGATGTTGTTATGGAAATTTGAAAGATATATATTTATATTGTTATTTCCAATACGACATTTGTTAATCGTAGAATTTGATATTGAATATAAGCCGATATATCTTCTATTCAGAGCCTTATATTGAATATCAAATGTGATTTGGGTTTGTCGTGAATGGTGTCTTCACTAACACTGTTCTTGAACCCAATTGAGAAAAGATTAAATCTTTTTATTTAGATCTAATGAAGTGTACTAATTAAATGATATTTAATTGGAATTGAATTGGTATTGATTTTTGGGTTTATCGTGAACAGTGTTTTAAATAACACTTGTTCTTTAACCCGATAATTAATGGAATGTGATTTTGGGTTTATCGTGAACCGTGTTTTAAATGACACTGATTCTTTAACCCAGTCGAAGATTAAAACTAAGTGGAGTTTTAATGAATCTTTAATTAGATTGAAATGATCGAAAATGGAGTATCACCAGTTTTGCTCCAGGCGATAGTTAAATCTTTAATTAGATTTGAATGTGAAAAGGGTAATTGAATTTACCGATAACACTGTGGTGTTAGATATGAAGTATTACCAGTTTTACTTCATGGGATGAATAGGTTGGGATGGGGAAATTGAAATAAATAATTACTTCGGTAAGGTTCGCTAATCCCGACTAGTTTGAATTGAGATTCAAAAATAGATTAAAGAATAAATTCAAGAAATTTATCTTGGATAAAATTAATGGGAACGTTTCCCTATGAATGTGAAATTTAGAAACTAACTGTCGGTTAGCTAAGCAGAATGGTTTTCTGGATATTGATCTGATGTTGGTTTCGGCCTTCGGGGTTAATATTTGGGGAATTATTCTCTTGATTAATTTACGGTTAGTGACTGATGAATTGGAATGAGGCGTATGTTGTGTTTGTGTAACACTTATTCAAAATATACGCAAGTTATTCGGAAAGACCGGGTTTAACCCATTCTGAATAACTGATACGACGATAAGTCGAAGATGAAGACGATGGTCGAAGACCGGAGGTCTTCACGTTGTTTGGGTAATTACTGATGATCTTGATTGGGCTGTACACCCAAGAAGATGGAAACAGTTGGTGATCGTCCAGACGTACTTGGAGATCGATGGATATGCGGGGTACTAGGTGCCTCCGGTTTCGTTCAGACCCAGAACGGACTTGTAAATGGACTGTGTGTCTGACATTGGATTTTAGTCCGTGTGATTGATCTCTATTAAATATATATCTGTTTGGCGGCGGAGAATTTATTCTCTTGCTTAACGCCCTTCTCTGAGACGTACGAGCTCAGGGGTTATATATTGATGGATATCAAACGCATGGAGTGAATTGCCTGTGTGGCATGCCTAAGTGGCAATTGATCGAGGCTTCTGTTGAAAAGCAAAGTCTCGTGGTGATGATCAAAGCACGGCCTTTGTGGCGTAGCTTTGTGTAACGTTTACCTCGCGTGTTTCACACCCGGTATGAACCAAAAACGGGAGACGGACCTCTGGGAGGACTTGCGTTTCTTTCTAGCTAGAAGTGGCGTCAGTGGTTTTACACGCCCTGACGAGTTTGACTTATGTGGTTGTCGCGGTTGCGAGGCACCTCGGTTATATCGGTTTCGGCCGATGCATTCTGGTCGGCTGACGGGCCAGACTTACACCCCATAGGGTGGGGAGACGTATTGTTCAGGCATAATAACCCACTCCGTGTGGACCGGCCCTGACGATCCAAGGGGCAGTTGCGGCTGTTCCTGAGGGGCGGGCTAGAGCGTCTCGAATCGGTTGAGGACTATCTTTTGCCTCGGTTCATAGATGGAAATCCAATTTCCAAATACGTGACATTTGCGGTTTTATTTGTAAACCTATATATGGCGACATGATATATGGTACCCATGCCGCCTATGATTGATACTTATGATTTGAAGTTGTTTTATACTCTATGCACTTATAATAGTATCAAATGATTTGTTTTAAACGTATCAAGCATTCTTTGGCTGTTATAAGGGAAAACCCTATCCCCCGGCTTGCGTTTGCATTGTGTGATAGGACCTGGGTCTTATAACAGCTTCATTTTTCTTTATTTAGCATTGCGCTGTTTGTTTTATGCACTGGTATTCTTGGGAGGAAACCCGTTCCGTGTTATACGGCGTGGTCCCTTGATTTACCTAATGATTTAAAATAAAGATTAATAACTGTTTTAGTTCTCACACCAGTCTCATGACTGACCTGGAGTTTATTGTTTTAACCTAAACTCTGGGTGCCCCTATTTTGACACGGGCAGCTAGTAGTTTTGGTTTTGCAGATTTATATTCACAGGATCCTGGTTTACAGCTGGAATGATATCTGGAAAGCTTTGTATCCGTATATCTCTTCTAGTTGTGTATTGTATTATTTTCCGCTGCTATGTATTTAAATGTAATTTAAATCTCTGATATTTCTGTGTAATATTTATTCATTTATACTCTGTATATTGTTGTAATCTGATGCATTGTTGTAATGTACAATGAAATGTTCTTCTGTATGCGTTCTATTTTGTCGTGTTCTCAAACGATAGGGCGTTTCGAACGGTCTGGGTCGGTTTAGCGACAGGTTCAGACCGAGCGAAATTCCTTCTCGTCACAGTTGGTATCAGAGCTTTGGTTTACAGAGCTCGAGAACATGACACATTAGAACCATACGAAAGAATTCATCAGATATTGGATTAGTAATATCCAACGAGAATGACTCGTTAGAGATGGGATCAATAGTATCCTAGAACGAGTGTGAAGAGTATATTTTTTAAAAGTGAAAACAAATTTTGTTTTGAAAATTTAAATCAATTATTCGTATTTGATTATCTATTTATATTGAGTTGGACAGTCCAGTATATAAAGATTTTGCGTATACGTCTGATCCACGTGTATTTGAAATTTTAATATATTGGATAGATATGGCAACACACTCTAGTCGCCCGAAGATGATATTGATGATAGCGATCGCATCATCAACATTTATATTCGTGTTTCGAAGGTGTGATTTCTATATATTTCCATTAGACTGGTGTGAGAACCAAATCTTATATAGCTAGAACCCTTTGTTGTGAATTGGCATCAAAAACATATTTTTTTTTATATATATCAAATTTATGAATTTGGAAAAGCTAATCAACTAATTGATTGATGTTTGTGTTGTTTGTTTATTTGTTTGCTAATTCTTAGCCATTTAGCCTAATTCAATCGCATATTGAATTATGTTGAAAATTGGTCGCATTTGCTTGCATATACAAGTATATCATTGAACAGGTCATAGCAAGGAGGCTAGAGCCAGAGAATAAAATTTGTTTGCCCGACAAATAGGTACATGTTTACTACATAATTTACTGTTTTGTTTGGGTGATGATGATTTTATGAGCCTATTGGCTAGCCGCTTGGCTTTTTCTTTTTCTTTTTGAGATCTGAAGGACCGGGGAAGCTATTTGAAATTCCCCGATGCTCCCGGTGCAGGGGAGGTTATGGCGAAATTTTTCGAAAATTTAGGGTGTTAGCCAAATTTTTGAAATTTTGAAAATTCTCAAAAACTGAAAAGTTGGAGAATGGAAGCCAGATCGAACGCAGAGTTGAATGATCAAACCACTTTCGACTTTGTTCCTTTTCGGGGACGAAAAGTTTTAAGTGGGGGAGATTGTAACAACCCGGAAAATCTGGGCCAGTTTAAAATTTTTATTTTGGCGATTTTAGCGAATTTTGATTATTTAAAATGAATTATTTTAAATAATATCGACGAGAAATTTATTTTGAATATAATTCGACGTATATATTATATACGTCGTCGTTAGAATATAAATATTTATATATAATTATAAATAGAATGGAAAATGGCGCGGTAGTTCGATAATTCGATTTCAAACTTCAATTGAATGTACCGAGTGCAAAACAATCCGGATTTTAGTAAAACCAAAAACATTTGGAACTAATTGATAATATCTTTCCAACGAATCCGAAAAATCATGATTTCATAGCGGGAATCAAAAGATATGTCCAGTTGAAAATTCTGAATAGTCGCTATGGAATTCAGGCCCTTAAAAATGGAAATTTTGCAAACGACCTCGGATTTCGGCGAAACCAGTTTTGTTGGGTCCGGGATGTCAGGTTATTGTTAGATTCCAAATTTCATAATTTTTCGAATCAATATGTGAGCGTGGCAGAGGAAAACGCGTTTGACATGTTTCAGTTGATTTTAATCGACTGGAAATTGGCCATTTTTCTAACGGTCTCAGAATTCGACGAAACTAGTTTTGTTAGGACCGTATCGTCAATACGAAGCTAGAAAATATTTTTTTGGAAATTTTCTAGTTAGTATGTGACCCCGGTAATTTGAAATGTATGTTTAAAATTCAGTATAGTGATTTAAATGTAAATTTAACGGAAACTGATTCAAACGATCGAATCAACATACGATGCATATCCCATTGTGTTCGGAATGGGGGTTAAACGCTATGGACGACAGGCAGTGGGCCTCGTTTCGAGGTCATATGTAAAGGTCAACTTTTTGAGAAAAAAATATAATAAAATAATTAAAAGCTCTTCTCTCTCCTCACCCTCTCCTATACTTTGCCCCCCCCCCCCCCCCCGATTCATCAAATCAGAAAACAGGAAAGAAAAAAAAACTGCTCGTTCGAATCGAACGCCGACCCTCCCACCGCCATCGCCCAACCTCCAACCGCCACCAGAGCCTCTCCGCCCCTCTCCTACTTCTTCTCCGCCTCGAGTTGCTGCTCCTTCTCCCTCCCCCTCTTGTCAAGGACCGCACCTCCTCGCCGTGCCCAAACTGCAGCCGTGCCACCCCTGCTGACCGCCACCGCGACGAGCACCAGGCCATTTCCCCCTCCCCCCCCTCGCAGACCAATGTAAGCCTTTTATTGTATTTTTATTTTTATTTTTAATTCTGGAAATTTCTGATTTTAATTAGGAGGAAATTTCTGATTTTAATTAGGAGGAATTTCTGATTTTAATTAGGAGGAATAACTGATTTTAATTAGGAGGTGAAAACTGATTTTTAAAAGAATTTAAAAACTGATTTTATTTTGAGATTTAAAAAGAAAAAGATTTGAGATTTAAAAAGAAAAAGATTTGAGATTTTAAAAAGGGGAAAGACGAGATTTTTATATATTGAAAGTCGAAGTAAAAATCAGATTTTTATATATTGAAAGTCGAAGTAAAAAAATCAGATTTTTATATATTGAAAGTCGAAGTAAAAATCAGATTTTTATATATTGAAAGTCGAAGTAAAAAAATCAGATTTTTATATATTGAAAGTCGAAGTAAAAATCAGATTTTTATATATTGAAAGTCGAAGTAAAAATCAGATTTTTATATATTGAAAGTCGAAGTAAAAATCATATCGTTATATATTGAATAGCGAAGTCAAAATTCGATTTTTATATATTGAATAACATAGTAAAAATTCGATTTTTACATATGTAGAGGAAGCGGGCGACGAAGGTAACAAAAAGGCGAGAACGAAGAAGATTTATATCAAAGAAGAGTCAAGATGATTGGATAGCTATCGGTGAGAATTTCTCACTCTTCAATTTCTTTTCTAGATATATATATATATACTAGGATGCAGACGGTGCTTAGTAGCACCCGACACAATCGTCCACAGACCATGGACTTGTTTGTTTGGTTGCGTAGATTAGTTAGATTATTTGATTGAAATTGAATTGTGTGGTGAAATGAATTGATTTGATTGATGTGTGAATGGCGTGGGCCTTCACTAGACCGGGGATAAGGCTAGGCCTCGTCCCGTTTCTAGTATCGTGCCGTTATGCCACCAAAATTTTCTAAAATATGTTAGAAAAATAAAAATATCATTTTATTTAAAGAATGAACTGAATAGAAATTCATATGTTGAAATAAAATGTTTTATCGTTAAAAATATAATTTTTCACGTGAAGTGAATAAAATAAAATATTCATTTACAAACCGGACGGTTTGTTTATGTACACCTATTTGAAGGACATTGATTGGGACGATAAATTTTACACATCGCCCAACTGCACAAATAAAATCTGTGTTTGATTGTTTGAAACCCCACACGGGTGTTGGGATGAAATTTGAAGTTCACTCATCCTGATTGATTAAATATGTCGATCGATTGATTGACAGGCTGTTATAAGCGTTGAATATCTATATTTGATGCTTATACAGTGTAGTGCACTTTGGTTGATGGTTGATTATTTTTCAATGCTATTATATACATGTGTTGTATGGAAATCCATATAATTAATTTTATATGGTAATTGATTAGGCCTCATTCCAATTTAGAAAATAAAGAATATTATAAAATAAAGGTTCATGTGTTGACTGTACTCATCCATTGAGATTGGTCATGTGTTGAACGAAATATTTCGATAATAACAACTATTTTGATAAAGAAATTTTTGAAATAGAATATTTGAAAATAGAAATTTATGAAGCCGTGTTGATTAGATTGACGCCATTTTGACGTGAACGATATTTATATCGATTTTATTCATTCTGAAATGAATTGAAAACGATTCCGAAATGAATTGAATTGAAAACGATTCCGAAATGAACTGAATTGAA
The DNA here is from genome assembly GCA_030737875.1 of Allium sativum. Lineage (NCBI taxonomy): Eukaryota > Viridiplantae > Streptophyta > Magnoliopsida > Asparagales > Amaryllidaceae > Allium > Allium sativum. Next base: position 57,054,000 of record CM060920.1, on the reverse strand, counting down.
AACGATTTCGAAATGAACTGAATTGAAAACGATTTCGAAATGAACTGAATTGAAAACGATTTCGAAATGAACTGAATTGAAAATGATTTCGAAATGAAATGAATTGAAAACGATTTCGAAATGAATGGAATTGAAAACGATTTCGAAATGAAATGAATTGAAAACGATTTCGAAATGAATTGAATTGAAAACGATTTCGAAATGAATTGAATATAAAACGAATTCAAATTGAATTGAAAGCGAATTGAAATGAATTCAAATTGAATTGAAATTTGAATTGAATAGAAATGAATTTTAAAACGAATTTATAAAGAAGAATTCAATTTTGATTTGAATTGAAATGGAAGTTGAAATTGCTTTTGAAACGAATTTTAAAACTATTTATATAATTCGTTTTAAATAGAAATCGACGAAATATATATTATATATATTATATATATAATATAATGGCCTGAATAGAAAGCGCCGCGCCGCGGCAGTTCGTGAATTTCGACCATTTATTTCAAACGGACATTACGGGAGATCCGACCGTCGGATTCTCCTGAAACCGGAACCGTTGGGTTCGTATCGAAAAGAGCTTTCTAACGAATATTAGAAATTTGAAATCTAACGGTTGGATTTGGAATTATGTCCAAATCAAATTTGAAAAAGGTCGCTGTAAGTGCAGTTCGATGGCCATTGATGGAAATCGACTGTACGGGCCTTGATAAAATTATTAAAAATAGTAATAATTTGTGTAAAATCATAAGAAATGATTTGTGAAGAATTGGGATGAAAAACTCCATATTTGAAAAGATAAAAATAGATTTTTATCGAATGAACTAGTTTTGAACTAGAATTATAATTCTATTTATTTTTAAATGAATAAATTGAATTTGGAATGGTTTTGAAAATAACCAGAATCTCCAATGATTGCATTGGAGTGGATTTGAATCGAAATTGTCTTCGGAATATTTCGATGTTGGAATTCGTGATTATACAGATGTTGTTATGGAAATTTGAAAGATATATATTTATATTGTTATTTCCAATACGACATTTGTTAATCGTAGAATTTGATATTGAATATAAGCCGATATATCTTCTATTCAGAGCCTTATATTGAATATCAAATGTGATTTGGGTTTGTCGTGAATGGTGTCTTCACTAACACTGTTCTTGAACCCAATTGAGAAAAGATTAAATCTTTTTATTTAGATCTAATGAAGTGTACTAATTAAATGATATTTAATTGGAATTGAATTGGTATTGATTTTTGGGTTTATCGTGAACAGTGTTTTAAATAACACTTGTTCTTTAACCCGATAATTAATGGAATGTGATTTTGGGTTTATCGTGAACCGTGTTTTAAATGACACTGATTCTTTAACCCAGTCGAAGATTAAAACTACGTGGAGTTTTAATGAATCTTTAATTAGATTGAAATGATCGAAAATGGAGTATCACCAGTTTTGCTCCAGGCGATAGTTAAATCTTTAATTAGATTTGAACGTGAAAAGGGTAATTGAATTTAGCGATAACACTGTGGTGTTAGATATGAAGTATTACCAGTTTTACTTCATGGGATGAATAGGTTGGGATGGGGAAATTGAAATAAATAATTACTTCGGTAAGGTTCGCTAATCCCGACTAGTTTGAATTGAGATTCAAAAATAGATTAAAGAATAAATTCAAGAAATTTATCTTGGATAAAATTAATGGGAACCTTTCCCTATGAATGTGAAATTTAGAAACTAACTGTCGGTTAGCTAAGCAGACTGGTTTTCTGGATATTGATCTGATGTTGGTTTCGGCCTTCGGGGTTAATATTTGGGGAATTATTCTCTTGATTAATTTACGGTTAGTGACTGATGAATTGGAATTAGGCGTATGTTGTGTTTGTGTAACACTTATTCAAAATATACGCAAGTTATTCGGAAAGACCGGGTTTAACCCATTCTGAATAACTGATACGACGATAACTCAAAGATGAAGACGATGGTCGAAGACCGAAGGTCTTCACGTCGTTTGGGTAATTACTGATGATCTTGATTGGGCTGTACACCCAAGAAGATGGAAACAGTTGGTGATCGTCCAGACGTACTTGGAGATCGATGGATATGCGGGGTACTAGGTGCCTCCGGTTTCGTTCAGACCCAGAACGGACTTGTAAATGGACTGTGTGTCTGACATTGGATTTTAGTCCGTGTGATTGATCTCTATTAAATATATATCTGTTTGGCGGCGGAGAATTTATTCTCTTGCTTAACGCCCTTCTCTGAGACGTACGAGCTCAGGGGTTATATATTGATGGATATCAAACGCATGGAGTGAATTGCCTGTGTGGCATGCCTAAGTGGCAATTGATCGAGGCTTCTGTTGAAAAGCAAAGTCTCGTGGTGATGATCAAAGCACGGCCTTTGTGGCGTAGCTTTGTGTAACGTTTACCTCGCGTGTTTCACACCCGGTATGAACCAAAAACGGGAGACGGACCTCAGGGAGGACTTGCGTTTCTTTCTAGCTAGAAGTGGCGTCAGTGGTTTTACACGCCCTGACGAGTTTGACTTATGTGGTTGTTGCGGTTGCGAGGCGCCTCGGTTATATCGGTTTCGGCCGATGCATTCTGGTCGGCTGACGGGCCAGACTTACACCCCATAGGGTGGGGAGACGTATTGTTCAGGCATAATAATCCACTCCGTGTGGACCGGCCCTGACGATCCAAGGGGCAGTTGCGGCTGTTCCTGAGGGGCGGGCTAGAGCGTCTCGAATCGGTTGAGGACTATCTTTTGCCTCGGTTCATAGATGGAAATCCAATTTCCAAATACGTGACATTTGCGGTTTTATTTGTAAACCTATATATGGCGACATGATATATGGTACCCATGCCGCCTATGATTGATACTTATGATTTGAAGTTGTTTTATACTCTATGCACTTATAATAGTATCAAATGATTTGTTTTAAACGTATCAAGCATTCTTTGGCTGTTATAAGGGAAAACCCTATCCCCCGGCTTGCGTTTGCATTGTGTGATAGGACCTGGGTCTTATAACAGCTTCATTTTTCTTTATTTAGCATTGCGCTGTTTGTTTTATGCACTGGTATTCTTGGGAGGAAACCCGTTCCGTGTTATACGGCGTGGTCCCTTGATTTACCTAATGATTTAAAATAAAGATTAATAACTGTTTTAGTTCTCACACCAGTCCCATGACTGACCTTGAGTTTATTGTTTTAACCTAAACTCTGGGTGCCCCTATTTTGACACGGGCAGCTAGTAGTTTTGGTTTTGCAGATTTATATTCACAGGATCCTGGTTTACAGCTGGAATGATATCCGGAAAGCTTTGTATCCGTATATCTCTTCTAGTTGTGTATTGTATTATTTTCCGCTGCTATGTATTTAAATGTAATTTAAATCTCTGATATTTCTGTGTAATATTTATTAATTTATACTCTGTATATTGTTGTAATCAGATGCATTGTTGTAATGTACAATGAAATGTTCTTCTGTATGCGTTCTATTTTGTCGTGTTCTCAAACGATAGGGCGTTTCGAACGGTCTGGGTCGGTTTAGCGACAGGTTCGGACCGAGCGAAATTCCTTCTCGTCACACTTAATCTTTACATGTACAATTAATCAGTAATTGTTCAATTGTATATAAAGTTAGGGCATTTACATATTTATACATACATTGGGAAGTTTAGATTTGTCAAACATTTGTAAGAATAGGCATTAACCCCATAACCATCCATAAATCAAATATGTCATTGATTAATGCACAATTGATAGCCAACCTGTTTTCAAAAGTGGAAAGAAAATATAATTTTAATTCCCTTTTTTTTCTTTGCTACTTCCCCATAACATAGAAAGTCTATGCATGATCAAGTTATATACATGCATATATATTTATACACACAAAGGATTTAAATAACATGTTAATTAACGTGTAATTAATATACAACCTATGTATTATAATTTGAAAACAATATTCATCCCATATATATGTAACATATATACATACAACCGCATAAAATCTTTCCTTATATGCAACTCTTGGTCCTATATGTCTCTTATTTATATGTGCATACATACAAAAATACTTCATATTTGGAACATGCATAAATTTGAATGTTTTACTTAAAATTTCAAAAAATATATGTATTTTATGGGAATTGAACTCATGACTTCATGTATCAAAGTCTACTCACTTAACCACAACACCAAACACTATTTTTGTTCTTAAAATTAGAACATAGAAGAAGAAGAAAAATGGTTTCATGTGTGTATCTTTGATTCTTAAAAATATCAATACCATAATTCCAAGTATATCAAAATTATATACCAAACTGATTGTTTCGGAAAGACTTTCGCAATGGTTACAGATAAGACATCTTGTTTATCTTCTAGTAAAAATTAAGTCTTCATTACATAAGTTTTAGAACCATAAAAGTTGCGGGATGTTACAATCTACATCAAGGAAGGCTAGATCGACATCAACAGAGAGTAGATTGCATCAAATTGGGTGATTTAAAGATCGCTCTTCACTGTCCGCATTCGCATATCATTGATTTGAAGCTAATTTGTGGATTTGGTGAGTGATAAGCTTCTCTCACACAGATTCAATCGAGTCTATGGGTTGTTTGATCTTGTTTTCATCATTTCAAGTTGTTTTCACCTAGATCTACACCATGGTATGTATATTTTCATTCAAATCACCACAGGATCTAATCTAACAACTAAAATCGGTATATTTTTATGTTAATGCATGTGTTATTACAAGTTAGATCCATTTGTTCAATTCCTTTATTGTTTATCATTAGTATATTGAATTTTTCATGTTTGAATGATGAATAATCGTTGTGTTAATGCTTGTTGAGGGTTTGGTTTGATTGAGTAGTGAAATTGAATGTTTTGCATGAGTTTTGGATATAATTGGAGCAGGATCGGCCATGATTTGTATGGATCGGTCATGAAACTTCATGGATGATGGAGCATCTACATGGATCAGCGTGGGGTTTGACCGATGGATCGGCACAACTAGATCAGACATACCAAAGTTGATGGATCGGTATGAAAATTCATGGATCGACATGTTTTAAAAGGGATGGAATCGAACAAGATTTTTGAGCACGGATTGGCATGGTAGTTTCATGGATCGGGAACATGCCGCGCACGATGGATCAGAGGAAAATTCTTTGTACACTTTGGAGGATCGGATGTAAGCATAGTTATGGTTTGACAGCATTTCAGAAATGCTATGGTTGGCAATGGATCGGGCAAGCTTTTTGCCAATGGATCAATAATGCGCGCAGGTCATGGATCGGGGCTCAAAACATGGATCATGGAAGTTTTCTCAGGCTTGGATCGGGCAACTCTGGACAACGTTTTGGAAATTCTATGATTGATGGATCGGGCAGAAAGACAACATTTTGTAAACACTGTGGATTGGTGAATCAGGCTTGGCAAATTGGCATGGATCGACCGAGTGATCTGAAGGGGTGCGCATGTGGAAAAACTAAATCAGGCAAGGGGCACATTGATGGATCAGGTATGGCAGAGTAACGTAGCATTTTATAAACGCTGTGAAATCAAAACTAAACGTTGCGGTTCAAGATTCATAGAAAAAGGGTGAAACGCTTTTGATCGAATATCAACCAAACGAATTGTGTTTTTGGTTCGATGAATGTCGGGGCTTCGAAGTGAATTCAAGACGGAATATTCGAAGTGTTGTAAATTATTTGTTGATAGTCGTAATGCAAAGAATGTGAAGACGACTCAAAGTTGTGAATTCGTGGATAATGTTTGCTCGAGAAGTCGCTTGAGCTTATGAATAGTCATCAAGTCGGATGACTAGAGATATCAAAGGTTGATGGATTATTGTTAGTCGGAGGTTCTAACGGACTTAAAGCAAGCGTATAATGGAAACGCCTAAAAGACCGGAAGTTAGCTGGTCGAGTACCCTGGGTATTGTTGAAAGGCCAAGATACCTTTCATGATGGCGTATGGAGTTTTTCTAAAACCGGTTAGCCCTTGGCGGATGGCAACATCGGCCTGTCATACGATTAATGATCGTTTCAAAGAAGTAATAAGCGGTGATAGCCAAAGTCGTGGATGTTGATTGATTTTCTTGTATCATCTTGTGTAGATTGTTTAATATCGAAGAAGACATCTCTTGGGTACTTGTTTGATGTTGGTTTAAGCCTTTAGGGCTTGTGGTTAGGGATGTTGATCTCGATTTGGATAGTCTATGCAAGATAACTGGTTGATATGTTTACTATTTTTTCTATTCTGGTTGTTGTAAAGGCTATCACTGTCAGATGTGGGGGAGACAGGTTTATATTCTTCTTTGTTGTTGAGTTGGTAGATTTGTTGATTGATCTACCGATTTCTCATATACTTTATGGATGATGTTACGCAGTTGTTTTTATCGTTCATTAAGACTTTTTTGTCTGATTCAAGGTTTTAAGTTTCCTCTTATTACCTTAGGTTGTTCATCCATTATGTTGCGGATGGGCAGACTAGGTAGCAGGTGATAAGTGATGGATCTATATGAGACGATATTGCTAAGCGACGACGAGCAGGAGGCTTACGTATTATTTGCTACTATCTACTACTTGTTGTTTCCGCTGTTCTGATGATATATGCTTCTTTGAGTGACTTGTAATGAGGCTTTTTGTACAGACTCTTATGATATATTCCGGTGATGTATGGATCTTTCTAGCTGATATGAAAGCTTTAAGATTCTTCTCAAATTTGCTTCACTATTATATGCTTGTTGTATATTTTCTATTATATTTTATCCCTGCACTATGAGTTACACGACATGTTCCACTTGTGTTTTTCTACCCCGATGATCGTCCATAACTGCCTGGCACATCTCTCAGCGCTCTATTCTTCTTGTTAAGTGCAGTAGTTTTGGGTGGTCGTCACATTTGGTGTCAAAGCTCTGGATAATCGATTTTAGCCAAAGTTTGATGATGTAATGACATATGAGAGATGTATTTGTAGATTTTTGATGGATGTATACTATATATATTAGTGTATATTATAATCGTGCTTTAACTACATTTGTGGTTTTCTCATGTGCGGACTAATCATTCTATTTTTAAGATTTAGAATGAGTCGTCAAACTTTGAGACATACTGCTAGGGAGGAGACTATTCCTGGAGGGGGAGATGACGGAATACCAGATTACCCAACAATGTTTGAGGCCATGATGATAGCGATCATAAGGAGGGTACCCGCTCCAGAGACATCCGCGGTAGATGCGGGGTTTCATGTGCAAATGCCTAGGGTTGTGGACTTTGCGAAGCTATGCAAAGACTTCACTACTCCAGGAGGGAAGCCGTTTAAGGGGACGGAACGGATATAGTGATTCAAGGGTGGCTTGATAGTTGAATTTAGATATTCAGAGAATTGGGTATCGATGATGCAACTAAGAGGAAGCTTGCATCAAGACAGCTACAAGGCAGAGCTATGGATTGGTGGAAATATGTCCCTTTAGAGACCATAGAAGATGAGATCACGTGGGATCAGTTCGAAGTCAAGTTTGAGATAAAGTTCATTTCTACCATTCAAAAGTCTATTCTGTTCAAGAGGTTCGTTGAGCTGAAGCAGAATGATAGACCAGTTTTGGAGTATGTTTCAAATTTTGAAGCTTTGTCCAAGTATGTTCGTTTGTATATTAAGACCCCCCACCAGAAGAATGAGAATTTTGTCATGGGCTTGGAAAAATATCTTGGGAATCAACTGGTTGATCATCTGTATGATACTTATGAGAAGATCAATGATACTTATGAGAAGATCATGAAAAAAGCTTTGAGGCATGAGAGTTTGTTTCCCAAGGAAGAGGTGGTTGTAGCAGCTAAATAGGAACCGAAACCACAACAAGGTGGAAACAACAAAAAGACAAAGCAGCAACAGTAGAAAGGAAAGCATGGTCAGAAAAAGCAGAAAGGCAAGGTGACTTGCTATAAATGCCAGTAGAAGGGCCATTTCTCCAAGGATTGCAAGAATCTGAAAGCTAAAAGGAAGTGCTTTAAGTGTGGAAGCCAGGGCATGACAAGAAGGATTGTAAAAACTGGCAAAAGTAAAGCAGTAGTGAAGGCGTATGCTTCGCAAACTGTGTCATCTTCTTCAAGATCTCCTACGACAGAGGTGAAAGGGAAGAATATCGTCATTCAATGTATTCTTTCCATCAGAGATGTTTCAGTTCGAGTGTTTTCTGATACTGGAGTGTTATACTCTTTTTGCTTGTGTGCTACTTGGGTTTCAAACCCGAGATTTGTGATAGACCATTGATTGTGACTAATCCGGTTAGGGGTTCATTCATTTTGTATATGATTTGTTGTGGTTTATTGTTATCAAGTCATGGTTGCTCCTTTGTGTATGATTGCTCTATTTTGAACTTTTGTGGGTTTGAGATTATTTTAGGTATGGACTAGCTCAAGAGGTATGCGGCAAAAGTGGATTACGAGAAGCTCGAGGTTACAGTCAGGAATGTGGAAGGATGATTGGTTGCATTTCAATGTAAGCCCAAAGATGAGGTCTTCGTAAGCTATCTTTATTTTCTTGTGATTCCATAGGAAGACTTGTCATCTGTGCCAATCGCTAGTGAGTTTGATGATGCCTTTTGACGAGGTCAAAGGGTTGCTGCTGCATCGTGAGAATGAGCTCAGGACTGATTTAGTCGAGGGTGCATGACCTATCATTATGACTCTTAGGCGGATGACGCCTAAGGAACATTGAGAGCTAGAGGTTCAAGTACGTGACCTTTTAGGAAAAGGAATTATTCGGAGGAGTGTGGCCGAATGGGGTGCACAGTTGTGTTTTGCAACCAAGGCTGATGAATCTTTGATATTGTGTGTGGATTATCGTGAGCTGAATAAGATGACCAAGAAGAACAAGTATTCATTGCCAAGGATAGATGACTTGTTCGATCAGCTTCACGAGGCTAAGGTGTTTTCTCGGATGGATTTGGCAACGGGATTCCACCAGTTGAGGGTGGTAAGGGATAGTGTGCCAAATACTACTTTTAGGATACCATCCGGTTTCTTCGAATGGTTGGTGATACCATTTGGGTTGGCTAATGCGCCAGCGTATTTCATGGATCTTATGAATAGGGTATTCAGAGATAAGTTGAAAAAGTTTATGCTTGTGTTTGTGGATGATATTCTAGTTTAGTCCCGGAATGAGGAAGAGCATAAGATGCATTTGAGAGTTTTTTTAGAAATTCTACGAAAGCATCAGCTAAGAGCCAAGTTTTGTAAGTGACTTCTGGAAGATTTAAGTGAAGTTGTTAGGCCATGTTGTTTCTGGAAATGGAATAGCGGTTGACCACCTAAAGTAGCAGCAATCAAGGACCAGGATAGACCTAAGAATGTGACGAATGTTAGGAGTTTCCTTGGGTTGGCAAGATATTATCATCGTTTTATCAAGGATTTCTCCAAGATAGTTGCACCATTAACAGGATTGACAAAGAAGAATCAAGTGTTCACATGGGATGCGAAGTGTGAGCAAGATTTTGGAATCCTGAAAGAGAACTGATGAGTGCTCCTGTTTTGATGATTCCAAGTGGGAATGAAGAGATAGTGGTATCTATGCAGTAAAAATCCCACTAAAACCCTGGAAAATCCCTGCTATAGCTCATAGCCTCGTCAACTGCTACGCTATTTCAATTTAGCAATGATGAACAGTGGATCCGCTCTTAGCTCCTCTATTTTTCACAGCATCCGCTAAATCAGCGCTTTATAGCAATTGCTTTAGCAATACTAATATATAAAGCTTTATTTGACTTGTTCTCTTTATAAAAAAAACTAATAGAGTTAGTGTAAAGAGGTAATTTTAGTGCATGAGTGTCTTATATATTATAGACATCTATTATAGTGATCAAATCTAGTGTGCATAATCATGATACTCTATGATTTTGCTATATAATATTAATTAATATTGGTTTATTCTACACATATAACATGTGAATGGTAATTAATTAGTTTTAAATATTTGGTTTCAACATCTTATGAACCTTTTTGTGAATCCGCTATTGCCCCGCTACACCATTTTTCGCCTCTACCGCTATAGAACCACTAAGAGTTTTAACTGCCAAGGGTGGTATACACCAATGCATGTGGTACTGGATTTGGAGTAGTGCTGATGCAGAAGGTTAGAGTTTTGACCTATGCGAGTCGACAGCTGAAGCCGCATGAAAGGAATTATCCGACTCATGATTTGGAGTTAGCAACGATCGTGTTTGCTTTGAAGATGTGGAGACATTACCTATTGGGAGTTTGATTCGAGTAATTTACGGCAGCAACAGTGGTTAGAGTTTCTAGCATCATATGATTTTGGTATAGCCTATATTCCTGGTAAAGGTAATGCAGTTGTAAATGCATTTAGTCGAAGACATGCAGGATTAGGTCTATGATTTTGGAATGGACGCACCTCGAGTACTTGATAGGGTTTGATTTCAGACCATGGTGTGAGTTGGAACCTGAATTGTTGGCAAGCTTATCGATAAGACCTACTCTTATCGAAAGGATTGGTGAGAGGTAGAAGCGTGATGCAAAGCTTATCGAAATTATCCACAAGTTGGAACAAAAGGATAATGAATTCTAAGTCGATCGAGATGATTGGTTTTGAAAGAAAGGATGACTAGTTGTTCCTGATATTGATGGATTGAGATATAAGGTTCTGAGGGAATGTTGTTACTCAAAGTTGACAATTCATCCTGGTGGTAATAAGATGTATCAGCATGAAGCGGGCTTACTACTGGTAAGGGATGAAGAGGGATGTTGGAAAATTTATTTCCAAGTGTATGAACTATCAGTTGGTGAAAGATGAACAGAAGATGCCGAATGGATTACTTCAGCCATTGGAAGTTCCTACGTGGAAGTGGGAGCAGATATCAATGGATTTTATTGATGGACTACCTAGAAAGAAGCAGGAAACAAAGCAATTTGGGTCATCGTTTATCGTTTAACCAAAAGCATGAGGTTTATTCCTGTCAGATCGACTAGGACACCATCGAAGTTGGCTAAGCTTTATATTAAATGAATAGTTTAATTCCATGGTATCCCGAAGTGCATAGTGAGTGATCGAGATCCATTGTTCACAAGTGGATTTTGGAAGAGTTTGCAAGTGACTTTACGAGCCGAGTTGTATTTAAGTACGACTTATCATCCTCAAACTGATGGTCAAACCGAGAGCGTTAACCGAGTTTTGGAAGATCTCCTAAGAGCTTGTGTATTAGAGCTTGGGGGATCATGGGAAGACGAACTATATTTAGTTGAGTTTGCGTATAACAATAGCTACCAGTTGACCATCGGTATGGCAACATACAAGGAGTTGTACAATAGACCATGTAATTCTCCGACATGTTGGCTAGAGACTGGAGATAAGTTGATACTTGGGCAAGAGATGATATGAGAGACCTTGGATTGTATCGAGATCGTTCGACAACGAATGAAGGCAGCCTAAGATCGCTATAAGAGTTATGCCGGTAAACGTCGAAAAGATTTGAAATTCGATGTTGGCGACATGGTTTTCGTGAAGATTTTACCGTTAAAGAATGTTGTTCGATCCAGAAGTTAAAGAAAGTTAACTCCAAGGTTTGTTGGACATTTTTTGACAGTCAAGCGGATTGGAAAGCATGCATATAGATAGGATTTACCTGAGAATATGTCGAGTGTGCACAATGTTTTCCATGTATCATTTCTAAGGAAGTGAGTGCATGATTCAAATGTGGTGGTATCCCCAGAACAGCAAGAGGACCTAGAAGTCGAGTCTGTAGTTATGAAAATTCATAAGCCATTTCACGTTGTGGTAATGACATGAAATAACTTAGGATGAAGACAGTTAAGCTAGTCATGGTGCAATCGAGTGTGGATGATGAAAATTGTACGTGGGAAAAGAAAGAGAGTATGAAGACGATCAATTTAGAACTCTTTGTAGGTTTGACCCATTAATGTGGTGTCACCTTACACCATTTCAGCTTGTATTATTATTGTTAATATTCCGCGTGCGAGGTTAAGGCTATGGATGCATAGCCGGATGGATGCTAGATTGAGTGATACATTGGCGGATTATAGATGATAGGTATGCAGAATTGTTTGGTTGCATGTGTTTGCTTGGGATTTCGAGGGGGAAATTCCTAATGGGAGGAAGAATGTAATGACCATCATTTTATGTATCAGAGGATCGTAAAATATTTTTATTTAATTCCCTAAGAGTCGGATCATTCTCATTGTTTGATATGTCGTTTATGGGGATGTGTGACATGTCCATAATTTTTACCAACAATATTTGTGACATTTTACCCCTATCAGTTTTGTACAGGGCATAACTTTTGATTAGAATCAAATCTGGTGCTGAGATTGATTTCATTGGACAGTAAATGATGTTTCCAATTCCATAGAGTGGTCACATTAAAGATTTGGTTCAGCGGTTTGGAGGAATCGCTGTTTTTGTGTTATACGATTTCTGGACACACTAACTAGTCATTAGTGGGATGATTTGGTGTGGTCTATTGGTGGGCTGGTTAGATGGCTATAAATAAAGGGGTAGATGCAAGGAGAATAGTTTACTTTCTTCATTTCTTATTTGGCTAGGGTTTGAGATTCTCCCTACTCCAATCAAATACACCTCCACTCCATTAAATTTTAGATCTACATAAGAAGATTGAAGATCTACATCAAGGAAGGCCAGACCAACGCCAAGAGAGAGTATATCACATCAAATTGGGCGATTTCAAGATCGTTATTCGATGTTCGGTTTTGTAGATCATTGGTTTGAAGCTAATTTCTGGATTTGGTGAGTGATAGGCATCTCTCACACGGATTCAATCAAGTATGTGGGTTGTTTGATCTTGTTTTCGTCATTTCAAGTTGTTTTTGCCTAGATCTACATTATGATATGTATATTTTCATTCAACTCACCATAGGATCTAATCTATCAACTAAAATTGGTAAATGTCTATGTTAATTCATGTGTTATTACAAGTTAGATCCACTTGTATAATTCGTTTATTGTTAATCATGAATTTGGTGAATTTCTTGTGTTTGAATGATGAATAATCGTTGTGCTAATGCTTGTTAAGGGTTAGGTTTGATTGATTAGTGAAATCGAATGTTTTGAACGAGTTTTGGATCAAATTAGAGTTGGATCGGCCATGATTTGTATGGATCGTCATGAAACTTCATGGATGGTGGAGCATTTGCATGGATCGGCATGGGTTTGACCGATGGATCGACGCAACTGGATTGGACGTACCGAAGTTGATGGATCCGTATGTAAATTCGTGGATCGTCATGTTTTAAAGGGGATGGATCGGGCAAGATCTCTGAGCTTGGATCGGCATGGGAGTTTTATGAATCAGGCACATGCACTGCTTGATGGATCGGAGGAAAATGTTGTGTACACTTGAGTGGATCAAACGTGAGCATTGTTATGTTTTGATAGCATTTAAAAATTTTTGTGGTTGACAATGGATCGGGCAAGCTTTTTCTAATGGATCAGTAACGTGCGCAGACCATGGATCAGGCAAGTTTTCTCAGGCCTGGATCGGGCAATTCAGGACAACATTTTTGAAATCCTTTGATTGATGGATCAGGCGTGAAGAGAGCGTTTTATAAACGTTGTGGATTGATGGATCGAGCTTGGCAAATTGGCATGGATGGGCCGAGCAATCTGAAGGAGTGCGCACGTGGAAAAGCTTGATCGGGTAAGGGGCGCACTGATGCATCAAGTGATCGGATGGATTGGTTATGGAAGAGTAACAGTAGTGTTTTATAAGCGATGTGTATTGAAAATTAAACGTTGTGGTTTGAGATTCATAGCAAAAGGGTGAAACGCTACGAATAGAATATCGACCAAACAAACTGTGTTTTTGATTCGATGATGGTCGTGGCTTCGAAGTGAATTCAAGATGGAATATTCGAAGTGCTGCGAAGTGTTCATTGATCATCGTAATGCAATGAACATGAAGACGGCCCAAAGAAGTGAATTCATAGATAACGGTTGCTCGAAAAGTCGCTTGAGCTTATGGATAGTCATCAAGTCGGATGACTAGAAATATCGAAGGATGAGGGATTATTGTTAGTTAGAGGTTCTAGTGGACTCAAAGTAGGGGTATAATGGGGATGCCGAAAAGACAAGAAGTTAGTTGGTTGAGTACCCTACGTATCATTGAAAGTTCTAGATACCGGTCATAATGGAGTATGAAATTTTTCTAAAATCGGGGCTACCATTAGCCCTTGACGGATGGCAAGGTCGGCCAGTCATACGATTAACGAAGGTTTCAAAGTAGGAGTAGGCGGTGATAGCCAGAGTCATGGATGTTGGTTGATTTTCTTGTATCATTTTGCGTAGATTGTTCAACGTTGAAGGAGACATCTTTTGGGTGCTTGTCTAATGTTGGTTTAGGCTTTCGGGGGTTGTGCTTATTGATCTCAATTAGGATAGTATACGCTGGATAACTGGTTGATATGTCTGCTATGTTTTCTATATTTGTTGTTGTAAAGGCTATCACTGTCAGAAGTGGGGGAGACATTATGTTCTTCTCTGTTGTTGAGTTAGTAGATTTTTTTGATTCATCAACTTATTTCTCATATACTTTATTGATGATGTTAGGTAGTTGTTTTATCGCTCATTAAGACTGTTGTCTAACTCAAGGTTTTATGTTTCCTCTTACTACCTTGGGTTGTTCATCCATTGTGTTGTGGATGGGCAGACTAGGTAGTAGGTGAGGGGTGATAGATCTTGATGAGACAATGCTACTGAGCGACGACGAGCATAAGGCTTATGTATTATTTTCTACTATCTACTACTTGTTGTTTCCGTTGTTATGTTGATGTATGCTTCTTTGAATGACTTGTAGTGAGGCATTTGATACAAACTCTTATGATTTATTCCAGGGATGTATCGATCTTTCTAGTTGATATGAAAGTTTTAAGATTCTGCTCAATTTTGCTTGACTATTATATGCTTGTTGTATATTTTCTATTATATTTTATCTCTGCGCTGTGAGTTATACGACAGGGTCCGCTTGTGTTATTCTACCCTGATGATCATCCATATCTGCCTGGCACATCTTTCAGCACTTTATTCCTCATGTTAAGTGCAGAAGTTATGGGCGATCGTCACAGTTATGGGTTCCTAGAGAAAATTACTAGACTTGTTTCTGAATGTATAAATCATCCTACCTTCTCCATATTGATTAACAAAGTCCTGAAAGGGTTCATTACTAGCAATTGTGGCATCAGACAAGGTGATGATCTTTCCCGTACTTATTTGTTATTACCATGGAATATTGTTCACTCCAGATGGAGTTAGCTGAGTTCAATAAAACCATACTTCGAATTCATAATTTCCAACCTTCGATTAGTCATTTATTATATGCTAACGATCTAATAATTTGTGTCAAAGTGAGTAATGGTGCAGTACATAAGATAATTGATATGTTTGATATTTAGAGAATTCTATGGGGATGAAAATAAATGAACCAAAAAATAAATGTTATTTCCATAAATTCTACAAGAGAAAAAACATTATTCTTGATATCCTTAAGGTGAAAGAAGGTGAGTTACCAGTTAAAAACTTGGGTGTTCCTCTTTCTTATAACAAAATCACTGATAGAGAGTGTGCTGAGTTAGTTAAAATGATTAGAGGAAAACTACAAGGTTTGAACTCAAGATTGCTCTCCTTTGTTGGTCATGTTGAATTGGTTCATACGGTGATTCAAGCTAAAGACATTTTCTGGCTTGAAACTTTTTAGATTCCACATGCTTTCATTGATAAAATTCAAAGTGTTTATGCTGATATAATTTGGAAAGGAAAACTGGATAAGAAAAAATATGTTGATTTATGCAGACCTAAGGAAGTAGGTGGAATTAGCCTTAGAAGAATCAGAGACATGAAATATGCTTTCACATTAAAACACACTTGGAAAATCATTACTGAGAACGGGTTACTGGATAGATGGATGCGTAGGAGATATATAATAGATTTTTTTTGGACTACAGCTATAGATAACAATGCCTCAACGATGTGGAAAGCTATTCTCAAGATGAGGAATAAACTAGCTACTAACAGCGAATGTGAGGTAGCCAGTGGCAATAATACTGACTTATGGAGCGACCTGTGGATTAAGGGCAAATTTTTGATTGACACGAAGGGATGGGATACTTACTCGGACAATGGTTGTCCCAATCTCAAAGTTAAGCATGTAATCCAGGATGGTGCATGGATATGCGACTCTTTTCCATGCACAAAGGATTTAAAGAGAGACAATGAATTCATGCCACTCTTCATTGGTAGAGAACATGATATATGAAAATTGTGTTCTATTAATTCTTTCTCTATCGGCATAGCTTGGAATTCTAGCATGATTTTTGATAACAAAGTGAATTGGCATAAAATTGTCTAGGATAGAATTATCCCTCCTAAGTTATCTCTAACAGCCTACAAATCTATCCCTAAATGTCTTCATACTAAAGATTTTTGTGTAATTGGGGAATTATTCTAAAAGCACTAGTTTTCTTTGTGGAATAAATGAAGAGTACCACGATCATTTGTATTTTTAGAGTGAATACGCTAGGGATGTTTACCTCGAATGTCGACACAGATTAGACATGATTTCCAAAAATCAAGCAACTACTTTACAAAATAATTTAGATTACCTAATTAGAAGCAGGGCGGTTGTAAACTTGAAAGTTAAAAACATGTTGGGTTTTCCTGATAACTACTCTTTGATGGTTATGGAAAGAAAGGAATATGTGTATTTTCAATCACAAACACAGATCAGTAGAAGAAATAGCTAAATAAATCGAATTAGAACTTAACCTGATTATCACGAATCGAGGAAGGAAGTTTACATTATTTTTGGCGGTATTACAGCCTGGAACTGGAGCAGCGAGTCAATCGGGGAGGCCAAAATTTCATACTAAAGGAGGAAGTCGCAGGCCGCCATGATTTCATCAGTGAGAGCATCGCCATTTACTTCCATTTTTGGTATAATTTGAATTTATGTCAGTGTGGTTTGAATGGTGAGGATTAATTCTGTGTAATGAGTTTATTTCGTAATATGCAGGTAGTATACTTACTGTTGTAACTATGTTGCATCAATTTGGGCTGAAAATGTCCTAATAAAACTATACCCAGTTTCAAAAAAAGTACTTAGAAGATGATCAATTTCACTATAAATATACATTCTTTTATTGAAGTCTTAAGAAGAGTTCTCTGTTTCTAATTTCAATTTTGAATTTTGAATTGCCATAGTCAAAATCAAGGAAATGTGGCAAAATTGGTCAAGTTAGGTCCAACCAATAATGATTCATGGCTATAACTGAAAAATTAATTATCTAAAAGTACCACGAAATCATTTCAATATATACCATTGCAATAACAAATGACTTGTAGTGTAAAGATTTGTGTTGTAAAGCAAGAAAAGAAAACAAGTGTGGAATGGAAAGCAGCAAAGTATGACAAAACTCAAGTACAATAAGCAGAACACAGTTTCATTTTAGTGGCACAAGATCATATCACAAAGTTACAAGTCAAATACAAGGCATCAGACATAAAAGTGTGTAGAGTAGTAAGTGCAAAAGTAGAATGCGAGGGCCGGCACTCGCATATACAACCGGTCTGAATGCGGTACATAAAAACAAAACGATAAGAAGTAAAGGAAACTGGTCGTAAGCACTATTTCTTCTTTCCATTCTTTGGATTTCCGGACCTTAAACCCGGTCTGTCAACTTTAGAGAGAGGAGATGGGCCAGCTGATTGACCTTCACCTTTGGTCAATGGCCCACTAGGACTCTCCTGGGAGGATATAGTGATAACACCCTTCTTCTTCTTCTTAGTAGCCACCTTCTTGCTCTTTCGGCTCGATGATGTTCCTCGCTTTACTAGGATTTTGGTGTCCTGCACCGGGGTCTCGTCAGTTTGCTCAGAATCTTCTTCACTAGGAAGGTAGTCTTCATCGTTATCCAAGTCAGCAATTGCACCGATCTTTGTATCCTGTGACCCCAGAGTTTTAGTATCAGGCAAAGATCCATCGCATTGACGGGGAGTATAGGCAAGAGCAGGAGGTGTCGATATCAGGGCCGAGTCAGTAGTTATGGTGTAACGACCCGGAATTTTGGGGCCAATTTAAAAATTTTAATTTAGAAATTTTATTGGATTTTATATATTTAAAATAATTTATTTTAACTAATAACGACTAAAAATTTATTTTAAAACGAATAAATTTAATTTAATTATAAAAGGAGTTTAAAACAGCGCTGCAGTTTGAAAATTTGAATTTGAACTTTAACTGAATGTACAGGATTCAAAATAAATCGGATTTCAACATAACAAGAAATATTTAAATCTGTTTAATTATATCTTTCTAACGACCCGACACTCCTAGCTCAGTTTTTCAGAGGTGGGCGAATTGGGATGAGACATAGGTCTTAGGTTCGAGGGCCACCTCTGCCAATTTCTAGGGGTGACTACCTAGGTAGTGTGAAGGCATTGAAAAATCAGGGTATATCACTACCCGTGGGGTTTATTAAGACCGACAAGCAATGACTTGAGTGAAGTCTTAGGTTCCACACGTAAATCAAGAAAAATTATATCTTTCTAACGAATCTGAAAAACTGGAATTTCACCTTATAATTTGAAAGTTATGTCCAGTTTAAATTTTAAAAAAGCCGTTGTAGAATTTATACATATTTTAATATAATATATGGCCCTTAAAAATAGCCATTTTGCAAACGACCTCGGTTTTCAACGAAACCACTTTTGTTGGAACCAGAATGTCTAATTATTGCTAAATTTCAATTTTCATAATTTTTCGAATTAATATGTGAGAGTGGTAAAAGAAAACGTGTTTTGTCAGTTTTAGTCAAATTTAATCGACTTGAAAATGGCCATTTTTCAAACAGTCTCAGAATCCGACGAAATTAGTCTTGTTAGAACCGTATCGTCAAAACGTAACTAGAAATAATTTTTCTGTAATTTTTAGAGTCCGTATGTGGCCTCAGTAATTTAAAATATACGTTTGATTTAATAACTAAATGATTTATAATTTAAATTAAAGAAAAACATATCATAACAGCCAAATTGGGTTACAAAACATATTCCATTGTGTCCAAGATGGGGGTTATTAGCTAGGGGCGACACTCGTTGGGTCTCGTTTGGGGTTCGTATGGTTAAACAGGTGATTTTGCATTCAAAATGAATTAAATTAAAATAAAAATACACCACATACTAGTATAAATACGGTCAACGTATACACAGTAAACCCTATTTCATATTACCAGCCGCCAACCCCTTCAACCAATGGCCGAAAAGCTCTGACCTTCTTCCCTTTCAATTTCACAATCCACAAAACGAATTCAAGGATTCCAAAAACAAAATTAAAGAGGGGATTGTGATCTAGCTATTCAAAGGTGATGATGGGTTTTTACTGCATGGATTTCGAGATTTCAAGCCAAGAAGTGGCTGCGTTCGAACGGAGATGGGAAGCAGTGAGGCCCATTGCGAGCTCCAGGGTGGCCATCGCGGGAAGCAGTCACGGCGGCGGGTGGAGTCGTGGTCCCTGATCAGCAGTCCGATGATCTAGGTGGCAGCGGCAACGGTAGGAAGCGATGGAGCATGGGTTACATGATTTACAGTTTTCACAGAAAGGGGGAAGAAAGGATTATAAAGGAATTGGTTAAGTAAATATTAATTAATTAATTTAATTATAAATTTAAATTGTTCAAAGGTTAAAACGTTGATAACTTTTTCATACAGCGACGAAAACACGAACCGTCAGTTGCGTTGAACTCGTATCTGAAAATACTACGCTATAGAAAAGACTAGAACTGAAACGGAGCAATTCTGAATTTTAGGGAATTTCAAACGTGAACTATTCAGAATTTGACTATCGGTGAGAAATCCTATTTCTTTTTCATATAATTAAAATTGCTCTGTCATGACACGTATATAAAACTGATGTTATTAAATTATACGCGGTATTATTCTGTGAATTTGCGTACGTGATTTGATGTGTGATGAATGTGTTCTGTGATTGTTGAAAATTAATATTTCTGTTAATTAGAATTTGTTTAAAACAAAAATATATATTTTTTGTTTAAATAAAAGGATTAAACGGTGTATGATTAAAAACACGATTTGGTTTGTTTAAATATTACCATGTTAGAAATGATATCAATTGTGTTATAAATTGTTGTATGATTAAAATTCACATTTTTATCATAAACGTTCATATGTCATATTTTCACTGCCATTTTAGAGACATTTTTACTTGCGTTCTTTGTTGCAAATAAACATCGTTTAAAAAGTTACATTATTTTTATTTGCATTCCTTGGTGCAAATAAACATCTTATAAGAAGTTGCACTTTCATTTGCATTGCAAAGTGCAAATAAAAACATACATTAGAAGTTGTACTTTATTTTTGCATTCTAAGATGCAAATGAAAACATGGATTTGAGAAGGTACATTTTTATTTACATTTACATTTTTATTTACATTTCAGATGTAAATAAAAACATAGATTAAAAGTTGCATTTCTATTTACATTTTTAAGATGTAAATAAAATATAGTTTTTAAAGCTGCATTTTTATTGTCAGATTTGAGACAATAAAAAGAGAATTGATTTCAAGATTTCATTTTTTTACGAAATTTTGTTTTCAATAAAAGATTACGTTTTTTATGTAATTTTGTTTGCATTAAAAAAGATTGCATTTTGTAATATGGTTATGTTTTTATTTAAAGATTGAAAATAGAAATCATCGTTATCATTTTTGGTTAAAATAGATATAAATAACATTTGTTATAAAATGTTATCTTTGTAATAAAAGTACATTTTTATTTTCGAAATGTAACATTAGTATAAAAAGACCGTTTTGTTAGCAAATATGATATTAGAATAAAGACATGTCATTTTTAGTCAAATAATAAAAATGTCATTTTGGTTACAGTTTGGAATGTCATATTTCACCGTCATTTTAGAATCATTAAAAAGATTGAATTAGAAATGTGTTATTCAAATCAAAAATTAACATTTTTGATTAGAAGTTGGTTAGGAAAAGAAAAACAACATTTTATTTGAAATGTGTTATTCAAATCAAAAATTAACATTTTTGATAAATAGAACATGTAGTGAAATAGAAGATGAATATTCTTATATATTAAAAAGGATTACACAAAGGAATGAACATCTTTATACATTTTTATACATTAAAAAGAGAATGAGTTAGAAATGAACATTTTGTTTAAAAATGTTAAATAGGATTAAAAAGAACATTTTGTTAAAATGTACACTAGAAAGACAAAAAGGACATTTTGTTTAGAAATGATCATAGAAATAAAAATGACAATTTTTTTATGAAAACATGATTAACGAATAAGAAAAATATACATTTTTACCAAATGTAAAAGAATAAGAAAAATATACATTTTTACCAAATCTAAAAGAATAAGAAAATATACATTTTTATCAAATGTATAAGAATGAGAAAAATATGCATTTTTATCAACTGTAAGAGTGATAAAATTATGCATTTTTGGTCAAAGGTAAAAAGAATGACAAAAATATTCATTTTTATCAAATGTAAAAGAATGAAATGAAAACATTCTTTTAAAAAGAGTGAAGTATAAATACTCATTTTGTTTACATTGAAATGAATTAGACAAAACTGGCATTTTGTTTACATTGAAATGACTTAGATTTAAAACATAAAATTTTGTTAGAAAGTAAAATATACAATTTTGTTAGAAAATGAATATTAGAATAAAAGTCATATGTTTAAATATGACATTAGTGATACCTTGTAATGTATGCATGTAATGTTGAAAAGTTGTTGTATACAATATATTAATGATATCCAAATTGAATATTACACTCCCATTTATAAGTCATCCGACCTGTTTATGTGATTGGGTCGATAATTTTTTACACATCACCCAAGTGTACAAATATTTTATTATTTGATTGTTGGATGAAACCCCACACGGGTATTGGGGTGATATTAGACACTCACTAATCACAATATTTAGTTTTCTGTCAATCGATGGATTGACAGTCTGTGATGAGCGTTATTTATTTACTTTAATGCTCACACAGTTGTGAATTCCACTCTGGTCATCATTGGATGTTTAATAATTATTTATCATGATTCTTGATTACGTACAATATATGGTTGTTGATTGAGTCACATTCCAATAAAGGATATTCTAGAAAAAGAATGTTTTAGAAAATATTTTAGAAAAAGAATATTGAAGAAAATATTTTAGAAAAAGAATATATTTTTGAAAAATATATCATTATTGAAATGAACTAGTTATTAAATAAAATAAATCATTAAATTAAGATTTAATGAAGTTTTCCAATTAGTGAATATTTAATTGAAAATTTAATTAAATAAATTGGATTTTGGGTTTGTCGTGAATGGTGTCTTCAATAACACCTTTCTTAAACCCAATTGAGAAATGAATAAATCTTTTAATTTAAGATTATTAAAAGTTTTCAATTTATATTTAGTAATTGGAATAAGGTGAAATGTTAGTTGGGTTTACTGTGAACTGTGTTTTTAATCGACATTTGTTCTTTAACCCAACTGACAGTGAAAATATGATTTGGGATTTGTAAATCTTTATTTAAGATTTAAACGGAAATTTTCCAAAAGCCAAGTTTTCTAATTTAATATATTAAATTGGAGTTGAATGGAATTTGAATTAATAATAACCGAGATAAGCTTCTGTAAAGGAAGACCGATACTACATATGGAATTTAAGTGGCTTTGACGTTATTCCATTTATATTATTGGTCCGATACAGAAATTTATAACGATTATATATTGATTTGATTTCCGTGAAGATTCCATATTTTAATGGAAGTCGATTTTGGGTTTATCGTGAACTATGTTTTAAATGACATTAGTTCTTTAACCCAGTTAAAGATAAGATTAATTTCTTAAAATTAATTAATCACTGAATAATGATTTGTGATACTTAAAACCAAATTAGGTTCTTAATAAATCTTTAAAAGAAAGATTTAAGAATAAATGTAAAGGATTTATCTTTGATAAGAATATGTGGGTATTTTATTTAGAAGAATAATTCTGAATTGGAATGTGACGTTGGATGTGTTTTTATAGTAATTGATTTTTAATTATAAAATACGTGAGTTATTTGGGAAGACCGGGTTTAATCCATTCCGGATAATTTCTACGACGATGAAGAGTCGAACATGAAGACAGTGATTGAAGACCGACGATCTTAACATGGAATGGATGCGTTGCTACGGAGACCCTTGATGGGAGTAGCTACCTTGAAGGGGCTTCAGTGGTGGTCGTCCGTACTTTTGTTGATTGTTCGCATTTGGTTTTCGCTCAGACCTAGAGCATAAGCTAGTAAATGGATGCGGGTCTGACATTGGATTTCGTTCCATGTGAATTAAATCGATTTCTATTAATGTATGTCTGTTTGGTGGTGGAGGATTTATTCTCTACTTAACACCCTGGTATATATTAATAGTGATTCATCGCATGGCGTGAATTGTCAATGTGGCACGCCAAGATGCAAATGCTCAAGGTTTTTGTTGAAAAGAAGAGCCTTGTGGGATGATTACGGCATAACTTTGTGTATATCGTGACTTCGCGAGCCTCACACCCCGGTATGAGTCAAAAACGGGATTAGGACTGCAGGGAGTGCACACGTTTCTTTCTAGCTAGGAGTGGTGTCGGTGCTTAAACTGGCTGACATTTTACTTATGTGAATGATGGATTTTGAGGCGCCTCGGATATTTATAGGCCGTTAGTGGTCATACTATAGGTCCAAAGGGACCGGGAAGCGTGTGTTCAGGCATAACCCATCCACTGCCGATAGGCGGGGACCGGCCCTGAAGATCCAAGGGTTCACTACGGGGGATCCTGAGGCATTTGCTAGAGTGTATCGAATCGGAGAGGAGCATGCCCCTTGCCTTGACTCATGATGGAAATCCAATTTTCAATACGACCTTGCGGTTTTGATTGTAGAACTAGTATGGCGACATAGTAGGATGGGGTACTATGCCATCTATGATTAATACATTATGATTGAAATTGTTTTTGAAATATATATACCCATAGATATACACACTAATATTAAATCCGCGTATCAAGCATCTATTGACCATTATAAGGTAAAACCCTATCCTCTGGTTTGCGTTGCATTGTGTGATGGGACTTGGGTCTTATAATGGTTTCATTTTTCTAAAAAGCATTGCGTTGTTTAGCGTCTTACTTTATTTTATGCACTGGCAATCCAATGGAGTAAACCCGTTCCGCGTTAGCGGCGTGGTCCTGTGATTAGCCTTATTACTAGATAGTTAAGTTAAGATTTCTCATACCAGTCCCATGATTGACCTGTAGTTTGTTTCACTGGCAAGCTCGGGTGCCCATATTTTCCACACGGGAAGTCGAGTAGCTTTTGCAGATATATTTACAGGATCCTGGTTTACAGCTGAAGCGGTACTCGGAAAGCTCTATATCCGTGGTTCCTCTCAGTTGTATATTTGTATTATTTCCCCACTGCTATTTAGATGTATTTTAAATCTCTGATATAATTGTATTTCTATTGTGTAATAAATATTCATACTCTATTATATCTTGTACTCTGATGTAATTATTGTAATCAGCAATAAAATGTTCTTCAATTTGTGCACTAATGTGTATCGTTCTCAAAGCAATCTAGGCTTTCCTTTACGGGGAAGTTCGAGTCGTTTCATTTGGTATCAGAGCTTTGGTTTATAGAGCTCGAGAACAAGACACACTAGAACCGAATGAAAGAATTCATCAGATATTGGATTAGTAATATCCAATAAGAATAACTCGTTAGAGATAGGATCAGTAGTATCCTGGAACGAGTGTGAAGAGTATTTTTTTCTTTAAAAATGAAAACAAATTTAGTTTTGATATTTTGTATCTTAATATATGTATTTGGGTATATTATTATATTTTAATGTGGACAATCGATTATATAAACATTTCGAATATACGAGTAATTAACGAATATTCAAAGTTTAAGTATACTAGATAGATATAGAATCACACTCTAGTCGCCCGGAGATAATTCTGATGATCGGTGCACCATCATCAGTATTTATGTTCGAGTATCGAAAGTGGGATTTCAATATATTTCCATTGACTGGTATGAGAACCAAAACTTAGTCAGTACACATTGCTGTGATTTGCACTAAAAATATGATTTTTGTCTATATATAAAAGTTATATATTTTTAAAAAGTTAATCACCTAATTGATTGCTGGTTGTGATGTTTGATTATTAGTTTCACTAAGTAAAATATTAGAATGATAATTAATTAAACCAATATTTTTTTTATTAAAGTTGAGTTAGTTAATTGAACAACTTTTAGCTTCGTTCCTTTTCGAGGACAAAAAGATTTTAAGTGGGGGCGATTGTAACGACCCGGAATTTTGGGGCCAATTTAAAATTTTTAATTTAGAAATTTTAATGGATTTTATATATTTAAAATAATTTATTTTAACTAATAACGACTACGAATAAATTTAATTTATTTATAAAAGGAGTTTAAAACAGCGCTCCAGTTTGAAAATTTGAATTTGAACTTTAACTGAATGTACAGGATTCAAAATAAATCGGATTTCAATGTAACAAGAAATATTTAAATCTGTTTAATTATATCTTTCTAACGAATCTGGAAAATTGAAATTTCACCTTATAATTTGAAAGTTATGTCTAGTTTAAATTTTAGAAAAGTCGCTGTAGAATTTATATATATATATATATTAATATAATATATGACCCTTAAAAATAGCCATTTTGCAAACGACCTCGGTTTTCGACGAAACCACTTTTGTTGGAACCGGAATGTCAAATTATTGCTAGGTTTCAATTTTCATAATTTTTCGAATTAATATGTGAGCGTGGTAAAAGAAAACGTGTTTTGTCAGTTTCAGCCAAATTTAATCGACTTGAAAATGGCCATTTTTCAAACAGTCTCAGAATCCGACGAAATTAGTCTTGTTAGAACCGTATCGTCAAAACGTAACTAGAAATAATTTTTCTGTAATTCTTGGAGTCCGTATGTGGCCTCGGTAATTTAAAATATACATTTGAATTTAATAACTAAATGATTTATAATTTAAATTAAAGAAAAACATATCGTAACAGCCGAATTCGGTTACGAAACATATTCCATTGTGTCCGAGATGGGGGTTATTAGCTAGGGGCGACATCGTTGGGTCTTGTTTGGGGTTCATATGGTTAAACAGGTGATTTTGCATTTAAAATGAATTAAATTAAAATAAAAATACACCACATACTAGTATAAATACGGTCAACGTAGACACAGTAAACCCTATTTCATATTACCAGCCGCCAACCCCTTCAACCAATGGCCGAAAAACTCTGGCCTTCTTCCCTTTCAATTTCACAATCCACAAAACGAATTCAAGGATTCCAAAAACAAAATTAAAGAGGGGATTGTGATCTAGCTATTCAACGGTGATGATGGGTTTTTGCTGCATGGATTTCGAGATTTCAAGCCACGAAGTGGCTGCGTTCAAACGGAGATGGGAAGCAGTGGCGCCCATTGCGAGCTCCAGGGTGGACATCGCAGGAAGCAGTCACGGCGGCGGGTGGAGTCGTGGTCCCTGATCGGCGGTCCGATGATTTAGGTGGCAGCAGCAACGGTAGGAAGCGATGGAGCATGGGTTACGTGATTTACAGTTTTCACAGAAAGGGGGAAGAAAGGATTATAAAGGAATTAGTTAAGTAAATTTTAGTTAATTAATTTAAGTATATATTTAAATTGTTCAAAGTTAAAACGTTGATAACTTTTTCATACAGCGACGAAAACACGAACCGACAGTTGTGTTGAACTCGTATCTGAAAATACTACGCTATGGAAAAGACTAGAACTGAAATGGAGCAATTCCGAATTTCAGGGAATTTCAAACGTGAACTGTTCAGAATTTGACTATCGGTGAGAAATCCTATTTCTTTTTCATATAATTAAAATTGCTCAGTCATGACATGTATATAAAACTGATGTTATTAAATTATACGCGGTATTATTCTGTGAATTTGCATACGTGATTTGATGTGTGATGAATGTGTTCTGTGATTGTTGAAAATTAATATTTCTGTTAATTAGAATTTGTTTAAAACAAAAATATATAATTTTTGTTTAAATAAAAGGATTAAACAGTGTATGATTAAAAACACGATTTGGTTTGTTTAAAATATTACCATGTTAGAAATGATATCATTTGTGTTATAAATTGCTGTATGATAAAAATTCACATTTTTATCATAAATGTTCATATGTCATATTTTCTTTGCCATTTTGGAGACATTTTTACTTGCGTTCTTTGTTGCAAATAAACACCGTTTAAAAAGTTACATTATTTTTATTTGCATTCCTTGGTGCAAATAAACATCGTATAAGAAGTTGTACTTTAATTTGCATTCCAAAGTGCAAATAAAAACATACATTAGAAGTCGTACTTTATTTTTGCATTCTAAGATGCAAATGAAAACATGGATTTGAGAAGGTACATTTTTATTTACATTTACATTTTTATTTACATTTCAGATGTAAATAAAAGCATGAATTAAAAGTTGCATTTCTATTTACATTTTTAAGATGTAAATAAAATATAGTTTTTAAAGTTGCATTTTTATTGTCAGATTTGAGACAATAAAAAGAGAATGGATTTCAAGATTTCATTTTTTATGAAATTTTGTTTTCAATAAAAGATTACGTTTTTTATGTAATTTTGTTTGCATTAAAAAAGATTGCATTTTGTAATATGGTTATGTTTTTATTTAAAGATTGAAAATAGAAATCATCATTATCATTTTTGGTTAAAATAGATATAAATAACATTTGTTATAAAATGTTATCTTTGTAATAAAAGTACATTTTTATTTTAGAAACGTAACATTAGTATAAAAAGACCGTTTTGTTAGCAAATATGATATTAGAATAAAAACATATCATTTTTAGTCAAATAATAAAAATGTCATTTTGGTTACAATTTGGAATGCCATGTTTCACCGTCATTTTAGAATCATTAAAAAGATTGAATTAGAAATGTGTTATTCAAATCAAAAATTAACATTTTTGATTAGAAGTTGGTTAGGAAAAGAAAAACAACATTTTATTTGAAATGTGTTATTCAAATCAAAAATTAACATTTTTGATAAATAGAACATGTAATGAAATAAAAGATGAATATTCTTATATATTAAAAAGGATTACACAAAGGAATGAACATCTTTATATATTTTTATACATTAAAAAGAGAATGAGTTAGAAATGAACATTTTGTTTAAAAATGTTAAATAGGATTAAAAAGAACATTTTGTTAAAATGTATATTAGAAAGACAAAAAGGACATTTTGTTTAGAAATGATCATAGAAATAAAAATCACATTTTTTTTATGAAAACATGATTAAAGAATAAGAAAAATATAATTTTTACCAAATGTAAATGAATAAGAATAATATACATTTTTACCAAATGTAAAAGAATAAGAAAATATACATTTTTATCAAATGTAAAAGAATGAGAAAAATATGCATTTTTATCAACTGTAAGAGTGATAAAATTATGCATTTTTGGTCAAAGGTAAAAGAATGACAAAAATATTCATTTTTACCAAATGTAAAAGAATGAAATAAAAACATTCTTTTAAAAAGAGTGAAGTATAAATACTCATTTTGTTTACATTGAAATGAATTAGACAAAACTGGCATTTTATTTACATTGAAATGAATTAGATTTAAAACATAAATTTTTGTTAGAAAGTAAAATATACATTTTTGTTAGAAAATGAATATTAGAATAAAAATCATATGTTTAAATATGACATTAGTGATACCTTGTAATGTATGCATGTAATGTTGAAAAGTTGTTGTATCCAATATATTAATGATATCCAAATTGAATATTACACTCCCATTTATAAGTCATCCGACCTGTTTATGTGATTGGGTCGATAATTTTTTACACATCACCCAAGTGCACAAATAATTTATTATTTGATTGTTGGATGAAACCCCACACGGGTATTGGGGTGGTATTGGACACACACACTAATCCCAATATTTAGTTTTACGTCAATCGATGGATTGACAGTCTGTGATGAGCGTTATTTATTTACTTCAATGCTCACACAGTTGTAAATTCCACTCTGGTCATCATTGGATGTTTAATAATTATTTATCATGATTCTTGATTACGTACAATATATGGTTGTTGATTGAGTCACATTCCAATAAAGGATATTCTAGAAAAAGAACATTTTAGAAAATATTTTAGAAAAAGAATATATTTTAGAAAAATATATCTTTATTGAAATGAACTAGTTATTAAATAAAATAAATCATTAAATTAAGATTTAATGAAGTTTTCCAATTAGTGAATATTTAATTGAAAATTTAATTTAATAAATTGGATTTTGAGTTTGTCGTGAATGGTGTCTTCAATAACACCTTTCTTAAACCCAGTTGAGAAATGAATAAATCTTTTAATTTAAGATTATTAAAAGTTTTCAATTTATATTTAGTAATTGGAATAAGATGAAATGTGAGTTGGGTTTATTGTGAACTGTGTTTTTAATCGACATTTGTTCTTTAACCCAACTGACAGTGAAAATATGATTTGGGATTTGTAAATCTTTATTAAAGATTTAAATGGGAATTTTCCAAAAGCCAAGTTTTCCAATTTAATATATTAAATTGCAGTTGAATGGAATTTGAATTAATAATAACCGAGATAAGCTTCTGTAAAATAAGACCGATACTACATATGGAATTTAAGAGGCTTTGCCGTTATTCCATTTATATTATTGGTCGGATACAGAAATTTATGACGATTATATATTGATTTGATTTCTGTGAAGATTCCATATTTTAATGGAAGTCGATTTTGGATTTATCGTGAACTATGTTTTAAATGACATTAGTTCTTTAACCCAGTTAAAGATAAGATTAATTTCTTAAATTTAATTAATCACTGAATAATGATTTGTGATATTTAAAACCAAATTAGGTTCTTAATAAATCTTTAAAAGAAAGATTTAAGAATAAATGTAAAGGATTTATCTTTGATAAGAATATGTGGATATTTTATTTAGAAGAATAATTCTGAATTGGAATGTGGCGTTGGATGTGTTTTTATAGTAATTGATTTTTAGTTATAAAATACGTGAGTTATTCGGGAAGACCGGGTTTAACCCATTCTGGATAATTTCTACGACGATGAAGTGTCAAACATGAAGACGGTGATGGAAGACCGACGATCTTCACATGGAATGGATGCGTAGCTACTGAGACCCTTGATGGGAGTAGCTACCTTGAAGGGGCTTCAGTGGTGGCCGTCTGGACTATTGTTGATTGTTCGGATTTGGTTTTCGCTTAGACCCAGAGCATAAGCTAGTAAATGGATGCGTGTCTGACATTGGATTTCGTTCCATGTGAATTAAATCAATTTCTATTAATGTATGTCTGTTTGGTGGTGGAGGATTTATTCTCTACTTAACACCCTAGTATATATATTAATAGTGATTGATCGCATGGCGTGAATTGTCAATGTGGCACGCCAAGATGCAAATGATCAAGGCTTTTGTTGAAAAGCATAGCCCATTACGGCATAACTTTGTGTATATCGTGACTTCGCGAGCCTCACACCCCGGTATGAGTCAAAAAAGGGATTAGGACTGCAGGGAGTGCACACGTTTCTTTCTAGCTAGGAGTGGTATCGGTGCTTAAACTGGCTGACATTTTACTTATGTGGATGATGGATTTTGAGGCGCCTCAGATTTTTATAGGCCGTTAGTGGTCATACTATAGGTCCAAAGGGACCGGGAAGCGTGTGTTCAGGCATAACCAATCCACTGCTGTTAGGCGGGGACTGGCCCTGAAGATCCAAGGGTTCACTGCGGGGGATCCTGAGGCATTTGCTAGAGTGTCTCGAATCGGAGAGGAGCTTGTCCCTTGCCTCGACTCAAGATGGAAATCCAATTTCCAATACGACCTTGAGGTTTTGATTGTAGAACTATTATGGCGACATAGTAGGATAGGGTACTATGCCATCTATGATTAATACATTATGATTGAAATTGTTTTTGAAATATATATATACCCATAGATATACACACTAATATTAAATCTGCTTTACCGTATCAAGCATCTTTTGACCGTTATAAGGTAAAACCCTATCCTCCGGTTTGCGTTGCATTGTGTGATGGGACTTGGGTCTTATAATGGTTTCATTATTCTAAAAAGCATTGCGTTGTTTAATGTCTTACTTTATTTTATGCACTGGCAATCCAATGGAGTAAACCTGTTCCGCGTTAGCAGCGTGGTCCTGTGACTAGCCTTATTACTAGATAGTTAAGTTAAGATTTCTCATACCAGTCCCATGACTGACCTGTAGTTTGTTTCACTGGCAAACTCGGGTGCCCATATTTTCCACACGGGCAGTCGAGTAGCTTTTGCAGATATATTTATAGGTTCCTGGTTTACAGCTGAAGCGGTACTCGGAAATCTCTGTATTCGTGGTTCCTCTTAGTTGTATATTTGTATTATTTTCCCGCTGCTATTTAGATGTATTTTAAATCTCTGATATTATTGTATTTCTATTGTGTAATAAATATTCATACTCTATTATATCTTGTACTTTGATGTAATTGTTGTAATCAGCAATAAAATGTTCTTCAGTTTATGCTCTAATGTGTATTGTTCTCAAAGTAATCCAGGCTTTCCTTTACGAGGAAGTTTTGGTCATTTCATATGGCTTCAGCCATCATAGCAAAAAATTCGCCATAAGGAAGCTTTGGTGAAATCAGACCTAAAGAAAACAATTAATGAGTCAAGTATGTGGTTGTACCAAGAGAAGGGAACAAGTAATCTAAGTTTGGTATAATATGAGCAACCTCGGTTTTACCTGCAGTTGTAAGATTCGCCTCAATATACATGCATGCTTCAATCTCAAACCCGCTTGCATCAAGGGTACCTTCATCGTCGTCATTTCCACGCTTATCTTTGTGAGGGGCAAGAGGATCAGTGGGGGACTATGAACCATAGGTCTCAACATCAGCGGTAGTTGCACGGGCTTCAACATTAGTACCCTGAATCGGCTCTCCTGAAGGCCCGGCTTTATCATCAAGAAGGCCCCTAGTCGCTGCCAACTCAGCCTTCCCCATGACTAAAGCATCGCGGGACTCTAGATCTAAGAGATCTTTGAGGAGATCATCTTCACTGCGCTCTCCTTTATTAATATCCAAGATTAGTTCCCAGACAAGAGCTAGAGTGATCGCAAATTTCCCTCTAAGTAGCATAAACTCCCTATGTTCATGACACTGTAGACATAAAATTTGAATAGAGAAGTGTCAAAATCCAGGCGGGCCTTTTCAAGATCAGCGACAGCCTTGAGTTTTTCTCCCACCAGGGCTTGTTGTTTTGAGAAAAGAGTTGTACTTAGGGAAGAAATCTTCTCATGAAGAATAATGTTCTCTTGTCGTAAAGCGACAGAATTATTTTTTTCTTCAACTAGCTAGGATTCAGCAAATTGTTGAGCAATTTGAGCTTCTTGAGCTTGCTTCTCAAGTGTATCCTCTCTCTGCTTAGCGGTAGAAAGTTCTTCTTTAAGCTTGGCAACCTCATCCTCTAAATAATTTTTGGAACCTTGAGATTTAAGAGCATGGATTAGAGCAGCCTTGTCATTCTCCAACACCTCAATATGGTCATGGAAGATTGAATTAAGCCTTTAGAGGTCAAAAGCAAATGTGTTCCATTCAGAAAGCTATTTTTCGAGACGTTTCCTTAGCCTATCTAATTTAAACTTAGCCTGGCTTTTAGCAACTTTGTATTGAGTAACCATATTGTTTTTGGTACCAGCTATCTCCTCGAGAATATCCCATTTGTCATTGGGATGCAGATCCACATTGAATTACATTCCTTTTAAAACCCAGCCGTGGAAATGCTTAGCAAGCATTAGACTGGCCGGCCTTATCTGATAGCGGGGTATGTCCATGATTACTTGAAGTTCAGAAGAAGTAGGAGTCGCCGGTGAATCATGTCCAGTATCTCGGTTATCTGGTACTGAGTAATCCAACATTGGAAGTTTGTCCAATCTGAGATGCTTCTCATGGCCGCTGTCATCTTTACCGCTCCTCCCCCTCTTCTTACAATGCTTCTTCTGCTTTTCCTTCTTTTCTCTCTCTCCTAAGATTTGAACATTTCAAAGTGACCATGCCTCCACTCCCTTTGTTGTTCAGTCTCAATAAGATCACCAATCTGGTGAGGTTGATAGGAGTGTTGTGGGTATTGTGGGTATTTGAATGCTACGGAGAATGAGACTTCTTTAAAAAGCGCTTTGGGTCTTGGTGGCTTATCACTTCATTGAAATCTTTCATGAATGAAGTCTACGGCATCATTTTTGTACCTGAAGAAAAAGATGTAACAAGGATTTAGTGTTTACATCAGTGAAGGATAAGACAAGTTTAGGAAAGCGAATATGAAAAACAAGTAAGCAATAAGAAACGTAAGCGCTTTACAGTGCGTATCTAGCAACGAACCGGTTCCCATAGTTTGTTCTAATGCTAGCAGAGTGATAGGGGTCCGACTATGTTTTCTGTTCTCATGACTTGAGGTTTGGAAGGTTGAATAACAATTTCACCCTGGACAATGTCTCCGGCTGAACTAACGTCACTTAAGCTCTTAAAAGTATCAGCAGAGTGACAGGGGTCCGACTATGTTTTTTGTTCTCATGACTTGATGTTTGGATCTAAAGCTAGCAGAGTGATATGAGTCCGACTATGTTTTCTGTTCTCAGTACTTGAGGTTTGGAAGGTTGAATAACAATTTCACCCTGGACAATGTCTCTGGCTGAACTAAGGTCACTTATGCTCTTAAAAGTATCAATAGAGTGATAGGGGTCTAATTATGTTTTCTGTTCTCATGACTTGAGGTTTGGAAGGTTGAAACAATTTCACCCTGGACAATGTCTCTGGCTGAACTAAGGTCACTTAAGCTCTTAAAAATATCCGCAGATCTCTCACCTAGAGTAACTTAGACAGTAGGACCTTTGTCAGATTTATCTGCAACATTTTTGAAAAGAGATCCATGACCCTAGAATGTTTTGCCATTGGATCAGAAAACATTTCTGTTGAGGCCTTCTCTTTTCCAGCCTGCTATGTATCCTTCTCAACTTCCCTGTTTATATCCTCATTCTGTTCATAATCCCCTTCTTGAATAGTAGTCAATTTGGGTTTGGGGGATGTTTTGCTACTACCAGCAATGTCTGAACACTTTTGTAAAGGATATTTCTTGGTGGAACCTTTGCTAACAGTTTCTTTTCTTGAAAATAGAGCCAATTTCAGAGTACGGGAAGGGTCCAACAAATGATATTGATAAAGAAATTGTTCCGTGATTATGTATCTCCAACTTCTTTGTGCTTTAACTATAGTTTGCAAAGTGTCATACAACTCTTGGCCAGAAGTATTATTTGCGTCAGAGGAAGGGAGAATTATAAAAATCAAGGAAGAATTTAATGTTTGAGAACTTATTATATGGATAAATAAGGAAATACGATAATAAGTTCTCACCTCCGTCCATCCACTTTCCGTAGAAATTATCGGGGCAGTGCATAAAGCAATAATTTTCCAGAAACCCCTTGGCGCTATCCATCAGTTCAGTTATGATTTTGGGGAATTTTCCTTCAAAATTGATAATCGATGGTGTAACATGCCTTTTTTTGAAAAGATACAGCGAACATATTTCATCGAAGGTAGGAGCACGCTACTTAGTCCTCTGAAGAGTATGTAAAGACCGGTGATAATGGCATATCCGTTAGGATGCAGTTGCATAGGGGCAATGGTTAAACGCTTCAAAAACATTTCTATGAAGGGATTGAATGAAGGAACGCCACCCATCGTCATCATATGCCAATTTACTGTAACATATCTAGGAGGAGGAGAGTCTGCAAATTCATTTTCCTTTGGGAGTTTAGCTTCGGTCTCTGATAAACTAAATTGAGCACATAAGCTTTTTTATGTGCGCTCGCCCATTTTATTTGGTTTCCTATCACCAGGCACTCCTATGAGGGTTTTGGGTATGGGAAATTCTGGGTCGGTGTTTGGCCTAGGAACATTAGTCATAGCAACATCCTTAACCTGAGTAGAAGTATCAGCTTGTGTAGATTGCGATGTTGCTTCGAGATGTTGGCGAGATTTCTGTCTGGTTTCCATTTCTGCACAAATGACTGTATTTGACAACAGACTATAGGTATATTCATTTTAATAATGGAAAGTGCTGTGTGTAGCTAAATAAAGGTAAGACTTGAGACTTGTAAATCATCGTAAGGTGATTTCTCAATCTCAAGTTTTACTACGAGTTACACTCAAGTGCTCAAGTGTAACGACCGATAGAACCTTATAAGGCAATCAAAGCATTTAAGTATAAGTCGTAGAAAGGTCGCATTTTCTAAACGGTTACCTAACTTATTGTCGACATGGGTTGTCGATAATAGAGTATTTTGGCCCAAATGCATATGTCTTAACTACAGAACAAAAATAATAGGAAAAGGATGTTCACTAAAAATTCCAAGGTATGAAAAACCAGTTTTGAGCCATAGAGGATCAACCAAGACTAACCCAAAACTGGATCGGCCATAGTTGATCAAGAGTTGGTCGGCCATGGCTAATCTAGAAATGGATCGGCCGTGACTGATCTAGAAATGGATTGGTGATAGATGATCCAAAAATGGATCGGCCAAGCCTGATCCAGAACTGGATCGGCCATGGCCGATCCAAAAATGGGTTGATCACAACCGATCCAAAAATGGATCAGTCATAGCCGATTCAGGATTGGATCGGCCATGATTGATCCAAAACTGGATCGGCCTTAACCACCTAGAGCAAACGGGTCAAAACCAATTTTGGACGATTCATTAGTAACCAAAACTCTGTGTGACGAGATGGAAATTTTGGCAAATATGAGTGATATAACAAGTAAGGACTCATATGAGAAAAATGCATGGTCATAGCAATAAAGCTGAGTACTTAAACATGAGTTATCTATATGGATTCACATCTCAAGCATTTCAACAAATACATGGTGGGCATCGAGCTATGACTGAATTCAAGGGGATTTTATACATGTCGTATCCATCATACATAACCTCAAATCCATTTCAGTTAAACCTAAGTTTAACCCTAATCATTCTAATGCCAAAGTTCACAATTCAAAGCCTCATTCTTCTAAACACTTCGGACTCAACAACAATCCAACTCAAGTTCTCAAGCCTCGAACTGAAATCAAATCAAGTAAATCAAAAAGCAATTACCTACAAAGCATCGTCGATTTGATTTGAACCATTGGTGTTGAAATCGGAGCTATAGATGATGGAGAAAGTGAACTTCAGTCGATCTGAGCTATAGGTGATGGAGGAAGTTAACTTCGATCGAAATTGGGGAGCGATTTGAGGATGGAGTGAGATCATGGATTTGCTTCAGAAAGGGGGCGCCGCCATTTAAAAGCTCACTTTAGAAATTGTGAGCAATGATGAAAAGATAAGGGTCCAAAAAGTGTTATATAGCTGATGTGTAAAATGGACCGGTCCATTCCAATGTAAGCAATCAACCCGGTCCGTGGAAGCATTACAGCCGATCCAGAATTAAAACTTGAGGGAAAGACATAGATGATCCATCAGGACGTAACAAGGTAAGGTGTTTTGAAGCCATGATTTTCTATGAACAAAAACCCAAGACTCCGAGGAGAAAAATGTTATCCCCAATATTTTAAACACATTGATATGGGTCGGATCAATTTGACAGTCAAAATGGGTCATTTCATTGTGTTGGATCGGGTCGGCCTTCATCGTTGTAAGAGTGGATCTGGTCGGTCTTGTCCACTCGCCATCGCGTCAGTCCTTCCAAGTGGTAATAAACCGGTGGTTCAATTTAGAATGGATCGGTGCATTCGAATGGTATAGGTCTGTCTGATTGGAACGAGGCGGGTCGGTCATGTCATTAAGAATGGATCAGTGCACTTTATCTTGAAGCAGATCGACCTAGTATGACAGATCAAGTCGGACTGTTCTAAAAGTAATGAATCAGTGTATTCATCGCCAAAGCGGGTAAGCATAGTTTGGATCAGATTGGAATATTTTTGGGTCGGTCTGGTACTTGAAAACCGGCAATTGGCTGGCAACAGCTAGCAACAGCTGGCAGCGGAATTTTCTTAAATACCTAATAGGCCGACCCAGAACCTGAAAGCTATATTTTGGCCATTCCCCACTTCTATAAATTAGGGTTCAACTTCACTTCAAAGGGGAGGTTTTTCATGACCCTGAAGGGCTGCACAATCCAATTCTTAGCCTTTTCTAAGGAATTTTTTCATCTCCAACAATTCTGAATTGAAGATCAAACTTCGAATCCATCATTAAGCCATGGAAATTCATCAAAGTTCATGCGGAAGATTAGATCCATTCAATCACCTAACATATTTAAGGAATCTCATCGAATTTCTCCCTAACCATTTCTAATAGATCTAAAGAGAGTAGTAGTGATGTTGAAGATGAATGTAAAGAGAGGATATCATTACTTTGTAAATCTAATTGTGATAATGGAATTATTCTTTAAAGTGGACATAGATCACGCTTGATCGAACCACTATAAAACATTGTGTCTTCTACTTGCATTTATTTTATTGTGAGGCTCCATTTCTTCTATTTTCTACACTTTGTGAAGTATTTGCGATATTCTTGGTGTTGATTCTAATTTCGGGATCAACAATAAGTAAAATTTGTATTTTGGATCCTTGTATTTTTTATTTAGAAATCGCTAACTCAAATGAGAAAGAATTTGCGAATCTATAACAAATATGTAATATATGGATGCCCGTGTATATCTACGTATTTTGATATTTAACTACCAACCCAAAGATTATTT
Source organism: Allium sativum (assembly GCA_030737875.1). Lineage (NCBI taxonomy): Eukaryota > Viridiplantae > Streptophyta > Magnoliopsida > Asparagales > Amaryllidaceae > Allium > Allium sativum. The sequence continues at coordinate 57,016,049 of CM060920.1, read as the reverse complement.
GATAAAGCAAATATGAGCTTAATTCTTTAGGTTATGCATAGATATCACTCAAAAATTTAAATTCAATAAACATGACTTTAGAATGACCTAAAGTCACATGCTTGTACAAATTCAGTCAATCTATATAATAATTAAATTCCAATAATTGGTAGATCAATGAATGGAAAAAAACACTAAAGTATGAAATATCATCTAAGTGCATCTTATTAATTGATAAAAGAATTATAATCCTATAATTCATACATATGATGTACTTTCTGGTAGAAATATCATAATAGATCAAAACGAAAACTCGAAGATGATAGTTAATATCCGAGGGAAGGATAAAAGGGTTAAAAAATACAATTTGATTATTAAGATTAAATATTTATTAACTTGTAGAATAATGCAAACTAATTAGTAAGCTGAATCATTTATCGAACATATCCCTAATAAATTTGCTCTAGTATAAGTTGAAATCTATGGAATATCAAAAGATATTGACCATATTTGAAGTGTGGTAGAGAAGTCAGTTTGAAATATTTACGGAGTAAGCGATAATGATGCAAAATAACATAGATGATATACTTTGAAGAAACACTTTAGGGAACTATCAAAAAGACCCATGACATGATTGTCAAATAACCATCGACAGGATTTAGGTATGTTGAAGATAATATATAGTGGGATCTAAATAAACCATGTATATAACTGATAAGAAATAATCCTTGATGATAGTAGTATAAATGATATAGTACATACATTTAAAAATGGATTAAAGATTATGGACTTGCAAAACCATGATTGGACATCGTGAAATTCTCTTAAATATGAAATATGGATTTGTAATGCAAAATAAATTAAATATATAATAATAATAATAATATAACAAAAGCGTAATAAAATTATTGGAGCACATATACTATCCACAAAATGTTAAAGGACCAAGGCATGATAATTTTTGAAATAATTGGTTTGAAGTAATTAAAGTGTTTAAAACACTTCAAATAACCTAAAGATATAAATATTGATTAAATCATGTTTAACGATGAAAGTAACTTTTTAGTTATAAAAATGTAATGGATGAAGAGTGTATATCGCAACCTTCTTTTTAGTATGGTTGTGATGAAAATCTTGATATAATTTGTGAGCAGATTACTTCCTTCTTTTAGTTATTGTTCGAGATTCATGAAGTATCAAGTAATATGAAAGTACGTATAACATAATAAACTAAGTGTGAAAGATAAAGTATACTACGTGAAACTAGTAATAAAAAGTAAATGACAGTAAGGATTCATATACGGGTTCGGAGCATCGTCTTACATCCACTCCTAAGCTTCTTCTGGAATTATAGCTATCAACAACCCTCACTTAGCCCGGAGGTTTAGATTTACACCGCCTGAAACACCAAGCAGGAGTTTGACCACCTGAAGTAGCCAAAATGTAAATTTTCCACCTGAATAAAACATCATGACTTACTTATAATAATAAATAGTAGATCTACTACAATGTGCTCTTTAAGATAGCACAAATAAGTCACTTAGATTACAAACTTCTTATAATCTTCTCCTTGATTACGTATAGCATGTAACTTATAAAAAATATGAAAGAGAATGATGACTATCAATCAAAAGATGTTAAAATTGAGTGCAACTGAAAATCAAAGTGTAAGTAAATAGAAAGAATTAGATAATCATATAGATAAGATTGGATTGTTTAAAACAAGCGATTCTGAAGTTATTATATATAGTATTAAGAGTTGTTTCTCTTTACGAATAGATTTGATCAAGGAAACAGACATAACTCTTGCTTAAGAGTTATGTCTTATTATTTGAAGAGAAGCTGTCTTTCAAAAATAGCCGTTCAGCTGATTGAAAATCAATTTTAGCTGGCTGAACTGAGTGAAATCGAGGCAGTAAAGAAACAGTACAACAATGACTATTTTCAACCGGTTGTATATATTAATTCAGCCGGTTGGTTATTCATTGTACCACCTCACCCATGTTAAGGTCACTCACAAAGGGAATGCCTTAACTTCGGTGGAGTGTTTTAGGTAAAAGATGCAGATAAATTACAAGATAGACAAATAAAGTAGCGGAAAATAAAGTCATTTTATAAAAATGTGGTTCAGTCAAGCTTTTACAACAATTGTCTCAATCATACTTAAAAGTAATACATAGAACTTTTGTCTTGATTCAAAAACTTCCAAGTATAAAAGAAGCATAAAAATAACAATGATATTCCCCAACAAAGCATGAACCAACTGTAGCAGTGGAAGAGAGAGTCCACAGCAAAGCATGAACCAACTGAGCTAAGAGGTAATATTTCCTCCCTGTGAACCTGGGGGGGAATGGAAGAAAAGAGGTGAAACAAACTAGGTCAGACATAAGTCTAGTAAGTCCAGTGACTTTCAGCATGTAAATAGGCAAAAGCATCATGACATGAATAAACTGAATATAAGACAATACCGTGATAACATGGATAACAAGATAACCTAAGATTAGCATATGATATGATAAGGCAAGATAAACTGAATGCGCTTCTACTCTTTCTCTGCTTCGCTACTGCCTTGTTATTCTTATTTTTATATCCCTGCACCGCCTAACTAGTGTCCCAACTAGTAATCTGTGTAAAATGATAATATTACAATGTGATCCGCATCCCCGCAATTATGGTATCCTTCAAGTGTACATCTAGTATAGAGATCTTACCTCAGTCAGCCTAACTGCCATGAAGAAGTTAGGGGTACCCTTACTACCCTACTGATCGGCTCCCTACTTGTGTTAATGTTCCATGTGTCTGTGTCAATCGGACCTCTCTTGTGTGTAGATACCCTGTGCTGGCCCCACCATAAGGTGTATCAATCCTTATGATAGCAACCTGACACGATTCAAGACGCACAGTGTATAACTACTGGTACCCAGTGCCTGCTTTTTCCCACTTCGGAGTACGTGCATGCCCGAAACCCGTCGGAACCTACACTGACATACCCCCTGCCACTATTTTGACCGCTTATAATCAGCCCAGTAATCATGCCCCACCCTGCCTAGTTTCAGGGTACCTTGATACATTTATGTGGGTTACTGCTGAAATGGGTCCCCGTTACTAAGGTTTCTTACTGGTTAAGTTTGTGGCCTATATTTACTAATATTACCCACCAACCCGATGTGTACTTAACCCTCCCACTGATTCAAACATGTTTACATAATGGTTAAGTTTATGGGCCTATATTTACTAATATTACCCATCAACCCGATATATACTTAACCCTTCTCACTAATTCAAGTATGTTTATTTAATGGTTAAGTTTGTGGGCCTATATTTACTAGTATTACCCACCAACCCGATATGTACTTAACCCTCCACACATTATGTCATAATTGTTAAGTGTTGTCCATTCATGTTAACTTAACCCACCTACTCATCATGTCATGTTGGTTAAGTGTTTCTTATTAACCCTTCTCACTCGTCATGTTGGATTGGTTAAGTGTTTCCTATTAACTTAACCCCATTCATTCATCACGTCATTTTGGTTAAGTATTTACCATTAACTTAACCCCATTTGTTCATCAAGTCACATTGGTTAAGTGTTTCTTATTAACTTAACCCCACGCGTTCATCATGCTGTATTGGTTAAGTGTCATCAACCAATTCAAATTAACTTAATCCACCCACTTGTCGTGTTACATTGGTTAAGTTTTGCCTTCTTGTGTTAACTTAACCCTTCCACGTATCCTGTTATATTGGTTAAGTGTTTCTCTCTTTTTTAACTTAACCCTACCCATTCATCATGTCATATTGGTTAAGTGTTTCTTATTAACTTAACCCTTCTCATTCATCATGTTGTATTGGTTAACTTAACCCTGCTCACTTGTCTAGTTAACATGTTATAACGGTTAAGTGTTCTAAATTTACTTAACCCCACCTTCTTGTCCAATTAACATGTTATAACGGTTAAGTTTTCTAAATTTACTTGACCCCACCTTCTTGTCTAATTAACATGTTATAACGGTTAAGTGTTCTAAATTTTACTTAACCTTACCCTTCTTAGCATGTCTGTTTATTGGCATTAATTAATTTATTAATGCCCCAACCTCTCACATAAGAACTGTTGTTTGCGGTTGCTGGATGTGCCAGCGGTTCCGGGTAGACTTCTACCGCAAACTCATTCTAATCTCGGGTTTTGGGCTAAATGCGCTAACCTCTCACATTAGATCTATGTTGTTGCAGTTACTGGATGTGTTGGGCGGTTCCGAGCAGTTTTACACCGCAACTCAATCTTACCTCCGGTTAGGCATGTTTATCTTTTAGCATATTTAACCTACATGTCCAAGTCTAGATTTTATATGCTAATCATCCCAAATTCACAAAACTAGTCATGTTCCAATTCTCAAGTTATACCCCAACAAAGCTGATTGCAAGATATGCCCCCACAAATTCAAATTCGAGTTATTACTCAAAATAGGTTACACCCAATTTTCCCAAATTTGCAATAATAGTCATGCCCCAAAATCACAATATACATTATGATTGGCGTCCCAACCAATAGTATGTCCAATCTGGATTAATATTCCAATTTACTGTTTATGCTCAACCTCGATTTAATATTTTAATTCACCCCAAGTTCGCAACAGTAATAATTATGCCCCAAAACTTGATTTATATGTCAGTTAACCCAAACTTGTAGTTATCATTATAATAATACCCAACATCACTTACAAGTTATACCTAACTCTCAATTACAAGTTACGTCCAATAGTACATAAAATAGATTAGGCACAATTCCCAATTATTCCAATGGTATATATGTATAATAGGATTTGGTCTAGGTTCGAGACAACCTAGATCCATAATAAAAGGGGAAGAAGAGGAAACATTAAAGATTAGGCATAAAATAGCCATACGACGCTAGATTTGATAATAGTAATATCAGGAACATAAAAGAAATATAGATCTGAATTACATCGCAGGCATAAATCTGATAGATTACATTTGAACAGCATCGCAGGCACTATTCTGATAAAATAGATTTGATTAACATCACAGGCACAAATATGATAAAATAGATTTGAATAACATCGCAGGCACAAATCTGATAAAATAGAGTTGAATAACATCGCAGGCACAAATCTGATAAGATAGATTGGATAAATCTAAAAAGGATTATCTCACAATCAGGTATAGCTTGGATTCAGATGATTACAAGCCAAGAAATTAAATTAATAATTCACATCTGAAAGTAACTTGAACTTACAAAACAAAGAACAAATCTTGTTTTCTGGGATCTGTTTTCTGAAATTGAAAATCTATCCTTTGATGTAGACTATTGAATCTCTAGTTTAGCTTTGATTTGTAGATTCTAACTTGTTTTCTGTTTGCTTTCTAGTTAGAAAAGAATGGTGGCTATGCTAGGTTGACCATGGACAGCATGATGGCTTCTCAGAATGAAATTATGAGTTCTAGGGTTGGGGTTTGGAGTTGTTTATATAGAAGTTTAAATTAATGAGAGCCGTTAGATCAACCTAGGAGATATCAGAGCCATCCAGACCAAACGGAGCCAACCGGGAGTCGCCACATGTGCCCTAATGACTCAGAATTTGACCATCAGGCCAAACAAAGAAGGACATATCAGCACAGAGGTAGAAAAATTCGTCACAGGAACCAGATCAAAAAGGAGTCGACTCCCTACAGGGGGGATCGACACCTATGTCGACTCCCCCTGGGGGGTCGACACCCTGAGCGGGAATTGTCCACTTAGCCTATTCCGCTTGAATTTTGAATTTTGAACTTGGTTTGAGATTTTTAATTATTATTTATATTTTCTGTTTAAACTTGAAATCTTTTGAACTCCATAACTTCTTCGTACGGCGTCCGATTCACGCAAACTCGGACTTTATCGCAAGTAGAATTTCGAGACGAACGCAATGGCGCAACCCGTTTTCCTTAGTTCCCACTTTTAAAATTAAGTATTCTTTAATTCATTACTTTAATATTCACAGGAAATACTGGGTGTTACATTCTCCCCTACTTTAAAGGATTTCGTCCCCGAAATCTTCAAGTCAAGGAGAATGTATCCTAACATCAAACATCCATCTACTCACCCATTCAATCACAGGAGTCCACTGTCCTTAAAAAGATTTCAAATGATTTCATGATCATATGCATAGTGTGTGTACATGCCCTTATCTAATGCAAAACCAGGCGGTCTACTGATTCAGTTAACCTCCTTAATGCAAATTATGTCAGTGCTATGAGTCCATCATGTATGCAGTTATTCCTAATCGTACTTTATAACCTCTACATGAGTTCTCAATCATTCATACAAATACAACATCCATATGATAACACATCAAGTTTCAATCCATATATTTAAAAATTCACTCATGCATACGCAATATGGAAGTGACGGAGCCGATCTCATGCCTAATGTGTGTATATGCATCCACGAGCAACCAGCAGCAAACACTTACATCCACTTGCATCTCCCCAACATAACATGTCCCAAACACATGTTTACATCCATTGGATTATACCTAAGGATCGAGGATAGGATCGAGAGGATATACTTAAAAGATAAATACTAGCATGCAAATAAACTTTACAGAAAAAGAGAGATCAAGGATATACCCTCAAAAAGGGTATGATGCATGTATCTAGTCTTCAGTCTTCCAAGTCGCATCTTCTTGAGCTTCATTCCATATTGCGCTGACTGTCATAACTTAACGATTGCGTAGCTTCTTAAATTTTGTTTCCAGAATATGCGTTGGAACTCATTACAATGTCGCCTCTCGTTCCACCTTTCCTTCTTATAGTATACTTGGCACTACAACTTCTGTCATGTCATGCTAACATTCCCAGAACTATCTCTTGAAAATAAACATATGCCAACCATGTTACCAAGTGTATATACTAAGATGATTAGATTCTTCTTCGTCAATCTAGTAAGTGGGGTCGATACCTTCGCAAAGTCCTAAATGAACTTCCTATATTAGCCCGCTAGTCCAAGAAAGCTTCTTACTTCTGTTGCATTCCTTGGGACCTTTAGTCTTGCACCGCAACTACTTTTGCGGGATCTACTGCTATCCCTTCTTTGGGCGATACATGTCCTAGAAATCTTACTTCTTCTCTCCAAAAATGACATTTTTGGGGAACTTCGCCTTAAGTTGATGCGCTTGGAGGGTATCTGAGACTTCCCTTAGATGTAAAGCATGTTCTTCCTCATTCCAAAATATCATCTATGCACAAGCTAAGTGAACCATCCGCCTTTGTAACGAAAACGACTAGAGCACCCCATTCAGAATTACTTCGCATTATGAACCCTTTTTCAAGAAACTCTTTTACTTGTTTACTGAGCCCTTTCTTTCCCTTGGATTCATGTGTCGTACAGGTAATGCAACTGGTTTTTGCACTGTCAACTAGACATATGCGGAAGTCTATCTCGCGTTTTAGGGGACAAGCCCCTAACCTAATTAAAAACACCTGTGTACTCATGGACTACTCCAACGGATAGCAAATCGTCGATAGATGCATCAAGTGATTCTAGGTAGCTAAGACAAACTGATCCCTTAGGATCACACGAAATCGAGGGTATTCCCGAGGCAAATCGAAAGTCTAACTACCCTCCTTACACGATTACTAGCTAACCAATCCATGCCTAGAATCAACCCATAGCCCATGAAACCCGAAAACATAAGCATTACACTTAAACTCAATACTTAAATAGCAATTCTCGAATCCTTACAAACCAAAGATAAATGAGCCGAACCGCCAATTGGATTTGAGACAATAATGGGATCTTCTACTATAAAAGCACGAAGGTGCAGAGACTCAACTATGGAAGCAGATATAAACGAATGTGAAGCGCTAAAATAAAAAAGAGTACTAACATGATGATCAAAAAAAGAAAAACTAGACTTTTTCAACTGAAACTCTACTACCTCTCTCAGGTATGCTGGCGGTGAGAGCATGCACTTGCCCTCCTGAAAATCCTATCCTTTGTTCTTGCCTTTGGCCTTAATTATATGACCCGCTATACCGTAGAAAAGACACTTCCTCTTGTTGCGGGATCTATTATTTCTTCCACCCTTCTTATATTCCAATCCCTTGTTTGTGATTCTTCCCCTGTGGCCTCTTTATCTTTACCTCCTTTGTGAACCATGTTGACAAGTCTCTCGAAGGTTGCCTCCATCGCACGAAAACCCTACAAAGCTTGGAAGAGAATTAGCCGCAGGTAAAACTACTGCGACTATGGATGGAGGTTAGGCACTTCTTCGCCCTTTGACAGGTTTCGTAGTCTCATCAAGCCTACGGAACCATGCCGCGATGAGGTTATCTCCAATAAAGCCAAGAGCCCCAGAGACTCAGGAAACAAGGATTCAAATAGAGGATCAAGAGATAGTGCATGTGGCTTTAGGGAATATGCCTTTAAAACAAAACATTTCATTTGAAAATGCTTCTTTTAAAACCGTTTTGGAAATAATTTTTCAAATCTTTTATCTGATCCAGTAACCTTCAGCTTTGATACCAAGTGTAACACCTCACCTCCGTTAAGGTCACTCACAAAGGAAATGTCTTAACTTCGGTGGAGCGTTTTAGGTAAAAGTAGCAGATAAACTACAAGACAGACAAATAAAGCAGGAAAAAATAAAGTCATTTTATAAACAATGTGGTTCAGTCAACCTTTTACAACAATTGTCTCAATCATACTTAAAAGTAATACATAGAACTTCTGTCTTGATTCAAAAACTTCCAAGTATAAAAGAAGCATAAAAATAACAAAGATATTCCCCAATAAAGCATGAACCATCCATAGCACTAGAAGAGAAAGTCCAAAGCAATACATCGACTATCTTTGAGCTTGGAAAGAAAACTGAGCTAAGAGGTAATATTTCCTCCTAGTGAACCTGGAGGGGGAAACGGAAGAAAAGAGGCGAAACAAACTATGTCAGAAAAAAGTCTGGTAAGTCCAGTGACTTTCAACATGTAAATAGGCAAAAGCATCATGACATGAACAAAATGAATATAAGACAATATCGTGATAACATGGATAACAAGATAACCTATGATTAGCATATGAAATGATAAGGCAAGATAAACTGAATGTGCTTCTACTCTTTCTCTGCTTCGCTACTGCCTTGTTATTCTGATTTTTCTATCTCTGCACTGCCTGACTAGTGTCCCAACTAGTAATCTGTGTACAATGATAATATTACAATGTGATCCCAATCCCCGCAATTATGGTAGCCTTCAGGTGTACATCTAGTATGAGGATCTTACCTCAATCAGCCTAATTGCCATGAAGATGTTAGATCTACCCTTACTACCCTATCGATCGGCTCTCTACTTGTATTAATGTTTCATGTGTCTGTGTCAATCGGCCCTCTCTTGCGTGTAGATACCCTGTGCTGGTCCCACCATAAGGTGTATCAATCCTTATGATAGCAACCCGACACGATTCAAGATGCACAGTGTATAACTACTAGCACACAATGCCTGCTGTTTCCCACTTTGGAGTACGTGCATGCCCGTAATCCGTTGGAACCTACATTGACGTACCCCCTGCCGCTATTTTGGCCACTTATAATCAGCCCAGTAATCGTGCCCCATCCTGCCTAGTTTCAATGTACCTTGATACACCTATGTGGGTTACTACTGAAATAGGTCCCCGTTACTTGGGTTTCTTACTGGTTAAGTTGTGGGCCTATAATTACTAATGTTACCCACCAACTTGATGTGTACTTAATCTTCCCACTGATTCAAACATGTTTACTTAATGGTTAAATTTGTGGGCCTATATTTACTAATATTACCCACCAACCTGATATGTACTTAACCCTTCACTAATTCAAGTATGTCTATTTTATGGTTAATTTTGTGGGCCTATATTTACTAATATTACCCACCAACCCAATATGTACTTAACCCTCCACACATTATGTCATATTGGCTAAGTGTTATCCATTCATGTTAACTTAACCCACCCACTCATCATGTCATGTTGGTTAAGTGTTTCATATTAACCCTTCTCACTCGTCATGTTGGATTGGTTAAGTGTTTCCTATTAACTTAACCCCGTTTATTCATCATGTCATTTTGGTTAAGTATTCCCATTAACTTAACCCCATTCGTTCATCAAGTTACACTGGCTAAGTGTTTCTTGTTAACTTAACCCCAAGCGTTCATCATGTTGTATTGGTTAAGTGTCATCAATCAATTCAAGTTAACTTAATCCCCCACTTGTCGTGTTACATTGGTTAAGTGTTGCCTTCTTGTGTTAACTTAACCCTTCCACGAATCCTGTTATATTGGATAAGTATTGCTCCCCTGTTTAACTTAACCCTAACCATTCATCATGTCATATTGGCTAAGTGCTTCTTATTGACTTAACCCTTCTCATTCATCATGTTGTACAGGTTAACTTAACCCTGCTCACTTGTCTAATTAACATGTTATAACGATTAAGTGTTCTAAATTAACTTAACCCCACCTTCTTGTCTAACTAACATGTTATAATGGTTTAGTGTTCTAAATTTACTTAACCCCGCCTTCTTGTCTAGTTAACATGTTATAACGGTTAAGTGTTTTAAATTTTACTTAACCTTACCCTTCTTAGCATGTATGTTTATTAGCATTAATTAATTTATTAATGCCCCAATGTCTCACATTAGAACTGTTGTTTGCGGTTGCTGGATGTGCCCGGCAGTTCCGGGCAGACTTCTACCGCAAACTCATTCTAACCTTGGGTTTTGGACTAAATACGCTAACCACTCACATTAGATCTGTGTTGTTGCGATTACTGGATGTGTCGGGTGGTTCCGGGAAGTTTCACACCGCAACTCAATCTAACCTCAGGTTAGGCATATTTATCTTTTAGCATATTTCCAATACATGTCCAAGTCTAGATTTTATATGCTAATCATCCCAAATTCACACAACTAGTCATGTTCCAATTCTCAAGTTATACCCCAACAAAGCTGATTGCAAGTTATGCCCTACAAATTCAAATTCGAGTTATTATTCAAAATAGACACCCAATTTTCCCAAATTTGCAATAACAGTCATGCCCCAAAATCACAATATACATTATGATTGGCGTCCCAACCAATAGTTATGCCCAATCTAAATTAATATTCCAAATTATATTTTTCGCCGAATCTAGATTTAATATTTTAATTTACCCCCAAGTTCAAACAGTAACAATTATGCCCCACAAACTTGATATATATGTCAATTAACCCAAACTTGCAGTTATCATGATAATAATACCCAACATCACTTACAAGTTATACCCAACTCTCAATTACAAGTTACGCCCAATAGTACATAAAATTGATTAGGTCCAATTCCCCCGTATTCCAATCGTATATATGTATAACAAGATTTCGTCTAGGTTCGAGACAACCTAAATCCATAATAAAAGGGAAAGAAGAGGAAACATTAAAGATTAGGCATAAAATAGCCATACGACGCTAGATTTGATAATAGTAATATCAGGAAAATAAAAGAAATATAGATCTGAATTACATCGCAGGCATAAATCTGATAGATTACATTTGAATAGCATCGCAGGCACTATTCTGATAAAATATATTTGAATAACATCGCAGGCACAAATCTGATAAAATAGATTTGAATAACATCGCAGGAACAAATATGATAAAATAAAGTTGAATAACATCGCAGGCACAAATCTGATAAGATAGATTGGATAAATCTGAAAAGGATTATCTCACAATCAGGTATAGCTTGGATTCAAATGATTACAAGCCAAGAAATTAAATTAAGAATTCACATCTGAAAGTAACTTGAACTTACAAAACAAAGAACAATTCTTGTTTTCTAGGATCTGTTTTCTGAAATTGAAAAGTTATCCTTTGATGTAGACTATTGATTCTCTTGTTTAGCTTTTATTTGTAGATTCTAACTTGTTTTCTGTTTGCTTTCTAGTTAGAAAAGAATGGTGGCTATGTTAGGTTGACCATGGACAGCATGACGGATTCTTAGAATGAAATTCAGAGCTCTAGGGTTAGGGTTTGGAGTGGTTTATATAGAAGTTTAAATTAATGAGAGCCGTTAGATCTACCTAGGAGATATCAGAGCCATCCAGACCAAACAGAGCCAACCGGAAGTCGCCACATATGCCCTAATGACTCAGAATTCGACCACCAGGCCAAACAGAGACGGACACATCAGCAGAGAGGTAGAAAAATTCGTCACATGAACTAGATAAAAAAGGGGTCGACTCCATAAGGGGGGTCGACACCTATGTCGACTCCCCTTGCGGGAGTCGACACCCTGAGCGGGAATTTTCCCACTCAGCCTATTCCGCTTGAATTTCGAATTTTGAACTTGGTTTGAGATGTTTAATTAGTATTCATATTTTCTGTTTTAACTTGAAATCTTCTGAACTCCATAACTTCTTCATACGGAGTCTGATTCACGCAAACTCGGACTCTATCTCAAGCATAATTCCGAGACGAACGCAACAGTGCAACTCATTTCCCTTAATTCCCAATTTTAAAATTAAATATTCTTTAATTTGTTACTTTAATATTCACAGGAAATACGGGGTGTAACATTCATATAAACATATGAATAACTCAACACTCAATCAATTGAATTAAGGCATTTAGTTGGCTGAATGCACAACTAGGGCTTATGCACGCTCCTTGGGCAAAATCTTATATATATATATATATATATTTAGTGTCATGCTATATATATATATATCAATTAAAGCTTTTGGAATTCATTCTTCAATTCTTTATGCTCTTAAATTCTATTCTACAATATTCTCATGCAGTAAATGTTAGTATACGAGAATATAGTTGTATATAGTTATCTCAATCAAAGCATCATAAAATAGTGGTTCTAACAATCTCTCCCTTTTTGATGATGACAACTATATATGACATATAATTACAGAGTATTGCTCCCTGTGTGTATATGCGATAGCTTCTCCAACTTCATCATCAACATAAGGAATAAAACCAAAGAATTGGAAAATATAAGAATATATATAAACATGGGGTACATGAACATCCACAAACAATAAGAATAGACATGTATACATCACAACTACATCAACCCATCATAAATAACACAACATAAGTCTTACACCAAGAACAACACACATGATGAATTTTGTCTTGGAGTTATACATAACAACAAGCACACTTAATAAATTGAAAAAATTGTATTTAAATAGAAATTTAAAAGGATAACTCTTACAAAGAATAATTTCTTGTGCTTGTGTCTTCATTACCTTCATCACCCTCTTCATCAATGCCATTGTATTCCTTAACTTCATCATTTAAGGACCACTAGAAATGAGTCGGATTAAACACCTCGGTTGATCAAGATATAGAGCAATAAATCTTCTCCCATATCTTATTTAGAAACCCTTTATTAGAATTGAATCGTCTTCGCGTTTGTTTTGTAAATGTTTATTTGACTGTGGAGTTTTGATTGATTTTAGGGAAGGGTTATCAACACATTTTTGGGATGGCATCGGAACTTATAACTTGAATTCCATCATCTCTTCCTGTTGAGTAGAGTGAGTAGGAATGGTAGTACTTGGCTCGAAAGGTTGTGCTATACCTTGTTGGATATTCTCTTGCCACTCTTGGAATGAAATGATTTGAAGAGAGGTAGGTCTTAAGGGGAATACCCATTAACCTAAGTGCTTTTAGCCTAATTCGCCAACCTTGGAGAATTCGAATTCGGATAGGTGCACTTGAAAATGTTGGACAATATGCATAATATATATGCTCCATAGCAAATGGTCATATATTTGTGTTTATAGGTGATGTCCTAAAACTCATCCATTATGATCTTTCCCCAACTGACTTGCTTATCACTATAGATGGCATAAAACGATTAGAAATCTTGTTTGTAAACTTTTCATAACTACTGATGTGAGGGTGCAAAGATCGGATGAAGGAACGATGAATAATACGTGCTTGAGGACGTAAAGAACTTGACTTGAGATTTTTCATATATGTTAGTGTGCGTGAAATAAATCTACATGACACTTCATCATGGTTTGTCATACTAATATCAATATCATGTATATCAATCCAAACCCATGGACAGTGAAGGATTTGTCCTCTCCTTTGAAGAGGAAAAAGGACATTTACTCTAGACACTAACGACCAAACATAATCTTGTTTATTTTGTGGTTCTTAGTGGTCCAAGTTCATATTATCTAAGAATAACTTAATCAAAATATGTTCAATTTTAACGTTATTTGCATAAGTGAAACTACGATCTATTTGTTGAATTTGATAAAAAGCGAATTCAGGGAATTTAACAAAGCAAATCGGGAATTTTTTTGAGATTTTCATGCTCTCGAAATGTTGGACGGAAATATCATTCCAAAGCCACTCCATATTTGTTGATCGAATGGTACTATAGATGCTTTGCCTTTATTTGTCTTGGAGTCATTTTGGAAATTTTGAATTTGAATTTGAATTTTATGGTAAATAGTAAAAAGGTGAAAATGAGGGCTAGGTTCTTTGAGTTTTCGAAGGTAAAAAGTGAAGGATAATAGTGAAAAGTGATTATGTAGTAGGTGAAAATGTATTGATTTTCGGGTTGGTACTTATTTAAAAATGAATCCTGATAAAATCAGCCAGCTCAATTATGAATTCATCCATTTATTTATAGGAAAAAGTAACCTGTATGTAAATAGTTCATTTGGGGTAAATTCAGCTGGTTGAATTTTTTATTTAGTCAACTGAAATCTATGAGAAATTTTATTCCCTTCGAATAGTTAACTGACTCTAGGGATTCAGCTATCTGAATTTAGACAAATAGCTCATATTCACTTATTTTATTCCAAAACATATAGAACTTTTTTTTTGCATTATTATGATTTGCAAAGAAAATGCAATATAAAAACATAAGAAATATTATAAGCAACAATCAAAGTTATATATTATTTAGACGGACTTGGAATCTTGAAATTTTGAGGTTCGTCCTTCTGATTATTGTTTGGAGATTTTCTATTAACACATTCTTTATGAATTTAGAGGGACAAGGGATGTTGAGGTGATGGTTCCCACTGGTCACGACGAGAAGGAGATGTTGGCTGATGATTGCTAGATGTGGATCCATATATTCTTAATGCAATTTGTTCCAGGAATCTTAAATGTCTTGCATTTACTTTTTATTCATAGTACATTTCTCATTGCAACTCCAATGTTTCCCATTGATAGTGGTGAATATCGCTAATTTTTCTTTGGTCGAGGGATAACCATGAAAGAGAATACGATTCACTTTTTTCTTGTCTGGAGTATATCCAGTGTGAGTATAAGGAGGAATGAAACATGAGAAAAAAGAGTGCTTATAACATAGGGTTAGTTGGATAGTTGAGTCGGAAGATGGAGTAGAAAAGGAGAATTTAATGAATCATTTCGAGATGACATTATTGAGAGGAGGGTGAGTTTAAAAAAAAGCATAGGGTTTATGAAACATGCTTGAGAGAATAGTTTGCTAAAAGTTTTATGGCATTTGAGAATTTTATGGAAATGAATAATTCGATAGAAAACTCAGACTAGTAGCTAAACAATAGGAAATTTCTAAGTTAATTTTTTTATTAAGTTAAGAACCATAAATAACAAGTTTTATGACAAAAACATAAAAATTTACATGCTAATGATATTAAGTTTATAAATCTCTTAACAATATATTGTAGAAATAGATTTAATTATGTAATAGAATATTTAAGTTTTTGAATCAAAAATAAATTATAGTAATAATATATATTATAAAAAATAAACGATTAATTACAGTATTTTCTTGATAAATAAAAATTCCATTTTCTAATTGTTTAATTTGTAAACCGAGAAAATATGATAATTCACCCATATATGACATTTTAAATTCTTTGGTTGTTATATTAGTGAATTCTTGACATAATTATTCATTCGTATAACCAAAAATTATATCATCAACATAAATCTGTTTTATTAAAATATCCTTTTTAGTTATTTAAATAAAAATTGTTTGATCAACCCTTCTAATTTCAAATCCCAAATTTATTAAATAGCACTTAAGACATTTGTACCTAGTACGAAATGCTTGTTTTGGACCGTATAAGGGTTTCTTTAGTATATACATGGTTTTGAAAATTTTCATGTGTAAATAATGGAGATTGTTCAATGTAGACGTTTTATTTTATATAACCATTTAAAAATGCACTTTTTGTATCCATTTGAAAATATTTGAAATTGTGAAAACATGTGAAAGCTACTAAGATAATATTGCTTCTAGTCGTGTAACTAAAGCAAACGTTTCTTCATAGTCAATTCCTTCTTCTTGATTATATCCTTGTGCGACTAATCTAAATTTATTTCTGTTTATATTACCTTGTTAATCTGTTTTGTTTTTGAGAACCCATTTACTTCAAATGACTTTATGAAAGCTTAGTCTAGGAACGAGTTCCCAAACTTAGTTTCATTCAAATTGATTTAGTTCTTGCATTGTCATTATTCAATATTCATCAGCAGAAGCTTCTTTTGCATTTTCAGGTTATATGTTAGAAGGGTGACGAATGTCATCTTGATGGGCACCAACAAATTAACCGCACCGCCTTCTCTTTTTATGCCAACTCCAGTTGTTGAGGCTAAAGGTCTCTGATTACCCTTCTTCAAGCATGTTCTTCACTTTGAATGTCATGTTTCCGATTCTGATACGTGCAACTGATTACCACTAATTTAAGCACATATTTCTTAGAGAAGGGTGCATATAGTGAAGGAGAGTTACTCCACCAGACTGATATACATTCATGGAGATCAATATATGTGTATTAGAAATGCAACGCCAAACATCATTCGAGGTTTGGATAAACCAAAGGAAATTCTCCCACTGAATTGTGTGATAAAATAGACAGGATCCCTTGCTCTGAAGATCTGAATGTCGAACTATTGTCAATTTGTAATATAGGAAAATTCCTCAAGGGTCAACAAAACCAAACATTCATTCAATATCAATTATTCTTCGTTCTTTATCCTATTTGCTTCAAAACGTTAATTGATCCAAGTGGTTTTCAGATAGGATTCACCCAAATTTGATCTCGGTCTCCTCAAATCAATCATTGTAAGATACTATTTAAGTAGTATTGGATGTTCTCCATTTCTTAATTCATTACTTTAAAAAACATCCTTTAGCGTGTATAAATTCTAATATTCTTCAGGTATATATATATATAAACCATGTTTATTTTTTATTCTTGGATGGTAAATAAGATTTAGTATGATAGATCCAAAGAAATCATGCTCATTCTACTGATATTAGTTTCAGAGTTCAATCTCTACTATTCATCGAATAATGAGGTAAACAACTTTTATATTCTCATGAATAGTAAGGATCACCTCCTCGCAATACTATACAAATAAAAAAGATCTTTTATAATAAATTCGGCTCATTTACCTTAAGAAAACTGGATCTTTTATACTTAATTCATTTTCAACATTTCAACTGTATCTATCCCTCGCCCAAAAATGAGCCATGTGATCCAGGTCACTCGTTACTCCAGAACATCTACATCGTTAAACACCTGCATCTATATCTTAGAAATAGAAAAATCAAGCATCCTCGTCTGCTTAGTAGAGAAAAAATTAAATCACTTGCTTGTTTCTTTTTGATTGAATTCAAGTATTTAACATCTTTAAATTATTCACAGATTTCCGAAAAACCTTCAAATTACTTCATTAATTGTTTAAAACATTCGTCAAATATTTGGAGAAGATTTTTAAATTTTAAAACACTGGTTTCGATTATTATTGAAAAATGCCACAAAAGGTACTATGGGAAGTATATTTTAGCATAACTGGTCAGAACGACTTTTTAATCATTCAAAACTTCATGTATTCAACTCAAATCACTTTAAACATTTTAAATGACTTATGAGATTTATTCTACATCTTTATTGAATATAAAATCTCATTTTCAAATAAGTGCATTTTTTGGATTTCGTACTGCAAAGCCATAATATTTGTCAAAACTTATTTTGGTCATACATCAAAATCCAATTAGCGGAATCTTGATTTTTTTTACTTTTTGGAAAGCAAGATTATAAGAGTTCGAAAAAATATTACACCGCATATTTTTCCATATACAAAAGATCAAATTTTAAGTCGTGTAATCATGAGTTACCATTCGTGACATACCAAGTTTTCTTCAAATTTCCTATTCTTTCCAAACTTCGTTTTAACACTTATATGTGTTTATATCTTATTTCTAAAACATCTTAAATCATTTTCAAAGGAATTGATCATTTCATTCACTAAAAAAAAATTGATTTCCTCTGTGCTTACCAATGTGTATTTAACATTGCTTCTTAAATAATCCATACAAACAACATAATATCAACTAACCTGGAAAATAATCATCATAACATGCATAAACATTATAAACCATCATTTTAGCAATCATAGGCACTTCATTAACATATGGATAGTTAAGGTTAATTACAGTTTTGTTTCTCATATTTAACTCGAATTAGATGTTATAGAAACTCCTTATACTCTCCTTAGACCATTCTGGAATGTTCCTACTTCAAGTGTGCTTCTCCTAATAGGCTCAAGGCACCATCATTCTTCCTAATGATTTTGACCTTCACTTAAAATGGAGAGTGCTTGGTCTAAATTTCATCGAGTGGTGGTGACTTATGAATGTCAACGCCAGGCGATTTGGCAATGACTTCAATTCCATGGGATGATAATTTGAGTGACCTTTTTCTATATGTTTTGTAATAGAATATAAACTATTAACGTGCTTATGAGAAGGAAGAAGATAAGAATTGAGGGGTAAGGAAATAAGACGAAGTAGTGTGATATTTATAGCAAATTTTAGAAAATAAAATATAGGTTGGAAAATTTTTAAAAACCCCTTTGTGTCCTCTCAAGTCACGGCTGAACCATGTCCATAGAGCATGTCATGTCATGTCTAAGTTCATAGGTGTGTTAGTGTATGGTTGTGTAAGAGGTATATTATTATTTTAATATAGTAAACTCCTTTTGCCTTTATTTACTTAATTTTTCTAGTCTTTTCTTATCTTAATTAGTCTCCTCATTAACTTCTTATGTATTTGTTACCATGTCCATATATGTGTGCATATATATCTTATACCTTTTCACAACTTCTATTCATCAAACCATTAAGAATATAAAATCGATTTATTGGTCAAATTTTCATTTCAAGTTAAGCTATTTTTCTAAGTAAAAAAAAATTGAAATTGATTTTCTTATTATTATGAATAATAAAACATGGTAATTTAAGTAATAAAATTCTATTAAATCATATTAATAATTATTTCCAAATATTGGTATCTTATCTGTTTAATTCTAGTATCTTTTTCTTCTGTCGACATACTAAATATATAATTTTTGAAATCTTCTGGCATATTATTACTAATATATTTTAGAATATTTATTATTATTAAATTTAAAAGTAATATGGATTTTGTTTAGTTAAAATCTTTTATTTATTCGAATAAAAGTGGCTAAATTTCCAAGTTGTTACATTCTTCTTCCTTAAAAGAATTTCATCCTTGAAATTTAATAATAAGAAAATAACTCAAGAAGGTTCTACTTTTCTAAATCACAGATATACAATGATATTCACATCAACCTCAAGTTGCATACATTAGTTTTAAACAAGATGAAACTCAAGATATGATTTCTTCTTTCTTTCCTCGGTTTTCTAAGTATAATCATCCGCATCTCCACTTCACTAAACCTTGACTAATCTAACAACCTTCTTCTTTAACCGTATTTCCTCGTGATCAATGATCTGAACTAGTTATCTTCCTATAATCTTGAATATGAATCATAACTGTATGTAGAAGAAAAACAAAAAAAAACTGATTTGTTCGACCACTTGCTGCACTTGAAACTTGGTCTATCTAGATCACTTCTGCACTTGAACTTGTATATTCATGCTGTTAAGAAATGCCATGAGTTTCATCATGACTTTGAGCTGTTCCTGCTTGTTATACATGCATGCACCATGTGATCATTCAATCTGAAAGAAAGTGAAACTTGCTTGCTGCCATACACTTATACATGCTGTTTTATCACCATGTAGCTGAAAGCTCCTGAAATGTTTTGTCCACCCTGTTTTGCACTATTGTACACCACCATGCTATGTTCATGCTTCGACCCATTTCCTTGCTGGTTTGACATTTCATGAGCACACACTTGTGCTTGCTGACTTGTTGTATCACCATGCTTGCTCGGCCATGCTGTTTCATGCTTACACCACCCATGTTCATTTTGCACCATTTGCTGTGAGCTCGACCATTATAATTGTTGGCTTGAATCATGCTTTGTTGACTTTGACATTTGCACTGTGTCGAGCTTGGTCCATGTGACTGCTCCACAGCTGTATACACTGATTGGCGAGGCAGTGCACACGTGTATTTATACACGTGTGTATTTGCAGCCATCAGAAAATTTCCTGTCCCTGTACATATACAAATTGTCTGTCTAGACACAGATGAATCAGGTCAAGTCATGAAAAATGATGAGAAACACACCAGAAATCTGAGGCAAATAAATTTAAAAAAAAAAACTTATATTTGCATATATTCAGCATTATTTCTATTGCAGTGTACTGTGTGTTTCTGTTTCATGTGACAGGTAAGAAGATGAGACTGGACTGAAGTGATTGGACTGAAACCTGTGAAGGCATAATACAAGAAGACAGAAGGCAGAAAACAAGAATAGTGAAAGAGTGTAAAAGTGTATATGAAATGCAAAGAATGTACATAAAACTAAGTGACAATGTTATAGTGAGGAGCAGTGTATGAATGTAAAATGAGAGAATTGTACTGGTATTTGTAATAAACAAATTTGTTTGAAATAAAATATCATTTTATTGTTGTCAAAATAAACTTGTCTATCGTATTCAGTTTATTTACAAGTACAAACTTCTGTGAATGTATATGAAATGTGATGCGTTCAAATAGTGGAGTTATAAATAGTTGTACCGTTTGAATGTTAGAAATATAATATTTATATTTTAAATAAAATACAGTAAATATTTGATTTTCTGTACAGATGTATTTTTATTTAAATATAAATATTACATTCCTGTCTGTGATGTAAATATAGAACAGTACAGTAACAAACACATTTATAAAATATATTTGGTTGTTATCATCAAACAAAAATCATATAATTGTGTATACAACACCGTTATATACAACAGGCATGTCTGTCAGGGAGTATGTTAACAAGTTTGATCAATTGGTGGGGTTTGGTTTGGAACTAGTAGATACCCTTCACAAGAAAGCTTTAAGGTTTGCCAAAGGACTGAATGAACCCCTCCATGGGTTGGTTATGTCTCATATTCCGATGGGAGCAACTTTTTAGAAACTTGTTGATATGGCATTGAAGCATGATGAAGACAAAGGTGAAAAGAAAAAGGCTAAGGTGGAGGAAACACAAAACAACAAAGTGTGGCCCAAGAATGAACAACAGCAACAAAAGAAGGGCAGTAAGAACGACAAAGCTCGAGATAAGACAAAATGCCATCATTGTGGACACAAAGGTCATGTGATCAAGGATTGCAAGAAAACAAAGAACGCTCGTTTCCATTGTGGAGGAGTCGGACAACTTATTAAGGATTGCCCGAAGAGGCAAGGATAGGGTCAAACGGCAGGATCTTCTAGAGGGCAGGTGCATGGTCTTGTGGCCAGCGCGCCAGATAGAGGTAGGATAGTTTCTATCGAAGGTTCTATTTCTCTTTCCAATCATCTAATTAGAACTCTTTTTGATTCTGGCGCTTCGCATTCTTTTATATTTGATTCTGTGGTTAAGCCTCTGCTCCTTAATACTAGTACGGTTTGGACCCCGTTATTGTCTCAAACCCCATTGGTGATACGACTCATTTATCTATGATTTGTTGGGGTTTGAGAATATATGTGTTAGGTGTTTAGTTTGAGTGCCACGCATATGTGCTTGGTTTCATGGGCAATGGTTTGATTCTAGGGATGGATTGGCTAGCCATATATGGTGCCATTCTAGATTAAGAGAGGAGGGTCATTAGACTTTTGACTTGCCATGGAAGGACCCTCAAGATTTCTTGTGACCCTAAAGGTCTATCATGCTTAGTTTCCTAGAGTCGCTTGATGCATCTATCGATGACTTATGATTTATACTAGTAGTCTGTGAGTATCCTAAGGTTTTTGAGGAGGTTCAGGGCTTACCTTTGAGGTGCGAGATTGACTTGCGTATATATTAGTGGACAATGCAAAGCCAGTTGCATTTCCTGTGCGCTATATGGTTCCAAGGGAAAGGAGGGAGCTCAGCAATCAAGTAAGGGAGCTACTTGAAAAGGGTTTATTAGGTGAAGCATATCTGAATGGGGTGCTCCGGTGGTATTTTCCACTAAGGCGGACGGTTCGCTTCACTTATGTTTGGATTATAGAGAGTTGAATAAACTCACTAAGAAGAATAGGCACCATCTTCTGAGGATAGATGATCTGTTTCACCAACTTGGTTGTGCATCTGTTTTCTCTCAGTTAAACTTGGCCATGAGGTTTCACCGGTTGAGGGTGGCCGAGGACAGTATAGACAAGACCGCTTTTAGAACTCCAGATGGTTTCTTCGAGTGACTCACCCTGCCTTTTGGGTTGACGAATGCACCCGCCTATTTTGTTGATCTGATGAGTAGGGTGTTTCGGGAGTTTCTAAATAAGTTCGTTGTGGTCTTTGTTGATGACATCTTGATTTTCTCGAAGAGTGAGGAAGTGCATGCCTGACATTTAAGGGAGGTTTTGAAAACTCTCCATGCACACCAGCTTAAGGCGAAATTCTCCGAATGTCATTTTTGGGAGAAAAGAAGTGAGATTTCTAGGGCATGTGGCCTCTAAAGACGGAAGAGCAGTAGATCCTACGAAGGTAGTTGCGGTTCAAGATTGGCATATCCCAAATAATGCAATGGAGGTGAGAAGTTTTCTTGGTTTAGTGGGCTATTATAGGAAGTTCGTTATGGACTTCCCAAATATATCAGCCTCACTCACCAGACCAACAAAAAAGAATGTGGCATTTTCTTAGGATATAGACAATGACGATGCTTTTCAGCAATTGAAAATGGCTCTGACAATAGCCCCAGTCTTAATCTTGCCGACGGGAACAAAGTGTTCACAATATACACTGATGCATGCAGTACAGGGCTTGGTGCGGTTCTGACGTAAGAGGGATGGGTAGTATGTTATGGAGGTAGACAGCTGAGAGTTGATGAGAAGAACTACCCTACCCATGACTTAGAGTTTGCTTCCATAGTATTCGTGCTTAAGACTTGGCGACATTATCTACTTAGAGAGATGTTCGAGTTGTACACCAAACATAAATCTCTCAAGTACTTTTTCTCACAGAAGGATCTTAATTTAAATCAACAAAGATGGATGGAGTTCCTAGCATCCTATGATTTTGAGATTGCTTAGACCCCTGGTAAGGGTAATGTTGTGGCAGACGCATTGAGTAGGCAGAGGATTACTTTGAGTCCTTTATTTGTGGAGAGGAAAAGCTTGGAGTTTATTTCGACTTTTGATTTTAGACCCTCTAGCGGGTTTATACCGGGTACTGGCATCATTAGAGGTGCGACCTACTCTATTGGACTAGATAGGAACTTTGCAGCGAGAGGACCCACGGCTAGCTGATATCTTGGATTGGGTCAGTAGAGGGTAGACTTCTAGTCACCTCAATAGATATTCCACAGATGATAGAGGGTGGTTGCGACGAGATGGAAGGCTTTGTGTTCCTCGTGTTGGGAATTTGTTGAAGACTGTCCTTGAGGAAGCCCATCATTCTAAGATGACAATTCACCTAGGTGGAGATAAGATGTATAGATATATGAAAAGGGTTTTATTTTGGGCTAGGATGAAGAAAGATATGGCGGAGTTTGTTTCTCGATGTTTGATTTGCTAGCAAGTCAAAGCTAAGCAGAAGAAGCCCGGTGGTTTACTTCATCCTTTGGAAGTCCCACAATGGAAGTGGGAGAGCGTCTCTATGGATTTCGTTGATGGTTTTCCTAGATCAAGGAACGCAATGCCAGTATTTGGGTTATGGTGGAAAGACTTACTAAGAGCGCTCACTTAATCCCTGTTAAGAGAAAGAGGATAGCGGCATGGTTGGCAGCAGTTTATCTTCATGAGATAGTCCGTCTACATGAAGTACCTTCCAGTATTGCGAGTGACCGTGACCCCATTTTCATCTGTGAGTTTTGGAGGAGCTTGCAAGAGGCAATAGGTACACAGTTGTGTTTGAGCACCGCTTATCAACCATAGACTGATGGACAAACGGAAATAGAAAATAGAGTTCTTGAGGATCTTTTAAGGCCGTGTATCCTAAACTTCTGAGGGACTTGGAAAGAGCATCTTCCTTTAGTAGAGTTTGCCTACAACAACATTTACTAGGCTAGTATTGCATGGCACCCTTTGACGCATTGTATGGACGACCCTGTAGATCACTGACTTGTCGGTGGGAATCTACAGAAAGGTTTCTACTTGGACCAGAGATGATTAGGGAAGCTTTAGAAAAGATTGACCTTATCCGCAGATGCGTGAAGACAGCTCAGGATAGGCAGAAGTCCAATGTAGATAGGAGAAAGGCTGGCATTGAGTTTGAAGTAGGAGACATGGTTTTCATCAAGGTATCACCTTTGAGGAATGTGGTTCGCTTCGGATCTTTTGTGAAGTTGGCACCAAGATATATAGGCCATTTCTCATAACAGAAAGGATTGGCTAAATGGCCTATAAAATAAAGCTACCAGAAAGACTGTCCGACGTTCATGATGTTTTCCACATTTCTCATTTACGAAAATGCTTGCACGATATAGCCGAAGCAGTTGAGTCGAGTATGCTTAAGGAAGTAGAGGTGGAATGGGAGGCGACAGTTAGACGAGTCCCTACCTGTATTCTTGGATCAGAAGTTAAGAATCTACGCAACTGAGAAGTCGGGTTGATGATAGTTTAGTGGGAAGATAACCAAGAGGATGCAACTTGGGAGACTGAAGACAAGATTCGTGCTTCATACCCATTTCTTTTCAGGGCTATGTTCTTAACTTCCTTTCCAAAGCATTTATTTGTGCTTGCTTCTATCGTTTAAAAATATTCTATCGATCGAATCATCAACCTTTAGGTAGGAATCCCATGGATGTAAACAAGTGTGTGAGACTTGTTATGTTTGATGGATGCAAGTGGATGCAAGTGTTTGCTACTGGTTTCTCGTGGATGCATATACACACACATTAGGCACTAGATCGGCTCAATCACTCTCATACTGCATATGAATGTGTGAGCATTTTTCTTCTTTTAACGGATGAAAGTGGGTGTATAATCAAACAAATGTTGCATTTAGATGAATGATTAAGCATAGATATAGAACTTACAAGTTATAATAGGATTATTTGCATACATGTTGGATTCATGGCACTGACATACATTGCATTAAGGACGTCTACTGAATCAGTGGACCGCCTGATCTTTCGCATTAGTATAAGGACATACACACACACCTTTGCATATGTTCATATAAGCATTAGAAATCTTTTAAGGACAATGGATGCCTGTGATTAGTGGATGAGTAGATGGATGATGGATGTTAGGATAAACATTATTTTTAACTTCGAAATTTCTTGGACAAAATCCTTTAAGTAAGGAGAATGTAACAGCCCGTAATTTTATAACACACTAAAATGATAAACTAAGGAATACTTAATTAAATGTTGAGGATTAACTAAAACGGACAGCACCATTGCGTTCGTCTCGGAATTCTTCTTAAGATAGACCCCAAGTTTGCGTAAAACGGACATCGTATGAAGAAGATATCAAAGTTTGAAGTTTACATACATACAGGACATTTATATATAAATAAAACTATTCTAGAAAATCAAAATCATAGGCGGGAGAATTAGGTGGGAAATGGTCGGTTAGGGGTTAACCCCCACCCTAAGGGTGTCGATCCATGGGTCTACACCACAACAGGGGTGTCAACACCCATGTTAACCCCCATGTCGACCCCCCCCCCCCCCGCCCAAAGATTCGGGGCAGATCCAGTTCTACGTACGTGGACTTGTTTTCTGAATAGATTCATTAACCCTGGGCCATATAAAGGACCTTAATCCCATTGTTTTATTCATCTAAATCAATGGCGACAATGAGATGCTGCCCCAACTCAGAATAAAATAGCCTATTCTTCTCTAATAACAAGTTATACATATCTAAAGATCAGTGTTCTAACATCTACAATCAATCTTCTGTTCTTTAGATCCAATCACAGTGAGTTTATGTTGCTTTTACATACAAACACCTAAAATATAACCTTGACATGCCTATAAGTTTGGATCTAAGCATATACCTGTAAGTAATTTGAATCATAATAGATATGTCATTAATTGTATATCTATTTCACTTTTTCGATCTCATAATGTCTGTTTATGATATCCCTATTATGTTAAATTTGCCTATTCATGTCACCTTATGCCTATCATGTTAAGTTTTCCTAATCATGTTACCTTACTCCTATTGTGTTAGTTTGCCTAGTCATGTCATCTTATGCCAGTTTTAATTTGCTATGCCTATTATTGTTCTCTTCTCTCCCTCTTCCCCTTTTTCTTTTTATAGTCAGGCTACCTTCGAGCCTAGGCCTATCGCTGAAATACACGAACACATGAAACTGGGAATGATTAATTTGGGGCGTAATTCATATTGTAAAACACGATTGGGAATTTTGGGCAAAATTTGTACATTAAGAAAAAACTTGAGATTTGGGGCCATAATCTATATCTTGACTTAAACCTTGATCTGGGGCATAACTTGTATCGTAGATCGAAAGGGGATTTGGGGCATGATAAACATGAAAATTGGTTAGTAATGCAAATTCCTATATTTACAGTAATTAGAAACTGTAGTCGCGCTTAGGCACGAGGTTAGATTACACTTGTGGTAGAAGTATGACCGGAACCGCCCGGCATATCCGGCGTCCACGGGTGGTAATCTAATGCGAGGGGTCTAAGTGCATGAACACGTAACATGCTAAGACATAAGGTTAAGTCCGACTTGTGGAAGAGGTCTTCGCGGACCCAATCGGCATATCCATCATCCACAAGTTGTAGACTTAATGCGAGAGGTCTAGCACATTATAACCATAAATGAATGATGAACCAGTAGTACTTAACTTGATTGAATCCATAGGGATTACATGAACCAGTTAACTTGAGAAGGGGTTAAGTAAACTTGCTTAAAACAGCGGGAGGGTTAAGTAAATCTTGTGACGGTGGGTAATATTTATATGTATAGGCCCACAAACTTAACTTGTTGAGGTTATGCAATCTTGATAAACTAGTAGGCAAAACATGTTAAAATCTTAGTAGTGGGGATATAATCCTAGGTGAAGCTTGTATCATCTAGTGTGTGGGACCCGTTTCAGTCAGTAACCCACCTTGGTACCAAACAGGGAACCCCGAACTAGGTCGGGGTCTAGGCACGCTTACTGAGCTGATTATAAGAGGTCAATTGAGTGGGGTGTTGACGGCGCATTCCAACGGATTCATGTGTGTGCATGGGTCCGTTTGCTAGGGAAGACAAGACGTTGTGACATCTGTAGATATGGTTTGTGCACATCTCGTAAACAAAGGGTTTCCACTTTAGGAAGGGATATATCCTACTATGGGGCCAGTACAGGGTATCTACGAGTTAGGTAGCCTATCGATTGGGGGTCGTAATTGGGGTACATCTAGTCTTTCTTGTTTAGGATCCTGTTCTTGTCATTGGGGGTTAACACCTATTAATTATGTTGGGCTACCGGTAATTGTATGGGGTAAAACCTCACACTAGAAGTACACCTAAGTCTACCGTCTTGTACTTGCTAGGATCATCTTGTTCTTGTTATACTAGTATTGGTGCAAGAGAGAAAAGTGTCAAAGAAGCGCAACATATTCTATCATGTTTATCTTGTTTACCTTGTTATACCTGCCTTATAACACTGTTATCTCCCTCCAACTTATATGCTTGTCTTGATGCTTTTAATTATTTATACACTAAACGTAACTGGACTTGCTAGACTCTATGTCTGACCCATTTTATTTCCTCTTCTTTCTCTTCCGTTCCCCCTTAAGGTTCTCAGGGTGGGAATACTTAAGCTTGATCGGGAATCTACTTTTCTGCTTGGAGCTGCTTAGGTGTATTGCTCGATTTCGCATTTGCTCTATTATAGCTATATTTTGGGGATTATGCCGTTTTATGTATTATTGTACTATGATGATGATTTTTATACAAGGTAGAAGTTTTATGTTTTCGGTATTCTAGACTTATTATGTAATTGGGTTTGAACCACGAAGCTTTTCTATTTAATAAAGTTTTTAATTCCGCTGTTATTTTATATTTGCCTTGTAATGTTTCTGTCACTGTTTACCTATAACACTTCATGAAACTTAATGCATTCGGATAAAGAGTGACATTAATGGACGTGGGGTGTCATATTTGGTATCAGCGCTGAAGGTTACTAGATCAGATAAAAGATTTTGAAATTTGTTTTAAAAAAGGTTTTAAAAGAAAGCATTTTCAAAAGAAAAGTCTGTTTCGAAAAACATATTCCCCAAATCCATATGAAATATCTTTCGATTCTCTGTTTGAATCCCTTTTACCTTTCTTTTCAGCATGTCTGCGGAACCTAATATTTTAGAGGGCATACAGATACCGGCTTAGTTTCATAGGTATCTGACGGCTACGACACCTGCCGAAGGCCAAGCAGAAGCCCCTCCCCCAGCTGCAGCCGTCATTCCTCCTCTACATGCTGATAATTCCTCTATGATATGCAAAGATTTTTGTGCTATGGATGGAAAACCATTCCGAGGAACTGAGACTATCGTAGAGGCAAGGAATTGGCTTAAAGAGACGGAGGATTTGTTTGGGATTTTTGAAGTTGACGACCATAGGAAGATTCAGTTGGTCGTTTCGCAGTTGAAAGGTGAGGCCTCATTTTGGTGGGAAGTGACGCATGCGGGACGTCCAGTCAAGACTTGGGATGATTTCCGAGAGAGATTTGAAATGAAGTTTCTTTCTCAAGCAGAGCGAAGTATGCAACTGGAAGGTTTTTGGAGTATAAGCAAGGAGGCATGTCTGTCAGAGAGTATGTTAACAAGTTTAATCAATTGGTGAGGTTTGGTTTAGAACTAGTAGATTTCCCGCACAAAAAATATTTGAGGTTTGCCAAAGGACTGAATGAACCCCTCTATGGGTTGGCTATGTCTTATATTCCGATGGGAGCAACTTTTGAGAAACTTGTTGATATGGCATTGATGCAAGATGAAGACAAAGGTGAAAAGAAAGAGGCGAAGGTAGAGGAAACACAAAACAAGATAGTGTAGCCCAAGAAAGAACAATAGCAACAAAAGAAGGGCAGTAAGAACGACAAAGCTTGAGATAAGAGGAAATGCCATCATTGTGGACACGAGGGTCATGTGATCAAGGATTGCAAGAAAAGAAAGAATGCTTGTTTCCATTGTGGAGAAGTCGGACATCTTATCAAGGATTGCCCGAAGAGGCAAGGATAGGGTCACGGCAGGATCTTCTAGAGGGCAGGGGCATGGTTTCATGGCCTGTGCGCCAGATAGAGGTAGGAAAGTTTCTATTGAGGGTTTGATTTCTATTTCCAATCATCCAGTTAGAACTCTTTTTTATTCTAGCGCTTCGCCTTTTTTACATCTGATTCTATGGTTGAGTCTCTACACCTTAGTACTAGTATGGTTTGGACCCCGTTGTTGTCTCAAACCCCATTCGTGGTACGACTCATTTATCTATGATTTGTTGGGGTTTGATGTGTTAGGCGTTGAGTTTGAGTGTGACACATACATGCTTGGTTTCATGGGAAATGGTTTGATTCTAGGGATGGATTGGCTAGCCATATATGGTGTTATTCTAGATTACGAGAGGAGGGTCGTTAGACTTTTGACTTACCATGGGAGGACCCTCAAGATTTCTTGTGACCCTAAAGGGTCTATCGTGCTTAGTTTCCTAGAGTTGCTTCATTCATCTATCGATGTCCTACGATCTGCACCAGTAGTATGTGAGTATCCTGTTGTTTTTTAGGAGGTTCAGGGCTTACCTCCGAGGTAGGAGATTTACTTTCGTATACACTTAGTAGACAATGCAAAGCCAGTTGCATTGCCTATGCGCCATATGGCTCCAAGAGAAAGGAGGGAGCTCAGCAAGCAAGTAAGGGAGCTACTTGAGAAAGGGTTTATTAGGCAAAGCATATCTGAACGGGGTGCTCCAGTGGTATTCTCCGCTAAGGTGGATGGTTCTCTTTGCTTATGTTTGGACTATAGAGAGTTTAATAAACTCACGAAGAAGAATAGGCACCCACTTCTAAGGATAGATGATCTGTTTGACCAGCTTGTTAGTGCATCTGTTTTCTCTCAGTTAGACTTGGCCGTGAGGTTTCACCAGTTGAGCATGGCCGAGGACAGTATAGACAAGACCACTTGTAGAACTCCATGTGGTTTCTTTGAGTGACTCGTCATGCCTTTTGGGGTGACGAATGCACCCACCTATTTTGTTGATCTGATGAGTAGGATGTTTAGGGAGTTTCTAAACAAGTTCGTTGTTGTCTTTGTTGATGACATCTTGATTTTCTCGAAGAGCGAGGAAGAGCATGCCCTACATTTAAGGAAGGTTTTGAAAACTCTCTGTGCGCACTAGCTTAAGGAGAAATTCTCTGAATATCATTTTCGGGGAAAAGTAGTGAGATTTCTAGGTGTAACACCCCACCTCTGTTAAGGTCACTCGCAAAGGGAATGACTTAACTTTGGTGGAGCATTTTAGTAAACAGAACGGAAACTTACAAGACAGATAAAACAGTAATTGAAAAATTTATAACTTTATTTCAACAGAAGCTTGGTTACATCATTTCAAATCACAAAATCAGAATTCAAGTACAAAATATCAGTCTTGTACAAAAGCCTTCAGGATGCATAGTTTAAAAATCATAATCCCCACAGAAGAAGACGAGCCATACTTTAAGCACTGCAAGCGGAAGAAATCTGGATCAAGCTAGAGTATTCCCTTCTACAAAACCTGGGGGGAAACGGAGGAAAAGGAGGCGAAACAACAAGGGTCAGACATAAAGTCTGGCAAGTCCAGTGACTTTCAGTTATGAAGAGATAATAATAACATGACATGAACATAAAACTGGATGAGAGATAACTGTAACAGGTGTAGCAGATATAACAGAAGAATAGAATGACATAAGCTATTTCTTTACACTTCTCTGCACTAATACTAGTTTAACAGGATTAGGTGTCACCCTAATGTCTAAACTGAAACAGAAACGGGTACAGAATAATTTCCACAGAAGAGAATGCTAGTAATGGGCCTTTACCACCCGAACAGAAACAGACAGAAGCAGAAACAGATTAATTCCTACGGAAAAAGAACGTAGAATTAGGTGTACACTAGTAATTGGGCCTTTACCACCCGAACAGACGGTACCACGCAGAAACAGACACGTGTTGCCACCCAAAAGAAACAGACGGTACCAACAGAAACAGACAGAACTAAGTGTACCCTAAAACCCTACCCCAAGCGATCGGCTCCCTAATACATAAATATCTTGTGTCGGCCCCACAGTAGGGTGTATCATTCCCTAAAGTGACAACCAATTGGCACAGACCTATTTACAGATGTCACGGCGTCTTACATCCTCAGAGGCAGACCGGGATCCATGCACGCACATGACCCGGTTGGAACGCACCATCAACACCCCTCGCCATTATCAGAATGAACCGCTTATAATTAGTTCAGTAAGCGTGCCCGGACCCTACCTACTGTTGGGTCAAAGTTTTGATACCAGAAAGGGTTACTGACTAATATGGGTCCCAAACAACAGATGACACAAGTAATTTCCCTCCTAACCTTGTGTCCCCAGACTAACAGATTTCAGATTAACTTGTTTACAAGTTCAGACATACAGAATTCAGATCAACTAGTTCACAGACAAGTTTTCAGACTAACGGATCAGATTATACAGATTTAACAAACTTACAGATTAACTGGTTACAGATTATCTAACTTTGTATTGGGCCTACGGATTCACGAAACGGGTTTATCAGATTCATTGGTCCAATTGGTTCAACCTTACCCAACACGTTTTACACATCATAATTATCTCAGATTTTCATTAATTAAATATTAATGCCCAAACCTCTCACATTAGACTGACAGTTTGCGGCTACTGGTTAGGCCGGTTGGTTCCGGGCAGGTTTCTGTCGCAAACTGAGTCTAACCTCGGGTTTCAAGCACGTTATGACAAACTTCTCACATTAGAACCTATTGTTTGCGACCATTGGAATATGCCGGGCGGTTCCGGGCAGAATTACGCCGCAAACTCATTCTAACCTCGAGTTAGCCATGTTTATCTTTGCGGCCAATTAATTAATGATTTACCATTTGTACCCACGCCTAATATACATGTCAATTATTCATAACTATAGCCTATTCAGATTATGTCAATAGCGGACTAATTATATCAACTCAACAGATATTGCAGATAACAGATTTTTCAGATTAGGCGACTTAACGGATTTAGCAGATTAGGCAAACTAGCAGATCTAGAATTTTCAACGGACTTAGCAGATGACAGATTTGGCAGATGAACAAATCTAGCAGACTAGGCAGTAGAGCAGAACTAGCAGATTAAGCAATATAACAGAACTAGCAGATTAGGCAAATATAACAGATTTAATCATTCCTTAAAGTTTCACAAACATATCTTGCCTAATTTTAAATTTGGCCTAAGCATGCCTAAATAATTTTCATGATTCACACTATGATCATATACCAAATATAACCATCGATTACTATGCATGTCATATATCCCAAAGATCCCTTACTTAGGTGTTTATTTACATTTAATAGATGTCCTACCTTAATGTAAATCTTTATACCTAAGCCATATTTTCTTTGTCTCAAGTCATATGTTAACATACCATGGTTCCTCTTCTTCCAATTCACAGAATATGCATAGATCTAAATCTAGTTTACAACCTATGTCCTTTTTCTTAAATCAGTCACAGATTAACCATGTCCAATTATTCCACATTCATTATTTGTCCCAAACATTTTAGCATTCGTGCGTTAATCTCTTAGGAGATTGGCGCAGGCTCGTAGTAGCCTGGCTATAGAACAGAAAGAAGAAGAGATACAGAATAAAATAGATCAGAACAGAACATACACAATCTCAAATTCAGATTTACAATCATGTCACAATTATGATTAAAGTTTATATCGGAAAATAACTGCACTTGCCTTGGTTGTATTAAAGAAAGAACTTTAATTGTTGTAGAATCGTTGCAGAATCTTTAACTCTAATTTGAATTGAGTTGCTTAGGTTGATGTTGATTAGCTTCTAGTTTTGATTCCAGCAGAGTAGCGACGCCATTTTTATTTTTATTTAGAACGGAGGTAGAGAAGAATCAGAATAGAATTGTGTGTAGGGAAGGCTAGGTCTTAGGTTGTTTTTATAGGTGTAGCAATTCATTTCAGCCATCAGATTAACCCTAAAACCAATCCGGACCATCAAAAATCGTCCCTAGGCTTCAAAAACATGTTCTGGACCGAAACAGGCCGACCATGTCGACCTGTAGGGGGGAGGTCGACACTATAGTCGACCCCCATGGGGGAGGTCGACTCCCAGGTCGACCCCGACCTGGCCCCCTGGTCGACCCCCAGGTCGACCTGCCCAGTTCTGTGCTGACCGAAACCTTCTGAATCTTCTACATGCCATAACTTCTTCATCCGGACTCCGATTTTAGAAAACTCGGACTCTATTTCATGTAAAATTTCGAGAGGAACGCAATGGTGATGTCCATTTTACCTAATTCCTGATTCTTAAATTAATTATCCTCATTTTACTATCTTTTCCGTTACACACACCGTTATCGAACTAATTTTTCTTCTCTTTCATGTATTAATTAATTCTTCTTATGCATCACCATTATTTACCTATCATAAGCATATTTTCATATATTTTATTTCATTTTTAATTATACTTAAAAATGCGGGGTGTTACATTCTCCCCTCCTTAAAGGATTTCGTCCCCGAAATCTTCAAGTTAAGAAGAATGTGTCCTACCATCCAATCATCCATCTACTCAATCACCAATCACAAGCATTCATTGTCCTTAAGAGATTTATAATGATGTATGAACATATGCAAGAAGTGTATGTATATGTTCCTTGTCTAATGCAAAGATCAGGCGGTCCACTGATTCAGTTGGCCTCGCCGGTGCCATGAGTCCAACATGTATGCAATTTTCCTACTCGATACATATCATTTCTATATGAGTGCACAACCATTCAGTCATATGCAACATCCATGTGCTGAGTCAATCCTTTTGCATCCACAAAAATTAAAAATGCCCACACATCCATATGCAGTATGAGAGTGTTTTCGAGCCGATCTATTGCCTAGTGTGTGTATATGCATCCACGGGCAACCACTAGCAACCACTTGCATCCACTTGCAACCATCAAACATAACATGTCTCAAACACATGTTTACACCCATTAGTTTCTACCTAAAGTTCGAAGATTCGATCGATAGGATACAGTCGAATGATGGAAGCGAGTACAGATAGAACAAAAACTTGGTTCCCATTAGGTATGGGTCCTAAGTATCGGCCCCGAAGAGCGAAACCAACATCAAATTGACACCCAGAGGATTACCCTCTTTAGACAATGTCAAAACTGGAAATCTTATCAGAAGTAATCAGATATTTACAGACTACTGGTACAGATCAGGTTCCCTAATGATTCTTAGGAAGCTAAGCATGATAATATCATACCACAAAAACTCAGAATGTATGCGTCATACTTGATGCCTAACACAAATATCTCTCAAACCCCAATCTATCACAACAGATGAGTCATAACCCTTATGGGTCTGAGTCTACAGCGGAATCAGAAATAATACTAGTATTAAAGTGCAGAGTATCGATTACAAAATCAAAATACCCGAATCAGAAAGAGTCTTAACTCCATAATCAGATAAAGAAATAAAACCTACTATAGGAATTCTCCTATTTCTATCCTAGCCACTAGCCTCAAGAGTGTTCGCCTGCCCTCCTTGTCCTCGTCTCTTCGGGCAGTCCCTAGTGAAGTGTCCCATCTCTCCACAGTTGAAGCAAGTGCCCTTCCTTTTTCTGCAATCCTTGTTCAGATGAGTCGAGCTCCCACAAGTAAAGCACTTTTTCCCCTTCTTATCTTCAGTCTTCTCATCCTTCTTTTGTGTTTCCTTTTTTGGCCCCGCTTTCTTATTCTGTGGTTCTTCCTTCTTTGTCTCTTTCGGGCCCTTGTCTTCCTCGTGCAGTAGTGCCATGTCCACCAATTTCTCGTAAGTCACTCCCATGGGTACGTGGGTCATGGCTAGGCTGTGCAGTGGCTCGTTCAATCCTTTAACAAAGCGGAGAGCCTTTTTATGCTGAGTGTTGACTAAATCCAATCCGAACCTAGCTAGTTGGTTGAACTGGTTGACGTATTCCTTGACCGTCATACTTCCTTGCTTAAGAGATAAGAACTTTTCCAGTTGTAAACTCCGTTCAGCTTGCGAAAGAAATTTTGTCTCAAACCTTGTTCTGAAATCCATCCATGTCTCAACCAGCTTCTCGGCGTTAGTGACTTCCCACCAGTAGGAGGCTTCATCTTTGAGCAGCCATACCGCCAACTGTACCTTCTGCCTGTCGTCCACCTCGAAGATAACGAATAGATCCTCAGTTTCTTTGAGCCAGTTCCTTGCTTCGACGAATGATTCAGTTCCCTTGAAATCCTTTCCACCCATGGCCCTAAAATCTCTACAGATCTTTGAGAAAGCAATTGCACGAGGAGGGGGCGGAGGAGGAAGGGGATCATTTGCTGGACCTGCGGCGGCGGTCCTAGCTTCAAGATATTGACGGAACCAACAGGGTACATGAACACCCACTGGTATCTCAGATGCTTCAGACATACTGAAACGAAAAAGGAAAGATTCAATACGAAAAAAAGGACTGAAGGAAAGATATATGGCTCTTGGGGATCATGTTTTTCAAAATAAGCTTTATTTTTTTTCTGAAAATACTTCCTTTCAAAACCTTTTTGAAAATAGTTTTTCAAAAACTTTTATCTAATCTGGTAACCTTTAGCTCTGATACCAAGTGTAACACCCCACCTCTGTTAAGGTCACTCACAAAGGGAATGCCTTAACTTTGGTGGAGCATTTTAGTAAATAGAACAGAAACTTAAAAGACAGATAAAACAGTACTTGAAAATTTTATAACTTTATTTCAACAGAAGCTTGGTTACATCATTTCAAATCACAATATCAGAATTCAAGTACAAAATATCAGTCTTGTACAAAAGCCTTCAGGATGCATAGTTTAAAAATCATAATCCCCACAGAAGAAGACAAGCCATGCTTTAAGAACTGCAAGCGGAAGAAATCTGGATCAAGCTAGAGTATTCACTTCTACAAAACCTGGGGGGAAACAGAAGAAAAGGAGGCGAAACAACAAGGGTCAGACATAAAGTCTGGAAAGTCCAGTGACTTTCAGTTATGAACAGATAATAATAACATGACATGAACATAAAACTGGATGAGAGATAACTGTAACAGGTGTAGCAGATATAACAGAAGAACAGAATGACATAAGCTATTTCTTTACACTTCTCTGCACTAATACTAGTTTAACAGGATTAGGTGTCACCCTAATGTCTAAAATGAAACAGAAACGGGTACAGAATAATTTCCACAGAAGAGAATGCTAGTAATGGGCCTTTACCACCCGAACAGAAACAGACAGAAGCAGAAACAGAATAATTCCTACGGAAACAGAATGTAGAATTGGGTGTACACTAGTAATTGGGCCTTTACCACCTGAACAGACGGTACCACGCAGAATCAGACAGGTGTTTCCACCCAACAGAAACAGACAGTACCAACAGAAACAGACAGAACTAAGTGTACCCTAAAACCCTACCCCAAGCGATCGGCTCCCTAATACATAAATATCATGTGTCGGCCCCACAGTAGGGTGTATCATTCCCTAAAGTGACAACCAATTGGCACAGACTTATTTACAGATGTCACGGCATCTTACATCCTCATAGGCAGACCGGGATCCATGCACGCACATGACCCGGTTGGAACGCACCATCAAAACCCCTCGCCATTATCAGAATGAACCGCTTATAATTAGTTCAGTAAGCGTGCCCAGACCCTACCTACTGTTGGGTCAAAGTTTTGATACCAGAAAGGGTTACTGACTAATATAGGTCCCAAACAACAGATGAAACAAGTAATTCTCCTCCTTACCTTGTGTCCCCAGACTAACAGATTTCAGATTAACTTGTTTACAAGTTCAGACATACAGAATTCAGAACAACTAGTTCACAGACAAGTTTTCAGGCTAACGGATCAGATTATACAGAATTAAGAAACTTACAGATTAACTGGTTACAGATTATCTAACTTTGTATTGGGCCTACGGATTCACGAAACGGGTTTATCAAATTCATTGGTCCAATTGGTTCAACCTTACCCAACACGTTTTACATATCATAATTATCTCAGATTTTCATCAATTAAATATTAATGCCCAAACCTCTCACATTAGACTGACAGTTTGCGGCTATTGGTTAGGCCGGTTGGTTCCGGGCAGGTTTCTGTCGCAAACTGAGTCTAACCTCGGGTTTCAAGCACGTTATGACTAACTTCTCACATTAGAACCTATTGTTTGCGACCACTGGAATATGCCGGGCGGTTCCGGGCAGAATTACGCCGCAAACTCATTCTCACCTCGAGTTAGCCATGTTTATCTTTGCGGCCAATTAATTAATGATTTACCATTTATACCCACACACAATATACATGTCAATTATTCATAACTATAGCCAATTCAGATTATGTCAATAGCAGACTAATTATATCAACTCAACAGATATTGCAGATAACAGATTTTTCAGATTAGGCGACTTAACTGATTTAGCAGATTAGGCAAACTAGCAGATCTAGCATTTTCAATAGACTTAGCAGATGACAGATTTGGCAGATGAACAAATCTAGCAGACTAGGCAGTATAGCAGAACTAGCAGATTAAGCAATATAACAGAACTAGCAGATTAGGCAAATATAACAGATTTAATCATTCCTTAAAGTTTCACAAACATATCTTGCCTAATTTTAAATTTGGCCTAAGCATGCCTAAATAATTGTCATGATTCACACTATGATCATATACCAAATACAACCATCGATTACTACGCATGTCATATATCCCAAAGATCCCTTACTTAGGTGTTTATTTACATTTAATAGATGTCCTACCTTAATGTAAATCTTTATACCTAAGCCATATTTTCTTTGTCTCAAGTCATATGTTAACATACCATGGTTCCTCTTCTTCCAATTCACAGAATATGCATAGATCTAAATCTAGTTTACAACATATGTCCTTTTTCTTAAATCAGTCACAGATTAACCATGTCCAATTATTCCACATTCATTATTTGTCCCAAATATTTTAGCGTTCGTGCGTTAATCTCTTAGGAGATTAGCGCAGGCTCGTAGTAGCCTGGTTATAGAACAGAAAGAAGAAGAGATACAGAATAAAATAGATCAGAACAGAACATACACAATCTCAAATTCATATTTACAATCATGTCACAATTATAATTAAAGTTTATATCAGAAAATAACTGCACTTGCCTTGGTTGGATTAAAGAAAGAACTTTAATTATTGTAGAATCGTTGCAGAAGCTTTAATCTCTAATTTGAATTGAGTTGCCTAGGTTGATGTTGATTAGCTTCTAGTTTTGATTCCAGCAGAGTAGCGATGCCATTTTTATTTTTATTTAGAACGGAGGCAGAGAAGAAGCAGAATAGAATTGTGTGTAGGGAAGGCTAGGTCTTAGGTTGTTTTTATAGGTGTAGCAATTCATTTCAGCCATCAGATTAACCCTAAAACCAATCCGGACCATTAAAAATCGTCCCTGGGCTTCAAAAACGTGTTCTGGCTCGAAACAGGCCGACCAGGTCGACCTGTAGGGGGGAGGTCGACTCCCAGGTCGACCCCCTGGTCGACCTGGCCCCCAGGTCGACCTGCCCAGTTCTGTGCTGACCGAAACCTTTTGAATCTTCTACAGGCCATAACTTCTTCATCCAGACTCCGATTTTCGAAAACTCGGACTCTATTTCATGTAAAATTTCGAGAGGAACGCAATGGTGATGTCCATTTTACATAATTCCTTATTCTTAAATTAATTATCCTCATTTTACTATCTTTTCCGTTACACACACCGTTATCGAACTAATTTTTCTTCTCTTTCATGTATTAATTAATTCTTCTTTTGTATCACCATTATTTACCTATCATAAGCATATTTTCATATATTTTATTTCATTTTTAATTATACTTAAAAATGCGGGGTTTTACACTAGGGCATGTGGTCTCTAAAGACCGGATAGCAGAAGATCCCGCGAAGGTAGTTGCGGTTCAGGATTGGCATATCCTAAAGAATGCAACGTAGGTGAGAAGTTTTCTTGGTTTACTGGGCTATTATAGGATGTTCATTAAGGACTTGACAAATATATCAGCCCCACTCACCAAACTGACGAAAAAGAATCTGACATTTTCTTTGGATATAGACTAGATGATGCTTTTCAGCAATTGAAGAGGGCTCTGACAACAACCCCAGTCTTGATCTTGCCTGACGAGAACAAAGTGTTCACAATATACACTGGTGCATGTGGTACATGGCTTGGTGCGGTTCTGATGTAAGAGGGATGGGTAGTATGTTATGGAGGTAGATAACTAAGAGTTCATGAGAAGTACTACCCTATCATGACTTAGAGTTAGCTTCTATAGTATTCGCGCTTAAGACTTGGCGACATTATCTACTTGGAGAAAATTTCGAGTTGTACATCGATCATAAATCTGTCAAGTACTTTTTCTCGCAGAAGGATCTTAATTTAAGGCAACAAAGATGGATGGAGTTCCTAGCATCCTAAGATTTGGAGATTGCTTAGACCCCTGGCAAGGGTAATGTGGTGGCAGAAGCATTGAGTAGGCAGAGGATGATTTTGAGTCCTTTGTTTGTGGAGAGGAAAAGCTTGGAGTTTATATTGACTTTTGATTTTACATCCTCCAGCGAGTTTAAACTTGGTATTGGCATCGTTAAAGGTGCGGTCTAATCTATTGGACCATATAGGAACTTCATAATGAGAGGACCCACAACTAGCAGATATCTTAGATAGGCTCAGTAGAGGGGAGACTTCTAGTCGCCTCATTAGATATTCCATAGAGGGTGGTTGTGACGAGATAGAAGGCTTTGTGTTCCCCGTGTTGGGAGTTTGTTGATGACAGTCCTTGAGGAAGCCCATCATTCTAAGAGGACAATTCACCCAGGTGGAGATAAGATGTATAGAGATATGAAAAGGGTTTTCTTTTGGGCTGGGATGAAAAAAGATGTGGCGGAGTTTGTTTCTCGATGTTTGATTTGCTAGCAAGTCAAAGCTGAGCAAAAGAATCCCGGTGGTTTACTTCATCCTTTGGAAGTCTTACAATGGAAGTGGGAAGCGCCTCTATGTATTTCGTTAATGGTTTGCCTAGATCAAGGAAACACAACACCAGTATTTGGGTTATAGTGGACAGACTTACTAAGAGCGCTCACTTAATCCCTGTTAAGAGTAAGAGGATAGCAGCATGGTTGGCAGTAGTTTACCTTCATGAGATAGTCCGTCTGCATGGAGTACCTTCCAGTATTGTGAGTGACCGTGACCCCATTTTCACCAGTGATTTTTGGAGGAGCTTGCAAGAGGCAATAGGTACACAGTTGTGTTTGAGCACCGCTTATCACCCACAAACCAATGGACAGACGGAAAAAGTAAATAGATTTTTTGAGGATCTTTTGAGGCTTCGTACTCTATACTTCGGAGGGACTTGGAAAGAGCTTCTTCCTTTAGTAGAGTTCGCCTACAACAACATTTACAAGACTAGTATTGGCATGGCACCCTTCGAAGCATTGTACGGACGACACTGTAGATCACTGACTTGTTGGTGGGAATCTACAGAAAAGTTTCTACTTGGAGCTGAGATGGTTAAGGAAACTTCAGAAAAGATTGACCTTATCCGTAGACACGTGAAGACAGCTCAGGATAGGAAGAAGTCCTATGCAGATAGGAGAATGGCTGACACTGAGTTTGAAGTAGGAGACATGGTTTTCATCAAGGTATCACCTTTGAGGAATGTGGTTCGCTTCGGATCTGTAGGGAAGTTGGCACCAAAATTTATAGGGACATTTCCCGTTACATAAAGGATTGGCCAAATGGCATATAGAGTAAAGCTACCAGGAAGACTGTTCGACGTTCATGATGTTTTCCACGTTTCTCATTTACGGAAATGCTTGCACGATACAGCAGAAGTAGTTAAGCCGAGTATGCTTGAGGAAGTAAAGGTGGAATGGGAGGCGATAGTTAGACGAGTCCCTACCTGTATTCTTGGATCAAAAGTTACGAAGCTACACAACCAAGAAGTCGGGTTGATGAAAGTTCAGTGGGGAGATAACCAAGAGGATGCAACTTGAGGGACTGAAGACAAGATTCGTGCTTCATACCCATTTCTTTTCAAGGGTATGTTCCTAACTTCCTTTCCAAAGATTTTATTCATGTTTGTTTCTATCATTTAAAAATATACTATCTATCGAATCTTCGACCTTTAGGTAGGAATCACATGGATGTAAACAAGTGTATGAGACTTGTTATGTTTGACGGATGCAAGTTTTTGCTAATGGTTGCTCGTGGATGCATATACACACACATTAGGCACTAGGTCGGCTCAATCACTCTCATACTACATATGAATATGTGTGCATTTTTCTTCTTTTAACGGATGAAAGTGGGTGTATAATCATATGGATGTTGCATTTAGATGACAGATTATGCACACATACAGAACTTACATGTTATAATAGGATTATTTGCATACATGTTGGATTCATTGTACTGACATACATTGCATTAAGGACGTCAACTGAACCAGTAGATCGCCTGATCTTTCGCATTAGTATAAGGACATACACACACACCTTTGCATACGTTCGTATAAGCATTAGAAATCTTTTAAGGATAATGGATGCCTGTGATTGGTAGATGAGTAGATGGATGATGGATGTTAGGATAAACATTCTTCTTAACTTGGAAATTTTGGGGACGAAATCCTTTGAGTTGGGGAGAATGTAACACCTCGTAATTTTATAACACATTAAATTGATAAAGTAAGGAATACTTAATTTAACGTTGAGAATTAAGTAAAACGCACTGCACCATTGCGTTCATCTCGGAATTCTACTTAAGATAGACCTCAAGTTTGCGTAAAATGGACATCGTATGAAGATGATATCAAGGTTTGAAGTTTATATACATTTAAGACATTTAAATATAAATAAAACTATCCCAGAAAATCAAAATCAAAGGCGGGAGAATTAGGTGGGAAATTGGCCCGTTAGGGGTCAACCCCCGCCATAAGAGTGTCGACCCATTGGTCGACACCATAACAGGGGTGTCGACACCCATGTCGACCCCCCCCCCCCCCCCGATCCAGGGCAGATCCAATTCTGCATACGTGGACTTGTTTTCTGACCAGATTCATTAA
This sequence comes from Allium sativum, assembly GCA_030737875.1. Taxonomy (NCBI): domain Eukaryota; kingdom Viridiplantae; phylum Streptophyta; class Magnoliopsida; order Asparagales; family Amaryllidaceae; genus Allium; species Allium sativum. The sequence continues at coordinate 56,973,381 of CM060920.1, read as the reverse complement.
CCTTAGGCTATATAAGGGACCTTAATCCCATTGTTTTATTAATCTAAATCAATGGCGACAACGAGGTGCTGCCCCAACTCAGAATAAAATTGCCTATTCTTCTTTAATAACAAGTTATATGTATTCAGAGATCTGTTCTTCAAAATCTACATTCAATCTTCTATTCTTTAGATCCAATAACAGTGAGTTTATGTTGCTTTTATATATAAAAACCTAAAATGTAATCTTGACATGCCTATAAGTTGGATCTAAGCCTATACCTGTTAGTAATCTGAATCATAACAGATCTGTCATTAATTGTATTTCTAATTCACTGTTTAGATCCAGTCATGCATGTTTATGATATCCCTGTTATGTTAAGTTTGCCTAATCATGTCACCTTATGCCTACCATGTTAAGTTTTCCTAATCATGTTACCATATGCCTATTGTATTAGTTTGCCTAATCATGTCATCTTATGCCAGTTTTTATTTCCTATGCCTATTCTTGTTCTCTTCTCTCCCTCTTTCCCTTTTTGTTTTTATGGACAGGCTACCTTCGAGCCTAGGCCTATCGCTAAAATACATGAACACATGAAATTGGGAATGATTGGTAATGATTAATTTGGGGCATAATTCATATTGTAAAACATGATTGGGAATTTTGGACAAAATTTGTACCTTAAGCCAAAACTTGAGATTCGGGAGCATAATCTATATCTTGACTTAAACCTTGACCTGGGGCATAACTTGTATCGTAGATCAGAAGGGGATTTGGGGCATGACAATCATGAAAATTGGTCAGAAATGGAAATTCCTGGATTTACAGTAATTAGAAACTATAATCGCGCTTAGGCACTATGTTAGAATACACTTGTGGTTGAAGTTTGCCTGAAACCGCCCGGCATATCCAACGTCCATGGGTGGTAAATCTAATGTGAGGTGTCTAAGTGCATAAACACGTAACATGCTAAGACACAAGGTTAAGTCCGACTTGTGGAATAAGTCTTCCCGGAACCAACCGACGTATCAAGCATCCACAAGTTGTAGACTTAATGTGAGTGGTCTAGCGCATTATAACAATAAATGAATGAATGAATGAATGAATGAATGAATGAATGATGAACCAGTAATACTTAACCTATTTGAATCCATAGGGATTACATGAACCCGTTAACTTGAGAAGGGGTTAAGTAAACTTGCTTGAAATAGTGGGAGTGTTAATTAAATCTTGTGGCGGTGGGTAATATCTATATATATAGGCCCACAAACTTAACCTGTTTGGGTTATGCAATCTTGATAAACCAGTAGGCATAACTTGTTGAAATCCTAGTATTGGGGATATAAGCCTAGGGGAAAGCTTGTATCATCTGGTGTGTGGAACCCATTTCTGTCAGTAACTCATCTTGGTATCAAACGGGGAACCTCGAACTAGGTCTGGGCACGCTTACTGAGCTGATTATAAGAGGTCACTTGAGTGAGGGTGTTGACGGCGCGTTCCAATGGAGTCGTGTGCATTCATGGGTCCGCTTATTAGGGAAGATAGGACGTTGTGACATCTGTAGATACAGTTTGTGCATATCTCATAAAAAAAGGGTTGCCACTTTAGGAAGAGATACATCCTATTGTAAGGCCAGCACATGGTATCTATGAGTTAGGGAGCCGATCGATTGGGGTAGTAATTGGGGTACGTCTAGTCTTGATTGTTTAGGATCCCGTTATTATCGTTGGAGGTCAACACCTGTCTGTTTTGTTGGGCTATCTGTTATTGTATAGGGTAAAACTTACCACTAGAAGTACACCTAAGTCTACTATCGTGTACTTGTTGGGATCGTCTTGTCCTTGTTATACTAGTGTTGGTGCAAGAGAGAAAAGTATCAAAGAAACATATTATATCTTGTTTACCTTGTTATACTTGCCTTATGACACTTTTATCTCTCTCCAACTTATATGCATGTCTTGATGCTTTTACTTATTTATATGCTAAAAGTAACTGGACTTGCAAGACATTATGTCTGACCCATTTTGTTTCCTCTTCTTTCTCTTTCGTTCCCCCCTAAGGTTCTCAGGGTGGGGATACTCAAGCTTGATTAGGATTCTTCTTTTCTGCTTGAAGCAGCATAGATTGTATTGCTCAATTTCGCATTTTCTCTAATGTGCCTATATTTTAGGGATTATGCCCTTTTATGTATTATTGTACTATGATGATGATTTTGGTACAAGGTAGAAGTTTTATGTTTTCAGTATTCCAAACCTATTGTAATTGGGTTTGAACCACGAAGCTTTTCTATTTAATAAAGTTTTTAATTCCGCTATTATTTTATATCAATCTTGTAATGTTTCCGTTACTGTTTACCTATAACGCTTCATGGAACTTAATGCATTTTTATAAAGAGTGATGTTAACGGACATGGGGCGTCCACGGTCTCAATCGCTGATGATTCTGTTTGGAATACCATGCAAACTTACCATCTCCTTCATATATATTTCATCCGAACTAGTCGCGGTTCTAGTTTATTTTACCTGGATAAATTGTGCACTCTTGGTTATTCTATCAAAGGTAACCCAAATGATTAGTTTCATTCCTTAATTGCGGTAATCCATCAAAATTTGATCCTACATCCAAGTTAGAACTTCAAGCGGTGAGTATAACCCGGCAACATTTTGCTGATCACTTTTGACCTGTTGGCAATTTATGCATCTACTAATATGGGTAGAGATATCTAGCTTAACGCTTCTCCACCAAATTTTTTTGTTTAAATCTCGATACACCTTGTCAACCCCAGGGTTGATATTCATCTTCTATTGGTGGAATTCTATTAATACTTCTAGGCATAAGTTATCTACCTTTGGAACACAAATTCTCCCTTGAACCCTAGCACCCCCTTATCATCAACCACAAAACTAAAGCCATATCCCAACATTGTATCCATTTTAATCTTCTTCACGTTCGCATCTTCATTCTGCTTATCAGTAATCTTCTCTAACAATGTTAGTGTTACCACCAAATAGGCTATGATGGCATGCTTTCTTCTTAATGCATTTACTACATAGTTGGATTTTATAGACGTATACAGAATATCCATATCATATGATATGAGAAATTCTAACAAACAATGCTGCCTCATATTCAAATCCTTCTGAGTGAAAAGGTATTTCGAAGATTTATGATCTATGAACATCTTGAACTTTTCACCTATTTAACGAACGAAAAATTATTTACCTTGTTTCAATTAAAATCTATAAGGGTAAACTACGAGAAACTCTTACCTAATAAATAATATCGCGTCATCTTAAGTGCAAATATCACAGCTAATAATTTTAAGTAGAGTATTGCATATTTCCTCTCATGTGTTTTTACTTGTCAACCTGCGTAGGCAATGACCTCACTGTGCTGCATGGGTACTGCTCCCACACCTTCTTCGCATGTATCTATATATACAGCTAAACTACCGCTTTCATCAATGATAGTTAAAACCGAAGAGACAGTTAATTTTTCTTTAATTTTTGGAATGATTCTTCGCACTTTAGCATCCATTCAAACTTTGCATCTTTAATGGTTAACTTGGTTAGGTGGTAAGTAATTTTGGATAAGTCTTGAATAAATATCCGATAACAACCAGCGAACTCTAAGAAGCTACGAATAACTCTTGGAGTTCTTGATTGTTTCCAATCCGTATGGTTGTGATATCTCCATGATCATCTATGATGCCTTTTTTGACATAACATATCTGATTAACCTCACCTTCCCTTCCCAGAAACGGAAAACTTAGCTTTAAGTACATTTCTTCTTAAAATCTCCAACATGATCTCTAAATGCCTCTCATGTTCTTCCTTTACTTTCGAGTATATGAGGATGTCTTCGATAAAAATTAGTACAATTTATGAATCACTTTCTCTGAGTACTTCGTTCGTAAGATCCATAAAATAGCCATGTGCATTAGTTAGTCCAAAGGGCATAACCAAGAATTCATAAAGGCCATTAGGTTCTCTAAGCATATTATAAGTGATGCTTTCTTCTGTTATTGTCAATTGGTGGAATTCTATAGCTAGGTCAATTACAGATAATACCCAAACACCATGTAGGTTATCGAACAAGTCATCTATGTAGGTAATGGTTACTTGTTCTTGATGGTTTTTTATTTTAGTCTTGGTAATCTACACGTAATCTTATAGGAACATCTAATTTTGCAACAAATACCATAGTTATGCTCCAACTTGAGTGACTTAGCCTGATTAATCCCTTTTCAATAATTGGTTTTATTTTTATAATCACTAGCCTCTTTAGAAGCCATTCTTCGAGAATAATGGGAAATTGTCTTGCACCGAGAATTAAGTAAATGTAAATCTCAATATCCCTATGCAGGGGTAAATATTTTACTTCCTCAAAAATTTCAGAGAATTCTTTTAGACTTGGTATCTCATTTAGTCATTTTGGAATGAATTTAGGGAATACATAATGCTTTGTTTCATTGGGATAGACTACTACAACTAATATCAACGATGTTGCCGATTTTGGTTTCAAATTTCACGATTCTCTTTACACAATCAAGAATGACCTCATATTTCGGAATCCAATCCATCCTAAGTATAGCTTCAAGCACAGTAATTTTTAAGACAATTAAGTTATGAGGGAAACTTTGGGGTTCATGGGTTATGGTACTTTTTCACAGACAATTCCTAATTTGGTTTTATTCCTATTTAGGTTGGTTACCTATATCAGGGTTTCTAATGAAATCACTGTGAGTTTAAACTAGTTGACTAGTCCTCTCGAGATGAAAAAATGGGAAGCCCCAGTCTCAAACATTACTTCAACCGGAATATTACTTATGCAAATCCTACATTTAAAACCCATATGCCATTTACATCTATCGAAGTGGAAGACTCATCCTTAATTGCAAAAACGTGGACTTGTTGATCTTTTTTATCAATGGGCAATCCCTAAATAGATGTCCTATTTGAAGGTAGTTACAGAAGATATTCTTTGGAATTTGGTTTTTGGACAGGACATTGAGTAATGCTCCTATGCTCGTAATTGAATCATGGACCTCCTTGTGCGGGTTCCATTTAAATTGATTATGCCTCGGCTTTCTTCTTAAATGATTAATTTCTACTTCCTTCTATTGTGTTTATTGATGTTTTAAGTTGTTGGTGGGGTTTTCTTGTCTATAGTTTCAAAATGAAAACACATGTCAACTAACTTGACAAAAGTTCCCTTACCAAGAGCAATCATCTTCTCGTGAAATTCGCCTCTCATTACTTTTATGAACCTTTAATTTTTCTTTAGAATATTGTTTATCAATTCGGGTCTAAATCAAGACAACTCGGTAAATTTGTTCGAGTATATTCTATCGACAGCCCTTCCTCCTTCAGATCTATAAAGTTTCGATATAGTCGAGATTTCCCTTCCGGACATGTATTATTTTCCTAACACCTCTTTTAATAGATCTCATATAATACCATATTCTGGCTCATTTTGTTTAACAGTTTCCCATCAAGCCAAGGCTCCTTTCTGCAACTGTCACAAAGCCCAAAAACATTTTCTTCCTATCTTCAAGTTCAAGTCTCTTGGAAAACCTCTTGGATGAGCGTACCTAAGGCTAAACTTCTATGATAGATTTAGGTACCTTAAAAGGCTTGCCTCCGTGGATGGTGTAGCCCTTGCATAGAGTAGCAAAGTTGATTTAGGGCCATATCGGGACCGTTTCTTCTTCAATGGAAGCGACGGTGTTCTGGACGTTGGTCGTGTTGCTTCCACCTCCACTCATACCTTTTCCTCTATTCATTCACATTTTATGTTCATATAGTTAGAATACTTTTTAGAATAAAAAGGATTTTTCTCTGAGGGAGTGGGAAACAAATTAGTTTAAATTGAATATTAAGTGCTCTTTCAGACTAAACTCATTCTAGAGCATTGCCAACTATATCTCTAGCGAATTAGTTCCATTGAGTCTTGGGTGTTCGCTTCACCTAAGCTATGATAACAAATGAAATCCTCAACCATTATAAATAAACATTAATAATCTATATTATTCATATGTTGCAAAGCCAAGTGCTAGAAAAGCAAATCGTTTGTGGTAGGAAAGAAATTATAAAGAAGTAAAAAGAAAAGAATCTTGCACAACTAAAAAATGCAAATGTATTCATCATAAAAAAATCATTACAATGAAGAATTTAATCATACTTATCAAAGTGAAATTTATTTTAGTGTGGAGAATAATAGAACATATCCTCATAAATGCTGAGAAAATCGATTAAAGGTAATAGTTAAGGTAGATAAATATCTCTAGAATCTTTAACTTCAAACTCCCTCCAATTTATCCAAGTAAAACCTAAGCTACTAAGTTGTCTGGAGAAAATAAGGCACCTGGAGTTTAAGTAAAAAACTATGAGTCAATCATGAGACTGATATAAGAAACTCAAACCCGTCATTTGAAAATAATGGTATCCCCTAAGACTATGACCAACATAAGTGTGGCATGGGTTTTTCACTTGTATCGAAATCTTTGCTACGTAAAATTATCTGATATTATTTTTAGTGACTTTTAGGATAGAAATATTAAATTAAATAAAATTAAAGTTCAAAATTGTTACCTTTATTAATATCCGCAAATTTTAGACAATACAAACAAAACCGCAGTCTCTTAGGAAAATTGGATTTCCATACAATGGCAAGGTAAGAGACTATCTTTCGTGTAGTACACCTGTGACAACCCGTAGACCCTTGCCTTTCGAGCCGACTACAAACCACACAAGTCCAGTCCAAAAGGTAAGCATCCACTCAAAGTCTTGTGATAAACCAAATTTACGATCTTCGATAGTCGATACTTAACACATCCACGGTGTTCATGTACCGCAAAACCAAACCTTGCAAACTCAATTCATCATGGTTTATCAGAGCAAGCATAGTGGAACGGAAACAAAGAGAAGAACAGAATCTCATGGCAGAAATTTTACAATGGAAAAACATTTATATAATCTGATTAAACATACCATGGATAGTCATAGACACTATCTATACATAATACAACCATGACATCAGTATAATATAACCTTCATTCTGACGAAGATCACTAGCTCTTCTGAAATCTTCTGGAAACTCCTCAAATCCTGTGGGAACTCCTTGAATCCTGTCTAAGCCTGAAATACACTCAAATCTGACACTAGTATCAAACACTCGAGTCAGGCTTGGATTAACCATCTTGAGAACAAGATAATGTTGTATATAACATTGTTGTATACACAATTATATGATTTTTGTTTGATGATAACAACCAAATATATATATATATATATATATATATATATATATATATATTATTATGTATGTGTTATTGTTATTGTACTGTTTCACATATACATCACAGATATGAATATAATATTTATATTTAAATAAAATATGACTGTACAGAAATTTAAATATTCACACAGTATTTAATTTAAATATAATATTTTATTTCAATGTCAATCAGTACAAATTTCACACTCTGCTATTTTTACAACTCTGTATTTCATCTCATATCATATCAGATTTCTGTTGTTACACAGCTCCTCACTACAACACTCTGGCTATACATCTCATATATATAAAATCACTCGGTTTACATTTCAATTTACAAACACATTGACACTAATACATTGACACGTACTTCATATTGTCTTGATCTTCAATCTTCTGTCTTCACAGCGTCCTTCAGTCAGTTCAGTCATCTACATCTGTCATATAGAAACACACAGAGAGTATCTAGAGCTGAAATATTTTCAAATTCTAGCAGATATAATTTTTATTTCGAAAATTTTATTTGCCTCAGTTTTTTGGTGTGTTTTCTCATCATTTTTCATGACTCGATCTGATTTATTTATCCATCCAACTGTGTCTAGACAGCTTGTGATATTCACAGTGATACACTATAAATACCACAAGGCAGACAACATATATATATATATATATATATATATATATCTCAATGCATGGACAGGAATTTTTTTTTTGAATGGCTGCATATACAGACGTTTGTATATATATATACACACGTTTGCACTGCCTCGCCAATCCAGTGTGCGACTGAGGAGTAGCCACGTGGACCATCTTGACTCAGTGCAACAATAATCAATATGGTCGAGGCAACCCAAAAACATCAATGAATATAAGTCAATCATGGTCGAGAAAGGGGCCGAGCATAAGTGAGCCAGGTATGTCAAAGTGACGAGCCAAGGATGTTAAATCATGTAGAAAGCAAATCAACATCAATGGCCGAGCACACGCAAAGTGGTGCACAATTATATGCAGCAAGTTCAAGTCAACATAAAGTACCCAGATCGACACAACTCAAGTGAACTAAACAGCATTACTACATTATGTGCAAAGTGGAGCAACATGGTTAAGTGGCATGGCAATACTTACGTATGATGCAGCATGTGACTATGGTCAGTAAACATGAACTGACTCAACTCAAAATAGGTACATAGTGAATGGAGCTATAACAAAATGGTTCAGCAATGTGATAGCATGTCAAAGTAGCAAAATGTACAGTAGTGAACAACTACAACACATGATGTTCGAATCATTTTATATATGGGTGCAGCTGATTCAGCAAATTCATGGTCGTGGCAATACACATACACAACTGTTTACATGCCAACAAAAATGGTGCACCAGAGACAGTCAAAACAACATGAGGAAACATAAAACAAAGCAAATGGCATCAGTGAAGGATATGAACATGTGCAAGTATACATTCAATTGTGTAGCAGTTAAAGGAAATTAGATATGCAAATAACATGCGCCAACACTTCTTTCCCGTTTTGTAAATGAAAATACATGGCATTTGTTCAACAATTCATTTCTGATTTCACATATGGAATGTGTTGTTTTTGGGCTAGAAAGAGTTTATTTGTTTCTAGAAATTATCAAAATCATTAATAGTGGGGCAAGAAGTTAAATTCCAGAAATTGCTCAAGACATTTATGGCAACAGTTTAAGTGCAAAAGTTTTTGTGTCCAGATATGGCAAAAGAAATCAAATCAGTGAACAACTTTTCTGGCAAGTGTTTAATACATTTCCAGATATCAACAAATCATGCATGGGATGTTTCTATCAACAAATTCGAAGTGAGTCTTTTGGAAAACAATCAATTCAGCATGTTCTTTGAAGGCTAAAAACATGTCCAGGTTCATCAAGCAAGTCATGGCATGTTTTTAATCAAGGCAACAAAACCAATTCAATCAAGAATCATGCAAGGCAAAATTTCAAAGGGGCCACAAGGAAAACAATTCTATTGTTTCAAAATTTAATCATGCAGTTACAACAAGGCAAGCTAAACCGTCCATGAGGCAAATTCATCTCAAAAAATAAAGCCGAGGATATCAATTTCTAAAAGAGGAAATATGCATAAATCCAGCCAACCCAAATTCAGAAAATCAGAGAGAATTAGAGTTTGAAAAATCCTATATAAACATCACCATTTCATCATCGGCATCGTGCATCGAAATCAACAATAAACAATTTGAACAATCAAAGATCAAATTTCAGAGAACTTACAAATGGCTAGGGTTTCGATCGCGAGCCATCAGAGTTGCAAATCGATGATAAGGAGCATTTGAATGCCACAAGAATTCAGAGACAAGGAGGATCGATGTTTCAGAAATCAAGATTTGGAGACACAAAGAGAAACCCTAATTTTAACTTCCTATTCTCAACCGCCATTTCAAAGTAAAGAGGGTAATCGGATAAAAATAAAACGATGGTGCAACCAACATGTTGAGGAGCGGCCAAGCCTAGTTCTAATGTTTAAAAGGGAAATTTAAACTCTTTTTAAACTAGGGTTTTGACTTGTATTTTGCTTTAGTTCTGTGTTGTTTTTTTACGTTGTTTTGTAAATTGTTTGAACAGTTATAGAGTCTGTAAAATTCTAGAGGAACTAGTTAGGGTTTTAACTGCTAGTTCACTAGTGTTTGTAAAAAAACTAGGGTTACTGGTTACAGGGTTGTAATTAGTGGAAATCTGATTTAGGGGATTAGATCGGCCTAGGGTTTTGAGCGTAGGGTTAGAATAGGAGCAGGCGCTGCGAGTTTACATGGGACTGTAAGCGGGATCTGTTTATAACACCTAGTATAAACCTTAGGAATGCAGCAGTAGGCAGGATTTTGCTGAAGCTGGGTATTTCTTTGTGCTATTTACTTTTTTTTCTACTGCATTCTTTGATCTGATAATTTTTAATATCTGCTAAAATTCAATAAACACTATTCACCCCCTCCCCCCCTTCTAGGGTTAATCTAGGTCCAACAGCTAACAAGTCATACATATCTCAAACATTCATCAAAATGGGGTTGTCAAAACTTCGTGCATGCTTTTTGGAAAATGAAGTTACCATAAGACTCGCATCCCATCATACAATGCAAACACACACCATTAAGAGCAAGTTTTGCCTTATGACAACTAAATATGCTTGGTACGAGAAAATCATTTGATATTATCATTAATATCTATCTTTGAAATCCTATTCAAAATAAAATTATCAATCTTAGCAGATGTATATACCATATATTACATCTACATACATAAAGAAGCTAATATTGTAAGGCTTCGTATTAGAACTTGGGTTCCATGAAAGACCAAGGCAAAGGATATTCCTTTCCGCGATTCAGAACACCTCTAGCGGGATGTCCTAGGATCAACAAATGCTCCTTCTGTATCGGCAAACCCGACCCACCTATACCAGGTGTAATTCGAGTTTCTCATAAACATAACGCCTCATATCGTTGTCGACTTTTATTCGAGGCCCCTCATTCCATCATCCACTAAGTAAATTTCTTGGGCTCCATACCATAGCATCACTTCTTAACCAGAAGGAAACGTTAGTCCTTAACTCTACGATGCTTCATCTTGTTTGGTTCATTACCAGTTGTGAGGTCCTGAAATTTGACTTTCGCACAAAGCTCTACATTTCAAAAAAAGCTTTGATCATCAATAACTCATCACTTAGCATTCCACATCGTATATTCACAACATATAATTAATAATCACTAACCATATAACCTTTGAGCGTATACGTCTCGAAGAAGGGTGTTAAGTTGGGATAACCTCTCAACCACCAATAGAAATATATATTTTTTAACGGAAGGATACTTGTATTACATTAAAAGAGTTACAACAGGTTTGAGCTGAGTACAGATAAACACAACCGAAAACAAATACTATACAAAATTAAAACAAACATCACCACAAACCAAAAAGAAATACACAACATGAATACACATATATAACAATACAATTCTGCCAATGTAAAGACCCAAACAAAACGAATAGCAGCAAACTCCAAACCTCAAAACAACAAACACCAAAACATGAAGTCCAAAAGAACCACCAACTTCGCCAAGAATAAAACAAACAAAAAGCAGACCATATGGAAAAATCCAGATAGGCCCACAGCTAAAAAACCTCTTAACGCAGTGATAAGGCATCATTACAAAACTCTAACTCCCAAGGAAAACGCCTACAACTAAACAACCCATGAGTAACTCCAAGTTGTTGCACTCTAGCAAGTCCAAATATACCTTGAATAGCACAGAACCACAAAGAACATGCTACCAAGAAAAAAACAGAGAAATTTACAGTCCTCAAAAATAAAACCAAAGCACCAGAATCAAGTAGCAAAATCAACTGATAATCAACCTAAAATAGCTCCAACAAACAAGAGAACATCAACTACAACATAAATCTAAAGGCCAAAGATGAAAACTCCACACCCGCAAGATGTTATAAAAAAGGCTTATTTTTTAAATATTCCTCCACTAATAACTCTTGTAGAGCCACTTTCTTCCTAAACTTTCTTTGCTTTTGATCTAGCCTAAATTTGTGAAATTAATTTGACCCATTCTTGGTTTGTCTCTACCAAAGGCTCCCCATTCATTATCTTACTATCCCCTTTAAATTTACTATTCTTAACTTTAGATCTCCTCCTCTCATAACTATTTGATGAACTATCTAATTCCCACATCAATGTATCTTTACTGTCTATCTTATCTCTAAGCTGACCCTAAATGCATTCATTTTTAAGTATCATTCTTTTGTCTTAATAGTTACTCATAGAAATTCCATCTTCTTTAACATAATCAGAAGGATTCTCACTATTTACCTATATGCAAACATTATTATTTAAAGGCACCGTCAAAGGACTTGAACTTCCTTCCTCACTGTTATTAACCAACACCCTATTAGCATTTGAATCAATATCGTATGCATGGACATCTGAAGATTTAACCTGATTCAAAAGGTTTTCATTACAACCTACAACATTCATCTCATTGTAAAATTCCTGAGTCCTTCTATTTTTCTCCTGGAATGACTTTTATATGTTTAATCTGACTATCCACATTAACATCCAAGTCTATCTCACTGTCTCTATTTGCATTTGACTTTGGAATCCAAACTTTATTAGACATACGTGTAACTGTAGAATGTCTAAAAACTCTACAATTTGTACATGCAGGACGGTACCATTCATAACTAACCTTTTGCCAAATTATATTTCCATCACGACATAGTATACGCACTAATTCTGGGAACTTGAAATCTATGTTAATCTCAACTAAAACTCTTGCATAAGAAATCCGACCAGCAATTTCGGTCGTATTATCTAATCTTATTTTTTGACCTAGAATGGAAGATGTCATAATGATAGCTTCAACAGACCAGTAATCTAAATCCAGATTGGGAAATCTAATCCAAAATGGGATAGTAGTATGGAATTTCCAAGTCAGTTTAATTCCAGGTTTCCATCTTTTCATAAACATAAGTCTTTTATTATAAAAATAAGGTCCAAAACTTAAGATCCTATTACAATCTTCCTCCATATCACACTTGATAATAAAAACCCATTATCTCAAGAAAACAACTTATAATCTCCTTTCAAATTCCAATTCCTGTCGATGTAATCCTTAAGGAAATTATAATTAAGGCTTACTGCCGTAGACGTAAAAAACAATAGAGTTAGACCATTTTTCCCTTGCTTTTAACACTAAATCTTCGCTAATGACTACTAGTTTAATATTATCCTTATCTAATGGCTCATAGTAATTAAGTTGTATAGCCTCTTGATGTGATCTATTCTCTTTTATAGCATCAACCCAAGATCTAGCTTGCGAAATATTAATCATAGAAGGGTTTCACTGAAGATTGGGAACAAGATAAAGAAAATGTAGTCTAGATTCGAGACCTAGCCTTCTGCATTTACTTTGAGAAGACAAACGCAGACGTCCTTCATGTTTCTGAAGTGGAAGAGAATCAGGTGGGACTGTCGATCGATGATCGAAGTCTAATTGAAGATTTAACTTAGCATGATATTTGGATTTTTGGAGAAAAGCAGTCGCCGTTATGAAGTTTCTCACAATAAAACTCTTTGGCGAAATATGTTTAGTAAAGTTCAATCACACACTACAAAATACAATGTCAGATACACATCCATACAAGTCTGTTCTTGGTCAGAACGAAACTGAAGGCACCTTATTCCTCGTCCAACTAAGGAGAGAGGCCCTTGCAAATTCGGAAAATCTCCAAGTACGTCCGGACCTCTGCCACTTGTAACATTGTCTTAGGTATACTTCCCAATTGAAACATCAACGATTAATACAAACGATGTGAAGATCCCCATTCTTAAGCCACTGTCTTCAAAATCTTAATTACTCATCGTATAGTTATCAAGAATGGGTTGAAACTCGGTCTTTCCAAATAACTAGAACATCTTTAAAACGAACATAGATATACAAAAATATCATGAGTCTTGTTCCATTTTGGAATATTCTTTTACTCAAATCAGTCTTTACATCATGAATTACTCCATTAAATCTTACCAAAGATTTACATACCTTAAATTCTTGTTTAAATTTTTCCTTGGAAATCATTTCAGTTCTCATTTCGTAAATTTAACTCAAACTAAGGTTTTTACGCTTTATCGAGATTATCAAACCTCGCAAAAAGGTAATTTCTCAAATCGTTATCCCATTCCCATCCTATTCATCCCATGGAGAAAAACTGGCAATACTCCATATCTAATTGCCCTCGTATTTTGGTAAATTTAATTACCTTCATAAATTTCATTCTTTCAATCCCAATTTGATTAAAAAATTCATTTATCTTAAAGGGAAAACATATTTATCAATACCCAATCCATTCATTAATAATTAATTAGGGTAAATTACTTTATCTTTCCTTGATCATATCTCTAACCCAAAATCACACTTATGATTTTTAATCTTATCATTAGGGAAAACCATTCATTAACCATAATTAGTTCTCAATTGCACGATGCCAAGAGAATGATCTATCAAGTGTATAACCCCGATAGCCTAAACCAACATCAGATCAAACATCTATAAGACCAGTCAACTCAATGATAAAACATTCAAGTTCTAACTTCTTTCTTTATCCCAAAATCTTATTTAAGATTCAACCTTATCTTTATGCGAGAAACAATCTTATCTACTTTTAAGCGGTCTTTAAACTTTATTCCCATTATCATCTGATAGGGTAAACTCTTTCATTTAATCTTTATATTCACATTAAATCAAGATTACTCTTCAACTTAACTTGGACAATCATCTTTCCTTTAAATTGGTTAAAGAACATATATTATTCAACACATCATTCACGATAAACCCAAAATCAAACTTTCATTCTAAATGAAATCTTCATGGAAATCATATCAACTCATAATTGTTATAAATTCCTGTATCGGACGAATACTATAAATGGAATAACGGAAAAGCCCGTTAAATTCCTTAAATAGTAAAGGCCTTCATCTATAGGGACTTATCTTAGCTTGAACTAAATCAATTCCCATTCAACTTCAGTTTAATTTGGAAAATTTAAGTTTTGTTTCATACTTTTCAAATCCCAAAATATCTTAAAAATCCTCATTCTAATCACTGGATTAGTTTGCAAATCACTTAGGTATCATTAGTTATTTCAAAACCTTTTAATTTTAAACCGTCGCAAATAGTGTTGCTGAAATAGCTCATATTCAAAAAATACCTTTGTAGATTTTCAAAACTTAGCATATTCAATCTAGATCTCTATAAAACAATTTTTTACGATTAATCATAATTTATCTATATTTTATATAATTTTAAAAATATCCTATTTCAATAAAATCCCATTTCGAGTCATTAACTGCACTAGCGATGTTTTTATTCAAATTTGTTTTGAACTTCTTTCAAAATCTAGCTGTTGGATTTAAAATCTTTACTATACATTTGAAATCAATTTTCAATTCGAATGAAACATTTTTTATTTTGCGAAAATCCGATAGTCGGATCTTCCGGTACGTCAATTTGAAGTCAGTGGTAGAAATTCAAGAACTACCACTGCGCGGTTAATTGTATTCAAACCAAACTTCGATTTTAATTAAAATCAAATCAAATTACTTTCAAAAAAGATTATTAATTATATAAAACATATATAATAACTTTCGAAAACTATATTTCGAATATCAATTATTTAAATATGACAATATTATTAAAATAATATTATTTTTCAAACTTCATCTTTTGAAACCCAAACTTTCCTGAAATCTATTATAAAAATAAACAAGATAGTTTGGGTAATAAAATCTAGTTAAAACATGTTCTAGATATCCAAACCGTTGTGCATGTATGGGAGGATTTTATATTTATAGTGATTTGGCTGATATTTGGATTTGTTGACTTATTGGTCATTAATACATTAAGAAAACTTTATTGAACTTGATTGAAATTTGGATTTAATGACCGGTTTCTTGTATTAATTCTATGGAATATGTTTTTAATAAATTATATAAATAACGATTATAGATTGATTGTTGTGAGATTACATTTTATTATTATTATTTTCTGAATCCAAACATTTATATTTACTATAATGGATTAAAACATAGAATGATCCATTTATTATTTATATAATACTCGGGTCAAATCGAGAAATTGCAGGTTCAGGGACATTGAGACCGACTTATATTTATTGGGCTTAGAAAAGTATAGTAACTTAGTGTATCATTTATTATCGTGTATCGTATGGATTGATGTATATATTGATGTGTAATAATATGTAAATGTGTATAAAATGTTAAATATTGTACATTATATTTTATCGATGCAATTGACTATGCGATCTCTATATAAAATGTATATTCTGTATTGTTCTGTCCCGGAGACATACGTGTAATTGTTTTGTATCGACATTGAGTACATAAGAGTAAGTGATAATTCAGAAACTTTAATACGTACCAGTGTTAGTCCAAGAAAATTTGCACGTATGTGCCCCTACAGCCTCATTCTCCGTATTATTTGATGGTATTACTTAGTAATAATCTTGGATAATATGGGTATAGAGGTAGGGTGTTACATTTCTCGAAGGGTGTTAAATTGCATGCTATTTTACAGGAAAGTATATTTTCAAAAAATAGGGGTTTAAAACGAGTTTAAGAAAGTATTTCAAGAAATCAACTTAGGAAATTTCTTGAAATACTTTCTTAAACTCGTTTTAAACCCCTATTATCTGAAAATATATTTTCCTATAAAATAGCCATAATTTAACACCCTTCGAGAGAACAAATCTGGAATTAACTAAAATTGCAAACCTATGTGATGTCCACTTTTTAAAGTTACTATTCATTTTCAAATTCAAATTTGAAAAATGCCTTTATTACTTGAAAACTTGTTCAAATAAATTTCCATCTTTACGAATACTATTCGTAATTACTTAAACTATCTTTCCTAATCATTTCAGATTTAAAATTCAAATTTTATTTTTCGCTTAATATTTTATTAATAAAATATTCAATTAAATTCCAATTTGGAATAAAACTCAAACAATTATCATATAATTCAACTTATATGGGTTAAACACATCATTAACATCCGTTAACGATTATTAATAACCATTAACTTCGAATTATCACATAATAGCATCAATAACATAAGCGTTAAGGTCATTAACACTTAACTACTATTTCAAATCACTTTAACTGAATTATTAACAAGCTTTAATAGTTTGTTTGCTATAATTAGAAAATCCAGTCATGTCCAATTAATGTCGGCATACATCACAGCAAATTGCCAATCAATGTCACATCAAAATTTATTGATGTTACTATTCATCCATAACATAACAATCACGTTATCAACCAAATTTAACCGATTATTTATTTAGATTTAACTTCATAATCATTATGTAATTCAAATCAGATGCTAGAGACTCGAAATAAAATCATATGCCATTTCTTTTATTACTTTATGATTTCTAGGGTTTTTAGAAAATAAGAGGGAAACAATTTAAATTGAAAAGGCCACGAAAACAAGCAAATGGGCCAAGCAAGAAACTGGGCTTTGTAAAACAATAATACACATTAGCCCGATACAATAAACATAAGTTTATATAATATACACTATTAAAACTTCTTCTTCTTCCGGATTACACTCCCCTCAAGTTGGGGAGTATGCACTCTTCATCCCCAACTTGCCGCAAAGATAATTCAGTCTTGCACTGTTCAACGCCTTCGTAAATAGATCCGCAACTTGCTCAACTATTCGAACAAAGCCTATCTTTACTACACCACTTTTAACTTTCTCTCTGATGAAATGACAATCGATTTCAATGTATTTCTTTCCCTCATGAAACACTTGGTTTGAGGTGATATGAATGGTTGTCTGATTATCATACCACAGTTGCGCAGTACCTTCAATCTTTACATTCAATTCCTTTAACAAATTCAGTACCCACATTATTTCACATATAGTATTTGCCATTGCCCTATATTCCGATTCAGCAATAGACCAAGCTACTACAGTTTGCTTCTTGCTCTTTCAAGATATCAGATTTCCACCAACAAATACACAAAATCCTGAAATTGATCTTCTGTCCAGTTTTGATCCAGCCCAGTCTACATCGCTATAGTTCTCTATATTCATACGGCCATAATTTATTTACATAATGCCTTAGTGTAGTATTTTCTCCGATGCATTCCATTGATTAACATTTGATTTAGACATGAATTGACTCAATACACTCACAATATGCAAGATTAGGTCTAGTTATACATAAGTAATTCAATTTCCCAACTAATCTTCTATATCTCTTTGGATCATCAAAGAGTTCACCTTCTTCATTTAAAGTACAATTGGGTATCATGGGTATACTACATGGCTTTGCACCAAGTTTTCCAATCTCAGATAATAAATAAAGTGTGTATTTCCTTTGGGACAAATATATGCCTTCATTACTCCTTGTAATCTCAACACCCAGAAAATACTTAAGCTCCCCAAGGTATTTTGTTTGAAACTGAGTTCAAATAAATTGTTTAAGCCTCTGAATACCACTTTCATCACTCCCTGTAATCACTATATCATCCACATATACAAGTAATAGGATTATGCCATTGTTAGAAGTTTTATAGAACACTGAATGATCAGATGTAGTTTGCATAATGCCAAACTTTTTCATAGCCAAACTGAATTTTCCAAACCACACCCTTGGGCTTCGTTTAAGTCCATACAAAGATTTATTAAGTTTACACACCAAACCTGTCTCCCCCTAAGCAACAAACCTTGGAGGTTGCTCCATATACACTTTTTCATACAAGTCACCAGGCAAAAATGCCTTCTTGATGTCAAGTTAATGAATCTGCCAAATATATCTTTCTATCATCGACATAAATAACCTAATAGATGTCATTTTGGCTACGGGAGGTAATGTTTTAGATAATCAATACCATAGGTTTGAGAATAACCGTTTGCAACTAATCGAGCCTTGAGTCTTGCAATTGTACCATCGGCATTCGTCTTTACAGAAAATATCCACTTGCACCCTATTGCTCTCTTATCATATGGAAATTTGACTAATTTCCAGGTTCCATTTTTCTCTAAGGCCTTCATCTCCTCCAACATTGCTTCACGCCATTCAGGAGAGTTTGTTGCCTCTCTTACAGTCATTGGTAATTCAATAGAATCTAAGTTTGATATGAAGACATGTGATACCTTTGGCAGTCCATCATATGTCACATATGATGAAATCGGATATGTGCATTTTCTCTTCTCTTTCCTTAATGTAATAGGTAGATTCAAACTCTGATCATCCTCACATTGTTGGATACTTTCTTTATATACATCTTCTATGTGCATGCCAGTAGGAACAGTCTCACTAGGTTCTATATTGGGTATTGTAGAATATACTAGAAATTCCTCTTCTTCCTGTGTAAGTGGTGCATTGGCTTGATAGAAAGGGGTATCCTCCATGAATGTTACATCGATAGAAACTATATACTTTTGTAAACTTGGACAATAACACATGTAGCCTTTCTGTAGTCTTGAATATCCCACAAAAAGCTTGCTTATATGTTGACTCACATCCCTTGCAAAACAGACACACCCGAATATTCTGGGCTTAATTGGAAACATGTTCTTCTCTGGTTACAACAGTTGACAGGGTATCTCATTATTTAACACTGTTGATGGCATCCTATTGAATAGAAAGCATGCAATAGACACAGCATCAGCCCAATATTATTTTTGTACATGCATCTGAAACATCAAGGCTCTTGTAGTTTTCAATAAATGGTGATTTTTCCTTTCAGCTACACCATTTTGATGAGGAGTATCCACACATGAGGTTTCATGAAGTATACGATTTTGACTTAAATTGTTATCGAATTCAGAGGACACATATTCTTTGGCATTATCAGCACGCAATGTTTTGATAATAGTATTAAACTGAGTTATTATTTTGGCATGAAATTTACAAAACATAGCAAACAATTCAGTTCGTGATTTCATTAGAAATAACCAAGTTAAGCGAGAGAAATCATCAACAAATGTCACAAAATAATTAAAACCAGGTTTAGAGACAGTTGCACAAGGTCCCCATACATTTGAATGAACTAAAAAGATGGATGATTAGCACGCTTATTTATTCTAGGTATTGAACTATTTCTATGATGTTTTGCATATCACAAGCTTCACAATTTATTGTAGACAAATTACCAAACTGTGGACAAATCTGCTTGAACCGAGTAAGTGAGGAATGGCCGAGTTGACAGTGTGCTTTAAGAGCTGGATCCATGATTGAACAAGCTACTAGTTTAGAAGGTGTGTCAAGAGTATATAAACCACTAGACTCACTTCCTCTACCAATAGTCAGCATCGTCACAAGATCCTGAATCACACAATAAGTAGGGAAAAAGGTAATGCTGCACTTGAGATGATTGGTGAGTTTACTTACAAACATCAGATTGAATGACAATTAGGGTATGTATAGAACAAAATTCATGGGTATGAGAGAGTTTGAATATACTTCACCAGTGCCTTTTACTAGTGATTGTGATCCGTTAGCCAGAGTAACTTTATGAGAGGAATAGCTTAAAATTAAATTAGTAAATAGATATTTGTTACCTGTCATGTGTTCTGAGGCACCAGAATCAATTATCCATCTGGAAGAGGGTGAGTTTGAACTTGTATTAGCAAATAAAGTCATTGCTGAATTAGAGAGAGATTTTGATTTATTGTCTTTCATTATACTTTGAAATTTGGAATATATTTCATATTCATCAGCTGTCATAAGCACTGCTTTAGTGTTGGATTGATTTTTGTTCCTTTGGTTCCATTGTAGAGTTCTACATTCAGTTATCACATTTCCGGGCCTTTTACAATAGTTACAAAACTTGTTTGAATTCATTGGGGGTCTCCATGTTGATCTATGTGATTTTCTAGGTGCACGTGGAGGTCTCCATGATTGCGCATTTGGTCTCCAAAATGATCTCCATGATTGAGCATTTTGTTGTGTACCAGGAATGCTCTCAATTGCATTATTTGATGTCACATTTCCACTATTTCCTTTAAAAGCACAATTGCTTGTATTTCCAGTAGTTGACACATTCTCTATTCTAAGTAAACGACTGTATACCTCATGTAAAGTTGTAAGATCTGCATCAGCACGTAATTGAGATTTTGCACCTTCAAATTCAGGGGAAAGACCAGCAAGAAAACTCATAATTGCCAAAATTTCTCTTTGTCTTTGTTGAACTCGTGTGTCAGCACTCAAAGGTAACAACATGTTAAATTCTTCATACTTTTGCTTGAACGCCATGAAGTAATTCATCGAACTCATATCCTTCTTTTTAGTTCGATAAAATACTTGGCAAACTTCATACATCCTCGTCAAATTGCCTTTCCCTGAATAAAGAAATTCCAAGTATTCCATCGGTTCTTTTACATTTTCACAATGATTTATTAATCCAATGACTTCATTATCTACTAAATTCCGAATTTGCAAATATAGACAAGCATCATTACGTAGCCAGTTCTGATCATCTTTGTTCTTAGAATCTGAATCTAGAAGTTCACGTGTCAGATGATCTTCCTTGTCAACTCTTCTTATGTGCAACCGAATTGTTGTATTCCAATCATGATAGTTAGTACTTGTTAGCTTCCGATCAGTGATTTTTGGCATCACTGAAGGACATCGACTCCTTTGTTTTCTTCCATTGATAGATTTGTAGATCTGACTTACAGAGATGAGATAATAAAGGAAACGCACTCGAATTTCAAGTAGATGTAAGCCTAGATCAATCGCTCTGATACCATGTAATTCAAATCAGATGCTAGAGACTCGAAATAAAATCAGATGCCATTTTTTTATTACTGTATGATTTCTACGGGTTTTTAGAAAACAAGGGGGAAATAATTCAAATAAAAAAAGCCACGAAAACAAGAAAATGGGCCGAGCATGAAAATGGGCTCTGTAAAACAATAATATACATAAGCCCGATACAATACACATAAGTTTACGTAATATAAACTATTAAAACTTCTTCTTCTTCCTGATTACAATTAGGTATAACTTTAATTACTAAAATATCAAGTAGTTAACCTCTCTAACTTACATTAACATCATTGACAGTTATTAAACCCAACATTATTTAACAACATAGCAATTACTATTCTTAGCGTAATTAACTACACTAAGTACGCAAGTTAACCAAACATGAGCAAAGTGTGCTTGCCATAGCTTATCCACTCCGCCAAATTTTAAGTGTAGGACTCTCTAACTTCGCTACAACTCCAAATTTCCACTTAACGACCAAGTTGTCACCTTTTCTACTTCAAACATTACTTGAACACAAGCTATACTAGTATATATATTTTTCACTTACACTAAAGAGAAGAAAGGTGATATCTTTAGCTGTTTAAGGCTCGGCTAAGGGTGTGGGACCCACGGCAAAGGTGAAGGGGCTACCACGTGGTGTGTGTGTGTGCTAGTGTAATGTTCGGGGAGGAGGTGGTGATAGTTGCTTAGATCTAAGGTCCTAAAATGATTTGAAGGCATAAAATTGTGATTTTTGAAGCAAATGTGATATCTTTAAGAGGTGGGGCCCACTTGGAAGCTTATGGGGGAGTCACTATGGCTACTGGGGGTTGTTGGGTGATGAAGTGGAGTGGTGGTAGCTTGTGGTCTCTCGTGGTGGATTTTAAAGTGAAGAAAGAGAGAAAAGAGGGGTTTTCTCCAAGGGGGCACCTAAGAGTAGGGGGATGTTGCATGTGGCTGGTAGAAGCTAGTGGGAGCGCGGTGGCGGCTGGTGGTGGTAGGTGGGGTCCACATGGGGAAAGAAGAGGGAAAATGAAAAGAAAGATGGAAGAAAAGGGAGAAAATGGAAAGGAAGAAATGTGAGTGAGAGACCACCTATTTATACACATGGGATAAGGTGCTATAAGCATAAATGCCATGCTTAGGAGTCGCCATGAGAGGAGAAGGATTCATGGTGAAGTAATGGGCTTTTAAAAAATTCCAACTTAAGTGTTAATAAATAATTCATGTATTAACTTTTGCGTCATTTCTTATTTTATGTGCCATTAAACATCATCATTATGCTTTATGACAACTGGAGTGGAGTGTAGGCAAATATTAGTGAGGTGTCAAGGAGAGAAGAGATATAGGAATTATGTCTTGATTAATTTAAGCTTGTATTTAATTAAACGACATTTATTCATTTTCAGCTCGTATGACTAAACTGTAAGTTCGATCGGTACGAAATTTGAAATCCTAACGTATTTCACAGATAAGGTCCAGTAAAACTGGTCTCGTCGAATTCAGAGAGCGTTTGCAAAATGGTCTATTTCTGCGCTATTATTAAATTTCAATCGATTTTTCAACATGCCTTTATATTGTGCACGCTCACATACTAACTCCAATTGATATGAAATTTGGAAGCTTACCATATTTTAACGTTCCGGATCCAATACAACTGGTTTCATCGAAACCCGAGATCTTTTGGAAAATGTCCATTTTAATGCTATTAAAATAATATTAAATCATCAAATTTTAATATATTTACTTTTAAATCAATTTTTAAAGTTCACTGATCTTATTTTATCATTATCAAAATATATAATAAGATTAGAATTCATTTTCAATATTTTTCAGGTCCAGATTCAATATATGACCATTTAAAATCAACTAAAAATTAATTTAAAATTCACATTTTAAATTGACTAAAAATACGGGTCATTACCACACCTCTACAGGGATGTACGAAAGACCACTACGCTTAGATCTAACTGGCAAGGCCAAATTAGTTACAAAGTCCCTTCGATTGTGCACCCCCCTCACTCGACCGAGCTCCGCCGCACTCAGGCCGCCGACGCGCGCCTCCAAGGCCGTCGAGACCCCGCCCTCCGATCATACTCTCGCTGACTGTGTTGATCAGAAAATTCAAACCTAATTCTGAACTTAAGTGTGAAGTTACGGCCGTGGGTTTCAGAGGTAGAAGATGTATTAATTTCTAATTATTTAATTTATTTAATTAATCTAAATATTGTAAAACTTGTAAAAGTCGTATCTAATACATATGTTATCGAAACTGAACAATTTCAGATCCTATTCGATCGTGAAACTGAGATCTACTCGTTGTCCAGTCTAGATCCAATTCCGAGCAGTTCAAATTTTGGACAAATTCGCGTTACGACTATAAGAATTCTTCATTTATATAATTAATTAATTATTAAATTTAATTGTTATGTGATGATTGAATGTATATAATTCAGATCTGTTATATGATGATATCGTGGATGTTTTATCTGTTGTTGTTGATGTATAATCACAGATTTGGTTGTGTTTAAATAAAATAATTGCCTTGTTTATTTATTGATTTGGATTAGAATTTCCAAATCGATAAAATAATCGCCATGTCATGTTAAATTACATTTAATTGGAATTTTCAAAACAATGGAAATAGTCATTATTGTTTTTATTGATTTGGATTAGAATTTCCAAATCGAGAAAAATAATCATTTTGTTATGATAAATTGCGTTAGATGCCCAATTCAACATCAACACACTATTTGGATTATTTTTGTTGAACTGATTTATATCGTCAATTCAATATAAATTTTTTTATCTCGATCATATTTGTTGAATTGAATAAATTGTCAATTCAATATTCAAAATATCCTTTTTACATTTGAGCATTGAAATAAGATTATAAATTTAACATAAAACATTAATTTATCAAATTTTTTTATTGAAATAGAATTGTCAATACAATGAAAATTGTAACAATTTTTGACAATATCATTGAATTGAGAAAAAATGTTCTTTTATTTGCATTCCTATATGCAAATATATACATTGAAATAAAGTGTTCTTTTATTTGCATTCCTATATGCAAATATATACATTGAAAATAAAGTGTCCTTTTATTTGCATTCCTTTATGCAAATATATTTAGAAAAATAAATTGTTCTTTTATTTGCATTCCTATATGCAAATATATATATTAACAATACAATGTCCTTTTATTTGCATTCCTTTATGCAAATATATTTAGAAAAATAAAGTGTCCTTTTATTTGCATTCCTATATGCAAATATATACATTGAAAATAAAGTGTCCTTTTATGTGCATTCCTTTATGCAAATATATTTAGAGAAAACAAAGTGTCCTTTTATTTGCATTCATTCATGCAAATATATTTAGAGAAAATAAAATGTACTTTTATTTGCGTTCATTTATGTAAATATATTTGGAGAAAATAAAAGATTCTTTTATTTAAATTCTTTTATGCAAAATATGCATAGATTAATAAAATGTTCTTTTATTTGCATCCTTTTTTGCAAATAAACTTTGAATATAAAATTTCCCTTTTATTTGCATTCTCTAATGCAAATATGCATTGAAATAAGAAAAGCACATTTTTGTTTGCATTTTAGATGCAAACAAAACATTAAAATTAAAATCATATTTTTGTTGGCAATTTTAGATGCAAACAAAACATAAGAAATAAAATCATATATTTTTTGTGTGCAATTTTAGATGCAAACAAAACATTAAAGTTAAAATCATATTTTTGTTTGCAATTTTAGATGCAAACAAAACATTAGAAATAAAATCATATTTTTGTTTGCAATTTTAGATGCAAACAAAACATTAAAAATAAAATCATATTTTTGTTTTCAATTTTAGATGTAAACAAAACATTAGAATGAATATACATTTCTATTTTGTATATTGGATAGAAAAGATTTCATTTTATTTGCATGTTTAGATGCAAACAAATAACATAGAAAAGATTTCATTTTATTTGCATGTTTAGATGCAAATAAATAACATAGAAAATATTTCATTTCATTTGCATGTTTAGATGCAAATAAATAACATAGAAAAGATTTCATTTTATTTGCATGTTTAGATGCAAATAAATAACATAGAAAAGATTTCATTTTATTTGCGTGTTTTGATGTAAAATCAACACTGTAGGAGGAAGTTGCATTTTGTTACAAAATTGGTGGTAACCAAAACATTATAAAATAAGAATTAATTTAAATGTTGAAATGTTTATTGTCACTTTAATTGCAATAAAATAGTAAAATAGCCAAATGATTTGTATTTATTTATATAAACTAAAAGTTAATGAATCGTGCGCGGTAATTCGCGTTTCGGCAATCGTAACTTTAAACGATTATACCGTAAGATCCAACTGTCGGATTTTCCCAAAACTGGAACCATTAGGACCGCTTTGGGAATATCTTTGTGATGATATAAACTTTATCAAAATCCGACGTTTAGATTTCAAGATAAGTGTAAATCAAATTTTAGGAAAAACAGCGCTAGGGCCGCCCATTGGCCCGAAGCGTCGTTTAATTATATTGATCTATTTTAAAATAAATAAAAATAGAAAAAAATCGTTATAAATTAATATTAACGATATCAAATGGTTTAAATGATAATATTTCGAAAATTATTTGAAAAGACCAAGTTCAACTCATTTCAGATAATTTTATGGCGGTTTAAAATCGAAGATATTAAAGATGGCGATTGAAGACCTGCGATCTTCGCGTCGAAAGGATAGCTACTGATGCCTGGCATTGCCAATAAAGGGTTAAAGTGGTAGTTGTCCAGACATACTTGATGATCTTCCAGATATGCGAGCACCCAGGTGACTCCGGTTTCGTTCAGACCCAGAACAGACTTGTGAATGGATGCATGTTCGACATTGAATTTCGTGCCATGTAATTTAATTGATACCTATTAATATATTTCTGAGGTGGCAGAGGATTTATCCTTTCGCTATACACCCTTCTTTGAGACGTACGAGCTCGAAAGTTATATATTGGTAGTTATCGATCGCATGGTACAGACGTTCAATGTGGCATGCCAAGATGCAATTGATTGGGGTTTTTGATGAAAAGCAGAGCCCTGTGGATGATGATCAAAGCATAGCATATTTAGGCATAGCTTTGTGTATTACGTTACCTTGCAAGCCTCACACCCCGGTAGAGTCAAAAACGGAGCAAGGGAATGCAGGGAGTGCGCACATTTCTTTCTAGCTAGAAGTGGTGTTGGGTTTTCACATGGCCCAGCACTTTTACTTATGTGGTTGATGGAATGAGACGCCTAAGATTTTTATTGGCTGCGATGGCCAATTTATAGTTGGATTGGGAAGCGTGTGTTCAGGAATTGCTAATCCACTAAAGTATTTGTGGACCGGCCCTGCAGGATCCAAGGGTTCGCAACGTCCGAATTCTGAGACATTGCTAGAGTGTCTCGAATCGGTCAGGAGATCGTTCCTAGCCTTGACTCGTGGTGGAAACCAACATCCAATACGACATTACGGTCTTGATTGTAATTTTATATATGGCGACCTAGTAGGATGGGGTACTATGCCGTCTAGGATTAATACATTTACTTTGAATTATTTTAAACCATATTGGATGCTAATAATAATATTAAAAATATTATTTTCTGTGTATCAAGCATTTTTATCATTATAAGGTAAAAACTCTATCCTCCGTTTGCGTTGCATTGTGTGATGGGACTTGAGTCTTATAAGGATTTCATTTTTCTAAAGAGCATTGCGTTGTTTTTGACTTATAAATTTATAAAACTTATGCACTGGCAATCCAATGGAATTAAACCTGTTCCGCGATAGCGGCATGGTCCAGTGATTAGCCATATTATTAGTTAGTTAGATTTCTCATACCAGTCCCATGACTGACTCGTAGTTTGTTTCACTTTGCAAACTCGGGTGCCCTCTTTCCACATGGGCAGCCAATTGACAGGTTTTAGGTAAAGGCTGATTTCGGGACTCAAGCTTATTGCTGAAGATGTTGGAAGATCTTTCCTTTTTATCTTTATTTCCTTGAGATTTGAGACAGTATTGGATATTGATGTTTTTTGGGAGATTGAGACTTCATTTCTTTCCCTGTATTAGACATCTGTTTTGCTAAGTGTATCCTGTACTGCGTACTCTGATGTTCTGTGATGATGGTTGTGATGACATTTCATTTCCGCTGCAATGATTTATATGTTCTACAATGTAACTGTGATCTGTTATTGTTTTAATTTTGTTATAATTTTATGATTATCCTTACTTTCGTTCTACGGAAGTTTGGGTCGTCACATTTGGTATCAGAGCTAAAGGTTAACCTTAGCATTTGGAGTATAACATTTTTAGAACAATTCGTCTTAATAGAATCAATAGTATTCTAAGGCTTGTAGCTCATTAGAGATAGGATTAGTAATGTCCTAGAATGAGCACAATAGAATAGCACATATCAATCATTCATTACATCATTATCATTTCGTCGTATGCCTCTATTTTAAAATATTTCCTTTGAAATTTATCATTTCTGTTGGTTTGACTCTTTCCTTGATGTTACAGACTAATTGAGAGATGAGTACTAGAGCGCGAGGCAAAGATGGGGCAAGAGGACCCGCTCGAGATGAGACTTCTATAGTCAAGAACAGAGACAGGCCCCCGCAGAAATTGAGACACCACCACCACCCCCACGTGCTTTCGATCTTGACAAAGTGGCTGAAATATTAAAAAATCTAGGAGGTGTGCATTATACAGGCCACGAAACAGTGACAGGGTCGCAAGCATGGCTTAAGACGATGGAAAAGATTTTGGGGGGATTGGAGCTTGAGGACCACAGAAAGCGGTTCATGGCAACTTGGTTTCTGAAAGACAAGGCCCAAATTTGGTGGGAAACAGCTATGGTTGGGTGTAATGAGGCCGATGTGACTTGGGGAAAATTCAAGGAGTTATTCAATGAGAAGCTCATTCCAGCCCACGAAGTTGAGCGTCTCCACGATGAGTTCGCCCACATCCAACAAGGGAGCATGACCATTTCAGAGTATGTTAAGAAATTTGATGAGCTTTCCATATACGCCCCAGAATTAATCCAAGACCCGCTACAGAAGAATAAAAGATTTATCAATGGCTTAGCAAGGAGGTACCATAACAGGGTGACTGCACACATCGAGCGCCCATTTGCTAAGGTAATCGAGATGAGTTGCAGATTTGAAGAGATTGATCAGAAGGGTTCCCAGCAAGAGAAAGAAAAGAATCAAGCCAACAACAAGAAGAAGGAGTCGGACAAGAAGACTGAGGCGGGCAGCTCTTCCACCGCCAAGCCCCAGGAGAAGAAGAATAAAAGAGACAGATCCAAAGTCAAGTGCTTTAATTGCCAGAGGATAGGACATTTTGACTACGAGTGCCGAGCTCCGAAGAGGCCCAAAAGGAACGAGTCTGGATCGAGTCAGAGAAGTGGACAGAATCCCCATGGCCCAAGGGAATGTTTCAACTGCCACCAGCCTGGACACCTCATCAAGGATTGCCCTTTGCTCAAGAAATTAGGTGGCCCATGTCTACGAAGGAGCGACTGCACCGACTTCTTCAGAAGCAGGTACGCCTGATGTTTTAGGAGGTACCCTTAACATTAAAAACATTCCTATCACAGTTTTGTTTGATACGGGTGCATCTAGAAGTTTCATATCTGTTGACACGATTAAAAAGCTTAAATTGAAACCCAGAAAAATCAAAGAACCAATTAGAACCCATAGTCCGATAGGAGGGTCAATTATACTCGAGCGATACTGTAGAGTGCCTGTTTCTTACTCTTACTTCCAGTTCCCTTTTGATTTGATCGTTATGAGTTTTTCTGGATACGATATTATACTTGGAATAGACTGGCTAGCGAAATATGAGGCTAAGTTACTTTGTGCTGAAAGAGTAGTTAGAATCAAAACAAAATTTGTAGACATCATTGTTATACCAAGCCACGGCTCAGCCACAGATAGGAAAGAATTCTATACTTCTCTAGAAGTCACTTCTGCTTCTATTGAGGATATTCCTATCGTCAGAGACTATGCGGATGTGTTCGAAGAAGTAGACAGCTTACCTCCGCGTAGAGAAATCGATTTCAGAATTGGCTTAGTCCCTAATGCAAGGCACGTCATGCATCCCATTCGAAGAATGTCGCCAAAAGAAAGAAAAGAGCTGAGCAATCAAACCAAGCTGCTTTTGTGGAAGGGTTTGATCAGACCTAGTTTCTGAAGCTGGAGTGCAACAGTGGTTTTCGTTACAAAGTCAGACAGTACCCTCAGGTTATGTGTGGGCTACCGGGATCTAAATAAGCAGACTCTGAAAAATAAATACCCACTTCCCCGCATTGATGAAATGCTAGACCGCTTGAATGGAGCTCGAGTATTCTCTAGGATGGACCTAGCTATAGGTTTCCACCAATTACGCATTGCCGAAGAATGTGTGCCTTTGACAGCTTTCGAAGGACCAGATATATTTTATAAATGGATAGTAATGCCCTTCAGTCTATGCAATACTCCAGCATACTTCATAGATCTGATGAATAGAGTCTTCAGAGATGTCCTAAATAAATTTGTGCTGGTGTTCAATGACGATATTCTCATCTTCTCTAAGTCCACCGCTGAACATGAAAAACATCTGAAGGAAGTCTTGGAGATTTTGCGTAGAAATATGCTGAAAGCCAAATTTTCCAAATGCATATTTTGGCAAGAAGAGGTGAAATTCCTCGGCCATGTTGTATCTAAAGAAGGCATCTCTGAAGATCCAGGAAAGATCTCAGCCATCAAAGATTGGAAGCAGCCGACTACAGCCACTTAAGTCAGAAGTTTCTTAGGTCTGGCTGGTTATTATCGGAAATTCGTTAAGGATTTCTCGAGAATATCTTGTCCATTGACGAAGCTGACTAAGAAACATACCAAGTGTAAATGGACACCTGAATGTGAGGTAGCTTTCCAGGAGCTGAAGCAGAAATTGATCACTGCTCCTGTGTTGACCATCATTGATGGCAATCAGGATTTGAAAGTCTGGACTGACGCTTCCAGAGAAGATTATCCTTTTCATCTAAATAAACATGTCGGAAATGACATTCTTCTAATGTCAAATATTATTTAACATGTTATTCTTTTCTCTATTTAAGGTATTGGTGTAGTGCTAATGCAAAGAGGCAAGGTCGTCGCATATGCTAGCCGCCAATTAAAACCACATGAGAAGAATTATGCCACTCATGACCTTGAGCTAATGGCCATAGTATTTGCTTTAAAAATATGGAGGCACTATCTCTTGGGCGAGAAATTCGAGCTATATACGGATCATCAATCCTTGAAGCATCTATTTACCCAAAGAGATTTGAACCTGAGGCAACAGCGTTGGGTTGAATTCCTTGCACCCTATGACCTAGACATCTTATATACTCCAGGGAAAGCCAATGTTGTGGCAGATGCTCTCAGTAGGAAGAATCCGGCTGACACCAAACTTATCCTTGCCAATCTTATTATCACCCCTACTTTGATCGATAAGATCTCTGCTCTCCAGAAAGGTGATATATTTATTCAAATGATCAGTGAGCGAGTTCGAAAAGGTGAAGCGCCAAGCTTCCAAATAGACAGCAAAGGGACCCTTAGGCTACAAGGGCGAATATGCCTGCCAGATATCCCCGAACTAAAAAGGGAAGTTATGGATGAATGCCACAAGTCTAAGCTCAGCATC
The DNA here is from genome assembly GCA_030737875.1 of Allium sativum. Classification (NCBI taxonomy): domain Eukaryota; kingdom Viridiplantae; phylum Streptophyta; class Magnoliopsida; order Asparagales; family Amaryllidaceae; genus Allium; species Allium sativum. The sequence continues at coordinate 56,942,072 of CM060920.1, read as the reverse complement.
CATCCTGGTGTAAGCAAGATGTACCACGATCTTAAGCGTACTTTCTGGTGGAAGGCGATGAAGAGAGACATCTCCATTTATGTTTCTAGATGTCCCACCTGCCAGCAGGTCAAGAGCGATCAGAAAAAGCTGGCAGGTCTATTGCAACCGCTAGGGGTTCCAAGTTGGAAATGGGACAAAATTTCTATGGACTTCATTGATGGCGTACCCCGGACTAGGAAGGGCAATGACAACATATGGGTGATAGTAGATCGCCTCACAAATACTACCCATTTCATTCCTGTTAAATCCAATAGAACAGCTCGAAGTTTGGCACGGCTTTATTTCAGAGAGATTGTCAGACTACATGGAGTTCCCAGTAGCATTGTCAGAGATTGCAACCCGGTATTTGCTAGTAAGTTCTGGGAAGCTTTCCAAGAAGAGCTAGGGACTAAGCCCAATATGAGCACTGGTTACCACCCTCAGACAGATGGCCAGACGGAGAGGGTGAACTGCATATTGGAAGACTTGTTGAGGGCACGCATCTTAAATTTTGGTGGGTCATGGGAAGGTCATTTGCACTAGGTCGAATTCTCTCATAATATCAGCTACCAAGCCAGCCTGCAGATGTCGCCATTTGAAGCCTTATATGGCAAGCCATGCCGATCTCCCGCATGTTGGTTGGACCCCGGTAATCGGTTGGTATTAGGTCCCGACATGATTCGTGAAGCCTTGGAAAGAGTTGACTTTATTAAGAAGCGATTACTTGCCGCCCAAAGCCGACAGAAGAGCTATGCAAACACTCGAAGAAGGGATTTAGAATTCTCTGTCGGTGATCTTGTATACTTGATGGTTTCCCCACTGAGAGGCGTAGTCCGATTTGGGAAGACCGGGAAATTAGCGCCAAGGTTTATTGGTCCATTTCCTATTCTCGAAAGGATTGGAACTCTCGCCAATAGGGTACAGCTACCCGACTGGTTGCCAGGGGTCCACGATGTATTTCATGTGTCCCAACTCCGGAAGCATGTTCATGATCCAAATTTTGTTGCGGAGGAAGCAGCACAACGAGATTTGGAGATTACCCCGGCCCTAGCAGTGAGAAGGGAGCCAGTGAAGATTGTGGGCAAAGAAACCCGAGTGCTGAGGAATAAAAGGAACCACCTAGTCAAATTGCAGTGGAGCGGGGATCCTAGAGACTGTACATGGGAGACTGAGGACAGCATCAAACAGGCCTATCCCAAGTGCAGAGTGGATATCTCTAAGTAGTTTTTTGTGCTGAGGTACATTTACAATATCTTGCATTTTTCGTTTTGTTTCCTACTTTATCATTATTTCCTTTTCGAGGACGAAAAGATTTTAAGTGGGGGAGATTGTAACAACTCGGAAAATTCGAACTAATTTAAAAAAATTATTTTGGCAATTTCAGTAAATTTTGGATAGTTAAAATAATTGATTTTAGATAATAACGATTAAAAATTTATTTTAATCAAAGATGGAACAAATATATTCATTTTGATTTCTAAAGAAATCAAAAATAGTACGGTTGTTTGAAAAGTCAAACCTGTACTTTGACTGAATTTAACGGATTTTAGCAAAACCAAAAATATCTAAATTTGTTTGAAAATATCTTTTCAACGAATCCGAAAAATCGAAATTTCATAGCGAGAATCAAAAGATATGGCCAATTGATTATTCGAGACGGTCGCTATAGTATAATTTATAACCCGTATAAAAGGCCATTTTTCAAACGACCTCCGTTTTCGACGAAACCACTTTTGTTGGATTCAGGATGTCAAATTATTGCTAGGTTTCAATTTTCATAATTTTTTGAATTAATATGTTGGTGTGGCAAACGAAAATGTGTTTTGTCAATTTCAGTCAAATCTGATCGACTTAAAAATAGCCATTTTTCGAACAGTCTCAGAATTCGACGAAATTAATTTCGTTAGGACTGTATCATCAAAACAAAGTCAGAAATAATTTTTCTGGATTTTTCTGAGTTCGTATGTGGCCCCGGTGGACTTAAATAGACAATCAAATTTACTATTTAAATGATTTAAATAATAATTTAAAGATTTCGGGCTATAGACAGTCGTTTGGCCTGACGAGACCTAGCCCATTGGATCCGGAATAGGGGCTATTGGCTAGGGTCACCTTTGGTTGGACTGCAATCGGATTTACTTGAGATATATGGTTTTATTTGTAAAAATCACATTAAAATATTATAAATAATTCAAAAAACCCTAAAACGCTATACACTTTCTTCCAGCCGCCGCCTTATACAAAATCCATGGCCAAAAATTGTTCAACCTTCCTCTTCTAAAATCTATCAATCCTTAGATCGAATTCGCTCACTCCAGATCGGACTTTTGTAGAGATTTTCATTCTCTACACATCCATACGGATAACCCTACCTGAAAGTAGGTATTTCGCCTGAACCAGACCCGAGAATGGGCCGATTTTGGACCGCTGCCGCACACCCCTCACTCAACCGAGCTCCGCCGCAATCAGGCCGCTGACGCGCGCCTCCAAGGCCGTCAAGACTCCTCCCTCCGATCATCCTCTCGCTGACTGTGTTGGTCGGAAAATTCCAACCTAATTCTGAACTTAAGTGTGAAGCTGCGGCCGTGGGTTTCAGAGGTAGAAGATGGATTAATTTCTAATTATTTAATTTATTTAATTTATTTAATTTATTTAATTTATTTAATTTATTTAAATATTGTAAAACTTGTAAAAGTCGTATCTAATACATACGTTATCGAAACTGAACAATTTCAGATACTATTCGATCGTGAAACTAAGATCTATGCTGCTGTCCAGTCTACATCCAATTCCGAGCAGTTCAAATTTTGGACAAATTCACGTTACGACTGTGAGAATTCTACATTTATATAATTAATAATTAAATTTATGGTTATGTGATGATTGAATGTATATAATTCAGATCTGTTATGTGATGATATCGTGGATGTTTTTTCTGTTGTTGTTGATGTATAATCACAGATTTGGTTGTGTTTAAATAAAATAATCACCTTGTTCATTTATTGATTTGGATTAGAATTTCAAAATCGATAAAATAATCGCCATGTCATGTTAAATTACATTTGATTGGAATTTTCAAAACAATGGAAATAGTCATTATTGTTTTTATTGATTTTGGTTAGAATTTCCAAATCGAGAAAAATAATCATTTTGTTATGATAAATTGCGTTAGATGCCCAGTTCAACATCAACACACTATTTGGATTATTTTTGTTGAACTGATTTATATCGTCAACTCAATAAAAAAAATTTATCTCGATTATATTAGTTGAATTGAATAAACTGTCAATTCAATATTCAAAATATCCTTTTTACACTTTAAGCATTGAAATAAGATTATCAATTTAACATAAGACATTAATTTATCATTGTTTTTATTATATTGAAATAGAATTGTCAATACGATGAAAAATGTATCAATCTTTGACTATATCATTGAATTGAGAAAAAAAGTTCTTTTATTTGCATTCCTATATGCAAATACATACATTGAAATAAAGTGTTGTTTTATTTGCATTCCTATATGCAAATATATACATTGAAAATGAAGTGTCTTTTTATTTGCATTCTTTATGCAAATATATTTAGAAAAATAAATTGTTCTTTTATTTGCTTTCCTATATGGAAATATATACATTGAAAATAAAATGTCCTTTTATTTGCATTCCTTTATGCAAATATATTTAGAAAAATAAAGTGTCCTTTTATTTGCATTCCTATATGCAAATATATACATTGAAAATAAAGTGTCCTTTTATTTGCATTCCTTTATGCAAATATATTTAGAGAAAACAAAGTGTCCCTTTATTTGCATTCATTCATGCAAATATATTTAGAGAAAATAAAATGTACTTTTATTTGCGTTTATTTATGTAAATATATTTGGAGAAAATAAAAGATTCTTTTATTTAAATTCTTTTATGCAAAATATGCATATAAAAATAAAACATTCTTTTATTTGCATCCTTTTTTTAAATAAACTTTGAATACAAAATATCCCTTTTATTTGCATTCCCTAATGCAAATATGCATTGAAATAAGAAATGCGTATTTTTGTTTGCATTTTTGATGCAAACAAAACATTAAAATTAAAATCATATTTTTGTTTGCAATTTTAGATGCAAATAAAACATTAGAAATAAAATCATATTTTTTCGTGTGCAATTTTAGATGCAAACAAAACATTAAAGTTAAAATCATATTTTTGTTTGCAATTTTAGATGCAAACAAAACATTAGAAATAAAATCATATTTTTGTTTGCAATTTTAGAAGCAAACAAAACATTAGAAATAAAATCATATTTTTGTTTGCAATTTTAGATGTAAACAAAACATTAGAATGAATATACATTTTTATTTTGTATATTGGATAGAAAAGATTTCATTTTATTTGCATGTTTAGATGCAAATAAATAACATAGAAAAGATTTCATTTTATTTGCATGTTTAGATGCAAATAAATAACATAGAAAAGATTACATTTTATTTGCGTGTTTTGATGTAAAATCAACACCGTAGGAGTAAGTTGCATTTTGTTACAAAATTGGTGATAAACAAAACATTATAATATAAGAATTAATTTAAATGTTGAAATGTTTATTGTCACTTTAATTGCAATAAAATAATAAAATCGCCAAATGATTTAAATTTATTTATATAAATTAAAATTTAAGGAATCGCGCGCGGTAGTTCGCGTTTCTATAATCGTAACTTTAAACGGTTATACCGTAAGATCCAACAGTCGGATTTTCCAAAAACTGGAACCATTAGGACCGCTTTGGGAAGATCTTTCCGATGATATAAACTTTATCAAAATCCAATGGTTAGATTTCAAGATAAGTGTAAATCAAATTTTGGGGAAAACAGCGCCAAGGCTGCCCTTTATTGGCCATTCCTGTCAATGTGGCATGCCAAGATGCAATTGATCGGGGTTTTTGTTGAAGGAGAGCCCTATGGATGATGATCAAAGCATAGCCTATTTAGGCATAGCTTTGTGTATTACGTTATCTCGCGAGCCTCACACCCCGGTAGAGTAAAAAAACGGAGCAAGGGAACGCAAGGAGTGCACAAGTTTCTTTCTAGCTAGAAGTGGTGTTGGGTTTTCACACGGCCCGGCATTTTTTCTTATGTGGTTGATGGAATGAGGCGCCTCAGATTTTTATTGGCCACAATGGCCAATTTATAGGTCCAATAGGATCGGGAAGCATGTGTTCAGGAATTACCAATCCACTAAAGTATTTATGGACCTGCCCTGCAGGATCCAAGGGTTCGCCAGCGTCCGAATCCTGAGGCATTGCTAGAGTGTCTCGAATCGGTCACGAGATCGTTCCTAGCCTTGACTCATGATGGAAACAAGCATCCAATACGACATTACGGTCTTGATTGTAATTCTATATATGGCGACCTAGTAGGATGAGGTACTATGCTGTCTAGGATTAATACACTTACTTTGAAGTATTTTAAACCATATTAGACACTAATAATAATATTAAAAATATTATTTTCCGCGTATCAAGCATTTTTTATCATTATAAGGTAAAAACTCTATCCTCTGTTTGCGTTGCATTGTGTGATGGGACTTGAGTCTTATAATGATTTCATTTTTCTATAAAGCATTACGTTGTTTTTGACTTATAAATTTATAAAACTTATGCACTAGCAATCCAATGGAATTAAACCCGTTCTGCGATAGCGGCGTGGTCCCGTGATTAGCCATACTATTAGTTAGTTATATTTCTCATACCAGTCCCATGACTGACTCGTAATTTGTTTCACTTTGCAAACTCGGGTGCCCTCTTTCCACACGGGTAGCCAATTGACAGGTTTCAGGTAAAGGCTGATTTCGGGACTCAAGCTTATTGCTGAAGATGTTGGAAGATCTTTCCTTTTTATCTTTATTTCCTTGAGATTTGAGACAGTATTGGATATTGATGTATTTTGGGAGATTGAGACTTCATTTCTTTCCCTGTTTTAGACATCTGTTTTGCTAAGTGTATCCTATACTGCGTACTTTGATGTTCTGTGATGATGGATGTGATGACATTTCATTTCCACTGCAATGATTTATATGTTCTGCTATGTAACTGTGATCTGTTATTGTTTTAATTTTGTTATACTTCTATGATTATCCTTAATTTCGTTTTACGGAAGTTTGGGTCGTCACATGCACTGACCGAATATGTTATCACCTGGGTCATAACTGACCTGACTAATCAGATGTCGTATGTACTCCAGCTCTTGACATATAAAGAAATTTAGAAGGGTGATGAACATCTTCTAATGTGGCCAACTGACTTAACCATATTATGTGCCCTTTTTCTGCTAACTCTGGTTGTTGAGACTAAATGCCTCTGATCACCTTTCTTCAACAATTTCTTCACTTCGAATGTCAAGTAGAAAAATTTGATGCACACAACTGATTTCCACTTATGTAAAACATTTGAGCTCGTAAATCTCAGAGAAGGGTGTATGTAGTGTAGAAGAGTAACTTATCATACCTCCAAACAGATGTGCATTCATGAATATGAATATACACATATTATATGTGCACCGTCAGACATTCATCCATATAAGTCATTTGGGATTAAGATAAAGAGAAGACACTTCTTCCACTATATCACGTAATATAATATAGAGGAGCCCTTGCTCTAAAGATCGGAATGCAGAACTGCTGTCGGTTTGTGATATAGAACATTTCCTCGAAGGGTCAATGATAATAACCCTTCATTTAATCTCCATGATTCTTCAGTCTTCTTCACTTCGAAACGTTAAATAACCTGAAGTGTTTTCAAATAGGAATCACCTATATTTGATCTCAATCTCCTCAAATTAGTCATTGTAAAAAACTCGTATATGGTGTTCTCCACTCTTAGTTTATTACTTTATAACAGATCTTTTAAAAATGTATAACTTCAAATATTCTTCAAGTATATATATATATATCTGTGTGTGTGTGTATGTGTGCGCGTGTGTGCACGTGTGTTTGTGCGTGTGTGAATGCGTGCGTATGGGGAATCATTGTTCCCTGTTTATTTTGTCTTCATGGACGGTAAATTAGATTTAGTATGATAGATCCAAAGAAATCGTATTCATTCCTCCCAATATCAATTTCCATGTTCAATCCCTATTTCATCGAAAAACAGTGTAAATACCTTTCAAATTCTCATGGCTAGTAAGGATTCCCTCCTCCGAATTTGATACTAAGTACAAAAATATTATCACCAAGAAATCTGATTCATTTATTTTATGAAAACTTGTTTTTTATACGTAACTCGTTTCTGACATTTCAACCGTGTCTATTCATTTCCTAGGAATGGCCTAGGTGAGCCAACGCACTTGTTTCTCTTGAATATCTCCTTGGTTAAACACTCACATCTACATCTCAAAAATAAAAAAATCGGGCATATTGTAATGACCTACCATCCCGACTATCAAAAGTCGACACTAAATACGACCATTGTAATTTACTAGCAAACATCCAATCGTCGAAAACATAGGTTGTTAGGGTAAAAAGAAAAGGAAAAGGAAAAAGAAAAGAACATAAGAAATACATAATCTCACAACGGGAACGATAATAATATTATAATAATAATAATAACGATAGATGTATTGTCACTCCAACGTACAATGTTATCAAAGTTAAATAAAAATTATATCAGCTGGACAGTTATAAAATTCTAAGCTTACAAACGTTGATAGGTAAAATAATATACGATGAAAATAAAATAATGCCACAAGCAAACTTCCAGCTCTACTCTATGAGCTCCACAACCAACAGAATACAACATGGAAACAAGCTTGGTCTATCCGTCCATGATAATGAAATAATAGACGGATCGGTCTGAAATACCAACACAAGAAAACTCATGTAACAGGAAACATACAATAATTTTGTGAGACCGCGCTGCTGATCGCGGAACAAGTTTTTACCTCACAAGAATAGCATATATGAATAAGCATCAACGCAAAACCACATCACCGAAACAACAAGGAATGGGTTACATATATAAAATTTTCCAACATAAAAGTAATAAAAAAAATAACACCCCATTTGATAAGAGCTCACAACACTTCTCGATGGAAACAAAGAAATTGATAAAAAAAAAAATTGGCTCAAACAAGGAAAAAGTTAATTTTCCCGTAATAATTGGACCGCACCGCTTACTGTGGTCTAGGCCACTTACAACGATATCCAATCTCGCCATGGATACAAATAAATAAATGTCGTGAAAGTTTTATCCTCCCGATGTAATTAAAATAGGAAAACTCATAAACTTGGAATCAAATGAATAAAATGAGAATTTTTCCAATGAATAACTAGGAGGGTGCGCCTACCTTACCAAATAGTATACCTCTAGAATATACTTGAGAACTACACTATTCTCGAAAATGTACTAGCCGGACCATGCCAACAATACCGAGTATCCGGGTATTCATATCTTGCACGCAAACAACAAAATCAACCCTAGAGTAGACATGAAATTACCCTAATGGGAGCAACCCAACATAACTAGAGGTCCATTCGTTTTCTTGATTTAGTCATTTACAACAAAGGATAACAACACTCAAAGAGCAACAAATTATTTTGATTTGACGATACAACTTAAGAAAGTTGGACCAATAGTTGTTAAATCAGCCATCAGGAATATTCAAAATGATCGTACATGGAAACTAAATAACATTCTCTTACCATTATTTATCGGTCCCAAACTTATACTATCTCTTGGTTAAAAATAAAGTCAGATAAGTTGAGATAGTGTAATAACCCGGAAATTCTAAGCCAATTTAATTTTTTTATTTTGGCTCTTTTAATGAATTTTGATTATTTAAAATAAATTATTTTAAATAATATCGACGAGAAATTTAATTCAAATAGAATTAGAACGTATATATTTATTTGAATCGTCATTAGAATAAAAATATTTATTTTTAAATATAAAAGGAATTGAAAATGGCGCGGTAGTTCGAGAATTCGTTTTCAAATTTCAAATGAATGTAGCGGGTGCAAATAAACCGGATTTTAGCGAAACCAAAAATATTAGAATCTGATTGAGAATATCTTTCCGACGAGTCCGAAAAATCGAAATTTCATAGCGGGGATCAAAAGTTATGCCCAATTGAAGATTCTGAATAGTCGTCATGGAATTCTGGCCCTTAAAAATGGAAATTTTGCAAACGACCTCGGTTTTCGACGAAACCACTTTTGTTGGATCCATGATGTCAAATTATTGCTAGGTTTCAAATTCCATAATTTTCTGAATCAATATGTGAGTGTGGCAAAGGAAAACGTGTTTGACCAGTTTCAGTTGATTTTAATCGACTGGAAAATGGCCATTTTTCAAACGGTCTCAGAATTTGACGAAATTAGTTTTGTTAGGACCATATTGTCAATACGAAGCTAGAAAATATTTTTTGAGAATTTTTAGAGTTTGTATGTGGCCTCGGTAAATTGAAATGTGCGTTCAAATTCAATATATAGAGTTATATGTTTATTTTGACGAAAACTGATCGAAACGATCGAATCAGCCTGCGATACCTATCCCACTGTGTACGGGATGGGGGTAATTAGCTATGACGACAGTCGGTGGGTTCGATTTCGAGGTCGAAATTAAAAGTTGCTTTTTGAAATTAAATAGTTAAATAAATAATAAAGAAAACCCTCTCTCTCTTCTTTTTATCTCAGCCCCCCCCCCCCTTCATCGTTTTAAAAATTAAAACAAATAAGAAAAAAAAAGAAAAAAAGGGGGGCTTCGTGCCCTAATACCCACCGCCGCCGCAACTAGGCGCCCCCCCTCCAGCGAGCTTCGCCATCACCCCTCTCGCCCAACACCCTCTCTCCCCTCGCTCTCCAAAAAATCGCGCAGCGATTCCGCCGGCCCCCCACCCCTCTTCTCGTTATACGCGCCGCCCACCTCCATTCCCCACCACCGCGGTACCCCAGCCCCCTCCTCAATCCTCACCGCCCTCCTACAGCACCCTGCTCCCCTTCCATTTGCGGAAAACCGGTCCCCTCTTTTCCAAGGTCGCGCAGCACCCACCGCAGCACGAAAATGGTTCCTGGTGGAAAATGGGGTGTAAACGCATTTAGAAAAGGTGAATAGCCTTGAATTTATTTTTAGTTTTGCTGTAAATTCACTTTGAATTTGTTTGTTTCTTTATCGGATCTTTTGTATAGAAATTAACATGTAAAGATAGGATTTTTATCTTGTTTAAAGCTAGGATTTTTATCTATATAATAGCGATGTAAAAATAGAATTTTTATCTATATAGTGGCGATGTAAAAATAGAATTTTTATCTTTATAGTAGCCGTATAAAAATGTGATTTTTATAAATGTAGTAAATACGGGCAACGAAAGTGACAAAAGGCGAGCACGACGAAGATTTCTACATAAGAAGAGTCATGGCGTTTTGTTTAGCTTGGGTGAGAACTTCCCACTTTAAATCTTGTTTTCTAGTTAAAATTATATACTAGGACGCAGACGGTGCTTAGCAGCACCCGACACCCGTCGTCCACAGACCATGGACGGCTTGTTCGTTTGATTGATGTGTTGTGAAAATTGGTTGTCATGTGGAATGATTGAAAATAAATATTCATGTGTTGAAATAAATTAATTATCGTTAAAAATATATTCTTAACATGAATGTGAATAAATAAATATTCATTTACAAACCGGACGGTTTGTTTATGTACACCTATTTGAAGGATATTGATTGGGACGATAAATTTTACACATCGCCCAACTGCACAAATAATATTCAGTGTTTGTGGATTGAAACCCCACACGGATGTTGGGATGATATTTGGCATACACTAATCCCAATTATTTAATTGTAAGTCGATCTATTGGTCGACGGACTGTATGAGCGTTAATTATTTATATTTAATGCTTATGCATTTTTGTGGTGCACTTTGGATGATGGTTTATTATTTATCGTTGCTATTATATACATGTGTTGTATGGAATCCATATAATTAACACTATATGGTAATTGATTGGGCCTCATTCCAATTGGAAAAATAAAGAATATTCATGTGTTGAATAAAATAATATTCATGTGTTGAATAGAATAAAGAATATTCATGTGTTGAATAAAATAATATTCATGTGTTGAATAGAATAAAGAATATTCATGTGTTGAATAAAATATATATTCATGTGTTGAGTAAAATATTTTAAACAATAAAATTTACATCTTTATCATAATTTTATAAAATATATTAAATAACAAAAATAGTCATGTGTTGACGATGCTCATGTGTTGAGAATATTCATGTGATGAAAGAAATATAGATTCATGTGTTGAATAGAAAATATTCATTTGTTGAATAGAATAACGAAGTTATTGAAATATATAAAGCTGTGTTGATTAGATATGCGCCATTTTAACGCGAACGATATTTATATTGATTATATTCGTTTTTATAATGAATGTAGAAAAGGAAGTGATTTCAAAATATAACGTTTTGAAAATATTATCATTTATATATTAATGATATGAAATATTCAATTTTGATTTAAATTGAATATGAAGTTGAAATTGTTTTGAAGAAGAATTTAAAACGAATTATAAAATACGTTTTGAACTGAAATCGACAAAATATATAATATATATTATATATAATGGCCTGAATAGAACGCGCCGCGCTGCGGTAGTTCGTGAATTTCGACCATTGACTTCGAATTAACGTTGCGGGAGATCCGACCGTCGGATTCTCCTGAAACCGGAACAGTGGGTTCGTATCGAAAAGAGCTTTCTAATGAATATTAGAAATTTGAAATCTAACGGTTGGATTTGGAATTATGTCCAAATCAAAATAGGAAAAGGTCGTTGTAAGTGCAGTTCGATGACCGTTTGTGGAAATCGACTGTACGGGCCTTGATAAAATTATTAAAAATATCAATAATTAGTGTAAAATCATAATAAATGATTTGGGAAGAATTGGGATGAAAAACTCCATATTTGAAAAGATAAAAATAGATTTTTATCGAAATGAACTAGTTTTGAACTAGAATTAAAATCAATTTATTTTTGAAATAAATAAATTGAATTTGAAAGTGGTTTTAAAAATAATCAGGAATTCCAATAATTGAATTGGAATGGATATGGATCGAAATTGTCTTTGGAATGTTTCGATGTTGGATTTCGTGATTATACAGATATGGTTGTGGAAATTTGAAAGATATATTTTATATCGTTATTTCCAATACGATATTTGTTGGTTTCAGAATTAGATATTGAATATAAGCCGATATATTATCTATTCAGAGCCTTGTATTAAATATCAAATGGGATTTTGGGTTCGTCGTGAATGGTGTCTTAAATAATACTGTTCTGGAACCCAGTTTAGAAAAGAACAAATCTTTTAATTAAGATTTAGTGAAATTGTCCAGTTAATTAGTATTTAATCGGAATTGAATTTGAATTGGTTTTTGGGGTTTATCAAGAGCGGTGTTTTGAATAACACTTGTTCTTTAACCCGATTAACAATAGAAAGTGATTTTGGGCTTATCGTGAATCGTGTTTTAGGTGACATTGGTTCTTTAACCCAGTTAAAGGCAGGATATTGATTGTTGAGAAGATTAAAACTAAGTGGAGTTTTAATGAATTTGTAATTAGATTGAAATGTGAATTGATAATTTAAATTGTCAAATTTGGAAAGTGATCGAAAATGGGGTATCACCAGTTTTGCTCCAAAGCGATAGTTAAATCTTTAATTAGATTTGAACGTGAAAAGGTAATTAATATTTACCGATAACACAGTGGTGTTAGATATGGAGTATTACCAGTTTTGCTCCATGGGATGAATAGGTTGGGATTAGGAAATAAAATAAATAATTACTTCGGTGTGGTTCGCTAATCCCAACTAGTTTGGAAAACCATAATATGGTTTGAAATGATATCCAAAGGAAGATAAAAGAATAAATTGGAAGAATTTATCTTTGGTAAAATTAATGGGAACCTTTCGCTAAGAATGTGAATTTTTGAATAAAAGAATATTCTGAATCGGAATGAGGCGTATGTTGGGTTTGTGTAACATTTGTTTATTATATACGCGGGTTACTCAGAAAGGCCGGGTTTATACCCATTCTGAATAACCGATTCGGCGATAAGTCAAAGATGAAGATGGTGGTTGAAGACCGGAAGTCTTCACATCGTTTGGGTGATTACTGATGATCTTGATTGGGCTGTACGCCCAAGAGGAGGGAAACAGTCGGTGATCGTCCAGACGTACTTGGAGATCGATGGATGTGCGAGGAAAGTGCCTCCGGTTTCGTTCAGACCCAGAACGAACTTGTAAATGGACTGTGTGTCTGACATTGGATTTTATTTTGTGTTGATTGATCTCTATTAAATATACATCTGTTTGGCGGCGGAGAATTTATTCTCTTGCTTAACGCCCTTCTCTGAGACGTACGAGCTCAGAGGTTATATATCGATAGACATCAGTCGCATGGACTGAATTGCCTGTGTGGCATGCCTAAGTGGCAGATGATCAAGGCTTCTGTTGAAAAGCAAAGTCTTGTGGTTGATGAGCAAAGCACGGCCTGTGTGGCATAGCTTTGTGTATAACGTGAATTCGCGAGCCTCACACCTCGGTATGAGTCAAAAACGGGATACGGACCTTTGGGAGAACACGACGTTTCTTTCTAGCTATGGGTGATGTCAGTGACCTACCAGCCCTGACATTTATATATTTTTTACCTGTGTGGTTGTTGGAATGCGAAGCACCTCGAATATATGGTCGATAACTGGCACTATGTGAGCCGACATATAGACCATTATATATAGGTCCAATAGGACTGGGAAACGTGCGTTCAAGAATAACTAATCCTCAAAAATAAGAGAAGATCGGCCCAACCGATTCCAGGGATCACTGTGTGTGGTCCTGAGATATTTGCTAGAGTGTCTCGAATGGAGAGAAGTTTGCTCCTTGCCTCGACTCATGATGGAATCCAATTTCCAATACGTGATATTTCGGTTTTATTTGTAGAGCCTAGTACGGCGACATAGTGGTATGGGTCGCTTATGCCGTCTATGATTTATACATTTTGATTGAAGTTGTTTTCTTCACTTATAGTAATAATAAAATATGAAATTTCACGTACCAAGCATTATTGGCTATTGTAAGGTAAAAACCCTATCCTCCGGCTTGCGTTGCATTGTGTGATGGGACCTGGGTCTTATAATAGCTTCATTCTTCTTTATTTAGCATTGCGCTATTGTTTTGTGCACTGGTATTCTTGGGGTAAAAACCCATTCCGTGTTTTACAGCGTGGTCCCTCGATTTACCTAACTTTAAAAATAAAGATTAATAACTGTTTTAGTTCTCACACCTGTCACAGGACTGACCTTGAGTTTATTGTTTTTAACCTAAACTCTGGGTGCCCCTATTTTCCACACGGGCAACTAGTAGTTTTGGTTTTGCAGATTTATATTCACACGATCCTGATTTACAGCTGGAACGATACTCGGAAAGATCTGTATCCGTGTATTACTTCTAGTTGTGTTTTGTATTATTTTCCGCTACGATGTATTTAAATGTAAGTTAAATCTCTGATATTTTCTGTCTAATATTTATTCATACTTTGTATATTCTCGTATTCTAATGGAATTGTTGTAATATAAAATGAAATGTTCTTCTGTTTGTGTTCCAATGTGTGTTGTTCTCAAAGCAATTCGTGCTTTCCTTACCGGGGAAGACATGGGATATCACAGATAGTGTTACCCTTTGGCATCGCCCAAACTATGTTTACAAATTTCGGGATAGGGGAAAGTTTCTATACATTGATATCTAATGATAAGAGTATAACTAAATATTTTACATGTAAGCAATATCATTTATGGAAATTTCTTTCCATATTCATATCGAAAACATTTAAACTTCAAAACTCGCTTGGTTTTCACATTTTAGATATTTGAAAGAAAACACATTTTAGCAACACTTTTTAAATATTGATTTTAAAGAGATAAATTATTAAACTAAGATTATTTTAAAGAAAAGTCGAAACCAATGTTAATACATCAATTTCGATAAAACTCAACGAACTTTACACTTGGATTTAATTTCAAAACCATTTCTATTTAAAATGGCCAATCTTATTTAGTAATATCGTTTATAAGATTTAAGCGATATTATTTATCCAAAAAGGAAAATTTATTAGATTTGATTAGTTTAATATGCTTAAAGTAAATTTTGGTCATTAAGAGAGATAATTTATAAAATCCTTTTATAACTTAAAACCATCTTTTGTTATTCTCAAAGGAAAATAAACCGACTAAAACACTTGTTCATAACTCCTTAAACAACATTAATTTCCCGTAAAATAATTAATCCCATTCCTGATCTTTATAATCAATAAGTTGTTTATTTACAAACCATGGCCAAATTGATTCATTAAGTTTAAAACCTTTTGTAAATCAGTTAATTATTCTTAAATCCTTTATTTTAAATCAATTAAAGAGTTATTATTCGTTCCATTAAATCAATTCAATTTCACTTTAAAGGCAACTTACTAAAAATAGACCAATCAAATCAAACTAATTAGCTAAAATAGTTATTGGAACAAAACATCATTCATTAAAATGATTATTAAGTTTCAATTAATCTTTAATTAAAATAATTAATAAAAATCAAGTTTCAATAACTACAAAGATGAATTAAATTCTATTGTCATTTATAAGAATGAATAATTAACATTCAGTTAGTTACTTACACAAAACCTACTCAATCGTCATTTGTCAAAATAGATAATTGAATATCATAATTATTAACTTGAGTATTAAATAAACTTATAAACATCCTTAATTAAAATGATAATTTTGTATAAATATCAATGCTCTGAAAACCCATGTTCGTATTAAATAAAATGTTTAATTAACTTCAATCACCGATAATATAAACAATATGGGAGCACACATAAGTAAATTTGTTTGATAAACGTACATAACAAACAAATTCAAGAAAAAAATTAAATATAGACGAATGAGTGAGAATAAATATGAATAATCAAAGGAATTTATTAATCTTGTAATAACCACATATAGATGTGTAAATTCTTCTTTCCACATTCGCTACGCACACTCAACTTTCCTTTTATAGTCCCCTACAACAAAATAGTTATTTATATGCATATAGAACATATAATATAATATAATTCATTTAAGATGAATCTTTTGCTTAAAAGCAGGTAATGTTAAAGGGACATCAGTTCATAGATGGAAATATATATATATATCCAAAATAACCAACAAAGCAATAAATCATCCAATCAATCAACAAACAATCAAACATATCATATAAATAAATATCGATTCCACAATAGATATTTATATTATATGATATGAAAATATAGTACTCTAAAAAGTGACTCACCATCCATTCCAATTTGACGATTTTGCATCGGTTTATATAATTCCAAACAAGTGTTTGAAATTATATAAAAATCCAGATAGCTCCAAAGCACTCTAATCCAATTCATACGCGCAATTTTCATCCATACGAAATCAATACAAATTGTTTCGTGTGAATCCAATCTCGTAAGAAAAAGATAGCACGTCACAAGTTTTCACACAAAATAAAATGAATTAAAATCTTACTAATGGCCTTCATCATGGTTAATACCTAAGATTAATGTTAAATAATTACGTCCACCATCGTTATAATCTCCTGGTTGAAATTGAAACCCTCACGCAAACTATAACTGATCCCCACAGTCACCACAGACCACCAGAACCTGTGTCGTAGCCACCGTCGGTACCATGACTGCCTGCCACACCTTCGCCTAGAGGCGCGATCCCCATAGCCTCCCCCTTGGTCCATTTACTATTACGACTTTTATAGTATTTTTAGATTTGTTTTTCGCTTATACTAGAGTATTGTCTGATCCAATGTTTTATGTTCTCTCTTATTACCTTGAGTAATTATCCACCATACCGGTAAGTAGGCTAAGTAGCATATGTAAGCGTTATCTAGAGCTATGCAGGTGGGTCAACAAAAGGTGATGCCTTCATATTTGTACTTGTATTATTGTTTATTTATCTATATGACACTTTGAAGCCACGACAATATTGACTATTTATAAAAGCCAGTTTGCCACTAGGTTTGTTAATCTCATGTATAAAATATATTATATGACTATAGGAGCCAATATACTCTAATTTTATGGTTTATACAGTTATTATTACGTTATATATTTTATATTTGTTATTTCTATTATATTTTGTCTGATGAGCTGTGAGATATATGATGGGTTCTATGGTTGTATTATATATTTTCTTGCCTTCTATTCTTCTCCCTTTTTTCTTCTCTATTTTCCTTCCCTCCCCATTTCTTTCTCTTTGCAATCATCCTACATCGATCGGGTGCCTGTGCAACGCACAATTCGGTTAAATGAGCACTAATAGTGTATGATGGTTGTCACATCAGTAATGAGAAGCTAAAAATCTCTAAGCCCTTTATCGACTTCTCTAAAATCATTAGATTGTGCTCTTAGGTCTGTTAGGGATTGTGGAATGGATCGTTAAGGCATGAATAATGTTTTTGAGAAATTAAATAAAATCTAAAACTTATACGATCTACTATATGAATCAAAAACCACAGAAACAATCACAGACACAGAATCAAACACAAACACAAAGATAAACAAAAAAAATAAAATGCAAAAAAGGAATGAACACACCAAATGAAACACCCCACCCTCCATTAAGGTCACTCACAAAGGGAATGCCTTAACTTTGGTGGAGGTTTGTAAGTAAAAGTCACAGATAAAACACAAGAAAGATATAAACACATATATATAAGCAGCGGAAAACAACAGACTTTTTATTTCATAAATATGTGTTCATACAAAACATTTCCATAACTGTCACATAATAATTTCCAAAACATTATATCATCATTTCTGTCTTGGTTATTAAATAAAGAAGCATAAAAACTTCATTAAAACTGCATAAATCCCCATAGAATGTGTCCAACAGCCATAGCCAAGGAAACAGAGTCCAAACCGTACATCTACTATCTTGAAGCTTGCAAAGAGTCTGACTAAGCTGGGTTGTTTCCTCCCTGTGGACATGGGGGAGGGGGGAAACGGAAGAAAAGAAGATGAAAGAAAATAGGGTCAGACATAAAGCCTGGTAAGTCTAGTGACTCTTCAGTATGAGAATAAGAAAAAGGACATGATAAGTATAAACTGGAAATAGGAAAGTATCATAAACTAAGGTAAAGCAGTTTGAATCGAATATACTATCGCACCCCACACTATATCTCTGCCCCTACTTCCATTGTCTCAACTAGCACCTCATGATCAGGGCGAAGTGATCCCCTTTCTAAAGATTGGCTCCTACTCGCATAATCATCCGTGTCTTACAGCTGCCAAATATTGTAGATACCTGTGCTGGCCCCACCATGGGGTGTATCAAGTCCCATGGTGGCAACCCGACACAATCCTTAGAATGCATAGGTTATACTACTGGTGCTCCCAGTGCCCTGTTTGTCTACTCCGAAGTGTGTGCACGCCCGCACTCCGTTAGAACCCACACTGTTGCACCCACCGCCGTCGCTTTTGACCGCTTACAGTCAGCCCAATAATTGAGCCCCACCCTGCCTAGTTTCATGTGCCATGATACCTAATTGGGTTACTGCTGAAATGGGTCCCTATTACTAGGGTTTTCTAGTCAAACATGTTAAGTGGTTAAGTGTTTGTATTTACCTAACCCCACCCATCAGTTTAATTAACATGTTGAATTGGTTAAGTGTTTTAGTTAACTTAACCCTACCATCCTGACTTGCCTGTCCTTTGATTTTTAAAGCACCGACCACTCACATTAGGCAGGTATTGTTATGGTTACTGGATGTGCCGGTCAGTTCCGGGCAGGTTTACACCGTAACTCAGTCTAACCTCGGGTCCTTATTGGGCTCAATCCTTAACCACCCACATTGGATAGGTATTGTTGTGACAACTGGACAGCCCGGCGGGTCCGGGCAGGTTTACATTACAACTCAATCCAACCTCGTGTTAAGCATACTCGTATTTTCTAAATTTACATATTTGTCTTTATTACTTATTATATGTAAATTTGTCAACAATTAAATGTTGTGGCCCACTTTCCAAGTTTAACATTTTTGGTATAAGGATTTATACCATTTAAATGCCACCAATTTTTGGCATGTGACAAACATGCCAATTTCATATATTTTTATGCCAAGTTTTCTATAATTACCAATTTTCCCAACGTTACCCCGTCTAGTTATTAGGCTAACAATCTTAGCCTAATTTTCATTCGCATGGTTTTTAACATATACTATTAGGCTAAAAACTTAGCCTAATTTAGCACACACAAAATTGGCATAAGGGAATTCATAAACATAAACATGACATAGGTTTAAACTTGGTATTTTGGGCATAGTCAATATGAACATCATAGGTGTGAACTTGTAAAATAGTCAACATACATATATGTGAATTTGCAACATAGACTGAATCATGGGTTTCAACTTGTCATGTGAACTTGCATTAAAAAAGGGAATCTAACTAAACAGGTGTCACATGAATTAGCATATGATTTAGACAACATAAGCCTAAACATGTTTAGATCTAGGCATAACATCGAACATCACTAGCGTATGACAAGAATATGACATGTTCAGTATGTATAATTTTATCACATGTGAACTAGATCCAAATCATATGTCCAACTACAACATGAAACATGTATTAAAGTGGATCTTGGCATGGATCCAATTAGGAACTTGCAACTTTTTAATCACATGAACTTAGGCATAGAGGTTTTAGCATATACATGCATGAAATCTTAATCACATACAACCTATATAATCACATAAACATATAGGTGTCGATTATAACATGAGCTATACAACTTGCATGTGATTCTAAATGTACAATAGGATCAATATCAACTCAACTATACCACAAACATCACAATACCACAATCATTACAACACATAGATATGAATTAACATCATCGTTATACAATAACACAATTCCATTTCCATTTTACATCGAATCAAATCCTAACTTTTATTCACATCGGAAAAATCACTATACTTA
Organism: Allium sativum; assembly: GCA_030737875.1. Taxonomy (NCBI): domain Eukaryota; kingdom Viridiplantae; phylum Streptophyta; class Magnoliopsida; order Asparagales; family Amaryllidaceae; genus Allium; species Allium sativum. The sequence continues at coordinate 56,921,981 of CM060920.1, read as the reverse complement.
CAACAAACGACGGTCTTGTTTTCTGATTTTTGAGTTCTGAATTTGAATTGCTTTCCTTTGGGTAGACAACGTTGATTTGATTCTTGTTTTAACTTTAATTTGGCTCGTCACTAAGCTTTTCTACAAGTGGATGCTCCTCTCAATTTTCTCTCGACAGCATAGCTGCTCCGTCTCTAAATTTTTTTTTGTGAATTTAGGTTGAGTGTTGAGTTATATTTATAGAATTGCAGATTGATTTGAGCCGTCAGATGATCACAGATGAATCTAGACCATTCACTTCGAGAGGAGCCAACCAGAATGTGACAAATCAGCCCTAGTGACATTGCCAAGCTCAGAAATTCGACCAGAAACCGACCAGGCCAGCCAGGGCCAAACCAGGTCGACCCTATGGTCGACCTGGTCACCCAGGTCGACCCTCAGGTTGACCCTATGGTCGACCAGGTGCCTGGGCGGGAATTTTCCCGCCCAGCCTAGTTTGGGTCTGAATTCGAAATTTGAACTGAATTTTGAACCGTTTGAATTTTAAATTGAATTATGAAACTTCCGGAGGTCATAACTCCTTCATACGGAGTCCGATTCACGCAAACTCAGACTCTATCTTAGGCAGAATTCCGAAACGAACGCAATGGCGTAACCCGTTTCCCTTAATTCTTCCATTTAGAATTAATTATACTTTAATTTGTTAATTTACAATTAACAAAAAATTCGGGGTGTTACATTCTCCCCTCCTTAAAGGATTTCGTCCCCGAAATCTTCAAGTCTAGGAGAACGTAAGTCCTAACATCCAATCGTCCATCTACTCAACCATAAAACACAGGCGTCCATTGTCCTTAAAAGATTTCTAATGCTTCATGATCATATGCATAATGTGTGTACATGTCCTTATCTAATGCAAAATCAGGCGGTCTACTGATTCAGTTGACCTCCTTAATGTGAATCATGTAAGTGTCATGAATCCATTATGTATGAAAATTTTTCCTACTCATAATTCTACATGAGTGTGCAACCATTCATACAAATGCGACATCCATATGATGACATATCAAGTTTCAACCACATACAAATATGAATACATATATGCATATGCAATATGAAGTGACTGAGCCGATCTAAAACCTAGGTTGTGTGTGTATATGCATCCACGAGCAACCACTAGCAACCACTTGCAGCCATCAAACATAACATGTTTCAAATACATGTTTACATCCAAAGGGGTTTCAACCTAAGGATAAAGGATAGTATCGAGGAGATATACCTAACAAGATAGATACAAGCACAACTTAAGGAAAAAGAGAAATCAAAGATGTACCCTCAAAAAGAAAAGGGTAGGCCGTGCGTATTCTGTCCTCAGTTTCCTAAGTTGTGTCTTCCTCGGCGTCGCTCCACTGAACCTTAACGAGCTTGACTTCGCGGTTGCATAGCTTTTTCATTTCAGTTCCTATGATTTGAGTTGGAACTCTCCTCACAGTTGCTTCGCATTCCACTTCGGCTTCTTCTAGAATGCTTGGCTCCACCACTTCCGCATATTCATGCAGACATTTTCGGAGATGAGAAACGTGAAAGACGTTGTGAATTCCCGCCAACCTTTCGGGCACCTCTACTCTATAAGCCATTTTCCCGATCTTCTCGATGATAGGGAATGGTCCTACAAATCTTGGTGCTAGCTTTCCTGCGGATCCAAAGCGAACGACGTTCCTTAAAGGAGATACCTTAAGGAAAACCCTGTCCCCAACCCCAAACTCAAGGTTGGTCCTTCTTTTGTCTGCGTAGGATTTTTGTCTATCTTGGGCAGTCTTCATTCTCCTTCGTATCAAGTCTACTTTTTCTGAAGTCTCTCTAATCATGTCTGGCCCAAATATAATCTTGTCAGTAGACTCTCACCAACAAGTTGGTGATCGGCACGGTCTTCCATATAGAGCTTCGAAGGGCGCCATGCCGATAGTGGCTTGGTAGCTGTTGTTGTAGGCGAATTCCACTAAAGGAAGATGATCCTCCCATGTCCCTCCGAGGTCAAGAACGCACAATCTCAAAAGATCTTCTAATACTCTACTCACCCTTTCTGTCTGACCATCAGTTTGGGGGTGATAGGCCGTGCTCAAGCAGAACTGTGTGCTTACAGCTTCTTGCAGACTCCGCCAAAATTTGCTCGTAAAGATGGGATCTCTGTCACTCACTATGCTGGAGGGTATTCCATGGAGTCGAACTATTTCCTTGAGATAAAGAGAAGCTAGAGACGAAGCGGTCCTTCTACTCTTGATAGGTATAAAGTGGGCGCTTTTAGTAAGCTTGTCCACTATTACCCAAATGCTAGTATTGCCTCTTCTTGACCTAGGCAACCCATCAATGAAGTCCATTGAAATGCTATCCCACTTCCATTGCAGGACCTCTAGAGGATGAAGCAATCCTCCAGGCTACTTCTGTTCCACCTTGACCTGTTGGCATGTCACGCACTTAGAAACGAAATCTGCCACGTCCTTCTTCATGCCACTCTAATAGAAAACTCTCTTTACGTCCTTGTACATCTTGTCCCCACCTGGGTGTATTGTCATCTTGGAATGATGTGCTTCCTTGAGAACCATCTTTACAAAATCCCTTGCTTGTGGGACGCATAGTCTTCCATCCCATCTCAGCCAACCCTTATCATCGATGGAGTACCTATTGAGGTGACGGGAAGTTTCACCCCTAACTAGTTTATCAATCACATCAACAAGCTGAGGGTCTTTGCGTTGCGCGGCCCCTATTGAGTCTAAAAGAGTGGGCCGTACTTATAGGGATGCCAATAAACCAGGTATAAAATCTGAGGAGGGCCTAAAGTTGAAACTGGCTATATACTCCAAGCTTTGCCTTTCTACAAATAGAGGGCTTAAGGTCAGCTTCTTTCTGCTCAACGCATCTGCTACTACGTTGCCTTTGCCAGGAGTATAGGAAATCTCAAAGTCATACGAGGCAAGGAACTCCATGCACCTTTGCTGCCTCAAGTTAAGATCCTTCTGTGAGAAAAGATACTTCAACGATTTATGGTCAGTATATAATTCAAACTTCTCACCTAGGAGATAATGGCGCCAAGACTTAAGCTCAAATACGATGGCGGCCAACTCAAGATCGTGGGTTGGGTAGTTCTTTTTATGAACTCTCAATTGTCTTCCACCATAAGCTACTACCATCCCTTCTTGCATCAGAACAGCGCCTAGTCCCGTACCACAAGCATCCGTGTATACTGTGAACATCTTGCTTCCATCCGGCAAAATCAGAACTGGGGCTGTTGTGAGAGCCCTTTTTAATTGTTGGAAAGCAAACTCGCAATCCAAATCCTAAGTGAACGCCAGATTCTTCTTTGTTAGCCTTGTGAGTGGAGCTGATATTTTCGCAAAATCCCTAATGAACTTTCGGTAGAAACCGGCTAGCCCAAGAAAGCTTCGGACTTCGATTGCATTTCTTGGTGTCTTCCAATCTTGCACTGCTACCACTTTCGCGGGGTCCACAGCCAACCCCTCTTTGGACACTATATGTCCAAGAAACCTTACTTCTTCTCTCCAAAAGTCGCACTTGGAGAATTTGGCTTTTAGCTGATGAACTCAAAGAGTTTCCATGATCTCCTTCAGATGCTGAGCGTATTCTTCCTCATTCTTTGAGAAGATCAAAATATCATCTACGAAGACAACCACAAACTTGTTGAGGAATTCTCTGAACACCCTGCTCATTAGGTCCACGAAATAAGCGGGTGCGTTCGTCAAGCCGAAAGGCATGACAAGCCACTCGTAGAAACCGTCTGGGGTTCTGAACGCTGTTTTATCAATACTATCTTCAGCTACCATTAGCTGATAAAACCCAGTAGCCAAATCAAGTTGGGAGAAGACGGACACACCTACAAGCTGATCAAACAAATCGTCTATTCTGGGAAGCGGGTGTCTATTCTTTTTAGTCAGCTTGTTTAGCTCCCTATAGTCCACACAAAGACGTAGTGAACCATCTGCTTTGGTGGCGAACACTACTGGACCACCCCATTCTGAGATACTCCGCCTTATAAACCCCTTCTCAAGAAGCTCCTTAACTTGCTTGTTGAGCTCCTTTATCTCCTTTGGAGCCATGTGTCTAACGGGCAGAGCTGCGGGCTTTGCATTATCAACAAGATATATGCGGAAGTCTATTTCCCACTTCGGAGGTAAGCCTTTCGCCTCTTCAAAGACATCCGGATATTCCCGAACAACTCTAACCGACTGCAAATTCTCAACAGAAGCGTCAAGCGACTCTAGATAACTAAGCATAACAGCATTCAAGGGATTACAAGAAATTTCTATAGTGTTACCGAGCCAAGTCAAGAGCCTAACCACTCATTTCTCACAATCAAGAATGGCACCATTACTGGATACCAGTCCATGCCTAAGATCAGTCCATATCCCGAGAATCCCAAAACAAAGGCACTACATCTAAATTCAACACTTAGAATAGAGATTTTCAAATCCAAGCAAACCATAGACAAATAAGACGAGCCCCCAATTGGATTTGAAACAACCAAGGGATCTTCTATCATACTAGTGTCTAGGTGCAGAGATTCTACTAAGGCAGATGAAATAAAGGAGTGTGATGCACCAGAATCAAAGAGAGTGCGAACTGGATGATCATAAAGATAAACTAAGCTTTCTACGGAAATATTTCTACCTCGTTCCTGTGGAAGTGCCACCAGCGCGTGGACCTGTTCCCTTTTGGCGGATCCAGTCCTTTGTCCCTGCCCCCGCTTCTTTGGGCAGTCCTTAGCCAAGTGTCCAGTCTCTCCACAATGGAAACAACCACCATTCATCTTTGTCTTCTTCTTCCTGCAGTCTTTTGCTATATGTCCCACAATGCCACAGAAATTGCACCTTCTCTTTTCACGGGTTTTGTTGTTCTTCCCGCCTTTCTTAAAGTCTGTTTTCTTAGCCTGTAAACCCTCTTTCTTTTCTTGAGGCGCTTCCACCTTTGCCTCTTTCTAGCCTTTATCTTCCTCGTGTAGCAGTGCCATGTCCACCAAGCTTTCATAGGTTGCTCCCATGGGTATATGGGTCATTGCAAGGCTGTGTAGAGGCTCATTCAGACCTTTGACGAAGCGAAGGGCCTTCTTGTGTTGGGTGTTTACCAAATCCAGCCCAAATCTGGCCAGTTGATTAAACTGATTGTCGTACTCCTTGATTGTCATATTTCCTTGTTTCAAAGTTAGGAACTTCTCCATTTGCAGGCTTCTTTCAGCTTGGGAGAGGAATTTCATCTCAAACCTCATCCTGAAATCTTCCCAAGTTTCCACTGGCCTCTTAGCATGGGTAACTTCCCACCAATAGGAAGCTTCATCTTTGAGCAACCACACTGCTAGCTGTATCTTTTGCATGTTGTCAACTTCGAAGATGACGAACAAATCTTCGGTCTCCTTCAGCCAGTTCCTTGCTGCCACAAATGATTCAGTTCCATAAAAGTCCTTTCCTCCCATAGCCTTGAAGTCTCTACATGTCTTAGCGAAAGTATTTCCACGAGGAGGAGGAGGAGGAGGAACCGCTGCCACTGTTGGAGGAGGAATGTCTGCTGGACCCGCACCATTGGCCCTAGCCTCTAGGTACCATCGGAACCAGCCAGGGATCGGTACTCCTTCTGGAAGGTTAAGATCTTCAGACATGCTGGAACAAAAAGGAAAGTATTCAAGACAAAGGATAGAGAGATAGTGCATATGGATTTTTGGGGAATTATGCCTTTTAAAAACAACGCTTTTTCTTGAAAACAATGCTTCTCTAAACTTCTTTTTGAAAATAGTTTCAAAAACTTTTATCTAGTCTGGTAAATTTGTGCTCTGATACCAAGTGAAACACCCCACCCTCCATTAAGGTCACTCACAAAGGGAATGCCTTAACTTTGGTGGAGGTTTGTAAGTAAAAGTCATAGATAAAACACAAGACAGATATAAACACATATATATAAGCAGCGGAAAACAACAGACTTTTTATTTCATAAATATGTGTTCATACAAAACATTTCCATAACTGTCACATAATAATTTCCAAAACATTCCATCATCATTTCTATCTTGGTTATCAAATAAAGAAGCATAAAAACATCATTAAAACTGCATAAATCCCCACAGAATGTGTCCAATAGCCCTAGCCAAGGAAAGAGAGTCCAAACCGTACATCTACTATCTTAAAGCTTGCAAAGAGTCTGACTAAGCTGGGTTGTTTCCTCCCTGTGGACCTGGGGGGGGAAACCGAAGAAAAGAAGACGAAAGAAAATAGGGTCAAACATAAAGCCTGGTAAGTCTAGTGACTCTTCGGTATGAGAATAAGAAAAAGGACATGATTAGTATAAACTGGAAATAGGAAAGTATCATAAACTAAGGTAAAGCAGTATGAATCGAATATACTATCGCACCCCCATACTATATCTCTGCACCTACTTGCATTGTCTCAACTGGAAACCCATGATCAGGGCGAACTGAACTCCTTTCTAAAGATCGGTTCATACTCGCATAATCATCTGTTTCTTACGGCCCCCAAATATTGTAGATACCTATGTTGGCCCCACCATGGGGTGTATCAAGTCCCATGGTGGCGACCCGACACAATCCTTAGAATGCATAGGTTATACTACTGGTGCCCCCAGTGCCCTGTTTGTCTGCTCCGAAGTGTGTGCACGCCCGCACTCCGTTAGAACTCACACTGTTGCACCCATCGCCGTCGCTTTTGACTGCTTACAATCAGCCCAGTAATCGTGCCCCACCTTGCCTAGTTTCATGGTACCATGACACATAATTAGGTTACTGCTGAAATGGGTCCTCGTTACTAGGGTTTTCTAGTCAAACATGTTAAGTGGTTAAGTGTCTGTATTTACCTAACCCCACCCATCAGTTTAATTAACATGTTGAATTGGTTAAGTGTTTTAATTAACTTAACCCTACCATCCTGACTTGCATGTCCGTAGCTTTTTAAAGCACAGACCACTCACATTAGACAGGTATTGTTACGGTTACTGGATGTGCCGGTCGGTTCCGGGCAGGTTTACACCGTAACTCAGTCTAACCTCGGGTCCTTATTGGGCTCAATGCTTAACCACCAACATTGGATAGGTATTGTTGTGACTGCTGGACAGCCCGGCGGGTCCTGGCAGGTTTACATCACAACTCAATCCAACCTCGTGTTAAGCATACTCGTATTTTCTAAATTTACATATTTGTCTTTATTACTTATTATATGTAAATTTGTCAACAATTAAATGTTGTGGCCCACTTTCCAGGTTTAACGTTTTTGGTATAAGGATTTATACCATTTAAATGCCACTAATTTTTGGCATGTGACAAACATGCTAATTTCATATATTTTTATGCCAAGTTTTCTATAATTACCAATTTTCCCAACGTTACCCCGTCTAATTATTAGGCTAACAATCTTAGCCTAATTTTCGTTCGCATGGTTTTTAACATATACTATTAGGCTAAAAACTTAGCCTAATTTAGCGCACACAAAATTGGCATAAGGGAATTCATAAACATAAACATGACATAGGTGTAAACTTGGCATTTTTGGCATAGTCAATATGAACATCATAGGTGTGAACTTGCAAAATAGTCAACATACATATATGTGAATTTGCAACATAGACTGAATCATGGGTTTCAACTTGTCATGTGAACTTGCATTAAAAAAGAGAATATAACTAAACAGGTGTCACATGAATTAGCATATGATTTAGACAACATAAGCCTAAACATGTTTCATCTAGGCATAACATCGAACATCACTAGCATATGACAAGAATATGACATGTTCAGTATGTATAATTTTATCACATGTGAACTAGATCCAAATCATATGTCCAACTACAACATGAAACATGTATTAAAGTGGATCTTGGCATGGATCTAATTAGGAACTTGCAACTTTTTTTAAACATATTAGCATGTATATGAACTTAGGCATAGAGGTTTCAGCATATATATACATGAAATCTTAATCGCATACAACCTATATAATCACATAAACATATAGGTGTCGATTATAACATGAACTATACAACTTGCATGTAATTCTAAATTTACAATAGGATCAATATCAACTCAACTATACTACAAACATCACAATACAACAATCATTACAACACATAGATATGAATTAACATCGTCGTTATGTAATAACACAATTCCATTTCCATTTTACATCGAATCAAATCCTAACTTTTATTCACATCGGAAAAATCACTATACTTACAACAAACGACGGTCTTGTTTTCTGATTTATGAGTTCTGAATTTGAATTGCTTTCCTTTGGGTAGATAACGTTGTTTTGATTCTTGTTTTAACTTTAATTTGGCTCGTCACTAAGCTTTTCTACAAGTGGAGCTCCTCTCAGTTTTCTCTCGACAGCATGGCGGCTCCGTCTCTAATTTTTTTATGTGAATTTAGGTTGAGTGTTGAGTTATATTTATAGAATTTCAGATTGATTTGAGCCATCAGATGATCACATTTAAATCTAGACCATTCACTTCGAGAGGAGCCAACTAGAATGTGACAAATCAGCCCTAGCGACACAGCCAAGCTCAGAAATTCGACCAGAAACCGACCAGGCCAGCCAGGGCCAAACCAGGTCGACTGGGCAGGTCGACCCTATGGTCGACCTGGTCACCAAGGTTGACCCCCAGGTTGACCCCATGGTCGACCTGGTGCCTAGGCGGGAATTTTCCCGACCAGCCCAGTTTGGGTCTGAATTCGAAATTTGAACTGAATTTTGAACCGTTTGAATTTTAAATTGAATTCTGAAACTTCTGGAGGTCATAACTCCTTCATACGGAGTCCGATTCACGCAAGCTCGGACTCTATCTTAGGCAGAATTCCGAGACGAACGCAATGGGGTAATCCGTTTCCCGTAATTCTTTCATTTAGAATTAATTATACTTTAATTTGTTAATTTACAGTTAATAGAAAATTCGGGGTGTTACACCGAATTTTATACCATTCGAAATTGCTACTACGTCCTGTCCCACACAACGCTGGATTGCGTAGAGTTTTATTACTATATCAATACCCAAGTACAACCTCCTTGATTTCATGGCTTAAAGGGTAACACCGACTCCAAGCACTTGATCAAGTATACTCTCATGCATTTCAGGGCTACAAGGGTAACACCGCTCCTGTTCCTTGATTTCAAGGCTACAAGGGTAATACCGCTCACGTTCCTTGATTTCACGGCTTCAAGGAAAACACCGATTACCCAAACACTTCCCAAAAGATTACAATAGCCCTATAACTCTTCAGTAGCACTTTGATTTAGAGAGTAATGAGTAGAGAGTGAGAAGACAAGAAGTTTTATGTAAATAGAATTGAATTTGGCACAGTCTAAGTGCAGAAATCATAAAATAAGATAATATAATGGTGTAAAGAAAGGAGATGAAGATGGAGAAGAAGAATGATAAAAAAATTGAAATCAACCCTTATTTATAAAATTTGAAGGGTTGCAACGCTTTTGGAATGTTACAAATAGTGAAAAGACACTTCCTTTCAATTTCAAAAAATGACAGTTATATGTCGACATAGGCTAAAATGTATGTCGACATAATCTAGTTCAAAATTGATTTTTGAGCAATTTTCAAGTGTTTTGATATATATATATATAATTCTGGAAATTCTTGAATTAAAACATAGTATTAAAAATGAATATTATAAAGTAGAAAGTCATATGAAAATATATATATAAGATATATGAACATATTTATAAAATTATAGTGTTTAAAACTATATAAATATAAATTATATAATATATAAAACTTATAAACTATAAAACTTTAGTTTAAAATCAAAAGTGAAGTAAGAAAATAAAATAGAGAAGATAGAGATTCAAGATAGAATTTGAAATCAGAAATTAAAAAATAGAATTTGAAATTGAATTTGAAATTGAATTTGAAATTGAATTTGAACTTGAACTTGGAGTGCTATTCAGAGTCTTACATAAACTAGACTCTATTACTATATTTATCTTGACCTCTTGAAATATGGATTACTCATGAGTCTTGAATCATCTCTGAAATCTGAATCTCTAAAATCTTTGAACTATACAGTCTTCAATATTAATTCCTATATATAAATCATGCATATGTATGTGTGTGTGTGTATATATATATATATTCTAGATAAAAGTGTTAGTATATATTTTATAATCAATTAATATTGAAATAAGATTGCTGTCATCAAAACTCCATTCTCCAACAATCTCCCCATTTTTTATGATGACAACCTTAGTTTATAAAATATCATACCTGTACATACTGTTGATGATGATCCTTCTAATACTTCCCTTGTCTATATAAATCCTATAAACTAAGTCTGTATTTTAAAATTTCTCCCCCTTTGGCATTATCAAAAAGAATTCTAAAGCTACTCGACCTAAATCCTATGACTATCTGAATTATAGTATATTAAGTGTATAATTTGTGATTATATATATATATATGACTCCCCCTTAAATTCTTGCCTACGTAACAAAGTAATATAAAACTTATGTTATACAAAACAAGCAATATATTTAACCATTGTTTTTACAAATGATATAACATGTACATATTATGTATTGAACTTACAAAAAAGAACAAAAATGTACGACAAGAAACAAATCAAAAACCAAAATTCTAATTCTCCTTAAATATAGGGGACTTATGAATAGGACAATTTGGGTAATGAAGTCAAAAATCTCCATTTCGTTCAATCATATTTCCATTATGATCGTATAGAACTTCACCCATGTAAATGACTTGATCTTCCTCATTGGAGACTTCTTGTTGCTCCTCCTCGGGTTCCTCCTCCTCCATTATCTCTTCTTCCTCTTCTTCTTGTTCCTCCTCTTCTTCCATAGGTTCATTATCATCTTCGATGATAATCAAATTAGCCTGATTATCCGTTATAAACTTAAGAAGACTCCTTATCACTTTTCCTTGCCTATTTTGCTTTTGGCTCATCCTAATTTGAAGTACTTGTATTTCATCGAGCATTTGCAGAGTGCATTCCATCTTTTCTTAATTTGATGACACGTGATAGCGTAGAACATTGAAAAGGACCTTCGGATGGTCCAGCGAATGATTCAGGATTGATTTGAGTGTTAGAATTGGTAGAGGCCATTGTTTATTTTAGTTTAGAGTTTTTACAAAAGTGAGAAATGAGAATGAATAAGAAAATTCGAAGTGGAGAGTTTAATTGATTATTGTAACTAACTTTTGGTAGGAATTAATTTTAAAAATATGGCAGTTATATGTTGACATAGTGATAATTGTATGTCGACATACTTATCTGTTTAATTTTATTTTTATGATTTTTAATATTATTTATATATAATATATTTAATTATTCTAACTCACTTAATAAACATACGCCTAATTCTCTTCTAAATTTAGTAAATGTTGCTTTGTTTAATGGTTTTGTTAATATATCTGCTATTTGTTTATCTGTTTCTATAAATTCAAGTGAAATTTTCTCTTTACTTACGTTACCTCTTAGAAAATGATGTCTTATATTGATATGTTTAATTCTTGAATGATGAGTTGGATTTTTAGAAATATTTATAGCACTCGTAGTATCGTAGTATATTGGTGATTTATTTATATTTAATCCAAAATCATTTAGAGTTTGTTGCATATATATTACTTGTGAACAAGCTAAAGCAGCAGAAACATATTCTGCTTCAGTTGTTAACAAAGATACAGTATTTTTCTTTTTACTAAACCATGAGACTAGTGAATGTCCTAAGAAGTGATATGTTCCATTAGTACTTTTACGATAAGATTTACATCCTTCATAGTCGGCGTTACAATAAGAAACTAAGTCGAATGAATCATCCTTTGGATAAAATAATCCAAAGTCTGATGTATGCTTTACATACTTGTAACACGTTTTACGGCTTTTAAATGTGTTTCCTTAGGTTGCGATTGATATTTTGCACAGAGACATACACTATGCATTATATTTGTTCTACTAGCGGTTACATATAGTAACAATCCTATCATTCCTCTATATAGTTTTTGATCAACGTCTTCACGTATATCATCTTTACTTAATGCTATATTAGTCGTCATCGGTGTTGGTCTCCCAATAGTTAATGTTAGATTACATTTATTAATCAGATCTCTTGCGTATTTTTCTTGATTAATAAATATTCCATTCTTTAATTGATGAATTTGTAAACCTAAAAAGAACGTGAGTTCTCCCATATGACTCATCTAGAATTCGTGGGTCATAATATCTGAAAATTCTTTATTCATGTTATCATTTGTTGTCCCGGATCGTCAATATATATTTATACTAACTGTATATCCATACTATTTTTCTTAATAAACAAGGTATTATCTAGTTTTCCTATTTCAAAGTTGGATTATAACAAATAATTTATTAATCTATCATACCGAGCCATAGAAGCCTATTTTAATCCATATAAAGCTTTCTTTAACTTATATACGTGATTTGGTAATTTTTCGTCTTCAAATAGAGGTGGTTTCTCTACATATACATCTTCTTTAACAAACCCATTTAGAAAAGCACTTTTGACATCCATTTGATATAATTTGAAATTATTATGGTTTGCAAAGGCTAGTAAAATCCTAATGGCTTCTAATCTTGCTACGGGGGCAAAAGTTTCAACGTAATCTATTCATTCTTCTTGAGTATAACCTTGTCCTACTAGTCGTGTCTTATTTCTTACGACCTCATCGTGTTCATTCATTTTATTTTTATAAACCCATTTGGTTCTTATTATTGCCTTATCCTCTAGTCAAGGAACAAGTTCCCATACATCATTCCTAGTATATTGATTCAGTTCTTCTTGCATAGCAAGTATCCATGAATCATCGGAAGATGCTTCCTTTGGATTCATAGGTTCAATAGTTGAAATAAATGCAGTATTACTCATATTATTTAATTGATTACGGGTTCTAATAACAAATTCAATATCTCCTAAGATATTTTCTACGGGATGGTCTCTAAGTAACCTAATTCTTTTATTTGGTTGATTATCTTTATGATTTATTTCATTAATTTCATTTTCACATTCATCTTCATTGTTTTGAGTTATACTTTTATCATTTTCATCGAAAGATACGTTTAAGGTTTCTTCTATGGTATTGGTTCTAGTATTGAAAACTCTATGTACTTTACTTCTTTTTGAATATCCAATAAATATTCCTTTATTAGATTTCGAATCAAATTTATCTAAATTTTCTTTAGTATTAAGTATAAAGCATTTACTTCCAAATATTTTAAAATATGACACTTTTGGTGTCTAATTATACAAAAGTTCGTAAGGAGTTTTATGAGTTAAAGGTCTAATTGGTATTCTATTTAAAATATAGCAGGTTGTTGCAACTGCCTCTGTCCAAATATTTCTTGGTAAATTACTATCAGGTAACATAGTTCTCGCACACTCTTGTATCGTCCTATTTTTGCGTTCAACTACTCCATTTTGTTGAGCAGTTCTAGGAATAGAAAAATTATGGGTTATTCCCTTTTTATTACAATATTATTCAAAATTTTCATTTTTGAATTCTCTGCCATGGTTACTACGTATTGTTTTGATTTTTAGTGATAATAAGTTTTGAGTTCTTTTAGAAAAAAAATTAAATTGATCAAAAGCATCACTTTTATTTTTAAGAAACAAAGTCCAAGTAAATCTAGAAAAATCATCAACTATTACACAAACATATCCATTATGATTTATTGATTGAATTTGAGATGGACCAAATAAATCCATGTGACTTAACTCTAGTGGTTTGGACGTAGTAATTTCCTTTTTTGATTTAAATGAACTTCCCTTTCATTTCCCAAATTGACAAGCGTCACATAAGTTATTAACTTTAAATTTCATTTTGGCTAACCCTCTAATTGAATCTAGTTTAGAAATCCTAGAGATGTGTTTAAAATTTATACGACCAAATCTCTTATGTTAGATCCAGGGGTCACTTGTATTGGCCATAAGACATAGATTATCGCTGGAGATTTTCATACTCAATATATAGATATTATTCTTTCTATCTCCTTCGAATATTACTTTTGAATTCCTATCTTCTATAAAACATCTATCCTTTTCAAAATTTATTTTATAACCCTTATCGCAAAGTTGTCTTATACTTAGCAAGTTGTTTTTATATTCCTAACTAATAAAACATCATAAATAGTAGGAGTTTCAGAATTACCGACATTGTCGATCCCAATAATGTATCCTTTAGAGTTATCTCTGAAGTTCACCACTCCACCATCTTCATATGTCGGATTATTGAGGAATTCAGGATTTCCCGTCATATGTCTCGAATAGCCACTCCACCATCTTATTTCCAATCTCATCAATTTCCACTTATTGCCACTATTATGCAACGTTAATTTAAAATTAATGTTTTAGCTTCACATCTCTTTTCATAAACTCATTTATACAACTTTGGTTTAATATCAAACCCTTTTTCATTTTCATTCCCTTTACTAAATTCAAATATTAAGTAACAATTATTTTAAGCCTATCGTATTCGCTTAAATTCACTTTTATAACTTCATTTACAAAACTCGGCTTAAATGCAAACCCATTCATAAACTCCCTTTAAAATTCAAGTATATTTCAGTACTACTTTGCTTACTTACTTAAATGAACTTCATTTGAGAATAACTCCTTCGATTTATTATTAATTAAAACCATACTTAACTTTATCATTAACTGAAATAAATATTAAATTCCCTTTTTAATTCTTATAAACTTAAACAACTATACGTTAAATGATTTCATTAGATTAGTCGGCACAAAACTAATTTAATTTAATAACCAGTTTCTGTCAAAACAGTTGGCTTGGTCTATTTAAAACATTACTAACTCATTGATTAATTCTAACCCGTCTTTTCATTAATAAATAATATTATTAATTTAAATAATCTCATTTACTTTGATTATTATTAAAATAAATAATAATATATTTCAAAATAATCTCTTTTTAATTGTTTCTTAGAACAATTAATCTCATTTGTAAATCGTTACCTTAATCCTTGCTCTCTTGCTTAACAATCCAAGCTTCATTTACAATTACAATAAGGCACGTGCTTCGCACACGGCCAATTTTGGTACAAAATAGTGATTTATGGTTAAACAAACAATATATAAATATGATAGGTTTATTTCTTTTTTTATAAACTTCATTTAAAAATAATATATCAAAAAATTCTATATTCGGTTATAAAATGAATTTCATAACTTTATTCCTATCGATTCTCCTAACGGCTAATCAATCTTTATAAAACAGCTTGTATTTTGGCCATCTGCTATAAATTCCTCAACGAATATCATCCACTGGTTAATAATTGAACAAATGTTGAATTTGGGTTTAACAATCAATAACCAATTCAATAATTCAATCATATGGGTTCAACAATTCATATAATTATCATATGAAAATAAACAATAAATTCAACTGATAACGGTCAACTAATCACATCAATTCAAGCATACAATTCACTTAAATACGTTTATACTATTATAAATGCAACCAACAAGGTAAGTTACCATGTTTGGAAATCATCGTTAAAAATAATGATGTCATTTCATTTAAATTAAACAACCATTTAATTTAAAAAATATTCAACACACAACCAAACAATTAACAATCAATCAATAATTAGCAAATATGGCACAAAAATAATAAAACCCGATTTATATAAAATATAAATGGGGTAACTGAGTGAGTTAAACTCGCTTTGGTTTAATTCGTCGATAAACAATTTTTTTCCGGCTGCGTTCAGCTCTGTACAAAATTAGCTTCACAATGTTACGTTCATCGTTATGATTCCAACGTCCTTTGTTCGTTCGATTCTGATAACGAAATAAGAAGTGATTAACTTTAATGTTAACTGATTTGAAATAAATATAATTAACCCTAAATAATATTTTAATTTATCTAACTAGGTTTGTTTAACACAAACCTTCGTTCACCTTATATGTTAACACGGTATGTATATATTAACAATTTGTATGTATATTTAACTAGGTTTGTTAACGCCACAGTGCTAACGGTATCTATATTTACACCGTACCACATTTACATCCTAGACTAATTCTTCTTCTTTACATTTACACAGTGCTAACGGTATCTATATTTACGCCACAGTGCTAACGGTATCTATATAACTAACAGTAAACACGTCCTTTACAGTACGCATGGGTTCAGATTAGCCAAAAAGAAAGAAGTGTAGGGTCTGCGTGTGTTTATAGCTTAGCATGTGGAAGGTTGAAAACATGAAAGAAAAGAAAATGGACAGGCTTGGCATGATGTTCGACCAGATAGGGACCATAGGGCAGGGTAGAATGTGAGGTTCCAGATATAAGATAGGCTATATATATACACATTAAAATTTTCTTTCATTGGTTAGGAGAAAAGTGCTTTGGGGCCTGTATATTTCTTTTGTTCAGTGGTATTGATTTCAGCGATTTGATCAATGTTTGTATTTTTTGTTATTCTTTCTGTATAATGCACTAATGCACTATATTGTTATTCTTTTTGTCCACCTTCTTCTCCCATTTTCGTCATTTGTGAAAGCAAATAATGCATCCTACAAAAAGGAAAAAACCACGCTAGAATTCATGGTAGGTACAACGCCAATAAGAAGGTCATTAACTATAAGTTTATTGGCAGCTTTTCTAAAGAAGAATAGATATTTTACTCCACCAATAATTGTACACGATCAGATGAATTATGAGGATTATTACATATGGTAACAAGATCTTACGATTTTGACTACATTAATTGAAATATGTTTGACATATATGTGTATATCTTATTTTACAGTCACCGATATTCACGTGGTCCGTTAAATTCGCACCAACACACACGATCATAAAACACAACGAAAATGGACATACTGTTATGTCTAAATGTTACGAACCCAAAGAAACTCGTTTTGTCAAAATCTGACTCCGTTTGCACAAACAGTGTTATTTTAAATTTCAAACTGTCCAGCGATTCACGATTAAATTTAGCTTATTGACAAAATAACTCTAGTTAGCTCCAAACTAGAAAATTAACAATTATTAGCCATACGTATTCTTATAAAATTTGTTTCGCCAAAGACAGAGGTTGTTGGGAAAATAGTTATTTCTACGGCTTATAAGATACCGTTAAACAAATTACAAAACAATTAAATTAAATAATAATAATTTATTATTGTCATATATATCCAAATAAAATAATATAAGATTCCAAATATAATACAATATGGGCTTATAACCCAATATTTATATTTTTGAGTTAAAGGATATTCAAAATATATTCAAATTTTTATTAAATTTATTAAACGTTATCATTTATTAATGAGTTCCATAGCGACTATTTTTAAAATTTGATTTGAACAAAACTTACAATATATAAGTCGAAATCTCGATTTTTCTCTTTTGTTAGAAAATTATAACCAATAAGATTCCAACGTTTCTTATGTGACAGAGTTCCGACTTAAAACGGATTCTGTATATTCAATTGAAGTTAAAAACTCAATATTATGAACTACCGCACCATTTCGATTTCGTTTTAAATTAAATATAAATATAATCGCTAAATCATCGTTTAAATAAACGAGTTCAATACTAATATCCGTTAATATTATAAATATAATATTTAATATAAATTTTAAATATTTAGAGAAAAATCCGGGTCATTACACATTGTGTCTATTGCGATCTACAATCGTGATAATGGCGTAATCCGCAGAGCTGTGAAATCTTACATGTATGGATATTTCCTGGGTGAACCAGGCGTAGCCATCGTATACCTGTGGTCCACATGGCATATCTACTAGTGAAGGAGATGTAATCACTAGAGTTACTAAAGGTAGAATAGAGCCATGCAATGTGTAAGATATCATAGTGCTGGTAAGCCACCTAGTTGATGCAGCACTGTGTCTACATGACTTGATTCGTCTTTGTGACGTGAATTGTCCTTGTGACTTGATTGATCCTCGTGTCTTGATCTATTTTGATGATTTGTTTTGTGACTCTGAGATAGAGCAGTCAACCCTCAATGACCTCTTTTTCTTTTGATTCTAAAATACCTTATGTTGATCTGTCCATGACGAAATTCGCACGGATGTGATTTCCTACGGATACAGATGTTTTCTGGGGGATCCAGGCAAAACCATTGTGTATCTGCGATTCATCAGCAATCAACATATCAATATCACATTGGTACTTTCCGTATCTGGTTTAAAAAGAAATTTTTGAAATATTTTTTGTTGGGAGTTGAAGCAAGGATATTCAATACTTGGAGAATTTAATCGTGCGCCTAGCCAGCGTATGCCTAACATTTGTGAGAACGACAATAGACATGTCAAACTTCGAGTTATCAAATATTTTTAAATAAATAATTTGAAATTAAAATATATCTAATTTAGTAAGTAAAAAGGAGAATTTTGGAGTAATAATACAAATATTTCCCGCCTGAACTTTGAAATATGTATAAAAGTTACAAAAGATTCTGGTTTTGGAAAATTTTCGTGACAACAATTAGTACTTGAAAAAGAAATGATATTTACACTCTTCAACGAGTGTTGTGAAAGATTAAATGGATTGAATATAAGTAGATTGGTTTGAAATTGTGAAATGATGAATAAGTAAATATTGACATATGAGGTTATAAAGATGTTGGAATAAACTGCAGGGTTTGAGATTTAAGAATAGATTAATTCTGAAAGAAAATGTGATTTTCCAAATTAATTGGATATGGTGGTAAACAATGAGGATCGATAACTTAAATATCGATATTTAAATTAGTGATGGAAAGTATTCACCCAAATGTGGAAATTTGTAGTTACGTTGATATAACTCTAGTGATCTCTCTTTTTCGAAGACCAAAAATTTTAAAGGAAGAATGTAACGTCCTAGAAATTTTGTCAGCTAAAATAAGGAATTAATTTGAGATTTAGCTATCTATAATCAATTTTTATATTGATACCGGGTTAGAAATAAAAAATCAAATATATTGTTTTTTGTATGGCTTGAATTCCATATTTATTTCAAAACAGTTGATTGAAAATCAAATATTTATCTGTAACTAGTCGAGACTAAATTGGATTGATATTTGAATTGGATTTGAGACTCGATTGAAGAATTTAAATGGTTGAATTAATAATAATAACAACAAACGTTATCAATGTCAAATAAATAGGAGAAATTTTATTTGTAGACAAATATGGAAATTAATTTGGATATTTGTGTTTTTGTATCGAAATTTAACATCGAATGTAGTTGTTGCTGGACGAACGGAACAAGATCGATAAATTATTTACAATTCAAAACAACGCCGTATACAAATGGAGTCGGCTTACCACCAAACTAATTTTATCACAATCACAACGCAAAGATGGAAATATACGTATAGTTTTTGTTGCGGTACAAATTTGGGGTGTTACATGACAATTAGCGGTAGGTTTAATTTTAGAGGAAAATTTGGTTACCATCTTCCTCAGTTAAAATCGCGCAACCCTACTACTGATACATGCCGCTATCCTATAAGCTATTGACGCAACATTATTCTTATCCCTACCCATTTGCTTCTTCAGTAAGCTTCTCTACTCCTTTATATTCCATTACACTCTCCTTTTTCATGTAGTAAAAATCATTTTTCCCAAATCAAAATTTCCAAAAACCAAACAATGATCGAAGCAAATTCTTTTTGCCCGAATCGGATCGCTTCTTTTTTCGCAAGCACCACTAGCCAAAGTCTTGCCTCGCCATGGTTCAAAGCATCATTGCCAGGCCAAACTCGCTCCGATCCTTCCTCTTTTGCCACTACAAATCCGCTGGCTTCGGAGTTGTTTTGCTTACACCGAATCTACTTAAAACCAGCGCCGCCACCGTAGTTCGCCAGCGCCGATGAACCCATCAGTCTTCGCCTTGTGCTCCTCCTTTCGCTGCAGTTATAAGGTGAGAATTCACTCATGATTAATTTTAGTCTTCAAGTAATTTGATTTCAATAGGGACTAAATATAATAGTATAACCTGGATTGCAATTTGCTTGTGTGATTTTTGGCTTTTCCTCTCACTCCTAAAATTAATATATTGCCTAAACTATTTTTGCCGTATTTATTTACATAAGCACTAGCATACTCGAATTTGATTGAATGGTATATCTTGGGCTTGTTCATTTGTTTGTATGTATGCCCACTCGTAAAACCTCGTGCTGCTTTCATTGTTAACATTGTAAAGCAAAATAAATAAAACTATACCTGGGCACGCCATTTCATATGTATTGCACTTATCTTAAGTCTACCAGTCTAGGTTTTCTATAATGTTCTACTTAATACAAACGTGTAGTTGCTCATATATATATATATATATATATATATATATATATATATATATATATATATATATATATATATATTAGGTGTAGGGTCAGTAAATGGATTTCAGTAATATTATTTCAACTTGTCCAACCCAGAGCTTGATTCATGTATATTGCTTACATATCCTGTTTGTACCCATGAACACATGCGCCACCTTGTTTATTCCTTTTTGGATGTGTAATTTTGTCAAATATAAAATTTGAAATTGAATAAATGGGGATGCCTACCTGTGCATGTGTGTGTGTGTGTGTGTGTGTGTGTGTGTGTGTATATATATATATATATATATATATATATATATATATATATATATATATATATATATATTATATATACATATACTTATGTTGGCACTTATATTTTGAACTAATGTATCTTTGATTCCCTGATATTTGAAGTTAACGCTCCCTGCGGTCTTATTAAAATTAAACATATATTGGTTAATGAATAGCTGGGTTGACCATGCATGTGATAACTGCCATCTTTTTGAAACTGAAAACCATTTTTTTTATGCAATGAAATTCCCTGAACCAACTGTATTCGATTTTGAATAAAAAGAACATACTGAAAACAAAGGGACTTATTGGTTTACATATGAATTAAAAGTAAAACATGATAACCATATTTGGGTTCTTTATACGACCTGGAACTTACTTGTTTCGTGTGAAAAAATATGGCTTGAGACATATATATATATATATATATATATATATATATACATATATATTCTGAAACTATTAAAAAGCCTAAAATCTTTAACAGGACAGATTGAATAAATATTTTTTTTTCTTTTTAGATTATATGCATAGACTGTAAAATTGCAGTCATCACTTGTTTATTTGCCAATTGGAGTCTGGTTATGTTCACTACCTTAACCCATTTGGACCTTTCCTCACATGTGGATAAACTGCCTTTGTTTCCTATTACTAGGCATTTGTCTCAAGTTGATTCAAAACGACATACAAGTCCATTATACGCATGAGTTTCTATTGATAAAGCATTGATGTTTGTTGAAGAGAAATGGAAATGGAAAAGGAATAATAATAATAATAGTTTATATGGGTTGAATAATAATGTGGTACCTAAAACTAAAGACAGTGGGCATATTTTGAGAATAAACTTCTCTTGAATTGCCAAATCTTTGAGCTATGACCTGATGATAACTTATTATTGGATACACATAGGCTTGTATAATTTGTTCTTGATGAAGACTACCACAAAATGATAGAAGGAATTCAAATGAAAACCTGGAACAAATGATAGTATATTTATTTAGGTGTAAAAGCTGTGTTATGTATTTATTCCTCGTGTTGGGTTCACTTTTTTGCCACACATCTATTACTGGTTAAAATTAAAAAATCCTGAAATAAATCCTTGTCTGGGTTATGCACCTATACATGATCACTTGTGTCTGAATATTACACACACTTATAAACAGGTTAAGTTGGACATCATATACACATATTCAAGATATATACTTACTATTGTCTATATTGCTTGGTGCTTGATCTAACCTTTCTGTGGCTTGCAGATCATGTGCTGATCATATTTATTGTAGTGTCTATTATATAAGCTGCTACGTTGAAATGTTTGGCCATTATAGCTGCCATGCCTTGTGTTTTTGGCTCATATGGCAAACTTAAATCCCATTGGGGTCTAAAATATTTGGTCATATTTCTTACCATCACCCATGATATCGCCTGATAGTGCTGATATATGTCTTTATTTCTTGGCATATGACATGGACTGTTTGAGTAAGTTGAATGCTTATTTTTGTTCAGAACTTAGGGGCCTAGAATTTTGTAAACTGCTTGATATCCCTTGAAGCTTATAAATGTAATTTGTCCCTATTTTCACTTTCTCACTTTACTTGTGCAACATAAGTCGTAGCGTGGCCACATTTATAAATTGTAACGTGTATTATACTATGTGGAAACTATACAATGGCTGCCTTAATTATTTATTTATTTTTACTTTGTAAAGGTATGATCAGTCACATTTGTGGTTGTTTACGGGACGCTGAGGCAATGCACACATGTACCTATACATGTGTGCATATGCAAGCTCCTATGATTATAGTCCCTGGAAAATTAAACCGATATAGTACGGTTGCTACATAACCGTATAATTTTTTTTGCATATGTGGATGTGAGGGTTAACCATTATATTTAATGCTTCGTTGAAATTGTTTACTTGAACTATGATAATCCTGACTCGAGTGTTTTTTGTTTTTGCATGGAATGCTCGGGTCAGACCCGAGTAATACAGATTTAAAGATTACAACCTAGGATTCGAAGATTGGGAAAACTAGGGATTTCGAAGATGGTGCGTTCTGAAGTTTTAAACCCGTAAATATATTTTTCAGTACTTAAATTGTATTTTCAGTTCCGCTGTGTAGAATAAATATTGTATTCAAAAATTCTGATTATATATTTAAAAAATTATTTCGCTATTTAATATTGTGTTATTTATTTATTTCGTGATTTCTGTCCATTTTAAACTCAGTAAGCTAATAACGATCTGTCTATTTGAACGTTTGAAGTTGGTTTAATTACCTTTTTGAAGCGGTCAAAAAGAGGGACATTACAGAGATGAAGATGGAGAAGAGGAATGATAAAAAAATTGAAATCAGCCCCTATTTATAAGATTTGAAGGGTTACAACACTTCTGGAACGTACAAATAGCGAAAAGACACTTTCTTTCAATTTTAAAAAATGACAGTTATATGTCGACATAACCTAGTTCAAAATTGATTTTTGAGCATTTTTCAAGTGTTTTAATATATATTAATGTATATATATATATATATATATATATATATAATTCTGGAAATTCTTGAATTAAAACATAGTGTTATAAATAAATATTATAAAGTAAAAAATCATATGAAAACATAAATATAAGATATATGAACATATTTATAAAATTATAGAGTTTAAAACTATATAATATATAAAACTTATAAACTATAAAACTTGAGTTTAAAATCAAAAGTAAAGTAAGAAAATAAAATAGAAAGATAGAGACTGAAGAAAGAATTTGAAAATAGAATTTGAAAATAGAATTTGAAATCAAAAATTGAAAAATAGAATTTGAATTTGAACTTGAACGTGGAGTGATATTCAGAGTTTGACATAAACTAGGCTTTATTACTATGTTTATCTTGAACTCTTGAAATCTTTATTACTCATGAGTCTCGAATCATCTCTGAAATCTGAATCTCTTAAATCTTTAAACTGTAAAGTCTTCAGTACTATTTTCTATATATAAATCCTGCATATGTGTGTGTATATATATATATATATATATATATTCTAGATAGAAGTGTTAGTATACGTTTTATAATCAACTAATATTGAAATAAGATTGTTGTCATTAAAACTTCATTCTCGAACACGGTCTTTTTGGATTCTATGGACAACTCACAAGTTCATATTAATCGAGAAATATGACTTGGTTAATGTGAAGATGTTTGAAAATGCTGAAAGCGACACCACATCCTTCCAATGAGCATGTAGAGAAGCCTGAAGGACATCGGATGTGGATCCAATCATGCTTGAAATTGCTGAGTTTGTAACGACATGGGAAGCTGTAAGTGCATGAAGATAAATTAGGGACAGACTTCCTTTCATTTGTTTGAAGTTATCAATGGAATGGATGTCTTGCTCCACCCGCTCACGGTTAACGAAGTCAAAAGGACCATGTATGTCCTTAGAAAAAGGCATAACTATTTGATTGTAGTTGTGTAGGAGTCAATCTCATATAATGTAACATCTATATGATAAACAGGTTGAATGGTGGAACACATCCGACCAGTGTATATATATATATATATATATACACACACACACACACAAACATATATACATATTACATGTAGTAAATCCTTCGGTGCATCAACAGCTGAAGAGATAGCTTCTATGATTCCATACTTTATGTTATGTGGGGCAACATGGATTTGGAGCGAGCTCTCGGGTTAATCGGATTGCTGATCCGGGGCAATACCAGTAGAAATTGTTGTAGAGCTTGATGCACCATAAGATTTGTTATGCATTGCAGCTTTCTCACCAGCCATTACAGCAACAAAATCAGAGCATTTAAGCATCATTTGTTGTATAACTTAATACATGATTGCAGTTAAACTGGTTGACATGTACCCCTTGTGTGAAAGTGTGAAATAATGTAGTGTGTAGTACGGTGCAGAAATGTACAGGTCAGAATTAAGATGACAGTAATGCTGAGATCCTGAGTTTGGCCGAAGCGATCATCATCACTGACCATCTTACCGACCGTTACATCAATGATTGTGGAATTCAATAAAATTTTGGTACTGATAATCAATATGTAGAAGTTCAACATTCATGATCAAGTTCATGTATACAAACAAATATATATTAGCATATGTGTTCATTCTCAAGTATGAATTCAAGTTCGAGATGTCACGGTCATGTATGCCTAAGTCTTATGGCCAAGTTCTAGTTCCTGTTAGTACATGTGCATATGAAGAGTTCGAGTTCAATATGTTGAAAATTTTCTAGATCCTCTATATGAGAGGGTTCGTGACGATCCTGTTGGCATTTTATAGTTTAGATAGCTACTTGGTTTGTTCACAAAACCAATTGGTTAGTGTGAACAGTAGCTTCTAAGTTGAATATTTCCCAATGTGGGACTATTAGTTTCATCACTCCCCCTTCATGTGTGGCATATTTAAGCCATCTACGTGATTATAGTATTTTGGATGGTAGACTGCATCATTGTACTTATACTGTAAAAACCCAAAACTTAAGTATAATTAATTAACAGATTTGATTTTTTAAAAGTTGATGTTATGAAAATATAACGTTATAAGTTAATAAATAAAATTAATGGAAATGTTCACTTTAACATTATAAAGGAATAAATAAAGACATTTGTTTTCTAACTTGCTTTATGCAAAGTATTGCTTTGAAATTATAATTTATTAAAAATTAAATGTTTCCCCTATTTTCGTTTTATGTCTTGTGAATCATAGCCTCTGTGATTTTCTTTTTATACCTACAACGCTCCTCATTCCTTAGTATGACCTTTTTGGGGAATACTAAGGGGTGTAGGTGTTTCATATATTGTCAGATAGTGATCAAGCGGCACTCTGAACTGCAAGAGATATAATTCTTTGCAAAAGTGATTCAAAGGAAGAGTCACGACCATTAAAAAAGTAGAGGGGAATCCATTTTGATGGTTTTCACTTGTCTAGACTCAAAGCATTGCTTCCAACAAAATATGTTTGGAGGGGTAAATATTAACCGTAATTTTGGTACGACTACATCTGATTGATTGAACATGTGTGACTCGACAATTATCGAATTATCGAGGCAGACATTCTAAAGTGATGATCCAAAATTCCATATATCAAGTACAAAATAGGTCATGATACAACGTTGAAGCGAACCTAAAAGAATAGCATCCTAGAACACTAAGTATGGATTGATTTCCTCTCTAAGAAAAGTATCAAGGTATCAGTGTACATCCTATGACTTAGCCAAATTATTCAGTTCAATGAAGACCCTTCAAAACCTTAAGAAAACACCTTAGAGACCATGCAAACAAACAACAAAATCAAGACACTAACATCTAGGAGGAGTCCCACTAGGATCGCAACATGTGAGTAGCAATTATGATCAGATATAGGTACCAACTCAATCTACTGCTAATTTGTAGGCCCATATTTTTCATACCGTCTCATCCTTGACCCTCGCTTTTCCTAACAAAATTTCAACAAGATTCATAGTTGTTCCTACCTATAATTACCTAATGAATAGTTTGTCTAAAGGATCTTCTAGTACTTTTTTTCTTATAAGGAATTTTTGTACTCCTCGAATCCAAACTAATTCGAGCTCTCTAATAATTTAAATTGAACAATAAAGGGATTAAATCTTCAAAATGAAGGTAGGTAATTCACTATCGAATCACTATAAGCAATTCATGTGATTTTCTTTTGCTTTCTGCAACTATTCCTCGGTTTGATTTTAGTTTCCTCACATTTACTTCTCTATACATCCTACTCTTAGTATTTGTATAATTTTGGTGCAAACGGAAAGTATCCATTTTGTCTTATATACATGCATTAATACACACACACACACACACATAAGGATCGTTCCGAGGCACCCCTGTTTTGCAGCACCCTTTAGCACCTCTACCCGTTCGTGAGCTACACCAATCCAAATAAAAAAAATCTTAAATGTTAAATCCACACATATATATAATATAATCTATCCAAATTTTGAGCTCATTCCGACATTCGTGGATTGATCTATTTGATGTTTAAATTTAACGGTTCAAATAAATGTCTGAACAGTGAATAATCAAGCTAAGTTTGGAAATATTATGAATGCAGGAATGGACTCAAAATCTGAATACATGATAATATATATGGGGATTGAACATCTACAATTTTTTGTTGCATTTGGATTGATATAGCTCACGAACGGGTAGGGATGCTAAAGGGGTGTTACAAAACAGGGATGCCCCGGAATGCTCATATATATATACACACACACACACATAGACACACACATACACTGCGATGACCCGAAATCCCGTTCTAACGGAAACAGGGGTTATCCTTGGAATATAACACAGAAATAGATAATAGCAGAACAAAATTAAATAAATACACCAGATAATGAACAATAGAATATACTGGATAAAAGGAATCATCAGAGTTACACAGCATACAGGATCTTACTTAGTACAAATACAGTTCAGCTATACATAAATGTCTACAGCGGAAAACAAACAAAATATGTACAATAGGAGCTGAACAGCATAAAAAGAGATAAATGATAGAATCCATCTTCAGCTCCAGCTATCCAGAAAGAACCAGCTAAACCTGAATACAAGGCTGCCCGTGTAGAAAAAGGGGCACCCGAGTTTGAAAGTGAAACAAACTACGAGTCAGTCATGGGACTGGTATGAGAAATCTGCTCAACACATATATAATATGGCAAATCACAGGACCACGCCACTCTCGTGGAACGGGTTTACTCCATTGGATTGCCAGTGCTTTAAAACAAATCTTTCTTTTAAACATCGCTATGCTTTTTATAAAAATGAAGCCATTATAAGACTCAGTTCCCATCACACAATGCAACGCAAACCGGAGGATAGAGTTTTACCTTATAATGGCCAAAATATGTTTGATACGAAAGGCATTTGATATTATTGCTAGTGTTTATATGTTTTGAAAACAATTTCAAATCATAACTATCAATCATAGACGGCATTAATGCCCCATACCACTATGTCGCCATATATATAGGTATACAATCAAAACCGCATAGTCACGTATTTGGAAATTGGATTTCCGTCATGAACCAAGGCAAAAGATAGTCCTTACCGAATTCGAGACGCTCTAGCCCGTGTCTCAGGATCAGAACGCATCGACCCTTGGAGCGACAGGGCCGGTCCACCGATGTGGATTAAAATGCCTGAACACTACGTTTCCCCGCCCTTTGGGGCGTGAACGAGCCAACGAATGACTCCATCGGACCCGGATCGTCCGATCAAACCGAGGCGCCTCGCAACAGCAACAACCACATAGGTGAAAAGTATATAAATGTCAGGGCTGGTAGGTCACTGACACCACCCTAGCTAGAAAGAAACGCATGCCCTCCCTGAGGTCCTTCTCCCGTTTCTGGTTCGTACCGGGGTGTGAGGCTCGCGAATTTACGTTATACACAAAGCTACGCCACACAGGCGGTGCTTTGATCATCACCACAAGACTTTGCTTTTCAACAGAAGCCCTGATCACTGCATCTTAGCATGCCACACAGGCAATTCATGCCATGCGACTGATGTCCATCGATATACAACCTCTGAGCTCGTGCGTCTCAGAGAAGGGCGTTAAGCAAAAGAATAAATTTTCCGCCGCCAAATAGATGTATATTTAACAGAGATCAATCGACACAGAATAAAATCCAATGTCAGACACACAGTCCATCTACAAGTCCGTTCTGGGTCTGAACGAATCCAGAGGCACTAAATACCTCACAAACCCATCGATCACCACGTACGTCTGAACGATCACCACTCATTATCCATATTTCGGGATGCCTCCCAATCAGGACCTCGGTTACCATCCAAACGAGGTGAAGATCTCTGGTCTTCGACCACCGTCTTCATCTTCGACTTTCAATCGTCGGTCAATTATTTGAAATGAGAATTAACTCGGCCTTCTCAAATAATTCACGTACATTTAGAATTTCAAATCAATTTACTTTAATGGTTAAATCATTCGACAACGGCAATTTTGTTCTTTAATGTAATTTTCACACCAAACACATTCAACCATCAAATACTACATAAATCGAGCTAATTCTGTTTATTTCTATTCCATATCGTTTATGATATTTTATAACGAATTATCGCTATTTTTATTTATTTTAAAATAGCCAATTTATTCAAAACGACGCTTCGGGCCATAACGCGGCCATGGCGCTGTTTTTCTTCAGAATTGATTTACACATATCTGGAAATCTAATCGTTGGATCTTCACAAAATTTACATCATTAGAAAGGTCTTTTCAAAACGAATCCAACGGTTCCAGTTTCTGGAAAATCCGACGGTCGGATCTCCCGGTACAATCGTTTGAATTTTCGATTTCAAAATACGAACTGCAGCGTCGTTATTCGATTAAATATATAATTATATTTATATATATAAATATAATCGCTTCTGACGCTGTTTTTCCTCAGATTTGAATTAAACATTCCAGACAATCCAACCGTTGGATTTTTACAAGGTTGGTGCCGTTGGGAAGATATTTCCAAGGCGAACCCGACGGTTGAGGTTTCGGGAAAATCCAATGGTCGGATTTCCCGCACTAGTTGTTTGAAATCATGGTTTCAAAATGCGAACTGCACGACTACGTTTCGTTTTAATTTTATTTATATATTTATATAAATATAGTTCATTCAATGATTTCAATATCGTTTTCACTTCAAATATTTCACTAACGCCTTAAAATTTTGGAAAATTTCGCCATAACCTCCCCTGCACCGGGAGCATCGGGAAATCTCAAA
This sequence comes from Allium sativum, assembly GCA_030737875.1. NCBI lineage: Eukaryota > Viridiplantae > Streptophyta > Magnoliopsida > Asparagales > Amaryllidaceae > Allium > Allium sativum. Next base: position 56,892,572 of record CM060920.1, on the reverse strand, counting down.
TAGCTTCCCCGGTCCTTCTAATCTCAAAAAGAAAAAGAAAAAGCCAAGCGGCTAGCCAACAGGCTCATAAAATCATCACCCAAACAAAACAGTAAATGTGTACCTATTTGTCGGGCACAAAATTTTATTCCTCTTCTCTAGCCCCTTTGCTATAACCTGTTCAATGAATATGCATGTACATATATATAGTTCTTATCATTTATCATTTTCTATTCAACTTCATATTTGATTTCTATTTGGTTTAAAAACACCATTCATTCTAATGTTACATACATAGGTACAAATCATATCATTAGCTAATTAATGAATATTTCAACTCATATATATTTATTTGAACAAGTGGCTATTTTTTACACTTCACACTTCAACGATTCACGCATATAATAAAAATGTGATTTTTATTGTAAAACAACTCATTTCAAAACACTATTATTTTAAATATTTCATATTGGTGATAAAAATAGGATTTTTTTTATAAAATAATTTCTTTCAAAACGAGATTATTTTACACAGTTCATATAGTCGATAAAAGGTGATTTTTATTATCAAACAATTTATTTCAAAATATGAATACCATTCAACACATGAATTTCAAATCAACGAATGAATATCGATTCAACACATGAAGGTTTTCTATAATTTCTATATATAGATAGAAATGTGATTTTTATATTTAAAACGCGAATACCATTCAACACATGAATTTCTAATCAACGAATGAATATCGATTCAACACATGAAGGTTTTCTATAGTTTCTATATATAGATAAAAATGTGATTTTTATATTTAAAACGCGAATACCATTCAACACATGAATTTCTAATCAACGAATGAATATCGATTCAACACATGAAGGTTTTCTATTCAATGAATAAATATAGCTTTAGCAAATGAAAATAATTCAAACACATGAATATTATTCAAAATTTCGGCAACATAACGGCAGGGTAGTTAAAACCGGGACCGTCTCTAGTACGGCTCCTCGCTCTACCTTAAAACCTCGCGGTTTTTGACAATGGGAATCATGCATCTAGTTCGCACGTAGGCGGCATGTATATATTTATCTCATTTCCACAAACTAATCCTAAGTGGTTTCAACCAAATATTTCTCAACCACAAACGGATATTTTTCAACCACAATCAATCAATATCAACCACAAGCAATCCCAAACAATCATTCGCTATCAATCAATTTTCACACCAATCACAATCAATAAATATCGTCCATGGTTTGTGGACGAGGGGCGTATATATATATAAATATATTTATATATAGCAATTCACTTTTATTTCAACACATATATAATTTTTACAACGCATATATACTTATACATCGAACATACAACTTATACAACGCTTATACATGAGGTGTACAACGTTTATATAACTCATACATCGACTATATAATTTATACATCGTCGTTTTCCATATCGTTTATGATATTTTAAATCAGAAATCTCACATTGGGTTCCACTCCACCAAAAATAGCAGAAGGCTCAGAAAAATATGCGGTCTCTTCTAGAATGCAGAAGACGTCGACACGGTCCCGGTATCTCCTGTTTCATCGAATTTCGTCAACGTATCAAAAAGATATGATTTTTACAAGGTTTGCAACGCTTTTAAGCGCGATAAACAGTAAATTAAAAATAGGCTGTTACCTCCTTTACTTCGTTCGAAACTACGTTTTCGATCCCAGCCAAAACCGCAGCACGATAGGAAGATCAGGCAGCACCACCAGGAAGAGGGAGGAGAGGCGCGCAGAACGAGGGTAGGGTGGCCGGATTCGATCACCTCTGGCGAGCGTGGCGGCGGCGGGAAGGTGAGCACTTCGAGGGTTCGATTCGCGACGGCAGGGAGGAGAGGAGGGTCGAGGGTGGGTTTGATTTGAAGGGGAGGAGGAGGCCGTTCGATTTAGGGTGGTGGCGCTGGCGAACTTCGCCTGAGGCGATCGGAAAAAGGCTGGAAGTGGGGGAGCACGAGAGTCGTCAGAGCAAAAGGGTTTACGGGGTTTTCTTTTTTTATATATTTTTAAATTAATGAAATAAAAAATCCTATTGGCCGATGCTATATTAAATTCAAAAATTGGGGTTTTCTTGGACGAACTCGAAATCCAACCCAACGACTGTCATCCCTAGCGTTTTACCCCCATTCCGAACACAATGGGATATGTTTCGCAGGCCCATTCGACTATTTCAGTCAGTTTCCATTCAAATTAAAATATAAAACATTCAATATTCAATTTAGACGTGCATTTCAATTTGCCAGGGCCACAAACTGATTCAAAAATTCCAGAAAAATAAATCTAGCTATGTTTTGACGATACGGTCCCAACAAAACTAGTTTCGTCGCATTCTGAGACCGTTTGCAAAAAGACCCATTTTTTGGTCGATCTAATTTAACTGTAATTGACCAAAACACATTTTCTTTTGCCACGCTCACATATTAGCTTCAAAAATTATGAAATTTGAAATCTAGCAATAACTTTACATCCTGGATCCAACAAAAGTGGTTTCGTCGAATTCCGAGGTCATATGCAAAATGGCCATTTTCACGGGCTATATAAATTCCATAGCGACCGTTCTGAAAATTCATTCGGCCATAACTTTTGCTTTCCGCTATGAAAATTCGATTTTTCAGATTCGTTAGAAATGTATTCACTAACAGATTTAAATATTTTTGGTTTCGCTAAAATCCATTTTGTTTTGCACCCGGTATAGTCCGACAAAGTTTGAATTCAATTTTTGAAACTGCAGCGCCTTTTCAGGCCTTGTTTATAATTATAATTAATTATATTCGTTTTCAATTGTCGATTCAAACTCAGTTTTCATCGCCATTATTTAAAATATTTATTTTAAATATTTAAAATTCATTATTTTAGCCAATTTAAAATTTTCAAATTGGTTCAAATTTTCTGGGTCGTTACATACACACACACACACACACACACACATATATATATATATATATATCAATGCAAGAGGTCAGCATGTACTACTTCAACCAATTACATTAGAAGAAATTAAAACTGCTATAAAGTCAGTACATGATGATTCGAGTTCTGGACCCGATGGTCTTAATTCCAAAAATTTTAAATTACATTGGGAAGATTTAAAACTTGATTTATTAGCTGCTTTACAAGATATATTTGTGACTGCCCAATTACCTATAGGTATTATTCATAACTTCATAACTTTGATACCAAAGACAGGAAAACCAAGTGAGATTTCATAGTACCATCCTATTTCTTGTTGCAACATGTATTATAAGATCTTTAGTAAAGTTCTATGTAATAGGATAAAATGACATTTGCCATATTTAATATCTCCAAACCAATGTGCATTCATTCCCACTCGATATATATTCTTTTAGCGCATGAACTATTGAGAGATTTTAAGAAGCCAAGCTCTAACAAATTTTGTGTAAAAGTGGATCTCCATAAAGCGTCTGATATGCTGAATAGAGAATTTATATGTCACATTATAATGAAAATGGGATTTTCTATTCATTTTCTCAGTGTTACATACGAATGCATACCATCTCCAACATTCTCTATATTGATTCAAGGAGTGCCTAAAGGATTTATTACATCAAACAGAGGAATTCGCCAAGGTGATCCACTATCTCCTTACCTCTTTTCAATTGCAATTGAGTTTTTTACTTACCGTGTGAATGAAGCTTTAATGCAAAATAAATTTCTTCCTGTTCATAAGTTTAAGCCTATTATTAGACGTCTCTTATATGCAGATGATCTTATTGTTTTTGGCAAATGTTTACCTATTTGTGCTAATGCATTAAGTGATATTTTTCAAAAACTTAGGCAATTTTGTGGGTTGACTGTAAATGTGCTTAAAACCAAGTTATATTTTAGTTCTTATGCTCAAAATACTAGTGAAGTTTCTTCCATTCTTGGAGTTCAAATTGGACAACTTCCTGTTAAATACTTAGGAGTGTCATTATCTTCCAATTATATTCATTATAATGATTGCCAATCTTTATTGCATCGGATTCAAACAAAAAAACAAGCATAGGATGCTAAATTTTTTAGTTTTGCGGGTAGATGAGTTAATACAGTCTGTTATTACCTATATTGTTTTTTATTGGTTGTTTGTTTATCAACTTCCTAAACATACAATTGTCAAGCTTCATATGATGTGTGCTGATTTTTTATTTTTATTTTGAGGGGGGGGGGGTGCATCGCATAAGATAAGTTGGGAAAAGTTGTGCTTACCTATATCAGAAGGTGGTATAGGTCTAAAATCATTTTCAGACCTCAATAAAGCAGCAGGTATTAAATTGATGCGGAAGTTTTTAAAGAATTCTTCACTATGGAGTCAGCGGATGGCAAAGAAATATTGTAGTGGTAAGTTGTTTTGGAGTATGAATATTGGTAATAACGCTTCGAGTACATGGAAAAACATGTTGAGATTGAGAATAAATAGTAGCCAATTTTTTAATAAGGTGATAGCCACGGGTTCTTCAACATTATTATGGTTTGAGCCATGGGTTACTAGTAAATGTTTGGTAGACTTGCTTGGTTTTTCAAGAATTCAAAATATTGGTAGACATGATGAATATGTATCTGCCATTATCAGAGATGGAACGCTAAATGGGAATGTTCATGCAGCAACAAGGGAAGTTCAACACATTATTAATTCTATTACATTGGACAACAACTCGCAGGAGGACTTTTATGAGTGGTGTGAAGGTGGGTTTCTTTTCTTTTCATAAGGCATGAGATTATGTAAGAAAGAAACAGTTTCTGAAGGTAATTTGACATTCGAAAAACTCAAAGAGAATGACATTGATTTCATTTTTCGTAGCTCATGACAGACTTAATACGAAGGATAGACTGCAGAGATTTGGAGTAGTTTCGGAAAATAGGCGCCTTCTTTGTAATAGTGGAGAAGAATCAGTGAGCCATTTATTATTTTCATGTGACTATCCAGGTTATATTTGGAGCTCAATCTTGTTAAAGCTTGATTATCATGTTATTTCATCTGGTTCACTAGAAGAGGAAGCTCTTAAAATACTTAACTGCTTCAAAGAAAGGGATTAATTATTTGATGTGGCATGTGCAGCATATACAACATCAATATACCAACTCTAGCAGGAACGCAATGCAAGACAGTTTAACAAACGAAGTGTATCAAAAGAAGTTAGACTGAAGATGATAGAGAAGGAAGTTTTCTTTTTGGTGAAGGATAATGGGAGTAAGTCTAAATTTTCGATGGAGAAAATAAATTTGTTAAAGAGACCGGGCATTGATTTAATAGATACTGGTTAATGTTTTTGTAATTTGGTGATGTTTGTATGAGTGAGGGATGCTGAGAGATTAGTATGTTGTGTATTTCAGTGTGATATGTTTTGTTTTTATATGTTTGTATTGTCAATATATGGAGTTTTATATGTACTCTTTTCTCTTATGCCGCACCCATTTAGGTTAGGGGGCATAAGGTTTTGATGACGCATATAAACAAAGTATATGTTTGGTGCTTACAATAAAAGTGTGCGTGTGTGTGTATATATATGCATATATATATATATATATATATATATATATGTATGTATGTATGTATGTATGTATGTAGAGAGAGAGAGAGGGTGGGGGTTTCAATGGCACCCCAATTTTCTAGCATCCCTTTTGCACTCCATTTCTAACCACTTGTTTATATTAGAATATTGTAGTGGAGAGAGAGAGAGTGAGTGGAAAAAGAGAGAGGAAGAAATACTTGGTAGAAATCAGGGGGGTTTTAGAGTGCTGCACTATTTCGGGTGTCATTGAACACTCGTTATATATATATATATATATATATATATATATATATATATATATATATATATATATATATATATATATATATATATATATATATATATATATATATATACACACAGCGAGCGTTCAATGGCACCCCAAAAATGGAGCACCCTTTTAGCCCTCTTGTTTTCCACTTCTCATTTATATTAATTAAAGTTAGCGGATGGTGAGAGAGTTAGTGGAAGGAGGGAGGGAGGGATTGTGTGGTGGAAAAGTGGTAGGCTATTGGGGTGCTTCATTTTTGACTTGCCATTGAACCTGCCTTATATATATATATATATATATATATATATATATATATATATATATACATATATATATATATAGAGAGAGAGAGAGAGACATACATCCTTCTCCATGCCTTCCCCTTCAAAACAGCAAAAAGAATACATATAATATATATATATATATATATATATATATATATATATATATATATATATATATATATATATATATATATATATAGACACACATACATCCTTCTCCATGCCTTTCCCTTCAAAACATCAAAAAGAAAAACCACGCTACTTTATTTTATTCACAACAAGAAGTAGAAAAATAAAGTGGAAATCATCACTCCAAAAAAGAGACAAACTAAAACCTGCAATAAGTTGCATCGTACACCAAACATGCTTATCCGAAAAAATACATAAATCAAATTTCAAGAATTAAGCTACTAAATAATTACATAAATTTATGCAATTATACAGCAAATAACTACAGACATTTATATAATCATATCCGAAAATTCCAAACATTTTCTTAATTGTTCTTGCTCTTGCGTAAATTTTCGTAATTATTCATCAAAAATTTATTGAAATTACCGTTATTTTTTATTGAATAACTGCAAATATTTACGCAGTTTTTTTGAATTTGTCCAGAAAGGAAACCAATCGAAGCCGTAAAACCCTCTCTGATGCACCTAGCTTTGTCCGTGAGTACCACATAAGTGGTTGTATCTTAGCGTAAGCGCATAGTAAGCTCTTAACATGTCATTCCGAGTTTTGAACTCACACCACTGTTATCATGGCGTAAAGTCCTTAACTATTGGGCTATTGCTGCGCTTTTTTAATATAATTACATGAATGTCTACAATTATTCATTGAATAACATTCGATGACTAAATTCTATAAACCCAATTTAGAATCTTTTTAAAGAACTTTAAAGAATGAGTTTGGATTTACTTAACCTCGCTGAACTCAAAAGCTTTGAGCCGTCCTTTATTGAACCGAAAGATGCAAGTCGCCCTTATTTTTGGTGCTTTCAAAATTCAATGGATGTGATATTCATTGATAAGAAAATTCATGTGATATTCTGTCACCGACTGCATCTTATTTTTTTGTGTTAGGCAAACGTTATTGTTCATTTTTAATCCTTAACAAAGCGTTTGGTTTATGTTTTAAAATTGTTTCAATGGCCCAGATTACGATACGTAGATGTGGCAGAACCCCAAAAAAAACAAGAAAGTATCTTTGATGATTGGAAAACAGAGGCCATTGAAGTATATACACCATTAAAGGTTCTCTTAATAGTGCTATTTTTGTTTCATGACTTTTTTACAGATGCATGGATTACTACAAAGTGAAGATGAAAGTATATTTATGTTTAAAAATTGCTGAAGATTACACGTATAACAATGATTAATTAGAATATTTTACAACAAATAATTTAAATGCATGCATCTCGGCGGCAGTAATTCACATCATGCCATTGATTTGGAAACAATTCATTATCAAAAGATACTTTCATAGCAAATCTAAAAGAGTTGCTTGTGAACTTAAAATTGCAAAAACAGTCAATTTCATGCAAAAATATGAAGGAATAAATAACCGATCTCCAGTAGCCCAATCAATTCAACAATCATATTTTTCATTTTAGGTTGCAAGGTCACAAAACAAGCTTTGATTAGTCTTTCCACGCACAAAACATAGATAGCCAAAATCCTTTTTACAACACATTATCTCCATGCATAATCTGCATGTATTCTTTCAACATTAACACTCGTTATAAGCAAGCATTGCCAATGCAATTACATACCTTGTTTCCTTTCAACACTCATGTGCAAATTCCATTCCTATCTACTTCCAATTTTCAATTCCATGTATTACCATCTGGATGCTTCGATTTTTCAGCTGAAGGCGCTGCTGTCATTTCCCCAGACGCTGTCCCAAGAGTTACCAGGGCCTTTGGGCCCTTCTATGAGTTGCTGACTTGGCCCACCAGGCCCATTCACTTCAGAGGGGCCCTTTCTTGCCTTTGTTCGAATCCCAAGTAACCTGAACACGAATCTTGCAAGCTCACCATAAAGCATACCCGATCGATCGAACAGCTACGGCAGATATTTGATTTCAGATCAGTTTCAAAGTTATTGACAAACGAAAGTACGTGATACAATGGCGCTATTCAGATTAGTGCCATATTAAACTTACATACATAATACAATAATTCAACAACAGCAGCTAACCGACAGAACAAGGGCAGAATATGAGCCAATGGATCTAAACACAAATTCATATTCAATCCTCCTGATTTCCACCCTCCGCAACCCACCCATACTTCAACCGCAGGTCGTTCTAGCAATCTCCATATAATAATCATATTCCAGAGCTATTTTAAAGGGCTTCAGGGAATTACTGATATTTTTTATCATATGGCATAAAGCGATCTAAATAGTTTTGAAAAATGGTCTAAAACTGAAATAAAATTTCAAAACGAAGTTCCTTTGATAACCTTCCCGAAAAAATGTACATATGACTATATGAGCCGGACATGGAAATGGGAAAATATGATCAATAGGTAGACCTAAACCATTACCAGCAACAGACTTGTTCACTTAATCTCTCCCTTTACCTTTCCTTTTTTTTTTTTTTTTTTTTTTTTTTTGAGAAAAACAATCATGCATGAATAAAAAGGCAAAAAAGTTGCTGGTTTATTGCAAAAGTTAAATAAAGCGGCGAAGTCTTTACCATTTGGTTCAGTTTGCAATAAAATGACAAAAACTCTATCATTTTGTTGCAAAAATTAAACTGGAAGATAAAATATTGACCAATTTAACCCATTTCGCAGTAAAACAGCTCACTATTTGCCGTTTTAGCCACTGGTCTTCTGTTCAGTTAACTAGCCATAGAATGGAATTGAACCAGCTATGGAGAAGTGAACAAGTCATACACACTCCTCAGCAATTACTTCCTACAATTAGCAATGAAAATAGTTGGTTACCTGGAGCATAGCTGACATGAACATGTGAAAAGCATGTGTGTTCTGATCAACGAGAAAAGACACTCGACCAAAGAAGTTGACAATACCATGCATCTGTACAGCAAATTTATATTAGTGCAACAAAATATATGCATATATGTGCACACACACACACAGAGAGAGAGAGAGAGAGAGAGAGAGAGAGAGAGAGAGAGAGAGAGAGAGAGACACGTGTGTGTGTGGGTGTGTGAAATGTTCAACTTTTATTTATATAAGCACAATGCCACAATGGACTTAGTCAATATATTCAACTGAGAATCAACCTTAGGAGGTTTTCGTATATCATATCAACACCTTGAATAATGTATTAAATATAGTCCGATCCTACATATTATTTATTTACTACAAATTTATTTCTATATAGATCATCCTTTTTTGAGAAAATGCATTACAATTAAACCATGTCCTTGTTCAAGTCTTGACTTTTAGAGATTTTTCTTTTATTCTGTCAATACCTTCAGCAATGTAATTGATAAGTCTGACCCTAAACTTCTATATTTTTGGTTCCTGTATACGTAGCACTATATTTCGAGATAGAAGATGCTATGATTTAAGTTGGAGGTTGGGGGATGTACACACACACATACATAAATATATTATGTACATACATACATACATACATATATATTGGTGGTTGTGTTGTTTGTTAGAGGGTGGATACATGTTCGATTATCATTCGATAAATTCACAGAATTTGAGATAGTAACGCAAGTTTTGAATACTGAACCGTAAAGCAAAACTCCTTATAATGCATTCACCAGTCATATAATCCATTTACAACCCCCCATCTTCTGTTTCTCTAGTATTGAACAAGTTACATAAAATTAATAGATGAGTAGTTCGGATAACTCAACCGTTTTCACCATACCCAAATATTTGCTTTATATGACACAGAAAGAGACAGATTGTTAGTCGTTTCAACATTCTTATGTGTATATGCAATTATACAAGGCTCCAGTTTATCGTTCTAATATATATTTTAAGGTACCCCCATACTTAAAAATGCTTCACCATGCCCATGTGTTTACGTCACATGACCGAAAGATATATAATTAGTTGTTGCAACATGCTCGTATTTTACGTATACACAAAGTTCCAAATGACAGTCTTCATAATAAAGTAAATATTTTAAGGAGCCCTCGAACTATAAGATGCTTCGCCTAAGTCTTGCATTGTATCAAGAGTACGCAATACCTTTTTTGCGTAATAATACTACTACAACGAGGCTACCACATTGTACTAAAATCGGGTCTTAATCTAATTAATCAAACTGACTACAAAAACATAAGAAACTACAATTTCGAGCACAGTTGCAAGTTCGGAATATTATAAATGCGCTATTTCTAATTGTAAAACATCACTACTACACTTCGTGCATAGGTGAAAATAAATACAATACAAGAATTAAAATGCTCAGAAAAACATGATCGTATGTACTTACAACACGGAGAAAGGACGTCCAGAAACCAGGTGGCTGTGGAGGGCCATTGTGTGGATTATTTGGATCTGGATTACCGTAAGGCCCACCCATACCCCCTCCCATGCCCATACCCATGCCATAGCCTCCCAGTTGACCTCCATATCCACTGTTATACATGCTCCCTCCTCCATACATTCCACTACCACCATACATACCACCGCTTCCATAAAGTCCTCCCCCATAACCGCCTCCATACATGCTACTACTGCCATATAAACCTCCTCCACCGTACGAGCTTGCTCCAAGCCCACCAGTTGAACCATACATTCCCGACCCGTAACCCGAATTTAAGGTTGAACCATAACCTGTAAGCATAAGGAAACATGAAAGATGTACTCATCTCAAAAGATTCGGAACGAAACATAGATAATGAGATTGTAGCCATTGTTCTGATTATCAAATAAAAGAGACAAATATGTAAAATAAGCATTCCAACTCCCACCACAATGATAGAATCAAACTGATTCATATTTAATATGTATATGTACTTGTACACAATAATTCTTTCTCTACGTAGATTATTAAATCAAACTTATCAAAAGTACAAAACATTCTTATTGTAATGATAGTTTATATTCTTTAAATTGATTTTCATAAGTGAATTTCTGCATCTAAACATAATAAAGCTTACCTTTCTCCCTTATTCCATCATTGCTACTATTTTGAAGATAGTTTATATTCTTTAAATTGATTTTCGTAAGTGAATTTCTGCATCTAAACATAATAAAGCTTACCTACTCCCTTATTCCATCATTGCTACTATTTTGAAAACAGTAAAATCTGCTCTGTGCATTCAGATAGTTATCTTGATATTTATTATACAGCAAGGATTTTGTATATTTTCCCCCTCAAATCCATCCCAGTTGAGTTTAAATAAGGATTTGAGAATCAAATCGAAGTCTAAGATAAAAAGAGGATATAAACTGTAAGACTTATTTATTTTATTTTATTGTGAGAAAAAAATTGTAAATTATCAACCAATCTCATTTCACACAAGTTGTATGCTAACCAAAAAAAAAAAAGGGTCATTAAAGTCCTCTTTAACAAAATATCTGAATTGAGTAACGTAAACTCAAGGTATTGATATACCTCCATAGCTACTTCCATAGTTCTGCTGCCAAGGCCTAGCTGGAACAGGCCTTGAAAGAGCATTTGTATTTGTACTTGTATTTACATTCGGCACTACTTCACCAGGTTTTGCTGTTCCAGATGCTTCAACAACTTCACTTGTGTTACCAGCAGATGTGGGTCTAAAAGGAGCAGGACCTGAAGAAGATGCTCCAGCTCGCTCCCATGGTTTTGGAGGAGGGGAATTTCCTATGTTAAATATTTCAGAAAATGATAAAAATATCGTTATACCAATCTTAAAAGTGAAGAACATAGATCTTATATTGATAAATTTATTCTTGTTTGTTTGTCGGGTTGGTCTGTTTTTATTCAATATGTTTGGGGGAAAAAAAATCAGTAAAATGAAGTTAACAAAGTAATTGAAATCTGAATGCAAAACGTGCCAAGTGATTTTAAAAATTAGCAAACAATAGGCATTAAATGGTGCCATGTTGCATTTTCATATTCTGGGCGTACAAAATTCATATTCTGGACGGACTTTTTGTTTCATTTCCAAATGTGTCTTCTACAAAATCAAAATCAAATTGCTGTAACCCATATGGTGATGCACTGCAAAACGTGAATTGAGTGACAAAATGTCACAAGTTGAAGTCTAGATAATGGCACTGGATATAAAAGGTTCGCGGCGCACTCCCAACGAGTTTACATTCACGAAAAGCTAATTAATTGATAACAATACGATGCTATCTATCAGGCCTTCAAATCGTGTCAACTTTTCCTCTATAAAATTAAGATACTTCATGTTTCGCCAATTCCGTAGTTTTGACAACAAAATAGCATTTAGACTTTTTATTGAAAACAAAATAACCTAAAAAATTAGGTTAAAGATGTATACCAATATCAATGTTTTCGTTATCCTACATGTGTAACCACGTAAATTTGAGAAATTGTATCTACTTCTTAACCAAAAAATTAATTTGGTAAAGTTTCAAAGCAGTATCAATACATCTTTACAATTCAATTACTTGAATAATCAACAGCGCGATAATCTTCATTGCGCAGCTATATTTCAAAAGGAAAAAGAAAAACTACAGGCTGTACATTAACATCAATAAATGGATGATTAAAAAGCATTCGTAAAAATCAATCTGTTCCTTCAGACGTCGATTTTTCTATCTAAAGCGTTCAATTCCTCAAACGAAATCGACTAACATGTCTTCAAAATAAACCTAATAACGACATACCTAACAAAAAAAATTCAGAAACAATCTTAAATTTGATTGAACAATTGATTGGTTAGTCTAATCGAAAGAGGAAACATATAACGAAAATTTAGATAGAGATTAAACCTGAATTAGGCTGGTTTGACGCCATAGAAATTGAAGGAGAAGCTCAAATTTGATGTATAAAGAGTCCAAATAAAAAATAGTATAAAGAGTCCAAATGTGAAAGCATGCTTCCGAGTCACTTAGGCCCCATTCACGTAATGGACAGCCAAAACGCTTAACGTCGAAACAACAAACAAAAAACATGTCGATACGAATCTCACTTTACCTTTTCTTTTTTCCTTTTTTTTTCCTTTTTTTTTTTTTTTTTTCTCCTTTTAATTTTCAATATGCAAACATGATTTCCACATCCTCTCCTCATGAATAAACCGATCCAAGAATGGTTCGCTCTTAAATTTTGTCGATTTGAAAAGAAGATCAACTTCAATGCATGTCATGAGCAAATGTTAATTGCTGATTATGCGTTGGAGTACAGTGCAATTGTCCTCGTTTGCAAATGGGGCAGTCATGATCGATTTCGTGATTATTTTCCAAGTTTGATGATGATTGATAGGGCTGGTTTAAACAATGATAGAAGAGCAATCATATATGATGATTTATTGTTCGAGAAAAAACACAGAGTATTATTTATGAATGTTTTGAGTTCTTCCTCTTCAACGAATATTTTCGAATGTGGATAGTACATGTGAAATTATTTTCGAATATCGAAATTTCATATCCGCTGATACAAACAGACATCAGATATTTATCATATCCGCTAATAACTGATAAATAAATAAGAACATAAATAGAAAATTTTACTTTAACATGAATATTTTTCAATCCTATTGATTATTAAATTCTTAAAAAGAAACAAATATAATGATAACAAATAGTTTTGAACAACAAAATATACATTTAATGTAAACTTTGAATTTAATAAAACAATAAATAAATATCTTTTATTATACTAAAACACACATAATTTAAAGTATAACTTAAAGAAAAAACAGATAATTTTAAATCTGATTGTGTTTGTATCCGCATTCGCATCTGTTAATCCGGATATCATATATTTATCGACTTTTCGGATATAAATACAGTAACGACCCGCATTCTACGCAGCGAAGGATCGTAGAATATTTATTTTATTTCGTATGAGGTCGTATGGTTGTGTAACTTTGGGGAACGACTATTGAGATCATTTCCCATGTTCAGATTTTTGCCGATTTTTAAATGATCGTTTTGCCCCTGGTGAATCTTGTTTCGTCCATAACTTTTGTTTGGAAAGGAGTTCTAATCTAAAATCACTTCCATTAGATTCGGATGATGGTTTACCTTTCCGTAGAATGATCACATTGATCAAACAGACTTAACGTTTGGGAAATATGGCTGAAAAAAGGTTTAGAAGATGAAAAACAGCTTAATCGGGCCAAATAGGGTGATTAACAGCTAGGCCCATTGGGGGATTTCAGGATTAGGGTTGCATAAGGGCTAAAAAGGGTTAGAGAAACCTTTCTTTGTCATTTTCCAGCCGCTACAAACTTTTTCTTCAACCCTAACAATGGCTTCCACCTTCTAAATCTCTTCTAAACATCTCCTAATCGCTTTCTAATTGAGGATTAAGCTAAGTTACATCAAATCAAGGCAAATCAACACCAAATAAGAGTTGGAGTTGTTGTGTCGCATAGGAATTCGACCCAAAACAGTAGTAAAGTTCAGATCTATAATTCATTTATGGCTAAGGTGAGTGATTTGCATTGTTTTTCACTAATTACGGCTAACTAGGGGTGATTAGCGTTAATTAGCGAAGTTATGCATGCTAATCACTAATTATGCTTTGGAGTACAGTGCAATTGTCCTCATTCGCAAATGGGACAGTCAAGATCGATTTCGTAATTATTTTCCAAGTTTGATGATGATTGACGGGGCTGGTTTAAACAATGATAGAAGAGTAATCATATATGATGACTTTTTGTTCGAGATAAAACTTAGAGCATTATTTATGAATGGTTTTCGAATTCTTCCTCTTCAATGAATATTTTCGGATGCGAATATTATCATATCTATATGTACATGTGAAATTATTTTCGAATATCGAAAATTCATATCCGTTGATACAAACAGACATCAGATATTTATCATGTCCGCTAATAACTGATAAATAAATAAAAACATAAATAGAAAATTTTACTTTAACATGAATGTTTTTCAATCCTATTGATTACTAAATTTTTAAAAAGAAACAAATATAATGATAACAGATAGTTTTGGACAGCTAAATATACATTTAATACATATAATGTAAATATTGAATTTAATAAAATAATAAATATCTTTTATTATACTAAACACACATAATTTAGAGTATAACCTGAAGAAAAATGGATAATTTTAAATCTGATTGTGTTCGTATCCGCATCCGCATCTATTAATCTGGATATCATATATTTATCGACTTTTCGGATACAAATACGAACAAATTTCAGATCTTTTTTTTTTTTTTGGATATGCACTAACAGCCCTACTTCTATTGGCTAGTCTATTATGGATTATTTGCTATAGGAATGTCTGGCTGCCAAACTATGTGTGTTTCGCGATCAAGTATGTGACGACCACCCACAACTCCTGCACTTAACAAGGGAAGTAATGTGCTGTAAGGCGTGGCAGACAGCTGTGGATGATCATCAGGGTAGGATAATATAAGCGGAACCTGTCGTATAACTCACATCATAAAGATAAAATATAATAGAACATATACAATAGACAATAATAGTGAAGAAAAATTGAGCAGATTCTTAAATTTTTCCAGATCACCACGAAAATATCCATACAACCTTCGATAACATTATAAGAGTATGTATAATAAGCCTCACTACAAACAGTCGGAGAATACATCAAACAACGGAAACAACAAATACTAGATAGTAGAAAAAATACGCTAGTCTGCTGCTCGTCATCGCTCAATAGCATCGTCCTCATCAAGATCTGTCACCTACTGCTTAGTCTGCTCATCCACAACAGGATGAACAACCCAAGATAATAAGTGGGTGACATAAAACCTTGAGTCAGACAACGGTCTTAGTGAGTGATAAAATAGTTATCTAAAGGCATCAATAAAGTATATGAGAATAGGCAGATTAATCAACTAACATCAACAGAGAAGAACCCACACTCATCCTCCCCACATCCGACAATGATATCACAACAAATAATTTGAAACAAAGGTACAATCAAGGCAATCAGTTATCAAGCGTAGACCATTCTAATCGATATCGACATCTCCCAAGCATAAGCCTCGAAGGCCTAAACCAACATCAGACAAGCACCCAAGAGATATCTCATTCACCATCAAGTAATCTACACGAGACGATACAAGCAAACATCATTCATCCATGACTATGGCTATCACTGCCAATCCTACTTCGAATCTGTCGTTAATCGTATGACTGGCTCAACACCTTATCGTCTGTCAAGGGCTAATGGTAAACCCGATTCCAGCAAAACTACATACACCATCGTGACTCGTATCTCTAGCCCCATTATGACTGCCCAGGTACTCGACCAGCCACTTCTAGTCTTTGGGTGCCCCTTTTGTAACTCTTCCATGAGTTCGCTAGAACCTACGAAAACTGTAAGTCCTTGGCCTTTGATATCTCTAGCCATCCAACCTGATGATTGTTCATGAGCTCAAGCCACTTCTCGAGCAACCATTATCCACGGACTCACCACCTTGAGTCGTCTTCACATTCGTTGTATTACGACGATTAACGAACATATCACAACACTTTGAACATTCCTGCTTGAATATACTTGAAGCCACATCCATTCCCGAGCCAAAATAGCAACAATATTTGGTTGATATTGTCATTCACCAAGCCGACCCATCATAAGATCGTTCAAACCACACAACAACCCGACCTTCTCAGGTCGTTAACGACCCGATCTTGTCCTCGAATTCCAAATCTTTTCGATATTTATCGGCATAACTCTTATGACGATCTTGGGCGGCCTTCATTCGTTGCCGAACGATATCAATACAATCCGATGTCTCTCTGATCATCCCTGGCCCTAGAATCAACTTATCTCCAATCTCTAACCAACGTGTTGGAGAATTGCACGGTCTACCATACAACGCATCATATGGTGCCATCCAAATGCTCGACTGGTAGTTGTTATTATAAGCAAACTCAACTAAATGTAGATGGTCTTCCCATGATCCTCCGAAGTCCAATACACAAGCCCTCGGGAGATCTTCCAAAACTC
The DNA here is from genome assembly GCA_030737875.1 of Allium sativum. Classification (NCBI taxonomy): domain Eukaryota; kingdom Viridiplantae; phylum Streptophyta; class Magnoliopsida; order Asparagales; family Amaryllidaceae; genus Allium; species Allium sativum. The sequence continues at coordinate 56,875,413 of CM060920.1, read as the reverse complement.
GGTTAACCCTCTCGGTTTGACCATCGGTCTGGGGATGATAAGTCGTACTTAAACGCAACTCGGTTCCCAAAGCCTCTTGTAAACTCTTCCAAAATCCACTTGTCAATAATGGATCTCGATCACTCACTATGCTCTTTGGGATACCATGGAATCGAACTATCTATTTAATATACAACTCAGCCAATTCGATGTTGTCCTAGTTGATTAGACAGGAATTAATCTTCCGCTTTTGGTCAAGCGATCCACGACGACCTAAATTCCTTCGTTTCCTGCCCTGGTTCTAGGTAGTCCATCGATATTTGCACCCATTTCCACATGGTAACTTCCAATGGCTAAAGCAATCCACTTGGCTTCTTCTTTTCAGCTTTCACCAATTCACAGTTCATGCACTTGGAAAAAAACTTTCCAGTATCCCTGTAATACCCCTAAGACCCACATCGTGGATGCCTGTGTAAAGTGGGTACTTATATAGTAGAGTCCATTTCTTACTAATGCCGAGGCCTTTTGAGGAACAAAACACCACACCTATACGGTGGCTAAGTTGGGGACAATGTCTTGTGTGAACGGAGGTGCGGGTTGTTACACGTGGTATTAGAGCCAATACCCAGCCGGAATTGTGGCTCCTATGTGGACCACAACGCCTGAGTGAGGTGTTTGTGAGCAAACAAGGACGTTGGGCTCTGTAGGAGGGGAGAATGTAATACCCCTAAGTCCCACATCGTGGAAGCCTGTGTGAAGTGGGTACTTATATAGTAGAGTCCATTTCTTACTAACGCCGAGACCTTTTGAGGAACAAAACCCCACACCTATACGGTGGCTAAGTTGGGGACAATATCTTGTGTGAACAGAGGTGCGGGTTGTTACAATCCCTCTTCATACCTTCCCAGTAGTAAAATTGCTTCATGTCCTGATACATCTTATTACCACCGGGATGAATCGTCAATTTTAAGTGATGACATTCTCTCGGAACCTCATCTCTCAATCCGTCGATATCAGGAACAACCAGTCGTCCTTTCTTTCGAAGCTAACCTTCCCGATCAACCTCGAGCTCTTTATCTTCTGGTACCAACTTCTGGATAATATCGGCAAGCTTCACATCACGCTTTTGGCTTTCACCGATCCTTTCGATGAGAGTAGGTCTTATCGATAAGTTTGCCAACATTTTAGGTTCCAACTCACACCGTGGTTTGAAATCAAATCCTGCCAAGTACTCAAGGTGATTTCATTCTGAAAACATCGTTCCCAAACTTGCGTGTCTTCGACTCAACGCATCTTCCACTGCATTTCCTTTACCAGGAGTATAGGCTATACCAAAATCATACAATGCCAGAAACTCTAACCACCATTGATGCCGAAGATTCAAATCCTTTTGGGAGAAAAGATACTTCAACGACTTGTGATCCGTAAACAACTAGAATCGAACTCCCAACAAGTAATGTCTTCACATCTTCAGAGCAAACACGATTGCTGCTAACTCCAAATCATGAGTTGGATAGTTCCTTTCGTGCGACTTTATCTGTCGACTCACGTAGGCCACAACCTTATCCTTCTACATTAGCACTGCTCCAAGTCCACTACCGCATGCACCGGTATATACCACCATCTCTTCATTCCCACTCTGAATGGTCAAAATAAGAGCACTCATCAGTCTCTCTTTCAGGATTCCAAAAGCTTGCTCACACTTCGCATCACATGTGAACACTTGGTTCTTCTTCGTCAATCCTGTTAACGGTGCAGCTTTCATGAAGAAATCCTTGATAAAACCACGATAACATCCTACCAATCCAAGGAAACTCTGAACATCTGTTGCATTTTTAGGTCTATCCCATTCTTGGATTGTTGCTACCATAGCGGGGTCAACCGCTATTCCATTTCCAGAAACAACATGGCCTAAGAACCTCACTTCACTCTTCTAGAAGTGACAGCTAGAAAGCTTAGCTCTCAGCTGATGCTTTCGCAAGATATCCAAAACAACTCGCAAGTGCGTCTTATGCTCTTCCTCATTCCGGGAGTAAACCAGAATATCATCCACGAACACAATCACGAGCTTGTTCAACTGATCTCTTAAAACCCGATTCATAAGATCCACGAAATATGCTGGCACGTTAGTCGACCCGGATGGCATCACCAACCATTCGAAGAAACTGGATGGTGTCCTAAAAGCAGTCTTCGGCACACTGACCTTCGCCACTCTCAACTGGTGGAAACCCGTTGCCAAATCCATTTGAGAAAACACCTTGGCCTCGTGAAACTGATCGAACAAGTCATCTATCCTTAGCAACATATACTTGTTCTTCTTGGTCACCTTGTTCAACTCATGATAATCCACACACAATCTCAAGGATCCATTATCCTTGTTTGCAAACACAACTAGTGCACCTCATTCAGATACACTTCTCCGAATGAATCCTTTTCCAAAAAGGTCACGTACTTGCACCTCCAACTCTCGTTGTTCCTTAGGCTCCATTCGCCTAAGAGGCATGACGATAGGTCTAGCACCCTCGACCAAATTGATTCTAAACTCAATCTCACGAAGCGGCGACAACCCTTTAACCCCGTCAAAGACATCTTTAAACTCACTTGCGATCGGCCTTGATGACAAGTTGTCCCGTGGAATCACAAGCGAATACAAATAACTCACGAAGACCATCTTCGGGCTTACATCGAATCACAACCATTCGCTCTTCCACATTCCCAATTGTCACCTCCAGCTTCTCGCAATCCACCTTTGTCGTATACCTCTTGAGCCAGTCCGTACCCAAGATAGTCCCAAACCCAGCGAAGTTCAAAACAAAGCAATCACACAGAAAGGAACAACCATGACTCGACAACACTAGACCACGAAAAATCATACACAAACTGGACGAACCCCCAACTGGATTAGTCACAACAAAAGGTCTATCACAAATCTCGGGTTCCAAACCCAAGCAGCATACAAGCTCATTACAAACGAATGAATGCGATGCTCCAATATCGAACAACACATGAACTAAGACATCTGTAACGGAAAGAATACCTTGAACGACGACACTCTTCCCTTTCTCCTCTGCCGCAGGAGCCTTTGAAGACGATGGCACAACTTCCAAAACATTTGCCTTCACAATCTGCTTTCCTTTGGCTGGTTATGAACAGTCCTTCTTAAGATGTCCGGGCTTGCCACAGTTGTGACGCTTCCTTTCAAATTTTGGATTCTTGCAATCCATGAAAAAATGATCCTTCTACTAGCAGTTAAAGCAAGTCACTTCGCCTTTCTTCTTTTTCTAGCCATCTATCCTTTCTGCAATTGTTGCTTCCTCTTTTTGTTATTACCACCCTACTGTGGTTTTGGTTCCTCTTTAGCTGCAACAATAATCACTTCCTTAGGAAATAAACTCTCATGCCTCAGAACTTTCACGATGATCTTTTCATAAGTATCATCTTTATGATCAACCAGCTGACTCCCAAGGTATTTGTCCAATCCCATGACAAACTCATCGTTCTTCTGATAGGGAGTCTTGACATATGAACGAGCATATTTCAACAAAACTTCGAAGTCAGAAACATACTTGAGCAATTGTCGACTGTTCTGCTTAAGATCAATAAACTTCTTAAGCATAATAGACTTCTGAACTATAGAGATAAACTTCGTCTCAAACTTAACTTGGAACTGCTCCAATGAAATATCAACTTCCGGGGTTTCTAGACTGACAGAGTTCCACCAATCCATAGCTCTTCCATGTACCGTATCGATGTAAGCTTCCTCTTCATTGCATCGTCAATTTCCAAGTCCCTAAAGATCCGAATGCAAGTAACAAGCCACCCCTGAATTTCTTCAATCAGTTTTGTTCCTTTAAATTGCTTCCCTCCTAGGGTAGTGAAATATTTACACAGCTTTGTGAAGTCCACGACCCTAGGAACCTGCACTTGAACTCCTACATCTACCACGGTTGTCTCCTGAGCTGGTACCGTCCTCATGATCGCTGCCAATATGGCCTCGAACATAGCTGGGTAATCTGGTATACCGTCGTTACCTCCTGCAGGAACAGTCTCCTCCCTAACAGCGTGTCTCGATGGTCGACAACTCATTCTAAATCTGTAATATATAATGATTAGTCCATGTACGAGAAAACCCGCAAATGGAGTTCAAACGCTACTATACTATACACTAATATATAGTATACATCCATCAGAAATCTACAAATATGTCTCTCATACGTAATTACGTCTCCGAAATTTGGTTAAAATCGATAACCAGAGCCGCGATACCAAATGTGACAACCGACCACAACTCATGTACTTAACAAGGGAAGTAATGCGATGAAAGACATGCCAGGCGGCTGTAGACAATCATTAGGGTAGGATAATATAACCGGAACATGTCGTATAACTCACGGCGCAAGGATAAAATATAATAGAACGTATACAACAGGCAATAATAGAGAAGCATAATTGAGTAGAATCTTAAACTAACCAATATCACCATGAAAATATCCATACAACCTTAGATAACTTTATAAGAGTCTGTACAATAAGCCTCACTACAAACACTCAGCGAATACATCAAACACCAGAAATAGCAAATACTACATAGTAGAAAATAATACGCTAGCCTCCTGCTCCTCATTTCTCAACAGCATCGTCCTCATCAAGATCCATCACCTGTCACCTGCTACATATAATGCTATCCACAACCGGATGAACAACCCAAGGTAATAAGAGGAAGACAAAAAACCTTGAGTCAGACAACAGTCTTAGTGAGTGATAAAATAGCTATTTAGCATCTTCAATCAAGTATATAAGAATAGGCAGATTAATCAACTAACCCACCAACATCAATACAGAAAAACCCACATCCGTCTTCCCTACATCCGACAGTGATAGCCTTTACAATAAACAATTTGAAACAATAGTACATTCATGGCAATCAGTTATCAAGCATAGACCATTCTAACTGATATCGACATCTCCCAAGCACAAGCCCCGAAGGCCTAAACCAACATCAGGCAAGCACCAAAGAGATATCTCCTTCGACGTCAAATAATCTACATGATCCGATACAAGCAAACAATCCTTCATCCATGACTCTGGCTATCATTGCCAGTCCTGCTTCAAAACCGTCGCTAATCGTATGGCCGACTCAACACCTTGTCGTCCGTCAAGGGCTAATGGTAAACCCCAGTTCTAGCAAAACTCCATACGTCGTCGTGACTCGTATCTCTTGGCCCATCATGACTACCTAGGGTACTCGACCAGCTACTTATAGTCTTTGGGTGCCCCCGTTGTACCCTTGCTTTGAGTTTGCTAGAACCTACGACGACGATAATTCCTCGGCCTTCGATATCTCTTGCCATCCAACCTGATGACTCTTCATGAGCTCAAGCCACTTCTCGAGCAACAATTATCCACAGACTCACCACCTTGAGCCGTCTTCACATTCATTGCATTACGACGATCAATGAACATATCACAACACTTCGAACATTTCTACTTGAATATACTCGAAGCCACATCCATTCCCGAGCCAAAATAACAAATATATTTGGTCGATATTAATCGTATCGTTCACCATCCAATACTCAGGTTATTCACCAAGCCGACCCATCATCAGATTGTTCAACACACACAACAACCCGACCTTCTCAGGTCGTTAACGACCTGACCTTCTACTCGACCGACCTTGCTCCACCAAACTCAGAGCCACTGACCCTAAGGATCCATGACCCAACATAGTGATGCTCCAACAACCCGACCTGGTAAAGTTTCAGCGACCTAAACCCCAAAGTAGAATGACTTGATCACTTCCGAACGACCTAACCTACCACCTTGGTCGACCCACTTTGCCTCGTTCTAGACCGACCCGCCATTCTCCCAAGAACTTCAGCCGACCTGAAGCCTTTCATGACCTAACTCCAGACAACCTGACCTCATTTCTTGAGTAACAATCCACGACCCAACGACCTGGAGCCTGCCACATCATCAACGACCCATGCCAAAAATGATCCAACTCTATATCAGACCAATCTAGCTCCAATCTTGATGAAATCTTCACCAAACGACAACATCAATTCAAACTACTTATCCAAATCATCCAATTCAACCATCAACACTTCATGAACCATCAGCAACACCAAATTGACAATTATCCATCAACAACCATGTAAAATTCACCAAATCATGATAAATAAATAAATAAAAGCGTTGCACTAACATATGGAATACATCTTTCTTCATTACCAATTACATTGTGCACTTTTTACCCACCCATCTAAGGGACTCAAATTTTCAAAACCATTTATTTAGTGTACACTACTGATATCCCATTTTATCCATAGACCTCTCTTCCTATTTAGTGGGTTCCTTTATGGATCTAATGTACATATATAACATATTTATATTTTTAAATAAAATACAAATACGTTCACTCACTATCTATACAGGAATCCTGAACCCAAGCTCTGATACTAGATATAACAACCCAAATTCCGACAAACTATTTTTTTTTCAAAAATTCTAATCTACGAAACTCGAATTGGCTTGTCTGGTATCCTGCAGAAAAGAAAGAGATATAAAATATATCAGAGGTTAGAAACATCTCACGGCGGAATGGAATGAAATATAATATTATCAAATATAGCCTTACCAAAGGTATACTACTTCCTAACCAATATCCAAAGCTATCATATCTCTACCGTAAACTAGACTCATGATTTGGAGTTAGCGGCACGAAGGGAATTACCTGACTCATGATTTGGAGTTAGCGGCGATAATGTTTACTGAAGATTTGGAGGCATTACTTGCTTGGAGTTAGATTCAATTTGTTTATGGATCATAAGTCATTGAAATACTTTTACTCCTAAAAGGATTTCAATCTTTGACAGCAACGGCAGTTAGAGTTTTTGAAGTCGTATGATTTTGGTATAACTTATACCCCGCTAAAATATAACGTGGTGGACGACGCATTGAATATAAGACATGCAAGTTTGGGAGCCATGTTTTTAGACTAGAAGAACATTGAGTATCTGGCTAGATTTGATTTCAGGCCTCACTGTGAGTTAGAGCATGTGATGTTTGCAGGCTTATCGATCAGACCGACTCATCGTAAGGATTGGCAAAAGCCAGAAGCGAGACATTAAGCTTGTAGAGGTCATCAAAGATTAGAGATGAGAGTGGAACCCGAGGAAATTAATGATTTCAAAGTCGATCAAGATGGTTGGCTTCATAATAGTGGACGAATGGTCGTTCTTGAAAAAGATGGATTGAGAGATGAGGTTCTAAGGGAACGTCATCACTCTAGATTAACGATTCATCCTGGTGGTAATAAGAAGTATCGAGATATGAAGCGAGTTTACTACTCAAAAGGTATAAAGAGGGATGTTGAGAAATTTATCTCGAAATGTATGAATTGTCGGTTGGTTAAAGCTGAGTAGAAAAACCAAGTGGATTGTTACAGCCATTGGAAGTTCTATGTGGACATGGGAGTAAGTGTTGATGGATTACAAAGGACAAGGGTAGGAAATGATGGTATTTGAGTCATTGTGGATCGCTTAACCAAAAGCACAATATTTATTCCTGTCAGATCAACTAGGACAACATCAAAATTGGATGCCTAATATATTAAGTGGATAGTTCAATTCCATGGGATACCGAAGAGTATTGTTAGCGACCGAAATCTATTGTTTTCCAGTGGATTCAGAAAGAGTTTGCAAGAGACATTAGGAGCCGAGCTATGTATGAGTACGGCTTATCATCCCTAGACAAATGGTCAGACCGAGAGGGTTAATCTATTATTAGAAGATCTTATTTGGGCTTGTGTATTACCATCTACATTTATTTGAGTTTTCTTATAATAACAGCTACAAGTCGAGTATTGGAATGGCACTGAATCAGGCGTTGTACGGTAGACTATGTAATTCTCCATCTTGTTGGTTAGAGATCGGAGAGAAGTTGGTACTTGGGTTGAGATGATAAGAGAAATGTTAGATAATATTGAGGCCATTCGACAAAGAATAAAGGTAGCCTACAATCATTAGAAGAGTTATGCCGACAAGCGACGGAAAGATTTGGAATTCTCTATTAGAGATTTAGTGTTTGTTAAAGTTTTGCTTCTAAGTATTGTTGTTCATTTTGGAAGTAAAGGAAAGTTAGTGCCAGGTTTATTGGGTCGTTTCCTGTAACGTCCTGCATTTTTAGCGGTTTGTATTTGAATATTTAAATCAATTTAAAAATTGAATTCGTAATATAAGTGGATTTATATATTAATTTAAAATGAAGTTGAATGTATAAAAATATTTATTAAATATAATCGAGCCCGTAATATCGCGACAATTCGTAATTTAACATTTTGAACTTCAACTGAGTGTACATGACCTGTTATCAGTCGGATTTCTTCGAAACAAGAAACGTTCGAATCCTTTGAACCATATTTCTCTAATGGAAGTGAAAAATCAAGATTTCGGATTATATATTGCAAGTTATGTCCAAATTAAATATTCAGAAAAGCAGCGGTACATTCGTTTGTGGCTATAATGGTTACTTAAATATATTTAAATATCGGATTTGAATTTGGACAAGGTTCTTTTAAGACATAGTTATAATTTAATTTTTAAAATTTTACTATAATTTTTAATTAATTAAATACACAATTTTTTATTTGTAGTATTTAGCACCCTATATCAATATTTTGGGGTTTCACAGTATAAGTTAAACTACCAATATTATTATAATTTTGGGATTCCGGCACCTCGCTCAACACGATTGTATTTTTATTTTTGTCCACAACAGTCCATAAATAAACAGGAATTTTGTATAACTGAGACAACATAAACATTGAAACAAATATACAATAATAGAACATATATATCAATTTCTTTACGTACACACATACCCAATACTTCATATGAGAGGAAAGTCGGTAGAACTAATTGGATACCTCGAATTAAATACGTTACTTTCTTACCATGAAGTACTAAAATGTTTTACCTGGCTACCTTCATTGCCCAGTAATTTTTACAAGTACAACTATCCTTCACCCTAAAACATAGGCTCTCCCCTATCCAATTTACTTCAGAGCAAATGGATCAGTAAAAGAGAAAAATGAAAACATAAATTATATGTTTATCATACATATCGTACCGCGTGCACATGGAAGTGTCACTTTTCGGACTTCAAGAAAGACAGACCTAAGCTAAAATCCTATGACTTCATGGCGAAGAGAAACCGTAGCCTGTACCCTACCTAGTTGATGTTGTATCAATTCATGTCTTGGCTAATCAATATAAAAAAAATATGTAAACCTACATAGGGGAAAGGACATGCTACCAGCTTTATTCCTTGGCTGTTAAGTTAACACGAGATTTATAAATACACAAACCCACTGCGTCTTCTTCTTCACAAACCAAGTATGCCGAAGCTTTTAAATGGTGAATTCAAACTTAAATCCTAACGAGTTCTCCTCTAAAATTACATATATATATATATATGTATATATATAGGGGCGGTGGTGTATGTATGAAGGAGAGACTGTTGTATTTGATTCAGGTGGAGTTTTCAACAAATGGAGGAATGGGTTGTTTTTTCAGTAGCTCGCAATTTTTGAAAATCAAAGAAATTATGGCTGCTAAAGTTTTGGTCTTGAGAAGCTGAAAACGCAGGTTAATAGAAAGGATGTGGTGGAATCACATTGTTTTGGGGATGGATATTCTTGTCTGTTTTTGTTTAAAAAAGAAATGAATAGTTTTGTACAAGGAGTGTAACGCACGTGCAGAAGAAAGTGGAGCTTGTGGTATCATTATGGGATGGTAATATTTATAACTGGTGGTGCATTTCATCTGGAAAAGAACTATTTTGGGTGGGCGTGGAGTTTCTTGTCCAACGCGAGATACTCATATACAGGAAGGAGTTCGAATTACATAGAAATGGGAAGAAGTGGTAGGAACTGGTTGCCGCATGCATGGAAAGTTGTTACCGAGAATAAAGTTGAGCTAACGTGAAAATAGAGGATACGTGTACTGTTGAAGTCTTGGAAACCAACGGTGATGTTTTCGAAGGTGAATCCCATGAACATATATAATAATAAAAAGGGGAAAAGCATGACTATTAGGGGGATGCCGCTGTCGCTTGCCGTTTGTAAGAGGAGAGGAGAATGTACCGTTCTTTTCGGCAACACGCTAAAAATGAAGATGGGTAGATAATGACAGATCAAATGGACGCAGACTACATACCGGAGTTGGTCCGGCGTGAATTGGAGCTCGTTTGGATTTTAGACGAAATAAAACGCTGAGTTCGGATCTATCAACTGACGCAAATCGTTATTTAACGGTTAACGCGCAAAGGCGAGTAAATTCACTAACTCTGATTTATTTTAAAATATTATAATTATATTTTAATATTGGTTGAATGATGTGTGATGGTCGTTTAGGTAGATTACAATCAAATTGGTTGAATAAATATATCATTGCATATGTACACATCATTGGTTGGATACTGATTCCATTGATTATAATATTCCCTAGTATGGAATTAGTGTTAATTTTGTTGACTAATATTTGTGGATGCAGGAAACCAATTGGAGGAATCTGACCGGATTCCTCAATATTTATATGTACTGTTTGTTTTATATTATTTGTATATGCACTGTTGAACCCAAACGACATTGAAACCCTGTGGGGATATTGGTGCTGAATGGAAATTCAACATTTATTTTGATTAAATCAATAGACGATATCGATTAAGAAAGTGGCAACTGACGACCGTGAATTCATCTTTTTGTTAGGACGTCGAATTGTCGCCAGACGAATCAATGAAGTTAAATTCTAAAAATTATATTTTTATAATTAAAGTGAAGTTAAAATTATAATAGAAGTTCTATTATAACCATTTTGTAGTTAGTTTTTATAAAGTGAATATAAACTATTGTTTGACATTAAAATAAGTTTATAAAGCTGTAATTATCCTGCAAGTAAATATTGTATAATTATTTTAAGAAAATCGGAAAAATAATATTATTGGATTAATTACATTAATCAAATGAAGAGAAGTAATTAAAATCGGTTAACAAATTAACTAACGATTTGAAGTTGATTAAATCAACTGTTTTGTTGGAAATTTATTATTTGATTAATTAATCTTCAATTAATCAAATAATAATGGTTTTAGAAATTAATTATTTAAATAAATAGGATTCCTTAATTATGAGTGACCTTTTCATTTAACGAAGTTTAAATGATTAATGGACTAATATAATTAGTTATTTTTTATCCAAAGTAAGCAACTAATCTAAGATTAATTAAGAAGTAAACTGTTTTACTTCAACAAATGATGAAGTTAATCATTATTAAATTATTTTAATTAAGTAATTACTTCTTGAATGGGAATAATTTAAGATAATCATTAAGTTGTAATAAGGTGTTACTTGAATGAAGTATAATAGCAGAAAGTGAAACGCCAAAAGATGAAGAGTGTTAATGGTTATCAGCGAAGGAGTTATAAATGGACTCGTATAGCGAGGTTGAAGCGAAGAGTCAATATCGAATATATATAGTTATAAATAACCGAGTTTTTCAAAGTAAGTATATCGGTTATAAGACCATATTTCAAATGAAATAAGAAATACAGTTTAATTGGTATTAAAAGCAGTAAGGAGTTAGCGTTACGGACTTATATCTATTCTAAGATAAGAACGTTGTCGATCAAGGTCTGAGAGGTAAATAAAATACCCCAACTTGAACGACTTCACTATTATCGAGGGATGGTATTGGTTTGTAACAAAAAGAGATGTCGAGGATAGTTATAAAGTGGAATATAGCAGCATATTGCAAGTTTTGAACTATAACGATAAAATAACGTTGTTGACCAGGCTTAAGCGTGACTGTGATGTCGAGATTAGTTATAATGGTGAATATTACAGCGTATTGCAAGTTTTTACTATAATGATAAATTAACATTGTTAACCAAGCTTAAGCGTGATTATTATATATAGCATTATTCCCTAGAAAGGTTTGAGATTCACTTATCCTAAGTGATAAGAAAATAATTATGTTTTCCCCGAAGAAGTGTAAATGAATTATACGAAGTTGGAAGTAGAAGTAAATAATTGAGATCTGATATATATTACCCGTACTGAAGAGAACTCTTTAAAATATAGGAATGTGATAAAAACATTTGAGTTTATATAACATGTCATTCGACATTGTTCTGGATCATATAAGAAATGGGAAAATTAATGTTATTTAAAAAGGGCCAGTGATTGTTTGATGTTTAGTTGTACTTTTGAATGAATGTTGTTTTTACTTCGATAGTTAAATAACCGACTATCGAAGTGTTTTGACCATCGTTGTCAATATGGAGAGACCGGTTGGATATATTATCCGAGAAACACTCTGTTTAGGCATAGGCGCTGCCAATTAGATTATGCTGAAGATAATTGAAGACGGAGTGAAATGCAAGGGTCGTTCTGTTCCAGAATGGTGCTTTCTGTTTGTCTAGTACCAGGATAACTTGTATGGACGAGTGTCTGACAGAGTATACCTAACAAATCATGTACAATTGATCTCTTAAAGGTATTACGTCTGGTGGCGGAGGAATTCGTTCCTCTTAGCTTTTTATACCAATGATATTTTTGGAAATCGATTAGTGAATTGACGGGTTTGACGATGTGACATTCAAAGTGAATGGCGATCAAATGTTCTGGAGCAATTATAACCTCCAGCCTCACAACCGGGAAATGACAAAAATCGGGCAAGCAACATGTCTATGTGGGTCATTCCCATTAGGGTGTATTGTCACCATCTAGAGAAAATTCGTATTTGTTCTTCTTTCGTTTCTGTATCATCGGATAACGGTTATGTGGGCCCAACCGTAAGTGGCAATATATTCGATACACTTAAGAAAATGAGTGGTCGGTCGTATGTGGGCCGGGTTGCAAGATGATCTTGTTGAACCCCAGTGCATCCCCTCTAGAGTACACCGATCGGGAGGTGGTCATATACCTTGTCATAATTTGAATCCAATCTCCAATAAGCGCCCTGCGGTTTTTGATTTTATACTATGTATGTGGAGCGTGAGATGCAAACGTTCTGATATTTGGTTATTTATTTGATTAGACATTATTATAATACCACTGGATTTTGATATCAAAAATGGTTTGGTTATAGTAAGGCAAAAACCGTCTGTGTTTATGTGTGGACTGGTCTTACTATTACCTTTTCTTTTAAAGGGTTTTTTTCAAAGTTAAACAATATGGTTGGAGTTTACTCACACCAGTCCCATGACTGACCCAGAGTTTATTTTGTTTTATTTTTCCCTAAACTCTTGGGTGCCCAAATTTGTATAGGCAGTCAAGTGTTTTAGGCTTTTATAGATACTCTTGGAGGAGCTGAAGCAGGAGGCCTCACCGTTAGTTATTTAGAGTTATTTCCACTGTGATGTATATACGTTGATCTTTGATAGTGGTATGTATATATAATACAGAATTTTGTATTTCAAAAGTTATGTTATATAATATATGTTATTCGTTCCGCTGTGAGATGTTTACCCTGATTCTGATGTTCTTCTTCTTCTTGTAATAACCCGGAAATTCTGAGTCAATTTAAAATTTTTATTCTGGCTATTTTAATGAATTTTGATTATTTAAAATGAATTATTTTAAATAATAACGACGAAAAATTTATTTTCGACGAAGTTAAAACGAATAAATTTATTTTAATTATATAACGAGCCTGAAATGGCGCGGTAGTTTGAAATTTTGAATTAGAATTTTAAATGAATATACAGAATTCGTTTTAAGTCGGAATTGAACGAAACGAGAAATATCTAAATCTGTTTGACGATATCTTTCTAACGGATGTTAGAAACTGAGATTTCACTTTAGAAGTTGAAAGATATGTCTAGTTTAAAATTCAGAAAGGTTGCTGTGGAATTCTAGCCCTTAAAAATGGGAATTTTGCAAACGACCTCGGTTTTCGATGAAACCACTTTTGTTGGATCCGTGATGTCAAATTATTGCTAGGTTTCAAAATTCGTAATTTTTCGAATCAATATGTGAGCATGACAAAGGAAAACGCGTTTTACCAGTTTCAGTTGATTTTAATCGACTGGAAAATGACCATTTTTCAAACGGTCTCAGAATTCGATGAAATTAGTTTTGTTAGGACCGTATCATCAATACGAAGCTAGAAAATATTTTTGGGGAATTTTTCTAGTTAGTATGTGGGCCCGGTAAATTGAAATGTGCGTTCAAATTCAATATATAGAGTCATATGTTGATTTTGATGAAAACTGATCGTAACGGCCGAATCGCCATATGAAACATAGCTCATTGTGTTCGGAATGGGGGTAATTAGCTACGTACGACAGTCGGTGGGTTCGATTTCGAGGTCGAAATCAAAATTGCTTTTTGAAATTAAATAATTAGATAATTAAATAAATATAAAACCTCCCTCACACTCTCTCTCTCCCCCTTACTAGGTCAACAGCCCCCCTTCGTTCTAATCGATAGAACAGAGAAAAAAAAGAGAAAAAAAACAAATCGCGCCTTCCAGCCCTAGCCGCCACCCACCGCCGCTACCCCCCTCCACCTGCGCGCGACGCGATAACCCCCCTCCACTTGCGCTCGACGCGACACCCCCCCACCATGCTGACCTGCCTTGCCTCTCTCTAGCCCGGACGCCTGCCACCGATCGTCTCCGGCATGTAGAAACACCCCCCTCTCTGATTTCTACTGTAAGTTTTTTTTACTTTTATTTCTTTATTTTATTTATATAAAGTAATCAGTTCAATAGAAGAAAATAAAACAAAATTTAGTTTTTACCTATGATGTAAAAGGTTAAAAATATAATTTTTATATTATAGAAAGGTTAAAAATATAATTTTTACATTATAAAAAGGTTAAAATATAATTTTTATATTATAGAAAGGTTTAAAAATATAATTTTTACATTATAGAAAGGTTAAAAATATAAATTTTATATTATAGAAAGGTTGAAAATATATTTTTTATGTTATAGAAACAATAAAAATATGATTTTTATATTAGATTGATAATAAAAATTCGATCTTTATTATGTAGGCGATATAAAAATATAACTTTTATTATATTACTAGTAAGATAAAAATATAATTTTTAACATGGGAGTAGCGTTGTAAAGGAGTGATATTTACATATGTGGAAGCGATATAAAAATATATTTTTTATTATGAAGTTAGCGTGATAAAAATATGATCTTTATTATATGAACACCGGTGTAAAAATAGAATTTTTATCTATATAGTAGCGATGTAAAAATAGAATTTTTATCTATATAGTAGCGGGATAAAAATGTGATTTTTATCCATATAGAGTTATTATAAAAAAAATGTGATTTTTATATACATGGCAACAATATAAAAATGTGATTTTTATATATGTAGTGGTGTTCGACGACGAAAATTCTATCAATCAGAAAACCGTCGCGAATATTGAAATAATAACCGCAAGCGCACGGCGTACAATTGTTAGTACATGGCGAATACGAGTCGATCCTTAGGGAAAGAATAATTTTAAATTTTATTCAATCAAATTAAACCAAACTGTGAAATGTGTTTACTAAAATTTAACAAAATTATTGACTAAATTGAGAGTGAAACTATTGGTTAAGAGCAATTTAGAGGTGTTTTCACTCTCTAAATCACACAAATCAACATCATGAAATTATGTTCTCTATTTGTTTGGTCATTAGTGAGATTGGATTTGGTGTTTATTATAAGTATGACATATTTATGCTATTAATTAGCATAACATAAGTCATCAAACTATAACATAAATCTAATTCACTATTCAATTCTCATAAAAATGATAACAAGTTGAAAGCAACATCAATTTTAAAATACTCTATTTACTAATAATTAGTAATATAGAATATCAAATGTAGATTAACACTTCCTCTTGTTGCCAAAATCATATATAGATGAAAAGGTAAATTATTTGTGTCATTTGATCAAGCATGATCTATCCTCTATTAATTAGAGGCATAGATCATCAAAACCAAGTATGATTAATAAAATACGCTAAACATCCATTCTTTAATAAACATAAATAGAGACCATGAAAAATAAACTATGTTGAATCTATGTGATTAGAGAGCTTCATCACCCCTAAATTGTAGGGGTTTAGCTCCTCATTTGTGTTATTATTTCAACAAAAATATATTTCAACATTGAAGAACAACTAGTAAGTAATGAAGAAAAGATATTAACTAATAAAGCTACACTACTTGCAGAAAAGAAAATAATATGTAAATGAAAAACAACAAATTAATATTGCATTAAAGCGACAGATTACAAAAAAGAAATGGCTAAGAAGCCATGGCAAAAAAATAAAGGTTTTGTTTTCGGCCTCTCTCTAAACTAAAAATCCAAGATGCCTTTTACATTCACATACATGGGTTATTTATACATGACTAAACCCTAATTCACTTTTTGCGTGCTACCAAGAATGCCCCCCTCTATTAACTTCATTTTGTCCTCAGCAATAATGATTCATGAAGCCCTTTTATTGTCTCCACTAAAGAAGGAGGGAGAATGGGTGGGGTCCTCCATTAATTCTTTATTTGAATTGATTCCCTCTCCATTTATTGATTTCCCTTTTTTTTCTTTGTATGCATATATGTCTTTATGAAGTCCTTTTCTGCATGCATCCAATTTCTGTAAAAATATGAAAAATGTCTAAGTAAACATTCTCAAAATAATATAAGCACAAAAATGATCATTCCCCTATATGATGATAAATGCATGATGTTTTGAAATCAATTCAATTATTATTTAAACATGATAAAATACCCATATATGACATTTATTAGTACTAAACGAGAATAAATATGTGAATATAAATGTGCATTTTTACGTGCACATCAAGTGGCTACGGACAACGAAAGTGACAAAAGGGAGCACGACGAAGATTTTCTACATAAGAAGAGTCGTGGTGTTTGGTTTAGCTTGTCGGTGAGACCTCCTCGCTTTTATTTCTATTTCTAGTTTGAAATATATATTAGGATGCAGACGGTGCTTAGCAGCACCCGACACCCGTCGTCCACAAACCATGGACGACTTGTTTGTTTAATTTCTGTATTGTGAAATTTGATTGTGTGATTTGGAATGGAATAAAATATTTTATAGTGGAAAATATTTTGTAGTTAAAAATATAATTTTTAACGTATATATAAAATAAATATTTATAAACAAATCGGACGATTTGTTTATATACACTGATTTGACTGATATTGATTGGGACGATAAATTTTACACATCGCCCAACTGCACAAATAAAATATGTGTTTGTTGATTTGAAACCCCACACGGGTATTGGGATGATATTTGACGTACAATAATCCTGATTGTTTAGTTGTATGTCAATCGATGGGTTGACAGACTGTGTAAGTGTTAATTATTTATATTTAATGCTTATGCAGTTGTGTGGTGCACTTGGATGATGGTTGATTATTTATCGTTGCTATTATATACATGTGTTGTAGAAAATCCATATAATTAACATTATATGGTAATTGATTGGGTCTCATTCCAATTTAGAAAATAAATTCATGTGTTGAATAGAAAATAAATTCATGTGTTGAATAGAAAATATATTCATGTGTTGAATAGAAAATGTAAATTCATGTGTTGAATAAAAGCCGTGTTGATTAGTTTGACGCCATTTTGACGTGAATGATATTTATATCGATTTTATTCATTTTATAATGAATATAGAAAAGAAAGTGATTTCAAAAATTTAACATTTGGAAAATATTATCATTTGTATATCGATGATGTGGAATATTCAATTTTGACTTGAAATTGAATATGAAGTTGAAATCGTTTTGAAAACGAATTTAAAACGATTTGTAAAATATGTTTTAAAAGGAAATCGACGAAGTATATATTATATATATTTTATATATAATATAATGGCCTGAATAGAACGCGCCACGCCGCGGCAGTTCGCGAATTTCGACCATTGACTTCGAATGTATATTGCGGGAGATCCGACCTTCGGATTCTCCTAAAACCGGAACCGTTGGGTTCGTATCGAAAAGAGCTTTCTAACGAATATTAGAGATTTGAAATCTAACGGTTAGATTTGGAATTATGTCCAAATCAAATTTGGAAAAGGTCGCTGTAAGTGCAGTTCGATGGTCGTTGATGGAAATCGACTATACGGGTCTTGATAAAATTATTTAAAATATTAATAATTAGTGTAAAATCATAAGAATTGATTTGTGAAGAATTGGGATGAAAAATTCCATATTTGAAAAGATAAAAATAGATTTTTATCGAAATGAACTAGTTTTGAACTAGTATAATAATTTATTTATTTTTAAATAAATAAATTGGATTTGAAATGGTTTTTAAAATAACCAGAATTTCCAATAATTGAATTGGAATGGATTTGAATCAAAATTATGTTTGGAATATTTCGATGTTTGATTTCGTGATTATACAGATATTATTATGGAAATTTGAAAGATGTATTTATATCGTTATTTCTAATACGATATTTGTTGGTCGTAGAATTTGATATTGAATATAAGCCGATATATTTTCTATTCAGAGCCTTGTATTTAATATCAAATGTGATTTGGGTTTGTCGTGAATGGTGTCTTCATTAACACTGTTCTTAAACCCAGTAGAGAAAAAGATTAAATCTTTTTATTTAGATTCAATGAAGTGTACCAATTAAATGGTATTTAATTGCAAATGAATTTGAATTGATTTTTGGGTTTATCGTGAACGGTGTTTTAAATAACACTTGTTCTTTAACCCAATAATTAATAGGATGTGATCTTGGGTTTATCGTGAACCGTGTTTTAAATGACATTGGTTCTTTAACCCAGTTAAAGACAAGATATTGATTTTTGGGGAGATTAAAATCAAGTGGAGTTTTAATGAATCTTTAATTAGATTGAAATGATCGAGAATGGAGTATCACCAGTTTTGCTCCAAGCGGTAGTTAAAATCTTTAATTTGAACGTGAAATGGTAATTGAATTTACCGATAACACTGTGGTGTTGGATATGAGGTATTACCAGTTTTACTTCATGGGATAAAATAAATGATTATTTTGGTGTGGTTCGCTAATCCCGACTAGTTTGAATTGATATTCAAAAGAAGATTAAAGAATAAATTTAAGGAATTTATCTTTGATAAAATTAATGGGAACCTTTCCCAAAGTGTAAGAATATTTGAATAAAAGAATATTCTGAATTAGAATGAGGCGTATTGTTGTGTTTGTGCAACACTTGTTTATTATATACGCGAGTTATTCAGAAAGACCGTGTTTATCCCATTCTGAATAACTGATTCGACGTGGTGTCGAGGATGAAGACGGTGGTCGAAGACCAGAGGTCTTCACATCGTTTGGGTAATTACTGATGATCTTGATTGGGCTGTACACCCAAGAGGAGGGAATCAGTTGGTGATCGTCCAGACGTACTTGGAGATCGATGGATATGCGAGGTACAAGGTGCCTCCGGTTTCGTTCAGACCCAGAACGAACTAGTAAATGGACTGTGTGTCTGACATTGGATTTTATTATGTGTGATTGATTTCTATTAAATATATATCTGTTTTGCGGTGGAGAATTTATTCTCTTGCTTAACGCCCTTCTCTGAGAAGTACGAGCTCAGGGATTATATATTGATGGATATCAATCGCATGGAGTGAATTGCCTGTGTGGCATGCCTAAGCGGCAATTGATCAAGGCTTCTGTTGAAAAGCAAAGTCATGTGGTTGATGATTAAAGCACCGCCTGTGTGGCATAGCTTTGTGTAGCATTGATTCGCGAGCCTCACACCCCGGTTGTGAACCAGAAACGGGAGAGGACCTCAGGGAGGGCATGCGTTTCCTTCTAGCTAGGGTGGTGTCAATGACCTACCAGCCCTGACATTTATATTATTTTCACCTGTGTGGTTGTTGCTGTTGCGAGGCGCTTCGGATATATCGGTGACTGTGTGGAGCCAATGGAGTCATTTGGCTCATTTACGCCCTAAAGGGTGGGGAGACGCAGTGTTCAGGCATTTTAATCAACATCGGTGGATCGGCCCTGACGATCCTAGGGTCACTCGAGCTCTGATCCTGAGGCTCGGGCTAGAGAGTCTCGAATTCGGTGAGGACTATCTTTTGCCTCGGTTCACAGATGGAAATCCAACTTCCAATACATGACATTTGCGATTTTGATTGTAGAGCCTAGTATGGCGACATGATATATGGTACCCATGCCGTCTATGATTGATACTTATGATTTGAAGTTGTTTTATGCACTATGCACTTATAATAGTATCAAATGATTTGTTTTAAACGTACCAAACATGTTTGGCTATTATAAGGGAAAACCCTATCCTCCGGCTTGCGTTGCATTGTGTGATGGGACCTGGGTCTTATAATAGCTTCATTTTTTCAAAAGCATTGCGTTGTTTTGTTATATGCACTGGTTTTCTTGGGAGGAAACCCGTTCCGTGTTATACGGCGTGGTACCTTGATATATCTGATTTAAAGCTTTAAATAATTGTTTTAGTTCTCACACCAGTCACATGAATGACCTAGAGTTTATTGTTTTAACCTAAACTCTGGGTGCCCTTATTTTGACACGGGCAGCTAGTAGTTTTGGTTTTGCAGATTTATATTCACAGGATCCTGATTTACAGCTGGAATTATTTTCAGAAAGCTCTGTATCCGCGTATTCCTTTCAGTTGTGTATTGTATTATTTTTCCGTTGCGATGTATTTAAATGTAATTTAAATCTCTGATATTTTCTGTGTAATATTTATTCATACTCTGTATATTCTTGTATTCTGGTGGAATTGTTGTAATAAACGATGAAATGTTCTTCTGTCTGCATTCGAATTTGTCGTATTCTCAAAACAATCAGGGGTTTCGAACGGTCTTGGTCGGTTTAGCGACTGATTCGGATCGAGCGAAATTTACGGTCATTACACTTCTTCTTCTTCTTCTTCTATTCTATCTTTTCTATCTCATCCTCTAACTTCTTTCTATTAATGACCTAGTATTTTCGATGCTTGATAAGTCGACATGGGATTTATGTTGATTTTCTGGGTCGAAAATCCCGCGGCCGTTACAGTGGTATCAGAGATGAAGGTTAAGTAATTACCTTAGCTCTGTGGCGTAACTCAGTAGAGATAAGGTTAGTAATAACTTAGATTGAGTTTGAGTGTATATATATGAGAACGTATTTGTAAATTAGTGTAAAAACTGTTTTATATTGTGTTGATTAATCTGTTGAGTAGTATATAATTTCGAGATCGACACGTTTAGCTGATGTGGTCGATACGGATTTATAAACGCTTGGATATAGAATTTCGACATAATATTGTTTTGGAAGAGGGTAAATGAAATAATTTTACCTGAAATATATGTTGATATAAAAAGGAGTATATAACTTGATATCATTATAAAATATTGGATGTGTGATCATTATTATGATCAAATAAGATTTATAATTGAGTTGGTTATATAAATAACCAATCGAAACATTATATAAGTATAATATGAAAAACCAGATGAATAAAATCTGAGTTTAAAACTAAAATTGGAATTAAAACTATGGAAACTTGGAAAGGAGTTGGAAATAAAATGTGGACTAAATTTATGGAAATTTAAAATCGTGGGGAAATTTGAAAATGTTTTCCAAGCATTTTGAAAAGATATTTTGTAGTGATTTTCAAATGAAAATGTTTGAAAGTAAGTGTTTTGAAAAGTAATATAGTATTGAACTCACTTCGATCACTGGAAAATAATTCTGATGATGCTGGCCACATCATCAGTGTCATTTTCGAGTTTTGGAGTGACAGATTACTACCAAAAGATTTTGTTTTTGAATTATTGTGAGGAAACAAGTTGTCAAAAATTCAAATGTTTTGAATGATATATGATTTCAAACTAAGTTGAAATAAAATCCCAGGAATTTGAATTCTGAAATAAAGATTTAACTTATGGAGTTAAAATGGTAAAAGTGGAACTTAAACTAAGATAAACAAAAGTGGACTAAATTTGGAACGATAAAGAATGGAAATTGTAAACAAAAAATTGGAGATTCGAGTTATTAAAATGAATTGATTCTTGGAGAATAAGAATCGAATTTTGAATTTGGAGATGAAGATAACTGATTTGAGAAATAAATCAGTAAATGGAATTGGAGTTGAAATACAAATTTGGCTTAGTAAAAGTGAAATATTGGTTTGAGAAAAGGTTGATGGGAGATCAACCAAGGATGCATGGATATATGTTAAAGTGATAGCAAATGGCAAAGATAGAGTTAAGAGCCAACAAAAAGGTACATATTTATATTTTATATGAATATGAGATTTTTATGAGTCAGGTTGGCGAGTCATTTGGCTGTTTGATTTTCTGGTTGGATTGGAGAAGGCCCAGAGTGGCAAGTTGTAGTAGTACCGAATAAGCCATGCAGAGGAGATGCTGATGAAATTCTCCTAAAATTTAAGCTGTTAAGGATATTTTCAGAATTTCTGAAAGTATTTGTTAATAAGAAGAAACTAAATTTTTAATTAGAATTAATTGGTTCTGTTGAAACTGAATTTAAGAAATTAATAAAAGATTTTAACCTGGTTATAATATGGATTGTAGCATTTTCCATACCTTGGTAATTTCGGGGACGAAATTCTTTTAAGGTGGAAGGAATGTAACGTCCCGCATTTTTAGCAGTTTGTATTTGAATATTTAAATCAATTTAAATATTGAATTCATAATATAATGGATTTTATATATTAATTTAAAACGAAGTTGAACGTATAAAATATATATATTAAATATAATCGAGCCCATAATATCGCAGCAATTCGTAATTTAACGTTTTGAACTTCAACTGAGTGTACATGACCTGTTATTAGTCGGATTTCTTCAAAACGAGAAAAGTTCGAATCCCATAAACCATATTTCTCTAATGGAAGTGAAAAATCAAGATTTCGGATTATATAGTGCAAGTTATGTCCAAATTAAATATTCAAAAAAGCAGCGGTATATTCGTTTGTGGCCATAACGGTTATTTAAATATATTCAAATATCGGATTCGAATTTGGACAAGGTTCTTTTGAGACGTTGCTTTCTTACCATTAAGTATTAAAATGTTTTACCTGGCTACCTTCATTGCCAAGTAATTTTTACAAATACAGCTATCCTTCACCCTAAAACATAGGCTCTCCCCTATCCAATTACTTCAGAGCAAAGGGATCAATAAAAGAGAAAAATGAAAACATAAATTGTATGTTTATCATATATACCGTACCGCGTGCACAGGGAAGCGTCACTTTCCGGACATCTAGAAAGATAGACCTAAGCTAAAATCCTATGACTTCATGGCGAAGAGAAACCATAGCCTGTACCCTACCTAGTTGATGTTGTATCAATTCATGTCTTGGCTAATCAATATAAAAAAAATCTGTAAACCTACATAGGGGAAAGGACATGCTACCAGCTCTATTCCTTGGCTGTTAAGTTAACATGAGATCTATAAATACACGAACCCACTGCGTCTTCTTCTTCACAAACCAAGTATGTCGAAGCTTTTAAATGGTGAATTTAATCTTAAATCCTAACGAGTTCTCCTCTAAAATTACATACATACATACATGCATACATATATATATATAGGGGCGGTGGTGTATGTATGAAGGAGAGACTGTTGTATTTGGTTCAGGTGGAGTTTTCGGCAAATGGAGGAATGGGTTGTTTTTTCAGTAGCTCGCAAGTTTTGAAACTCAAAGAAATTATGGCTGCCAACATTTTGGTCTTGAGAAGTTGAAAACGCAGGTTAATAGAAAGATGCGGTGGAATCACGTTGTTTTGGGGATGGATATTCTTGTCTGTTTTTGTTTAAAAAAGAAGTGAATAATTTTGTATAGGGAGTGTGACGCACGTGTAGAAGAAAGTGGAGCTCGTGGTATCATTATGGGAAGGTAATATTTATAACTGGAGGTGCATTTCATCTGGAAAAGAGCTGTTTTGGGTGGGCATGGAGTTTCCTGTCCAACGCGAGATACTCAGATACAGGAAGGAGTTCGAATTACATAGAAATTGGAAGAAGTGGTAGGAACTGGTTGCCGCATGCATGGAAAGTTGTTTCTGAGAAGAAAGTTGAGCTAACGTGAAAATAGAGGATACGTGTACTGTTGAAGTCCTGGAAACCAACGGTGATATTTTCGAAGGTGAATCCCATGAACATATATAATAATAAAAAGGGGACAAGCACGACTATTAGGGGGATGTCGCTGCAGCTTGTCGTCTGTAAGAGGATAGGAGAATGCACCGTTCGTTTCGGCAACATGCTAAATATGAAGATGGGCGGATAATGACGGATCAAATGGACGCAGACTACGTACCAGAGTTGGTCCGGCATGAATTAGAGCTCGTTTGGATTTAGACGAAATAAAACGCTGAATTCAGATCTATCAACTGACGCAAATCGTTATTTAACGGTTGACGTGCAAATGTGAGTAAATTCACTAACTCTGATTTATTTTAAAATATTATAATTATATTTTAATATTGGTTGAATGATGTGTGATGGTCGTTTAGGTAGATTACAATCAAATTGGTTGAATAATATATATCGTTGCATATGTACACATCATTGGTTGGATACCGATTCCATTGATTATAATATTCCCTAATATGGAATTAGTGTTAATTGTGTTGACTAATATCTGTGGATGCAGGAAACCGGTTGGAGGAATCCGACCGGATTCCTCAATATTTATATGTACTGTTTGTTTTATATTATTTATATATGCACTGTTGAACCCAAACGACATTGAAATCCTGTGGGGATATTGATGTTGAATGGAAATTCAACATTTATTTTGATTAAATCAATAGACGATATTGATTAAGAAAGTGGCAGCAGACAACCGTAAATTCATCTTTTTGTTAAGACGTCGAATTGTCGCCAGACGAATCAATGAAGTTAAATTATAAAAACTATATTTTTATAATTAAAGCAAAGTTAAAATTATAATAGAAGTTCTATTATAACCATTTTGTAGTTAGTTTTTATAAAGTGAATATAAACGATTGTTTGACATTTAAATAAGTTTATAAAGCTGTAATTATCCTGCAAATAAATATTGGATAATTATTTTAAGAAAATCGATTAAAGAATATTATGGGATTAATTATATTAATTAAATGAAGAGAAGTAATTAAAATCGGTTAACAAATTAACTGATGATTTGAAGTTGATAAAATCAACTATTTTGTTAGAAATTTATTATTTGATTAATTAATCAAATAATAATGGTTTTAGAAATTAATTATTTCAATAAATAGGATTCCTTAATTATGAATGATCTTTTCATTTAACGAAGTTTAAATGATTAATGGACTAATATAATTAGTTATTGTTTATCCAAAGTAAGCAACTAATCTATTTAGATTAATAAAGAAGTAAATATTTTTACTTCAACAAATGATGAAGTTAATCATTATTTCATTATCTTAATTAAGTAATTACTTCTTGAATGGGAATAATTTAAGATAATCATTAAGTTGTAATAAGGTGTTACTTGAATGAAGTATAATAGTAGAAAGTGAAACGCCCAAAGATGAAGAGTGTTAATGGTTATTGGTGAAGGAGTTATAAATGGACTCGTACAGCGAGGTTGAAGCAATGAGTCAATATCGAATATATATATTTATAAATAACTGAGTTTTTCAAAGTAAATATATGGGTTATAAGACCATATTTCAAATGAAATAAGAAATACAGTTTAATTGGTATTAGAAGTAGTAAGGAGTTAGCTTTACGAACTTATATCTATTCTAAGATAAGAACGTTGTCGATCAAGGTCTGAGAGGTAAAAAAATACCCCAACTTGAACGACTTCACTATTATCGAGGGATGGTATTGGTTTGTAATGAAAAGAGATGTCGAAGATAGTTATAAAGTGGAATGTAGCAGCGTATTGCAAGTTTTGAACTATAACGATAAAATGACATTGTTGACCAGGCTTAAGCATGACTGCGATGTCGAGATTAGTTATAAAGGGGAATATTATAGCATATTGCAAGTTTTTATTATAACGATAAATTAACATTGTTAACCAAGCTAAAGCGTGATTATTGTATATAACATTATTCCATAGAAAGGTTTGAGATTCATTTATCCCAAGTGATAAGAAAATAATTATGTTTTCCCCGAAGAAGTGTAAATGAATTATACGAAGTTGGAAGTAGAAGTAAATAATTGAGATCTGATATATATTACCCGTACTGAAGGGAACTCTTTGAAATATAGGAATGTGATAAAAACATTTGAGTTTATATAACATGTCATTCGACATTATTCTGGATCATATAAGAAATGGGAAAATTAATGTTATTTAAAAAGGACCAGTGATTGTTTGATGTTTAGTTGTACTTTTGAATGAATGTTGTTTTTACTTCGATAGTTAAATAACCGACTATCGAAGTGCTTTGACCATCGTTGTCAATATGGAGAGACCGGTTGGATATATTATCCGAGAACCACTCCATATAGGCATAGGCGCTGCGAATTAGATTATGATGAAGATAATTGAAGACGGAGTGAAATGCAAGGGTCGTTCTGTTCCAGAATGGTGCTTTCTGTTTGTCCAGTCCTAGGGCAACTTGTATAGAAGAGTGTCTGACAGAGTATACCTAACAAATCATGTACGATTGATCTCTTAAAGGTATTATGTCTAGTGGTGAAGGAATTCGTTCCTCTTAGATTTTTATACCTGTGATATTTTTGGAAATCGATTAGTGAATTGACGGGTTTGACGATGTGACATTCAAAGTGAATGGTGATCAAATGTTCTGGAGCCATTATATCCTCAAGCCTCACAACCGGGAAATGACAAAAATCAGGCAGGCAGCATGGCTATGTTGGTCATTCCCATTAGGGTGTATTGTCACCATCTAGAGAAAATTTTTATTTGTTCTTCTTTCATTTCTGTATCTTTAGATAACGGTTCTGTGGGCCCAACCGTAGGTGGCAATATATTCGATACACTCAAAAAAAAGAGTGGTCGGTCATGTGTGGGCCGGGTTGCAAGATGTTCTTGTTGAACCCCATTGTATCCCCTCTAGAGTACACCGATCGGGAGGTGGTCCAATACCTTGTCATAATTGGAATCCAATCTCCAATAAGCGCCCTGCGGTTTTTGATTTTATACTATGTATATGGAGCGTGAGATGCAAGCGTTCTGCTATTTGGTTATTCATTTGATTATACATTATTATAATATCACTGGATTTTGATATTAAAATTGGCTTGGTTATAGTAAGGCAAAAACCGTCCGTCTTTATGTAAGGGTTGGTCTTACTATTACCTTTTCTTTTAAAGGATTTTTTCAAAGTTAAACAATATGGTTGAAGTTTACTCACACCAGTCCCATGCCTGACCCAGAGTTTATTTTGTTTATTTTCCCCTAAACTCTTGGATACCCAACTTTGTACGCGCAGTCGAGTGTTTCAGGCTTTTACGGATACTCTTGGAGGAGCTGAAGCAGAAGGCCTCACCATTAGTTATTTAGAGTTATTTCCGCTGTGATGTATATATGTTGCTCTTTGATAGTGGTATGTGTATATGATATAGAATTTTGTATTTCAAAAGTTATCTTATACAATATATGTTATTCGTTCCGCTGTGAGATTCGTGTTTACTCTGATTCTGATGTTCTTTTTCTTCTATTCTATCTTTTCTACCCCATCCTCTAACTTCTTTCTTTTAGTGACCCAGTATTTTCGATGCTTGATTAGTCGACATGGGATTTATGTTGATTTTCTGGGTCGAAAATCCCGCGTCCGTTACATTTTCGATTATCGAGCGAATTAGAAAGCTTGCATATAAAATGGATTTACCTCAGAAGATGACGGGTGCACACAATGTGCTTCATGTATCGTTTCTACGAAAGTTTATGCAAGAGTTAAATGTTGTGGTATTTTCTGTAGGTTTGTCAATGTGTCGGGTTGGGTCGGGTTCGGGTCGGGTCAAGTCATGTTTGGGTTGAGTTCGGGACGGGTCAGCTCAACCCGTTTATTAAATGGGTCGGCTTCGGGTTGACTAATTTATAATCATGCGGGTTTCGGTTTTGGTTCGTGTAACCCGTTAAGAAAAGTATTTGTATAAAAAACTTTGCGGGTTTCAAATACTTATATCATCCAAAGTGAATAGCAATCACAATTTTGGTAAAGAACATAAATTTCACAAACTCTTGACAAATCTGTCGAGTATCGAGGGTCTCGACTCTCAAGACGATGTTGTTGCTGATGCTTTTTCCTAGTATCGCCATCGTTCTTCGATCTGATGCGCGATTTCAGAAGGATATCATAGAATCTAGGGCTCGATGAAAAAAGGAAAGAGGAAACTGAAGTTAGTGAAGGGGTAGAACCGCAGAAATTAGAATGACTAAATGAGTGGCGGCTTGGTAATTGGTAAATTAGAGTAAAGCGACAAATGGGTAGTGGAATGGGCTGGGCCTATGTTTTGTAGATTATAGAGTAATAATATTATGTTTTATATTAAACGGTTCAGAAACAGGTTCACGGGACGGGTCGGGTCAACCCATTTATTAAACGGGCTAGAGCGGGTTGACCCGAAATTGACCAGTTTATAAATGGGTCAAATCAGATTTTTTTCCGTGTGGGTTACGAGTCGTGTTTTAGGTTGACGGCCGTAATCTTCTGACTAGACGAAGACTTAGAGGTCGAGCCTAAAGTTTCTAGGACTCATAAGCCGCTTCGCATCGTAGGGAGTGACATGAAGCATCTTAAGATAAACATTGATAAAATAGTCAATGTACAATGGGGTGAGGACAATGACGACTGCACATGGAAAACGGAAGAGAGTATAAGGTCGACCCACCCAGAACTCTTTAAGTGGTATGTCCCATATATCATATCTCATGTGTGCCATTGTGTCTTGCACTGCGAGAGTTTCTCAAGCTAGGATAAGATTTTGGTTGCAAGGATTGTTGGATGCTAGATTGGATAATAATGGATGGTAGGTATGCAAAATACTATGCTTTCTCGTGTTTTTTCAGAATTTCGGGGGCAAAATTCCTAAAGAGAGGAGAATGTAACAACCCGTATTTTATGTAACGGAGGATCGTAAAATAATTATATTTAATTCCTATAGGTCAAATCATTCTCTGATTTAATATGTTGTTTATAGGAATGTGAGAAATGTCCAGAATTTTTTTTATAAATTGATTTGTGATTATTTTATCCTTATTAATATTTTTTAGCTATAACTTTTGATATGGGCTGAATCAGGTGCTGAAATCAGTCTCATTGGATTGGAATGGCAGTTGGCGATTTCGTAGAGTTGTCACATTAAAGATTTGGCTTAGCGAATTGGGAGAAATCGTTGTTTTAAGTTTCAGTTTTTACTATATGGACTAATTAATTGCTAATGGGATGATTAATGAAGCCCATTAGGCTAATGACCTGGTGCTATAAATAGAGTGGTTTGGGGGAGAATTAAGGTTTCTCTTTTTATTCAAACAGTAGGTTTGTGTCCATGATTGTCCGGATTCAACCAAAACCAAATCTCTTCATTTATTCATTCTTATTCATCCTAAATCGCACCTAGAGGCTATATCTACATCCAGGAAGATTAAATTTCATTATATTGCATTGTTTTTGAGGATTTTCATCGCTGTACAGATTTGCGTTCGTCGGATTTGCATTGGATCCTGGATTTGGTGAGTGATATATATCTCTCATGTAGATACTACAGATTTTATAAGTTAGATTAGGATTTGTTTATGTTACATATATTAACATCACTATAGACTGATCATATATGTTTAATTCAGAATTAGATCCTAGGATAATCTGATTTATCTATATGAACTAGCAAGTTGTTAGATTAATAATGTTCTTGGTTATATGTACATCCAAATTATGTTAGATCTGTTGTTTTATGATGCGTTTAATGTATGTTTATGTTTGTATGATTAAGATTGGATGAATCGTTGTTTGTTTTGATTGAATTGAATGTATCTCTAGAATCATTTGTTAGAATTGTTTGTCGTAGAACTGAGGATCGAAGAATAAAGCAAATCGGAAGTTTAGATGATCGGATTCAGACGAAAATTGTCGGAGATGCTCTGGTGGAGATCGGCAACTTGTTCAAAAAATTTGGGTAAAAAATTCACTAACTATGGGGATTAGTACCGGCCCATGCTTGATGGATAGGCAATGAGCTATCATAGTTAGTTGGGTGGCTTCAAACTTAGAGCATGGCGTCGTGGTGTTAAGTTGAGGCTGGATGCAAAGTTTTAATGCATGTGGCTGGGTCGATGGTTGGTTGATCGAGTGCATTTGATGATTCGATAGAGGTTTTAACATGATGGGAATTTGGCTTTGAGATTGGACCGGTAGGAAGCTCTTGGTGAAAGGACTATGGAGGTCCATACACATCCATTTTTGGCTAAGTGTGAGGAATAGTACCGATGCATAAGTGATGGTCGGGTGCATGGTGGAGAGCTCAATTTTTGTAAGCATGATGGTGAGGCTTTTGGATGAATGCTGGTGGAGTTTGGTGACCAAAGGATTTCAGATGTTTGAAGTGTAGCTCAAAGATGATTAATGTTTTGATCGTGAACTCAAGACATAGTGGTCAGAGTTGAATTGATGTAATATTTATCTTATTTTGGTGCACGATGCAGTAAGATGATAGATTGACTCAGGTGGGACTTGATCACGAATGATAATGGAAATTTTTTCAAGAAGTGACTCGAACTAATGAATGGAGTCATTAACGTGGATGTCTTGTGGGATTCGAAGTGCCAAAGAATCATTGAAAATTGAAGGTTTTAACGGACTCAAAGTAGGGGTATAGTTAGTAAGCCTATCAGGATCAAACGGATCGTGTATCCTGGGTCAAGATGGATCTAGTTGTCTCATATGGAGGCAAACAAACGTAAGTCACTAATGAAGATTGTTGTCTGACTCAAGGTTTTATGTTTACTCTTATTACCTTAGGCTGCTCATTATTGTTGTTGGTGAGTAGACTGAGATAGCAGGTAACAGGTTATGGTGCTGATGATGCTACACGACGATTAGTAGGAGGCTTACGTATTATTTCTATACTATGTAGATACTTGTTGACTCCATTGTGTGTCGATGATTGTTGATACTATGAGAGACATGCAGTAAGGCTTGATGTACAAATATTCGTTTACACAATTGTTTTGTATTGGTGACTCTGAGATGTTATAGATATTGGATTTTCTATTATGTTATGCTTCACTAATATATCATGTTGTATATTTTCTATTATATGTTATCCACGTGTTGTGGCTTGTAAGTTATACGGCAGGTTCTGTTTCAATTTATTCTTCCTTCAAGATCATCCCATATCGGCCTGGCACGTCATACGGTGCATCTTTTTCCTTAGTTTAGTGCAGGAGTTATGGGGCTATTGTCATAAACCAATAATTCAAAATTATATCGGAAACTGGTCCTTCCGTCTCTACTGAAGGGTATTGAGACCATAACCTCTTAATCTTTGTTAAGGTTGCGAAATAAACTCCCTTTCGGTTCTACTGAAAGACAACGATGTGGTAACCTCTTCATATTGATACAAAATAAAGTCTTCATCATGATAGTCCCTCCAAATACGTTGAAAGACATTGAGGTGGTAGTATCAAGCTAAAGTCAAAGTTAGACAACCAATCCTTTCGAGGTTGTCAGATGACACAGAGGCACTAACCTTGATTTTTTATTCAATAGTGAAGAAAATCTTCTGATGTTATCAGATGGTAAGGAAGCTATATGATTCAGATCCTTCATAAGACGTAATTCGGAAATAAGATCTCGTCCATGCCGAAACACATCAGGATGACAGCTCTTCTTATCTTTCATAAAGAAAAACTTTTAGATAAACAAACCCTTACAAATAAGACCCTTTCGACGTCGTCATAAGGAACTTAAGTATTAAGCCTTTATCTTTTATACAAAGGAACATTAGTAAACTCCACTCCTTGTAATAACCTTAGTTACTTTTATGGAAAGTCCTTTATTAACAAAGCCTTTAGATAACCAATCCCTTCATCCATATCGAAGGTAGTCATTCGGTTTAATTTATGGTTCAAAATCCCCTTCTGGTACCCTCGAAAGGTTTTAAGGCATCATTCCATTATATTTTTTATAAATCATGTTATGAAGGAATAAGCCTAATTCAACACCATAGGAAGGCGCTAAGTGCAAGTATTTATCCTCTCAAAATAATGATAAAGAAAGTAGCCCTTTCCAACTGCATCATAAGGTAATGGGTCATAGCCCTACATTTCCTTATATGATTAAGCTTCTTTTGATAGATGAAAGGTGCAAAGACTATAGGTCTTTGATCTTACAAAACCATAGCTCTAAGGAAAATAGTCCTTTTGAACACGTCGAGGGGGAATAAGGTTTTATCTCTTAGGTTCCCTTTATAAATCATTTGTTTTAAGAAAATAGTTCCATCTAATTCACATAACGACCGAGGCCTATGTTGTGGAGGCGATAGGCCTTACTGGAGGTAACACTTAAATCTTAAAGCCAATGGCCAAGGACCCGAACGTAAGCCAAAGGACGAAAACTTATTAATGAAAATTGAAGTTCAAACACTTCATATACTTACCTATGACATTCCAAGCGTTAAAACTTATCAAAAGGAAGTAGGAGTTGCTCCCAACCATTCTGAATGGTATAAAAGATGCTTCCTATCTTAACAACGATGACATTGACCGTAATTAAAAGAAAAAGCGGTCGGCTCTTTATATTTTTCAAATTATCATTGGTAATATGAAAATCATTCTAGCCAAAGAGTAGTCCTTTATGTACTTTGCACAGTTCAAAGTATAAGATATTTGTACCTGTGTGTTAATACCCTGTTTAACACATAAGCTTTCAGAAGAAAAATCAACAATAGAAAATTCATATCAATTAAAGAAAGCATGGGAAAAATCCCAAAATTTAACAGAGTGAGGAGTATATATTCCTCTACCATTTATAAATATATGAGCCAAAATAATTAATTAACCCCTTTAATTAGTTACTCCTGTCGTTAACAAACAACATTCCTTAGCAAATTCATAAGATATTCTTAATTTCTCCGGAAATTATGAAATTCGAAACTCATTCCCAAATTCATATAACATGCATCATATCAAAATTTCGTGATGTTTGAGATTTCTAACTGCAGGTTTTACCCTAAAACCTATTCGTTTTCAAACAAAACGAAGCATATAATAAAAAACGAAAACATGGGTTTTGCTAAACAATTAAGTAACAACCATTAAAATATGAACAATGTCATGAATAAGCACACACAATTCGGGTACAAACAAATAACCGAATTTAAACATGGGTAGAGAGTACTATACGCCTTGTTTGGATTGAGAACTTGCGAGTTGTAAGACGTTGCTTTCCTAAGCTTTCATCTCTTGCTTTCTTTCAGGTTTTCCTTTTTTTCTTTTCTTTTAATGGCCTCACACACTTAGGTTTCTTTCAGGTTTGGGAGAATGATAAAAATTAGAGAGAAGAGGTAGGAAAAGATCTTATATAGGAGTGCAAATGTTACCCATAATGCCTCTTTCATATTCCTACTTAGGTTTAGTTCATTCATATGACCGAACCACATTATTTCCCATTTATATGTACAAATCTTAACTCAACAATCTAACTACATTATTTTTATTTAGTTTATTCAATTAAATATCATGAATATTGTTTATCAAAATGAGGGACTTTATATACTGGATTTAATTTTTTTAACATACTCACAGTTCTCCTTAGCAAACATTACTAATACATAATATCTCTTAAGCATAACACCGAACAACTAAACTCCTTCAAATATTTTTTTTTGGTAAGATCGACCGGTTTTTATAGTGGCGGCGACCACTTTCCACTATAATAAATAATGTTTGCAATATAGTAAAGGCGTTAGACATTTCAAACTGGGCTGAAGTGCTAGTGCACACAAAGTTGGATTATTGTGACAGTGCACCAGATAAAAAAGGAGTAAAGCAAAGTGCGTCCACTACTAATAAACTTATCTCCTAGGCAGGATTGCAAGCACCTTTTACGATGGTGAATGGCGTCATATGCCAGTCATGAACACGGAAATGACCAGCTAAGATAGCTACATAGTCAGCAGACTCCGAGGAGAAAAGATACCTATTCCAAGAGTCATCTTACATGATCGTATCATCATCTTCACCTAGTTCACCCTCGTCCCAAACAAATAAGCCATCACCAACCTGATGAT
This sequence comes from Allium sativum, assembly GCA_030737875.1. Lineage (NCBI taxonomy): Eukaryota > Viridiplantae > Streptophyta > Magnoliopsida > Asparagales > Amaryllidaceae > Allium > Allium sativum. Next base: position 56,841,155 of record CM060920.1, on the reverse strand, counting down.
AAAAAGAATTTACGATCATTAAAAAAATCCCCAATATAGTTGTAGAAATAGAAGTCATATATCTAATAGTGCATCTTGGATAACGTTTGGACCCAAGCTCTCACATCTTTAGCACAGAAAAATCTAATTTCTTTCCTAATATCTTTATTACCAAATTCATCCAAAATGACAGATTCAGATAGAACGAGGATGATAGGATCCACAACTTCATCCATAATCACCTGTGTAGCCGGAAGATGAGGGTGCACAAGAGGGACCTTGGGGACCCAACGACTTGTAGGAGGCTTCGAGAAGGGAATCTTCACTGGCACGAGCATATCAGCCACTACTTTGTAGGACTCAACAACATGTCCAAACGACTTGAAGGAAGAACATATGTCAGGTTTTCACTTGTACTTCGCAACTACAAAATAATCATGATTATCGATACAAACTTTAATCTATGAGGGAAGGGGTTTATCTGGAATGATTTCAATCAACGCTCTTGCAAAAACCAGATTCTTCCTAGCCACAGTATTTGAATCAAAACATTTAAGCTTAGCAATATGACATGCCAGTCCATTCAGACCTAAAAGGGGTTGTAAAGAAAAAGGGACGTGGGTATGCTCTGTCCGCATTGGAATCAACATCACTTGCTCCTAAGCTTTATCAACACATACACTCCAAGTTGTCATAATGAATGGTTTCCCACCAATAATGGAAGGGACTTCTTCTAGCACTTTACATCTATCCTCGACAGAAGAAAACTTTAAGTAAAACATTCCATGAACTAGCGTAATATGCAAACAACCACGAAGTTTCAAGCATTACAACAGCTAAGTACATATCAATATTCGGGAGGGTTGCATCTAGGAAGAATCCGACTACCTGATTCCTCCCGAATAAAGCAGCTTCTACAAGTATTTCAGGAGGCGAAATAGAGAATAACTCAGTCCAAAATATCGAAATAAGTTTTATAATATTCCCCAGCATTTGGTGGGAGAGCTGAGAAGAGAGACGTCCAACTGGATATAGAAGAACTCACCTTGGCAATTTCACAACCATCTTTCGGGCATGTACCAAAATCTCAAGATGTAAGAACAGTATGTGACAATGTCGTCATACCGTTATACTGTAATGTCCCAAATTTTTCTAGCTTTTGATAATCATTTTAATAAGGGAATTAAAAAGAAGTATGCTACTCAACAAACTAAAATGATTATAAACATGTGTGTAAATATTTGTGTGGAAGAATATACACATAATGTACATATTTAAGTTATGTTTAAACTTGATTAACATAATATAAATATGCAACATTAAAACTATAACTTAAACATATTGGAAGTATAACAATATGTATGTATGTATGTATATATATATATGTATATAATACATATATATAGTTAAAACATAACACAAAATTCAAGCAAGAACTTTGCAACTAAAACCTTAACTAAAACACAAAAATGATAACATAAAATACATGCAAGGAAAAAGGGGAGTATTGGTCACTTTAAAAATATAAAGGGTCTTTGAAAAAAAAGGCAACAAACAAGTATACATGTGCAGGTGAGAAACAATTCACCTGGCACATGCATGAAATATATATAAATACTATTGCACATAACATGTTTGACAAATTGACCAAGTAGAAACATCTAGGAATGCATATCAAAACAAAAGAGTCCAAGTCAACAACCATTGATGAGATTTAACCATGAACAGTAAACTAAACATAGGTAACATTCATTACCTAAAAACCTAACAATACAAGTAGCAAATAAATAATTTTCTTTAAGCAAAATATCAAGGAATTAGAAGGGAAGTAAAATCAGTGTATATTTGCTGAAAAGAAAGGGTACGCACAACATTTAATGGAAGCATGGGTTGACTATTATATGCTTCTAGAAGGAAAACATAGGACCAAGTGACTGGGAAAATATCTAAGTAAACAAATATTTCTTTCATGTATTGTCTACTGAAAACGTGGCATAGAGAGCTAAACAAAGGAGTGAGCCTAAATGATTTACTTACTGTAGAAGATGTGAAGAGTAAATAATTTTTAAATATGTAGTCTTAGCTATATATACACCAAGAACTATGCATTTCTCTCCACACACAAAAATCTAAGTTCAAACTAAAATACTGAAATCATTCTAGTAGGAATTTGGAAACATTCAAGTGAGTAAACCTTGTTTAAATTTCCTATTTAAATGTTTTACTATATGCAGTTTTGTACCCATCAGTTTGTACGTTGATTTAACTGCTAGTTCATGACATGTTAACACTATCATCTTGCCAAACAAACAACAAATCATTGATGTTAGAAACCCTTGCTTATATCTGTTATATTCATACATACAAGTGCCAAAATGTTTGCATAAGTATTGATAGTGTAAGACATTAGAAAAACAACCTGCTACTGTGTTCTGTTAAACACAGAACATTTGCACACTTGTTCTTAGAAATGAATACCAGAAGATTGCTCACCCTAGGTTGATGTAAATATAGAATATTATGTATACATTTCATACGTTAGCAAATATAAACAAAGAAGGGACATTGAAAATCATGCAGTTTCAAAGAAAACAGAAAACATGATGTTCTCTGTAAACTCTCTGTAAACACACAATTTCAAAGATTGTAAAACCAAGATTTATGTATACGAATGCTATCACAATACAAAATGATGATTTTTAATGGTAGTTTCATGATTTTAAACATTGTGATGAACGGGAAATTCTGGAATGATCGGAAAATGGACTTGGACAAATTTCCGACAATCGACACAGGCGAACTCTGAGGCGCGAGGCGTGGAGGAGCGTAGGGATTCATAGGTCATAGGATAAATACCAAATGATTTTTCAAGCACCTAAATTTTGAATACGAATCGATGTTAGGGTTCATGGGTTTGTTTGGATGGTCGTGGTTCATGAGGGAACTGCTCATCAACGGTGACCAGGGGGAGGTGCGGTCCAGGGGGGATCGAAGCGTGGTGGAGGCACGGTGGTGTGGCAGAAGTGGCGCAATGATCTGATTAATGGTGGAGGAGAAATCAGAGCTTTCTCCGATGAACCCATTTTCAGTGGTGAAGGATTTTACAGTGAAAACACTGTAGGGATGGTGGTGATGAAATCTGACGGTGGCGAGGTGATCTGGTGGTGATGGATGACTTTCGAAGGTGGTCGGAGGTGATCAAATGGTGGCTGGCTTAGGTGTACACATGCACGTGTACGTGTACAGGAGGGAGGAGGTAAAGGGTGATCGGGCATGGTCGATGAATGTGAAAACATGGTGAACGGACGGTGACGGGAAGGGGTGGTACTTTAGTACCTGGTACTTTGCAAAGCACCAGGTGGTAGCGTGGCACTTTAACCAGAGCACGGTGATTACATAGTGATCAGGGGGGTTGGAACAGTAACTGGAGATCTGGCACTTTGGTACTTGGCACTTTGCAAAGTACCAAGTGGCACTTTGGTAACAAGCAGAAAACATAGGCGGAGAACGGTGACTGAAGACCTGGTACTTTGGTACTTTGCAAAGAACCAAGTGGTACTTTGGTAAAATAGAAATACGTGGTCGTGGCATGGAGTTTTTGAAGGAATGGATGGTGACTGAAGGCCTGGAACTTTGGCACTTTGGTATTTGGAAAAGTACCAGGTGGTGCTTTGGCAAACGCATGCGCAGCCTTAGGATCTGAAGCGAAACCATGGCGATTTGAAGCTGGTACTTTGGTCAAAACGCTAATAAATGAGTTTTTGAACCGAGTTTTTAATTAAAATTTGTTTTAAGTAAAATAGAAAATAAATAAAATAAAAGAATAAATAAATAATTAAATAAAAAGAGAATTTTTATTTAATTTGGCATAGGCAAGTGGAAAGAAGAAAATAGAAAGAAGACCGAGTGCAGAAATCTGACTGAAGAATTTCAACGAGTTTGAAATTATAAATATAAAGAAAATAATTTAAATAAATTATAGATTTAATTTATTTATGATAAATTAGAAGAATGAAAATAATTTATCAGAAGAACTGGAGTATTAAACATCATCTAAACATCGATGATAAACGAAGCAAATTGCCGTGTGCGACGCACACACTTTAACTGTTCATTTATAAAAGATATTAAAAATATCCAGACATGAACAAGATAAACATATATTGTACATTAACTGAAACCCATAGATACAGGACGTATAAACTAAATTGTAATCAGTTTAAGCTGATAATTTTTTATCGACTATAAAAGACATTTCGTACATTGTTTCGAAGAGTCCGGAATAAATATTCCACTTCGACTCGAAGTATACGACGCATGTCAGAAATATTGAAAACGGAGATATGCAAGGACTATTTTAAATAGTAGAGTCGGTCTGTTCAGTGCCAGGACAAACCTGAACGGACGAGTGTCTGACAACGTATATCAGTTAGATTCTACACATCGAATTTAAGTAAGTATATTAGGTTGGTGGCAGAGAAATTCGTTTCTCTTAGCTTCATTACCCGTAATATATTTGGGTAATCGAATGAGTGTTTCTGGCGGATATGACGATGTGGCATTCAAAGTAATTGAAGAAATAATCTGTTAGAAGGATAAAAGTGACGTCAAACCTCACCACCAATAACAAAAGTTGGGCTAGGCAACATGGCTAGTTGGGTCATACCCAAGCAGGGTATATTATCTCCATCTAGAGAACTTTCATATTTAACTTCTTAACCTCTTTTCGCTGTTGAAACCTTCGGGATCATTGGGTCATTTCCAACTATGGAGGTGGTAATATATTCGTTACACTCAAGCTAAATGAGTGGACGAACATGTGTGGCCGGGTTGCAAGACGTTCTTGTTGAACCCCAGTGTATCCTCTCTAGAGTACACTAATCGGTAGGTGCTCCCATACCATGTCTGCTGGGATCCAATCTCCAATAAGCGCTCTGCGGTTTTAGATTGTATATTATATGCGTGAACGTGAGATGCAAGCATTTCACAAGATGATTATTTATTTGACAAAAACTATCTTAATATCAAATGTTTTGATATAAAATACTTTGGTCATTATCCATATATTAGTTATGGATTGGTCTAAAGATTTCTAAAGTAAATGAATTTGTCAATGTGGAAACCTTATCTCTTATTTCCCTGTTTACATCTTTTGACTATGTTTACTCACACCCGTCCCCTGACTGAGCCAGAGTTTATTTTATTATTTCCTAAACTCTTGGGTACTCATAATATTTAATATGAGTAGACAAGTAATTCAGATAGGCAAGTGGAACCTTATGAAGTTCAAGTTCAAGACCCATCTAGTACTATAACTATTTCTATGTATCCAGCTTAAGTATCTGTATTATCCTAAGTGATCATGTATAATTATGCTGTTATACTATGATAATGTAATATGATATTGTACTATGATGTATCAGACCCTGATATGTAATATATTATGTATTTGTGAAATTTCGCTGTGAGATTCTGATGTTTTTTTCTTATTCTTCTATTCTATTAGTTCTATCTTTTCTATCTCATCTTCTAAATTCTTTCAATAATGACACGACTTTTGAAGCATCGAAAATCGCGCCATTACATATATTGTAGTACCAGTCTTAGCGAAGCCATCTAACCTACCATTGTCACAAACCAACCCAGATTCAACATTGGACTCGGTTTTCCTTTTTCCAACATCTACCAGCGTATCATCGACCTCAATAGCATTGCTCAAACCATTCAAGACCGTCCATCCACTATGAGCAGTGGTAAGTAAACAAGAGATGGAGGACTTACAAAGAAGGGTGGTTGGAGCCTACACTCGAAAGGACGGACCAGTCGAGACAGTTTCAACCAAGGAGATTAGGGGATTAATAATAACATGATCAGTTTCAGAAGGTTCAGGAGTAGCAACGAACATCGAACTTAAGTCAGTAGATGGATCAACAAAGAGCAAAGATGCATACTTGCGTCCAAATCTGATAGAGCCTGAGCGTGATCTGGAAGTGGTTAAAAAGAGAGATTTGGACTTACGATTCGTTGTCATGGGTAGTTAAGAGAAGTGGAAGGGATCGAAAGAGCTTGTAAATTAATAAATTAGATTTGTCCTATTTATTTGTTGTTTGAATTTCCTTTAATTATTGAGAGAACGATTTGGTTGCAAATTGAATTGGTTGGATTGTTTGTGCATATGTTGACACGTTAAACAAACGTCATAAGTCAACACATGGTAGGAAATTAATATGTGAATATGATGTTATAGTAAAGCAGAAGGTGTACGGCGAAAGAAAAATCGCAGCAAAAGGAGAACCCTGGAGGACATTTTTGAGTTCTCTTATGAATATTATTAAATCTTATTTTTTATTAAATATAGGTTTCGCAAATAAATTTCCTTTACAAAATCAAATATATATTCTATAAATATTATAATACCTAATGTCACTTAAAAATAAAATCTAACAAATAAACTTCTTTTTACAAATTAATTAAAACAAAAATTCAAACTAAAAACAAATTAAATAATGTAACCGAGGAATAAAAATTAAAACATCGTACACATGACTTTTTTAAGAAAAAATGCTTTAAATTTTGTGCGAACTATTTCTCTTGTATACATTAAACTTATTTACTTTATAGAGAAACAATTAAGGCGTACAATGTTCGTCTATAAATTTAATCTGTTTGTCTATAGATATTTTCAAATCTTAATATCATTCGAAAATATGATCTAACATTGTTCACTCACAAAGGCTATCAAACAACAGTATTACTAAAAAATAAGATCCACCAAATTAATTGTTAATTAACATCACATATAAATGTTCGAAGTTAAAAGAATTGTTACAACTTACAAGATGAAATTTAAACTAACGACAAAAGCTTACAAGTCGTTTTCTCTTGAATGTGCTAAACACATACACTTTACAGACAAATAATTCACTCATGAAGCAGGTGCGATCTTTGTTTTAATGAAATATTGTATTTGATCGATTTGTACATTCCTTTTTTTTCAAAAAAGTTTAAAGTCCAAATTTTCATGTTAGAAAAGTTCCATTTTGCCCAGGTCACATCTATTAACACCCTAATTGTTTTTTTCCACTCCCTAATTCTTTTTATGAAAGAATTAAATTGCATAATTCCATTCTCATTCAATATTACACCAATCTTACCCTTATGTTATTTTTATTTTTTTGATTTACTGCTTTGTTTCTCACTTCCTTTTCTAACTAACATATCGCAGGGATATCAATTTTGATTAACTAACTTGTACTTGAACATAACTAGGTTTTGGTTGATTCCTAATATGGCTTGCATAAGATAAGGATATATTCCCAACTTAATCCACACTAAACGTTGCTTAATTCTAAGCTTATAGCTCGTTAGGTTTTTATAAGACCATATATTGCACTAGGCATGATTTCGCGAAAACCCTTTACATGTTTTTCAGTTTTAGATAGATTCTTACTTCTCAGTTCAGTATTATCGACAACAATCAACAACAACAACAACTAAACCATAAATCCCAAATAAGTTGGGGTTGGCTAGATATGGACCCAAAAAAAGATTAAAAACTTTCGTAAAAGTAAAATAAAGGTTTGAAGGTAAAAAAATGAAGATTAAAAAGTTTTGTGAAAATAAAATAAAGGTTTGAGGTAAAATAAAAAATTCTATGGTTCCGGTACATGGATTGCTAACTTTTTTTTTTAAATTGGGTAAACCACCTTGTTAAAAACCTGTTCATATACTCAGCATGAGTACACGACAGGAAAAAAGAGTGCGGCGCCTTATTGATAACGCATCAATAAAAATGTACCTAAGTACATAGATATGTGAACATGTCAACCTCACATACCCACAAACCCAAAAGTGAAAGAAATGTCCATCATAATAAAAAATAAGAGCCCAAATAGAAAAAGGCCGATTAACCTTAATACAAACATGGAAACACACCGACTATCTCAGAACAAGAAACACAGAAAAAATCCCAAAAGTGGAACCCTAGATAGTACGATAATGGCAGCGGCATCTCATCCTAGATCGTCGCAATTGATCCCCCAATTTCGCAGGAGCTTCTGATATAAACTCGTGTTATTCCTCCGTGATTTTAGCATCAGGTATTTAACTTCTACTTCAATTAAATCCCATCTTCTAAACTTATCAAACGTGCCATTTCCGTGCACTCTTGTATTTCGTTCAGACCATATATGGTATACAGTTGTAGTCGCACTACAAAAGGCAATTTCTTGAGTTATATCTCTAATCGTATATTTTGATTTTAGAAATTCTAGCTCTTCTTCCAGAACCAGCGGTCGATTTGAAGTGGGAGGCACATCCAGTTTCAGCCGACAGCGAGCCTAGAGGTAGGACGAGTATGGGCATCTAAAGAAAAGGCGATCTCTTGTCTCGTTACTCTCTATACAAAGAACACATTTTGGATTTACATCGTAACCCCAATTTATGAGATGATCGTAGGTAGATAATCTGTTTTGACATGCTTTGTACATGCACATAGACATCTTTGCACTGTTTATGTAATGCCAAGTTATCTTACACCAATCTATTTCTGGTTTATGCTCTCTCGTAATATCCCAAGCCGAATAAAAAGAAAAGCCATTCTTACTACTATTCCAACACCAGAAATCCGAGTCAAAATTAGATTTAATAGGAACTTGTTTAATTTTATCCGCAACCAATCTAGAAACGGTGAGTCTATTGGTATCAAAAACTTTGTCCCGAATAATGCTATCTACCTTCAAATTCTCTCCACCACAAATGTCGAGACAATCCCATCCCAAAATATTCACTAGAATTTCACTGTTTAGCCAGGGGTCAAACCAAAGCATAGTGTCATGACTGTTAGAAATACATCGGTTAATACACTTCATTGCTAAATTCCTATTCCTTAACATAGCCTTCCATGTACATGAACAATTATTATCAATCTGCATATCCCAGAATCTGTTATCTCTACATTATCTACTATTCATCCACAACTTCCACATGTCATTTCTGTTCACAAAGTGCCATGTCAATTTAACCGCTGTGGCAATTTTAATATCATTAAATTTTCCGATTCAACTCCTCCTTCATACTTAGGATACCAATGAGTCTTCCAAGCAATCTTGTGACTTTTTTTCCCCAAACAAAATTAGCACATAATTTATTTAGTTTATCGAGCAGCTGGCAATTGATATACTAATAACCAATATATAACCATAGGGGTAATTACAGGGCCCTCAAATGGCTCTGATACCAAATGAAACGACCCAAACTTCCCCTTTCGGGAAAGCCCGGATTGAATTGAGAACATGACGCATCAGAACACAAACAATAGAACATTTCATTGCTTATTACAACAATTTACATCAAAAAACAAGAATATTCCAGAGTATAAATACATAATACGAATTGGAAATACAATATCGGAGATTTAAAAATTACATAGCAGCGGAAAATAAGACATAAGTAGAATGCGTAGCTGAAAAGCTTTCTGAATATAGTTGCAGCTGAAATCCAAGATCCTGTTAAATAGAAATCTGCAAAACCAAAACTACTGACTGCCCGTGTGGAAAATATGGGCACCTAGAGTTTAGGAAGGAACAATAAACTCCAGGTCAGTCATGGGACTGGTATGAGAACTCAAAACAGTTATTAATTTGATTTTTAATGTTAGGTAAATCAAGGGACCACGTCGTGTAACACAGAACATGTTTCCTCCCAAGAATACCAGTGCATAAAATAAACAACGCATTGCTTTTTGAAAAAATGAAGCTATTATAAGACTCAGGTCCCATCACACAATGCAACGCAAGCCGAAGGATTGAGTTTTACCTTATAATAGCCAAATATGCTTGGTACACGAAAATTATCTTTTATTATTACTATAAGTGCATAGTGTAGAAATCAATTTCGAAAGTAAATGTATCAATCATAGACGCCATGAGTGCCCCATCCCACTATGTCGCCATACATAGGTTTACAATCAAAACCGCAATGCTCGCATTGGAAAGTTGGATTTCCATCATGATGGCTCATGATTCGAAAGATCTATCAAGTAGATCAATACTCCACGGCTTACGTCCTAGCCAGAGAAAACACCGTAATGCACATCCGCACTTTTGGGAAATCAAGTACCACCGCGGCTTACGTCCCAGCGAGAGAAAACACCGCTTACTCTATCCCTATATGGGAATCGAGGGGAAATGCCCTATCCCTCATCACGGTCGACCGAATCCAAACTAATATTGAAAGCATACTGATCTGACCATCAGTTCACCATCATAACAGGGTGTGAGGCTCGCGAAGTCACGCTACACAAAGCTATGCTAAATAAAGTTGTGCTTTGATCATCATGCACAAGGCTCTGCTTTTCAACGAAAGCCTTGATTAATGCATCTTAGCATGTCACATTGTCAATCCATACCATACCATTAATTTCTACCAATATATAACCTCTGAGCTCATACGTCTCAGAGAAGGGTGTTAAGAAAGAGAACAAATTCTCCACCACCAAACAGATATATATCAACAGAGATCAACGACTACAATGCAAAGGAATACAACGTCAGGCATACCATCCATTTACAAGTCCGTTCTGGGTCTGAACGAAACCGGAGGCACCTTATTCCATGTCCCATATGTCCAATACGGAAGAGAGGCCCTCGCATATCCGAACAATCAACAAGTACGTCCGGACGACCACCACTGTAGCCCCTTCAAGGTAGCTACTCCAATCACGAGCATCAGTAGCAACTCATCCATTCGATGTGAAGATCGTCGGTCTTGCACCATCTTCAATCTCTTCGACAGTTAGTCATCATATTCATTATTCAGAATGGGTTAAACCTGGTCTTTCTGAATAAATCGCGTAATTTATAATCAGGTGCGATAAAAACACATCCAACGCCTCATTCCAATCCAGAATATTCTTTTAATAAAGTATCCACAATTTTAGGGAAAGGTTCCCATTAATTTTATCAAAGATAAAATCTTTTGAATTTATTCTTTTTAATCTCAAAAATCATTGCTTAATGATTTTTCGAATTTAAGAAATAAATCTTATCTTTAACTGGGTTAAAGAACTTATGTCTTTTAAAAAAACATTGTTCACGATAAACCCAAAACTTCTTCCATTAACTATGGAATCTTCATGGAAATCATAACGGTGTATAATCGATATAAATTCCTGTATCAAACTAATAATATAAATGGAATAGTGGCAATGCCTTTTAAATTCCATATATAGTATCGTTCTTCATTCACAGGAGCTCATCTCGATTATTACCAAATCGAATTCCATTCAATTCCAATTTAATATATTAAATTGGAAAAAACTTTACATTGAAAATTTTCCATAAATCTTAATTAAAAGATTATAAATTCCAAATTTTATTATTCACTGTTAATTGGTTTAAAGAACAAATGTTATTTAAAACATTGTTCACGATAAACCCAAAAATCCAATTCTTTTATTCAATTCCAATTAGATATTAATTAATTGGCAAAATTTGCTAAATCTTAATTAAAAGATTTCTTCTTTTCTAAACTGGGTTTAAGAACAGTGTTAATAGAGACACCATTCACGACAAACCCAAAATTCCATTTGATATTAAATATAAGGTTTTGAATAAAAATTATATTGGCTTATATTCAATATCAAATTCTGAAACCAACAAATATTGTATTAGGAATAACGATATATATATAAATATCTTCCAAATTCCCTATAACAACATCTGTACAATCACGAAATCCAATATCGAAATATTCCGATGATAATTTCCATTCAAATCCATTTCAATATATATAATATATATTGGAAAATTCTGGTTATTTTAAAACCATTTTCACATCCATTTAATTTATTTCTAAGAATAATTAAATTATTATTTTAGTTAATAACTAGTTAATTTTGATAAAAATATATTTTTATCTTTATAAAATTGGAATTTCTCATCAAAAATCTTTCCAAACCATTTATTATGATTTTACATAATTTTTCCATATTTATAATAATTTTATTATCGCCCGTACAGTCGGTTTCCATTAACGGCCACCGAACTGCATCCATAACGACCTTTTCTGAAATTGATTTGGACATATCTCCAAATCTAACCATTAGATTTTAAATCTTTTATATTCATTCGAAAGCTATTTTCGATATGAACCCAACGGTTCCGGTTTTAGGAGAATTCGACGGTCGGATCTCCCCAAACATCAACCCTAGACCTCACAATCTCATTCTACGAAGCCGTCATGCTGTCCATCCCTAAGCTAGCCTAGCCTCCATCTTCTCCAAACTAGAAGTCAAGTTAGAAAGCTCCAAAACCAAATCCAAACTAGAGAATCAAACGACTACATCAAAGGATAGCTAAACAAATCCAGAAATTAGATCCCAGAATACAAGATCCGTCCTTTTTTGTAAGTTCAGTTATTATTCCGATTTAAATACCTAATAGAAATCATGACTGTAATAATCGGGTCTAGAACTATTCCTAAATTCTGATTCATGCCTATCCTTTTGTGAAATCTGAACTGCCTATGAGACTATTGTGATTGATGTAATGACACCTATCATGCCTATGAGACTGTTGTGACCGACATAATGAAACCTATCATGCCTATGAGGCTGTTGGATTGACATAATGGAACCTATCATTCCTATGAGATTGTTGTGATTGATATGATGGAACTTATCATGTTGTACATCCTATGCCTATGAAACTATTGTGATTGATATAATGGGACTTATCATGTTGTACATCAAAATTAGTGATTCTCTTAAGTCCAATTCTATCTAATATTTATACCTGTAGTATAAATTGCTAAGCTTGTCCGCACTTATTGTTATTGTACAACATTGAAACATGATCCTTAAATTGGGTACACTTTTACATGCCTATTTTTCCTTATGTCAATTCTTATGCTCTTTCTTTGTCTTTCCCCTTTTTATTTTCTTGTGAACACTAAGTTCATTTGGAACTTAGATTAAATCTCGTTGTACGTGCGATTATAACGCGAGAAGGTTGGGTATAATTTAATTTAGTAAACTTTGGGCATAGCAAGTGAATGTGGCATAAAACTTGTACTGACTACATTTGGGAATATTGACATAAAAAGACCTAAACTTGGACACATCTAACAAATATGTAAATCGACTAAATATGAACATGCCTAACCCAAGGTTATATTGAGTTGCGGTGTAAGACTTCCCGACACATCCAGCGACCGCAACAATATAGATCTAATGTGAGAGGTTAGCGCATTAAGCCCAAAAACCCGAGGTTAGATTGAGTTGTGGTGCAAGACTGCCCAGAACCGCTCGGCACATCCAGCAACCGCAACAATATAGTTCAATGTGAGAGGTTGGTGCTTTAATGAATGAATTAAAGCTAAGGAAAAGACATGATAAGAATGAAGGGTTAAGTTAATTAAGGCAACACGTAGCCAGTACAACATGTTAATTAAACAGATGGGCGGGGTTAAGTAAATTTGAGAACACTTAACCGTAACAAAATGTTGATTAGGAAACCCTAGTAACGGGGACCCATTTCAGCAGTAACCAACAGAGATGTATCACGGTACCCTGAACTAGGCAGGGTGGGGCACGATTACTGGGTTGATTATAAGCAGTCAAAATAGCGGCGGGTGGTGCAGCAGTGTAGGTTCCGGCAGAGTATGGGCGTGCACGTACTCCGGAGTGGATAAAGCAGGAACTGGGCATCAGTAGTATACACTGTGCATCTAGAATTTGTGTCGGGTTGCTACCATAGGAATTGATACACCCTCTGGTGGGACCAGCATAGGTATCTACAATCAAGCGGGGTCGAATGACACAAGTAATAAATGCATGCGAGTAGAAGCTGATCGGAAAAGGGATCACTTTGTTATGAACACATGATGGTAGTTGAAACATTCGTAGTAGGTGCAAAGAAATGAAAATGAGTGCGATAGTATATTCAGTTTATCTTGCCTTATCTTATGTCATCTTATTTCTATGGTATTGTCATATGTCCAGTTTATTCATGTCATGATCCTTTTACCTGTTTACATGCTGAATAATCAGTGGACTTACCAGACTTATGTCTAACCCATTTTCTTTCGCCTTCTTTTCTTCCGTTCCCCCCACCTCCCCAGGTCTGCCAGGAGGAAATACTTCAGCTTAGTGCAGACCTTTTCCAGCTTGAAGGGAGTAGATGTATTGCTTGGATTCTCTTTTCTTGGGTTATGGCTGTACACTTTTATTTGGGATTTATGCTGCTTTACTACTGATTTATTCTTCTTTATGTACTTGGAGTTTTAAATCAAGACAGATGTTTTATTGTAATAAGTTAGAAGTTGGATTTTGCGACAATGCTTGTAATGTTTTGACTAAACCATGTTATTTATGAAATGATTTCAGTTTTCCGCTGTTCATATATCTGTCTTGTAAATTATCTGAGCCTTTTACCTAAATGCTTCACCAAAGTTAATGCTTTTCCTTTGTGAGTGACCTTAACGGAGGTGGGGTGTTTCACTTGGTATCAGAGCGATGGTTTACCAGATTAGATAAAAGTTTTTGAAAACGTTTTTCAAAAAGAAATTTAAAGAAGCATTTTCAAGAAAAGTGTTGTTTTATTTTAAAGGCATAATCCCCAAAGCCATATGCACTATCTTTCTATCCTTTGTTTTGAACCTTTTCTTTTCATTTTAGCATGTCTGGGGATCTTAATCTTCCCGAGGGTGCACCGATACCTGGCTGGTTCAGAAGGTATCTGGATGCTAGGGCTAATAACGCAGGCCCAGCAGACGTTCCTCCTCCCCCAGCTACAGCCGTTCCTCCTCCTCCTCCGCATGTGAATGCTTTCTCGAAGATATGTAGAGACTTTCGAGCTATGGGCGGAAAGAACTTTAATGGGACTAAGTCATTTGTGGAAGAAAGAAACTGGCTCAAGGAAACAGAAGATTTGTTTGTTATCTTCGAAGTGGACGATAAGCAGAAGATACAATTGGCTGTATGGTTACTTAAGAACAAAGCCTCTTACTGGTGGGAAGTTACTAATGCTAAGAGACCAGTTGAAACTTGGGAGGATTTCAGAAGGATATTTGAAATGAAGTTCCTCTCACAAGCTGAACGAAGCTTACAGATGGAGAAGTTCTTAGCACTCAAATAAGGAAACTTATCGTTTAAGGAATACGTCAACCAATTCAACCAGCTGGCTAGATTTGGACTAGAGTTGGTAAACACTCTACATAGGCTCTCCGTTTTGTGAAAGGGTTGAATGAGCCACTGCACAGCCTAGCTATGTCCTATATACCTATGGGTGCGACTTTTGAGAGACTGGTAGATATGGCACTGTTACAGGAGGAAGACAAGGATGGAAAGAAAGAGGCAAAGGTGGAAGAACCTCTAGACAAGAAATTGGAGGGATCGCAGAATAAGAAGACGGATTCCAAGAAAGGCGGGAAGAATAACAAACCCCTTGACAGGAGGAAGTGTAAATTTTGTGGCATACCTGGACATCTAATTAAAGACTGCGGGAAGAAGAAGAGGAAGATGGGTGGTTGCTTTCAATGCGGCGAGACAGGGCATATGGCTATGGATTGCCCAAAAAGGCAAGGGCAAGGGCAAGGGCAGAGGACTGGATCTACTTCTGGAGGGCAGATTCACACTCTCATTGCACCTCCACAAGAAAGAGGTAGAAATATTTCTGTTGAGATTTTAGTTTATCTTTCTAATCATCCAATTCGTACTCTCTTTTTTCTGGCGCATCGCACTCTTTTATATCTACTGCTTTAGTTGAATCTCTGCACCTAGATACCAGTATAGTATAGGATCCCATAGCTGTTTCAAATCGAATTGGGGGTTCGGCTTACTTGTCTATGATTTGTTTGGATTTGGAAATTTCTATACTAAGCGTTGGGTTTAGATGTAATGCTTATGTTTTGGGTTTCACGGGCTATGGGTTGATTATAGGCATGGATTGGTTATCCAGTAATGGTGCCATCCTTGATTGTGAAAGGAGAGTGGTTAGACTTACGACTTGCCTCGGTAACATTCTCGAAATCTCTTGTAATCCCATAAATTCTGTTATGCTTAGTTACTTAGAATCTCTTGATGCATTCGTTGAAAACTTGCAATCTGTTAGAGTAGTCCGTGAATACTCGGATGTCTTTGAAGAGGTAAAGGGTTTGCCTCCGAAACGAGAGATAGACTTCATCATATACCTTGTTGATAATGCAAAACCTGTTGCTTTACCCGTTAGACACATGGCTCCAAGGGAAAGGAAAGAGCTTAGCAAGCAAGTAAAAGAGTTGCTTGAAAAGGGGTTGATAAGGAGGAGTATTTCTGGATGGGATGCTCCAATGGTGTTTGCAACCAAAGCAGATGGTTCACTTCATCTGTGCATGGACTATAGGGAGCTAAACAAGCTGACCAAGAAGAACAGACACCCACTTCCTAGAATAGACGATTTGTTCGACCAGCTCGTAGTTGCCTCGGTTTTCTCCCAACTAGATTTGGCCACCGGATTTCATCAGCTAAGAGTGGCTGAAGACAGCATAGATAAGACCGCGTTCAGGACCCCGGACGGTTTCTTCGAATGGCTTGTCATGCCTTTCGGCTTGACAAATACACCTGCCTATTTCGTAGACTTGATGAGTAGGGTGTTCAGAGAGTTCCTTAATAAATTTATAGTGGTCTTCGTGGACGACATTTTGATTTTCTCAAAAAGTGAGGAAGAATATGCTCTGCATTTAAGGGGAGTCATGGATACTCTTCGTGCACATCAGCTGAAAGCAAAATTCTCCAAATGCCATTTTTGGAGAGATGAAGTAAGGTTTCTTGGACATGTGGTGTCCAAAGTGGGGATAATTGTGGATCCCGCAAAAGTAGTTGCGGTGCAAGATTGGAAGATCCCATGGAATGCAACCAAAGTACGAAGTTTTCTCGGGCTAGCGGGCTTTTACAGAAAGTTCATTAAGGACTTTGCGAAGATCTCAGCTCCACTTACTAGGTTGACAAAGAAGAACCTAACTTTTGCTTGGGATTTGGATTGCGATGTTGCTTTCCAACGGTTGAAAAGGGCTCTAACAACAGCCCCAGTTCTAACATTGCCTGATGGAGTAAGATGTTTACTGTATACACAGACGCATGCAGTATATGATTGGGTGTTGTCTTGATGCAAGAAGGCAAAGTAGTTTGTTATGGGGGAAGGCAGTTAAAGGTACTTGAAAAAAACTACCCAACTCATGATTTAGAGTTAGCTGCCATTGTTTTCGCTCTTAAGTCATGGCGTCATTACCAACTAGGAGAATGGTTAGAATTATTTACTGACCATAAATCATTAAAGTACCTTTTCTCACAAAAAGATCTTAACCTAAGACAACAAAGGTGGATGGAATTTCTTGCCTCATACGATTTTGAGATTGCTTATACCCCTCGCAAGAGCAATGTTGTAGCAGACGCCTTAAGTAGGAAAAAGCTGACCTTAAGATCTCTCTTTGTAGAAAGGCAAAGCTTGGAGTACATAGCAAACTTTGACTTTAGACCCTCCTTTGAATTTGTACCTGGTTTGTTAGCATTGCTAGAGATGTGGCCTGCTCTTTTGGACTCAATAGGAACAGCGCAGCGTGAAGACCCTCAACTAGTTGATGTGATGGATAAGATAATTATAGGTGAGACTTCTAGTCACCTCAATAGATACTCCATCGATGACAAGGGTTGGTTGAGATGGGACAGAAGACTATGCGTCTCACAAGCAAGGGATTTGGTGAAAACCATTCTCGAAGAAGCACACCATTCTAAGTTGACCATACACCCAGGTTGGGACAAGATGTATAAAGACATAAAAAGGGTTTTCTTCCGGAATGGCATTAAGAAGGATGTAGCTGAGTATGTCTCTAAATGCTTGTTATGCCAGTAAGTCAAGGCAGAGCAAAAGAAGCTTGGTGGTCTACTTCATCCTCTAGAGGTCCACAGTGGAAATGGGATAGCATTTCGATGGACTTTATTGATGGGCTGCCTAGATCAAGAAGGGGCAATACTAGTATTTGGGTAATAGTAGACAGGCTCACTAAAAGTGCTCACTTTATACCTATTAAGAGTAGGAGGACTGCCTCATCGTTAGCATCCATTTATCTTAAAGCAGTAGTTCGATTGCATGGGATACCCTCTAGCATAGTAAGTGATCGAGATCCTATCTTTACGAGCGAGTTTTGGAAGAGTTTACAAGAGGTTGTAGGCACACAGCTATGTTTAAGCACTGCCTATCACCCTCAAACCGATGGTCAGATGGAAAGGGTGAACAGAGTATTAGAAGATCTCTTGAGATTGTGCATTCTTGATTTTGGGGGAACATGGGAGGATCACCTTCCTTTGGTGGAGTTCGCCTACAAAAATAGCTACCGAGCTACCATAGGCATGGCATCCTTTGAGGCCTTGTATGGGAGACCATGCCGATCACCAACTTGTTGGTGGGAGTCTACAGACAAGCTCGTACTTGGGCCTGACATGATCAGAGAAACTTCAGAGAAGGTGGAATTGATATGAAAACGAATGAATACTGCACAAGATAGACAGAAGTCCAACACTGATAAAAGAAGGACCGACCTTGAGTTTGAGGTTGGAAACAGAGTTTTTCTTAAAGTATCTCCTTTAAAGAATGTCGTTCGCTTTGGCTCCGTAGAAAAATCAGCACCAAGATTTGTAGGACCATTTCCTATCACTGAGAGAAATGGGAAGATGGCTTATAAAGTGGAGCTACCCGAAAAATTGGCTGGATTTCATAATGTCTTTCATGTCTCTCATCTATGGAAGTGCTTACATGAGTCTACGGAAGTCGTAGAGCCAAGCATACTAGAGGAAATAGAAGTGGAACGAGAAGCAACGGTGAGAAGAGTTCCAACTCGTATCTTGGGTATAGAAGTTAAAAAGCTACGCAATCGTGAGGTCAAGCTAGTTAAAGTACAACGGAGTGATGCTGAGGAAGACGCGACTTGGGAGACTGAGGACAAGATATGCATAGCCTACCCTTATATTTTTGAGGGTACATCCCCGATCTCTTTTTCCATAGGTTTATGCATGCTTGTATCTGTCTCTTAAGTATATCTTCTTAGTCCTATTTCTTGATCCTTAGGTAGAAACCAATGGATGTTAACATGTATTTGAAACATGTTATGGTTGATGGTTGCAAGTGGTTGCTCGTGGATGCATATACACACACACTAGGTACTAGATCGGCTCAGTCACTTTCATATTGCATATGCATATATGTATTTATATATGGATTGAAACTTGATGGGTTATCATGTGGACATTGCATTTGTATGAATGATTGTGCACTCATGTAAAAGTTACAAAGTACGATTAGGAATAGTTGCATACATGATGGACTCATAGCACTGACATGATTTGCATTAAGGAGGTCAACTGAATCAGTAGACCGCCTGATTTTGCATTAGATAAGGACATATATGCACATTATGCATATGATCATGAAAACATTAGAAATCTTTTAAGGACAATGGAAGCCTGTGATTGATGGTTGAGTAGATGGATGTTGGATGTTAGGACACATTCTTCTTAACTTAGAGATTTCGGGGACGAAATCCTTTAAGGAGGGGAGAATGTAACACCCCGTATTTTCTGTGAATATTAAAATTAACAAATCTAAGAAACTTAATTTTTAAAAGAATAATTGGGTGAAATGGGTTATGCCGTTGCGTTCGTCTTGGAATTCTGCTTGAGATAGAGTCCGAGTTTGCGTGAGTCGGACTCCGTATGAAGAAGTTATGGAGGTTAGAAGATTTCTAGTGTAAACAGAAAATAATAATTAAATAATAAATTCAGTTTGAAATTCGAAATTCAGCCTGAACAGCTAGGCGGGAAATTTCCCGCCCAGGGGTGTCGACTCCCCCAAGGGGGAGTGGACATAGGTGTCGACCCCCCTATAGGGGTGTCGACATAGGTGTCGACCCCCCTGTAGGGAGTCGACCCCTTTGAGATCCAATTCCTATGATGCATTTTTATAGCCCTGAGCTGATGTGGCCTTCCCTGGTTGGCCGATGACTAATTTCTGAGGTATTAGGGCTTATGTGTCGTGTTATGGTTGGTTGGATGACACATCTCTTTGGTTTGATGGCTCTGATTTCTCCTAGACTAATCTAAAGGCTAGAATTAATCCTAGACTTCTACATAATCACCCCAAACCTCAACCCTAAAACTCACTATCTCATTCTACGAAGCCGTCATGCTGTCCATCCCTAAGCTAGCCTAGCCTCCATCTTCTCCAAACTAGAAATCAAGTTAGAAAGCTCCAAAACCAAATCCAAACTAGAGAATCAA
Organism: Allium sativum; assembly: GCA_030737875.1. Classification (NCBI taxonomy): domain Eukaryota; kingdom Viridiplantae; phylum Streptophyta; class Magnoliopsida; order Asparagales; family Amaryllidaceae; genus Allium; species Allium sativum. The sequence continues at coordinate 56,820,868 of CM060920.1, read as the reverse complement.
ACGCTTACATCAAAGGATAGCTAAACAAATTCAGAAATCAGATCCTAGAATACAAGATCCGTCCTTTTTTTATAAGTTCAATTATTATTCCGATTTAAACACCTAATAGAAATCATGACTATAATAATGGGATCTAGAACTATGCCTAAATTCTGATTCATGCCTATCCTTTTGTGAAATCTGAACTGCCTATGCCTATGAGACTATTGTGATTGATGTAATGACACCTATCATGCCTATGAGACTATTGTGACTGACATAATGAAACCTATCACGCCTATGAGACTGTTGGATTGACATAATGGAACCTATCATGCCTATGAGATTGTTGTGATTGATATGATGGAACTTATCGTATTGTACATCCTATGCCTATGAGACTATTGTGATTGATATAATGGGACTTATCATGTTGTACATCAAAATTAGTGATTCTCTTAAGTCCAATTCTATCTAATATTTATACCTATGGTGTAAATTGCTTAGCTTGTCCGCATTTATTGTTATTGTACAACATTGAAACATGATCCTTAAATTGGGTACACTTTTACAAGCCTATTTTTCCTTATGTCAATTCTTATGCTCCTTCTTTGTCTTTCCCCTTTTTATTTTCTTATGAACACTAAGTTCATTCGGAACTTAGATTAAATCTCGTTGTACGTGCGATTATAACGCGGGAAAGTTGGGTATAATTTAATTTAGTAAACTTTGGGCATAGCAAGTGAATGTGGCATAAAACTTGTACTGACTACATTTGGGAATATTAACATAAAAAGACCTAAACTTGGACCATCTAACAAATATGTAAATCGGCTAAATATGAACATGCCTAACCCAAGGTTATATTGAGTTGTGGTGTAAGACTGCCCGAAACCGCCCGGCACATCCATCGACCGCAACAATATAGATCTAATGTGAGAGGTTAGCGCATTAAGCCCAAAAATCCGAAATTAGATTGAGTTGCGGTGTAAAACTGCCTGAAACCGCCCGGCGAATCCAGCGACCACAACAATATAGATCTAATGTGAGAGGTTGGTGCTTTAATGAATGAATAAAGCTAAGGAACAGACAGGCTAAGAATGGTAGGGTTAAGTAAATTAAGGCAACACTTAACCAATACAACATGTTAATTAAACAGATGGGCGGGGTTAGGTAAATTTGAGAACACTCAACCGTAATAACATGTTGATTAGGAAACCCTAGTAACGGGGACCCATTTCAGCAGTAACCTACATAGATGTATCACGGTGCCCTGAACTAGGCAGGATGGGGCACGATTACTGGGCTGATTATAAGTGGTCAAAATAGCAGCGAGTCGTGCAGCGGTGTAGGTTCCGGCGGAGTATAGGCGTACACGTACTCCGGAGTAGATAAAGCAGGCACTGGACATCAGTAGTATACACTGTGCATCTAGAATTTGTGTCGGGTTGCCACCATAGGAATTGATACACCCTCCGGTGGGACCAGCCCAGGTATCTACAATCAAGCGAGGTCGAATGACACAAGTAATAAATGCATGCGAGTAGAAGCCGATCGGAAAAGGGATCACTTTGTTATGAACACATGATGGTAGTTGAAACATTTGTAGTAGGTGCAGAGAAACGGAAATGAGTGCGATAGTATATTCAGTTTATCTTGCCTTATCTTATGTTATCTTATTTCTATGGTATTATCCTATATCCAGTTTATTCATGTCATGATCCTTTTACCTGTTTACATGCTGAATACTCACTGGACTTACCAGACTTATGTCTGACCCGTTTTCTTTCGCCTTCTTTTCTTCCGTTCCCTACCCCTTCCCCCCAGGTCCGCAGGGAGGAAATACTTCAGCTTAGTGCAGACCTTTTCCAGCTTGAAGAGAGTAGATGTATTGCTTGGATTCTCTTTTCTTGTGCTATGGTTGTGGTTACACTTTTATTGGGGATTTATGCAGCTTTCCTACTGGTTTATGCTTCTTTATATTGTTGGAGTTTTAAATCAAGACAGATGTTTTATTGTAATAAGTTAGAAGTTGGATTTTGAGACAATGCTTGTAATGTTTTGACTGAACCACGCTATTTATCAAATGATTTCAGTTTTCCAATGTTCATATATATGCCTTGTAAATTATCTGTTCCTTTTACCTAAAATGCTTCACCAAAGTTAATGCAATCACTTTGTGAGTGACCTTAACGGAGGTGGGGTGTTTCAGGTACTAAGCCGTACTCCACCAATTTAGTAAGAAATAAATGGAACCGTATTCAATCAGGAATTAAAAATGAAAAATGCAAGAAAAGGAAAGTAAACACGAGATTTATAGTGGTTCAGCCGTTATTTAGGAATACGTCCCTGTGAAGATGATTTCAATCTTATGACGAGGATTACAAAATACATCAACTCACTTTTCACACATCCCTATACTCACACAGTACATCCTCATTTATATATTTCAGATCTTGGAATTGTACAAGAGAATGGTAAAATTTGAGGAGGAGGAGGATGGATGAATGATCGAGAAAGAGGGTGCTTCCGTCTTCCATGATCATAAGATTGTTTTTGGCGCCATGGCTGAATCAGCGGTTGAAGATAGAATTGGGTAGCACTTCGTGGTCTCAAAGATCCGATCCCCTTTTTGTTGATAGCCATGGTGTATTTATAGGTGATCTTCCCTTGGGAAATGACCTGAAGTCTGTTTATGCCAACTACGGATCGCTCATTTTATTAATTACAACCATGCCATTGGCTAGCCGTAGCCAGCTGTCCGTGGCTGTATTTAGTTACCGCGTGTGAGCGAATCAATGGAGCGAGCGTCTTGAGTAGTTGTGCGAATCCATAGGAGCGGGCGTCCATGTGAGAATGATTTCTTTGAGACATTTTATAAGATCAGAACGTGGGACTGGAATTAATTCTTCTTCATTCCTTGTGCGACCGACCTTCTTGGTTCCTGGGCGCTCGACCTTTTGCTACTTTTGTATGGCGTTGTTTATCCCTACGGTTGCGCCATACGGTCGCTCCCGCCTATGTTGAATGGGCGATTTGCTTTGCTTTTGTGTTTAAGCGGCTTACAAGATATACGACCTTGATCTTTATCAGGCCGCACTTCTCTTAGCATATCGTGCCATTATCTTTGGTCGTACTAATTGATTTGACTTGCCTTGGGTTTGATATTTGGGTCTTGCTCTGTGCAGTTGCATCCTGTTCTGTTGTGAGTCGTTTAAGCGCCTCAAATAACATTATGCACGACCGACTCTGATGGTGCCCGTTCTGCATCCTTTGCTCAATGTGCATACGGATTTTTTGAGGGATTAACAACTTGCCCCTCGAAGTCTGTGATTTCTTTTTGTAAGGAATTACTGGCTTGGACGTATTTGGTTGCACATTGTTTTGCAGGCTTGTCCCGACTTGTTGAAGAGTCGTTCGTGCAAGGATTAAGATTGCTTTATTGTAGCTGACCGGCGTGTTTACCTTTTGGGTGAGGCGCTTGGACTGTTTTGTCATTATTGCAAATGACTAAATTATGGGGAAGTAAACATGCCAACTGGCCTTCTGATGAGACACCCGTTTCAGTACTCTAGTATTAGGCTGACGTGGCGAGGAGTGCTTTTTGATGTGTGTCCTTTAATCTTCCCCTTCATTTTCTTATTTCTAATTCAATTGTGCTCTCATTTACCTTCAATAGGGTTTCTAAAATTAGGAAGAAAAAATTTCGTACTTTTATCAACTGCTACTCAGGTTTGTTGATTCTTTCTCATGTTCGTTCTTCTTTTGAATCTTATGGTTATTTCTTGATCTGTTTGCAGGATGGTTCCATCTCCAGAGCGTCGTCGATGGGAAACCTTCTTTAATTTGGACATCCCAAAGGACGAGATTCTACCAATCGGTCAACCATTTGTAAACTCTCCCTCCAGCCCCTCTTATGCGGAACTTCAAGCTATTATTAACAGGACACGCCATGCTTCTGGGCCTTGCAATCCTAGGCTAGCTAAGCGGTTTCGGGGTGGAGTTTACAGGGAGTATCTTCGAATGTGGATATATCCCCATCTGATTCTCAGGCTTTCTCTTATGACATGACTGCAGCAAAAGGTCATATGTTGGCCCGCCTCGAGACTGCTATTCATCAATTTGAGAAACAGATGGATTTGCTGAAAAATCATTCTGCGAAGCAGATGAATGGCTGGCATTCATTGGCCTGCGACCTCCAAAGGCTTCACAAGGAAAATCTTGAACGCATCTCTATTCTGTAAAATGATAAGGCAAAGTTAATCCAGGCTCTTAGGTCCAGAGACAGCTTGGTTGCTTCTTCCCCCTGGGGATGTTGAGTCGGCGGTTTCTGCACATGCTAATGGGCCTCCATCTTGTTCTGCTCTGACTAAAAGGAAGGTAGGTAGGCCAAGGAAGGTTAGAGATCTATAATTTCCTTCTCCTTGGTTATTTTTCTTTTTGAACTTTAAGACCGGTTGTGTAAGCGGGTGCCGGTCCTCGCTCACGGCATTATGCTAGTTGTGACTTGTTGTTTGATCTGTGACACTTCTGCGATCCAGATGAATGGTTGTTTTGTTGGTTTTACGATGCTCTTCGTGTCTTTGTCATGCCATGTCTCTTTTCCCTGCTTAACAATACACACATTTTAAAAAAAAAATCACAGCGATCGTGCGTTAATATCGTATTATGGGACGTTCGTTCGCACGTTAATATCGTATTATGGAGCGTTCGCTCGTTCGTTTATATCGAATTACGGTTAGTCTTACGGTGTTCTTATTAAGCTGGGATCATCTAGTTTTTAGTATTTGTCTTTGGCTTGGTAAGCTTTTCGTCGTTTTAACTTTGGCAATTTTAGCCATTTTAATTTTTTTATTAAATATCCTGTTTATTTGTTTGGGGTATTTTCGTGATGCATTTTTATGCGTGCCCCCATGGGAGGACTTGGGCTCCAATGTTATAATCCAATCTTGGCTTTATTTGACTTGGTAAACAACAAAGAACAGGAATGGACACCCTCATACAGCTAGGATTTCTGCTTTTGTAATCCAATCTTGGCTTTGTTTGACTTGGTTAACAACAAAGAACAAGAATGGATACCCCCTTTCGGCTAGGATTTCTGTTTTTGCGCTGGTCTTTCAAGCATGTTTAATCCTTCCCCATTTTTATGCTTCCTCCCGAGGAGCGGACACTAATGTATCTCATCGAGCCTTACCTCAGAAGGGATAAATTTTGTGCCCTTCACCTAACAAGGTGCTCCCCGTGATTGGCAATTTTTCCGATTCGGGACATGTCGGTTTTTCCAACTTTGTGCCTTGCCCTAGGAAACAGACACTGGTTCGCCTCATTGGAAAAAAAATTCTCAAGTTGGAGAACCCGTGTCCAGCACCTAAGAAGGTGTTTCTTAGGTGGGCTCAACGATTTTATCCGTGGGACTTTTTGAGTTGCTTTTACTTCAGCATCGACTCCTTTAATCTGGTACCAAGCTTTTGTTGGTCCTGTGTTGAGAGATCCAGTGTTTCCTGATGAAAGTTGGAACTCCTGGAGTTGGCGCCCCCTGAACGCTCGTTTGCCTACACAAGGAAGTCAACCTTTAGTAGAAGCCTGTGAATAAGTGATCTATACATGTAATTAGAACTCCATATTCATTCACTTTATGTACATCATTCAAAATGTGAAAATTTTCATAAATCTTTACAGCATTTTCTATGCATTTGAATACCATGCTATAAGAAATAACGACGAATATGCTCAATGTTCCATGCTCGTGGAATCTGATTCCCATATGTGGTGGCCAATTTGAAAGTACCGTCCTGGAGTTTCTGACTTATAACATAAGGCCCTTCCCAATTGGGTCCGAAGACTCCAGTACCGGTCATTATCTTTTTCAGAACAAGGTCTCCAATTTCGAAAGTTCTATGCTTGACTTTTGAATTGAAGTGCCTGGCCACCCTTCTTTGGTGTGTGGCTACTCTGAGTTCCACTTCTTTTCTTCATTCTTCAAGTTAGTCAAGGGCTTCAAGCTGTAGCTTCTCGTTTTCTGTAGGGTCGAAGTGTATCCTTCTATGGGTAGGGACTTCCAACTCCACTGGTATCATGGCTTCAGAGCCATAGGATAAAGAAAAGGGAGTATGCCCTGTCGTAGTTTTGTGCGTGGTGCGATATGCCCATAATGCCAGCGGGAGTTCATTTACCCATCCGCCTTCAGCCTTCTCTAGTCGCTTCTTAATGGTAGTCTTGATGATTTTATTTATTGCTTCCACCTGTCCATTCACTTGTGGATGAGCGACTGCTAAAAAGCTTTTCTGGATTTTGTATTTGGCGCAAAAGCTTTGGAACTCTTCGCTTTCGAATTGGGTCCCGTTGTCTGTGATTATCTTTTGTGGTATCCCAAACCTACATATGATATTTTTCAAGACAAAGTTAATAACTTTCTTCGAAGTTATGGTGGCAAATGGTTCTGCTTCAATCCATTTTGTAAAGTAATCAACGGCAATAATCACGTATTCAAAACTGGATTTTACAGTGGGGAGAGCTCCTATGAGGTCGATTACCCAGATAGCAAATGGGCATGGGCTGACCATATGATTTATGGTTGTGGATGGCATCCTTAGGATCTTGGCAAACCTTTGGCACCTGTCACATTTTTTAGTGTATGCCGTGGAATCTTTATTGATATCTGGCCAGAAGTAGCCATATCGTAAGATTTTCTTAGCCAAAGTTTGTCCACCGGTATGTCCTCCGCATTCCCCTTCGTGTAATTCCACCATGATTGCCTTGGACTCCTCCTCTGTAACACAACGAAGTAAAGGTGTAGAAAATCCCCGCCTGTACAGTCATCCGTCCTGAATAAGGTAGAAGGAAGCTTTTCGCAAAATCCTTCTTCGGAGTTTGGCTTCAGCCGGGAGTGCCCCAGTTGTGAGGTATTCTTTAATTGGTGACATCCATGACTTTGACTCAACAGTTGTTTCCATGATCCAATCCATTTCAGTCTGCTTCGTTCTCGGGCTGGAAAGAACTCCCACTGGAACTAACCCCATTAGCTGTGCATCTCTTGTGCTTGCGTAATTGGCTAATGAATCAGCTTTGGTATTTTCCTCTCTAGGAATATGAGATATGGTGTAATGCTCAAAAGTCTCCAACATTTACAAGGCTTTGGTAAGATAATCTGGCAGGTTTACCCATTTTGGCTTGGAATTCTCCCAGAATCTGGCATACTACGAGCTGAGAGTCGCTGAAGATCTGTATAGTTCTTATTTGCAACTCTTTTGCTAGTTTTACTCCCGCTATAAGGGCTTCATACTCAGCTTCGTTACTGGTTAACGGAAATTCTAGCCTTAATGCATAGCATAAGGATCTTCCCTCAGGGGTCTCGAGAACTATTCCTGCCCCAGAACAGCGATCGTTCGACGCCCCATCTACAAATAATTTCCACCAGACACTATCTCAATATCATCCTCTTCCTTTGCCTCCCCTTGGTCGGTAAATTATGCGATAAAATCAGCAAGCGCTTGTCCGTTGATTGCTTTCCGAGGATGATACGTAATGTCATATTGACTAAGCTCTATGTTCCATTTTAATAATCTTCCGGAGGTTTCTGGTCGGGACAGAACTTGCCTTAGAGGCTGGTCTGTGAAAACTCGGATGGGATGAGCCTGAAAGTAGGGCCGAAGCTTCTTTGATGCAATGAGCAAACAATAAGAAAGTTTTTCAAGTTTTGGATAATTAAGCTTCGCTCTAGATAGCCTCTTGCTGATGTAATAGACCAGTTTTTGTACCTTTAAGTCTTCTCTGATCAGTGCTGCGCTTAGGGCATGGGCAGAAGCTGCCAGGTATAGAAACAAGTCTTCCCCATCACTAGGCTTCGATAACATAGGTGGTGTAGCCAGGTGTTGGATCAATTCCTCGAAGGCTTTCTAACATTCTGGGGTCCACTGTATCTCTTTCTTCCCTTTACTAAGGGCATCGAAGAACGGAAGACATCTGTCCGTCGCCCTAGATATGAAGCGATTTAAGGCTACGATCTTCCTATTCAAACACTGAAGTTCCTTCTTGGTTCTTCGGGCACACATTTCTCTTAAAGACGATATTTTAACTGGATTAGCTTTAATACCTCTAGTGTTGACCATGTACCCAAGGAACTTGCCTGAACCGACTCCAAAAGAACATTTCAAGGGATTCAACTTCATGCCATATTGGCGTAAGATATCGAACATTCGGGCTAAGTCTTCCAAATGGTGTATTGCTCTTTTCGACTTAACCAACATGTCATCGACATAGACTTCCATTGTCCTATCGATTTTCTTTTTAAACATAGCATTTACCAGTCGCTGATAATTTGCCCTGCGTTTTTTAGGCCAAATGGCATCACCTTATAGCAGTATAGACCGAAATCAGTAATGAAACTTGTGACTTCCTGGTCTGGACCGTACACCATGATTTGATTGTAGCCGGAATATGCATCCATGAAAGATAGCAATTCATGACTGGCAGTAGAATCCACCAATTGGTCGAGTCGGGGAAGAGGGAAACTATCTTTTGGACAAGCTTTATTCAGGTCTGAATAATCTACGCAAACCCGCCATTTACCGTTTGACTTCTTCACGAGAACTGGGTTGGACACCCATTTCGGATAGGTAGATTCTCTAATGAAACCATTCTCCATTAATCTGTCAACTTCTTCTTTTAATGCGCGTGACCTCTCCGGTCCCTGGGTTCTCCTTTTTTGCTTGACAGTCGGAGTGTTCAGGTCAATGTTTAGCTTATGGACCGCAATGTCCGGAGATATGCCACACATGTCAGAATAATTACATGCAAACACATCTAAGTTAGCTCTCAGAAAGGCAATCAATTAGTTTTTCAATTCGGGGCTTAACCGAGATCGTATATTCAACACACGGTTTGGGTCCTTCGGATTTACAGCTACAGGAATTGTTTCTTGGGCCGAGGTCGCCCTTTCGTCCTCTGCACTGGCTTCTCTAGGATCGATCTCTTTTTGCTCTCCACTATGTTCGCCAGTGCACGGACCCTTCTTTAGTTTCTATAAAGGAGGTTTTTGGATGCGGGGAAGAGCCTCCGCATCCTTTCCTGAGTCTTTCTCCTTAGCCTCTCTCAGCTCTGTCACATAACAGTCCCTTGCAGCGATTTGGTCGCCCTTAAGTACACCAATTCTCTTCTCAGTTGGAAACTTCATGGTCAAGCACCATGGAGATAATGTGACCTTGAAATCTAAAAGAGTCGGCCTCCCAAGGAATGTGTTGTAAGATGAAAATTCATCTATCAGTACAAAGGTTTGTACCATGGAAACCCTACGTTCCCCATCTGCCAACTCCACAAGTAAATCTATCGTTCCGATGGGTTGCGTAGGTTTCCCTGTAAAACCATGGATCTTATTTGGGTATGCGTGCACCTTTGCCCTAGGGAGATTCATCTTTTGGAAAGTATTTATAAAAATCACATTGACTGATGCCCCCGTGTCAACTAGGACCCTTTTTACCACCACAGGTCCGAGACCAATTGCGATCACCGTGGCATCGACGGTTGGTGTAACTATGCCTTTCGCATCTTTATCTTTGAATATCACCTCCTCGGTCGAGGTTTTGAGCATCTTCATCGGAAGCTCGTTGTTCAAGATCATGCATCCTTCCTCTTTCATGACACCCTTCAATTCGTTAGTGTATCTTTCCATCTCTTCCCAACTGCTCCCGGCCGGGTGGGGACCTCCAAATATCACATTGATTACCGGCCACAAGTCGACCGGCATTCGCGCTTCCGTGCTCGAGTTGGGATGGCTAGCGGCATTGTTATGTCCTTTCACAGCTGGAGTACTTTGAGGATTTTTCACATACTACTGGAGTCGGTTCTTCCTGAGGAGTTTTTCAATTAAACTCCTCAAGTGTCGGCACTCGTTGGTGTTGTGTCCCGGTTGGCCATGAAACCGGCAGAATTTTCCGGAATTTGCCTGCTGCTCAGTTACCTTCTGCGGCTTCATTTGAGGGAAAATGCCAGATTACTTTGTGACTTGGTAAATTCTTTCCGGGGTTTCGTTTAGGAGGGTTAGCTCGGATGGTTTGTACAACCGCGTCTTCTTATAAGCTTTGTTATTCCTCTCGCCGTTTCCCCTTTTTTGTCCTACATCACTCTTCTTCTCAACCCTGGACACATTGCTTTTTCCTTCTCTGGCGGCGTTACTTTTTATAGTCTTCTGGACACTTGGTGCTTTATCTTCCACACTCATGTATTCCTCATCTTTTTTGTAAAATTTCTTCGAAGTTTTTGGTTTCTTCATCTTGAGCCAATTTCCAAATTCTGACTTCTTATCGATAGCTCCTTTCAGGGCTGCCAATAAGTACAAAGGCTCTGGTTCTATAAACCCCACTGCTGCAGCATGGAAGCGTGTAAGGCTCTGATGGTTTCGCCATGCTTCTATTCCATTTCGCCTAATGACATTACATCCCTTGCCTTGGTGGTTTGCAGTCGGAATTGATCTTGAAATCTCCTTGCCAGGTCAGCAAATTGGTCAATACATTTAGGTGGAAGTCTGGTGAACCATAATGAGGCCACACCTTCCAGGCACACGGGAAAGTATAGGCACTTGGTTTCATCAGTGGCCCTAGCTCCATTCATGTGCTGGTCGTACTTGAACAGAAAAATGGTTGGATCTCCAACTCCGCTATAAGGTGCTATTGTTGGGGTACAAATTTCTTTGGGAATTTCGCTTGACGGATTTCCTCCGTGAATGGATTTTTGCTGGGGGAAAACTCCCATTCTTTCTCTTCATCTTCCCAGGTCGCCTTTTCCTTCATTATTCACTGCATCATGTCTGTAATGCGCCTCTCGTCACCTGCCTGTTCATCAGGATCAGCACTGATGTTTTTATCGGTGCGACCCCGGTTTGAGCTTCGGTGCCTTGCATCCTTTTTGAAGGATGTTACGTTAGTGGGACTTGCGACAGACCAAGCCGCACGTTCTTCTCTGCGCTATGGATATCTGGCCTTAGGATCCTCAACGCCAGCCTCCCCCTGTCTCCTAATGGGCTGTGAGGTCGTCCAGGATCTAAGGCCGATGAGTCCTCTTTTTCACCAGTATTAACCACAGTGTTTGGCGGTAACAAATTGGCTTGAACATTGGTTAGGACATCAAACCTTTCCATTATCATCTTCATTGTATTATCCATTTTTCCGTTCAGGAGGTTACAACCACATTCAATTCATCTCGTGTTATAGATGGCCTAGGGGTACCCCCTGCCCCTTGATTCAAGATATGAGGTGTAGCTTCATCAGCATTATCACCCTCACTGATCGTAGTAACTTTAGTTGATTTGCCGCCCTTCTTCGATCCAACCATGGTTTCAAAAGATAAAGCGTTTTTTTTTGGATTTTTTTTATTGTTGAACTATGAAAGGGAATTATGAACACGGCTCCACGGTGGGCGCCAAAATGTTTACACCAAAAATGGTCTAAACACCCAAGGTATTAAGCCGTACTTCAAAAATTTGGTAAGAAATAAATGGAATTGCATTCAATTAGCAATTATAAATGAAAAATGCGAGAAAAGGAAAGTAGACACGAGACTTATAGTGGTTCAGCCGTTATTTAGGCCTACATCCACTGTGAAGATGATTTCAATCTTATGACGAGGATTACAAAATACATCAATTCCCTTTTCACATATCCCTATACTCACACAGTACATCCTCATTTATATATTTCAGATCATGAAATTGTACAAGAGAGTGGTAAAATTTGAGGAGGAGGAGGAGGATGGTTGAATGATCGAGAAAGAGGGTGCTTCCGTCTTCCATGATCATAAGATTGTTTTTGGCGCCATGGCTGAATCAGTGGTTGAAGATAGAATTTGGCAGCACTTTGTGGTCTCAAAGATCTGATCCCCTTTTTGTTGATAGCCATGGTGTATTTATAGGTGAGTTTCCCTTGGGAAATGACCTGAAGTCTGTTTATGCCAGCTATCGATCGCTCATTTTATTAATTACAACCATGCCATTGGCTAGCTATAGCCAGCTGTCCGTGGCTGCATTTAGTTACCGTGTGTGAGCGAATCAATGGCGCGAGCGTCTTGAGTAGTTGTGCGAATCCATAGGAGCGAGCGTCCATGTGAGAATGATTGCTTTGAGACATTTTATAAGGGCGGAATGTGGGACTGGAATCAATTCTTCTTCGTTCCTTGCGCAACCAACCTTCTTGGTTCCAGGGCGCTTGACTTTTTGCTGCTTTTGTATGGTGCTGTTTGTCCCTATGGTTGCACCATACGGTCGCTCCCGCCTATATTGAATGGGCGATTTGCTTTGCTTTTGTGTTTGAGCGGCTTACAGGATATACGACCTTGATCTTTATCGGGCCGCACTTGTCATATCATATCGTGCCATTATCTTTTATCTTACCAGTTGACTTGACTTGCCTTGGGTTTGATATTTGGGTCTTGCTCTGTGCAGTTGCATCCTGTTCTATTGTGAGTCGTTTAAGCGCCTCAGATAACATTATGCACGACCGACTTTGATGGTGCCCGTTCTACATCCTTTGCTCAATGTGCATACGGATTTTTTGAGGAATTAACATTTACATTATAAACGTTCTTTTACATAAAAATGTACTTTTACATTATATACATAATAAATGTTCGATTACATTAAAATGATTCTTTTACATTAAAATGATTCTTATATTTTGTTGACAATTCTATTTCAACAAAATGAATAAAAGTGACAACTTCATTTTGTTAACCATTCTATTTTAACAAAATAAATTAAAATGATAACTTTATTTTATTTACAATTATCTAATTCAACAAAATTGACATTTGTGTTTTAACACAAATCTATTTAATAAAAATGTTATTTTTGTTTTGATACAACTCTGTTTAATAAAAATGTTATTTTTGTTTTGGCTATTTCATTACAACAAAAATGATATTTTAGTTTCAACTATTTTATTTCAACAAAAATGTAAATTTTGTTTTTAATTATTTTATTTCCACAGAAATATCATTTTAATTCTAAAATGCCCTTTTTAATTCTAAAATGTCTTTTTACATTATAATGTTATTTTCATTCTAAAATGTACTTTTTACATTATAATATTATTTCCATTCTAAAATGTTATTTTATTCTAAAATATTGTTTATTATAAAAACATTGTTTATTTCTGAATCGGAATGCGACTCAATCAATTACCATATAATTTCAGTTATATGGATTTCATACACCGCAGGTATACAAAAATAATGATAAACACTCATTTAACAGTTCATTCACATCCATAGTGAAATTTACAACTGTATGAGCATTAAAATAATTAAATATCGCTCATCGGAGATTGTCAATCCATCGATTGCCATATAATTAAATATTGAGATTAGTGTATGTCAAATGTCATCCCAATATCCGTGTGGGGTTTTCAAACAACAACGGTTTATTTTAAACAAATTATTGGTTAATAAATCCAACCAATTTACACTGTTCAAATTATAAATGAATATTTATAACTAAATTTCACTATCCTATTAATATTAACATTATTATTAATATATTAAACATTTCACATCACAAACAACATGCAATATAGTCAATTTAAATCGTCCATGGTTTGTGGACGAGGAAGGTGATCTAACAATACAATTTATAATGATTAACTGATAAAAATCTACACTGACAATTCTATATATTTCAGTTATGAAAATAAATAAATAATTGTGCAGAAATTTTAGTGAGGAGTTCTCACCTTTGGTTTCCACTCTTTCAGTGTGTATTTTCTAAATTTCTGGTACGGTTTGGATTCTGCTTTGTTTCCAGACAGTTCCATCGAAATTTGTTTCACGCGGTTTGTGTTAAAAATCATATTTTAATGTTGTCCTACATATATGGTAAAAATCATGCTCTTATTTACGTTATGTTTATTATATAAAAATCACATTTTTATATTGCGATTTCTATTTTAAAAACAATGTGACTTTTATGTTCAAAACAATGCGATTTTTTATTTTAGAAAACAATGTGATTTTTCTATTAGAAACAATGCAAATTTTCTTTTGGAAACAATGAAATTTTATATTTTATAAACAATGTCATTTTATATTTTAAAAATAATTTCTTTTTATATTTTATAAACAATGTCTTTTTGATAAACAAAACGATGTTCTTTTTGATAAACAAAACGATGTTCTTTTTGATAAAAAACGATGTTCTTTTTTATTTACGAAACAACGTTCTATTTTATCTACTTTATTTACAAAACAATGTTCTATATTTTTTTATTTAGTTAAAATTTAATTTACAGCTTAATTATAAAATTAAATAATTTAATACAATGAAATTAAAAATTTACCTTTTAATTACACACAAAAACGTTGTTGTTCCTTCTGTTGCCCTCATTACTGCCTGAACCCATCGCTTTCTTTTCTGGAAACCCTCGTATGCTCAAAACCGAAGTCACACTAAGCTTCATCGTTTGTTTCACCTGCGCGCGACGATCGAGGACACCGGAGCCAGGTCCAACCATGCCACGCTGCTCGCCTACCCTTGCGGCACCAACACCTCGAGCAAGGTGAAGATCGGTGATCCATCCATCGAGAAAAATGTCTTTGAATCAGATGGGTTTGAGGCCAAAAATTGTGCAATTCACATGATTAAACTTCATCCCCTCCGGATCAAAATAAAGAACTTGATTATCTCTTAAATTTTCCCTTTAAAGTCATGTTTTAATTTCGTGTTAATTGGGAGCAATTAAAGAATCAAAATCGGGAATTTTCATGCGTCCATTTGAGAAGAGGAGCGACTGTATGTATTGTAGTCTATTAGGGTTAGGTATTGCGTATTTATACCGTATTTTTGTTTTATTATAATTATTTAATTTCAATATAACTCTTGTATCGTTCCGGACTCCAAATCAAACCCAAGAGTGTCGCCCCTAGCTATATACCCCTATTCCGGACACAATAGAACATGTTTCGTAACCTAATTCGGCTGTTATGATCAGTTTTTATCAAAATTAAAATATAAAACAATATATATTTAATTTAAACGTACATTTTAAATTACTGGGGCCACATACGGACTCTAAAAATTTCAGAAAAAATATTTCTAGCATTGTTTTGACGATACTGTCCTAACAAAAATGATTTCGTTGAACTCGGAGACCGTTCGAAAAATGGCCATTTTGTGGTCGATCCAAATTGACTGAAACAGTCAAAACACGTTTTCTTCTGCCACGCTCACATATTAATTCAAAAAATTATGAAAATTGGAATCTAGCAATAATTTGACATTCCGGATCCAACAAAAGTGTTTTCATCGAAAATGGAGGTCGTTCGCAAAATGGCTATTTTTAATGGCTATATATTATATAAAATTCCATAGCGACTATTCTAAATTTTAAACTGAACGTAACTTTTTATTCCCGCTATGAAATTTGGATTTTTCAGATTCGTTGGAAAGATATTATTAAACAAATTCTAATATTTTTGATTTCACTAAAATCCGATTTATTTTGAATCATGTACATTCATTTTAAATTTGAAATCAAATTTCAAACTACCGCGCCATTTCTAACAGCTTTTATAATTAAATTAGAAATTTTCATTCTAACTTCGATTTAAATAAATTTTTAGTCGTTATTATTTAAAATAAATTATTTTAAATATTCAAAATCCATTAAAATTGGTAAAATAAAAATTTAAATTTGTTCTAAAAATTCGGGTTGTTACAATCTCCCCCACTTAAATATTTTCGTCCTCGAAAAGGAACGGAGCTGAAAGTTGTTTAACTAATCAACTCAAATTTTATTCTGGCTTTAATTCTCCAACTTTTCAGTTTTTAAGAATTTTCTAATTTCTCAAAAATTTGGCTAACACCCTAAATTTTCAAAAAAAAATCGCCATAACCTCCTTTGTACGGGTTGATATTTAAAACCGCAACTTGCCTCACAGGGCCCTCACCAATCCAAAAGAAAAAGAAAAAGCCAAGCGGCTAGGCAATCGGCTCATAACACGGAACAAAATAATTTTGTTTGGTAACTATTTAATGCTTTGGTTTGCTTCACATGGATTGTTAACTTCCATGCACTATTATCTGAAACCAGCTCTTCATATATGTTCCGATTCCTTAAGTCACTTTTTACTATCTCCTCCCATGTCATTTTTTTTTCAATTTTTCTTTCAAAATGAGAAATATAGTTCTATATCATCTCAAAGGCAAATTCTACTTGGACCAAAGTATATATTAAGTAACCTCCTATGTCTTAAACAAGTTACGGACAAAACTATCTTTTTCATATATTTTTTTTATTTTCAATCTACTACGTAGAGCCACTATGTGGAGCATTTAAGGCAGCATATATGGGCAACGCATAGTATCCTAAAGCTACCACATAAGCACTCTATGTAGGGCCTTTAGTGCACTACACAGTGTTCCTGCAGGCTACCTTGAAGACACCACGTGATCCTACGAAGAGGCGTATTATTTGATTTTTTATCAGACAAAGTCTATTCAGTAAAATATGAGGTTTCTTCATCTCTACGAAATTTTAGGGGGCTACTCAGCAGAAAGTTTACTAGGAATAGAATTCGACCATTTCAGAATAAATTAAAACACTATAAATTTAAGTAATAAGAAGGATGATATAGTAATAACCTTTTAATAAATTTTGTGGGGTGTGTGTAAAGTAAATAATGTGTTGCTAAGTGCATCTCAATTTTTTCTTACTAATACCATTATTAAAAAAAACCATATAATATTAGACCGTACATTAACATCAACCTTTTTAAGAAGTTAATGATACATTATTTTTATTTTTTAACACGGCCTACAACCGCCGACCAACACAGTCTTCCACAGTGATTAACCATCGAACAACGGTTATTTTACTAAAGTCATGTTGCTCAACGGTTGTTCGGCGCACGAAAATAAAAATCGAAATTAACATATTGATATCCCAAAAGATTGGGTATTATAAAGAGTGAACCTACTATTTTATAATATTTTTTTGTCATCATATTAAAAAAAATCAAGGTGCCTTTAGCAGTATGCACTAGGAAAATAGTTGTGTCTATCAGCACCCCAATAATTACTTTTCGCCCCCCGTTAAAAATATTAAATTAATAATTCTGATTTTACCCTTAAATTATTAGTTGTGCATTTTATTAAATGTAATTAATATTTCTATTTTCTTTTCACAGTGACATTGATCGAAATCGACCAACGTTTTAACGGCGAGTAGATTTAATGTAACGACTATGGATTTCGCCTGGACTTAATCGATCGCAAAATCGACCAAGACTGTTCAAAACCCAGATAAGCTAACTCTAGGCATACAACACATCAGAACGAATAACAGAAGACTTTATAAACATCATAATAATGTTACATCAGAGTACAGAATATATCAGAGTACATCGAATAAAATACAGCGGAAGATTAAATTACAATAATTGTAATACTGTGTAGCGGAACTAATAAACTGATACAGCGGAAGTCTATCCATGCTCAAGACACAGCTTTAAACTTCAATCCAGAATCCTTCTCAAAAGATAAATATCTGCAAAGCAAATCACTCGACTGCCCGTGTGGAAAAGAGGACACCCGAGTTTGCAAAGTGAAACAAACTACAGGTCAGCCATGGGACTGGTATGAGAAATCTACTAAACTTATCTAATAATTAGGCTAATCACAGGATCACGCCGCTAAAGCGGAACGGGTTTACTCCATTGGATTGCCAGTGCATAAATAAAGTAAATCGTTAAACAATGCAATGCTTTTTAGAAAAATGAAACCATTATAAGACTCAAGTCCCATCACACAATACAACGCAAACCGGAGGATAGAGTTTTACCTTATAATGGTCAAAAATGCTTGATACGATAAAACGGATTTGATATTATTATAGTGTATATATTTTTCAAAAACACTTCAATCATAATGTATCAATCTTAGATGGCATAGCTACCATATACTATGTCGCCATACTAGTTATACAATCAAAACCGTATGTGTCGTATTGAAAGTTGGATTTCCATCATGAACCAAGGCAAGAGATAGTCCTTATCGAATTCGAGACACTCTAGTCCGTGCCTCAGGATACAGTTGCAACCGCACCTGGATCTTCAGGGCCGGTCATCCGTCGATGATTAGTAATACCTCAACAATACATTTCCCCGCCCTATGGGGCGTAAAATAGAGCCACTAGGGACTCAAATAACCAAGGCGCCTCATTCCATCATCCACATAAGTAAAAAATGTCTGGCCTTGTTAAACACAGACACTACATCTAGCTAGAAAGAAACATATGTCCTCCCTGCATTCCGTACTCCCGTTTCTAATTTATACCGGTGTGTGAGGCTCGTGAAGTAACGCTACACAAAGCTAGGCTAATTAAAGCTGTGCTTTGATCATCTCCCACATGGCTCTGCTTTTCAACAATAAGCCTTGATTATTTGCATCTTAGCATGCCACATTGTCAATCCATATCATATCATTGATTTCAGCCAATATATAACCTCTAAGCTCGTACGTCTCAGACAAAGGTGTTATGCAAGAGAATAAATTATCCGCCATCAATAGATATATATTTAGTAGAGATCAACGAATATAGCATAAAGGAATACAACGTCAGACATACAATCCATTTACAAGTCCGTTCTGAGTCTGAACGAAACCGGAGACACCTTATTCCTCGTCCCATATGTCCAATACAGGAGAGAGGTCCTCGCATATCCATCGATCTCCAAGTACGTCTGGGCTATCACCACTTATTACCTTGTCTTGGGATGCCTCCCAATCAAGATATTAGTAATCACCCAAACGATGTGAAGATCTCCGGTCTTCAACCACCGTCTTCATCTTCGACTCTTGATCGTCGTAGTAATTATTCAGAATGGGTTAAACCCGGTCTTTTTGAATAACTCGCGTATTTTATAATCAATAATAAAATACTATAAAAGCATATCATACGCCTCATTCCAATTCATAATATTCTTTTAAATAAATATTCACATTATTAGGGAAAGGTTCCCATTAATTTTATCAAAGATAAATTCTTTAAATTTATCCTTTTATCTTCATTTTAAAGATTCATCAAAACTCCAATTGGGTTTTAATATCAATAATCATTACTTTATGATTGTTCACTTTAAGAAATAAATCTTGTCTTTAACTGGGTTAAAGAACCAATGTCATTTAAAACACAGTTCACGATAAAACCCAAAATCATTTTCCCTTAAATATGGAATTTTCACAGAAATCAAGTCAATATATAATCGATATAAATTTCCGTATCAGACTAATAATATAAATGGAATAACGGCAAAGCCTTTTAAAATTCCATATATATTAACGGCCCTCATTTACTGAAGCTCATCTCGATTATTATTAAATCGACTTCCATTCAATTCCAATTTAATATATTAAATTGGAAAACTTTACTTGGAAAATCTTAGTTAAATCTAAATAAAAGATTTATACATTCCAAATCATAACTTCACTGTTAATTGGGTTAAAGAACGAATGTCGTTATAAACACAGTTCAAAATAAACCCAAATTACATTTCATTTTATTTCAATTACTGAATATAATTGGAAACTCTACTAATCTTAATTAAAAGATTTATACTTTGCATATGGAGTTTAAGAACAGTGTTATTAAAGGCACCACTCACAACAAACCCAAAATCCATTTTATTTTATTTTATTCCAATTAAATATTAATTAATTGAGGAACTCCATTAAATCTTAATTTAAAGATTTATTCTAGTTAATAACTAGTTCATTTCGATAAAAATATATTTTTATCTTTACAAAATTTGAACTTTTCATCTAATTATTTTTAAAATAATTTATTATGAATTTACATAATTTTTCCATATTTTTAATAATTTTATTAAGGCCTGTACAGTCGGTTTCCAATAATGGCCACTGATCTGCACTTACAGCGACCTTTTCTGAAATTGATTTGGACATAATCCCAAATCCAACCGTTAGATTTCAAAACCCTTACATTCATTGAAAAGCTCTTTTCGGTACGAACCCAACGGTTCCGGTTTTAGGAGAATCCGACGGTCGGATCTCCTGTTACATCAATTTGAAGTTAATGGTCGAAATTCGCGAACGGTCGCTGCGCGGCGCGTTCTATTCAGACCACTATATAAATATATATAATATATCGTCGATTTCTATTTAAAACTTATTTATAGAATATTTATAAATTCGTTTAAAACGATTTTAACTTCATTTCAATTTTAAATAAAAATTGAATATTCTATATTTCTATCATATTAAAATATTTATATTTCAAAATATTAGATTTATAAATCACTTCTTCTTATATTCATTATAAAATGAATAAAATCGATCGGTAAACCCGTTCGGGTTAAAAATAACATTCCTACATAACATGGCTTCATATTTCAATATTTTTTTATTCTTCCTTGAATATTATTCTAAAATATTCATTATTTTAAAATATTCTTTATTTACAAGATTCTTTACTTGAAAATATTCTTTATATTAACATGTGCTTTATTTTGAAATATTCTTTATTCTAAAATATTCTGAATCGGAATGCGACTCAATCAATTACCATATAATTTCAGTTATATGGATTTCATACATCGCATGTATATAACAATAATGGTAAATAATCAATAAACAATCCATTCACATCCAGAGTGAAATTTATAATTGTGTGAGCATTAAAATAAATAAATAACGTTCATCACAGATTGTCAATCCATCGATTGACATACAGCTAAATATTGGGACTAGTGTATGACAAAATCATCCGAATACCCGTGTGGGGTTTTCAAACAACAATAACAATTTAAATAAATCATTGGTTAATAAATTTATGAAATATTTTCACTTTTATTGTAATAGAACATTTCTAATGTAATGACATTTTTAATTAAATGGCCTTTCCTAATGAAAATGGCATGTTTAATCTAAATAAACATTTCTAATAAGAACGACATGTTTTAACAATAATGATATTATTGTTCTAATAAAATCTTTCTAATAAAAATGGCATGTTACATCTAAATAAACATTTTTAACTAAAATGTTGTTTTTAATCTAAATGACACTTCTATTTAAAATGATCTTTTATTCTAATGTACATTTTCTAACAAAATTTTATTTTTATTTCTAATGTACATTTTCTAACAAAATGACATGCTCATTGTAATATAACATTTCTAAATAAAATGACATGTTTCATCTAATATGACATTTCTAAATAAAATGATATATTTTAACTAACATAACATTTCTAAATAAAATGACATGTTTTAACTAATATAACATTTGTAAATAAAATGACATGTTTTAACTAATATAACGTTTCTAAATAAATTGACATGTTTATTTTCAAAATATGTTCTTTAAATAAATGACATGTTTAATTTTCTAAATACATGACATGTTTAATTCTCTAAATACATGACATGTTTAATTCTATAAATAAATGACATGTTTAATCACTAAATAAATAACATGTTCTAAATAAATGGCATATTCTAAATAAAGGACATATTTAAAATAAAGGACATATTTAATTCACAAAATATGTTTTAATCTAAATGACATATTTGTATGACAAATATGTGTTTAATCTAAATGACTTATTTATTGACAAATATGTGTTATAATCTAAATGATATTTTTGTGTAACATAACATGATTCTAAATAAAAGGATATTTTTCTCTAACATACATTTCTCACTAAAAATGATGTTTTTATATTGCATAACATGTTCTAACCAAAATGATATTTTTATTTAGCCAATTCTAATGTGATAAAAAAATGACCTTTTTATTTCAACCTATGATTTTCTAAATAGATGACATTTTTATTTTGACATGACATGATTCTAAGTAAATGACATTTTTAACCAAAATGGCATTTTTATTCTAGCGTAACATTTTTATTCTAGCATAACATTTTTATCTAAAACAGGAAATTTGTGTTAAGCGCTTAATGTTTAGCCCCAATTAATTTGTAGGACATGACTTTTTAAATATTAGTTTACAGGACAAAAATCAAAGCACATGTCTTTTTCTTCTCAAATGACTATTGTAATTTCTGAAATCATGTGTTCGTGAAAATTAGGTCAAAATTAAGCTGTTGTTTATTGTTTAATTAAGTCGCTTATTTGTTTTTCGGAAAAAAATTAGTCGTTAATTTCTTCTTAAATCAAACTCAACTTTAATTTTGGAAATCATTATTCGAATTTCTTTATTTGGATTGGCTAATCGATTTTCTTAGTTGTTAAATTTCTTCTTGGATCATTTGGTAAATCGTTATTCGAATTTGTTCATTTGGATTGGCTAATCGATTTTCTCTGTTTGATTTTTTGTTCTTTGGTGAGTGTTTTAATTTTTTGGGATTTTTAATTGTTAATTCGATGTTTCATGTCGTTGTTGATGCTTTTGTATAATTTTTATTAAGGAACGCATTTTTGATCTATCAGATGAAGTTTTCGTTTGCTATAGTTGGAATAATAAACTATTAAAGGTATTCTTGTGATAAAAGTAGCTATGTGTTTTTAGCCTGGTTGAATCATTAAGTTCTGATTATGATTTTTGTATTTATACTATAACTTCAGATTTGGCTTGAGTAATCAAACAATTTATTTTTTCCTGTTAATTCTGTTTTTACTCACTTTGGTTATGTAGTTGGATCTTAAATATTATTAGTTGACGACGCGTGTTATTTAGGTTTTTGTGATTTGTAAAAGATATTTGATTATATCTTTTTTCAAAAAACAGGAAATAAAAATGTAAGACATTATTTACAGGAAATAATAAGTGGGATGAAAAATGATAAATGATTTCATTGATAACTGCATTTTTATGTTTATTTAGAGAAAATTATAATGAGTAACGTCCTAATGCTCAATTCATTAGCAAAAATACATGATTTTTATTTTCTGCCCTTATAGCGTTGGTTTATTGATTTTGATGAATATTAACAGTATGTGATATTTGATTTTGTATAGTCCTGATAATATTTGTTTTAATAATATAACATATCTTATATGATCTAAAAAGATAAATGATTATATCTTTTTTCATTATGACATAAATTGTATAATGCAAAGATTTTTTTTTTCTTTTTTGTAAATTTCATATGGCCTAATGTAGTTGATTGTATATTATGTTACAGTTTTCTAGTTAACATTAGATATTAGTATATTACAAATTAATTGTTATTTGGAGAATGTTGTTTGTAACTTTTAAGTATGTAAAAAAGATAAAATGATTTATATTTTATATTTTAATTGCAACACAGTTTACATTGGACAATAAGTTAAAAAAATTCCGTATTACAAGACAAGCAGTATATCAGTTTTATATACTATAATTATTAATTGTAAAACAAACCATAAGTATAGCTTTGTATCAGCTGCAAAAACATAAAGATAAATGATTATATATTTTTGGGTAGTGAAGGATAAATTGATATATCAAACAGTGATTTAATTAAATATATTTATACAACTTGAACAAATTAAGGCATTGAATTTATAATGCATTTAGAATATATTGAAACAGTGCAGTTAAACCTTGAAGTATTACCATAATTTTCACAATCCAATGAAATAGACAAACAATAAATATACTAAAACAATTAACAGTCATTAACATTGTATCTAAAAATAGTACAAAAAATAAATCCATCACGTCTACAAAAAATCTTGTGCATTATTCACCATCAAGCATTTTGAACCACAAACAAAGTTGTTATCTTCAGCAGATGACTTATCCTTAATTTTTCCCTCACCCCTTTTTTGCACTTCATAATTATCTGCATCATCTTTAGTGTCGGGGTCGGAGTTGTTGTCCAAATTTGCATATAAGCATTCTTCTGGACGATAGTGGACACATTCATGTAGTTGTGGGGCTGACTGCAGTATTCGCTTCTCTGCTTCAGTGAAATTGATTGTATGAACCTGTTATACAAAATTATTAAAAGGAAATAATTTTAATTTAAATATAGAATAATATTTTTATTTAGCTTTTGGTTAAGAATGCAGGAAGTCAATTAGACTAAGTTTAGATGACCACATGAATAATATAACTTTTTTACAAAAAGATAAACAAATTTATCTTTTAACATAATTTATATGTTAACTCACAATATGATATACATATTTTGTCTTTAACAATGGTTACTTAATCATCTGTTGTCTGTTAATAAAATTATTATCTAAGAATGTAACGATAATATTTTCTAAATATTGCAGTTAATAGTGTAAAATTTTGTTTACTTACAATAGGAGTCCGTGGAGATGTTGTTGTATTTTGCATTGTCTGGATGTGTATATGACAAAAAGAATCTGATTGATTCGTCATATGTGAACACTTCTCTCCTTTAATGTCGATAAAGATACATTGTTGTGTATCTTCAGATGTTGTGTTTTGATTAGCGTAACTAGAATTTTTTTACGCATCCTTCCTGCATTGAAATATCAATTTTGTTAGTAATTCAACAAAACTTCTATAAAAACTTGTATATTCGATTGTTTAAAGACAATAATCATTTAAAATTCAATATTTTTATAGAAAGATAAACTTGTTTATCATTTTAAAACAAATACATTTACATCATCAAAATTATTCATAAAGATAGTTTATATTAATTTTTTTATTTAGTAATTAAAAAATTCTTTAATAAATTGTATATCTGATTGTTTATCACCACAATCACGATCAAAATAAATAAATATATATATTTATTTTAAAATTTTAAATTTGAGAAATCTCACCATGATCGGTTGATTTTAATAAAATTAAACAAGGTTTAATTTTACTAGAAATTCCAACTTCTTCTATTCTTGTCCAGACTGATTCCATTGTGTAGTGTTTGAAATTACAATTCCAACGGTTCGAAAATCGCTCGATTTCAATAAGATCTGAATAAGATATGCCATTTTAAAGATTTATTAACAAATTAAATAATTGTTTTGAATTAATTAATCTATTAACCCATCATTTACCCTTATTCAACCTTTCCGGTTCACGGCATAATCACAAAACCCATAGTCGACTTTGATTTTCACCCATCGCGCCCTCTGTAGGTGATCGGAATTCGATCGCCTCACACCCCTCTGACCGTCTATGTGGCGGCTCCTTCCTCCAAGACTCCTGGTCATCGCGATGGCCCCTGAGTCGCTGGAAACCTCCATGAGCCGACGGACTTCGAGACTCCAAACCAAACAAAGTAGAATATGAAATCCCATCACAACCATACAGATTGAAAGAGAATGGAAATCTCAACGATGTTTGCATAGAAATCAGGATCAAATTCTAAGTGATTTACGAGAGATTGAGGAAATGAACCGGGAGGTTCGTGTCCATTGATAAAGAAGAGGCGGCGGCTACAGAATAGAATTAGGGTTTGGGATGGAATACGTATATTTTTTATTTTATTTTGTTTATTTAATTCTATTTAACTCGTGTATCGTTCTAAACTCCAAATCAAACCCAAAAATTGTCGCCTTTAGCTAAATACCCCCATTACGGACACAATGGAACATGTCTCGTCAGCCCATTCGATCGTCTCAGCCCACTTTTCTTTATTTTAAAATATAAATCATTTAATTATTTAATTTGATCGTCCATTTTAATTTACTGGAGCCACATACTAACTCTAAAAATTCCAGAAAAATTATTCTAGTTATGTTTTGACGATATGGTCCTAACAAAATTAATTTCGTCGAATTTGGAGACCGTTTGAAAAATGGCCATTTTCTGGTCGATCAAATTTGACTGAAATTGACAAACATGTTTTCTTTTGCCACGCTCACATATTAATTCTAAAAATTATGAAAATTGAAACCTAGCAATAATTTGACATTCCGGTTCCAACAAAAGTGGTTTCGTCGAAAACGGAGGTCGTTTGTAAATTGGCTATTTTTAATATTAAAATATATATATAAATTCTATAACGACTATTCTGAAATTTAAACTGGGCATAACTTTTGATTCCCATTATGAAAATTCAATTTTTCGAATTCGTTGGAAAGATATTTATAAATAGATTATAATATTTTTGGTTTCACCAAAATCCGATTTATTTCGAATCCTATACATTCGGTCAAAGTTCTAATTCAAATTTTCAAACTACTGCGCTATTTCTAACTCCTTTTATAATTAAATTAAAAAATTTCGTTCTACCTTCGAGTTAAATAAATTTTTAATCGTAATTATTTAAAATAAATTACTTTAAATATTAAAATTCCATTAAAATTTCTAAAATAAAAATTTTAAATTGGTTCAGAATTTTCGGGTTGTTACAATCTCCCCCACTTAAAAAATTTTCGTCCTCGAAAAGGAACGAAGCTAAAAGTTGTTTAATTAACCAATTAATTCTCGTTCTTTTATTGGTTACAATAATTTTAGTACTTGATTAACTTTTTAAATATATATAACTTTTATATGTTTAAAAATCATAATTTCTAATATCGGATTATATATATAATTACAAATATGTTAATTATAAACTTGTCACTCTCAACTCATTCTAGGAGATTTCTAACCCTATCTCTGATGAGTTTCTCATTCTAGGATACTACTGATCCTATCTCTAATGAGTATTCTTCTATAGGATATTACTAATCCAATCTCTGATGAGTCTTTTGTTCAGTTCTAACGAGTTGTACCCCAAAGATTTGAGCTAACCAGAGCTCTGATACCGACTGTAACGATACGGATATCGCCCGGACTTAATAGATCGCAAAATCGACCAAGATAGTTAAAAACCTAGATATGCTAACTTTGGGCATACAACACATCAGAACAAATAACAGAAGACTTTATAAACATCATAATAATGTTACATCAGAGTACATAATATTTCAGAGTACATCGAATAAAATACAACGGAATATTTAATTACAATAATTGTAATACTGTGCAGCGGAACTAATAAACTGATACAACGGAAGTCTATTCATGCGTTGGACACTACTTTAAGCATCAATCCAGAATCCTGCTCAAAAGATAAATATCTGCAAAGCAAATCACTCGACTGCCGGTGTGGAAAAGAAGGCACCCGAGTTTGCAAAGTGAAACAAACTACAGGTCAATCATGGGATTGGTATGAGAAATCTACTAAATTATCTAATAATAAGGCTAATCACAGGACCACACCGCTAACGCGGAGCGGGTTTACTCCATTGGATTGCCAATGCATAAATAAAGTAAATCTTTAAACAATGCAATGCTTTTTAGAAAAATGAAACCATTATAAGACTCAAGGCCCATCACACAATGCAACGCAAACCGGAGGATTGAGTTTTACCTTATAATAGTCAAAAATGCTTGATACAATAAAACAGATTTGATATTATTATAGTGTATATATTTTTCAAAAACATTTTAATCATAATGTATCAATCATAGACGGCATAACTACCATATACTATGTCGCCATACTAGTTATACAATCAAAATCGTATGGTGTCGTATTGAAAGTTGGATTTCCATCATGAACCAAGGCAAGAGATAGTCCTTACCGAATTCGAGACACTCTAGCCCGTGCCTCAGGATACAGTCGCAACTGCACCTGGATCTTCAGGGCCGGTCATCCGTCGATGATTAGTAATACCTGAACAATACGTTTCCCTGCCCTATGGGGCGTAAAATAGAGCTACCAGGGACTCAAATAACCGAGGCGCCTCATTCCATCATCCACATAAGTAAAAATGTACGACCTTGTTAAACACAAACACCACTTTAAGCTAGAAAGAAACGTATGTCCTCCCTGCAGTCCTTACTCCTGTTTCTGATTCAAACCGGGGTGTGAGGCTCGCGAAGTAACACTACACAAAGCTATGCTAATTAAAGCTGTGCTTTGATCATCAACCACAAGGATCTGCTTTTCAATAATAAGCCTTGATCATTTGCATCTTAGCATGCCACATTGACAATCCATACCATATCATTGATTTCTACCAATATATAACCTCTAAGCTCGTACGTCTCAGAGAAGGGTGTTATGCAAGAGAATAAATTCTCTGCCACCAACAGATATATATTTAGCAGTGATCAACAAATATAGTATAAAGGAAAATACGTCAGACATACCATCCATTTACAAGTCCATTCTGGGTCTGAACGAAACCGGAGGCACCTTATTCCTCATCCCATATGTCCAATACAGAAGAGAGGTCCTCGCGTATCCATCGATCTCCAAGTACGTCTGGACGATCACCACTTATTACCTTATCTTGGGATGTCTCCCAATCAAGACATCGGTAATCACCCAAATGATGTGAAGATCTCCGGTCTTCAACCACCGTCTTCATCTTCGACTCTTGATCGTCGTAGTAATTATTGAGAATGGGTTAAACCCGGTCTTTTTGAATAACTCACGTATTTTATAATCAATAATAAAATACTATAAAATCACATCATACGCCTCATTCCAATTCAGAATATTCTTTTAAATAAATATTCACATTATTAGTGAAAGGTTACCATTAATTTTATCAAAGATAAATTCGTTAAATTTATCCTTTTATCTTCTTTTTAAAGATTCATCAAAACTCCAATTGGGTTTTAATATCAATAATCATTACTTTATGATTGTTCACTTTAAGAAATAAATCTTGTCTTTAACTGGGTTAAAGAACCAATGTCATTTAAAACACAGTTCACGATAAAACCCAAAATCATTTTCCCTTAAATATGGAATTTTCACAGAAATCAAATCAATATATAATCAATATAAATTTCCGTATCAAACTAATAATATAAATGGAATAACGGCAAAGCCTTTTAAAATTCCATATATATTAACGGTCCTCATTCGCAGAAGCTCATCTCGATTATTATTAAATCGACTTCCATTAAATTCCAATTAAATATATTAAATTGGAAAACTTTACTTTGGAAAAACTCCATTAAATCTAAATAAAAGATTTATACAGTCCAAATCATAACTTCATCGTAATTGGGTTAAAGAACGAATGTCGTTAAAAACACAGTTCACAATAAACCCAATTTACATTTCATTTTATTCCAATTACTGAATATAATTGGAAACTCTACTAATATTAATTAAAGGATTTATACTTTTCATATGGGGTTTAAGAACAGTGTTATTAAAGGCACCATTCGCGACAAACCCAAAATCCATTTTATTTTATTTAATTCCAATTAAATATTAATTAATTGAAGAACTCCGTTATATCTTAATTTAAAGATTTGTTCTAGTTAATAACTAGTTCATTTCGATAAAAATATATCTTTATCTTTACAAAATTGGAACTTTTCATATAAATTCTTTTTAAATAATTTATTATGATTTTACATAATTTTTCCATATTTTTAATAATTTTATTAAGACCTGTATAGTCAGTTTCCAATAACGGTCGCCGAACTGCACTAACATCGACCTTTTCTGAAATTGATTTGGACATAATTCCAAATCCAACCGTTAGATTTCAAAACCCGTATATTCAATGAAAAGCTCTTTTCGATACGAACCAAACGGTTCCGGTTTTAGGAGAATCCGACGGTCGGATATCCCGTTACATCAATTTGAAGTTAATGGTCGAAATTCGCGAACGGTCGCTGCGCGGCGCGCTCTATTTAGGCCATTGTATAAATATATATAATATATCGCCGATTTCTATTTAAAACGTATTTATAGAATATTTATAAATTCGCTTAAAACGATTTTGACTTCAATTCAATTTTAAATAAAAATTGAATATTCTATATTTCTATCATATTAAAATATTTATATTTTCAAAATATTAGATTTATAAATCACTTCTTCTTATATTCATTATAAAATGAATAAAATCGATCGATAAACCCGTTTGGGTTAAAAATAGCGTTCCTACATAAAACGGCTTCATATTTCAATATTTTTTTATTCTTCATTGAATATTATTCTAAAATATTCATTATTTTAAAATATTTTTTAATTACAAGATTCTTTACTTGAAAATATTCTTTGTATTAACATGTGTTTTTTTTTGAAATATTCTTTATTCTAAAATATTCTGAATCGGAATGCGACTCTATCAATTACCATATAATTTCAGTTACATGGATTTCATACATCGCATGTATATAAAAATAATGATAAATAATCAATAAACAATCCATTCACATCCAGAGTGAAATTTATAATTGTGTGAGCATTAAAATAAATAAATAACGCTCATCACAGACTGTCAATCCATCGATTGACATACAGCTAAATATTGCGACTAGTGTATGACAAAATCATCCCAATACCCTTGTGGGGGTTTTCAAACAACAACAACAATTTAAATAAATCATTGGTTAATAAATTTAACTAATTATAATTCGGTATGAAATATTTTCATTTTTATTCTAATATAACATTTCTAATGTAATAACATTTTTAATTAAATGGCCTTTCCTAATGAAAATGGCATGTTTAATCTAAATAAACATTTCTAATAAAAACGACATGTTTTAATAATAATGATATTATTGTTCTAATAAAATCTTTCTAATAAAAATGGCATGTTACATCTAAATAAACATTTTTAACTAAAATGTTGTTTTTAATCTAAATGACACTTCTATCTAAAATGATCTTTTATTCTAATGTATATTTTCTAACAAAATGTTCTTTTTATTTCTAATGTACATTTTCTAACAAAATGACATGTTTATTATAATATAACATTTCTAAATAAAATGACATGTTTCATCTAATATGACATTTCTATATAAAATGACATGTTTTAACTAATATAACATTTCTAAATAAAATGACATGCTTTAACTAATATAACATTTCAAAATAAAATGACATGTTTTAACTAATATAACATTTCTAAATAAAATGACATGTTTATTTTCAAAATATGTTCTTTAAATAATTGACATGTTAAATTTTCTAAATACATGACATGTTTAATTCTCTAAATACATGACATGTTTAATTCTCTAAATAAATGACATGTTTAATCACTAAATAAATAACATGTTCTAAATAAATGACATATTCTAAATAAAGGACATATTTAAAATAAAGGACATATTTAATTCACAAAATATGTTTTAATCTAAATGACATATTTATATGACAAATACATGTTTAATCTAAATGACATATTTATTGACAAATATGTGTTATAATCTAAATGATATTTTTGTATAACATAACATGATTCTAAATAACAGGATATTTTTCTCTAACATACATTTCTCACTAAAAATGATGTTTTTATATTGCATAACATGTTCTAACCAAAATGATATTTTTATTTGGCCAATTCTAATGTGATAAAAAATGAACTTTTTATTTCAACCTATCATTTACTAAATAGATGACATTTTTATTTTGTCATGACATGATTATAAGTAAATGACATTTTTAACCAAATGGCATTTTTATTCTAACGTAATAATTTTATTCTAGCATAACATTTTTATCTAAAATGGCATCTTTATTCTAGTGTAACATTTTAACTAAAATGGCATCTTTATTCTAGCGTAACTTTTTAACTAAAATGGCATCTTTGTTCTAGTGTAACATTTTAACTAAAATGACATTTTAATCTAACTTGACCTTTATAACTAAAATGACATTTTAATCTAACTTAACCTTTATAACTAAAATGATATTTCTATTTTAATAAGAACATACAATTCAACAGATCATCACAACCATCATAAATCAGTCAATCTGTCTAAATTTTAAACAACACACAAATGTGTTTTATAGAGCATGCATATGTTTATCACCACAATCACGATCAAAATAAATATATATATTTATTTTAAAATTTTAAATTTGAGAAATCTCACCTTGATCGGTTGATTTTAATAAAATTAAACAGGGTTTAATTTTACTAGAAATTCCAACTTCTTCTGTTCTTGTCCAGACTGATTCCATTGTGTAGTGTTTGAAATTACAATTCCAACGGTTCGAAAATCGCTCGATTTCGATAAGATCTGAATAAGATATGCCATTTTAAAGATTTATTAACTAATTGAATAATTATTTTAAATTAATTAGTCTATTAACCCATCATTTACCCTTATTCAACCTTTTCAGTTCACGGCATAATCACAAAACCCATAGCGATTTTGATTTTCACCCATCGTGCCCCCTGTACGTGATTGGAATTCGATCGCCTCGCACCCCTCTGACCGTATACGCGGCGGCTCCTTCTTCCGAGGCTCCTGGTCATCGCGATGGCCCCTGCGTCGCTGGAAATCTCCATGAACCGACGGACTTTCGAGACTCCAAACCAAACAAAGTAGAATACGAAATCCCATCACAACCATACGGATTGAAAGAGAATGGAAATCTCAACGATGTTTGCATAGAAATCAGGATCAAATTCTAAGTGATTTACAAGAGATTGAGGAAATGAATTGGGAGGTTCGTGGCCATTGATAAAGAAGAGGCGGTGGCTACAGAATAGAATTAGGGTTTGGGATGGAATACGTGTATTTTTATTTTTATTTTATTTATTTAATTATATTTAACTCGTGTATCGTTCTGATCTCCAAATCAAATCCAACAAGTGTCGCCCCCAGCTAAATACCCCCATTCCGGACACAATGGAACATGTCTCGTCATCCCATTTGATCGTCTCAGCCCACTTTTCTTTATTTTAAAATATAAATCATTTAATTATTTAATTTGATCGTCCATTTTAATTTACCGGGGCCACATACTAACTCTAAAAATTCCAGAAAAATTATTCTAGTTATGTTTTGACGATACGGTCCTAACAAAATTAATTTCGTCAAATTTGGAGACCGTTTGAAAATGGTCATTTTTTGGTAGAATAAATTTGACTGAAATTGACAAAACAGGTTTTCTTTTGCCACACTCACATATTAATTCTAAAAATTATGAAAATTGAAACCTAGTAATAATTTGACATTCCGGTTCCAACAAAAGTGGTTTCGTCGAAAACGGAGATCGTTGGTAAATTGGTTATTTTTAACATTAAAATATATATATATATTCTATAGCGACTATTCTGAAATTTAAACTGGGCATAACTTTTGATTTCCGCTATGAAATTTCAATTTTTCGGATTCGTTGGAAAGATATTTATAAATAGATTATAATATTTTTGGTTTCACGAATAAGATATGCCATTTTAAAGATTTATTAACTAATTAAATAATTATTTGAAATTAATTAGTCTATTAACCCATCATTTACCCTTATTCAACCTTTCCAGTTCACAGCATAATCACAAAACCCATAGCGATTTTGATTTTCACCCATCGCGCCCCCTGTACGTGATTGGAATTCGATCGCCTCGCACCCCTCTGACCGTCTACGTGGCGGCTCCTTCCTCTGAGACTCCTGGTCATCGTGATGGCCCCTGCGTCGCTGGAAACCTCCATGAACCGACGGACTTCGAGACTCCAAACCAAACAAAGTAGAATACGAAATCCCATGACAACCATACGGATTGAAAGAGAATGGAAATCTCAACGATGTTTGCATAGAAATCAGGATCAAATTCTAAGTGATTTGCAAGAGATTGAGGAAATGAATTGGGACGTTCGTGGCCATTGATAAAGAAGAGGCGGCGGCTACAGAATAGAATTTGGGTTTGGGATGGAATACGTGTATTTTTATTTTTATTTTATTTATTTTATTCTATTTGACTCGTGTATCGTTCTGATCTCCAAATCAAATCCAACAAGTGTCACCCCTAGCTAAATACCCCCATTCCGGACACAATGGAACATGTCTCGTCAGCTCCACTTTTCTTTATTTTAAAATATAAACCATTTAATTATTTAATTTGATCATCCATTTTAATTTACCGGGGCCACATACTAACTCTAAAAATTCCAGAAAAATTATTCTAGTAATGTTTTGACGATATGGTCCTAACAAAATTAATTTCGTCGAATTTGGAGACCGTTTGAAAATGGCCATTTTCTGGTCGATCAAATTTGACTGAAATTGACAAAACACGTTTTCTTTTGCCACGCTCACATATTAATTCTAAAAATTATGAAAATTGAAACCTAGTAATAATTTGACATTCCGGTTCCAACAAAAGTGGTTTCGTCGAAAACGGAGATCTTTGGTAAATTGGTTATTTTTAACATTAAAATATATATATATATATATATATATTCTATAGCGATTATTCTGAAATTTAAACTGGGCATAACTTTTGATTTCCACTATGAAATTTCAATTTTTCGGATTCGTTGGAAAGATATTTATAAATAGATTATAATATTTTTGGTTTCACCAAAATCCAATTTAGATTCGGTCAAAGTTCAAATTCAAAATTTCAAACTACCGCGCTCTTTCTAACTCCTTTTATAATTAAATTAAATTTTTTCATTCTACCTTCGACTTTTTATTTGATTGGTTATTTTAAACCTTTTTTTATATATATATATATTATTATCATCATTATTAAATTTATTTTATTTTAATTTTGGGTTCCATATCTAGCCAACCCCAACTTGTTTGGGATATATGGCTTTGTTGTTGTTGTTGTTGTTGTTGTTGTATTCTACCTTCGAGTTAAATAAAATTTTAATCGTAATTATTTAAAATAAATTATTTTAAATATTAAAATTCCATTTAAATTTCTAAAATAAAAATTTTTAATTGGTTCAGAATTTCCGGGTTGTTACATTTAATCAACCTGATCCTCGAATGCAACTCAACAAAATCGTTGTTCAATTTTTGAAAACTATTATGATGCCGTTGTTTTGATATATTTCCGTATATTTTTGTTCATGTTGTTTGAATTTTTTTTATTGTAGATAGTAAATTGGAAAGTGGCTAAAGTTTTGATGGAGAAACGAAAAAACTGTAAAATAAAGTAATGAAAAGAAAATAAATAGAGATTTGAAAAAAAAAAAAAAAAAAAAAAAAAAAAAAAAAAAAAAAAAAAAAGAAGGAGGATAGTTAAGGACTAAACGGGTGAAAAAGGAAAAAATCCAAGGAGTTCCACAACCGACTAAACCCTGCACCCGCCAGAACCTTCTACACCTTTCAAGTTCACCTTCCGTTCCCATCCATACGACTTTCTCCGCCAATTACGTCATACATGACGTCACCGTGCAGTCTATATAACCGGCGCCAATCCTCAATCCACTGAAGTGATCGTACAAAAAGAATCAAAGATTACAGCAACCAAATCTCAATCAACAATGGCTGCCGAAAAGGGAATTACTCTCCTCGATTTCTGGGTCAGTCCATTTGGCCAAAGATGCCGGATCGCCCTCTTAGAAAAAGGAATCGAGTACGAGTATCGAGAAGAAAACCTGGCTGATAAAAGCCCTCTTCTGCTCAATTCCAATCCTGTATACAAAAAGATTCCGGTTCTGATCCACGACGGAAAACCAATTTGCGAATCTCTCATAATCGTGCATTACATTGATGAAGTTTGGAGTCAAAAGGCAAAATTGCTGCCTGAAGATGCATACGCTCGGTCTCAAGCGCGATTCTGGGCTGATTTCATTGACAAGAAGGTAAATTTAGTCTTTTGCATTGTTTACTCGATTCCAGCTATCAGTACCAACGTATTCATTACTGTTTGATTCATGTTTCTAGATATATGATTGTGGAACCAGACTGTGGAAGCTGAAAGGAGAAGGCCAGGAAGAAGCGAAGAAGGAATTCATAGACATACTGAAAACTCTAGAGAAGGAGCTTGGAGACAAGAAATTCTTCCACGGTGATACGTTTGGATATGTTGATATCGCCCTCGTGCCATTTACTGCATGGTTTTATGCATATGAGACGTCTGCAGACTTCAGTGTGGAGAAGGAAGTTCCGAAATTGGTGGAGTGGGGAAAAAGATGCATGGAGAGGGAAAGTGTTGCAAAATCTCTTCACGATCCGAAGAAGGTGTACGAGTTTGTATGCATGTTGAAGAAGAAATTTGGCATTGAGTGAAGTGTCTCCGGATATGGTATGATGAGAGTCTTTAAGAGTTCAGGTCCTGTTTATTTATGGTTTTTAATTTTGGTCTACTCTCAATGTTTCTGACCTGTTCCTTGATAGGGTAACTATCATTTTTCATGTAATGTTATCGTATACGTATGAATAAAATGGTTTCATTGTGTGTCACTTGGGGAAACGTTGGTTGATTTTATTGTAGTTTTGTTCAATCCAAAGATACATGCTTGAGATAAAGTTTAAGCTAGTTAAAAGAATGAACAAGTTCCAGTGGTTATGTTTCTGAGCTGAAAAAACAGTAACAAATTTATGTTCAGATTCTTTTGGATCCATTTCGACCAAAGCCAAAGAATCTATTATAAAGGCACTCAGTTGGTTAATGTCCTTGTAACCAAATGGAATATTTTTTAATTGCATGGAAACCTAACTTAATACCGTTTCATTAATGGACCGTTTATATTATTATTCTAGAATAAACCAAATAAGGTTGTTCATTTCTTGAAGAACACGGTTTGCTGTTTAACATTAGAAAATATTTTGAAGCACAAATTTCAGGCGTAGGTATATGCTATACATATATTTGAAATTCATAATAGATATTTACCTATTTTAACTTGTTGTTTGTATATACCAACAATATGTAGGTTTTTTTCCCATAAGATCGGCATGTTAGTCTAGAAACAGCGTGTAAGCACAATAATCGATTTAGTTGTTCTTTATACAAGACATGTATCTGTCATATTCCTTGAAATAGGCAAGCAAGTATGCTTCCCAGTCACCAAAAAGTTAAACCCTTCCCAGTCACCAAAGTCGAAATAAAAAAATCCCTGATCGTCTCCTTCAAGGAAAACGGAGCTGTCAACAAAGAAATGATTCCAGCGCAACGCAATCGAACAGAGTAGTACAACTGGTCACCGTCAGCGGCAAAAAGCTGTCAAAAGTTAAACTCCTCGGCTATAATAAGAACACAAGAAAAAACGGTTCAGCAACAAGCGGTACACGGAGATAAACGGGAGTTACAAAAGGTACGTCTTTAAAGTACTGAAACAGACGCATCCAGAGTTGGGCCTTTCCACGAAGGCAATGACGATAATGGACGACCTGATGAATGACATGTTTGAGAGGATTGCAGGGGAGACGGCAAAGCTTACGAAGCACGCGGGCAAGAACACATTGTCTGCCAGGGAGATTGATTGAGGCGACGGTCAAGCTGTTGATGCCCGGTCAGCTGGGTGAGTTTGCTACTTTCGAAGGCCATGCAAAACAACAAAAAGCATCAAACGGAAAGCATGCACGAAAGAAAGAGCTAAGCATCGCCCTTAACAGCTTTAACATTCTTAGAAACAGGCCTGAAAGCATCAAACGGAAAGCATGCACGAAAGAAAGAGCTAAGCATCGCCTTTAACAGCTTTAACATCCTCTCAAACATGTCATTCATCAGGTCGTCCATTATCGTCATTGTCGTCGTGGAAAGGCCCAGCTCTGGATGCGTCTGTTTCAGTACTTTGAAGACGTACCTTTTGTAACTCCCATTATCTCCGTGTATCGCTTGTTGAACCGTTTTTTCTTCAACTTCTTTTGCTTAAACTCATGTTTTCCTTGAAGGAGATGATCAGGAATTTTTTTATTTCAACTTTGGTGACTGGGAAGGGTTTAACTTTTTGGTTTAAGTAAATGAACAAGTTCAATTTAAATAATGACTTCCAAATTATACTACTAATGCTCTCTTACCAGCTTTGTCATCCCTGAGTGCCTTTATAATAGATTCTTTAGCTTTGGTCGAAATGCATCCAAAAGAATCTGAACATAAATTATTTGAATGTGTTTTCTGGAACATATGCATGCTGGCTATGAACCATCAAAGTAATTTGTTACTGTCTTGTCAGCTCTTCCTTGTGTTGAGTCTACATACATAACATAAAACAACACATAATATATTTGTACTGAAGTCTGCAACTTCAAAGGCCAAACAATCACGAGTCGCACGACAAAATTGTAAGTTGTTGGCAGATGTTGACAAATAATTAATTTTAGTGTCAGTCATTCAAGATAATTGTATGAAGATAGAAAATCGCATGAATATAGGTTTGTCTCATATTTATTGTTGAAAAACTCTACTGTTGCAGGTCATGAGACACACTAAAATACACTAAAATATGCTAATGCAGGCCCGGCCCTAGGGCAAGGCCGCCTTAGGGCAACCCACACAAGGCGGGCAACCAAAATTTAATTTTGTTCTAAATAACTTGTTTAATTTACGTCAAAGGGTAGCAATTACTGGTGGAGAGCTTGGGTAAGTGGTAGGTTGTTGATTTCGCTAGTTTGAGTTCTAAGGTTCGAGCGTGGTTGGCGATGATATTTTTGCCCTACCACTTCTGTGCTGGTTTTCCTCTCAAACTTTCCTTGGGCAACCCAAAGCCCTGGACCGGCTCTGCATCTAAGCATCCTTATATAATATTAGGGCGTTGTTGAAGGAATTTGGTTGAGAAAAGCATAACTATAGGGGAGGGTGCTCCAACTAGAGTTACGTTGTTACAGGAGAATATATGATAAGGGAATTCAAATCAAGAAATTTATTGTGTTGCCCGTATATTTGAATCAAGTTCTCCAGTGAATTCAAATTCAATTTAGACCCTATTATAAACTGGAAAAAAAACTGATCGATATTCCTCATGAATAGCAAAATCTACTATGATAACCTAAAAAATCATTCCTGTACTATAGTCTACAGAGTAACATTGAAGTAGTGGAATAGGAAAAACTAATTGAAAGTCAAAAATTTAGATTTATTCAGGCTTGGCCATGAAGAAAAACATGAAATAGTGGGGTTATACCCAAAAAATAGGCACAAGGATGCGAATAGCATAATGAAATGGCATCATATACCGTTCAAAGCTTTTGTGCACAAACATATGTTCAATGTTTATAGGAGACATAATTTATTGAAATCCTTCATTGAAAGTAGATGCTTCACGACATCAACGTTGTAAAATGGAAAACATTCAAAAACTTTTTTATGCCTCATTGGTGGTAATATTTTTACTCGTCGGTTATAATGTCATATATTAGAAATGATGGAGCCTTCCATACTATAACAAAACCAGTTGACAATGTGAGACAATTCCAACACGTTCTCGCATGTGTTAGGCATACATAAGCCTAGCACGTGGATGAATGGGATGACGTTGAACAAACGCGAACCTGCTCCGATACCATATTAGGAATGATGGAGTCCCCCATATTATCACAAAACCAATTGGCAATGTGAAGGAGGAACTACTTATATTTTAAGAGTGATTGGGTAACAAATTTATTTTAAGAGTGATTTGG
Source organism: Allium sativum (assembly GCA_030737875.1). Taxonomy (NCBI): domain Eukaryota; kingdom Viridiplantae; phylum Streptophyta; class Magnoliopsida; order Asparagales; family Amaryllidaceae; genus Allium; species Allium sativum. The sequence continues at coordinate 56,781,674 of CM060920.1, read as the reverse complement.
TAACAAATTTCTTGATGTGGGACAATTCTAACATCATATCTATGCCAAACTGGTGATAGTAACAAAACACCGAATCTGATCAGTTAAAATAGTCAAATGAAGAGTGATAAGTTAAAATAGTCAAATGAAGAGTGAGCGTTCAAGAGAGAACCGTCTTCTTTGCAGTGAAGAAGAAAATAACATTTAATGCAAAAATAACCAGGGCTTTTCTCAACGCAGTTGTCATCAGTTGTCATCTCGGCTGAAATAAATACCTTGTAGACTGTACATACTTTGGCCGGTGTTTCCTTTCATACGTAAGAAGCGGGTTGTCGCTTGATTCTGCTCACCCTCAGGGTCAGCTAGTCTCATGTGTCGTATCACCATTAGATGCTTGCAGTTTATATCATGCCAAAATTAATCACATGTGCTGGTTTAAAATCATATGTTAAGCCATGTTTAATGTGTGATTCATCACTAAAATGCTCTTGCTGATCTAACCTTCCGATGTTTTGATCTGAAGGCATTACTAAATTGCAAGAAAAAAAATCATCATTTCTTTTCTTTCCTTTTTCAACAATAATATTCTGGTTTTTTTAAAGAGTTTACAGTAATAAAATGCACTTTTGTGAAGTGTGGTTGCTTAAGAAAAAGAATGGATAAGAGAGATGATTGTGATAAATGAAATACCATAAAACAATAAGCAGAAATCTAGTTTCACGCTTTGTTTTCAGAATTGATATGTGAAAATCCTACTGAAAATTACTAGTGTGAACTCGTGTTTTGCACACGGTAATAACAAAAATATTTTAATTACATATGGTTGCTGATCAGTTGGTTAATGTCCCTTATAACCGAATGGAATTTTTTTAATTGCGTGGAAACCTAACTTAATACCGTTTCATTAATGGGTCGTTTATTATTATTCTAGAATAAACTAAATAAGGTTCATTTCTTGAAGAACACGGTTTGCTGTTTAACATTAGAAAATATTTTGAAGCACAAATTTCAGGCGTAGGTATATGCTATACATATATTTGAAATTCATAATAGATATTTACCTATTTTAGCATGTTTTTTGTATATACCAACAATATGTAGGTTTTTTCCCCATAAAATCGGCATGTTAGTCTAGAAACAGCTTGTAAGCACAATAATCGATTTAGTTGTTCTTTTTACAAGACAAGTACCTGTCATATTCCTTGAAATAGGCAAGCAAGTATGCTTCATTTACATTTGCAAGGGCAATGCAACTACTATACTTCAAAATGAATGTTGGAGTATGCAAAGGAATTTCTCAAAACCCATATTTAAATGTCAATTACAACTAAGCGAGCCTTTTTTAGGGGAAAGTAATACAATACAATCTTACTAGTTCAATACGCCTCATAGCGTACGAAGCATGAGTGCAAGTGAATAAGGTAAAAATACCTGACCGTCTCCAAAGTTAAAACCAAAAAGTTAAACCCTTTCCAATCACCAAAGTTGAAATAAAAAAATCCCTGACCGTCTCCTTCAAGGAAGGCGGAGCTATCAACAAAGAAATGATTACAGCGCAACCGAACAAAGTAGTACAACTGGCAACCGAACAAAGTAGAACAACTGGCGACGATCGCCATCAACGGCAAAAAGGCGTCAAAAGTCGAGCTCCTCGTGACAAACTCCTCGGTTATAATAAGAACACAAGGGAAACCGACATGCAGCAACTTAAGCAGAAGTTGAAGAAAAAATGATTCATCAACAAGCGGTACACGGAGATAAACAGGAGTTACAAAAGGTACGTCTTCAAAGTACCGAAACAGACGCATCCAGAGCTGAGTCCTTTCACGAAGGCAATGAGGATAATGGACGAACTGATGAATGACATGTTTGAGAGGATTGCAGGGGAGGCGGCTGAGCTTACGAAGCACGTGGGCAAGAACATGTTGGCTGTCAGGGAGATTGAGGTGGCGGTCAAGCTGTTGCTGTCCGGTTAGCTGGCTGAGTTTGCTGCTTTCGAAGGCCTGGAGGCTGTTTCTAAGTATGTTAAAGCTGTTAAGGGCGATGCTTAGCTCTTTCTTGGTACATGCAAAACAACAAGAAGCAGCAAGAAGAAAGAGCTAAGCATCGCTCTTAACAGCTTCAACATTCTTAGAAACAACCTCCAGACCTTCGGAAGCAACAAAATCAGGCAGCTGACAGGGCAACAGTAGCTTGACCGCCGCCTCAATCTCCCTGGCAGACAACGTGTTCTTGCCCCCGTGCTTCGTAAGCTCAGCCGCCTCCCCTGCAATCCTCTCAAACATGTCATTCATCAGGTCGTCCGTTATCGTCATTGCCTTCGTGGAAAGGCCCAACTCTGGATGCGTCTGTTTCGGTACTTTGAAGACGTACCTTTTGTAACTCCTGTTTATCTCTGTGTACCGCTTGTTGTTGAACCGTTTTTTCTTCAACTTCTTTTACTTAAGCTGCTGCGTATCGGTTTTCCTTGTGTTCTTACTATAGCCGAGGAGTTTGATTTTTGACAGCTTTTTGCTGCTGATGGTGACCGTTGCCAGTTGTACTACTTCGTTCGGTTGTGCTGGAATCATTTCTTTGTTGACAGTTCCTGTTTTCCTTGAAGGAGATGATCAGGAATTTTTTTATTTCAACTTTGGTGACTGGGATGGGTTTAACTTTTTGGTTGAAGTAAATGAACAAGGTCAATTTAAATAATGATTACCAAATTATACTACTAACGCTCTCTTACCAACTTTGTCATCCCTGAGTGCCTTTATAATAGATTCCTTAACTTTGGTCGAAATGCATCCAAAAGAATCTGAACATAAATTATTTGAATGTGTTTTCTGGAACATATGCATGCTGGCTAAGGACCATCAAAGTAATTTGTTACTGTTTTTTCAGCTCTTCCTTGTGTTGAGGCTACATACATAACATAAAACAACACATAATATATTTATACTGAAGTCTGCAACTTCAAAGGCCAAACAATCACGAGTCGCACGACAAAATTGTAAGTTGTTGGCAGATGTTGACAAATAATTAATTTTAGTGTCAGTCATTCAAGATAATTGTATGAAGATACAAAATCGCATGAATATAGGTTAGTCTCATGTTTATTGTTGAAAAACTCTACTGTTGCATGTCATGAGACACACTAAAATATGCATCTAAGCAGGCCCGGCCCTAGGGCAAGGCCGCCTTGGGGCAACCCACACAAGGCAGGCAACCAAAATTTAATTTTGTTCTAAATAACCTGTTTAATTTACATCAAAGGGTGGCAATTACTGGTGGAGAGCTTGGGTAAGTGGTAGGTTTGTTGATTTCGCTAGGTTGAGTTCTAAGGTTAATGATATTTTTGCCCTACCACTTTTGTACTGGTTTTCCTCTCAAACTTGCCTTGGGCAATCCAAAGCCCTGGACCGGCTCTGCATCTAAGCATCCTTATATAATGTAAGGGCGTAGTTGGAAGGAATTTAGTTAAGAAATGCATAACCATAAGGGAGGGTGCTCCAACTAGAGTTACATTGTTATGGGAGAATATATGATAAGGGAATTCAAATCAAGAAATTTATTGTGTTGCCCATGTTTTTGAATCATGTCCAGCAGTGAATTCAAATTCAGTCGACACCCTATTGTAAACTGAAAAGAAAACTGCGATATTCCTCATGAATAACAAAATCTATTATGATAACCTGAAAAATCATTCCTGTAATATAGTCTACAGAGTAACATTGAAGCAGTGGAATAGGAAAAACTTATCGAAGTCAAAAATTTGGATTTATTCGAGCTTGCCCATGAAGAAAAACATGAAATTGTGGGGTTATACCAAAAAAATAGGCACAAGGAAAAAGTTATATGCAAATAGCATAATGAAATGGCATCATATACTGTTCAAAACTTTTTTTTGTGCACAAACATATGTTTAATGTTTATAGGAGACATAATTTATTGAAATCCTTCACTTCAAGTAGATGCTTCACGACATCAACGTTGTAAAATGGAAAATAATCAAAAGCTCTTATATGCCTCATTGGTGGTAATATCTTTACTCATCAATTATAATGTCATATCTATGCCAAACTGATGACAGTAACCAAATACCCAATTTGATCAGTTGTTAAAATAATCAAATGGCGAGTAAGGGTACAAGAGAGAACCGTCTTCTTTGCAGTGAAGAAGAAAATAACATTTAATGCAAAAATAACCAAGGCTTTTCTCAACGCAGTCGTCATCTATTGTCATCTCGGCTGAAAGAAATTCCTTGTAGACTGTACATACTTTGGCTGGTGTTTCCTTTCATACGTTAGAAGCGGGTTGTCCACTTGATTTTGCTCATTCTGAGGGTCATCTAGTCTCGTGTCTCGTATCACCATTAGATGCTTGCAGTTGCTCTGTATATCATGCCAAAATTAATCACATGTGCTGGTTTAAAATCATATGTTAAGTCATGTTTAATGTGTGATTCATCACTAAAATGCTCTTGCTGATCTAGCCTTCTGAAGTTTTGATCTGAAGGCATTACTAAAATGCAAGAAAAAAATCATCATTTTTCTTCTTTCCTTTTTCAACAATGATATTCTGGTTTATTTAAAGATTATATAGTAATAAAATGCACTTTTGTAAAGTGTGGTTGTTAAAGAAAAAGAAAATGGATAAGAGAGATGATTGTGATAAATGAAATACCATAAAACAATAGGCAGAAATCTAGTTTCACGCTTTGTTTTCAGAAATAATATGTGAAAAGCCCTACTGAAAATTAACAGTGTGAACCTTTATTTTGCACACGGTGATGACAAAAATATTTTAATTGCATATGGTTGTTGTTCGGTTGGTTAATGTCCCTTATAACCAAATGGAATATTTTTTAATTGCATGGAAACCTAACTTAATACCGTTTCTTCAATGGGCTGTTTATGTTAATATTCTAGAATAAGCCAAATAAGGTTGTTCATTTCTTGAAAAACACGGTTTGCTGTTTAACATTAGAAAATATTTTGAAGCGCAAATTTCGGGGGTAGGTATTTGCTATACATATATTTGAAATTCATAATAGATATTTACATATTTTAACGCATTGTTTGTATATACCAACAATATACAGGCTTTTCTCCATAAATCCTGCATGTTAGTCTAGAAACAACGTGTAAGCACACAATGATGGATTTAATTGTTTTTTTTCTAGAAGAGACGGGCACTTATTTTATATAGGATTTTTTTTCGATTCGACCACCTTTTATGAACTTATAACACTTTTAGTCTAAGTTTCAAAACTTATTACAACCATAGTCTGGTTTATGTTACATCAGCTTAAAACTATTATTAGCATAAACGGCATTTGAGATGACGCTAACCGCGGCATCCTAAATAACGCTCAGACGTGAGTTATATGCATCATCTCAAATAACGCTCCATGCGTCATCTCAAATGCCGCTAGTGTTAATAACGGTTTTGAGCTGATGTGACATAAACCAGGCTACGGCCGTAATAAGTTTTGGAACTAGGCTAAAAGTGTTATAAGTTCATAAAAGCTCGCCGAATCAAAAAAAAATTCCGGAGTACAAATACAGACAGAGCTGACACAAATAATATACTAAATCAGCTCCGTCCTTAACAGCTACCCCAAAACACCAAACACTGAAGAACCACAAACAAGCCCAGAGAAAACAACATCACACGACATACTAAAAAACCAAAAAAAGAAACACAAAGCGGCCCACAGTACAAAGCCCATAACAAGAGCAGCCCAACGAAATCCAAAACGAACCACCAAAGAGGCAAATTCAAAAGGCAGGTTATAAACAAGGAAGCACTAGCAAAGAGCCATGCACCAAATATGAGGATTTGAAGCACTCAACATGCAACAAACCAGGAACTTCAGAGGACAAGGAGAAGAGAAACATCAACTTCTACAGAACTCCAAAAGAAAACTCCAAGCAGATTAAACAAGACAAGCATAAACATAAACACAGAGAGCACCAACAAGCTCTCCAGCTTATGAGAAAAACCACTATAAATCTTCCACAACAAAAACATGAGGATAACCAGTAAAAGCACCAACCGATCTCCAAAACAAAACTTGAAAAAACTGACAGCAAGCACTAAACTTCCAACAAAGCAGAACAAGACCATCAGCAGGAAGAAAAGACTTCACAAGCAAGAAAAAAGAAAAGACTGCACACCAACAACAGCTAATCATTTCTTGGAAATTCCTCTACACATAACACCACTAGTGTTACCCCCTTCTTCCTTCTACACATAACACCACTAGTGTCGCGAAATTGGGAGCAATCCCCACTTTTGAACGTGAATTCGCGCTGCAGCAGCGTGAGAAGCCGTGTGAGTTCAGCGTTCAAGTTGGGATTCCTCCCACTTTTTTTTTTGAGTGGCGATCTTAAACGACAAACTGATTGCCGTTTAAGACAAAAACAACAAAAATAATGACGTTAAATGGCAAAGTGTTTGCCATTCAGTTTACTCTAGTTAAAAAAAAAGGATAAATGCTCCCCACTGACTGCTGGATGAGTGGGGCATAACCACACTTTTATTTTGCTCTCCTTCTCCTCAAACTTACTTACTGCTGTAAGTGCTCTTGCTCCCTTCTTCCTTCGACTTTTTAGATTCGGACCTTGATTGAAACTGTGAAATCAGCTTAGTCCATTCCGAATTATCTCAACTAGTGGTTCATCAAACGCCCATTGTCCTGTTCCTTTGAATTTCCCTGATTTGACATTAATCCTTCTCCTTTTGAAACTACTTGATGAGCTATCTGATTCTTCCATTAGAGAATCATTAACAATGTTTGTATCCGTCATATTCCTTGAAATAGGCAAGCAAGTATGCTTCATTTACATCTGCAAGGGCAATGCAATTACTAGACTTCAAAATGACTGTTGAAGTATGCAAAGTAATTTCTCAAAACCCATATTTAAATGTCAATTACAGCTATGGATATGCGAGCCCTTTTTAAGGGAAAGTAATACAATACAATCTTACTAGTTCAATACGCCTCACAGCGTAAGAAGCATGAGTGCAAGTGAATAAGGTAAAAATACCTTATGTCCAATGTGTGGAACAGACTGAATCAGAACATAATGAAACACGACCAGTAAAACAGAAGATAACATAAAAATGCAAGGTTCATTGGTAGAAATTTTGAATGCTTAGTACATGACAAAATAGAGAAAAGAAACTGTAGTGCTGGGGCAGTTCAAATCATATAATGCGAAAAGAAAATTCACGTATGTAGGTCTGTTTATATAAACAATCACGCAAATAGCCATATTTCAGAAAATATAACAGCTTTAGACCTATTTTATTTATTGAAGGCGAGTTTTGGGAACTCGCCTTCAGTAAATCAAAGGCGAATTCCCAAAATTCACCTCTATAAAAGCCCTATTCTAACACATTTACACACAAGGCCGCATTCAAACTAGCTTACACACAACACTACGTTCAAACAAGTTTACGCACAACACTGTGCTGCAGTGTTATGTTGACTACTCATTTTTACATTAAAATCGACGCTTAATTTATAAAAAATCATTTATATTTATTTAATAAATCATTATGGTTTATAAACGATTCCACAGCGACTTTCTGAAGATTTGATTTGGACATAACTAAAAGTTTGATTTGGACATAACTAAAAATCTGTAATATGAAATCTTCATTTTTCTCTTTCGTTATAAAAATATTGTTCAGTAGATTCGAACGTTTCTTGTTTCAAAGAAATCCAACTTATAACGAATCATATATATTTAGTTAAAGTTCAATACGTAAAACTACGACCTACCGTGACGTTAGGAGCTCGTTTTTAATTATATTATAATAAAGGTTCAACCGTCGTTTAATTAATATGAATATCAAAACAAAAAATACAGATGGTAAACACGGTAAACCGAAGCCCAATCGAACAAGGAAACCGAATGACAAATAGTCGAATGTACAGTACAAGAATTTTCTGTTTTTCCTACGCCCAATTGGCGTAGGAAAGCACAATTTCCTACGTCTTACCTATGCCGTGTATAGCGTAAAAAATCCAAGCGTTGCAAAAATATTCCCTACGTCGTTCCAACTCCATGCGTAGTGCGGTTGTCCACGTCTTCCCTACGCCATATTTTCTCTTACGCCTTATCTACGCCAGATTTCCTACGCCTTTCCTACGCCATATTTCTTTCCACGGCCAGTCTTTCCTATGCCAAATTTACCTACGCCGTATTTCTTTCGCCTTACCCACGCCGTATTTCCTTCGACGGCCACCTACTTCCTACGCCATTGCTTCACCCGCAAATTATCCTACGCCGGTGTTACGACAAATATTTCCTACTCATTAGTTATGGCATACACACCCATCTTAAATAGATACAATTAAAAATTTTCCTACGCCTTTCCTACGCCATAGTAAATATTTTCTGCTATATTATTACAGCTCATATTTTAATCCAGCATAAATCTTGATCCTATTTATGACTCTGACCCATTTATCATGTTTATCAACTAACAAACTAGACCCAACCCACTAGTTTCTAGGGCCAACTCATTTAACACATCATCACTACAAATAACAATAAAGCATGCGCGCAATATAAATGAAATATAAAACTAAAAGTCTGAAACTGCTTATAACACTGAAATTGCATTTAGATATGGTTATATAACCGTATATGACATCAATACAGCACTGAAACTGTATGATAGTGCATCAAATAATATCAATATAACACTCGAAATGCATCTACATAAAAATTCATCAAATATCATTAAAATAACATCAACATAACACTATAAGTGCATGAATACAACTTTGAAACATCAAACTGTGATAAAACTGCAACAAATAATGCTGATATAATACTGTAATTCATACCAAAATAACACTCAATCTGAATATCAATATAACGCTGCAATTTTATCAATATGATACTACATTTGAAAGTGGATTAAATATAAAAATCAAAGGTAAAATGGCCTTGTAAATTACTGAATCTAAATCATGCACCAACAAGAACATGCACAAAGAAATAAAGCATGCATGTAAGTTCTAATAACCCAAAAAACCCGTGCATTGAAATAAAAGAAAATTAGGTTATTTAAAGCATTGAAAATAGGGATAAGAATAAGAATAATTAGAAAGTAATCTGTTGTAATCATGTTCAAAACAAAAGTAAAATAGGTTATTTTTTTGGAATCTAGGAATAATAGTGCTGTTAGGTTTAATAGTCTAAAGGGAAAACAATAATTATGCAAGTATTCATGTATTCTAGTTTCTTGCGTTTCCTTGTCAAATGCTGCATTATAAGCTCATTTTCTTTGGTTAAACTTTTATGGTTAATGCCTCAGAACATACAATAATTATACAAGTGCTAGAAGTAAATCACTCAGATTGATCCCAAGACAAATAAAGATCAACAATACTATTTTGTTTTATGCTTATGTCTTAATAAAGTTGTAACGAAAAGGAATTCTGCTCGATCTGAATCGATCGCTAAACCGACCAGGACCGTTCGAAACCCTTGATTGCTTTGAGAACGCGGCAAGTCAGAACGCAAACAAAAGAACATTGCATTGCTTATTACAACAATTCCATCAGAATACAAGAATATACAGAGTATGAATAAATATTACACAGAAAATATCAGAGATTTAAATTATATTTAAATAGAAGTGGAAAATAATACAAAGCACAACTGAAGGAGATATACGGATACAGAGCTTTTCGGATATCATTCCAGCTGTAAACCAGGATCCTGTGAATATAAATCTGCAAAACCAAAACTACTAGCTGCCCGTGTCAAAATAAGGGCACCCAGAGTTTAGGTTAGAACAATAAACTTCAGGTCAGTCATGGGACTGGTGTGGGAACTAAAACAGTTATTAATCTTTATTTTAAAGTTAGGTAAATCAAGGGACCACGCCGTATAACACGGAACGGGTTTCCTTCCAAGAATACCAATACATAAAACAACAGCACAATGCTAAATAAAGAACAATGAAGCTATTATGAGACGCAGGTCCCATCACATAATGCAACACAAGCCGGAGGATAGGGTTTTACCTTATAATAGCCAAAGAATTCTTGATACGCTAAATTTCATCTTTTATTATTACTACAAGTGTATAACGTCAAAACAATTTCAATCATAAGTATCAATCATAGACGACATGGGTAACATATATCATGTCGCCAATACTGGGCTCTACAATCAAAACCGCAAATGTCACGCATTGGAAGTTAGATTTCCATCTGTGAACCGAGGCAAAAGATAGTCCTCTACCGATTCGAGACGCTCTTGCCCATGTCTGAGGACCTAGACTCAGGTGGACCCTTGGATCGTCAGGTTTGGTCCACCGATGTGGATTAAAATGCCTGAACACTGCGTTTCCCCGCCCTTTGGGGCGTCAATGAGTCAAATGACTCCATTGGCTCCACATAGTCACCGATATATCCGAGGCGCCTCGCAACAGCAACAACCACACAGGTGAAAATAATATAAATGTCAGGGCTGGTAGGTCACTGACACCACCCTAGCTAGAAGGAAACACATTCCCTCCCTGATGTCCTCTCCCGTTTTTGGTTCACAACCGGAGTGTGAGGCTCGCGAATCAACGCTACACAAAGTGATGCCACATAGGCCGTGCTTTGATCATCAACCACAAGACTCTGCTTTTCTATAGAAGCCCTGTTCATTTGCCACTTAGGCATGCCACACAGGCAATTCACTCCATGCGATTGATATCCATCAATATATAACCCCTGAGCTCGTACGCCTCGGAGAAGGGCGTTAAGCAAGAGTATAAATTCTCCGCCGCCAAATAGATACATTTTAATAGAAATCAATCACACAGAATAAAATCCAATGCCATACACACAGTCCATTTACAAGTTCGTTCTGGGTCTGAACGAAACCGGAGGCACCTTGTACCTCGCATATCCATCGATCTCCAAGTACGTCTGGACGATCACCAACTGATTCCCTCCTCTTGGGTGTACATCCCAATCAAGATCATCAGTAATCACCCAAACGATGTGAAGACCTCCGGTCTTCGACCACCGTCTTCATCCTCGACACCACGTCGAATCAGTTATTCAGAATGGGATAAACCCGGTCTTTCTGAATAACTCGCGTATATAATAAACAAGTGTTACACAAACACAACGTACGCCTCATTCCAATTTAGAATATTCTTTTATTCAAATATTTTATACTTTGGGAAATGTTCCCATTAATTTCATCAAAGATAAATTCTTTAAATTTATTCTTTAATCTCCTTTTGAATATCAATTCAAACTAGTTGGGATTAGCGAACCACACCGAAGTAATCATTTATTTTATTTCCCAATCCCAACCTATTCATCCCATGAAGTAAAACTGGTCATACTTCATATCTAACACCAAGGTGTTATTGGTAAATTCAATTACCATTTCACGTTCAAATCTAATTAAAGATTTGACTATCGCCTGGAGCAAAACTGGTGATACTCCATTCTCGATCATTTCAATCTAATTAAAGATTCATTAAAACTCCACTTAGTTTTAATCTTCCCCAAAATCAATATCCTGTCTTTATCTGGTTAAAGAACCAATGTCTTTTAAAACACGATAACACGGTTCACTATAAACCAAAATCACATTCCATTCCAATTCAATTATTGAAACTTCTGGTTACTTTTAAAACCCTTTCAAATCCAGTTTATTTATCTATAAATAAATAAATTATGTAACGTCCCAGAAATTTCGACAACTGAATATCAGACTAATTAAAGATTTAACGATAAATAATCAAATGTATATTGATACTGGGATTTGAAATTTAAAATTTTACATATTGTTTTGTGTATGGATTGAATTCGATAGTTAATTCAGAAAGGTTGTTGGATATTTGAATTGAGTCTGTATCGGAACCCGACTGAAAATATAAGCGATTGAATTTGAAAATAAACGTTATTGACGTTAGATAAATAGGAGTCTAATTTGTTAAAATATATGAAAACTGTTTTGGATATGTTTGTATGCGATTATATAAAGAAAATGGAATTTTTCGTTTTAAATCGAATGGAATGGTCGGTGGACAACGAATTAAATCGGTTAATCAATAAATAATTTAAAATCTAAAATAATGTTGTCAGATTACAACACGACTAATTTTATTGGGTTCAGAACGTAAAGACGAAGAGGTACGTATAATTTTTATCGCATTTAGAGGTCGTGCTGGCAGTACGTATTTTGAGCGGTTCAGGGTATTCAAGGTAGAATTAATATTAAATTTAACATAAATAAATATTCCCCAAATTACAACCCGCCCCAGTATAAACTAAGCCGACCTAAACCTGTATTCGCGCAGCTACCCTAACCTGTTGAATTTACGTTGATCTTTTCTTCATCCACTTCATCTATGAATCGTGATGATTTTCCTAAATTCCTTCAGTAAAAATCCGCTTCTCTTTTTTCACTTTTAATGGCATCCGCCCCAAATCGCGAAGCAGCAAATCGATCCTCCCTTAATATCAAAACTTTCCCAAAAATATGTGGCCACCATGATTTCCTTTGCCCAAATCCCTAAATCAAAGTAGCACCATTCCTCTTGCAACCCTAACTCCACCGCTACTCCAATCGGAATTCGCTGACATAAATCGTAACCGCCTCCGCCCTAAATCACTTCTACTTCCTTCAAATTGAAGCCGAGCTTTACCTGTTCGTCGCTACTGGAGCCGCTAAGCAGATCGAAGCTCCACCTCGTCTGTTGCAGATTCATTGCTGCGTCTTCTTCCATCGCTGCGAAGGTGAGTTACCTCACTCGCGATTAATCTTATCTCAAGTAGTTGACTTCAATTTTTAACTGGATATAATAGTGATGTTTGGTTGCTTTGTTCTTGCGGCAAATTGATTGATAAATTAGTGGCTGTGTCTTTTTTTTTAGTAGGCAAAACTTGATACAGGTAAGAACCGATACTTTATACACTAGGCATGTTTGATAAAGAATAGATGTGCATTTGACCTGTTGATGCCATCCACCGTCTTCAAACTATTTTTCACTTATTCAATTAAATGCTTGAACAGGGTACGGATGAGAACCAAACTACGCTTGATTAAACTTCGATAGAACCGGAGTAAATTAGTTAGTTGGGTTGATTTCCTTTGTTGGCTGTGTATTCTTGTCTCTGCAACATCCTGCTTTGTTAATACACTATGGTCTTAGTATATTTATCTGTACGAAAACCGATAAACTGAAAAATTTAGTTTTGCTTTGGCCTTGTTTTGCTTGATCTGCCTTGACCTTTTCCATGATGAAATCTGAACCCGTAAATACACATGAGTAGCTTATTTACTTCTGAACACAATCAAGCCTTACACCCTTGCTGAATTGAAAAAAAAAACTGAACTATTTATGAACAATACTCATGCATGTGTCCTCTGCCCCATTGTTTGCTGTGAGCATTTACGACCTGAACTATACTGGAAATGTATGAATTGATGAATACACTTTCATGAATAAAATTATAAGCAAATTATCATTTAGTTCATATATCCAGACTTATACTATGTCATTTACCCACTGTCTTGCTTTAAATTGAATATGGAAAACTGAATCCACTTTTTTTTAGCTCCTGAACAAGATGTAACAGCAAGTGCAATACACCAAAGGAAACATACAAAAATAAATGTAAATTTAGAGTCTCGTGTGAAATTGTTTGTTTTGGCCAACTCAACAAATGCCCATGTTCAGGTTAGATTTTATTAAGGTGCGTATGAAATTTGAAAGCAGCTGAGATATGTATTGAAAGCTGTTAAGTACAGAATACTTGTTGGTGAAATATGCTTCCCTACATTGTCAACAAATTTCCATGACCATGAAATTCCTATTAATGCATATACATATAATTATTCAGCACTTTATTTACACTTGATTTACTGAACATTTCTAGTTGCGCCGTGACCTGTTTTGTTCCGTTCAAGTAGCCGTTTGCACCGCATTAAACACACCCTGCATTGATGCATGTATTAAAGAATGGAACTGTAAGTGTATATTAGTAGTCTTTGACGTTGGACCTCTGAGTTGCATCTATCACCTGCCTGCTAACTGTTAGCATATAACTCCTTCATGCTATATTATGTTGCCATGATTACGCTGAATGGCCTTACTGTTCTACCTACTATTATGTCTTTATCAATCTGGAGTAAATCGAAACCATTTCGTTTCCTGAGAAGAAACTTCTGATCCCATATATATATATATATATGTATGTATGTATGTATGAATTATGTAAATCAGCGCTGCTAAGATCAACCAACCACTGATTATAGAAATCATTATTAACCACTTCATTATGCCCTTGAAGTTTCTGACATTAAACGGTGAAGATATGTTAGCACTTGTTTATGGCACCTGCACAATTCTTTGTTGAAATATTCATTTCCAGGCACCATTTTTGTTGTCACACTAAAAAAATGAAATGCCTGTGTTAATTTGTACATCATTAGCTTACCTTAGAAACTGGATACATGCCCTTTTGACTGGTAGTCCATGTATTTAAAGAATGGGAAGTGTCTCTTTGCTTCATGAAAGTCCCATTATTATTTTATACGGTGGACACTTGTATTGCATAGTTTTAATGACTAAATCTTAATGGACACACCTTTATGTACTATAATATATTGATAACTTGGCCTTGGATAAAACATACCCCTTGATTTCCCTTTTGATTCACCATTTGCTGTAAATTTTTGTTTGCGCTATGTGTTACCCATGTATATTAGTACCAGGTACTTTACTGTTGGTTAAGCTGTGTTATTTTCGCACCCTGACTTACCTTGGCTTTGATATCTTCCCCTGTTATTTCACTGGGTTGTCTTTGTACCCTTGCTGCCTTGTTGGTTGCACATTCGTGCACACCTTGTGATCATCATTACACCATATATTTTCTTGTTGCGGGATGCTGTGGCAGTGCACATGTGTACGTGCAAGCTTCCGTGACCATTTGTTCCTGAAATAAAAACTGATATAGCACAAACAATACAATGTATGATCAATGAGAGGATTTACTATTATATTTCAATTTCTATTGAAATCAATTTACATGAACTATGATTAATCCTGACTCGAGTATTTTTATGTTTTGCATGGGACGCTCGAGTTAGACCATGAGCATTTCAGATTTAAAAATTTCAGCTTAGGGTTCGAGACTGGTGAAGCTGGGGATCCCAAAGGCATGCGCGCTCTGAAGAACTTAAAACAGTAAACATTTCTTGTATTCAAATCACGCTGTATAGAAAGATTTGTATCAAAAATCCTGATAGTATATAAAAGTTTTAGTTCGCTGTCCAATAATGTGTCTTCTATTTATTTTGGAATTTCTGTGTTGATTCTGTTGTTAAACCCTATAAGCTAAATAACGATCCGTCGATTTGGACGATTTAAATTGGTTTAAATTACTGGTTTAAACCGGGTCAAATTGGCGGGACGTTACAAATTATTATTCTAGTTTAAAACTAGTTCATTTCAATAATAACCTATTTTTATCTTTTCAAATTTGGAATTTTTCATCTCAATTCTTCACAAATCATTTCTTATGATTTTACACAAATTATTACTATTTTTAATAATTTTATCAAGGCCCGTACAGTCGAATTCCATCAACGGCCATCGAACTGCACTTACAACGACCTTTTCCAAATTTGATTTGGACATCATTTCAAATCCAACCGTTAGATTTCAAATCTCTAATATTCATTAGAAAGCTCTTTTCGATACGTACCCAACGGTTCCGGTTTTAGGAGAATCCAATGGATGGATCTCCCGTAATATCCATTCAAAATCAATGGTCGAAATTCGTGAACTGCCGCGGCGCGGCGCGTTCTATTCAGGCCATTGAATATATATAATATATATATATTATATATATTTCATCGATTTCCTTTTAAAACGTATTTTGTAAATCATTTTAAATTCGTTTTCGAAACGATTTCAACTTCATATTCAATTTCGAATCAAAATTGAATATTCCACATCATCGATATACAAATGATAATATTTTCAAAACGTTATATTTTGAAATCACTTCCTTTTCTATATTCATTATAAAAATGTATAAAATTGATATATATATCATTCACATCAAAATGGCGTCAATCTAATCAACACGGCTTTTATATATTTCAATAACTTCGTTATTCTATTCAACAAATGAATTTTTACTCTATTCAACACATGAATTTTCTTTCTATTCAACACATGAATATTTATTCTATTCAACACAAGAATTTTATTCTATTCAACACATGAATATTTATTTTATTCAACGCATGAATATATATTTTTATTTAACACATGAATTCATATTTTTATTCAACACATGAATATTCAACACATGAAAATATATTTTTATTCTACACATAAATATTCAACACATGAAAATATATTTTTATTCTATTCAACACATGAATTTTCTTTTTATAATATTCATTATTCTCCCGAATTGGAATGAGGCCCAATCAATTACCATATAACGTTAATTATATGGATTCCCTACAACACATGCATATAATAGCAACGATAAATCATCAACCATCATACAGAGTGCACCACACAACTGCATAAGCATTAAATATAAATAATTAACGCTTACAACAGCATGTCAATCAATCGATCGACATACAACTAATTATTGGGATCAATGTGTGACCAATTTCATACCAACACCCGTGTGGGGTTTTCAAACAATCAAACACAAGTTTTATTTGTGCCGTTGGGCGATGTGTAAAATTTATCGTCCCAATCCATATCAGTCAAATCAGTGTACATAAACAAATCGTTCGTTTTGTAAATGAATATTTATTTTACTTCAACACATGAATATATATATTTTATTTCAACACATGAATATATATTTTATTTCAACACCTGAATATATATTTTGTTTCAACACATGAATATATGTTTTGTTTCAACACATGAATATATATTTTATTTCAACACATGAATATATATTTTATTTCAACACATGAATATATATTTTATTTCAACACATGAATATATATTTTACACATCACAATTAACAATCAAATTTCACAACACAAACAATCACACAAGTCGTCCATGGTTTGTGGACAACGGGTGTCGGGTCCGTCTGCATCCTAGTATATATTTCAAACTAGAAATTAAAATAAAAGTGAGGAGTTCTCACCTTTGGGTTCCACTCCACCATTTTTACTTCTGAACTTCTAAACCGTTTGGATTTGTTTGAAATTCCAATGCAGTCCTTACCACGTTGTTCATAATAAAAATTATATTTTTATTGCTTCATTTCAATAAATAAAAACCATATTTTTATCTCAACATATATATAATAAAAATCAGAATTCTATTTCGCTACATATGTAAAAATCGTCTTTTTATATTCTCTGTAATAATCTCTACTATAAAAGTTGTAACGAAAAGGAATTCCGCTCGATCTGAATCGATCGCTAAACCGACTAAGACCGTTCGAAATCCCTGATTGCTTTGAGAACACGACAAGTCAGAACGCAAACAAAAGAACATTTCATTGCTTATTACAACAATTCCATTAGAATACAAGAATATACAGAGTATGAATAAATATTACACAAAAAATATCAGAGATTTAATTTACATTTAAATAGCAGCGGAAAATAATACAAAGCACAACTGAAGGAGATATACAGATACAGAGCTTTCCGGATATCATTCTAGCTGTAAACCAGGATCCTGTGAATATAAATCTGCAAAACCAAAACTACTAGCTGCCCGTGTCAAAATAAGGGCACCCAGAGTTTAGGTTAAAACAATAAACTCCAGGTCAGTCATCGGACCGGTGTGAGAACTAAAACAGTTATTAATCTTTATTTTAAAGTTAGGTAAATCAAGGGACCACGCCATATAACACGGAACGGGTTTCCTCCCAAGAATACCAGTGCATAAAACAACAACGCAATGCTAAACTAAGAACAATGAAGCTATTATAAGACCCAGGTCCCATCACACAATGCAACACAAGCCGGAGGATAGGGTTTTACCTTATAATAGCCAAAGAATGCTTGATACGCTAAATTTCATCTTTTATTATTACTATAAGTGTATAGTGTCAAAACAATTTCAGTCATAAGTATCAATCATAGACGACATAGGTACCATATATCATGTCGCCAATACTAGGCTCTACAATCAAAACCGCAAATGTCACCTATTGGAAGTTGGATTTTCATCTGTGAACCGAGGCAAAAGATAGTCCTCTACCGATTCGAGATGCTCTTGCCCATGTCTGAGGACCCAGACTCAGGTGGGCCCTTGGATCGTCAGGGTCGGTCCACCGATGTGGATTAAAATGCCTGAACACTGCGTTTCCCCGCCCTTTGGGGCGTCAATGAGTCAAATGACTCCATTGGCTCCACATAGTCACCGATATATCCGAGGCGCCTCGCAACAGCAACAACCACACAGGTGAAAATAATATAAATGTCAGGGCTGGTAGGTCACTGACACCACCCTAGCTAGAAGGAAACACATGCCCTCCCTGATGTCCTCTCCCGTTTCTGGTTCACAACCGGGGTGTGAGGCTCGCGAATCAACGCTACATAAAGCTATGCCACACTGGCCGTGCTTTGATCATCAATCACAATACTCTGCTTTTCAACAGAAGCCCAGGTCATTTTCCACTTAGGCATGCCACACAGGCAATTCACTCCATGCGATTGATATCCATTAATATATAACCCCTGAGCTCGTATGTCTCAGAGAAGGGCGTTAAGCAAGAGAATAAATTCTCCGCCGCCAAATAGATATATATTTAATAGAAATCAATCACACAGAATAAAATCCAAGGTCAAACACACAGTCCATTTACAAGTTCGTTCTGGGTCTGAACGAAACCGGAGGCACCTTGTACCTTGCATATCCATCGATCTCCAAGTACGTCTAGACGATCACCAACTGATTCCCTCCTCTGGGGTGTACAGCCCAATCAAGATCATCAGTAATCACCCAAACGATGTGAAGACCACCGGTCTTCGATCACCGTTTTCATCCTCGACACCATGTCGTATCAGTTATTCAGAATGGGATAAACCCGGCCTTTCTGAATAACTCGCGTATATAATAAACAAGTGTCACACAAATACAACATACGTCTCATTCCAATTCAGAATATTCTTTTATTCAAATATTCTTATACTTTGGGAAAGGTTCCCATTAATTTTATCAAAGATAAATTCTTTAAATTTATTCTTTAATCTTCTTTTGAATATCAATTCAAACTAGTCGGGATTAGCGAACCACATCGAAGTAATCATTTATTTTATTTCCCATCCCAACCTATTCATCCCATGAAGTAAAACTAGTTATACTTCATATCTAACACCATGGTGTTATCGGTAAATTCAATTACCATTTCACGTTTAAATCTAATTAAAGATTTAACTATCGCCTGGAGCAAAACTGGTGATACTCCATTCTCGATCATTTCAATCTAATTAAATATTCATTGAAACTCCACTTAGTTATAATCTTCGCCAAAAATCAATATCCTATTTTTAACTGGGTTAAAGAACCAATATCTTTTAAAACATGGTTCACTATAAACCCAAAATCACATTCCATTCCAATTCAATTATTGAAACTTCTGGTTACTTTTAAAACCCTTTCAAATCCAATTTATTTATTTAAAAATAAATAAATTATTATTCTAGTTTAAAACTAGTTCATTTCGATAAAAAACTATTTTTATCTTTTCAAATTTGGAATTTTTCATCTCAATTCTTCACAAATCATTTCTTATGATTTTACACAAATTATTACTATTTTTAATAATTTTATCAAGGCCCGTACAGTCGAATTCCATCAACGACCATCGAATTGTACTTACAACGACCTTTTCCAAATTTGATTTGTACATAATTTCAAATCCAACTGTTAGATTTCAAATCTCTAATATTCGTTAGAAAAGCTCTTTTCGATACGAACCCAACGGTTCCTGTTTTAGAAGAATCCGACGGTCGGATCTCCCGTAATATCCATTCGAAGTCAATGGTCGAAGTTCGCGAAATGCCGCGGTGCGACGCGTTCTATTCAGGCCATTGAATATATATAATACATATATTATATATTTTGTCGATTTATTTTTAAAACGTATTTTATAAATCGTTTTAAATTCGTTTTCGAAACGATTTCAACTTCATATTCAATTTCGAATCAAAATTGAATATTCCACATCATCGATATACAAATGATAGTATTTCAAAACGTTATATTTTGAAATCACTTCCTTTTCTATATTCATTTTAAAAATGAATAAAATCGATATAAATATCGTTCACGTCAAAATGGCATCAATCTAATCAACACGGCTTTTATATATTTCAATAACTTCGTTATTCTATTCAACAAATGAATTTTTATTCTATTCAACACATGAATTTTCTTTCTATTCAACACATGAATATTTATTTTATTCAACACATGAATTTTATTCTATTCAACACATGAATATTTATTCTATTCAACACATGAATATATATTTTTATTCAACACATGAATTCATATTTTTATTCAACACATGAAAATATATTTTTATTCTACACATGAATATTCAACACATGAAAATATATTTTTATTCTATT
Organism: Allium sativum; assembly: GCA_030737875.1. Classification (NCBI taxonomy): domain Eukaryota; kingdom Viridiplantae; phylum Streptophyta; class Magnoliopsida; order Asparagales; family Amaryllidaceae; genus Allium; species Allium sativum. The sequence goes on along the minus strand of CM060920.1, from coordinate 56,761,083 downwards.
CAACACATGAATTTTCTTTTTATTATATTTCTTATTCTCCCGAATTGGAATGAGGCCCAATCAATTACCATATAACGTTAATTATATGGATTCCCTACAACACATGCATATAATAGCAACGATAAATCATCAACCATCATCCAGCGTGCACCACACAACTACATAAGCATTAAATATAAATAATTAACGCTTACAACAGCCTGTCAATCAATCGATCGACATACAACTAATTATTGGGATTAGTGTATGACCAATTTCATCCCAACACCCGTGTAGGGTTTTCAAACAATCAAACACAGGTTTTATTTGTGCTGTTGGGCGATGTGTAAAATTTATCGTCCCAATCCATATCAGTCAAATCGGTGTACATAAACAAATCGTTCGATTTGTAAATGAATATTTATTTTACTTCAACACATGAATATATATATTTTATTTCAATACATGAATATATATTTTATTTCAACACCTGAATATATATTTTATTTCAACACATGAATATATATTTTATTTCATGACATGAATATATATTTTATTTCAACACATGAATATATATATTTTATTTCAACACATGAATATATATTTTATTTCAACACATGAATATATATTTTACATATCATAATCAACAATCAAATTTCACAACACAAACAATCACACAAGTCATCCATGGTCTGTGGACAACGGATGTCGGGTGCTGCTAAGCACCGTCTGCATCCTAGTATATATATTTCAAACTAGAAATTAAAATAAAAGTGAGGAGTTCTCACCTTTGGGTTCCACTCCACCATTTTTTCTTCTGAACATCTGAACCGTTTGGATTTGTTTGAAATTCCAATGCAGTCCTTACCACGTTGTTCATAATAAAAATTATATTTTTATTGCTTCATTCCAATAAATAAAAACCATATTATTATCTCAACATATATATAATAAAAATCAGAATTCTATTTCGCTACATATGTAAAAATCGTCTTTTTATATTCTCTGTAATAATCTCTACTATAAAAGTTGTAACGAAAAGGAATTCCGTTCGATCTGAATCGATCGCTAAACCGACTAAGACCGTTCGAAATCCCTGATTGCTTTAAGAACACGACAAGTCAGCACGCAAACAAAAGAACATTTCATTGCTTATTACAACAATTCCATTAGAATACAAGAATATACAGAGTATGAATAAATATTACACAGAAAATATCAGAGATTTAAATTACATTTAAATAGCAGCGGAAAATAATACAAAGCACAACTGAAGGAGATATACAGATACAGAGCTTTCCGGATATCATTCCAGCTGTAAACCAGGATCCTGTGAATATAAATCTGCAAAACCAAAACTACTAGCTGCCCATGTCAAAATAAGAGCACCCAGAGTTTAGGTTAAAACAATAAACTCCAGGTCAGTCATCGGACCGGTGTGAGAACTAAAACAGTTATTAATCTTTATTTTAAAGTTAGGTAAATCAAGGGACCACGCCATATAACACGGAACGGGTTTCCTCCCAAGAATACCAGTGCATAAAACAACGCAATGCTAAACTAAGAACAATGAAGCTATTATAAGACCCAGGTCCCATCACACAATGCAACACAAGCCGGAGGATAGGGTTTTACCTTATAATAGCCAAAGAATGCTTGATACGCAAAATTTCATCTTTTATTATTACTATAAGTGTATAGTGTCAAAACAATTTCAGTCATAAGTATCAATCATAGACGGCATAGGTACCATATATCATGTCGCCAATACTAGGCTCTACAATCAAAACCGCAAATGTCACCTATTGGAAGTTGGATTTTCATCTGTGAACCGAGGCAAAAGATAGCCCTCTACCGATTCGAGACGCTCTTGCCCATGTCTGAGGACCCAGACTCAGGTGGGCCCTTGGATCGTCAGGGTCGGTCCACCGATGTGGATTAAAATGCCTGAACACTGCGTTTCCCCGCCCTTTGGGGCGTCAATGAGTCAAATGACTCCATTGGCTCCACATAGTCACCGATATATCCGAGGCGCCTCGCAACAGCAACAACCACACAGGTGAAAATAATATAAATGTCAGGGCCGGTAGGTCACTGACACCACCCTTGCTAGAAGGAAACACATGCCCGCCCTGATGTCCTCTCCCGTTTCTGGTTCACAACCTGGGTGTGAGGCTCGGGAATCAACGCTACATAAAGCTATGCCACACTGGTCGTGCTTTGATCATCAATCACAATACTCTGCTTTTCAACAGAAGCCCAGGTCATTTTCCACTTAGGCATGCCACACAGGCAATTCACTCCATGCGATTGATATCCATCAATATATAACCCCTGAGCTTGTATGTCTCAGAGAAGGGCGTTAAGCAAGAGAATAAATTCTCCGCCGCCAAATAGATATATATTTAATAGAAATCAATCACACAGAATAAAATCCAATGTCAAACACACAGTCCATTTACAAGTTCGTTCTGGGTCTGAATGAAACCGGAGCCACCTTGTACCTCGCATATCCATCGATCTCCAAGTACGTCTAGACGATCACCAACTGATTCCCTCCTCTTGGGTGTACAGCCCAATCAAGATCATCAGTAATCACCCAAACGATGTGAAGACCACCGGTCTTTGACCACCGTTTTCATCCTCGACACCACGTCGTATCAGTTATTCAGAACGGGATAAACCCGGCCTTTCTGAATAACTCGTGTATATAATAAACAAGTGTTACACAAACACAACATATGTCTCATTCCAATTCAGAATATTCTTTTATTCAAATATTCTTATACTTTGGGAAAGGTTCCCATTAATTTTATCAAAGATAAATTCTTTAAATTTATTCTTTAATCTTCTTTTGAATATCAATTCAAACTAGTCGGGATTAGCGAACCACATCGAAGTAATCATTTATTTTATTTCCCATCCCAACCTATTCATCCCATGAAGTAAAACTGGTCATACTTCATATCTAACACCATGGTGTTATCGGTAAATTCAATTACCATTTCACGTTCAAATCTAATTAAAGATTTAACTATCGCCTGGAGCAAAACTGGTGATACTCCATTCTCGATCATTTCAATCTAATTAAATATTCATTGAAACTCCACTTAGTTATAATCTTCGCCAAAAATCAATATCTTATTTTTAACTGGGTTAAAGAACCAGTATCTTTTAAAACATGGCTCACTATAAACCCAAAATCACATTCCATTCCAATTCAATTATTGAAACTTCTGGTTACTTTTAAAACCCTTTCAAATCCAATTTATTTATTTAAAAATAAATAAATTATTATTCTAGTTTAAAACTAGTTCATTTCGATAAAAATCTATTTTTATCTTTTCAAATTTGGAATTTTTCATCTCAATTCTTCACAAATCATTTCTTATGATTTTACACAAATTATTACTATTTTTAATAATTCTATCAAGGCCCGTACAGTCGAATTCCATCAACGGCCATTGAATTATAATTACAGTGACCTTTTCCAAATTTGATTTGTACATAATTTCAAATCCAACTGTTAGATTTCAAATCTCTAATATTCGTTAGAAAGCTCTTTTCGATACGAACCCAACGGTTCCTGTTTTAGAAGAATCCGACGGTTGGATCTCCCGTAATATCCATTCGAAGTCAATGGGCGAGGTTCGCGAAATGCCGCGGTGCGACGCGTTCTATTCAGACCATTGAATATATATAATACATATATTATATATTTTGTCGATTTCTTTTTAAAACGTATTTTATAAATCGTTTTAAATTCGTTTTCGAAATGATTTCAACTTCATATTAAATTTCGAATCAAAATTGAATATTCCACATCATCGATATACAAATGATAGTATTTCAAAACGTTATATTTTGAAATCACTTCCTTTTCTATATTCATTATAAAAATGAATAAAATCGATATAAATATCGTTCACGTCAAAATGGCATCAATCTAATCAACACGGCTTTTATATATTTCAATAACTTCGTTATTCTATTCAACAAATGAATTTTTATTCTATTCAACAAATGAATTTTTATTCTATTCAACACATGAATTTTCTTTCTATTCAACACATGAATATTTATTTTATTCAACACATGAATTTTATTCTATTCAACACATGAATATTTATTCTATTCAACACATGAATATATATTTTTATTCAACACATGAATTCATATTTTTATTCAACACATGAAAATATATTTTTATTCTACACATGAATATTCAACACATGAAAATATATTTTTATTCTATTCAACACATGAATTTTCTTTTTATTATATTTCTTATTCTCCCGAATTGGAATGAGGCCCAATCAATTACCATATAACGTTAATTATATGGATTCCCTACAACACATGCATATAATAGCAACGATAAATCATCAACCATCATCCAGCGTGCACCACACAACTACATAAGCATTAAATATAAATAATTAACGCTTACAATAGCCTGTCAATCAATCGATTGACGTAAAACTAATTATTGGGATTAGTGTATGACCAATTTCATCCCAACACCCATGTGGGGTTTTCAAACAATCAAACACAGGTTTTATTTGTGCCGTTGGGCGATGTGTAAAATTTATCGTCCCAATCCATATCAGTCAAATCGGTGTACATAAACAAATCGTTCAATTTGTAAATGAATATTTATTTTACTTCAACACATGAATATATATATTTTATTTCAACACATGAATATATATTTTATTTCAACACCTGAATATATATTTTATTTCAACACATGAATATATATTTTATTTCAAAACATGAATATATATTTTATTTCAACACATGAATATATATATTTTATTTCAACACATGAATATATATTTTATTTCAACACATGAATATATATTTTACACATCACAATCAACAATCAAATTTCACAACACAAACAATCACACAAGTCATCCATGGTCTGCAGACAACGGGTGTCGGGTGCTGCTAAGCACCGTCTGCATCCTAGTATATATATTTCAAACTAGAAATTAAAATAAAAGTGAGGAGTTCTCACCTTTGGGTTCCACTCCACCATTTTTTCTTCTGAACATCTGAACCGTTTTGATTTGTTTGAAATTCCAATGCAGTCCTTACCACGCTGTTCATAATAAAAATTATATTTTTATTGCTTCATTCCAATAAATAAAAATCACATTTTTATCTCAACATATATATAATAAAAATCAAAATTTTATTTCGCTACATATATAAAAATCGTATTTTTATATTCTCTGTCTTATAAAAATCACATTTTTATAATCTCTATTATATAAAAATCATATTTTTATTATCTCTATAATATAAAAATCATATTTTTATTATCTCTACTATATAAAAATCATATTTTTATTATCTCTATAATATAAAAATCATATTTTTATTATCTCTATAATATAAAAATCATATTTTTATTATCTCTACTATATAAAAATCATATTTTTATTATCTCTATAATATAAAAATCATAATTTTATTATCTCTAGTATATAAAAAATCATATTTTTATTATCTCTATAATATATGAATCATATTTTTATTATCTCTACTTAATATATATAATATCAGATTTTTATCACTTCATTATATACATAAAAATCAGATCTTTATATTGCTACCACATGAATAAAAATCACATATTTATTTATAATCACATAAATTAAAATGCATTTTTAATTCAAACCTATGTAAATATAATTGAAATAAAAATAAAAACTTACATTTCGTTGAAGAAATCAGATGATGGGAGAGGGGAGAAGCAAGGGGGAGGGTCCCGCAGCAGTGCTGAGGTGGCATAGGCGGTGGGGGCGGTGTCGGGGAGGGCGAGGTGGTCCACTGGCCTATGGCGATGGCCCTTCCACTGACTTGGGGTTACGAGGGGGGTGAAGCACGAGGGGGAGGTCGAGACGGGGGGGGGGAGCGAGCGATTGGAGGAAGAGGGGAGGGCGTTGAAGGGGAGCGGCGACCTTGGATGGCCAGACTCCGAACGTGGCGGCGCTAGGGCTCCGCCCTTTTTCTTCTTCTTTATTTATCTCAATTTAGAAATCTGATGTGGGGGAAGAGAGAGATAGAGGTGAGGGTTGACTAGGTTTAATTATATATATTTATTTTATTTTTAAAACCAAAAAGCAACTTTTTGTTTCGAAGTCCAAATCGAACCCACCGACTGTCATCCATAACTAATTACCCCCATTCTGAACACAATGGGATATGTTTCGTAAGCTGATTCGACTGTTTCTATCAGTTTTCATCAAAATCAAAATTTAAATCTGTATTGAATTTGAATGCGCATTTCAATTTACCGGGGCCACATATGAACTCTAAAAATTCCTAAAAAATATTTTCTAGCTTCGTATTGTCAATACGGTCATAATAAAACTAATTTCGTCGAATTATGAGACCGTATGACAAATGGCCATTTTACAGTCGATTAAAATCAACTGAAACAGGCCAAACGCGTTTTCCTTTGCCACGCTCACATATTGATTCGAAAAATTACGAATTTTGAATTCTAGCAATAACTTGACATCACGGATCCAACAAAAGTGGTTTCGTCGAAAACCGAGGTCATTTGCAAAATTTCCGTTTATAAGGGCCAGAATTCCATAGCGACTATTCTGAATTTTCAACTGAGCATATCTTTTGATTCCCGTTATGAAATTTTGATTTTTCTGATTCATTGGAAAGATATTCTCAATTAGATTCTATTATTTTAGGTTTCGCTAAAATCCGGTTTATTTTGAATCTTGTACATTCATTTGAACTTTGAAATCGAATTTTCGAACTACCGCGCCATTTTCTATTCCTTTTATAATTAAAAATAAATAATTATTTTCTAACGTCGATTCATATAAATATATACCTTCGAATTCTATTCAAAATAAATTTCTCGTCGTTTTTATTTAAAATAATTCATTTTAAATATTCAAAATTCATTAAAATTGCCAAAATAAAAATTGTAAATTGGCTCAGATTTCCGGGTTATTACAAAAGTATACCAGTACTCATTTCTTGTTGACTGCACTGAATTATGACTAAAACAAACAACAAATCCATAACATTTACAGGCCAATTTGATTTTAATAACATGCTGCACTACATGGAGATAAATGCCTATGGACTGAACTGTTCTAAGGGAATACCCTTATCAAACTTGGACCATGCAACATACAACATATGCTTGGTAAGTAAATACAGTTTATACAACCAAGTGTTAGGTCAAAAAGGGAATAAAATAAGGCAACAGTAAATGCAAGCCATTAAAATCAAACAACAGAGGAAACGTAAAATTAGCAGTCAAAACGAAACTTAGAAAGATGGATATTTTCCATAATTGAGTTCATTGATTGCGTGTATCTTATAAGAAGTCCCATTCACATGATGTTTAAAACTCTGCCAAGTATCGTAGAAGGAGATCAAATGAATAGTAAAAAGCTAAATCAGATAAAAGCGTCCATGTCTACATCAACTGTATTCTTAAAAAGTAGAAAAGATGTTTGGGAAACGCTGCAAAAACTAAACTTGAATTTTTATTACGAAATTGATGGGGATGGATGTCAAGATAGGACAAGGTAAAAGTTAATGCTACAAAGAAAATAATAATGACTACTCATAGAAAGGAACCTCATAACTGGGGGAAAGCATAATTTCACCAAAATTGCATAGTTTGTATTCTTTAGCCAATTATAATATGGAAAAGCATAATTTTACCTCTAATTGGGGGAAGCAGCTCAAAGTAAAGAGTCGGAAGTACTCACTAGAAGCTAAAGAGGGTATATCTTAACATACATAAACCTGTATAGTGCATAAAGCTGTATGTAAAAAGGAGAATGTGAGCAACAAAAATGATATATAACAAAAGTATGTAAAAACAACATGTAGAGGGAGACTAGTGGAAGCTTGCTATTTTAACAAAAGTGTGTAACAAAAATGTGATATCTTAATATACTCAAACATGTTTATATGATAAATACATGCATACCATAAAATGAATAACTTCAAGATTGCTCCGGTTGATTTTGGCTTGCATCTCCATTCAAATGCTGACACACTACATCTTTGAACTCCGAAAAAGATTTTTTAAGTTCTTGCAACTCATTTTTAGCGTGCTTCAGTTCTTCCTTCAACCGAGTTCTCTCTTGTGGATCAGTCTCGCTTATGCTATAGGTAGCATCTTTGTATCTCTGCATTTCATCATTGTATACGTACGCAAGTTTATAAATCGTTCACCTAGGAATAAAAGGCACTATTGCGGAGTTTGAGTTCGCCTCAGCTTCTCCAGATTTCATGTTAAGAATGGATAAAATTTAATATATTCACTTGCAATTGTGGAGTTTGACTCATGTAATTTTTAAGTTAAGAACAAAAACAGATGTAACATATGCACTCATAGTTCTGGAGTTTGACTCGTATAATTTTCTGTAGTTGCATTAATGGGGACGTGTAAGCATGGTGGTTAATAAAGATTTTAACTAGCTCCTACATAAATTATAAGGTCAAAAACTAATTGGTATTTTTCAGTTTTTCCTATTAATATCTAACGTCCGATATGCAGGGAGACAAATATTTCTTCATCGGTTGGTAAATCTCCGCATATCAAATATTATATATTTTTAATGTTTTCTCTTTGTCATTGGTGGCTCCTCCCATATTCTCTGGTTAGAGGCGGAACTTGCATTTTAGTCCCAATATTTCTTATCTTTATAGTAAACTGGCCGGAAACTTTTCATATGTACCAGTGTATACAACAGTATCTCTTCATATTATTTTCTGTTTACACTGGAGACTTCTAAAAACGGTGTGACAGAAAGCTTACACTCATATAAACTAATGAATTCATAAATAACCAAGAACTTCACATATGCAGATAAAAGCACCTATCTGATTTGGCATCCTTATAGAACGATTGTAATTTAACATAGAATAATGCCTTTTTTTTGCAGGTATGAAAGACTATGGTGTTGAAATCATTTAACGAAAGTAAAGTGCAACATTTAACAAAAGTGATAAAAATAGTTGCTTGCATTCGAGATCACGCTGCTGATCCTTTGTTTATGAGTTAAGCGGAGAAGCAGACATACAGATACAATATTGCTTGATAGTAGACCTACAAATGATGAAGTCAAGATTCATTTGAAGCTCATTATTTTAATTTCGTTTTTCTGTCCTCCCATGGTAGCTGCCTTATATATAGTGCTTAATGGGTGCCAACCACAATACTATTGGGGATTAATTTATGTACTGTATTGATGGTTTATTTTAGTGACTACCTTTAAACTGTGGCACGTGTCATGAATACAAAAGATAAATCTATTTTCTAATCAAATTCAGTTGCATAAACCATATATTTGAGAGATGTGTATCATCTCATCCTTTTTATGAGGACTCAAAAAATAATCTTATGCCTTTTTTGGAGTATCCCTTTACAATCATATTTTTAGCTACATTTATTTGACAAGCTATAAAAAGTTGTTCATGTTTAAACAACATTTTCAGTACTATTTATACAGAAAACGTGATCATTATGAAATCTCTATCTTTCAAAATACACATCAATATCCACCATATATTGAATCTATTACCTACATTTTAAATGCATTTAAATATAACTCTATATAGTGCTATGAGATCATGATTAAATCTCCAACCTGCATATGTTAGATGCATTCAAATGAAACAAAATATTATGGAAATAATCTTTAGTATAATTTAAGTATCTCTATGTAATTATGATTTATGGCGCATTTGAAATTATGTTGTTGAAATTATGATGGTGGTGCTAAAATTGTGCTTTAAAAGTGGGATATTATTGGACCTTTCCGACTATATAATTTACATGTATATTATATATGTTGCTACAATAAGAAACTATTGCTCCCATAAAGATCTCAATCCACAAGGTAAGCATGTATTAGCTCATTAATTTTGATTTGTATATTTCTAAATTTTGTAATTTGTTGCTAATATTGTAATAAGTCTGGATTGACATATGATATATAAATTAATCTAAATAGTAATTCAATAGCATCTCCAGATATCATGTGAATTGAGTTGAACTAACATTGACAGCCTGTTGAACTATTTCAAGTTTAATAGTGTACGTAACTTGATTTTTGAGTAATATTGTACCTTTGAGCTTACTTTAGGGTATTTCTTATGTATTTAGAGATATATTTGCACCACTAAAATTATTTAAATCAATACAAATTCTGAAAGCTTGAAAATATTCAGTTAACAAAATTATGATGTTCCAATTTGAATGTCATTTAATGTCATTGTTCACAATAATTGACATTGTTTAACTTACAATGTTATATGAATTTGTTTTACCCATTAATTCATCATATAAAATTGTTTTGAATTGGTACATTTTGATATGTCGAAAATTAACTTAATATTGTTTGTGTTTTAGTACGTTTGTTAAGTTATATAGTCATATACAATCTTCGTGTGTATTAGATATGCTATATCTAATCTGCTTTCAAATATGAGTTCTGTATCTTGAAATAATATTTAATTCTTCTTACTTCCATTTCTTATATACCCTTGGAATTCATAGCTTTTGAGTCTTGAACATCCAGGTTTAGACACCTACTTCCAAATTTAATTTTGAGCAACTAAACCTCTCTACTAGCTAAGAAATTGACTGAAACAAAATAGTATTATCCTTTTCATTAATTTTCCAATTGTTAGTCAATCTTAGCTTAATTTGCCTGACCAAGAGCAAAGTGAGTTTGTTTGACAGTCACTTGCTAATCTTAGAGAGCACTGCAGTCGTTTTTTGATTGTAACTGTTGTTTAGAAGAATTATAAGGGGACATCAAGATATTCATTCACTATGCAAATATAAATGCATATAGGTCGAGAAGTATAGATAAAATGACCTCTTGTTTCACTCAATACTTAATCGCAAAGTGGAGTAAAGGTAAGGCGAAAATGCAAACTTCAAAAAGGTTACGGGAAAACCCAAAATAAATATTTATCCCAAGTAGGTAACCCCAAAATATGCATATGTGTATCTCGGTTGGGTTTCAGACTTATAAGGCAGGATTTGGGTACACATTTACAAGTTAATATCAGTATGACATACGCGAAGAAAAGGCCAGTTTTTTTTTCTAAAAAAAGAACGGGATAGTAAAATACCTCATGCATGGAATGTAAATTAGGCATGCTCCAGAAAACTAAAACAAAAGTAAAGGAAGTAAGAGCCAAAAGGAAGGATCAGTAGGCATACTGCTGCAAGGTGCGGACAATCAACATGGGTACAACCAAGGTTCAATGCAACATTTCCTATTAGTGAAGAGTAGAATGACCAAAACACGATGCAAGCTACCCCATACACTACTGCTACATTATAGTTAAAGTGTGGTGACCACTATATTGGCATAAAGTGGTGACCACTATAAAACAGTTGTGCAAGTTTAACATTTTGATAGAACAACAAGGCAACTATTTAGTGCATATAAAAGAAATGGTCACAGACGGAAGTGAACAGCAGCAAAAGAGCCAAAAGGTTGACTTAGGGAACGACGAAGTAACACTCTTGAAATAAATTTAATCGTAAGGGAACTTACATTCAAACGCGGTAGCGGATGGCGAAGAAAGAGCAGAAAATAGTATGAACAATACTTTTACTAATAAAACTCAGTAGTATAATGCGTGCCAAAGTCTTTTAATAACCAAATATTAAATTTAATTGTCAGGAAATTGCTTTACGTACTAGTAGGAATCTCAAAACTTAACAATGCTACATGCGCTTACATAGTCCATGCATTTCAATGAGGCTCAATGAAACTCAATAGAACACCATATATTATAATGCATTCCTAAGAAATCATGCAGACCCAAATTGTGTGAACACGTACACTTTGATGTGCAGCTTTGCCAAAAGCACTCCATTCGTATAACAATTATACCTTCACACGCCAAGTCGGGTTCAATGATGTACGTCTCGAGTGTACTAAACTCTGCTTATTATATGTGTAAGTACGAAATGGATGTATGTAATTTTGAATTCACTATTATTGAGTTTTTTTTTGTATTCATGTACTCATTAATGGATGAGTAGATGTTATGCTTTGGCAAATTGTTCCAAAAGAAAATTTTGCTGTAAAGGCCAAACAAAAACAGATTGTAAAAAATTGAAGAGATTTTTTTTAAAAGAAAAGGAACTAGAAGTAGACAAATGCAGACAATACAAAACAAATGCACAAACAGTATTATCGTGTATGTCATACCTTCATTTATATTATTCATATTTGTTTATTTATATTATTCATATTACATCATACCTTCACATGCCCACACTAGAATTTTAGTACTTAAATTGCAATAAGACATGCTTGATCTCTTAAACTAATGGTTTTACCAGTTGCTCAATTGTAAACATAAACAGGAACGTGAACCTGCTGATGTGGTACTATTATTCTTTCTCTTCGCGGTTCACTTTTTAACTTGCTAAACATGTTCCCTCAGCAGCCATCCTACCCTAAATTAACACGATTAAAACCAAAGAAATCTAGATACCCAAAATTTAAAATCAAATCCTATATCACGAATTCAGCCAAATCACAATAATTAAATTGTCGAATTTCAATACAATCTCGATTTTTACTGTTATTGACTGCAGATTGCAGTAATTCAAAAACTGACTAATTCCGGTAAGGCTGAAAGCAAGCAGGCACAAAGGATGAGAAAGAGGATCGAGGATCCTTACAAACAAGATCTGAGAAATTTTGATAGTTAATGACGTTAAAACAGTTACCTTGGGAGCATTGCCGTAGTTAGGCCTACGATCCCTTCGTGTGCCAAAGCTAAGAGCACTAAAAACTTCCTCTTCAATATCATATGTTATTTCAATGCCTTTATCATGCAACTCATCTAGTCTAGCTTCATACTTTCCCTGTAATGTACAGTTCATATTTAGCACTTGTTTGTTTGTATATACATATCAAATTTCCTAACATAGAGAGTAATTATATCGCAAATTGAGCTAATGCAATATCAACCCATCCATCATTGATCGAGTTATCCCCTGACTCGAGCCTATGAGTCCTAACATACACCTCCCACGAGGTAGGCTCTCTATGATACTCATCAAACTGAAAGAAAAAAGATCTATGTTATCACAAATTTATTATGGATTAATCCAAATGCTAAATAAATTTAATAAACACACATCAAATCTTTTCGATAATCCGCAGTGGATCTCGAACCACCACGATGTAATTTCGGATTCTTTCTTCTTTGTTCGGAGTTTTTTCTCTGAAAGTAATCGAACATCCGGAAGCTCCCAATATGTCAAGAATTGATTGAATTTCTCTTGCGGGAGACACTTGGGTTTCTTCTTAGTTTCTTTCATGTGAGATACCCAATCCCGATACTTCAAACTACCATTCACATTCCTCAACTTTCACACAAATGCAGGTGAAACATCATCTCTCCATCGAAATCGCTTCTGTATTTATATTCAAATACGTTATAATAAAAAAAGATTTAAAAAAAGTTAAGAAACAAAATATATTTTACCTAGAACTCATCAAACATCACATTCTTAACTGAATCAGGAATTGAAGAGAATGTGGGCCAAAAATCATTTATCCGTGCTAAAATTCCTTTACGGATGGCCGAAGATGTTTAACTACAGCTGAAGTCATATCTGCACATGTTTTTACCATGTTAATAACATTCATTTTAAAATTTTAATCAAGTTAAAAGAACTGCAATAATTGTGGTGGAACAAGCATTGAATGAATTAATGGCACGCAATCGTCGGCAACATTCATCAAAGTTTCAGTATCATTAATACTGATATCTACCATTTTCTGATATAAATCCAAAAATAAATACCGATTAACTCATTAACATTGTTGTTACATTCACATTGAAAGTATCTAATAATTGTCGCTAGGTCATAAACAAATTTATACCATGTGTAAAGCATAAAAATCTATCAGTTTCATTCACTGTCTCATAGCTTCCCTTGTTAAAATGTTATTTCATATCAGCACCAGTGTTAAAAAGTTTATAAACAAATTGAGGCATCGGTGGGAAATGTTTAGCACTAATAATGCACTATCTGATGACTATAAATAATGAATACAGGCTTTGCAATATCCTAGCAGCATGTACAAGGTATCATATAGTCTTGTATCAAGAAATCATTATAAGGACAGAGCGTATAATTGCAACATATTTAACTTGCAGGAACACGTACTTATATGGACTCGAATCATAAAGTTGTCAGTAGTGTGTCTTTATAATAATTATTTCAAACATAAAATGCGAGAAAAATGCATATATTTACATGCGCCCTATTTATTTTACCTGAATCATGAAAGATAAAAATTACTGATGCTTGCAACTCAAATAGCAGAATAATGAATAAAAGCCGAAATTTCTAGTAAATTGATCAACTAGCTCAAAAATTACAATGCTTGAAGACGCAAATAGGGAAGATGATTTCTAAGGTCAAATATATTGCAGTTACTTCTTTATCTACAACTGCAAAAATAAGTGTCAAGTTTGTTTTCCCGAATCAGTGCCAATAATAGGGTTGATCATCCATGCCATGTATGACAATTTGAGATAAGTACCCTCATGCTGCTCCAATGGGAATAGCATAGAAACGAATGAAAATATTCCAGGTGTCGATTCGCTTGGGAGAAAATTTAGAAATTAGTTGGCGGCTTCTTTATATAGACTGGATTTTGTTTCATGAAAATTTTCAACTCAAAACTCGAATTTCCATTTGAAAGTCATCCATAAAATCTAAATTTTCATCATATTTCAAGTTTTATTCCTCCAATTATTTACTATGAAATGATAAGAGTAACGCATGACATTCGTGGTATCCATGATTCTTTCCAAAATTGTGGAAGCAATTGAAATGATGATGGTGAAGGCACTAACCCTTTTAGAGCACATCAAGAAGGTGAAATAAGAATATTTTTAAATGTCTATTTCCAAAGACCCAATAAATATTGATCAAAACCTATGACTGGAAAATGAGTTGAGCAATTTTCATATGTTACCCTATGAACAATTTCATATTTCTACCTGTTAAGATTGTCTCGCATATTGTTAAGGAGGAATGATGGTTTGGATACAACGGTCCCACATCACAGAATATATTGAAGAAATTGTGTACAAATATGAGCTGGTAGGCACGTAACACTAGGAATTCCTTTTGTTATATGGGAGTTTTGTGTCAGCTCATATGCGTGTAAGGAAGGGGGCTTTGTTCCGACCATCGTTACATAACACACTACTCATATCGACATCACTATAAATACCATAACAAATTCAAATACAATGCCATTTATTATTAATTAGTTAGTATTTAGAAAATATACTGTATGTTTCTTACCTAATTGCATTACCGTATGTAAATACCATAACAATAGGAATTCCGTTATTTCCCGTACTGTACGTAAATGCACGTATACGGGAAATTAAAGAAAGTACAACTGAAATTTTGTGGAACATATGAGTTAAATTGATTTACGAAATACAAATATTATTGTGATATCCACTTGTCCAATACTAGGACAAATCTAGCAAATATTGCATCAGATGAATACCGATATTCGTTTTGTGTTAAAAACGAATATCTATATAATGATCATATACAATACTCGCCAGACGGGGCCAAAATTTCTAAGGAATTTGTTTGTTTTAGCTACGACATCATGCAATATATTTACACATTTATTATTATTATTTATTTCACGTTATATAATCTATGAATATATTAATATTCTAGTAACTTAAACAATTTTTTTTGTCAATTCAACTTATTTTTTAATTATTTTAAATATTTTTATTTATTGGGACATCATGTTTCGATAAATATACTGTTGATTATTACTACAATTAAGAACTTTGAAACACCCTACCCCCTTTAAGGTCACTCACAAAGGGAATGCCTTAACTTCGGTGGAGCATTTTTTTTAGTACAAGATGCAGAAAAATTACAAGACAGACAAATAAAGCAGTGAAAAATAAATAACCTTTATTGATTATAATAGCTTGTACAAAGATTGTTTTACAACACCAATATTATTACAAGTAAACATCTGTCTTGTTTAATATATAAGAAGCACAAACTGACAATGATATTCCCCAATAAAGCATGAGCCAGCCATAGCAGTAGAAAATGGAGTTCAAAGCAATGCGCCAAAGAATCTTCAAGCTCGGAAAGAGTAACGGCCCCAAAATGAGCTGAGCTTTTCCTTCCCTAACTACCTTGGGGGGGGGGGGGAACGGAAGAAAAGAGGCGAAAGCAAACTAGGTCAGACATAAAGTCTGGTAGGTCCAGTGATTCTTAGTATTTAAACGAGGAAAAGGGTCATAACATGAATAAACTAAATATAAGACTAAACCATAGTAACAAGATAACATAGGGGTAAGCATGGGATATGGCAAGATAAACTGAATGTCCTGATAAACTGAATGTACTGATAAACTGAATGCGCTTCTACTCCTTCTCTGCTTCGCAACTACCCTGTAATACCGATTTCTATATCTCTGCACTACCTACTAGTGTCCAAACTAGTAATCTATGATCATATGATAACGTGATACCAATCCCCGTATTTACGGTTGCCTTCAGGAGTACATCTATTATGGGGATTCCATTTATTACCTAGATCTAATCTAGGGTTTACTATCGAGCGCTACCTAGATTCAACCATGGTTTACACTACCCAGGGCCACTGGGGTTTATGCCATCTATTGAATGCTTCTCGGATTTAGGATTTACGCGACCTAGGTCCAACTAGGGATTATGCTACCTACTTTGTATTAATTTTCCATGTGTCTGTGTCAGTCGGCCCTCTCTTACGTGTAGATACTCTGTGCTGGCCCCACCATAAGGTGTATCAAGCCTTATGATAGCGACCCGACACGATTCAAGATGCACAGCGTATAACTACTGGTACCCAGTGCCTGCTTTTTCCACTCCGGAGTACGTGCATGCCCGTAAACCGTCGGAACCTACACTGACGTGCCCCTTGCCGCTATTTTGACCGCTTATAATCAGCCCAGTAATCGTGCCCCACCCTGCCTAGCTCAGGGTACCGTGATACATCTATGTGGGTTACTGTTGAAATGGGTCCCCATTACTAGGGTTTCCTACTGGTTAAGTTTGTGGGCCTATATATATACAATATTACCCACCTACACGTGATGTACTTAACCCTCCCACCGATTCAAGCATGTCTATTTAATGGTTAAGTTTGTGGGCCTATATGTACTAATATTACCCACCGATCCCGATACGTACTTAACCCTTCCATTGGTTCAAGAATGTCTATTAAATGGTTAAGTTTGTGGGCCTATATTACTAATATTACCCACCAACCCGATATGTACTTAACCCTCCCACTGATTCTAGTTGATATATATTCTTGGTTAAGTGTTATCTATTCATTCAAGTTAACTTAACCTGCCCACACATCATGTGTTATATATATATATATATATATATATATATATATATTGGTTAAGTGTTACCCTTGTGTTACTTAACCCCTATCACATATCATGTTATATATATATATTGGTTAAGTGTTCCTCTTGTGTTACTTAACCCTATCACACATCATGTTATATATATATATATATATATATATATATATATATAGGTTAAGTGCGTCCTATTAACTTAACCTTACCCACTTGTCTAATTAACATGTTATGACAGTTAAGTGTTCTAATTTTTCTTAACCTCACCATCTAGTCTAGTTAGCATGTTAAACGCTTACTTAAGCTTACCCACTTGTCTAGTTAACATGTTATTATGGTTAAGTGTTCCCTTAGTTACTTAACCCCCCCACAAGTCTTGCCTTGTTAACATGTTAAGTTGGCTAAGTGTCCAAATTAACTTGACCCCTATCAACCTTATCTAGTTAACATGTTGAATTGGCTAAGTGTTTTCTCGATTACTTAACACCACCCTTCTTGTCTTTGTTAACATGTTATTACAGTTAAGTGTTTCCCTAATTACTTAACCTCACCATTTATAGCTTGATTTATTCATGAGCCTTAATTAATTAATTAATTAATTAAAGCACCAACCACTCACATTAAACAGATATTGTTGTGGTTACTGGATGTGCCGGTCGGTTCCGGGCAGGTTCACACCATAACTTAGTCTAACCTCGGGTCTTTCTTGGCTTGATGCACTAACCACCCACATTAGACAGGTATTGTTGTGGTCACTGGATGTGCCAGTCGGTTCCGGGCAGTTTTACACCACAACTCAGTCTAACCTCGGGTTAGGCATATTCGTCTTTTACTAAATTTACATATTTACTATTTATGTAAATTTTCTGTAAATCAATTTAGCCTAGATCATATTCAACTGTCATGCAAATTAACATAATTATATTCTATGCCCAAAACTTGATTTACCAATCAATTAACCCAACTTGCAGTTTATACCAATTTAGATTTAATATTCCCCTTTTACAACTCATGCCCAATCTAGATTAATATTCCAATTTACGGTTCATGTCAAAACTAGATTTAATATTCTAATTTACCATTTATGTCCAAAACTTGGTTTACACGCCAATTACACACTTTGCGGCCAATTAAATTTATCAATTTATGCCCAAGTCTAATACGCATGTAAATCATTCGCTATTATAGCAAATTTAGAGTGTGCCAACATATATTTTTTATGCCAAATTAATTTAATCAAGCTACGCCCAAATTCCCGCGCCGTAATCGTACGTATAACATGATTTCACAAGTTTCTAAGTACTCATGAAATGATATTAATAGTATAAAAGCAAGGAATAGGGGATAAGCACGAGAATTGACATAAAAGAATAGCCATGCAAGAATGAACCAAATACAAAAATAATGGTTCCAATGGGTTTGATGTACATAACAGTGAATAGGAATAAACTAGACAAGTTACACCCCAAAAATTGAGATCCAACATAATTAAGGGAATAGGCATAGGTGATTTGGTCCAACATAATGCCAGTTCGAAGTACAACCTAATAGATTAATGGGAATAGGCATAAGTCACTGACTAAAATAGGTATAGGCAATTAACCACAATAGTCATGGGCGACTAATCACAATAGTTTCTTAATCAATGTCATAGGCAATAGTCTCATAGTCATGAATTTTGGTAATAGTCTTATAGTCATGAATCATATGCAATAGTCTCAAAATTATGAATCATAGTCATAGTCATAGGCAACAGTCTTATAGTCATAGTCATATGTAATAGTCTCTTTGTCATGAATCATAGTCATAGGCGATAGTTTCATGGGAAACAGTTTCATTGTCATAGTCTTAGGCAAAAGTCACATAATCATAGTCATTGGCAATTAGCCACAATAAGTTCTAGGTCACAATCGAGAATCAGATCCAAAGGCATAGATAACGTTAGATTTGACATAAGCATGAATCAAAGATAATTAACTTGCAAATAGGCACAGTTCTATATTATAATTTATTACATTCACGAGTCCAATTACACATTCAAATCTAAAGAATAACCGAACTTACAGTGATCGGTTTAGAAAAGGATAATAAGATAGCGTTGTGGTGATTTGCTATGATTCGCGTGACGTTGCTCGAAGTCGTTGAATTAGCCTTTGATTCCCTTCTTGAAGCTTTAACTTGATTTGAATCTCCAATTTGAAGAAGAACTATAACTTGTTTTGGTGGAGAATAAGATTTATTTTAATGGTGGAGCCTAGAATAGAGAGAAACAACATGTAGATGCCTCAAAGAATTTGTGTGGCGAAACCTTAGGTCTAGGCATTCTT
Source organism: Allium sativum (assembly GCA_030737875.1). Classification (NCBI taxonomy): domain Eukaryota; kingdom Viridiplantae; phylum Streptophyta; class Magnoliopsida; order Asparagales; family Amaryllidaceae; genus Allium; species Allium sativum. Next base: position 56,741,305 of record CM060920.1, on the reverse strand, counting down.
TTATAGGTGTAGGGAGTGTTTTAGAGCCATTAGATCGCCCTAGAAGCCATCCGGTCCATCCAGAATAGGTCAAAATCGTTGCAGTCCAGATCAGGAAAAACAGGGCAGGTCGACCCGCAGGTCGACCCGCTGGTCGACCCCCTGGTCGACCTATAGGGGGAGGTCGACCCCCTGGTCGACCTATGTACACAGGTCGACCCCCAGGTCGACCCCCTGGTCAACCTGGGTCCTGGGCGGGAAATTTCCCGCCCAGCCAGGGTATGTGTTTTGAATTCGAATTTTGAATCTGTTTTTATTTATTTAAATTCTTGAAACTTTTGAAGGCCATAACTTCTTCATATGGAGTCCGATTCACGCAAACTCGGACTCTATCTCAAGCAGAATTTCGAGACGAACGCATTGGCGTAACCCATTTCCCTTAATTCTTCTTCTAAAAATTATTTATACTTTAATTTGTGAAAGTTAATGTTATAGAATTACGGAGTGTTACATTCTCCCCCCTTAAAGGATTTCGTCCCCGAAATTTTCAAGTTAGGAAGAATGTATCCTACCATTCAGTCATCCATCTACTCAACCATTCAACCACCGACATTCATTGTCCTTAAAAAGGTTTCTAATGCTTTCATGTTCATATGCATAGTGTGTGTGTATATGTCCTTATCTAATGCAAAATCAGGCGGTCTACTGATTCAATTGACCTCCTTAATGCGAATTATGTCAGTGTCATGCGTCCAATATGTATGCAATCCTAACTATACATATCATTTCTATATGAGTGCACAACCATTCACTCAAATGCAACACATCAAGTTCAATCCATAAACAAATACATATATGTAAATGCAATATGAAAGTGACTGAGCCGATCTAGTGCCTAATGTGCGTATATGCATTCACAAGCAACCACTAGCAACCACTTGCAACCATCAATCATAACATGTTTCAAATACATGTTTATATCCATTGGTTTCTACCTAAGGATCACGAAGATAGGACCTAGAGGATATACTTAAAAGATAAACATTACAGAGAAAGTGGAATCAAGGATATACCCTCAAAAAGGGTATGATGCACGTATCTGGTCTTCAGTCTTTTAAGTCGTCTCTTCTTGAGCATCACTCCACTGTACCTTAACTAATTTAACTTCATGATCACGAAGCTTCTTGGCCTCCATTTCCAAAACCCACTAGTAAAGATAGGACCTCGCTCACTTACTATGCTAGAGGGTATCCAGTGTAGTCGAACTATCCTCCAGAGAAAAACGTATGTTAATCATGATACCAAGTGTATATACCTAAGATGATTAGAGGTCTCCCCTCTACTTATCTTATCCATCATGCGGAAAATCTGAGGGTCTAAAGCTAATGGTTACTATGTGCTTATTACCTCTCTTAAGGTTAGTCTAACTTAGGGTGTCTGCCACAACCATTTATTTCTCACGCAAACCATCCTAGTCAAACTCGACATCCCTCAAGTACAAGCCCCAAAGACCTAAACCAATATCAGACAAGCACCCAAGGAATACCTTCTTCGAATTTGGACGATTTATGTGAGATGATACTAACAAAACAACCAAACAATTGAGCATTTTACCGACTCTGGCTATCCTCGCCAATCTTGCTCCAGAATTATTATTGATCGCATAACTGGCTTTGCAATGTCATCTAGATACATGCGGAAGTCTATCTCAAATTTTAGGGGGAAAACCCCTACCCTAATCAAAACATCTTGCATACTCATGGACTACCCCAACGGATCGAAAATCGTCGATAGATAAGTAAGGTGATTCTAGGTAGCTAAGACAAACCGATCCCCTAGGATCGTACGAAATCTCAAGGGTATTCTCGAGGCAAGTCAAAAATCTAACTACCCTTGTTTCATAATTACTAGCTAACCAATCAATGCTTAGAATCAACCCATAGCCCAAAAAAGCATAAGCATAAATATAACTATTCTCAAATCCTCATAAGTCAAAGACAAATGGGCCGAATCAGCAATTGGATTCGAGACTATAATGGGATCCTCTACTACACAATATCTAGGGTGCAGGGACTCAACTATGGAAGCAGATATATATGGATGTGAAGCGCTAAAATCGAAAGGAGTACTAACAGGATAAGTAATAAGGAAAAACTCTTTCAACCGAAATCTTACTGCCTCTCTCTCAGGTATGTTGTCGGTGAGAGCATGCACTCGCCTTCCGAAAAATCCTGTCCCTTGTTCTTGCCCTTGCCCTTAGTTATACGACCCGTTATACCAAAATAAAGATACTTCCTCTTGTTTTAGGTTTTACTATTTTTTCCCTCCCCTCCTTTGTGAGCCAAGTCCATATCCATGGGTTTTGCATCCTCGTATTGTGCTCCGTAGCCAGACCCCCTCATTCTCAACTTTGCCATCCTTGTGTAACTTGTTGACATGTCTCTCCAAAGTAGCTTCCATCGCACGGAGAATCCTACAAAGCTCGAAAAAGAAATTAGCCGCAGGTGAAACTGCTACGGCTACAGATGGAAGTTGGCACTTGTTTGCCCTTTGACAAGTGTCATAGTCTTGTCAAGCCTACGAAACCATGCCGCGATGAGGTTACCTCCCAGAAAGCCAGGAGCCCAGGAGACTTAGGAAAGAAGGAAACAAGGATTCAAATAGAGAATCAAAAGATAGTGCATATGGCTTTGGGGAATATGCCTTTAAAACAAAACTTTTCCTTTGAAAATTCTTCTTTTAAAACCATTTTGAAATAATTTTTCAAATCTTTTTATCTGATCCGGTAACTATAACAACCCGTATTTTTATAACATGTTAAAGTCATAAATCAAGGCAGAATTAAATTTTAAAATAAGAATCAGGGGAAACGGGTTGCGTCATTGCGTTCATCTCGGAATTTTGCATGAAATCGAGTCCGAGCTTTCGAAAATCAGAGTCCATATGACCAAGATATGACCCTCCGAAGTTTCAGGAATTTAAATAAAATAAAACAGCTCGAAAATAAAGCCAGAAATTCGAAATTCAAACCCAGAGAAGGCTGGCGGGAATTCCCGCCCATATACCCAGGTCGACTGGGGAGTCGACCTGTAAGGACCCGTAACTTCCCCGTGAAGGAAAGCACGAATACTTTGAGAACAACACACAAAAGGACGCAGACGGAAGAACATTTCATTGTTATTACAACAATTCCGTCAGATACAAGAATATACAGAGTATAAATGAATAAATTACATTCAACAAATATCAGAGATTACAATAAATTACATAGCAACGGAAAATAATACAAAAGCACAACTAGAAGTGATACACGGATACAGAGCTTTCCGAGCATCGTTCCAGCTGTATATCAGGACCCTGTGAATATAAATCTGCAAAACCAAAACTACTAGCTGCCCGTGCGGAAAATAGGGGCACCCAGAGTTTAGGTTAAAACAATAAACTCCAGGTCAGTCATGTGACTGGTGTGAGAACTAAAACAGTTATTAATATTGGTTTTAAAGTTAGGTAAATCAAGGGACCACGCCGTATAACACGGAACGGGTTTTCTCCCAAGAATACCAGTGCATAGAACAAACAGCGCAATGCTAAATAAAGAAAAATGAAGCTGTTATAAGACCCAGGTCCCATCACACAATGCAACGCAAGCCGGAGGATAGGGTTTTTACCTTATAACAGCCAAGGCATGCTTGATACGTTTAAAACACATTATTTGATACTATAATAAGTGTATAGTGTCAAAACAATTTCAATCATAAATATCAATCATAGGCGGCATGGGTACCATCTATCATGTCGCCATACTAGTTCTACAATTAAAACCGCAATACACGTATTGGAAATTGGATTCCGTCATGAGCCGAGGCAAGGGGCAAGCTCTTCTCCGCGTTCGAGACACTCTAGCAAATGTCCCAGGACCCCACTATGATCCTTGGATCTTCAGGGCCGGTCCTCTCTTACTTTTGAGGATTAGTTATTCCTGAACACACGTTTCCCGGTCCTTACAGACCTATATCCGAGGCGCCTCGCATTCCAACAACCACACAGGTGAAAAGTATATAAATGTCAGGGCTGGTAGGTCACTGACACCACCCTAGCTAGAAAGAAACGTCGTGCTCTCCCTGCAGTCACTATCCCGTTTTTGACTCATACCGAGGTGTGAGGCTCGCGAATTCACGTTATACACAAAGCTATGCCACACAGGCCGTGCTTTGATCATCAACCACAAGACTTTGCTTTTCAACAGAAGCCTTGATCAATTGCCACTTACGCATGCCACACAGGCAATTCACTCCATGCGTTTGATATCCATCAATATATAACCCCTGAGCTCGTACGTCTCAGAGAAGGGCGTTAAGCAAGAGAATAAATTCTCCGCCGCCAAACAGATATATATTTAATAGAGATCAATCACACGGACTAAAATCCAATGTCAGACACACAGTCCATTTACAAGTCCGTTCTGGGTCTGAACGAAACCGGAGGCACTTTCCTCGCATATCCATCGATCTCCAAGTACGTCTGGACGATCACCGACTGTTTCCCTCATCTTGGGTGTACAGCCCAATCAAGATCATCAGTAATCACCCAAACGATGTGAAGACTTCCGGTCTTCAACCTCCGTCTTCATCTTCGACATCTCGTCGAATCGGTTATTCAGAATGGGTATAAACCCGGCCTTTCTGAATAACCCACGTATATAATAAACGAATGTTACACAAACACAACAAACGCCTCATTCCAATTCAGAATATTCTTTTATTCACAAAATCACATTCTTAGGGAAAGGTTCCCATTAATTTTATCCAAGATAAATTCTTCTAAATTTATTCTTTAATCCTCCTTTGGATATCATTTCAAACTAGTCGGGATTAACGAACCACACCGAAGTAATTATTTATTTTGTTTCCCAATCCCAACCTATATATCCCATGGAGAAAACTGGTAATACTCCCCATCTAACACCACGGTGTTATCGGTAAAATTAATTACCATTTCACGTTCAAATCTAATTAAAGATTTAACTATCGCTTTGGAGCAAAACTGGTGGTACTCCATTCTCGATCACCTTTCAGATTTGATAATTTAAATTATCAATCCACATTTTTAATCTAATTAAAGATTCATTAAAACTCCACTTAGTTTTAATCTTCACAAAAATCAATATACTGTCTTTAGCTGGGTTAAAGAACCAATGTCTTCTAAAACACGATTCACGACAAACCCAAATCACATTTGATATTAAATACAAGGCTTTGAATAGAAAATATATCGGCTTATATTCAATATCAAATTCTGAAACCAACATATATCGTATTGGAAATAACGATATATAATATATCTTTCAAATTCCCATAACAATATCTGTATAGTCACGAAATCCAACATCGAAATATCCCGAAGATAATTTCGATTCAACTCCAGTCCAATCCACGTATTGGAAATATCGATTATTTTTAAAATCACTTCCAAATTCAATTTATTTATTTTAAAAATAAATTGATTTCAATTCTAGTTCAAAACTAGTTCATTCCGATAAAAATCTATTTTTATCTTTTCAAATGTGGAATTTTCCAGCCCAAATCTTTCCAATTCACTTATTATAATTTTACACAAATTATAGATATTTTTATTAATTTTATCAAGGCCCGTACAGTCGATTTCCAACAACGGCCATCGAACTGCACTTACAGCAACCTTTTTCGAATTTGATTTGGACATAATTCCAAATCCAACCGTTAGATTTCAAATTTCTAATATTCATTGGAAAGCTCTTTTCGATACGAACCCAACGGTTCCGGTTTTAGGAGAATCCGACGGTCGGATCTCCCGCAATGTCCGTTTGAAATAAATGGTCGAAATTCACGAACTACCGCGGCGCGGCGCGTTCTATTCAGGCCATTATATATATAATATATATATATTATATATATTTCATCGATTTCCTTTTAAAACGAATTTTATAAATCATTTTAACTTCGTTTCAAAACCATTTCAACACTATTTCCATTCAAAGCCAAAATTGAATTCTTCTTTATAAATTCGTTTTAAAATTCATTTCTATTCAATTCAAATTTTAATTCAATTTGAATTCATTTCAATTCACTTTCAATTCAATTTGAATTCGTTTTCAATTCATTTCGAAATCGTTTTCAATTCAATTCATTTCGAAATCGTTTTCAATTCTATTCATTTCGAAATCGTTTAAAATCGATATAAATATCGTTCACGTCGAAATAACGCATCTCTAATCAACACGGCTTTATATTTTTCAAAACTCCTTTATTCTATCCAACAAATGAATATTTATCCCATTCAACACATGAATCTATATTTCTTTCAACACACGACTAATCTCAACACATGAGTGCTGTCAACACCTCACTATTTTTTTGTTATGTAAAATATTTTATAAAACTATGGTATCTATCGTTTGATTTTAATTAGACTCCACCGTAAAGTAGATTCTAATCGTAAATATGATAAAGATGTAATTTATTTTATTTAAAATATTCTACTCAACACATGAATAGTTTCAACACATGATCATCGTCAACACATGACTATTTTTATATTCAACACATGAATTTTCTTTTATAATATTCATTGTTTTCCCGATTGGAATGAGGCCCAATCAATCACCATATAGTGTTAATTATATGGATTCCATACAACACATGTATATAATAGCATTGAAAAATAATCAACCATCAACCAAAGTGCACTACACTGTATAAGCATCAAATATAGATATCCGACGCTTATAACAGCCTGTCAATCCACCGATCGACATATTTAATCAGTCAGGATGAGTGAACTTCAAATTTCATCCCAACACCCGTGTGGGGTTTCAAACAATCAAACACAGATTTTATTTGTGCAGTTGGGCGATGTGTAAAATTTATCGACCCAATCGATATCAGTCAAATCAGTGTATATAAACAAATCGGCCGATTTGTTTATAAATATTTATTCACTTTCACTTTCACGTTAAAAATTATATTTTTAACGATAAAATATTTATTCCAACACATGAATTTTCTTTTCAGTTCATTTATTCAATAAATGACATTTTTATTTTTCTAACATATTTTAGAAAATTTCGGCGGCATAACGGCACGATACTAGAAACGGGACAAGGCCTAGCCTTATCCCCGGTCTAGTGAAGGCCCACGCCATTCACACATCAATCAAATCCATTCCAATTCACCAAATAATTCAATTCAAACCAATAACCTAACCAACTACACAATCAAACAAACAAGTCCATGGTCTGTGGACGGGTGTCGGGTGCTACTAAGCACCGTCTGCATCCTAGTATATATATATAACTAGAAAAAGAAATTGAAAGGTGAGAAGTTCTCACCTATAGCTATCCTAGCTCCACGGCACTTCATTGATAGAAATCTTCATCGCTATCGCCTTTTGTCACTTCGTTGCCCGTAGTCACTATATACACAAAAATCACACATTTTTATATTTTGATGTCTTTAAAATAAAAATCACATTTTTATTTGTTCACTTTCAATTTAAAAAAAATCATATTTTTATAATCACTTCATATATTTAAAAATCGAATTTTTACTATGCTATTCAATATATAAAAATCGAATTTTCTTTACCGTTAATATATAGATAAAAATTCTATATTTATAACGCTATTCTCTATATATAGATTTCGCCTTTTCAAAAATATAGATTTCATCATTATAAAAAAAATCATCACTTTACTTCAACGTATATAAAATAAAAATCAGATTTTTATTTCGTTACATATACAAAGATGATATTTTTATGTTCTCTATCCTATAAAGATTATATTTTTAATACTTTAAAAATATGAAAATCATATTTTACATCATCTATATGGTAAAGACTATATTTTTCAAAACCATATCTTTTTATATTTTTAAAATTCTGAAAAATAAGTTACTGCTTATTTATTTAAAATCAGTTTTAAATCATTTAAAAATCGGTTTTCTGTTTTAAATAAAAATAAAAATAAAGTAAATAAATTAAAAACTTACAGGATTTTGAAGAAAGGGGGTGTGAAACTGTCGTCGGCGGCACTTCCAAAAGGGGGGGGGGGAATCGGCGGCTTCGTCGAGGGTTCGGAGGAGGGAGGGGGTCCACGGCGGTCGGAGGCGAGCGGCGGGCTATGGCGGTTTGGGGGCGTCGCGTTCGTGGATCTCGCGATGGAGGCTAGGGTTTAACGGAGAGGGAGGGAAGCGAGAGCGGGGCGAGGGTGGAGGGCGCCTGGCCTGCGGCGGCGCCAGGAGGATGGGCGGCGGTCTCCTCCGTCTTCCGTCGCCTTCGTTTTCCTTTTTTTTTCTTTTTTTTTTCTGTTGAATGTTGAATTAATATGGGGGCCAGAGGGTTATAAGGAGGAAAGGGTTTTTTTTATTATTTTATTTTAATTTAATTATTTTATTTTAATTCAAAAAGTCAACTTTTTGAATCGACCTCTAAAAGAGGTCCACCGCCTGTCGTCCTTAGCGTTTTACCCCCATTCCGAACACAATGGGATATGTATCGCAAGCTGATTTGATCGTTACAATCAGTTTCCTTTGAATTTACATTTAAATCACTATATTGAATTTTAACGTACATTTTAAATTACCGGGGTCACATACTAACTCTAAAAATTCTCGAAAGATATTTTCTAGCTTCGTATTGACGATACGGTCCTAACAAAACTAGTTTCGTCGAATTCCGAGACCGTTAGAAAAATGGCCAATTTCCAGTCGATTAAAATCAACTGAAATGGTCAAAACACGTTTTCCTTTGCCACGCTCACATATTGATTCAGAAAATTATGAAATTTGAAACCTAGCAATAACTTGACACTGCGGATCCAACAAAACTGGTTTCGTCGAATTCCGAGGTCATTTGCAAAATGTCCATTTTTAAGGGCCTGAATTCCATAGCGACTATTCAGAATTTTCAACTGGACATATCTTTTGATTCTCGCTACGAAATTTTGATTTTTCGGATTCGTTGGAAAGATATTCACAATTAGATCCCATTATTTTTGGTTTCACTAAAATCCGGATTGTTTTGCACCCGGTACATTCAATTGAAGTTTGAAATCGAATTATCGAACTACCGCGCCATTTTCAATTCTATTTATAATTATATATAAATATTATATTCTAACGACGACGTATATAATATATACGTCGAATTATATTCAAAATAAATTTTCTCGTCTATATTATTTAAAATAATTCATTTTAAATAATCAAAATTCGCTAAAATTGCCAAAATAAAAATTTCAAACTGGCTCGCATTTTACGGGTTATTACAATCTCCCCCACTTAAAACTTTTCGTCCCCGAAAAGGAACAAAGTCGAAAGTGGTTTGATTATTAAGCTCTACACTCGATTTGGCTTTCGTTCTCCAACTTTTTAGTTTCTGAGAATTTTCAAAAATTTGGCTAACACCCTAAATTTTTGAAAAATTTCGCCATAACCTCCCCTGCACCGGGAGAATCGGGGAATTTCAAATAGCTTCCCCGGTCCTTCAGATCTCAAAAAGAAAAAGAAAAAGCCGAGCGGCTAGCCAATAGGCTCACAAAATCATCATCACCCAAACAAAACAGTAAATTATGTAGTAAACATGTACCTATTTGTCGGGCAAACAAATTTTATTCTCTGGCTCTAGCCTCCTTGCTATGACCTGTTCAATGTAAGTATATGTACATGCAAGCAAATGCGACCGATTTTCAATATAATTCAATATTTGTTTCAATTAGACAAAAATGGTTAAAATTATCAAATAAATAAACAAGCAACTCAAACATCAATCAATTAGTGAATTAGAGTTTTCAAATTCATAATTTTGATATATATACAGAAAATCATGTTTTTGATGCCAATTCACAACAATGTGTTCTAGCTATATAAGTTTTGGTTCTCACACCAGTCTAATGGAAATGTATAGAAATCACACCTTCGAGACTCGAATATGAATACTAATGATGATGCACCATCATCAGAATCATCCCCGGATATCTAGAATGTGACTCTATATCTATCCAGTATATTAAAACTTCGACTATACGTTCATGACGCGTATACGCGAAATCTTTATATATTGGATTGTCCATATTCAAAATAAATAAATAATCAAATACGTATAAAACGATTTAAACTTCAAAACAAAATTGTTTTCATTTGAAAAATATACTCTTCACACTCGTTCTAGGATACTACTGATCCTATCTCTAACGAGTCATTCTAATTGGATATTACTAATCCAATATCTGATGAATTCTTTCGTATGGTTCTAATGTGTCTTGTTCTCGAGCTCTGTAAACCAAAGCTCTGATACCACTGTAAGGACCCGTAACTTCCCCGTGAAGGAAAGCACGAATACTTTGAGAACAACACACAAAAGGACGCAGACGGAAGAACATTTCATTGTTATTACAACAATTCCATCAGATACAAGAATATACAGAGTATAAATGAATAAATTACATTCAACAAATATCAGAGATTACAATAAATTACATAGCAACGGAAAATAATACAAAAGCACAACTAGAAGTGATACACGGATACAGAGCTTTCCGAGCATCGTTCCAGCTGTATATCAGGACCCTGTGAATATAAATCTGCAAAACCAAAACTACTAGCTGCCCGTGCGGAAAATAGGGGCACCCAGAGTTTAGGTTAAAACAATAAACTCCAGGTCAGTCATGTGACTGGTGTGAGAACTAAAACAGTTATTAATATTGGTTTTAAAGTTAGGTAAATCAAGGGACCACGCCGTATAACACGGAACGGGTTTTCTCCCAAGAATACCAGTGCATAGAACAAACAGCGCAATGCTAAATAAAGAAAAATGAAGCTGTTATAAGACCCAGGTCCCATCACACAATGCAACGCAAGCCGGAGGATAGGGTTTTTACCTTATAACAGCCAAGGCATGCTTGATACGTTTAAAACACATTATTTGATACTATAATAAGTGTATAGTGTCAAAACAATTTCAATCATAAATATCAATCATAGGCGGCATGGGTACCATCTATCATGTCGCCATACTAGTTCTACAATTAAAACCGCAATACACGTATTGGAAATTGGATTCCGTCATGAGCCGAGGCAAGGGGCAAGCTCCTCTCCGCGTTCGAGACACTCTAGCAAATGTCCCAGGACCCCACTATGATCCTTGGATCTTCAGGGCCGGTCCTCTCTTACTTTTGAGGATTAGTTATTCCTGAACACACGTTTCCCGGTCCTTACAGACCTATATCCGAGGCGCCTCGCATTCCAACAACCACACAGGTGAAAAGTATATAAATGTCAGGGCTGGTAGGTCACTGACACCACCCTAGCTAGAAAGAAACGTCGTGCTCTCCCTGCAGTCACTATCCCGTTTTTGACTCATACCGAGGTGTGAGGCTCGCGAATTCACGTTATACACAAAGCTATGCCACACAGGCCGTGCTTTGATCATCAACCACAAGACTTTGCTTTTCAACAGAAGCCTTGATCAATTGCCACTTACGCATGCCACACAGGCAATTCACTCCATGCGTTTGATATCCATCAATATATAACCCCTGAGCTCGTACGTCTCAGAGAAGGGCGTTAAGCAAGAGAATAAATTCTCCGCCGCCAAACAGATATATATTTAATAGAGATCAATCACACGGACTAAAATCCAATGTCAGACACACAGTCCATTTACAAGTCCGTTCTGGGTCTGAACGAAACCGGAGGCACTTTCCTCGCATATCCATCGATCTCCAAGTACGTCTGGACGATCACCGACTGTTTCCCTCATCTTGGGTGTACAGCCCAATCAAGATCATCAGTAATCACCCAAACGATGTGAAGACTTCCGGTCTTCAACCTCCGTCTTCATCTTCGACATCTCGTCGAATCGGTTATTCAGAATGGGTATAAACCCGGCCTTTCTGAATAACCCACGTATATAATAAACGAATGTTACACAAACACAACAAACGCCTCATTCCAATTCAGAATATTCTTTTATTCACAAAATCACATTCTTAGGGAAAGGTTCCCATTAATTTTATCCAAGATAAATTCTTCTAAATTTATTCTTTAATCCTTCTTTGGATATCATTTCAAACTAGTCGGGATTAACGAACCACACCGAAGTAATTATTTATTTTGTTTCCCAATCCCAACCTATATATCCCATGGAGAAAACTGGTAATACTCCCCATCTAACACCACGGTGTTATCGGTAAAATTAATTACCATTTCACGTTCAAATCTAATTAAAGATTTAACTATCGCTTTGGAGCAAAACTGGTGGTACTCCATTCTCGATCACCTTTCAGATTTGATAATTTAAATTATCAATCCACATTTTTAATCTAATTAAAGATTCATTAAAACTCCACTTAGTTTTAATCTTCACAAAAATCAATATACTGTCTTTAGCTGGGTTAAAGAACCAATGTCTTCTAAAACACGATTCACGACAAACCCAAATCACATTTGATATTAAATACAAGGCTTTGAATAGAAAATATATCGGCTTATATTCAATATCAAATTCTGAAACCAACATATATCGTATTGGAAATAACGATATATAATATATCTTTCAAATTCCCATAACAATATCTGTATAGTCACGAAATCCAACATCGAAATATCCCGAAGATAATTTCGATTCAACTCCAGTCCAATCCACGTATTGGAAATATCGATTATTTTTAAAATCACTTCCAAATTCAATTTATTTATTTTAAAAATAAATTGATTTCAATTCTAGTTCAAAACTAGTTCATTCCGATAAAAATCTATTTTTATCTTTTCAAATGTGGAATTTTCCAGCCCAAATCTTTCCAATTCACTTATTATAATTTTACACAAATTATAGATATTTTTATTAATTTTATCAAGGCCCGTACAGTCGATTTCCAACAACGGCCATCGAACTGCACTTACAGCGACCTTTTTCGAATTTGATTTGGACATAATTCCAAATCCAACCGTTAGATTTCAAATTTCTAATATTCATTGGAAAGCTCTTTTCGATACGAACCCAACGGTTCCGGTTTTAGGAGAATCCGACGGTCGGATCTCCCGCAATGTCCGTTTGAAATAAATGGTCGAAATTCACGAACTACCGCGGCGCGGCGCGTTCTATTCAGGCCATTATATATATAATATATATATATATTATATATATTTCGTCGATTTCCTTTTAAAACGAATTTTATAAATCATTTTAACTTCGTTTCAAAACCATTTCAACACTATTTCCATTCAAAGCCAAAATTGAATTCTTCTTTATAAATTCGTTTTAAAATTCATTTCTATTCAATTCAAATTTTAATTCAATTTGAATTCATTTCAATTCACTTTCAATTCAATTTGAATTCGTTTTCAATTCATTTCGAAATCGTTTTCAATTCAATTCATTTCGAAATCGTTTTCAATTCTATTCATTTCGAAATCGTTTAAAATCGATATAAATATCGTTCACGTCGAAATAACGCATCTCTAATCAACACGGCTTTATATTTTTCAAAACTCCTTTATTCTATCCAACAAATGAATATTTATCCCATTCAACACATGAATCTATATTTCTTTCAACACACGACTAATCTCAACACATGAGTGCTGTAAACACCTCACTATTTTTTTGTTATGTAAAATATTTTATAAAACTATGGTATCTATCGTTTGATTTTAATTAGACTCCACCGTAAAGTAGATTCTAATCGTAAATATGATAAAGATGTAATTTATTTTATTTAAAATATTCTACTCAACACATGAATAGTTTCAACACATGATCATCGTCAACACATGACTATTTTTATATTCAACACATGAATTTTCTTTTATAATATTCATTGTTTTCCCGATTGGAATGAGGCCCAATCAATCACCATATAGTGTTAATTATATGGATTCCATACAACACATGTATATAATAGCATTGAAAAATAATCAACCATCAACCAAAGTGCACTACACTGTATAAGCATCAAATATAGATATCCGACGCTTATAACAGCCTGTCAATCCACCGATCGACATATTTAATCAGTCAGGATGAGTGAACTTCAAATTTCATCCCAACACCCGTGTGGGGTTTCAAACAATCAAACACAGATTTTATTTGTGCAGTTGGGCGATGTGTAAAATTTATCGACCCAATCGATATCAGTCAAATCAGTGTATATAAACAAATCGGCCGATTTGTTTATAAATATTTATTCACTTTCACTTTCACGTTAAAAATTATATTTTTAACGATAAAATATTTATTCCAACACATGAATTTTCTTTTCAGTTCATTTATTCAATAAATGACATTTTTATTTTTCTAACATATTTTAGAAAATTTCGGCGGCATAACGGCACGATACTAGAAACGGGACAAGGCCTAGCCTTATCCCCGGTCTAGTGAAGGCCCACGCCATTCACACATCAATCAAATCCATTCCAATTCACCAAATAATTCAATTCAAACCAATAACCTAACCAACTACACAATCAAACAAACAAGTCCATGGTCTGTGGACGGGTGTCGGGTGCTACTAAGCACCGTCTGCATCCTAGTATATATATATAACTAGAAAAAGAAATTGAAAGGTGAGAAGTTCTCACCTATAGCTATCCTAGCTCCACGGCACTTCATTGATAGAAATCTTCATCGCTATCGCCTTTTGTCACTTCGTTGCCCGTAGTCACTATATACACAAAAATCACACATTTTTATATTTTGATGTCTTTAAAATAAAAATCACATTTTTATTTGTTCACTTTCAATTTAAAAAAAATCATATTTTTATAATCACTTCATATATTTAAAAATCGAATTTTTACTATGCTATTCAATATATAAAAATCGAATTTTCTTTACCGTTAATATATAGATAAAAATTCTATATTTATAACGCTATTCTCTATATATAGATTTCGCCTTTTCAAAAATATAGATTTCATCATTATAAAAAAAAATCATCACTTTACTTCAACGTATATAAAATAAAAATCAGATTTTTATTTCGTTACATATACAAAGATGATATTTTTATGTTCTCTATCCTATAAAGATTATATTTTTAATACTTTAAAAATATGAAAATCATATTTTACATCATCTATATGGTAAAGACTATATTTTTCAAAACCATATCTTTTTATATTTTTAAAATTCTGAAAAATAAGTTACTGCTTATTTATTTAAAATCAGTTTTAAATCATTTAAAAATCGGTTTTCTGTTTTAAATAAAAATAAAAATAAAGTAAATAAATTAAAAACTTACAGGATTTTGAAGAAAGGGGGGGTGTGAAACTGTCGTCGGCGGCACTTCCAAAAGGGGGGGGGAATCGGCGGCTTCGTCGAGGGTTCGGAGGAGGGAGGGGGTCCACGGCGGTCGGAGGCGAGCGGCGGGCTATGGCGGTTTGGGGGCGTCGCGTTCGTGGATCTCGCGATGGAGGCTAGGGTTTAACGGAGAGGGAGGGAAGCGAGAGCGGGGCGAGGGTGGAGGGCGCCTGGCCTGCGGCGGCGCCAGGAGGATGGGCGGCGGTCTCCTCCGTCTTCCGTCGCCTTCGTTTTCCTTTTTTTTTCTTTTTTTTTTCTGTTGAATGTTGAATTAATCGGGGGGCCAGAGGGTTATAAGGAGGAAAGGGTTTTTTTTTATTATTTTATTTTAATTTAATTATTTTATTTTAATTCAAAAAGTCAACTTTTTGAATCGACCTCTAAAAGAGGTCCACCGCCTGTCGTCCTTAGCGTTTTACCCCCATTCCGAACACAATGGGATATGTATCGCAAGCTGATTTGATCGTTACAATCAGTTTCCTTTGAATTTACATTTAAATCACTATATTGAATTTTAACGTACATTTTAAATTACCGGGGTCACATACTAACTCTAAAAATTCTCGAAAGATATTTTCTAGCTTCGTATTGACGATACGGTCCTAACAAAACTAGTTTCGTCGAATTCCGAGACCGTTAGAAAAATGGCCAATTTCCAGTCGATTAAAATCAACTGAAATGGTCAAAACACGTTTTCCTTTGCCACGCTCACATATTGATTCAGAAAATTATGAAATTTGAAACCTAGCAATAACTTGACACTGCGGATCCAACAAAACTGGTTTCGTCGAATTCCGAGGTCATTTGCAAAATGTCCATTTTTAAGGGCCTGAATTCCATAGCGACTATTCAGAATTTTCAACTGGACATATCTTTTGATTCTCGCTACGAAATTTTGATTTTTCGGATTCGTTGGAAAGATATTCACAATTAGATCCCATTATTTTTGGTTTCACTAAAATCCGGATTGTTTTGCACCCGGTACATTCAATTGAAGTTTGAAATCGAATTATCGAACTACCGCGCCATTTTCAATTCTATTTATAATTATATATAAATATTATATTCTAACGACGACGTATATAATATATACGTCGAATTATATTCAAAATAAATTTTCTCGTCTATATTATTTAAAATAATTCATTTTAAATAATCAAAATTCGCTAAAATTGCCAAAATAAAAATTTCAAACTGGCTCGCATTTTACGGGTTATTACACGACCCCCCCAACCAGGTCGACTGGGGAGTCGACCCCCCCATGACCAGGTCGACTGGGGAGTCGACCTGGGGGTCGACCTGCCTCCCGAACCTATTTCCTGAGCCAGATGCATTCTGATGTATTTAGACTTGTTTCGTGACCAGATTCGTCTGCCTAACCCTATATAAGAAGCCCCCTAGCCTCATTCTCTCCACACCATTTCATTCCATCCTTATGCTGCTTCTATGATAATCAAAATAATAAGATAAAAAGGAAGAAAAAGGACTGCTTCTTCTCCATCAAGACTACGCTTAGAGATTTGCGAATTGGGGATTTCAATTAGAACACGATCAATCAAACAAATATTCAACAATCAAATTCTGCTTTCTAATTCTCGATCCACGCACTGTAAGTTCTAGTTACTTTGAGATCTAAACTTGTTAATTGTAATTTGGACATGAGATAAAGTGAAATTTGACTTCAACATGATAATCAATTCATATCTATTCTTGTTCTTCTTGGATCTTGATATTTGGAAAATTGCTTTGAAATCAGTTTGGGCCTATTCGCATTTATAAATCAAACGTTACCATGCCTATGACATTGAAACCATTGTTAATGGCCAAGGACTATGACTGAGAACATAAGACTATGCCTATGCCTATAACTGAGAACATAAGACCATTGCCTATGACTATGACAAGGACAATTGTGGCTAATTACCTATGACTCGTGACTATGAATTACTACCAATGATTATGAACATAAGACTATGACCATGACTTTGAAACTATTACAGTTAATTGCCTATGACTATTAGGGTAGTTGCCTAGAACTCTTTTGGATTATCCTTGACTATTGTATAACTATTGTGGTTAATTGACTATTATAGTTGATTGCTCATAACACTATAGTTGAAAACCATGTTGAACACCGAATTGGCATTTAGTTGGATCCCATACCTAGGGTGTGACTTGCTTAGTTTATTCGTTATTATGTACACCAAAAACCATTGACCCATTATCCTTGTATTTGGCTTGCTTGTGCATGCCTATTCTTGTATGTCAAGTTTTTATCAGGACTATCGCCTTATTTTGCTAGATTTGAAAACCCTGTTAATTTCTATATGCCAATGATGTTGTAACCGATTATCTCAAGTTATACCATGCCAGTCTTGTAATCTCTTTTATCGCTTTATGCTTGTCCCTTCTCCCTATCATAGTTTTGATGTTATTCCCTTTATCTCTAGATTTAGATTTGCTTGTAATTTAGATCGATTAACGTTTACATGCGATGGGAATACGATTTGGGTAGATTAGGCAAAGCATGAACTGGTTATAAACATGAATCATGAACTTGATAATAGGCATAAGTTGAAACATGAAACATTGGCACGAACTTGAACATGGTCATGACACTAGAAAGAACTTGAAAATGGCCAACTCGAGGTTGGGTTGAGTTTGCAGTGTAAATCTGCTCGGAACCGCCCGGCAAATCCGGTCACTACAAACAATAGGATCCAATGTGGGTAGTTGGTCATATCGCGCTTGAAACCCGAGGTCAGACTGAGTTGTGGTGTAAATCTGCCCGGAACCGCCCGGCATATCCAGTGACCACAACAACAGGTCTGATGTGAGAGGTTAGGGTGCATTAATGAATTAATGCCACATGATAGGGTTAAGTCATGAACATGAAAGACAACACTTAACCAACTTGAAATATGATTGGTAGGGTTAGGTCATGAACTTGAACGACAACACCTAACCAACTTAACACGTGAATGGTAGGGCTAAGTCACGAACTTAAATGACAACACTTAGCCAACTTGATATGCTAGACTGATGGGGTTAAGTCTCGAATTTAAATGACAACACTTAACCTACTAGACGGAAACCCTAGTTACGCGGTCCATTTCAGTAGTAACCCACTAGATGTATCATGGTACCCTGGAACTAGGCAGGGTGGGGCACGATTACTGAGCTGATTGTAAGCGACCAGAACGATGGCTATGTGGGTGCGCCAGTGTAGGTTCAGGCGAGCATGTGGTCCGGAGTTGAAAAAGCAGGAATTGGGCATTAGTAGGTTTATCTGTGCAGGCTTGATTCGTGTCGGTGGTTGGCACCATAGGGCTTGATACACCCTATGGTGGACCTGGCACATGTGACTACATTCGTGATAGGGTCGTATGACACAGAAACACAACGAGCTAGAACTTGTAGGGATCGTTCCGTTGGACCTAGTAATGGGTCATTCACGATTTTGGGCCAAGGGATCATTTCATGATTAAAACTTGACATGGGTTGGGCTACTAGTACAGTTGGTGCAGCGAACCATGAACATGCGATGCTATACTTGACCTATACTTGATTCATCATGTTATCTTAGTCTATCTTATCCATCTTGACATCATACTTATGTTTACTTTCAGTTTATACATGTCATGTTACCTTTACCTGTTTTTATGTTGAAAGTCACTTGGACTTACCAGTCTTTATGACTGACCCATTTCCTTTCGCCTCTTTTTCTTTCGTTTCTTCCACCAGGTTCTCAGGGAGGAAACTCTAGCTCTTAGCTTGGATTTAGCTTGCTTTTTGTCAGCTCATGTACGGTTTGGTCTTGAGCTATGCTATGGCTGCACGTCTGCTATTTTTGGGGAATAATTTACTTTTGTTATTTTTAAGTTTATGCTTCTTTATTTAGAACTTGATGTAATGGAATAATGGCAACTTGTACTTTGGATATATGAGGTTTTGACTCTTTTCTTGAAAGTAATAAGATTTGGTTTTTAATTTCTACCGCTGCTTTATTTATTTTCTGTCTTGTGATATCTCTGTGTATGTTTACCTAGATAATGCTCCACCAAAACTAGTGCATTCCCTTTGTGACTGACCCAAGCGGAGGTGGGGTGTTACATTTGGTATCAGAGTAGAAGGTTACCAGACTGGGCAAAAGCTTTTAAAAACCTTCTGAAACTCTTTTCAAAACCGTTTATAAAGAAGCATTTTTCAAGAAAAGTTTATTTTGAAAAGGTTATTCCCCAAAAGCCATTAGCACTTTCCTTTGTTTCCTCATTTGAATATCTATCTTTTCATTTTTCATCATGTCTGGGAATCTTAACTTTCCAGAGGGCGTGCCAATACCTGGTTGGTTCAGGAGGTACATAGAGGCTAGGGCCAACGATGCAGGCCCATCAGATATTCCTCCTCCAGCTGCAGCGATTCCTCCTCCTCCTCCTCCTCCTCGTGGAAATGCTTTCGCAAAGACGTGTAGAGACTTCAAGGCTATGGGTGGAAAGGACTTCTATGGGACTGAATCCTTTGTGGAAGCGAGGAACTGGATGAAGGAGACCGAAGATTTGTTCGTCATCTTCGAAGTTGACGACAGGCAAAAGATACAGCTAGCAGTGTGGTTGCTTAAAGATGAAGCTTCGTATTGGTGGGAGATTACCCATGCTGAGAGGCCAGTGGAAACTTGGGAAGACTTCCGGATGAGATTTGAGATGAGATTTCTCTCCCAAGCTGAAAGAAGCCTGCAGATGGATAAGTTCCTAACTCTTAAGCAAGGAAGCATGACAATCAAGGAGTACGTCAATCAATTTAATCAACTGGCCAGATTTGGGCTGGATTTAGTGAACACCCAACACAAGAAGGCTCTTCGCTTCATCAGAGGTTTGAATGAGCCGCTACACAGCCTTGCTATGACTCATGTACCCATGGGGGCGACCTTTGAGAGCTTGGTGGATATGGCCCTATTTCATGAAGAAGACGAGAATGGCAAGAAGGAGGTCAAGGCGAATGATTCTCAAAACAAGAAGAAAGACTCCGAGAAAGGAGGCAAGAACAACAACAACTGTAATGACAACAAGACACGTGAGAAAAGAAAGTGCAACTTCTGTGGTATAGAGGGGCATATAGTCCAGGATTGTAGAAAGAAGAAGATGAAGATGGGAGCATGCTTTCAGTGTGGTGAAACTGGACATATCAGCAAGAACTGCCCTAAGAAGCAAGGGCAAGCCCCGCAAGCAGGACCTTCTGGGGGTACATCTTTAACTTCTCCTCCTTGATGCTTTGTTTTATCTTGCTTATCTTCTCGATCCTATCTTGAGAACCTTAGGTAGTACCATATGGATGGAAACATGTTATGGTTGATGTTTGCAAATGGTTGCAAGTGGTCGCAAGTGGTTGCTCGTGGTTGCATAACACACATTAGGCACTAGATCGGCTCAGACACGTTTTCATATTGCATATGCAAGAGTTGTTTATGGATGAAATTGAATGTGTTATCATGTAGATGTTGCATATGGATGAATGTTTGTGCACACATATAGTGTTTATGTGACTAGGATTATTTGCATACATGTTGGATTCATGACACTAAACATATTTTGCATTAAGAAGATCAAACAGGCCTGATCATTTGCATTAGATAAGGAACATATACACACACTTTCTGCATATGTTCATGTAGCATTAGAAATCTTTTAAGGACAATGATTGCTCGTGAATGATGGTTGAGTAGATGGATGATTGGATGGTAGGATATATTCTTCCTAACTTAGAGATTTCGGGGACGAAATCCTTTAAGGAGGGGGAGAATGTAACAACCCGTATTTTTATAACATGTTAAAGTCATAAATCAAGGCAGAATTAAATTTTAAAATAAGAAACAGGGGAAATGGGTTGCGTCATTGCACTCGTCTCGGAATTCTGCATGAAATCGAGTTCGAGTTTTCGAAAATCGGAGTCCGTTTGACCAAGATATGACCCTCCGAAATTTCAGGAATTTAAATAAAATAAAACAGCTCGAAAATAAAGCCAGAAATTCGAAACTCAAACCCAGAAAAGGCTGGCGGGAAAATTCCCGCCCATGTACCCAGGGCGACTGGGGAGTTGACCCCCCCAACTAGGTCGACTGGGGAGTCGACCCCCCCTCCCCCGCATGACCAGGTCGACTGGGGAGTCAACCTGGGGGTCGCCCTGCCTCCCGAACCTATTTCCTGAGCCATATGCATTCTGATGTATTTAGACTTGTTTCATGACCAGATTCGTCTGCCTAACCCTATATAAGCAGCCCCCTAGCCTCATTCTCTCCACACCATTTCATTCTGTCCTTATGCTGCTTCTAAGATAATCAAAATAATAAGATAAAAAGGAAGAAAAAGGACTGCTTCTTCTCCATTAAGACTACGCTTAGAGATTTGCAAATTAGGGGATTTCAATTAGAACACGATGAATCCAATAGAGATTCAACAATCAAATTCTGCTTTCTAATTCTCGATCCACGCACTGTAAGTTCTAGTTACTTAAAGATCTAAACTTGTTAATTGTAATTTGGACATGAGATAAAGTGAAATTTGACTTAAGCATGATAATCGATTCATATCTATTCTTGTTCTTCTTGGATCTTGACATTTGGAATATTGCTTTGAAATCAGTTTGGGCCTATTCGCATTTATAAATCAAACGTTATCATGCCTATGACATTGAAACCATTGTTAATGGCCAAGGACTATGACTGAGAACATAAGACTATGCCTAGGCCTATGACTGAGAACAAAAGACCATTGCCTATGACTATGACAAGGACAATTGTGGCTAATCACCTATGACTCGTGACTATGAATTACTGCCTATGATTATGAACATAAGACTATGACCATGACTTTGAAACTATTACAGCTAATTGCCTATGACTATTAGGGTAGTTGCCTAGAACTCTTTTGGATAATTATCCATGACTATTGTATAACTATTGTGGTTAATTGACTATTATAGTTGATTGCTCATAACACTATAGTTGAAAACCAGTTTGAACATCGAATTGGCATTTAGTTGGATCCCATACCTAGGGTGTGACTTGCTTAGTTTATTCGTTATTATGTACACCAAAAACCATTGACCCATTATCCTTGTATTTGGCTTGCTTGTGCATGCCTTGTAACACCCCGAATTTCACTTAATATTAATGTTTAGTAATTAAAGAATAATTAATCTCAGATGTGAGAATTAAGGGAAACGGGTTGCGCCATTGTGTTCGTCTTGAAATTCTGGTTGAGATAGAGTCCGAGTTTGCGTGATTTGGACTTCGTATGAAGAAGTTATGGCCATCCGAAGTTTCAGAAAATTCAAAACAGATTTAAAATATTCAAATTTCAAATTTCAGAAGAGGCGGGAAAATTCCCGCCACACAGAGGGTGTCGACACAGGGGTCGACATGGGTGTCGACACCCCCAAGGGGTCGACCCAAGTGTCGACCCAGGGGTCGACCCCCCCTGTCGGCCAGTTTGGCCTTGGTGCAATCTGAAGGGGGTTTGGGCTGTGTTTTGGGGCTTGTGATGAAATCTGATGGCTCTAATCTAATCTAGGGTTAATCTAAGGGCCTAAACTACATCCTAAATCTATAAATACATCCTAAGACTACCCTAATCCATACTAAAAATAGATACAACGTCGTTATGCCGTCAAAATGCAACTTGAAGGAGCCTCCATCAAATTGTAGAAGAAGATAGCTTCTCAAATCAACTTGTAATCAACTCTAGCAACTTAATCTTCTTCATAGGAGTGCTAATCAACAAGTTGTGAGTTTCTATGACTTTAGCAAGCAATTGCTAAACTAATTATGATAGGATATGATGAGGTTATGGTTATGTATGTGGATCAATGCAAGTTATGTTATCATATGCTATGTGTTCATGATGTTATGCAAGTTATGCAAGTCATATGCTATGTGTTCATGATGTTATGCAAGTTATGCAAGTCATATGCTATGTGTTCATGATGTTATGCAAGTTATGCAAGTCATATGCTATGTGTTCATGATGTTATGCAAGTTATGCAAGTCACATGCTATGAGTTCATGATGCTAGTTGTGCAAGTTTTATGCAATATGTTCATGATGCTAGTTATGCAAGTTTTATGCTATGTGCTCATGATGCTAGTTATGCAAATCACTATGATAAACATTGATCCATTATGACACCATGTTATGCAAGTTTGGTGTTTGATTATATGCAAGTTCATATATGACATGTTATGCAAGTTTGGTGTTTGATTATATGCAAGTAACATGTGCAAGTTTACACCTTTGTATGATATGCATACATATGCAAGTTAACCCCTTTGTATGTCATACATACATATGCAAGTTTACCCCTTTGTATGACATAAGTAACTTATGCAAGTTACCCTCTTTTTGACATATGTGATTCATGCAAGTTTGGGTTGATTATTTATGCTAGTTGGGTTTGATGCCATGGTCATATATGCATGTTGACACCTTTAAAACCCATGTTGATGCTAATGTTATGCAAGTTGAACCCATTATGTTTGTGATGAATCTTCCCTTTTAAGTATGTCATGTCAACGTATTACGTGGGGAACAATGGGGTTAATATTCATGTTAATGAAATGGTGTGAAGTTGGTATGATTATGCATACCATAAAGTGGATGGACATAATTGAGTCAATTATGTACATCGTTAAATTTGTAATTAATTAGGGATAATTAATACAAATTATGGGGGTGATTAATTAGGTGTAATTAATCGACTAAGACACGAGATTGGACCCTTTTGTAGCATAAGACTGCCCGGAACCGACCGGCAAATCCAGCGGCTACAAATGATTGGCCCAATGTGAGAGGTCTTAGGCATAAACTAAATACGTGATAAGTGTAAAGACACGACGTTAGACTCTGTTATGGCGTAAGGCTGCCCGGAACCGACCGGCAAATCCAGCTGCCATAAAAGACAGTCTAATGTGAGAGGTCTTTACAATGGTTACGTTCTTAATCAATTAAGAAACACTTGACCAGATAAGCATGTAGTGGGGAATGAGGGGTTAAGTGGGTGCCTTGGGTGGCATGTGGAAATCAAGTAAGTGCCTTGGGTGGCATGTGGAAATCTAGTGGGTTGCCTTGAGTGGCAATAGAAAATACGATTAGAATACTTAACCAAGTGGAATCATGTAATTAAACATGATTAAAGGGTTAAGTGGGATGCACTAGAAAAAGGGACAAGCTTAGGGGGTAGCTTGTGGGGGCCCATTTCAACCAGTAACCCATATGTATCTTATTGGGCTCGACCCATGTCGAGGACGGGACACGCGTACTGGGCTTGACTATAAGAGGCCAAAAACGGGTTAGCGGTGGCAACGCAAGTCCAACGGGTTTCATATGCGTGTGTGGACCCGGGCTGGTAGGTAAGACGTTGTTGCATCGTGTAGGTATAAGCCGTGCACCGTTGATTGTATCGGGTTGCCACTTTGGGGAGTGATACACCCCACTGTGGGGCCAGCACGGGTATCTACGTTAGGGAGCCGATCGCTTGGGGAGTAGTGGGTACACCTAGTGGAGATAGGGGCAGACGGCACCTATGTAGTCAGCTAGGGGTACACGAAACTACTAGTTAAATTTTCTAAGTCCTTGGGTGGGATCATCCTTTAAGTAGGAATGACTGGTGTGGTGCAGTGTAGTAATTACCCTTGGGTGGGTAGATGCGTCTTTACCGTTATCTTAGTTCATCTTATGTCTAGTTGGCTGCTTAGTGTAGTCATTTATCCCCAGTCATCACCGTACCAAGTTTATATCATACCCTAATTACTTTAATGATTGTATTGTTAAAGTTATAGGGCTCACTCAGACTTATGTCTGACCCCGTTGTTTTTATCTTTTTCCCAACCCTCAGGTTCTCAAAGTGGGTCAAGCGCTAGTGGGCTTTGATCAGATTGCTTTATCTATCTTTTGGAGCTTGGACCGTGATGTAAAGCCCAGCTTATCTTTTCTATTATGGCTATTAGTTATGTAGTGGGATTATGTACTTATGTTTTATCAGGATGGATATTTAGTACTTGACTCTTGTTTTAGTTGGTTTTGATATGTAACCAAACATGTTTATCTTCTGCTGCAATGAAATGATGTTTTAGATTTCAAGTATTATTTATATCTGTCTTGTTGTAATTTTTCTGTTCTATATTCACTTAAAATACTCCACCGAAGTTAAGGCATTCCCTTAGTGAGTGACCTTAGCGGGTGTGGGGTGTTACATGCCTATTCTTGTATGTCAAGTTTTTATCAGGACTATCGCCTTATTTTGCTAGATTTGAAAACCCTGTTAATTTCTATATGCCAGTGATGTTGTAACCGATTATCTCAAGTTATACCATGCCAGACTTGTAATCTCTTTTATCACTTTATGCTTGTCCCTTCTGCCTATCATAGTTTTGATGTTATTCCCTTTATCTCTAGATTTAGATTTGCTTGTAATTTAGATCGATTAACGTTTACATGCGATGGGAATACGATTTGGGTAGATTAGGCAAAGCAAGAACTGGTTATAAACATGAATCATGAACTTGATATTAGGCATAAGTTAAAACATGAAACATTGGCACAAACTTGAACATGGTCATGGCACTAGAATGAACTTGAAAATGGACAACTCGAGGTTGGGTTGAGTTTGCAGTGTAAATCTGCCCGGAACCGCCCGACAAATCCAGTTACTGCAAACAATAGGATCCAATGTGGGTAGTTGGTCATATCGCGCTTGAAACCCGAGGTCAGACTGAGTTGTGGTGTAAATCTGCCCGGAACCGCCCGGCATATCCAGTGACCACAACAACAGGTATGATGTGAGAGGTTAGGGTGCATTAATGAATTAATGCCACATGATAGGGTTAAGTCATGAACATGAAAGACAACACTTAACCAACTTGAAATATGATTGGTAGGGTTAGGTCATGAACTTGAACGACAACACCTAACCAACTTAACACGTGAATGGTAGGGCTAAGTCATGAACTTAAATGACAACACTTAGCCAACTTGATATGCTAGACTGATGGGGTTTAGTCTCGAATTTAAATGACAACACTTAACCTACTAGACGGAAACCCTAGTTACGCGGTCCATTTCAGCAGTAACCCACTAGATGTATCATGGTACCCTGGAACTAGGCAGGATGGGGCAAGATTACTGGGTTGATTGTAAGCGACCAGAACGACGGCTGTGTGGGTGCGCCAGTGTAGGTTCAGGCGGGCTATGGTCATGCACGTGGTCCGGAGTTGAAAAAGCAGGCATTGGGCATCAGTAAGTTTATCTGTGCATGCTTGATTCGTGTCGGTGGTTGGCACCATAGGGCTTGATACACCCTATGGTGGACCTAGCACAGGTGACTACATTCGTGATAGGGCCGTATGACACAGAAACACAACGAGCTAGAACTTGTAGGGAGCCGATCGATTAGTGGATCGTTCCGTTGGACCTAGTAATGGGTTATTCACGATTTTGGGCCAAGGGATCATTTCATGATTAATACTGGACATGGGTTGGGCTACTAGTATAGTTGGTGCATCGAACCTTGAACATGCGATGCTAAATACTTGACCTATACTTGATTCGTCATGTTATCTTAGTCTATCTTATCCATCTTGACATCATACTTATGTTTACTTTCGGTTTATACATGTCATGTTACCTTTACCTGTTTTTATGCTGAAAGTCACTTGGACTTACCAGTCTTTATGACTGACCCGTTTCCTTTCGCCTCTTTTTCTTTCGTTTCTTCTCCCAGGTTCTTAGGGAGGAAACTCTAGCTCTTAGCTTGGATTTAGCTTGCTTTCTGTCAGCTCATGTACGGTTTGGTCTTGAGCTATGCTATGGCTGCACGTCTGCTATTTTTGGGGAATAATTTACTTTTGTTATTTTTAAGTTTATGCTTCTTTATTTAGAACTTGATGTAATGGAATAATGGCAACTTGTACTTTGGATATATGAGGTTTTGACTCTTTTCTTGAAAGTAATAAGATTTGGTTTTTTAATTCTACCGCTGCTTTATTTATGTTCTATCTTGTGATATCTCTGTGTATGTTTACCTAGACAATTCTCCACCAAAACTAGTGCATTCCCTTTATGAGTGACCCTAGCGGAGGTGGGGTGTTACAGTAACCTTCAGCTTTGATACCAAGTGAAACACCCAACCTCCGTTAAGGTCACTCACAAAGGGAATGCCTTAACTTTGGTGGAGCATTTTTTTTAGTACAAGATGCAGAAAAATTACAAGACAGACAAATAAAGCAGCGAAAAATAAATAACTTTCATTGATTAAAATAGCTTGTACAAAGATTGTTTTACAACACCAATACTTATTACAAGAAAGCATCTGTCTTGTTTAATATATAAGAAGCACAAACTGACAATGATATTCCCCAATAAAGCATGAGCCAGCCATAGCAGTAGAAAATGGAGTTCAAAGCAATGCGCCAAAGAATTTTCAAGCTCGGAAAGAGTAACGACCCCAAAATGAGCTGAGCTTTTCCTTCCCTGACTACCTTAGGGGGGGAACGGAAGAAAAGAGGCGAAAGCAAACTAGGTCAGACATAAAGTCTAGTAGGTCCAGTGATTCTTAGTATTTAAACGAGGAAAAGGGTCATGACATGAATAAACTAAATATAAGACTAAACCATAGTAACAAGATAACATGGGGGTAAGCATGGGATATGGCAAGATAAACTGAATGTACCGATAAACTGAATGTTCTGATAAACTAGATGTACTGACAAACTGAATGCGCTTCTACTCCTTCTCTGCTTCGCAACTACCCTGTAATACTAATTTCTATATCTCTGCACTACCTACTAGTGTCCAAACTAGTAATCTATGATCATATGATAACGTGATCCCAATCCCCGTATTTGCGGTTGCCTTCAGGAGTACATCTATTATGGGGATTCCATTTATTACCTAGATCTAATCTAGGGTTTACTATCGAGCGCTTCCTAGACTCAACCAGGGTTTACGTGACCCAGGGCCACTGGGGTTTATGCCACCTATTGAAAGCTTCTCGGATTCAGGGTTTACGCGACCTAGGTCCAACTAGGGATTATGCTACCTATTTTGTATTAATTTTCCATGTGTCTGTTTCAGTCGGCCCTCCTTGCATGTAGATACTCTGTGTTCGCCCCACCGTAAGGTGTATCAAGCCTTATGATAGCGACCTGACACGATTCAAGATGCACAGTGTATAACTACTGGTACCCAGTGCCTGCTTTTTCCACTTCGGAGTACGTGCATGCCCGTAAACCATCAGAACCTACAGTGACGTACCCCCTGCTGCTATTTTGACTGCTTATAATCAGCCCAGTAATCGTGCCCCACCCTGCCTAGCTCAGGGTACTATGATACATCTATGTGGGTTACTGTTGAAATGGGTCCCCATTATTAGGGTTTCGTACTGGTTAAGTTTGTGGGCCTATATATATACAATATTTCCCACCTACACATGATGTACTTAATCCTCCCACCGATTCAAGCATGTCTATTTAATGGTTAAGTTTGTGGGCATATATGTACTAATATTACCCACCGATCCCGATACGTACTTAACCCTTCCACTGGTTCAAGCATGTTTATTAAATGGTTAAGTTTGTGGGCCTATATTACTAATATTACCCACCAACCAGATATGTACTTAACCCTCCCTCTAATTCAAGTTGATATATATTCTTGGTTAAGTGCTATCTATTCATTCAAGTTAACTTAACCTGCCCACACATCATGTTATATATATATATATATATATTGGTTAAGTGTTCCCCTTGTGTTACTTAACCCCTATCACATATCATGTTATATATATATATATATATATTGGTTAAGTGTTCCTCTTGTGTTACTTAACCATATCACACATCATGTTATATATATATATATATAGATTAAGTGTGTCCTATTAACTTAACCTCACCCACTTGTCTTATTAACATGTTATGACAGTTAAGTGTTCTAATTTTTCTTAACCTCACCATCTAGTCTAGTTAGCATGTTAAACGCTTACTTAACCTTACCCACTTGTCTAGTTAACATGTTATTAAGGTTAAGTGTTCCCTTAGTTACTTAATCCCCCACAAGTCTTGCCTTGTGAACATGTTAAGTTGGTTAAGTGTCCAAATTAACTTGACCCTATCAACCTTATCTAGTTAACATGTTGAATTGGCTAAGTGTTTTCTCGATTACTTAACCCCACCCTTCTTGTCTTTGTTAACTTGTTATTACGGTTAAGTGTTTCCATAATTACTTAAGCTCACCATTTGTAGCTTGATTTATTCATGAGCATTAATTAATTAATTAAAGCACCAACCACTCACATTAGACAAATATTGTTGTGGTTACTGGATATGCCGGTCGATTCCGGGTAGGTTTACACCACAACTCAGTCTAACCTCGGGTCTTTCTGGGCTTGATGCACTAACCACGCACATTAGACAGGTATTATTGTGGTCACTGGATGTGCCGGTCGGTTCCGGGCAGTTTTACACCACAACTCGATCTAACCTCGGGTTAGTCATATTCGTCTTTTACTAAAGTTACATATTTACTATTTATGTAAATTTTCCGTAAATCAATTTAGCCTAGATCATATTCAACTGTCATACAAATTAACATACTTACATTCTATGCCCAAAACTTGATTTACCAATCAATTAACCCAACTTGTAGTTTATACCAATTTAGATTTAATATTCCCCTTTTACAACTCATGCCCAATCTAGATTAATATTCCAATTTGCGGTTCATGTCAAAAATAGATTTAATATTCTAGTTTACCGTTTATGTCCAAAACTTGGTTTACACGCCAATTACACACTTTACGGCCAATTAAATTTATCAATTTATGCCCAAGTCTAATATGCATGTAAATCATTCACTAGTATAGCAAATTTAGATTATGCCAACATATTTTTTTATGCCAAATTAACTTAATTAAGCTACGCCCAAATTCCCGTTTCGTAATCATACGTATAACATGGTTTCACAAGTTTCTAAGTACTCATGAAATGATACTAATAGTATCAAAGCAAGGAATAGGGGGTAAGCACGAGAATTGACATAAAAGAATAGCCATACAAGAATGAACCAAATACAAAAATAATGGTTCCAATGGGTTTAATGTACATAACAGTGAATAGGAATAAACTAGACAAGTTACACCCCAAAAAATGAGATCCAACATAATTAAGGGAATAGGCATAAGTGATTTGGTCCAACATTATGCCAGTTCGAAGTACAACCTAATAGGTTAATGGGAATAGGCATAAGTCACTGACTACAATAGTTATAGGCAATTAACCACAATAGTCATAGGCGACTAATCACAATAGTTTCTTAATCAATTTCATAGGAAATAGTCTCATAGTCATGAATCTTGGTAATAGTCTCATAGTCATGAATCATATGCAATAGTCTCAAAATTATGAATCATAGTCATAGTCATAGGCAACAGTCTTATTGTCATAGTCATATGTAATAGTCTCTTTGTCATGAATCATAGTCATAGGCAATAGTTTCATGGGCAACAGTTTTGTAACACCCCGAATTTTGAATAATCAAATTAATTAAATTTAAGAACACTTAATTTTTAAAAGAGAAATGAAAGGAAACGGGTTGCACCATTGCGTTCGTCTCGGAATTATGCATGGCATAGAGTCCAAGTTTTCGAAAAACGGAGTCCGGACATAGGAGATATGACCCTCGGAAGATAACAAGAAAAAAAAAGAAAAAAAATATATGAGCAGGCCGACCAGGGAGGTCGACCTCCCAAGGGAGAGGTCAACCATGGTGTCGACCTGGGTACCCCCAGGTCCACCTGGGGGTCGACCTCCCCCTTTGGGAGGTCAAACCTGGTTCGGCCAGTTTTGCTACGTGGTGCGATTTTTGGGCCTGGGACGATTTTTGATGGTCTAGATCAGTTCTAGGGTTAATCCTAAGGCCTAAATAACTTCCTACACCTATAAATATGTCATCAACCTAACCCTAATTAATAAAATAATTTCTAAGACACCATTATGCTGTCAAACTCTCTCCTAAACCCTAGCTGCCGCCTCTAATCAAATCTTACGTGTTCATACACAATTCAAATCAAAGTTTAGAGCTTCAACAATAATTAACGAAGATCAATCAACAACACCACAACGTTTCTACACCAATTTCAGTGCATAATTATATTCTTTAACCACGAAAGGTGAGTACAGTGATTTTCACAATATAATGGGATTAAAAATAACATGACGAAGTTGTAAAGAGGATTCATATGTATGTAATTTAAATCTCATCCAAGTTTTCACCTTTTGATCCATGTCATCATATGCCTATGTTTCTATGTAAAGTTCATGCCTTCTATCAGTTTATTCATGTTGAATCTTTTATTATACCTCTATGCCAGTCTATATGCCTCTTTTTTTCATGATGATGTTTTATTCCAATTTTCTATGAATTGATTCTCTCTTCTTACCCCTATTCCTTTTATTTGTGGATCTAGGCTACCTTCGAGCCTATATTAAAAATACGCGCGAATGCGAATACGTGGGAACGATGGGGAATATGGGAAATTTGGAAAATTAGATATTATTGGATAATTGGATAATATGTGAAATTGACATATTTGGGAATGAATTGCATGGAATTGATGAAATTTCCTATAATTGGAAATTTGTAATTGAGGATAATTAATATGTAATTAGTATAATTAATGACAAGTTGGAATAGGCAAAAAGTGTAAACATGATTATATGTTGAATTGGAAACACATGACATGAAAATTGGGGTTTGGGTGAAATACGATTATTAATAAACCTTTGACACGAGGTTAGGCGCAATTGTGGTGTAAGATTGCCCGGAACCGCCCGGTAAATCTAGCTGCCACAATTGGACGTCTAATGTGAGAGGTCAATAGCATGAATTGTAGGTGTAACGATGTGTGACACGAGGTTAGACCCGGTTTGTGGCGTAAGACTGCCCGGAAACGCCCGACAAATCCAGCGGCCACAAAGTGTTCGGTCTAATGTGAGAGGTCATGCACCGTTCGACATAAGGAATGAATTAAGGAATACTAAACATAATAAGACATGGGTATGGTTATAGGGTTAAATGGGGTGACATGTAAATTATAACATGTAAATATGGACTTAACCGGAATAAGATAAGGCATGTAAATTATGACATGTAAGTATGGACTTAACTGTAGTATGTGTAAGACATGGAAATTAAAATTAAAATGGTTAAGTGGGAGAAAAACCTAGTGGGGGCCAAGCATAGGTGGGAGGCTTGTGTCGAATGGGGACCCGTTTCAACCAGTAACCCGTTTGAGTATCTAATTGGGCCCGGTACTAGGCTGGGGTTGGGGCACGCTTACTGGGCTTGAATATAAGAGTTATTACAACCCGAACTTCCCCAGTAAGGAAAGCCCGGATTGAATTGAGGGCACGACAAATTGGAACGCAAACAGAAGAAAATTTCATTGTTTATTACAATAATTTCATCAGATTACAAGAATATACAGAGTATGAATAAATATTACACAGAAAATATCAGAGATTTAAATTACATTTAAATACATTGCAGCGGAAAAATAATACAAAACACAACTGAAAGTAATACACGGATACAGAGCTTTCCGAGTATCATTCCAGCTGTAAACCAGGATCCTGTGAATATAAATCTGCAAAACCAAAACTACTAGGTGCTCATGTCAAAATAAGGGCACCGAGAGTTTAGGTTAAAACAATAAACTCCAGGTCAGTCATGTGACTGGTGTGAGAACTAAAAAAGTTATTAATCTTTATTTTAAAGTTAGGTAAATAAAGGGACCACACCGTATAACATGAAACGGGTTTCCTCCCAAGAATACTAGTGCATAAAACAACAGCGCAATGTTAAATAAAGAACAATGAAGCTATTATAAGACCCAGGTCCCATCACACAATGCAGCACAAGCCGGAGAATAGGGTTTTTACCTTATAATAGCCAAAGAATGCTTGATACGCTAAAAATAAATCATTTGATACTATCATAAGTGCATAGTGTATAAAACAATTTCAATCATAAGTATCAATCATAGACGGCATAAGTGCCCCATACCACTATGTCGCCATACTAGGCTCTACAAATAAAACCACAAAGTCACGTATTGGAAGCTAGATTTCCATTTGTGAACCGAGGCAAAAGATAGTCCTCACCGAATTCGAGACAATCTAGCCCATGTCTCAGGCAAGCGCGCAAACAAGCCTTGGATCATCAGGGTCGGTCTACCAATGTGGATTATTATGCCTGAACACTACGTTACCCCGCCCTTTGGGGCGTAAATGAGCCAAATGACTCCATCGGCTCCACACAGTCACCGATATATCCGAGGCGCCTCGCAACAGCAACAACCACACAGGTGAAAATAATATAAATGTCAGGGCTGGTAGGTATCTGACACCACCCTAGCTAGAAGGAAACGCATGCCCTCCTTGATGTCCTCTCCCATTTCTGGTTCACAACCGGGTTGTGAGACTCGCGAATTCACATTACACAAAGTTATGCCACATAGGCGGTGCTTTGATCATCAACCACAAGACTTTGCTTTTCAACAGAAGCCTTGATC
Source organism: Allium sativum (assembly GCA_030737875.1). NCBI lineage: Eukaryota > Viridiplantae > Streptophyta > Magnoliopsida > Asparagales > Amaryllidaceae > Allium > Allium sativum. The sequence goes on along the minus strand of CM060920.1, from coordinate 56,707,373 downwards.
AATTGCCACATAGGCATGCCACACAGGCAATTCACTCCATGGATTGATATCCATCAATATATAACCCTGAGCTCGTACGTCTCAGAGAAGGGCGTTAAGCAAGAGAATAAATTCTCCGCCGCCAAACAGATGTATATTTAATAGAAATCAATCACACAGAATAAAATCCAATGTCAGACACACAGTCCATTTACAAGTTCGTTCTGGGTCTAAACGAAACCGGAGGCACCGTGTACCTTGCATATCCATCGATCTCCAAGTACGTCTGGACGATCACCAACGGATTCCCTCCTATTGGGTGTACAACCCAAACAAGATCATCAGTAATCACCCAAACGATGTGAAGACCTCCGGTCTTCGACCACCGTCTTCATCCTCGACACCACGTCGAATCAGTTATTCAGAATGGGATAAACCGGGTCTTTCTGAATAACTCGCGTATATAATAAACAGTGTTACTCAAACACAACATACGCCTCATTACCATTCAGAATATTCTTTTATTCAAATATTCTTATATTTTGGGAAAGGTTCCCATTAATTTTATCGAAGATAAATTCTTTAAATTTATTCTTTAATCTTCTTTTGAATATCAATTCAAATTAGTTGGGATTACCGAACCACACCGAAGTAATCATTTATTTTATTTCCCAATCCCAACCTATTCATCCGATGAAGTAAAACTGGTCATACTTCATATCTAACACCACGGTGTTATCGGTAATTTTAATTACCATTTCACGTTCAAATCTAATTAAAGATTTAACTATCACCTGGAGCAAAACTGGTGATACTCCATTCTCGATCACTTCAATCTAATTAAAGATTCTTAAAACTCCACTTAGTTTTAATCTTCCCAAAAATCAATATCAATGATTATTTAACTTGGGAATTCACTTTTTGTCTTTAACTGGGTTAAAGAACCAATGTCATTTAAAACACGGTTCACTATAAACCCAAAATCACATTTCATTAATTATCGGGTTAAAGAACGAATGTTATTTAAAACACCGTTCACGATAAACCCAAAAATCAATTCAAATTCAATTCCAATTAAATTCCATTTAATTGGTACACTTCATCAAATCTAAATAAAAAGATTTAATCTTTTTCTCAACCAGGCTCAAGAACAGTGTTAATGAAGATACCATTCACGACAAACCCAAATCACATTTGATATTAAATACAAGGCTATGAATAGAAAATATATCGGCTTATATTCAATATCAAATTCTACGACCAACAAATATCGTATTGGAAATAACGATATAAATATATCTTTCAAATTCCCATAATAATATCTGTATCATCACGAAATCCAATATCGAAATATTCTAAAGACAATTTCGATTCAAATCCATTCCAATTCAATTATTGGAAATTCTGGTTACTTTTAAAACCATTTCAAACCCATTTTATTTATTTTAAAAATAAATAGAATTATAATTCTAGTTCAAAACTAGTTCATTTCGATAAAAATCTATTTTTATCTTTTCAAATATGGAATTTTTTCATCCCAATTCTTCACAAATCATTTCTTTTGGTTTTACACAATTATTACTATTTTTAATAATTTTATCAAGGCCCGTACAGTCGATTTCCATCAACGGCCATCGAACTGCACTTACAACGATCTTTTCCAAATTTTATTTGGACATAATTCCAAATCCAACTATTAGATTTCTAATTTCTAATATTCGTTAGAAAGCTCTTTTCGATACGAACTCAACGGTTCCGGTTTTAGGCGAATCCGACGGTAGGATCTTCCGTAACGTCCATTCGAAGTCAATGGTCGAAATTCGCGAACTGCCGCAGCGCGGCGCGTTCTATTCAGGCCATTCAATATATATAATATATATATATATTATATATATTTCGTTGATTTCCTTTTAAAATGTATTTTAAAAACCGTTTTAAATTCGTTTTCGAAACAATCTCAACTTCATATTCAATTTCGAATCAAAATTGAATATTCCACATCATCGATATACAAATGATAATATTTTCAAAACGTTATATATTGAAATCACTTCCTTTTCTATATTCATTATAAAAACGAATATAATCGATATAAATATTGTTCACGTCACAATGGCGTCAATCTAATCAACACGGCTTTTATTCAACACATGAATGTTTATTCTATTCAACACATGAATATTTATTCTATTCAACACATGAATATTTATTCTATTCAACACACGAATTTATTTCTATTAAACACATGAATTTATATTTCTATTCAACACATTAATTTATTTTTATAATATTCCTTATTTTCCAAATTGGAATGAGGCCCAATCAATTACTCTGCATAAGCATTAAATATAAATAATTAACGCTTACACAGTCTGTTAATCCATCGATTGACATACAACTAAACAATCGGGATTAGTGTACGTCAAATCTCATCCCAATACCCATGTGGGGTTTCAAATCAACAAACACAGATTTTATTTGTCCAGTTGGGCGATGTGTAAAATTTATCATCCCAATCAATATCAGTCAAATCAGTGTATATAAACAAATTGTCCAATTTGTTTATAAATATTTATTTTATATACACGTTAAAAATTATATTTTTAACTGTAAAATATTTTCCACTATAAAATATTTTATTTCATTTCACAACACACAATCAAATTTCACAACACATCAATCAAACAAACAAGTCATCCATGGTCTGTGGACGACGGGTGTTATTGGTATTTTTAATTACCATTTCACGTTCAAATCTAATTAAAGATTTAACTATCGCCTGGAGCAAAACTGGTGATACTCCATTCTTGATCACTTCCATCTAATTAAAGATTCATTAAAACTCCACTTAGTTTTAATCTTCCCAAAAATCAATATCAATGATTATTTAACTTGGGAATTCACTTTCTGTCTTTAACTGGGTTAAAGAACCAATGTCATTTAAAACACAGTTCACTATAAACCCAAAATCACATTTCATTAATTATAGGGTTAAAGAACAAATGTTATTTAAAACACCATTCACGATAAACCCAAAAATCAATTCAAATTCAATTCCAATTAAATTACATTTAATTGGTACACTTCATTAAATCTAAATAAAAAGATTTAATCTTTTTCTCAACTAGGCTCAAGAACAGTGTTAATGAAGACACCATTCACGACAAACCCAAATCACATTTAATATTAAATACAAGGCTCTGAATAGAAAATATATCGGCTTATATTCAATATCAAATTCTACGACCAACAAATATCGTATTGGAAATAACGATATAAATATATCTTTCAAATTCCCATAACAATATCTGTATCATCACGAAATCCAACATCGAAATATTCTAAAGACAATTTCGATTCAAATCCATTCCAATTCAATTATTGGAAATTCTGGTTACTTTTAAAACCATTTCAAACCCACTTTATTTATTTTAAAAATAAATAGAATTATAATTCTAGTTCAAAACTAGTTCATTTTGATAAAAATCTATTTGTATCTTTTCAAATATGGAATTTTTTTCATCTCAATTCTTCACAAATCATTTCTTATGATTTTACAAAAATTATTACTATTTTTAATAATTTTATCAAGGCCCGTACAGTCGATTTCCATCAACGGCCATCGAACTGCACTTACAACGACCTTTTCCAAATTTGATTTGGACATAATTCCAAATCCAACCGTTAGATTTCTAATTTCTAATATTCAGTAGAAAGCTATTTTCGATACGAACCCAACGGTTCTGGTTTTAGGAGAATCCGACGGTCGGATCTCCCGTAACGTCCATTCGAAGTCAATGGTCGAAATTCGCGAACTGCCGCAGCGCGGCGCGTTCTATTCAGGCCATTTAATATATATAATATATATAATATATATATTTCGTCGATTTCCTTTTAAAACGTATTTTAAAAACCGTTTTAAATTCGTTTTCGAAACGATCTCAACTTCATTTTCAATTTCGAATCAAAATTGAATATTCCACATCATCGATATACAAATGATAATATTTTCAAAATGTTATATTTTGAAATCACTTCCTTTTCTATATTCATTATAAAAACGAGTATAATCGATATAAATATCGTTCACGTCAAAATGGCGTCAATCTAATCAACACGGCTTTTATTCAACACATGAATGTTTATTCTATTCAACACATGAATATTTATTATATTCAACACATGAGTATTTATTCTATTCAACACATGAATTTATTTCTATTCAACACATGAATTTATATTTCTATTCAACATATGAATTTATTTTATAATATTCCTTATTTTTCAAATTGGAATGAAGCCCAATCAATTACCATATAATGTGGATTTTATACAACACATATATATAATAGCAACGATAAATCATCAACCATCATCCAGAGTGCACCACACAACTGCATAAGCATTAAATATAAATAATTAATGCTTACACAGTCTGTCAATCCATTGATTGACATACAACTAAACAATCGGGATTAGTGTACGTCAAATCTCATCCCAATACCCGTGTGGGGTTTCAAATCAACAAACACAAATTTTATTTGTGCAGTTGGGCGATGTGTAAAATTTATTGTCCCAATCAATATCAGTCAAATCAGTGTATATAAACAAATCGTCGATTTGTTTATAAATGTTTATTTTATATACACGTTACAAATTATATTTTGAACTATAAAATATTTTCCACTGTAAAATATTTTATTTCGTTTCACAACACACAATCAAATTTCACAGCACAACAATCAAACAAACGATGGTCAAAACACTTCGATAGTCAAAACACTTCGATAGTCGGTTATTTAACTATCGATGTAAAAACAACATTCATTCAAAAGTACAACTAAACATCAAACAATCACTGGCCCTTTTTAAATAACATTAATTTTCCCATTTCTTGTATGATCCAGAACAATGTCGAATGACATGTTATATAAACTCAATTGTTTTTATCACATTCCTATATTTTAAAGAGTTCCCTTTAGTACGGGTAATATATATCAGATCTCAATTATTTACTTCTACTTCCAACTTCGTATAATTCATTTACACCTCTTCGGGGAAAACACAATTATTTTCTTATAACTTAGGATAAGTGAATCTCAAACCTTTCTAGGGAATAATGCTATATATAATAATCATGCTTAAGCATGGTTAACAATGCTAATTTATCATTATAGTAAAAACTTGCAATACGCTGTAATATTCCCCTTTATAACTAATCTCGACATCATAGTCACGCTTAAGCCAGGTCAACAATGTTATTTTATCGTTATAGTTCAAAACTTGCAATATGCTGCTATATTCCACTTTATAACTATCCTCGACATCTCTTTTTATTACAAACCAATACCATCCCTCGATAATAGTGAAGTCTTTCAAGTTGGGGTATTTTATTTACCTTTCAGACCTTGATCGACAAAGTTCTTATCTTAGAATAGATATAAGTCCGTAACGCTAACTCCTTACTACTTTTAATACCAATTAAACTGTATTTCTTATTTCATTTGAAATATGGTCTTATAACCCATATACTTACTTTGAAAAACTCGGTTATTTATAACTATATATATTCGATATTGACTCTTCGCTTCAACCTCACTATACGAGTCCATTTATAACTCCTTCACTAATAACCATTAACACTCTTCATCTTTTGGCGTTTCACTTTCTGCTATAATACTTCATTCAAGTAACAACTTATTACAACTTAATGATTATCTTAAATTATTCCCATTCAAGAAGTAATTACTTAATTAAAATAATTAAATAATGATTAACTTCACCATTTGTTGAAGTAAAACAGTTTACTTCTTTATTAATATTAGATTAGTTGTTTACTTTGGATAAAAAATAACTAATTATATTAGTCCATTAATCATTTAAACTTCGTTAAATGAAAAGGTCATTCATAATTAAGGAATCCTATTTATTTAAATAATTAATTTCTAAAACCATTATTATTTGATTAATTGAAGATTAATTAATCAAATAATAAATTTCTAACAAAACAGTTGATTTAATCAACTTCAAATCGTCAGTTAATTTGTTAACCGATTTTAATTACTTCTCTTCATTTGATTAATATAATTAATCCAATAATATTCTTTAACCGATTTTCTTAAAATAATTATCCAATATTTACTTGTAGGATAATTACAGCTTTATAAACTTATTTTAATGTCAAACAATCGTTTATATTCACTTTATAAAAACTAACTACAAAATGGTTATAATAGAACTTCTATTATAATTATAACTTCGCTTTAATTATAAAAATATAATTTTTATAATTTAACTTCATTGATTCGTCTGGCGACAATTCGACGTCTTAACAAAAAGATGAATTTACGATCGTCAGCTGCCACTTTCTTAATCAATATCGTCTATTGATTTAATCAAAATAAATGTTGAATTTCCATTCAACACCAATATCCCCACAGGGTTTCAATGTCGTTTGGGTTCAACAGTGCATATACAAATAATATAAAACAAACAATACATATAAATATTGAGGAATCCGGTCGGATCCCTCCAACCGGTTTCCTACATCCACAGATAGTAGTCAACACAATTAACACTAATTCCATACTAGGGAATATTATAATCAATGGAATCAGTATCCAACCAATGATGTGTACATATGCAACGATATATTTATTCAACTAATTTGATTGCAATCTACCTAAACGACCATCACACATCATTCAACCAATATTAAAATATAATTATAATATTTTAAAATAAATCAGAGTTAGTGAATTTACTCGCCTTTGCGCGTTAACCGTTAAATAACGATTTGCGTCAGTTGATAGATCCGAATTCAGCGTTTTATTTCGTCTAAAATCCAAACGAGCTCCAATTCACGCTGGACCAACTCTGGTACGTAGTCTGCGTCCATTCGATCGATCATTATCTGCCCATCTTCATATTTAGCGTGTTGCCGAAAAGAACGGTACATTCTCCTCTCCTCTTACAAACGGCAAGCTGTAGCGACATCCCCCTAATAGTCATGCTTGTCCCCTTTTTATTATTATATATGTTCATGGGATTCACCTTCGAAAACATCACCGTTGGTTTCCAAGACTTCAACAGTACACGCATCCTCTATTTTCACGTGAGCTCAACTTTATTCTCGGTAACAACTTTCCATGCATGCGGCAACCAGTTCCTACCACTTCTTCCCATTTCTATGTAATTCGAACTCCTTCCTTTATCTGGGTATCTCGCGTTGGACAAGAAACTCCATGCCCACCCAAAATAGTTGTTTTCGAAATGAAATGCACCTCCAGTTATAAATATTACCATCCCATAATGATACCACGAGCTCCACTTTCTTCTACACGTGCGTCACACTCCCTGTACAAAACTATTCACTTCTTTTAAAAAAAACAGACAAGAATATCCATCCCCAAAACAACGTGGTTCCACCGCATGCTTTCTATTAACCTGCGTTTTCAACTTCTCAAGACCAAAACGTTGGCAGCCATAATTTCTTTGAGTTTCAAAACTTGCAAACTATTGAAAAAAACAACCCATTCCTCCATTTGATGAAAACTCCACCTGAACCAAATACAACAGTCTCTCCTTCATACATACACCACCGCCCCTACACACACACACACACACACACACACACACACATATATATATATATATATATATATATATGTAATTTTATAGGAGAACTCGTTAGGATTTAAAAGCTTCGGCATACCTGGTTTGTGAAGAAGAAGACGCAGTGGGCTTGTGTATTTATAGATCTCGTGTTAACTTAAAAGCCAAGGAATAGAGCTGGTAGCATGTCCTTTCCCCTATGTAGGTTTACAGATATATTTTTTATATTGATTAGCCAAGACATGAATTGATACAACATCAACTAGGTAGGGTACAGGCTACGGGTTCTCTTCGCCATGAAGTCATAGGATTTTAGCTTAGGTCTGTCTTTCTTGAAGTCCGGAAAGTGACGCTTCTATGTGCACGCGGTACGGTATGTATGATAAATATATAAGTTATGTTTTCATTTTTCTCTTTTACTGATCCCTTTGCTCTGAAGTAATTGGATAGGGGAGAGCCTATGTTTTAGGGTAAAGGATAGTTGTACTTGTAGAAATTACTTGGCAATGAAGGTAGCCAGGTAAAACATTTTAATAATTCATGGTAAGAAAGTAACGTATTTAATTCGAGTTATCCAATTAGTTCTACGGACTTTCCTCTCATATGAAGTATTGGGTATGTGTGTACGTAAAGAAATTGATATATATGTTCTATTATTGTATATTTGTTTCAATGTTTATGTTGTCTCCATTATACAGAATTCCTGTTTATTTACGGACTATTGTGGACAAAAATAAAAATACAATTGTGTTGAGCGAGGTGCCGGAATCCCAAAAATATAATATTAGTTTAACTTATATTATGAAACCCCAAAATATTGATATAGGGTGCAAAATACTACAAATAAAAAATTGCGTATTTAATTAATTAAAAATTATAGTAAAATTTTAAAAATTAAATTATAACTACATCTTAAAAGAACCTTGTCCAAATTCGAATCCGATATTTAAATATATTTAAATAACCGTTATAGCCACAAACGAATATACCGCTGCTTTTCTGAATATTTAATTTGGACATAACTTGCAATATATAATCCAAAATCTTGATTTTTCACTTCCATTAGAGAAATATGGTTCAAAGGATTCGAACATTTCTTATTTCAAAGAAATCCGACTGATAACAGGTCATGTACACTCAGTTGAAGTTCAAAACGTTAAATTACGAATTGTCGCGATATTACGGGCTTGATTATATTTAATATATATTTTTATACATTCAACTTCATTTTAAATTAATATATAAATCCACTTATATTACGAATTCAATATTTAAATTGATTTAAATATTCAAATACAAATCGCTAAAAATGCGGGACGTTATCGGAAACGACCCAATAAACCTGGCACTAACTTTCCTTTACTTCCAAAATGAACAACATTACTTACAAACAAAACTTTAACAAACACCAAATCTCTAATAGAGAATTCCAAATCTTTCCTTCGCTTGTCGGCATAACTCTTCTAATGATTGTAGGCTACCTTTATTCTTTGCCAAATGTTCTAAATAAATGGCATATTCTAAATAAAGGACATATTTAAAATAAAGGACATATTTAATTCACAAAATATGTTTTAATCTAAATGACATATTTATATGACAAATATGTGTTTAATCTAAATGACTTATTTATTGACAAATATGTGTTCTAATCTAAATGATATTTTTGTGTAACATGACATGATTCTAAATAAAGGAATATTTCTCTCTAACACACATTTCTCACTAAAAATGATGTTTTTATATTGCATAACATGTTCTAACCAAAATGATATTTTTATTTGGCCAATTTTAATGTGATAAAAAAACGACCTTTTTATTTCAACCTATCATTTTCTAAATAGATGACATTTTTATTTTGACATGACATGATTCTAAGTAAATGGCATTTTTAACCAAAATGGAATTTTTATTCTAGCGTAACATTTTTATTCTAGCATAACATTTTTATCTAAAACAGGAAATTTGTGTTATGGGCTTAATGTTTAGCCCTAATTAATTTGTAGGACACAGCTTTTTAAATATTAGTTTCCAGGACAAAAATCAAAGCGTACGTCTTTTTCTTCTCAAATGACTATCGTAATTTCTGAAATCATGTATTCGTGAAAATTAGGTCAAAATTAAGCTGTTGTTTATTGTTTAATTAAGTCGCTTGTTTGTTTTTTGGAAAAAAATTAGTCGTTAATTTCTTCTTAAATCAAACTCAACTTTAATTTTGGAAATCGTGATTCGAATTTCTTTATTTGGATTGGCTAATCGATTTTCTTAGTCGTTAATTTCTTCTTGAATCATTTGGTAAATCGTTATTCGAATTGGTTCATTTGGATTGGCTAATCGATTTTCTCTGTTTGATTTTTTGTTCTTTGGTGAGTGTTTTAATTTTTTGGTATTTTTAATTGTTAATTCGATGTTTTATGTCGTTGTTGATGCTTTTATATAATTTTTTATTAAGGAACGCATTTTTGATCGATCAGACGAAGTTTTCGTTTGCTATAGTTGGAATAATAAACTATTAAAGGTATTCTTGTGATAAAAGAAGCTATGTGTTTTTAGCCTGGTTGAATCATTAAGTTTTGATTATGATTTTTGTATTTATACTATAACTTCAGATTTGGCTTGAGTAATCAAACAATTTATTTTTTTCCCGTTAATTCTGTTTTTACTCACTTTGGTTATGTAGTTGGATCTTGAATATTATTAGTTGATGATGCGTGTTATTTAGGTTTTTGTGATTTGTAAAAGATATTTGATTATATCTTTTTTCAAAAATTATGACAGGAAATAAAAATGTAAGACATTATTTACAGGAAATAATAAGTGGGATGAAAAATGATAAATGAGTAACGTCCTAATGCTCAATTCATTAGCAAAAATACATGATTTTTATTTTCTTCCCTTATAGCATAGGTTTATTGATTTTGATGAATATTAACAGTATGTGATATTTGATTTTTTATAGTCCTATATGATTTAAAAAGATAAATGATTATATCTTTTTTCATTATGACATAAATTGTATAATGCAAAGATTTGTTTTTTTTGTAAATTTCATATGGCCTAATGTAGTTGATTGTATATTATGTTACAGTTTTCTAGTTAACATTAGATATTAGTATATTACAAATTAATTGTTATTTGGAGAATGTTGTTTGTAACTTTTAAGTATGTAAAAAAGATAAAATGATTTATATTTTATATTTTAATTGCAACACAGTTTACATTGGACAATAAGTTAAAAAAAATATGTATTACAAGACAATCAGTATATCAGTTTTATATACTATAATTATTAATTACGAGCGTCATGGCACGCGCTTCGCGCGTGGATTATTATTTTTAAAATATCAAAGCCAATATTTTAAATACTTCTATAGATAAGCATAACCCATGGCATATTTCTTTGATTGAAAAAAGCAAAAAATTCAAGAAAAGAGAGTCTTTGCGCTATGCCAATATTTGGCATAATGCAATAAATATGGAAATGCATGAATAGATGGAAGGATGCAATTTTTACCAAGTGGGGCATTTGCTCAAAATAATTAAAAGCAGACTGAAGGAGTGGAACAGATGCAGGAATAAGCAGTTTAATAATATTAAAAAAATTATACAACAAATGTAAAGGTATACAATAAAAAATTGATTTGGCCTACGAAGTAAATGCATGTATAAAATTTAATTTGCACCCTCTCTACCAATAATTAACTCATATTATCATCCTTTGGTGTGCATTTAAAAGAATTGATTTGGCCTACGAAGTAAAGGCATGTATAAAAATTGATGTTGCCTATGAAGAAATGATGGAGAATGGTAGGTTTAACGGTGGAGTGGGGAAATGATGGAGAATCTTAGGCAATATTTATAGAGTTCAAGCATTAAAAATAAGGAACCCTCCAATTTCAAAATTTAAGGTGATATTTTGAATTGTTCATGCATAGGTAACCGAATTTTAGCCGATTCAATGCTTATCGGAAATGCAGTAAATGCTAGAAAAGAGCATTTAAAAATAAATAAAAATGTCAAGTTGCAAAATTTAAGGTGATATTTTGAACTATTAATTAAGATATTAATGAATATGAGAATTTTAAGAAATTGACTATTTCTAGAAATAGAGCAATTAATATTATAGGAATGAATATGAGAATTTTAAGGAATTGACTATTTCTGGAAATAGAGAAATTAATATTATAGGAATGAGTATGAGAATTTTAAGGAATTGACTTTTCTGGAAATATGGATATATGATTAACATTTATATGGTAACGCATATATCTCCTTTTTCCTCCATTACGCATATATGATTTGTGCAATCGATAAACATATATATGCTACACATATAAACATATATATAAACGCATATATAAACATTCTCAAACTATAAACAATTTGGATTTCATGTTTATATGACCACGCATATATGTTTATCATAATAAATAAATATACACTTATCATAAAGCGCATGGTCATATAAACATATAAACATAAAGTATGCCAAGACCAAGCACGAAGCGCATATAAGCATTTGGATTTCTAACGAAATTGTTTTTAATATATGCTTTAAATTATTTTAAGCATATATGTCTAACTTGATAAGCATGGCAATTAATTTTGACTGTTTAATATATGTTTATATGATAATGAGTAAAAATAATTGCATAAAATTTCAAAAATAAATATTTCGCAAATTCGCTACATAATCCATTATCTACTATAGGAGCATTTAAAAATAAGAAACCGTCAAATTACAAAATTTAAGGTGATATTTTGAACTATTAATAAAGATAGGAATGAATATGAGAATTTTAAGAAATTGACTGTTTCTAGAAATAGAGCAATTGATATTATAGGAATGAATATGAGAATTTTAAGGAACTGACTATTTCTGGAAATAGAGAAATTAATATTATAGGAATGAGTATGAGAATTTTAAGGAATTGACTGTTTCTGAAAATAGAGAAATTAATTTTGATTCAGCAAAGAGGAAATGTAGGAGATAATTTCGAATAAAGGGCATTTTCGGTAGTTTGCGTGTACACCAAAAAAGTGTGACACCAAACCTATTCCGATTATTAGTAAAGATAAAAATAACCATAAGTATAGCTTTGTATCAGCTGCAAAAACATAAAGATAAATGATTATATATTTTTGGTTAGTGAAGGATAAATTGATATATCAAACAGTGATTTAATTAAATATATTTATACAACTTGAACAAATTAAGGCATTGAATTTATAATGCATTTAGAATATATTGAAACAGTGCAGTTAAACCTTGAAGTATTACCATAATTTTCACAATCCAATGAAATAGACAAACAATAAATATACTAAAAAAATTAACAGTCATTAACATTGTATCTAAAAATAGTACAAATAAATAAATCCATCACGTCTACAAAAAATCTTGTGCATTATTCACCATCAAGCATTATGAACCACAAACAAAGTTCTTATCTTCAGCAGATGACTTATCCTTAATTTTTTTCCTCACCCCTTTTTTGCACTTCATAATTATCTGCATCATCTTCAGTGTCGGGGTCGGAGTTGTTGTCCAAATTTGCATATAAGCATTCTTCTGGACGATAGTGGACACATTCCTGCAGTTGTGGGGTTGACCGCAGTATTCGTTTCTCTGCTTCAGTGAAATTGATTGTATGAACCTGTTATACAAAATTATTAAAATGGAATAATTTTAATTTAAATACAGAATAATATTTTTATTTAGCTTTTGGTTAAGAATGCAGGAAGTCAATTAGACTAAGTTTAGATGACCATATGAATAATATAACTTTTTTACAAAAAGACAAACAAATTTATCTTTTAACATAATTTATATGCTAACTCACAATATGATATACATATTTTGTCTTTAACAATGGTTACTTAATCATCTGTTGTCTGTTAATAAAATTATTATCTAAGAATGTAACGATAATATTTTCTAAATACTGCAGTTAATAATGTAAAATTTTGTTTACTTACAATAGGAGTCCGTGGAGATGTTGTTGTATTTTGCATTGTCTAGTGTGTATATGACAAAAAGAATCTGATTGATTCGTCATATGTGAACACTTCTCTCCTTTAATGTCGATAAAGATACATTGTTGTGTATCTTCAGATGCTGTGTTTTGATTAGCGTAACTAGAATTTTTTTTACGCATCTTTCCTGCATTGAAATATCAATTTTGTTAGCAAATTCAACAAAACTTCTATAAAAACTTGTATATTCGATTGTTTAAAGACAATAATCATTTAAAATTCAATATTTTTATAGAAAGATAAACTTGTTTATCATTTTAAAACAAATATATTTACATCTTCAAAATTATTCATAAAGATAGTTTATATTAATTTTTTTATTTAGTAATTTAAAAAAATTTCTTTAATAAATTGTATATCTGATTGTTTATCACCACAATCACGATCAAAATAAATATATATATTTATTTTAAAATTTTAAATTTGAGAAATCTCGCCTTGATTGGTTGACTTTAATAAAATTAAACAGGGTTTAATTTTACTAGAAATTCCAACTTCTTCTGTTCTTGTCCAAACTGATTCCATTGTGTAGTGTTCGAAATTACAATTCCAACGGTTCGAAAATCGCTCGATTTCGATAAGATCTGAATAAGATATGCCATTTTAAAGATTTATTAACTAATTAAATAATTGTTTTAAATTAATTAATCTATTAACCCATCATTTACCCTTATTCAACCTTTCTAGTTCACGGCATAATCACAAAACCCATAGTCGACTTTGATTTTCACCCATCGCGCCCTCTGTAGGTGATCGGAATTCGATCGCCTCGCACCCCTCTGACCGTCTACGTGGCGGCTCCTTCCTTCAAGACTCTTGGTCATCGCGACGGCCCCTGCGTCGTTGGAAACCTCCATGAGCCGACGGACTTCGAGACTCCAAACCAAACAAAGTAGAGTACGAAATTCCATCACAACCATACGGATTGAAAGAGAATGGAAATCTCAACGATGTTTGCATAAAAATCAGGATCAAATTCTAAGTGATTTACGAGAGATTGAGGAAATGAACTGGGAGGTTCGTGTCCATTGATAAAGAAGAGGCGGCGGCTACAGAATAGAATTAGGGTTTGGGATGGAATACGTGTATTTATACGTGTATTTTTATTTTTATTTTATTTATTTAATTCTATTTAACTCGTGTATCGTTCTAAACTCCAAATCAAACCCAACAATTGTCGCCCCTAGCTAAATACCCCCATTACAGACATAATGGAACATGTCTCGTCTTCCCATTTGATCGTCTCAACCCACTTTTCTTTATTTTAAAATATAAATCATTTAATTATTTAATTTGATCGTCCATTTTAATTTACCGGAGCCACATACTAACTCTAAAAATTCCAGAAAAATTATTCTAGTTATGTTTTGATGATACGGTCCTAACAAAATTAATTTCGTCGAATTTGGAGTCCGTTTGAAAATGGTCATTTTCTGGTCGATCAAATTTGACTGAAATTGACGAACACGTTTTCTTTTGCCATGCTCACATATTAATTCTAAAAATTATGAAAATTGAAACCTAACAATAATTTGACATTCCGGTTCCAACAAAAGTGGTTTCGTCGAAAACGGGGGTCATTTGTAAATTGGCTATTTTTAATATTAAAAAATATATAAAAATTCTATAGCGACTATTCTGAAATTTAAACTGGGCATAACTTTTGATTCCCATTATGAAAATTCAATTTTTCGGATTCGCTGGAAATATATTTATAAATAGATTATAATATTTTTGGTTTCACCAAAATCCGATTTATTTCGAATTCTATACATTCGGTCAAAGTTCTAATTCAAATTTTCAAACTACCGCAATATTTCTAACTCCTTTTATAATTAAATTAAAAAAATTCGTTCTACCTTCGAGTTAAATAAATTTTTAATCGTAATTATTTAAAATAAATTATTTTAAATATTAAAATTCCATTAAAATTTGTAAAATAAAAATTTTAAATTGGTTCAGAATTTCCGGGTTGTTACAATCTCCCCCACTTAAAATTTTTTCGTCCTCGAAAAGGAACGAAGCTAAAAGTTGTTTAATTAACCAACTAATTCTCGTTCTTTTATTGGTTACAGTAATTTTAGTACTTGATTAACTTTTTAAATATATATAACTTTTATATGTTTAAAAATCACATTTTCTAAGATCGGATTATATATATAATTACAAATACGTTAATTATAAACTTGTCACTCTCAACTCATTCTAGGACATTTCTAACCCTATCTCTAATGAGTTTCTCATTCTAGGATACTACCGATCCTATCTCTAATGAGTATTCTTTTATAGGATATTACTAATCCAATCTCTGATGAGTCTTTTGTTCAGTTCTAACGAGTTGTACCCCAAAGATTTGAGCTAATCAGAGCTCCGATACCAACTGTAATGACATGGATTTCGCCCAGAATTAATAGATCGCAAAATCGACCAAGACAGTTAAAAACGCGGATACGCTAACTCTGGGCATACAACACATCAGAACAAATAACAGAAGACTTTATAAACATCATAATAATGTTACATCAGAGTACAGGATATATCAGAGTACATCGAATAAAATACAATGGAATATTAAATTACAATAATTGTAATACTGTGCATCGGAACTAATAAACTTATAAAACGGAAGTCTATCCATGCTTTGGACACTACTTTAAGCTTCAATCTAGAATCCTTCTCAAAAGATAAATATCTGCAAAGCAAATCAGTCGACTGCTCGTGCGGAAAAGAGGGCACCCGAGTTTGCAAAGTGAAACAAACAACAGGTGAATCATGGGATTGGTATGAGAAATCTACTAAATTATCTAATAATAAGGCTAATCACAGGACCACACCGCTAACGCGGAGCGGGTTTACTCCATTGGATTGCCAATGCATAAATAAAGTAAATCGTTAAACAACGCAATGCTTTTTAGAAAAATGAAACCATTATAAGACTCAAGTCCCATCACACAATGGAACGCAAACCAGAGGATTGAGTTTTACCTTATAATAGTCAAAAATGCTTGATACGATAAAACGGATTTGATATTATTATAGTGTATATATTTTTCAAAAATATTTTAATCATAATGTATCAATCATAGACGACATAGCTACCATATACTATGTCGCCATACTAGTTATATAATAAAAATCGTATGGTGTCGTATTGGAAGTTGGATTTCCATCATGAACCAAGGCAAGAGATAGTCCTTACCGAATTCGAGACACTCTAGCCCGTGCCTCAGGATACAGTCGTAACTGCACCTAGATCTTCAGGGTCGGTCATCCGTCGATGATTAGTAATACCTGAACAATACGTTTTCCCGCCCTATGGGGTGTAAAATAGAGCCACTAAGGACTCAAATAACCGAGGCGCCTCATTCCATCATCCACATAAGTAAAAATGTACGAACTTGTTAAACACAAACACCACTTCTAGCTAGAAAGAAACGTATGCCCTCCCTGCAGTCCTTACTCCTGTTTCTGATTCATACCGGGGTGTGAGGCTCGCGAAGTAATGCTACACAAAGCTATGCTAATTAAAGCTGTGCTTTGATCATCAACCACAAGGATCTGCTTTTCAATAATAAGCCTTGATCCTTTGCATCTTAGCATGCCACATTGTCAATCCATACCATATCATTAATTTCAGTCAATATATAACCTCTAAGCTCGTACGTCTCAGAGAAGGGTGTTATGAAGAGAATAAATTCTCTGCCACCAACAAATATATATTTAGCAGAGATCAACGAATATAGCATAAAGGAAAAAACGTTAGACATACCATCCATTTACAAGTCCGTTCTGGGTCTGAACGAAACCGGAGGCACCTTATTCCTCATCCCATATGTCCAATACAGGAGAGAGGTCCTCGCATATCCATCGATCTCCAAGTACGTCTGGACGATCACCACTTATTACCTTGTCTTGGGATGCCTCCCAATCAAAATATCAGTAATCACCCAAATGATGTGAAGATCTCCGGTCTTCAACCACCATCTTCATCTTCGACTCTTGATCGTCGTAGTAATTATTGAGAATGGGTTAAACCCGGTCTTTCTGAATAACTCGCGTATTTTATATTCAACAATAAAATACTGTAAAAGCACATCATACGCCTCATTCCAATTCAGAATATTCTTTTAAATAAATATTCACATTATTAGTGAAAGGTTCCCATTAATTTTATCAAAGATAAATTCTTTAAATATATCCTTTAATCTTCTTTTTAAACATTCATCAAAACTCCAACTGGGTTTTAATATCAATAATCATTACTTTATGATTGTTCACTTTAAGAAATAAATCTTGTCTTTAACTGGGTTAAAGAACCAATGTCATTTAAAACACTGTTCACGAAAAACCCAAAATCATTTTCCCTTAAATATGGAATTTTCACAGAAATCAAATCAATATATAATCGATATAAATTTCCATATCAGACTAATAATATAAATGGAATAACGGTAAAAACTTTTAAAATTCCATATGTATTAACGGTCCTCATTCACAGAAGCTCATCTCGATTATTATTAAATCGACTTCTATTCAATTCCAATTAAATATATTAAATTGAAAAACTTCACTTTGGAAAAACTCCATTAAATCTAAATAAAAGATTTATACATTCCAAATCATTACTTCACTGTTAATTGGGTCAAAGAATGAATGTCGTTAAAAACACAGTTCACAATAAACCCAATTTACATTTCATTTTATTCCAATTACTGAATATAAATGGAAACTCTACTAATCTTAATTAAAAGATTTATACTTTTCATATGGGGTTTAAGAACAGTGTTATTAAAGGCACCATTCACGACAAACCCAAAATCCATTTTATTTTATTTAATTCCAATTAAATGTTAATTAATTGAAGAACTCCATTAAATCTTAATTTAAAGATTTGTTCTAGTTAATAACTAGTTCATTTCGATAAAAATATATCTTTATCTTTACAAAATTGGAACCTTTCATGTAAATTCTTTTTAAATAATTTACTATGATTTTACACAATTTTTCCATATTTTTAATAATTTTATTAAGACCTGTACAGTCGGTTTCCAATAACGGTCGCCAAACTGCACTTACATCGACCTTTTCTGAAAATGATTTGGACATAATTCCAAATCCAACCGTTAGATTTCAAAACCCTTATATTCATTGAAAAGCTCTTCCCCATACGAACCCAAAGGTTCCGGTTTTAGGAAATCCGACGGTCGGATCTCCCGTTACATCAATTTGAAGTTAATGGTCGAAATTCGTGAACGGTCGCTGTGCGGCGCGTTTTATTCAGGCCATTATATAAATATATATAATATATCGTCGATTTCTATTCGCAAACGGTCACTGTGCGGCGCGTTTTATTCAGGCCATTATATAAATATATATATATATATATATATATATATATATATATATATATAATATCGTCGATTTCTATTTAAAACGTATTTATAGAATATTTATAAATTCGTTTAAAACGATTTTTACTTCATTTCAATTTTAAATAAAAATTGAATATTCTTTATTTCTATCATATTAAAATATTTATATTTTCAAAATATTAGATTTATAAATCACTTCTTCTTATATTCATTATAAAATGAATAAAATCGATCGATAAACCCGTTCGGTTTAAAAATAGCGTTCCTATATAACACGGCTTCATATTTCGATATTTTTTATTCTTCGTTGAATATTATTCTAAAATATTCATTATGTTAAAATATTTTTTAATTACAAGATTCTTTACTTGAAAATATTCTTTATATTAACATGTGCTTTATTTTGAAATATTCTTTATTCTAAAATATTCTGAATCGGAATGCGACTCTATCAATTACCATATAATTTCAGTTATATGGATTTCATACATCGCTTATATATAACAATAATGATAAATAATCAATAAACAATCCATTCACATCCAGAGTGAAATTTATAATTGTGTGAGCATTAAAATAAATAAATAACGCTCATCACAGACTGTCAATCCATCGATTGACATACAGCTAAATATTGCGACTAGTGTATGACAAAATCATCCCAATACCCTTGTGGGGTTTTCGAACAACAACAACAATTTAAAATAAATAATTGGTTAATAAATTTAACTAATTATAATTCGATATGAAATATTTTCATTTTTATTCTAATATAACATTTCTAATGTAATGACATTTTTAATTAAATGGCCTTTCATAATGAAAATGGCATGTTTAATCTAAATAAACATCCTAATAAAAACGACATGTTTCAACAATAATGATATTATTGTTCTAATAAAATATTTCTAATAAAAATGGCATGTTACATCTAAATAAACATTTTTAACTAAAATGTTGTTTTTAATCTAAATGACACTTCTATCTAAAATGATCTTTTATTCTAATGTACATTTTCTAACAAAATGTTCTTTTTATTTCTAATGTGCATTTTCTAACAAAATGACATGTTTATTATAATATAACATTTCTAAATAAAATGACATGTTTCATCTAATATGACATTTCTAAATAAAATGACATGTTTTATCTAATATAACATTTCTAAATAAAATGACATGTTTTAACTAATATAGCATTTCAAAATTAAATGACATGTTTTAACTAATATAACATTTCTAAATAAAATGACATGTTTATTTTCAAAATATGTTCTTTAAATAAATGACATGTTTAATTTTCTAAATACATGACATGTTTAATTCTCTAAATACATGACATGTTTAATTCTCTAAATAAATGACATGTTTAATCATTAAATAAATAACATGTTCTAAATAAATGACATATTCTAAATAAAGGACATATTTAAAATAAGGACATATTTATTTCACAAAATATGTTTTAATCTAAATGACATATTTATATGACAAATATGTGTTTAATCTAAATGACATATTTATTGACAAATATGTGTTATAATCTAAAGGATATTTTTGTGTAACATAGCCTGATTCTAAGTAAAAGGATATTTTTCTCTAACATACATTTCTCACTAAAAATGATGTTTTTATATTGCATAACATGTTCTAACCAAAATGATATTTTTATTTGGCAAATTCTAATGTGATAAAAAATGACCTTTTTATTTCAACCTATCATTTTCTAAATAGATGACATTTTTATTTTGACATGACATGATTATAAGTAAATGACATTTTTAACCAAAATGGAATTTTTATTCTAGCGTAACATTTTTATTCTAGCATAACATTTTTATCTAATATGGCATCTTTATTCTAGTGTAACATTTTAACTAAAATGGCATCTTTATTCTTGCGTAACTTTTTAACTAAAATGGCATCTTTGTTCTAGTGTAACATTTGAACTAAAATGACATTTTAATCTAACTTGACCTTTATAACTAAAATGGCATTTTAATCCAACTTAACCTTTATAACTAAAATGATATTTCTATTTTAATAAGAACATACAATTCAATAGATCATCACAACCATCATAAATCAGTCAATCTATCTAAATTTTAAACAACACACAAATGTGTTTTATAGAGCATGCATATGTTTATCACCACAATCACGATCGAAATAAATATATATATATATTTATTTTAAAATTTTAAATTTGAGAAATCTCACCTTGATCGGTTTATTTTAATAAAATTAAACGGGGTTTAATTTTACTAGAAATTCCAACTTCTTCTGTTCTTGTCCAGATTGATTCCATTGTGTAGTGTTTGAAATTACAATTCCAACGGTTCGAAAATCGCTCGATTTCGATAAGATCTGAATAAGATATGCCATTTTAAAGATTTATTAACTAATTAAATAATCATTTGAAATTAATTAGTCTATTAACCCATCATTTACCCTTATTCAACCTTTCCAGTTCACAGCATAATCACAAAACCCATAGCGATTTTGATTTTCACCCATCGCGCCCCCTGTACGTGATTGGAATTCGATCGCCTCGCACCCCTCTGACCGTCTACGTGGAGGCTCCTTCCTCTGAGACTCCTGGTCATCGTGATGGCCCCTGCGTCGCTGGAAACCTCCATGAACCGACGGACTTCGAGACTCCAAACCAAACAAAGTAGAATACGAAATCCCATTACAACCATACGGATTGAAAGAGAATGGAAATCTCAACGATGTTTGCATAGAAATCAGGATCAAATTCTAAGTGATTTGCAAGAGATTGAGGAAATGAATTGGGACGTTCGTGGCCATTGATAAAGAAGAGGCGGCGGCTACAGAATAGAATTTGGGTTTGGGATGGAATACGTGTATTTATACGTGTATTTTTATTTTATTTATTTTATTCTATTTGACTCGTGTATCATTCTGATCTCCAAATGAAATCCAACAAGTGTCACCCCTAGCTAAATACCCCCATTCCGGACACAATGGAACATGTCTCGTCAACTCATTTGATCGTCCTAGCCCACTTTTCTTTATTTTAAAATATAAATCATTTAATTATTTAATTTGATCATCCATTTTAATTTACCGGGGCCACATACTAACTCTAAAAATTCCAGAAAAATTATTCTAGTCATGTTTTGACGATATGGTCCTAACAAAATTAATTTCGTCGAATTTGGAGACCGTTTGAAAATGGCCATTTTCTGGTCGATCAAATTTGACTGAAATTGACAAAACACGTTTTCTTTTGCCACGCTCACATATTAATTCTAAAAATTATGAAAATTGAAACCTAGTAATAATTTGACATTCCGGTTCCAACAAAAGTGGTTTCGTCGAAAACGGAGATCGTTGGTAAATTGGTTATTTTTAACATTAAAATATATATATATATTCTATAGCGACTATTCTGAAATTTAAACTGGGCATAACTTTTGATTTCCGCTATGAAATTTCAATTTTTCGGATTCGTTGGAAAGATATTTATAAATAGATTATAATATTTTTGGTTTCACGAATAAGATATGCCATTTTAAAGATTTATTAACTAATTAAATAATTATTTGAAATTAATTAGTCTATTAACCCATCATTTACCCTTATTCAACCTTTCCAGTTCACAGCATAATCACAAAACCCATAGCGATTTTGATTTTCACCCATCGCGCCCCCTGTACGTGATTGGAATTCGATCGCCTCGCACCCCTCTGACCGTCTACGTGGCGGCTCCTTCCTCTGAGACTCCTGGTCATCGTGATGGCCCCTGCGTCGCTGGAAACCTCCATGAACCGACGAACTTCGAGACTCCAAACCAAACAAAGTAGAATACGAAATCCCATGACAACCATACGGATTGAAAGAGAATGGAAATCTCAACGATGTTTGCATAGAAATTAGGATCAAATTCTAAGTGATTTGCAAGAGATTGAGGAAATGAATTGGGACGTTCGTGGCCATTGATAAAGAAGAGGCGGCGGCTACAGAATAGAATTTGGGTTTGGGATGGAATACGTGTATTTTTATTTTTATTTTATTTATTTTATTCTATTTGACTCGTGTATCGTTCTGATCTCCAAATCAAATCCAACAAGTGTCACCCCTAGCTAAATACCCCCATTCCGGACACAATGGAACATGTCTCGTCAGCTCCACTTTTCTTTATTTTAAAATATAAACCATTTAATTATTTAATTTGATCATCCATTTTAATTTACCGGGGCCACATACTAACTCTAAAAATTCCAGAAAAATTATTCTAGTCATGTTTTGACGATATGGTCCTAACAAAATTAATTTCGTCGAATTTGGAGACCGTTTGAAAATGGCCATTTTCTGGTCGATCAAATTTGACTGAAATTGACAAAACACGTTTTCTTTTGCCACGCTCACATATTAATTCTAAAAATTATGAAAATTGAAACCTAGTAATAATTTGACATTCCGGTTCCAACAAAAGTGGTTTCGTCGAAAACGGAGATCTTTGGTAAATTGGTTATTTTTAACATTAAAAAATATATATATATATATATTCTATAGCGATTATTCTGAAATTTAAACTGGGCATAACTTTTGATTTCCACTATGAAATTTCAATTTTTCGGATTCGTTGGAAAGATATTTATAAATAGATTATAATATTTTTGGTTTCACCAAAATCCAATTTAGATTCGGTCAAAGTTCAAATTCAAAATTTCAAACTACCGCGCTCTTTCTAACTCCTTTTATAATTAAATTAAATTTTTTCATTCTACCTTCGACTTTTTATTTGATTGGTTATTTTAAACCTTTTTTTATATATATATATTATTATCATCATTATTAAATTTATTTTATTTTAATTTTGGGTTCCATATCTAGCCAACCCCAACTTGTTTGGGATATATGGCTTTGTTGTTGTTGTTGTTGTATTCTACCTTCGAGTTAAATAAAATTTTAATCGTAATTATTTAAAATAAATTATTTTAAATATTAAAATTCCATTTAAATTTCTAAAATAAAAATTTTTAATTGGTTCAGAATTTCCGGGTTGTTACATTTAATCAACCTGATCCTCGAATGCAACTCAACAAAAACGTTGTTCAATTTTTGAAAACTATTATGATGCCGTTGTTTTGATATATTTCCGTATATTTTTGTTCATGTTGTTTGAATTTTTTTTATTGTAGATAGTAAATTGGAAAGTGGCTAAAGTTTTGATGGAGAAACGAAAAAACTGTAAAATAAAGTAATGAAAAGAAAATAAATAGAGATTTGAAAAAAAAAAAAAAAAAAAAAAAAAAAAAAAAAAGGAAGGAGGATAGTTAAGGACTAAACGGGTGAAAAAGGAAAAAATCCAAGGAGTTCCACAACCGACTAAACCCTGCACCCGCCAGAACCTTCTACACCTTTCAAGTTCACCTTCCGTTCCCATCCATACGACTTTCTCCGCCAATTACGTCATACATGACGTCACCGTGCAGTCTATATACCCGGCGCCAATCCTCAATCCACTGAAGTGATCGTACAAAAAGAATCAAAGATTACAGCAACCAAATCTCAATCAACAATGGCTGCCGAAAAGGGAATTACTCTCCTCGATTTCTGGGTCAGTCCATTTGGCCAAAGATGCCGGATCGCCCTCTTAGAAAAAGGAATCGAGTACGAGTATCGAGAAGAAAACCTGGCTGATAAAAGCCCTCTTCTGCTCAATTCCAATCCTGTATACAAAAAGATTCCGGTTCTGATCCACGACGGAAAACCAATTTGCGAATCTCTCATAATCGTGCAGTACATTGATGAAGTTTGGAGTCAAAAGGCAAAATTGCTGCCTGAAGATGCATACGCTCGGTCTCAAGCGCGATTCTGGGCTGATTTCATTGACAAGAAGGTAAATTTAGTCTTTTGCATTGTTTACTCGATTCCAGCTATCAGTACCAACGTATTCATTACTGTTTGATTCATGTTTCTAGATATATGATTGTGGAACCAGACTGTGGAAGCTGAAAGGAGAAGGCCAGGAAGAAGCGAAGAAGGAATTCATAGACATACTGAAAACTCTAGAGAAGGAGCTTGGAGACAAGAAATTCTTCCACGGTGATACGTTTGGATATGTTGATATCGCCCTCGTGCCATTTACTGCATGGTTTTATGCATATGAGACGTCTGCAGACTTCAGTGTGGAGAAGGAAGTTCCGAAATTGGTGGAGTGGGGAAAAAGATGCATGGAGAGGGAAAGTGTTGCAAAATCTCTTCACGATCCGAAGAAGGTGTACGAGTTTGTATGCATGTTGAAGAAGAAATTTGGCATTGAGTGAAGTGTCTCCGGATATGGTATGATGAGAGTCTTTAAGAGTTCAGGTCCTGTTTATTTATGGTTTTTAATTTTGGTCTACTCTCAATGTTTCTGACCTGTTCCTTGATAGGGTAACTATCATTTTTCATGTAATGTTATCGTATACGTATGAATAAAATGGTTTCATTGTGTGTCACTTGGGGAAACGTTGGTTGATTTTATTGTAGTTTTGTTCAATCCAAAGATACATGCTTGAGATAAAGTTTAAGCTAGTTAAAAGAATGAACAAGTTCCAGTGGTTATGTTTCTGAGCTGAAAAAACAGTAACAAATTTATGTTCAGATTCTTTTGGATCCATTTCGACCAAAGCCAAAGAATCTATTATAAAGGCACTCAGTTGGTTAATGTCCTTGTAACCAAATGGAATATTTTTTAATTGCATGGAAACCTAACTTAATACCGTTTCATTAATGGACCGTTTATATTATTATTCTAGAATAAACCAAATAAGGTTGTTCATTTCTTGAAGAACACGGTTTGCTGTTTAACATTAGAAAATATTTTGAAGCACAAATTTCAGGCGTAGGTATATGCTATACATATATTTGAAATTCATAATAGATATTTACCTATTTTAACTTGTTGTTTGTATATACCAACAATATGTAGGTTTTTTTCCCATAAGATCGGCATGTTAGTCTAGAAACAGCGTGTAAGCACAATAATCGATTTAGTTGTTCTTTATACAAGACATGTATCTGTCATATTCCTTGAAATAGGCAAGCAAGTATGCTTCATTTACATTTGCAAGGGCAATGCAACTACTGTACTTCAAAATGAATGTTGGAGTATGCAAAGGAATTTCTCAAAACCCATATTTAAATGTCAATTACAACTATGGATATGCGAGCCCTTTTTAAGGGAAAGTAATACGATACAATCTTATCGTCTCCTTCAAGGAAAACGGAGCTGTCAACAAAGAAATGATTCCAGCGCAACGCAATCGAACAGAGTAGTACAACTGGTCACCGTCAGCGGCAAAAAGCTGTCAAAAGTTAAACTCCTCGGCTATAATAAGAACACAAGAAAAAACGGTTCAGCAACAAGCGGTACACGGAGATAAACGGGAGTTACAAAAGGTACGTCTTCAAAGTACTGAAACAGACGCATCCAGAGTTGGGCCTTTCCACGAAGGCAATGACGATAATGGACGACCTGATGAATGACATGTTTGAGAGAATTGCAGGGGAGGCGGCTAAGCTTACGAAGCACGCGGGCAAGAACACGTTGTCTGCCAGGGAGATTGGGCGGCGGTCAAGCTGCCGCTGACTGGTCAGCTGGTCGAGTTTGCTGCTTCCGAAGGCCTGAAGGCTGTCTCTAGGTATGTTAGAGCTGAGTTACAAAAGGTACGTCTTCAAAGTACTGAAACAGACGCATCCAGAGCTGGGCCTTTCCACGAAGGCAATGACGATAATGGATGACCTGATGAACGACATGTTTGAGAGAATTGCAGGGGAGGCGGCTAAGCTTACGAAGCACGCGGGCAAGAACACGTTGTTTGCCAGGGAGATTGGGGCGGTGGTCAAGCTACCGCTGCCCGGTCAGCTGGCCGAGTTTGCTGCTTCCGAAGGCCTGAAGGCTGTCTCTAAGTATGTTAAAGTTGTTAAGGGCGATGCTTAGCTTTTTCTTTCATGCATGTTTTCCGTTTGCTGCTTTTTGTTGTTTTGCATCTACCACGAACGGTAGAAACAAATACATCGTGGTACATGCAAAACAACAAAAAGCAGCAAACGGAAAGCATGCATGAAAGTAAGAGCTAAGCATCGCCCTTAACAGTTCTAACATACTTAGAAACAGCCTTCAGGCCTTCGGAAGCAACAAACTCGGCCAGCTGACCGGGCAGCGGCAGCTTGACCGCCGCCTCAATCTCCCTGGCAGACAACGTGTTCTTGTGCGCGTGCTTCGTAAGCTTATCCGCCTCCCTTGCAATTCTCTCAAACATGTCATTCATCAGGTCGTCCATTATCGTCATTGCCTTCGTGGAAAGGCCCAGCTCTGGATGCATTTGTTTCAGTACTTTGAAGACGTACCTTTTGTAACTCCCGTTTATCTCCGTGTACCGCTTGTTGCTGAACTGTTTTTTCTTCAACTTCTTTTGCTTAAGCTGCTGCATATCGGTTTTCCTTGTGTTCTTATTATAGCCAAGGAGTTTGACTTTTGACGGCTTTTTGCCGCTGACGGTGACCGCCGCCAGTTGTACTACTTCATTCGGTTGTGCTGGAATCATTTCTTTGCTGACAGTTCCTGTTTTCCTTGAAGGAGATGATCAGGAATTTTAATATTTTAACTTTGGTGACTGGGAAGGGTTTAACTTTTTGGTTTAAGTAAATGAACAAGTTCAATTTAAATAATGACTTCCAAATTATACTACTAACCCTCTCTTACCGACTTTGTCATCCCTGAGTGCCTTTATAATAGATTCTTTAGCTTTGGTCGAAATGAATCTGAACATAAATTATTTTAATGTGTTTTCTGGAACATATGCATGCTGGCTATGAACCATCAAAGTAATTTGTTACTGTTTTTTCAGCTCTTCCTTGTGTTGAGGCTACATACATAACATAAAACAACACATAATATATTTATACTGAAGTCTGCAACTTCAAAGGCCAAACAATCACGAGTCGCACGACAAAATTGTAAGTTGTTGGCAGATGTTGACAAATAATTAATTTTAGTGTCAGTCATTCAAGATAATTGTATGAAGATAGAAAATCGCATGAATATAGGTTAGTCTCTTGTTTATTGTTGAAAAACTCTACTGTTGCATGTCATGAGACACACTAAAATATGCATCTAAGCAGGCCCGGCCTTAGGGCAAGGCCGCCTTGGGGCAACCCACACAAGGCAGGCAACCAAAATTTAATTTTGTTCTAAATAACCTGTTTAATTTACATCAAAGGGTGGCAATTACTGGTGGAGAGCTTGGGTAAGTGGTAGGTTTGTTGATTTCGCTGGGTTGAGTCCTAAGGTTAATGATATTTTTGCCCTACCACTTTTGTACTGGTTTTCCTCTCAAACTTGCCTCGGGCAATCCAAAGCCCTGGACCGGCTCTGCATCTAAGCATCCTTATATAATGTAAGGGCGTAGTTGGAAGGAATTTGGTTAAGAAATGCATAACCATAAGGGAGGGTGCTCCAACTAGAGTTACATTGTTATGGGAGAATATATGATAAGGGAATTCAAATCAAGAAATTTATTGTGTTGCCCATGTATTTGAATCATGTCCAGCAGTGAATTCAAATTCAGTCTACACCTTATTGTAAACTGAAAAGAAAACTGCGATATTCCTGATGAATAACAAAATCTATTATGATAACCTGAAAAATCATTCCTGTAATATAGTCTACAGAGTAACATTGAAGCAGTGGAATAGGAAAAACTTATCGAAGTCAAAAATTTGGATTTATTCGGGCTTGGCCACGAAGAAAAACATGAAAATTTGGGGTTATACCCAAAAAATAGGCACAAGGAAAAAGTTGAATGCAAATAGCATAATGAAATGGCATCATATACCATTCAAAGCTTTTGTGCACAAACATATGTTTAATGTTTATAGGAGACATAATTTATTGAAATCCTTCACTTCAAGTAGTTGCTTCACGACATCAACGTTGTAAAATGGAAAACAATCAAAAGCTATTATATGCCTCATTGGTGGTAATATCTTTACTCATCAATTATAATGTCATATCTATGCCAAACTGATGACGGTAACAAAATACCCAATCTGATCAGTTGTTAAAATAATCAAATGGCGAGTAAGGGTACAAGAGAGAACCGTCTTCTTTGCAGTGAAGAAGAAAATAACATTTAATGCAAAAATAACCAAGGCTTTTCTCAACGCAGTCGTCATCTGTTGTCATCTCGGCTGAAAGAAATTCCTTGTAAACTGTACATACTTTGGCTGGTGTTTCCTTTCATACGTTAGAAGCGGGTTGTCCACTTGATTTTGCTCATTCTCAAGGTCATCTAGTCTCGTGTCTCGTATCACCATTAGATGCTTGCAGTTGCCCTGAATATCATGCCAAAATTAATCACATGTGCTGGTTTAAAATCATGTTAAGTCATGTTTAATGTGTGATTCATCACTAAAATGCTTTTGCTGATCTAACCTTCTGATGTTTTGATCTGAAGGCATTACTAAAATGCAAGAAAAAAATCATCATTTTTCTTCTTTCCTTTTTCAACAATGATATTCTGGTTTATTTAAAGATTTTATAGTAATAAAATTCACTTTTGTAAAGTGTGGTTGTTAAAGAAAAAGAAAATGGATAAGAGAGATGATTGTGATAAATGAAATACCATAAAACAATAGGCAGAAATCTAGTTTCACGCTTTGTTTTCAGAAATAATATGTGAAAAGCCCTACTGAAAATTAACAATGTGAACCTTTATTTTGCACATAGTGATGACAAAAATATTGGGTGCTGCTATTCATACTCCTATTTACACTTCTGGCCATCAAAACCCCAAATATTTTAAATTTCCTTTTCTGGCCATCTTCTAAATTAATAACAAAAAAATGCTGGCGCCACCATCAAAACCAAAAACACCCCACCCTCCATTAAGGTCACTCATAAGGGACTGCCTTAACGTTGGTGGAGGTTTGTAAGTAAAAGTCACAGATAAAACACAAGACAGATATAAACACGCATATATATATATATATATAAGCAGCGGAAACAAACAGACTTTTATTTCATAAAATACTTGTTCATACAAAACATTTTCATAATTGCCTCATAACAACTTTCAAAACATTACATCATTTCTGTCTTGGTTATTAAATAAAGGAGCATAAAACATGATTAAAACTGCATAAATCACCATGATTGTGTCCAACTGCCATAGTCAAGGAAAGAGAGTCCAAACCGTACATCTACTATCTTGAAGCTTGCAACGAGTCTGACTAAGCTGAGTTGTTTCCTCCCTGTGGACCGGGGGGGCGGGGGAGGAAGAAAAGAAGACGAAAGAAAATAGGGTCAGACATAAAGCCTGGTAAGTCTAATGACTCTTCAGTATGAGAATAAGAATAAGGGGATGATAAGTATAAACTGGAAATAGGAGAGTGTCATAAACTATGACAAAGCAGTTTGAATCGAATATACTATCGCACCCACACTATATTTTTGTACCTACTTGTATTGTCTTAACTGGCACCCCATGTTGGAGGTGAAGTGATCCCCTTTTCTAAAGATCGGCTCCTATTCGCATAATCATCCGTGTCTTACGGCCCCCAAAGATTGTAGATACCTATGGTGGCCCCACCACGGGGTGTATCAAGTCCCATGGTGGCGACCCGACACAAAACTAGAAATGCATAGGTTATACTACTGGTGCCCTTGTGCCCTGTTTATCTGCTCCGAAGTGTGTGCACGTCCGCCGTTAGAAGCCACACTGTTGCACCCACCGCCTTCGCTTTTGACCGCTTACAATCAGTCCAGTAATCGTGCCCCACCCTGCCTACTTTTAGGGTAACACGATACCTAACCCCCGTTACTAGGGTTTTCTAGTCAAACATGTTAAGTGGTTAAGTGTCTGTATTTACCTAACCCCACCCATCAATTTCATTAACATGTTGAATTGGTTAAGTGTTTTAGTTAACTTAACCTTACCATCCTGACAGTTTGCCTTTTGCTTTTTAAAGCACCGACCATTCACATTAGACAGATATTGTAACGGTTATTGGATGTGCCGGTTGGTTTCGGGCAGATTTACACCGTAACTCAGTCTAACCTTGGGTCCTTATTGGGCTTCATGCTTAACCATCCACATTGGATAGGTATTGTTGTGATTACTGGACAACTGGGTGGGTCCGGGCAGGTTTACATCACAACTCAATCCAACCTCGTGTTAAGCATATTCGTATTTTTCTAAATTTACATATTTGTCTTTATTACTTAATATATGTAAATTTAATGTTATGGCCCACTTTCCAAGTTCATCCATTTTGGTATAAGAATTTATACCGTTTAAAATGCCACCAATTTTGGCATGTGACAAACATGCCAATTTCATATATTTACCAATTTATGTCAAGTTTTACTAATATTCCCAACGTTACCCTGTTTAAATATTAGGCTAACAACATTAGCCTAATTTTCGTTCGTATGGTTTTTAACATAAAATATTATGCTAAAAACTTAGCCTAATTTAGCGCATACAAATTGGCATAAGAGAATTCATAAACATGACATAGGTGTAAATTTGGCATTTTTGGACAAGTCCATATGAACATCATAGGTGTGAACTTGCAAAATAGTCAACATACATATAT
The DNA here is from genome assembly GCA_030737875.1 of Allium sativum. Classification (NCBI taxonomy): domain Eukaryota; kingdom Viridiplantae; phylum Streptophyta; class Magnoliopsida; order Asparagales; family Amaryllidaceae; genus Allium; species Allium sativum. Next base: position 56,675,755 of record CM060920.1, on the reverse strand, counting down.
GTGAATTTGTAACATGGACTAAATCAACATACATGTGAATTTACAACATACCCCAGTTCAACTTACATATATGTGAACTTGCATTGAAATATGGATCTAACCACATAGGTATCACATAAGTTAGCATATGATTTAAACAACATAAGCCTAAACATGTTTTGGATCTAGGCATAACATCGAACATCACTAGCATATGACAAGGATATGACATTTTCATAAGTATATATGATTTTATGACAAGGGTGTGAACTAGATCCAATCATATATCTAATTACAACATGAAACATGTATTAGGGTGGACCTTGGCGTGGATCCAATTAACTTGCAACTTTCTTACAATCATACTAGCATGTATGTGAACATAATCGTTTAAGCGTAAAGGTTCTAGCACATATATATATATATATATATGTATATATATATATATATACATGAGATCTTAATCACATACAACCTATATAATCACATAAACATATAGGTGTCGATTACAACATGAACTATACAACTTGCATTTGATTCTACATGTACAATAGGATTAGCATAAACTTAGTTATACCACAAACATCACAATACCACAATCATTACATCGCATATGAACCAACGTCGTTGTTATACAATAACAAAATTTCATTTTCAATTTACATCGAATCAAGACTCAATTTTTATTCACATCGAAAGAATCACTATACTTACAACGAACGCAGAACTTGAATTCTGGATTCTGAATTTGAATTGCTTTCCTTTGGGTAGACTAACGTTGAGCTTTTCTACAAATGGAGGCTCCTCCTAGTTTTCTCCCGACAACATGGCGGCTTCGTCTCTAATTTCTTATGTGAATTTAGGTTGGAGTCTTAAGTTGTTTATATAGAGTTTCAGATTAATTTGAGTCGTCTGATGATCATAGACGAATCTAGACCATTCACTTCGGAAGGAGCTAACCAAAATGCGAATGTCAGCCCTAGTGACACAGCCAAGCCTCAGAAATCGACCAGAACCCGATCAGGCCAGCCAGGGCCAAACCAGGTCAACTGGGCAGGTCGACCCTTAGGTCGACCCTCAGGTCAACCCTATGGTCGACCCTCAGGTCAACCCTATGGTCGACCTGGTGCCTGGGCGGGAATTTTCCCGCGCAGCCCAGTTTGGGTCTGATTTTTGAATTTTAAACTTCGTTTTGAACTGTTTGAATTTTAATTTGAATTCTAAAACTTCCGGAGGTCATAACTCCTTCATACAGAGTCCGATTCACGCAAACTCGGACTCTATCTCAAGCAGAATTCCGAGACGAGCGCAATGGAGTAAGCCGTTTCCCTTAATTCTTTCATTAAGGATTAATTATCCTTAAATTTGTTAATTTATAGTTATAAGAAAAGTCGGGGTGTTACATTCTACCCTCCTTAAAGGATTTCGTCCCCGAAATCTTCAAGTTTAGAAGAACGTAAGTCCTAACATCCAATCGTCCATCTACTCATCCAACAAACACAGACGTCCATTGTCCTTAAAAGACTTCTAATGCTTTATGATTATATGCGTATTGTGTGTACATGTCCTTATCTAATCCAAAATCAGGCGGTCTACTGATTCAGTTGACCTCCTTAATGCGAATCATGTAAATGCCATGAATCCATTATGTATGCAAATTTTTCCCTACTCATAATTTTACATGAGTGCGCAACCATTCATATAAATGCAACATCCATATGACAACATATAAATTTTCAACCACATACAAACATGAATACACATATGCATATGCAATTATGAAGTGACTGAGCCGATCTAAAACCTAGGTTGTGTGTGTATATGCATCCACTAGCAACCACTAGCAACCACTTGCAGCCATCAACCATAACATGTTTCAAATACATGTTTACATCCAAAGAGGTTTCTACATAAGGATAAAGGATAATATCGAGGAGATCATACCTTAAAAGATAGATATAAGCACAACTTAAGGAAAAAGAAAGGTTAAAGAGGTACCCTAGAAAAGAAAAGGGTAGGCCGCATGTGTTCTATCTTCAGTTTCCCAAGTTGCGTCTTCCTTGGCGTCGCTCCACTGAACTTTAACGAGTTTGACTTCGCGGTTGCGTTGATTTTTCACTTCAGTTCCTACGATTCGAGTTGGGACTCTCCTCACAGTTGCTTCGCGTTCCACTTCCGCTTCTTCTAGAATGTTTGGATCCACCACTTCCGCAGATTCATGTAGACATTTTCGGAGATGAGAAACGTGAAAGATGTTGTGAATTCCGACCAATCTTTCAGGCAGCTCTACTCTATAAGCCATTTACCCAATCTTCTCGATGATAGGGAGTGGTCCTACAAATCTTGGTGCTAGCTTTTCTGCGGATCCAAAGCGAACGACGTTCCTTAAAGGGGATACCTTAAGGAAAACAATGTCCCCAACCTCAAACTTAAGGTCGGTCCTTCTCTTGTCTGCGTAGGATTTCTGTCTGTCTTGCGCTGTCTTCATTCTCCTTCGTATCAAGTCTACTTTTTCTGAAGTCTCTCGAATCATGTATTTCCCAAGTATGAGTTTGTCAGTAGACTCCCACCAACAAGTTGGTGATCGGCATGGTCTTCCATACAAAGCTTCGAAGGGCGCCATACCGATAGTGGCTTGGTAACTGTTGTTGTAGGTGAATTCTACTAAAGTAAGATGATCCTCCCAAGTCCCTCCGAAGTCAAGAACGCACAGTCTCAGTAGATCTTCTAACACTCTATTCACCCGTTCTGTCTGACCATCAGTTTGGGGGTGATAGGCCGTGCTCAAGCATAACTGTGTGCCTACAGCTTCTTGCAGACTCCGCCAAAATTCGCTCATGAAGATGGGATCTATGTCACTCACTATGCTGGAGGGTATTCCATGGAGTCGAACTATTTCCTTGAGATAAAGAGAAGCTAGAGACGAGGCAGTCCTTCTACTTTTGATGGGTATAAAGTGGGTGCTTTTAGTAAGCTTGTCCACTATTACCCAAATGCTAGTATTGCCTCTTCTTGACCTAGGCAACCCGTCAATGAAGTCCATTGAAATGCTATCCCACTTCCATTGCGGGACTTCTAGAGGATAAAGCAGTCCTCTAGGCTTCTTTTGTTCCGCCTTGACCTGTTGGTATGTCACGCACTTAGAAACGAAATATGCCACGTCCTTCTTCATGCCACTCCAATAGAAAACTCTCTTTACGTTCTTGTACATCTTGTCTCCACCTGGATGTATTGTCATCCTGGAATGATGTGCTTCCTCGAGAACCTTCTTTGCTAAATCCCTAGCTTGTGAGATGCATAGCCTTCCATCCCGTCTCAGCCAACCTTTATCATCGATGGAGTACCTATTGAGGTAGTCACCCCTAATTAGCTTATCAGTCACATCCATAAGATGAGGGTCTTCACGTTGTGCAGCCCCTATTGAGTCTAAAAGAGTGGGTCGTACTTCTAGGGATGTCAATAAACCAGGTATGAAATCAGAAGATGGCCTAAAGTCAAAACTGGCTATATACTCCAAGCTTTGCCTTTCCACAAACAGATGGCTTAAGGTCAGTTTCTTTCGACTCAACGCGTCTGCTACTACGTTGCCTTTGCCAGGAGTGTAGGAAATTTCAAAATCATACTAGGCAAGGAATTCCATCCATCTTTGCTGCCTTAGGTTAAGATCTTTTTGCAAGAAGAGATATTTCAACGATTTATGGTCAGTATATAATTTGAACTTCTGACCTAGAAGATAATGGCATCATGACTTAAGCGCAAAGACAATGGCAGCCAACTCAAGATCGTGGGTTGGGTAGTTCTTTTCATGAACTTTCAATTGTCTTCCACCATAAGCTACTACCCTCCCTTCCTGCATCAAAACAGCTCCTAGTCCCGTACCACAAACATCCGTGTGTACTGTGAACATCTTGCTTCCATTTGGCAAGGTCAGAACTGGGGCTGTTGTGAGAGACCTTTTTAATCGTTGGAAAGCAAACTCGCAATCCAAATCCCAAGTGAATGCCAGATTCTTCTTGGTTAGCCTTGTGAGTGGAGCTGAGATTTTCGCGAAATCCCTAATGAACTTTCGGTAAAAACCTGCTAGCCCAAGAATGCTTCGGACTTTGGTTGCATTTCTTGGTGTCTTCCAATCTTGCACTGCCACCACTTTCGTAGGGTCCACGGCGAACCCTTCTTTGGACACTATATATCCAAGAAATTTGACCTCTTCTCTCCAAAAGTGGCATTTGGAGAATTTGGCTTTTAGCTGATGTGCACAGAGAGTATCCATGATTTCTTTTAGATGCCGAGCATGTTCTTCCTCATTCTTTGAGAAGATCAAAATATCGTCTACGGAGACCACCACGAACTTATTGAGGAATTCTCTGAACACCCTGCTCATTAGGTCCACGAAATAAGCGGGTGCATTTGTTAAACCGAAAGGCATGACAAGCCACTCGTAGAAACTGTCTGGGGTTCTGAACGCCGTTTTATCAATGCTATCTTCAGCTACCCTTAGCTGATGGAACCCAGTAGCTAGATCAAGTTGGGAGAAGACCGACACACCTGCAAGCTGATCAAACAAATCGTCTATTCTGGGAAGCGGGTGTCTATTCTGTTTAGTCAGCTTGTTTAGCTCCCTATAGTCCACACAAAGACATAGTGAACCATCTGCTTTGGTGGCGAACACCACTGGAGCACCCCGTTCCGAGATATTTCTCCTTATAAACCCCTTTTGAAGAATCTCCTTAACTTGCTTACTGAGCTCCTTTCTCTCCTTTGGAGCCATGTGTCTAACAGGCAGAGCTACAGGCTTTGCATTATCAACAAGATATATGCGGAAGTCTATTTCCCGCTTCGGAGGTAAGCCTTTTACCTCTTCAAAGACGTCCAGATATTCCCGGACCACTCTAACCGACTGCAAATTCTCAATAGAAGCGTCAAGTGTCTCTAGATAACTAAGCATAACAGATTCAAGGGATTACAAGAAATTTCTAGAGTGTTACCGAGCCGAGTCAAGAGCCTAACCACTCTTTTTCCCACAATCAAGAATGACACTATTACTGGATAACCAGTCCATGCCTAAGATCAGTCCATATCCTGAGAAGCCCAAAATAAAGGCACTACATCTAAATTCAACACTTAGAATAGAGATTTTCAAATCCAAGCAAACCATCGACATATAAGCCGAGCCCCCAATTGGATTCGAAACAACCATGGGATCTTCTACCGTACTAATGTCTAGGTGCAGAGATTCTACTAAAGCAGATGAAATAAAGGAGTGTGATGCACCAGAATCAAAGAGAGTGTGAACTGGAAGATCATAAAGATAAACTAAGCTTTCTATAGAAATATTTCTACCTCGTTCCTGTAGAGGTGCCACCAGTGCGTGAATCTGTCCCCCTGAGGTGGATCCAGTCCTCTGTCCCTGCCCCCGCTTCTTTGGGCAGTCCTTAGCCAAGTGTCCAGTCTCTCCACAATGGAAACAACCCCCATTCATCTTTGCCTTCTTCTTCCTGCAGTCTTTTGCTATATGTCCCACAATGCCACAGAAATTGCACTTTCTCTTTTCACGGGTTTTGTTGTTCTTCCCGCCTTTCTGGAAATCTGTTTTCTTAGCTTGTAGACCCTCTTTCTTTTCTTGAGGCGCTTCCACCTTTGCCTCTTTCTTGACTTTGTCTTCCTCGTGTAGCAGCGCCATGTCCACCAAGCTTTCATAGGTCACCCCATAGATATATGGGTCATTGCAAGGCTGTGTAGAGGTTCATTCAGACCTTTGACGAAGCGAAGGGCCTTCTTGTGTTGGGTGTTTACTAAATCCAGCCCAAACCTGGCTAGCTGATTAAACTGATTTACATACTCCTTGATTGTCATACTTCCTTGTTTAAGGGTTAGGAACTTCTCCATTTGCAGGCTTCTTTCAGCTTGGGAGAGGAATTTCATCTCAAACCGCATCCTATAATCTTCCCAAGTCTCCACTGGCCTTTCAGCATGGGTAACTTCCCACCAATAGGAAGCTTCATCTTTCAGCAACCACACTGCTAGCTGTATCTTTTGCCTGTCCTCAACTTTGAAGATGATGAACAAGTCCTCGGTCTCCTTCAGTCAATTCCTTGCTACTACAAAGGATTCAGTTCCATAAAAGTACTTTCCACCCATAGCTTTGAAGTCTCTACATATCTTAGCGAAAGTTTTTCCACGAGGAGGAGGAGGTGGTGGAGGAACCGCTGCCACTGTTGGAGGAGGAATGTCTGGTGGGCCCGCACCATTGGCCCTAGCCTCTAGGTATCTTCGGAACCAGCCAGGTATTGGTACTCCTTCCGGAAGGTTAAGATCTTCAGACATGCTAGAACAAAAAGGAATTATTCAAGGCAAAGGATAGAGAGAGATAGTGCGTATGGCTTTGGGGAATTTATGCCTTTTAAAAACAAGACTTTTTTCTTGAAAAAGAATGCTTCTTTTTACTTCTTTAGAAAATAGTTTCAAATATTTTTATCTAGTCTGGTAAATCTATGCTCTGATACCAAGTGAAACGCCCCACCCTCCATTAAGGGCACTCACAAGGGACTGCCTTAACTTTGGTGGAGGTTTGTAAGTAAAAGTCACAAATAAAACACAAGATAGATATAAACACACACACACACACACACAGATATATATATATATATACAAGCAGCGGAAACAAACAGACTTTTATTTCATAAAATACTTGTTCATACAAAACATTTCCATAATTGTCTCATAACAACTTCCAAAACATTACAACATCATTTATGTCTTGGTTATTAAATAAAGAAGCATAAAACATGATTAAAACTGCATAAATCCCCATGATTGTGTCCAACCGCCATAGCCATGGAAAGAGAGAGTCCAAACCGTACATCTACTATCTTGAAGCTTGCAAAGAGTCTGATTACCTGAGTTGTTTCCTCCCTGTGGACCGGGGGGGGACCGAAGAAAAGAAGACGAAAGAAAATGGGGTTAGACATAATGCCTGGTAAGTCTAGTGACTCTTCAGTATGAGAATAAGAATAAGGGCATAATAAGTATAAACCGGAAATAGGAGAGTGTCATAAACTAAGACAAAGCAGTTTGAATCGAATATACTATCGCACCCCACACTATATCTCTGCACCTACTTGTATTGTCTTAACTGGCACCCCATGCTAGAGGTGAAGTGATCCCCTTTTCTAAAGATCGGCTCCTAATCGCATAATCATCTGTGTCTTATGGCCCCCAAAGATTGTAGATACCTATGCTGGCCCCACAATGGGGTGTATCAAGTCCCATGGTGGCGACCCGACACAAAACTAGAAATGCATAGGTTATACTACTGGTGCCCCAGTGCCCTGTTTGTCTTCTCCGAAGTGTGTGCACGTCCGCCGTTAGAAGCCACACTGTTGCACCCACCGCCTTCGCTTTTGACCGCTTATAATCAGTCCAGTAATTGTGCCCCACCCTGCCTAGTTTTAGGGTAACATGATACCTAATTGGGTTACTACTGAAAAGGGTTCCCGTTACAAGGGTTTTCTAGTCAAACATGTTAAGTGGTTAAGTGTCTGTATTTACCTAACCCCACCCATCAATTTCATTAACATGTTGAATTAGTTAAGTGTTTTAGTAAACTTAACCCTACCATCCTGACAGTCTGTCCTTAGCTTTTTAAAGCACCGACCACTCACATTAGACAAGTATTTTAACGGTTACTGGATGTGCCGGTTGGTTCCGGGCAGATTTACACCGTAACTCAGTCTAACCTCGGGTCCTTATTGGGCTTCATGCTTAGCCACCCACATTGGATAGGTATTGTTGTGATTACTGGACAGTTGGGTGGGTCCGGGCAAGTTTACGTCACAACCCAATCCAACCTCGTGTGAAGCATATTTGTATTTTTCTAAATTTACATATTTGTCTTTATTACTTAATATATGTAAATTTAATGTTATGGCCCACTTTCCAATTTCATCCATTTTGGGATAAGAATTTATACCGTTTAAAATGCCACCAATTTTGGCATGTGACAAACATGACAATTTCATATATTTACCAATTTATGTCACGTTTTACTAATATTCCCAACGTTACCCCGTTTAAATATTATGCTAACAACCTTAGTCTAATTTTCGTTCGTATGGTTTTTAACATATAATATTAGGCTAAAAACTTAGCCTAATTTAGCGCATACAAATTGGCATAAGGGAATTCATAAACATAAACATGACATAGGTGTAAACTTGGCACTTTTGGCAAAGTCCATATGAACATCATAGGTGTGAACTTGCAAAATATTCAACATACATATATGTAAATTTGTAACATGGACTAAATCAACATGCATGTGAATTTACAACATACCCCAGTTCAACTTACATATATGTGAACTTGCATTGAAATATGGATCTAACCACATAGGTAAGCCTAAACATGGTTTGGATCTAGGCATAACATCGAACATCACTAGCATATGACAAGGATATGACATTTTCATAAGTATGTATGATTTTATGACAAGGGTGTGAACTAGATCCAATCATATATCTAATTACAACATGAAACATGTATTCGGGTGGACCTTGGCATGGATCCAATTAACTTGCAACTTTCTTACAAACATACTAGCATGTATGTGAACATAATCATTTAAGCATAAAAGTTCTAGCACATATATATATATATATATATACATGAGATCTTAATCACATACAACCTATATAATCACATAAACATATAGGTGTCGATTACAACTTGAACTATACAACTTGCATGTGATTCTACATGTACAATAGGATCAACATAAACTCAATTATACCACAAACATCACAATACCATAATCATTACATCGCATATGAACCAACATCGTTGTTATACAATAAGACAATTTCATTTTCAATTTACATCGAATTAAGATTTAATTTTTATTTACATTGGAAGAATCACTATACTTACAATGAACGCAGAACTTGAATTCTGGATTTTGAGTTCTGAATTTGAATTGCTTTCCTTTGGGTAGACTAACGTTGTTTTGATTTGTGTTTTAACTTGATTTTGGCTCGTCACTAAGCTTTTCTACAAATCGAGGCTCCTCCTAGTTTTCTCCCGACAGCATGACGGCTCCGTCTCTAATTTCTTATGTGAATTTAGGTTGGAGTCTTAAGTTGTTTATATAGAGTTTCAGATTAATTTGAGTCGTCCGATGATCATAGACGAATCTAGACCATTCACTTCGAAAGGAGCCAACCAAAATGAGACATGTCAGCCCTAGTGACACAGCCAAGCCTCAGAAATCGACCAGAACCCGATCAGGCCAGCTAGGGCCAAACCAGGTCGACTGGGCAGGTCGACCCCTAGGTCGACCCTCAGGTCAACCCTATGGTCGACCTGGTGCCTGGGCGGGAATTTTCCCGCGCAGCCCAGTTTGGGTCTGATTTTTGAATTTTGAACTTCGTTTTGAACTGTTTGAATTTTAATTTGAATTCTAAAACTTCCGGAGGTCATAACTCCTTCATACGGAGTCCGATTCACGCAAACTCGAACTCTATCTCAAGCAGAATTTCGAGACGAGCGCAATGGCGTAATCCGTTTCCCTTATTTTTTTCTTTAAGGATTAATTATCCTTAAATTTGTTAATTTATAGTTAATAGAAAATTCAGGGTGTTACATTCTTCCCTCCTTAAAGGATTTCGTCCCCGAAATCTTCAAGTTTGGAAGAACGTAATTCCTAACATCCAATCGTCCATCTACTCATCCAACAAACACAGACATCCATTGTCCTTAAAAGACTTCTAATGCTTTATGATTATATGCGTATTGTGTGTACATGTCCTTATCTAATCCAAAATCAGGCGACCTACTGATTCAGTTGACCACCTTAATGCGAATCATGTAAATGCCATGGATCGATTATGTATGCAATTTCTTCCCTACTCATAATTTTACATGAGTGCGCAACCATTCATATAAATGCAACATCCATATGACAACATATAAATTTTCAACCACATACAAACATGAATACACATATGCATATGCAATTATGAAGTGACTGAGCCGATCGAAAACCTAGGTTGTGTGTGTATATGCATCCACGAGCAACCACTAGCAACCACTTGCAACCACTTGTAGCCATCAACCATAACATGTTTCAAATACATGTTTACATCCAAAGGGGTTTCTACCTAAGGATAAAGGATAATATCGAGGAGATCATACCTAAAAAGATAGATATAAGCACAACTTAAGGAAAAAGAAAGGTCAAAGAGGTACCCTCGAAAAGAAAAGGGTAGACCGCACGTATTCTATCTTCAGTTTCCCAAGTTGCGTCTTCCTTGGCGTCACTCCACTGAACTTTAACGATTTAGACTTCGCGGTTGTGTAGCTTTTTCACTTCAGTTCCTACGATTCGAGTTGGTACTCTCCTCACAGTTGCTTCGCATTCCACTTCAGCTTCTTCTAGAATGTTTGGCTCCACCACTTCCGCAGATTCATGTAGACATTTTCGGAGATGAGAAACGTGAAAGACGTTGTGAATTCCGACCAATCTTTCAGGCAGCTCTACTCTATAAGCCATTTACCCAATCTTCTCGATGATAGGGAGTGGTCATACAAATCTTGGTGCTAGCTTTTCTGCGGATCCAAAGCGAACGACGTTCCTTAAAGGGGATACCTTAAGGAAAACCCTGTCCCCAACCTCAAACTCAAGGTCTGTCCTTCTCTTGTCTGCGTAGGATTTCTGTATGTCTTGGGCTGTCTACATTCTCCTTCGTATCAAGTCTACTTTTTCTGAAGTCTCTCGAATCATTTCTGTCCCAAGTATGAGTTTGTCAGTAGACACCCACCAACAAGTTATTGACCGACATGGTCTTCCATACAAAGCTTCGAAGGGCGCCATACCGATAGTGGCTTGGTAACTGTTGTTGTAGGTGAATTTTACTAAAGTAAGGTGATCCTTCCAAGTCCCTCCGAAGTCAAGAACGCACAGTCTCAGTAGATCTTCTAACACTCTATTCACCCGTTCTGTCTTACCATCAGTTTGGGGGTGATAGGCCGTGCTCAAGCATAACTGTGTGCCTACAGCTTCTTGCAGACTCCGCCAAAATTCGCTCATGAAGATGGGATCTCTGTCACTCACCATGCTGGAGGGTATTCCATGGAGTCGAACTATTTCCTTGAGATAATGAGAAGCTAGAGACGAGGCAGTCCTTCTACTTTTGATGGGTATAAAGTGGGTGCTTTTAGTAAGCCTGTCCACTATTACCCAAATGCTAGTATTGCCTCTTCTTGACCTAGGCAACCCGTCCATGAAGTCCATTGAAATGCTATCCCACTTCCATTGCGGGACTACTAGAGGATGAAGCAGTCCTCCAGACTTCTTTTGTTCCGCCTTGACCTGTTGGTATGTCACACACTTAGAAACGAAATCTGCCACGTCCTTCTTCATGCCACTCCAATAGAAAACTCTCTTTACGATCTTGTACATCTTGTCTCCACCTGGATGTATTGTCATCTTGGAATGATGTGCTTCCTCGAGAACCTTCTTTACTAAATCCCTAGCTTGTGGGACGCATATCCTTCCATCCCGTCTCAGCCAACCTTTATCATCGATGGAGTACCTATTGATGTAGTCACCCCTAATTAGCTTATCAGTCACATCCATAAGCTGAGGGTCTTCACGCTGTGTAGCCCCTATTGAGTCTAAAAGAGTGGGTCATACTTCTAGGGATGCCAATAAACCAGGTACGAAATCAGAGGATGGCCTAAAGTCAAAACTGGCTATATACCCCAAGCTTTGCCTTTCCACAAAGTGATGGCTTAAGGTCAGTTTCTTTCGACTCAACGCGTCTGCTACTACGTTGCCTTTGCCAGGAGTATAGGAAATTTCAAAATCATACTAGTCAAGGAATTCCATCCATCTTTGCTGCCTTAGGTTAAGATCTTTCTGCGAGAAGAGATATTTCAACGATTTATGGTCAGTATATAATTCGAACTTCTCACCAAGGGGATAATGGCGCCAAGACTTAAGCGCAAAGAATTTGGCGGCCAACTCAAGATCGTGGGTTGGGTAGTTCTTTTCATGAACTTTCTATTGTCTTCCACTATAAGCTACTACCCTCCCTTCCTGCATCAAAACAGCTCCTAGTCCCGTACCACAAACATCCGTGTATACTGTGAACATCTTGCTTCCATTTTGCAAGGTCAGAACAGGGGCTGTTGTGAGAGACATTTTTAATCGTTGGAAAGCAAACTTGCAATCCAAATCCCAAGTGAATGCCAGATTCTTCTTGGTTAGCCTTGTGAGTGGAGCTGAGATTTTCGCGAAATCCCTAATGAACTTTCGGTAAAAACCTGCTAGCCCAAGAAAGCTTCGGACTTCGGTTGCATTTCTTGGTGTCTTCCAATCTTGCACTGCCACCACTTTCGCGGGGTCCACGGCTAACCCTTCTTTGGACACTATACGTCCAAGAAATTTGACCTCCTCTCCAAAAGTGGCATTTGGAGAATTTGGCTTTTAGCTGATGTGCACGGAGAGTATCCATGATTTCTTTTAGATGCCGGGCATGTTCTTCCTCATTCTTTGAGAAATCAAAATATCGCCTACGAAGACCACCACGAACTTATTGAGGAATTCTCTGAACACCCTGCTCATTAGATCCACGAAATAAGCGGGTGTGTTTGTTAAACCGAAAGGCATGACAAGCCACTCGTAGAAACTGTCTGGGGTTCTGAATGCCGTTTTATCAATGCTATCTTCAGCTACCCTTAGATGATGGAACCCGGTAGCTAGATCAAGTTGGGAGAAGACCGACGCACCTGCAAGCTGATCAAACAAATCGTCTATTATGGGAGCGGGTGTCTATTCTTTTTAGTCAGCTTGTTTAGCTCCCTATAGTCCACACAAAGACGTAGTGAACCATCTACTTTGGTGGTGAACACCACTGCAGCACCTCGTTCCGAGGTACTTCTCCTTATAAACCCCTTCTCAAGAATCTCCTTAACTTGCTTACTGAGCTCCTTTCTCTCCTTTGGAGCCATGTGTCTAAGAGGAAGAGCTACAGGCTTTGCATTATCAGCAAGATATATGCGGAAGTCTATTTCCCGCTTCGGAGGTAAGCCTTTCACCTCGTCAAAGACATCCGGATATTCCCGGACCACTCTAACCGACTGCAAATTCTCAACAGAAGGTTCAAGTAACTCTAGATAACTAAGCATAACAGATTCAAGGGATTACAAGAAATTTCTAGAGTGTTACCGAGCCGAGTCAAGAGCCTAACCACTCTTTTTCTCACAATCAAGAATGACACTATTACAGGATAACCTGTCCATGCCTAAGATCAGTCCATATCCTGAGAAGCCCAAAACAAAGGCACTACATCTAAATTCAACACTTAGAATAGAGATTTTCAAATCCATGCAAACCATCGACAAATAAGCCGAACCCACAATTGGATTCGAAACAACCAAGGGATCTTCTACCATACTAATGTCTAGGTGCAGAGATTCTACTAAAGCAGATGAAATAAAGGAGTGTGATGCACCAGAATCAAAGAGAGTGCGAACTGGATGATCATAAAGATAAACTAAGCTTTCTACAAAAATATTTCTACCTCGTTCCTATAGAGGTGCCACCAGCGCGTGAACCTGTCCCCCTGAGGTGGATCCAGTCCTCTGTCCCTGCCCCTGCTTCTTTGGGCAGTCCTTAGCCAAGTGTCCAGTCTCTCCACAATGGAAACAACCCCCATTCATCTTTGCCTTCTTCTTCCTGCAGTCTTTTGCTATATGTCCCAAATTGCCACAGAAATTGCACTTTCTCTTTTCACGGGTTTTGTTGTTCTTCCCGCCTTTCTTGAAATCTGTGTTCTTAGCTTGTAGACCCTCTTTCTTTTCTTGAGGCGCTTCCACCTTTGCCTCTTTCTTGCCTTTGTCTTCCTCGTGTAGCAGCGCCATGTCCACCAAGCTTTCATAGGTCACCCCATAGATATATGGGTCATTGCAAGGCTGTGTAGAGGTTCATTCAGACCTTTGACGAAGCGAAGGGCCTTCTTGTGTTGGGTGTTTACTAAATTCAGCCCAAACCTGGCTAGCTGATTAAACTGATTTACATACTCCTTGATTGTCATACTTCCTTGTTTAAGGGTTAGGAACTTCTCCATTTGCAGGCTTCTTTCAGCTTGGGAGAGGAATTTCATCTCAAACCGCATCCTAAAATCTTCCCAAGTCTCCACTGGCCTTTCAGCATGGGTAACTTCCCACCAATAGGAAGCTTCATCTTTCAGCAACCACACTGCTAGCTGTATCTTTTGCCTGTCGTCAACTTTGAAGATGATGAACAAGTCCTCGGTCTCTTTCAGTCAGTTCCTTGCTACTACAAAGGATTCAGTTCCATAAAAGTACTTTCCACCCATAGCTTTGAAGTCTCTACATATCTTAGCGAAAGTATTTCCATGAGGAGGAGGAGGTGGTGGAGGAACCGCTGCCACTGTTGGAGGAGGAATGTCTGCTGGGCCCGCACCATTGGCCCTAGCCTCTAGGTACCTTCGGAACCAGCCAGGTATTGGTACTCCTTCCGTAAGGTTAAGATCTCCAGACATGCTGGAACAAAAAGGAAAGTATTCAAGGCAAAGGATAGAGAGAGATAGTGCGTATGGCTTTGGGGAATTTATGCCTTTTAAAAACAAGACTTTTTTCTTGAAAAAGAATGCTTCTTTAAACTTCTTTTGAAAATAGTTTCAAATTTTTTTATCTAGTCTGGTAAATCTATGCTCTGATACCAAGTGAAACGCCCCACCCTCCATTAAGGTCACTCACAAGGGATTGCCTTAACTTTGGTGGAGGTTTGTAAGTAAAAGTCACAGATAAAACACAAGACAGATATGAACATATATATATATATATATATATAAGCAGCGGAAACAGACAGACTTTTATTTCATAAAATACTTGTTCATGCAAAACATTTCCGTAATTGTCTCATAACAACTTCCAAAACATTACAACATCATTTCTGCCTTGGTTATTAAATAAAGAAGCATAAAACATGATTAAAACTGCATAAATCCCCATGATTGTGTCCAACCGCCATAGCCATGGAAAGAGAGAGTCCAAACCGTACATCTACTATCTTGAAGCTTGCAAAGAGTCTGACTAACCTGAGTTGTTTCCTCCCTGTGGAAGGGGGAAGGGGGGACGGAAGAAAAGAAGACGAAAGAAAATAGGGTCAAACATAAAGCTTGGTAAGTCTAGTGACTCTTCAGTATGAGAATAAGAATAAGGGCATGATAAGTATAAACCGGAAATAGGAGAGTGTCATAAACTAAGACAAAGCAGTTTGAATCGAATATACTATCGTACCCCACACTATATCTCTGCACCTACTTGTATTGTCTTAACTGGCACCCCATGCTGGAGGTGAAGTGATCCCCTTTTCTAAAGATCGGCTCCTAATCGCATAGTCATCTGTGTCCTACGGCCCCCAAAAATTGTAGATACCTATGCTGGCCCCACCATGGGGTGTACCAAGTCCCATGGTGGCGACCCGACACAAAACTAGAAATGCATAGGTTATACTACTGGTGCCCGCAGTGCCCTGCTTGTCTGCTCCGAAGTGTGTGCACGCCCGCACTCCGTTAGAACCCACACTGTTGCAACCACCGCCATCGCTTTTGACCGCTTACAATCAGCCCAGTAATCGTGCCCCACCCTGCCTAGTTTCAGGGTATCATGATACCTAATTGAGTTACTGCTGAAAAGGGTCCCCGTTACTAGGGTTTTCTAGTCAAACATGTTAAGTGGTTAAGTGTCTGTATTTACCTAACCTCACCCATCAATTTCATTAACATGTTGAATTGGTTAAGTGTTTTAGTTAACTTAACCCTACCATCCTGACAGTCTGGCCTTAGCTTTTTAAAGCACCGACCACTCACATTAGACAGATATTGTTACGGTTACTGGATGTGCCGGTCGGTTCTGGGCAGATTTACATCGTAACTCAGTCTAACCTTGGGTCCTTATTGGGCTTTATGCTTAACCACCCACATTGGATAGGTATTGTTGTGATTACTGGACAGCCGGGCGGGTCCGGGCTGGTTTACATCACAACTCAATCCAACCTCGTGTTAAGCATATTCTTATTTTTCTAAAGTTACATATTTGTCTTTATTACTTAATATATGTAAATTTAATGATATGGACCACTTTCCAAGTTCATCCATTTTGGTATAAGAATTTATGCCGTTTAAAATGCCACCAATTTTGGCATGTGACAAACATGCCAACTTCATAAATTTACCAATTTATGTCAAGTTTTACTAATATTCCCAACGTTACCCTGTTTAAATATTAGGCTAACAACCTTAGCCTAATTTTCGTTCGCATGGTTTTTAACATATAATATTAGGCTAAAAACTTAGTCTAATTTAGCGCATACAAATTGGCATAAGGGAATTCATAAACATAAACATGACATAGGTGTAAACTTGGCATTTTTTGGAAAACTCCGTATGAACATCATAGGTGTGAACTTGCAAAATAGTCAACATACATATATGTGAATTTGTAGCATAAACTAAATCAACATACATGTGAATTTACAACATAACCTAGTTCAACTTACATATATGTGAACTTGCATTGAAATCGAGATCTAACCACATAGGTATCACATAAATTAGCATATGATTTAAACAACATAAGCCTAAACATGTTTTGGATCTAGGCATAACATCGAACATCACTAGCATATGACATTTTCATAAGTATGTATGAATTTATGACAAGGGTGTGAACTAGATCCAATCATATATCTAATTACAACATGAAACATGTATTAGGGTGGACTTTGGCATGGATCCAATTAAGTTGCAACTTTCTTACAAACATACTAGCATGTATGTGAACATAATCATTTAGGCATAAAGGTTCTAGCATATATATATATATATATATATATATATATATATATATACACACACACGAGATCTTAATCACATACAACCTATATAATCACATAAACATATAGGTGTCGATTACAACATGAACTATACAACTTGCATGTGATTCTACATGTACATTAGGATCAACATAAACTCAATTATACCACAAACATCACAATACCACAATCATTACATCGCATATGAATCAACATCGTTATTATACAATAACACAATTTCATTTCCAATTCACGTTGAATCAAGACTTAATTTTTATTCACATTGGAAGAATCACTATACTTATAACGAACGCAGAACTTGAATTCTGGATTCTGAGTTCTGAATTTGAATTACTTTCTTTGGGTAGACTAACGTTGTTTTGATTCGTGTTTTAACTTGATTTTGGCTCGTCTCTAAGCTTTTCTACAAGTGGAGGCTCCTCCTAGTTTTCTCCCGACAGCATGGCGGCTCCGTCTCTAATTTCTTATGTGAATTTAGGTTGGAGTCTTAAGTTGTTTATATAGAGTTTCAGATTTATTTGAGCCGTCAGATGAACATAGACGAATCTAGACCATTCACTTCAAAAAGAGCCAACCAAAATGCGACATGTCAGCCCTAGTGACACAGCCAAGCCTCAGAAATCGACCAGAACCTGATCAGGCCAGCCAGGGCCAAACCAGGTCGACTGGGCAGGTCGACCCCTAGGTCGACCTGGTCACCTAGGTCGACCTGGTGCGTGGGCGAGAATTTTCCCACCCAGCCCAGTTTGGGTCTGATTTTTGAATTTTGAACTTCGTTTTGAACTGTTTGAAATATAATTTGAATTCTGAAACTTCCGGAGATCATAACTCCTTCATACGGAGTCCGATTCACGTAAACTCAGACTTTATCTCAAGCAGAATTCCGAGACGAACGCAATGGCGTAACCCGTTTCTCTTAATTCTTTAATTAAGGATTAATTATCCTTAAATTTGTTAATTTACAGTTAGTAGAAAATTCGGGGTGTTACACGGAATTCAGTGAAGAAAAATAAAAAAAATCGATTTAAGAAATACCAAATACACAAATTTGCGAAAGAAAAGGAAGCACAAAACTGGAAGCGGTGGAAATGAGAAGCACCAGACAACGTTTTTTTTCTTCCCTCTTTGGGTCCGACGGCGAAATTAAAGAAGACGAGAAGAAGCAGTTTCCTACTTGGGGTTAGAAATAGGTAATACAGTAACTTGATTTAAGCTGGCCGTTTTGAAATAAAAGAAGCCCTTTTATTTTACGCCTCTTTTACGGTAAAGAGTACATTTAAAACAAGGTGTTGAGATATGATACATCCAAACATATAAACTTTTAGTATTTGCTGCTATATAAATTTCTTTAAATCCTCATGAAATCCAGAACCGGAAATAAAACGGAATTTCCGAAACGGAACCGGAATTTCAGAGTTTTCTAATGAGTGGAATGGAACCGGAAACCAAATTTCGATCCTTGTAATTAATGTATCAATTTGTAAAAAAAGATACGTAAGTTATACGCATAAAAATCCTACAACTCAAAACTTACAATGTCATTATCTAATACAACGTCATCAAATTTAATGTCCTCCAAGCTTAAAATTTCCAACGGATCGGAAAAAAGATCCTAAAACGCAACAGAAAACCCCAAACCATTAAATAAACCTAACAACTTGTTCTATATCATAATAGAAAACAATAAAAATCAAGCAATTCTAGCCTCTTTTTTATCTTCATCTTCCATCTCTCTTAGGCACATAAGAATATCTACTTTTGTAACGGTTTAGGATTTAAAATTGTAAAGAAGTATGTTTTTTTAAGGAGAAGTACGGTGGTAAATAACTAATTGAACGAATAATATATGGTGGCCGGAAGAACATAAAAAATAACCATCCATATAAAATTTATAAAGGTGGCCGGAATTGTAAACCAGGGTGTGAATAGTAGCACCCAAAATATTTTAATTGCATATGGTTGTTGTTCGGTTGGTTAACGTCCCTTATAACCAAATGGAATATTTTTTAATTGCATTGAAACCTAACTTAATACCATTTCATTAATGGACCGTTTATGTTAATCAAACCGACCGTTAGGGAGGTTTTGGCTACTGTGGGATGAAACCATATTTCGCCTGAAGCCAATTTTTTACGCCGCATTTCTCTGATTTGGTTTCCTCCGCGTCCTGCTCTCACATTCTTCTCCTTCGATCTCGCGTTCTTTGTTGCAGTCCTCCTTTTTTTTCCGATTAATCTTTTAAAATTTATGCAAATCCCTTTGCTAAAACAAAAATTCTCAGTTTCCCCCAAACAATTCTATCTAACTGAACCCATTTTCTCGACAACGAGATTTGCTTCATCAACTATAAACTATTCTACTGCATTAATTAGTGAAATAATCAGGCAAAATGAACAGTTCCTAATTATTATCTGCTCTCCTGCTGCTTGACAAAGTTACGTGTTAGTTTCCCAAACCATTTTCTACGAAGCCCTACCTCGTCAAATTAATGATGGTGAATACGATAACTTTTTACAGAAACATTTTCCTCGAGCCCCTGACTCATCCATTTACTGTATCATTTTTTAATTTCTCTCCACCCTGTGATCCTGAACCTAATTTCAATCTGGGGATTAAGTTGAATTAAACTGCAACCAGGAAAATGATGTAACCCTTATCATCAAGATTGGGTTTCCTCGACGGCTTCTTTATTTGTCTGATTTCAGTCCTGTTTGAGGTAAAGATTCAACTTTCTGTCGATGCATCCATTTTATTACCATTGCTTTGTTGTTTAAGCTTGATTGTGCTTTGCTTTTTGTTGTTGTTTGTTTATGCAATAGTATAAAAATGTCAAACAACCGCTCAGCAGAGAGCCACAATAGTGTAATACCTTATAGATGTTGACTATGTTGAAAGTGATGTTCGTTTAATGAACCAGATTATATTCAAATTTGAATTGATGATCGAAACATAAAAACATAAAGTGTTGATGTGGTATGAAGTACTATAAATTATTTTAAACCAACTTTTTCGTATTCTTTTATCTGCTATTATTTTTTAATAGTATTTAATCGGAACTGTTTTGAGATTTTATCATTATAGTGAATCTTTTCCCTATTTTATTCGGTTGGTTTGATCTGTCATTTTCATATGAGCTTTACCTATGTCTACCAAAAATATTGATGGTAATAATTTGGATTTATTAGGTAGTGCTTAATCAAAATATTTTGTTGTATAATCAATAAAATATATCATCTAGCATATGTCTTATGTTCAACTTTTTGCCTACGAATATCCACCGTGTATTCAAGTATACTTTCACTTTGTGAATGGTTAATCTAAAGGTTAAAATAGATATAGTAAACTATTTGTTCATTTTCTATTTCATTTTTTTTATTTTGCTTTGTTGTTTGAGCTTGAGTGTATTTTGCTTTTTGTTGTTGTTCTTTGTTCATAATGTAGAATAAAAATGTCAAGCATTGGGCCAACAGAGTCAAGTAGTTTAATACCTTATATATGTTGATTACGCTGAAAGTGAAATTCGTTTGTCGAACCAGATTATATTCAAATCTAAGTTGATGAATGAAAGATAAAACCTTAAAGTTAATAAAATTAAATGACATTTAAATTCAACAATTGTTGCAGTTTGGATTACCATGTTTGTTGTGCATCCTGAATGATACTTTATATGATGTTCTTGTAATTGAAAACTTAATAGATCGTCAATGATACAACCAAAACAAAAGGAATTTTGGTCTCCGACATTTGGATAGATGTATTTAAGTGATTGGTTGACATACATGTCTTTATCATTGATGTTTATATGTTGCATTTTGATTGTTGTATTCTGATAACATTTTTGATTAGTAGGAAAAATGTTTATTGCAAGTTAATGACTAGATGATGCATGTTGTGCTTTGTTCGGGTTGATAAAACTTTGACTATGTGGTATAGCTGCACGTTATTGAGCCACTTAATGAGATGTAAGTTTTAATAAATAAAATTATTATATGGTCCACTACAACTATTACTTTCAAAGCGTTTACAGTTCTTAGTGTAGAATGGAAAAGAACTAAAAAAATGATAGTTTAAAGAATTACATAGGGAGCTAGGGGATGATACTTGAAGTTTTGTCTACTTTTAGGTGATTTATTTCAATAATGTAGTTCAATAATTTGTGATATAATTATTATATCTAATTTTACAATTTTCTTAATCTGTTTTAATTAAATACTCACTTACATGATGACGTATTTTAAGCTTATATTTGCTTGATTTGTCATTTTATTTTTCAAATCTAATAAAAATTTAATGCTACAAAAAAATCTAAATATTAATAGTAGGAAAGTCTATTTGAACGCAAATTGGTAAGACAAAATTAAACAAAAAAAGACAAAATTAAACAAAAAAAAATCTGAAATGTTAGATCATTCTTTGAATTGCACCTTTCACATAAAGACAAATAAATCTTGTAGTGCACAACTTGTGTACATAAATTTATGCCGAATTTTTGTCTCAATAGCCTTTCCCTTAAAATATATCAATCATCCTTGATATATAATGTACATGTATGTGGGGGTGTTACGGTTACGGCAACCGTCAGTTTTACCTCTAACCATAACCGCAACCGTAGTTGACGGTTAACAAATTTTATAACTGTTATCATAACCGTCTAATTGTTACCGCAACCATTACCGTAAATTTACATTGTTATCTGTAAATAATTCAAGTTCTAACTTTTTTCTTAAGATTTAGTTTGTTTATCAATGAAACAAACCATCCATGTGCACGTTGTCCATAAATTAAAGCGTAAACAATTTATACATATGTTATTTCTCTACCTTAAGTTATTAAAAAACATATATCTTTGTATGAAATACTATAAAAAAATCATGTGCGGTCGACATGGTTTACTGCGAATATCGAAAAACACAACGGTTACCGTCACCGTTACCGTAGTAGACGGTAACCGTGTATACGGTTGGTATGGTTTGGCGGTTGAAAGTCCAACCGTAACAGCCCTACATGTATGTATGTCTTTGTAAGTGATTAATATCAAAACATTTATAACATATATCTTTTATTAAGTTGGTTTACATATACAACTCGTAATATAGTTGGATTTACGCATTTCAATCAATTTCATTTTATCCTAAACTAGGATATAATTTTTAATATAAAAATTTATGACACGTTTTAACGGTCGGTTTTCCCACCTTTTTACGGTAATACTATTCTAGAATAAACCAAATAAGGTTGTTCATTTCTTGAAAAACACGGTTTGCTGTTTAACATTAGAAAATATTTTGAAGCGCAAATTTCGGGCGTGGGTATTTGCTGTACACATATTTGAAATTCATAATAGATATTTACATATTTTAATGCATTGTTTGTATATACCAACAATATATACAATATATAGGCTTTTCTCCATTAATCCTGCATGTTAGTCTGGAAACAACGTGTAAGCACACAATGATGGATTTAATTGTTTTTTTCTAGAAGAGAAGGGCACTTATATTACATAAAAAGGAGTACAAATACAGCATAGAGCTGACACAAATAATAAACTAAATCAGCTCCGTCCTTAACAGCTATCACAAAACACCAAACACTGAAGAACCACAAACAAGCCCAGAGAAAACAACATCACAACACACGCTAAGAAACCAAAAAAAAAAAGAAACACAAAAGCAGCCCACAGTACAAAGCCCATAGCAAGAGAAGCCCAACGAAATCCAATACAAACCACCAAAGAGGCAAATTCAAAAGGCAGGTTACAAGCAAAGAAGCACCAGCGAAGATCCATGCACCAAATATGAAGATCCGAAGCACTCAACATGAAAAAAACCAGGAACATCAGAAGACAAGGAGAAGAGAGAAACATCAACTTCTACAGAACTCCAAAAGAAAACTCCAAGCAGATTAAATAGGACAAGCATAAACACATAGAGCACCAACAAGCTCTCCAGCTTATAAGAAAAACCTCTATAAATCTTCCACAACAAAAACATGAGGATAACCAGTAAAAGCACCAACCGATCTCCAAAACAAAACTTGAAAAAACTGGCAGCAAGCACTAAACTTCCAACAAAGCAGAACAAGACCATCAGCAGGAAGAAAAGACTTAACAAGCAAGAAAAAAGAAAAGAATACACACCGACAACAGCTAATCATTTCTTGGAAATTCCTCTACACATAACACCGCTAGTGTTACCGACCTTGATTGAAACTGTGAGATCAGCTTAGTCCATTCCGAATTATCCTCAACTAGCGGTTCATCAAACACCCATTGTCCTATTCCTTTGAATTTCCCTGATTTGACATTAATCTTTCTCTTTTTGAAACAACTTGATGAGCTATCTGATTCTTCCATTAGAGAATCATTAACAATGTTTGTATCTGTCATATTCCTTGAAATAGGCAAGCAAGTATGCTTCATTTACATTTGCAAGGGCAATGCAATTACTATACTTCAAAATGACTGTTGAAGTATGCAAAGTAATTTCTCAAAACCCATATTTAAATGTCAATTACAACTATGGATATGCGAGCCTTTCTTAAAGAAAAGTAATGCAATACAATCTTACTAGTTCAATACGCCTCACAGCGTAAGAAGCATGGGTGCTAGTGAATAAGGTAAAAATACCTTATGTCCAATGTGTGGAACAGACTGAATCAGAACATATTGAAACACAACCAGTACAGCAGATAATATAAAAATGCAAGGTTCATTGGTAGGAATTTTGAATGCTTAGTACATGACAGAATAGAGAAAAGAAACTGTAGTGCTGGGGCAGTTCAAATCATATAATGTGAAAAGATAATTCACGTAGCAGATAGCCATGTTTCAGAAAATATAACAGCTTTAGACCTGTTTTATTTACTGAAGTCGAGTTTTGGGAACTCGCCTTCAGTAAAATGGTGAAAATCAAATGTGAATTCCCAAAAATCGCCTGTGTAAAAGCCTTATTCTAACACATTTACACACAAGGCCGCATTCAAACTAGCTTACACACAACACTACGTTCAAACAAGTTTACGCACAACATTGTGCTGCAGTGCTATGTTGACTACTCCTTTTTACATTAAAATCGACGGTCAATTTATATTAAAAATCATTTATATTTATTTAATAAATTGTTATGCTTTATAAACGATTCCACAGCGACTTTCTAAAGATTTGGTTTGGGCATAACTAAAAATTTGATTTGGACATAACTAAAAATCTGTAAGATGAAATCTTCATTTTCTCTTTCGTTATAAAAATATAGTTCAGTAGATTCGAACGTTTCTTGTTTCAAAGAAATCCAACTTATAACGAATCATATATATTTAGTTAAAGTTCAATACGTAAAACTACGACCTACCGCGACGTTAGGAGCTCGTTTTTAATTATATTATAAATTAAAGGCTCAACCGTCGTTTAATTAATACGAATATCAAAACAAAAAATGCAGATGGCAAACACGGTAAACCAAAGCCCAATCAAACAAGGAAACCGAATGACAAATAGTCGAGTGTACCAAATAATTATACATACGCTAGTTTTATCCAAAGATAAAAAATAAATAAACGTACCAAAACATAGCAAATAATTCGACATACGCTACTATCCAAGTAATTAGACATACACTATTACTACGATCAATCAAACGTGCACTAGTTTCGCCTCGGCCACCTGACTGTTGGTGTGGAATTTGAAGACGAACCACTGCCACTGCTGTTTCTAGTGCGTCGTGCACTGCTGCAATGAGGTAATGTAGGTGCTCGTTGCGATGGGCCATGCGCAATTTAATTTCTCATGTGCTACTGGAGGAGGAGGAGGACCTGCAGGAGGAGGAGGAGATGGTGGGTTCGACCGATCAAGTTTGCTTCTGCACAAGATCACGTCTAAAATCCTTTGTATGTTTGTACACATAGTCCTTCCCTCATCGTTCGTCTGCCTCTGTCGTAACTTTTCTGCTTCTTCTCATGCTTTAATACCGGCCGGCAGCCTGCAAATTTAAAGCAAAATTAGATACAATGAATAAATGAAACTGATTGTATTTAATACTATGCATCAACTTACAACGTTCCTCTCTAGTGGTGCTTTAGGAACGTACGGTGCTAAAGCAAAATCTATTCTGGGATTAACGACATAGCGTCGTGTTATGTTCCAGTACCACCTTATGTGCTGCATCATAGATATGGTGTGCTCCCTCTCCAACTCAATATGGTTCTCGCGGTCGTTCCACATATCAAGAAGTGTGGGAAAGTCCAACGCATTGTAACCCTGAGTGTAAGGTGGTGCATCATCCGGTATATGTTGCATCAGGCTGAACCGTCTCATAACCTTATCATGAAGGTGCCAAGCGGTGAAGCTGTAGGCTATCGTAGGTACTCTAGCTGTCCAAAGGTACCTATGAGTTCTGCACATGACTGGTAGTGTGGCAAGTAATGTAACACCCCGTAATTCTGTAACACTAAGATTCACAAATCAAGGCATAACTATAATTTAAAATCAAAATCAAGGGAAACGGGCTGCGCCATTGTGTTCGTCTCGGAATTCTACATGAAAACGAGTCCGAGTTTGCGTAAATCGGAGTCCGTATGAGGGAGATAGGGCCTCCGGAAGTTTCAGAATTCAGTTTAAAATTCGAAAGACAGAAAACAAATTCAAATTTCAAAAATTGGGCCGGATTGGCCAGGGCGGGAATTTTCCTGCCCAAGACACCCAGGTCGACTGGGTAGTCGACCTGGGGCACCCAGGTTGACTACATAGTCGACCTAGGGGTCGACCCCCCCCCCCCCGTTTTTTCAGCTTTCTGCACCTGGTTCATTCCGATGTATTTAGTCACATTTTCTGCCTAGGTTCGTCCGCCTAACACTATATAAACAGCCCTGATCTTCTTCTCTATTCACAATTCTTTTCTACCTTTATGCTGCAAAGATTATTGGCGAGCATGGCTTCTTCTCCTCCTCTTAATTAAATAATAAATAGAATAATATATATATATATATAATAAATCAAGACGAGGAGATGCTGCTAAAAGACTTTCAAGAAGAGGTTCAAGTCAGGCTAGGATTTCAAGTGAAGAATCAAAGGCTAGCTCAAACGGTTTCGAGCAACGTCGCACGAATCATAGCAACGCCATCTTTCTTTTCTAATCTAAATTTCTGTAAGTCAGTTAGTTTTTAGATTTGAAAGTTTCTCTCTGTTTGTGACATGAATTAAAGGAATAAAAGAATATGCCAAATCTTTCTATTCGAAACTGTGCCTATGTCTTTGGACTTAATTAAGAACTGTTATGATTCGATGACCGATAAGACTATGAAACTATGGACCTTAAAACCAAATGCCTCTTTGACTATGAACATTGCCTACGACTATGGACATTACCTATGACTATGAACATTTGCCTATGACTATGGACATTGCCTATGACTGTCACTGTGACTATGAGGATTATTTCCTTGACTAAGCCTATGCCTTTGATTAGGAAATATAAACTATTGCCTATGTCATAACAAGGACATCTGTGATTAAACACCTGTGATTCAGGACTAGGAAAGTGTTGCTTGAGTTTTGTGACTATGAAATTGGGGCTAAACCCGATCATCTATTCTGTCTATTCTTGGTTATCTTTGGTTTTAGACCTTGGGAATTTACCTATTAAGTTAAGTCTACCCATGTTCTTGAACCTACGTCTCTATTCTGTCTATTCTTGGTTTTCTTTGGTTTTAGACCTTGAGAATTTACCTATTAAGTTAGGTCTACCCATGTTCTTGAACCGACGTCGTTATTCAACCCTTTTATGCCAGTTAGTATGTCTATCTTTTGCATAGCATCTTTGGTTCATTCCCTATTTTCTACGAACCTAGCTCTAGTTATAATCTAGACTGAATCACGATTATACGAACGGTGGGAATGCGGTTTGGGCAAAATATGAAATTTACCAAAAATGTAGTTTAACTTGGAAATTGGCATAAATTGGGAACATGTATTATGGCATGTTCATAGAAATGCAAATTGGATAAATTTGACATGAATTATAAGATGTGTAATTTGAATCTAATATTGACGTGTAAATCTAGCATTTACATGAATAGTGAACTAGAGTAATAAGTCTAGAATTAGAATGTTGAATCGGAATTGGATTAGCTAATTTGGCACGGTAAGTATTGGCATAAATGTGAAATTGGCCATAATTGGGAGTAATTGGCAGGTTTAGCAAAATCATGGTTAGTGACACTTAATTTGGTATAGTCCACATACCAAAAAGCATAAATATGATTTAGAAGGGGAAATGGGCCATAAGAATGAATGTAGACAATTGACATTAAAAGAGTAATTAGGAAATAAGTAAATTAGAAATAATTTACTTATAGAATTTGGCCTGAATGAGGAAATATAAATTTATACAAATTAAAGGTTTATTGACGACATCTCTTTTAATGACACACCAGAAGGTTCTAGGGTGACAGAGAGGATAGTGTCTAGGCTTGGGTTTGGAAAATACAAGTTTCCTGCTCTCCCTGGCTATCCCTAACTGATCCGACGAACGGGATGGTTACTTTCAAAACTTGATTTGAAAATAAATTGAAACCCTTTGAACTTGGAAAACACGAAAAATCCTCGCCCGAGGTTAGACTGAGTTGCGATGTAAACCTTCCCGGAACCAACCGGCACATCCAGTAGTCGCAACAATACCTGCCTAATGTGAGTGGTAGCGGCTTTAATTTATTTAGTTAAAGCTAGAACAAGAATGGTAGGGTTAAGTTAACTAAGACACTTAACCATTTCAACATGATAACTAGACTGATGGATGGGGTTAGGTTCAGACTGACACTTAACACAGTTAAGCTAGAACGGGAGGGTTAAGTCCATAAGAACACTTAACCAACTTAACACAGTTAAGCTAGAATGGGAGGGTTAAGTCCATAGGAACACTTAACCAACTTAACACAGTTAAGCTAGAATGGGAGGGCTAAGTCCATAGAGACACTTAACCAAACTCAAGGTAGCAAAACAAGACTTGTAGGGGTTAAGTAAAGCTAATACACTTAGCCAAATTGATATGTTAACTAGACTAGAGGTTGGGGTTAAGTAAAATCTAATACATTTAGACAATTTTGATATGATTAGCTGGGCTAGACCGTAGGGTTAAGTAAACCTGAACACGTAACCATCAGGTTGTGATAAAGGAACGAGGTTAAGTCTAAAACATGAAGGGATAATACTTAACCGTTAATAACATGTTAGTTAAAACAGACGGGCAAGGTTAAGTTAAAAATGAACACTTAACCAACACAGGGTGAATGGGTAGTGTTAAGTAATAAATACTTAACCAATATAACTTGGTTTGTGGTAGGGTTAAGTCAACATGAGTTACTGATAACACTTAACCAGTTTAACAGAGTAAATGAAGAGGGTTAAGTTGGCTCGAATTGGCTAATGACACTTAACCAATCCAAACTGTCCGGAAAGAGAACTAAGTAGTAAACCTTAGAAACAACGATTCTGGAAACTGAGTGGTAAATCTTAGTTAGTAAAACTAAGTAGTAATTCTTAGTATAACACGAGGAGGAGCGAACGTCCATCTGATTAAAAAGAAGGCTCAAACGAATTGGGTTACGAAGCCCGAGGCTTCGAGGGGACGTGAGGGTACTCTTGGTATCCCTCTGTGAGGCTGCAGATGATCCGCCTGGGCCCATAGAGGTTAAGGTATGTGTAGAAGAACCAGGGGTATGCCTTGGTTGCAATACATGGCAACCTAAAGACTAGGATGGACCGGCGTGATTCGACGAGCAAACGGTAGCCCTGTGATAGCGAATCGTCGTCTACCATCCATCTTGAGTCAATCGAGATGCGTGAAGCGGAAAGGCGGAGAACTCCAAAAGACCATATACTTGCTATCTAGTTATGGGTGAGGATGGCCATAGGATAGTGGGGCACCGGGG
The DNA here is from genome assembly GCA_030737875.1 of Allium sativum. NCBI lineage: Eukaryota > Viridiplantae > Streptophyta > Magnoliopsida > Asparagales > Amaryllidaceae > Allium > Allium sativum. The sequence continues at coordinate 56,646,933 of CM060920.1, read as the reverse complement.
CCGGCGTATAGTTCTCATTTTACAAGGTGTGCCTTTCATTAGTTGAGGGAGGGGTCAAGTAGGACCATAGCCACCGAAATAAAAACAGACCTTAGCATCTGCATCGGCAGATATCTGAAAGCTCCCGACCGAGTTCTGTATTCCTTGATTTGCCCTGTCACAGGACTCGGACCGCACATTACAGGACATGTGCATCTAGACAAGCGATAACGATTCGCGATACAAGCGTGGGGAAGTATAGGAACATATACCACTCTAGGTAGTGTATCCTAGACTTGGGGGCATCGTTCGTCAGGTAGCGTAATTCCTAGTTGAACTAGGTGGCATAAATTCTGAATCCGAGAAGCGTCCTGCAGACAGCGTAAACTCTAGTTGAATCTAGAAGGCACTTGGTAGAAAACCCTAGATTAAATCTAGGTAACAAATAAATAAAGGGATGCCTGAAGGCGATGGAAAATATAGGGATTGGGATCACGTTAGCGTTACTAGTTGGGACATTATTTAGGTGGTGCAGAGATAATAGAAATCCGTATAACAAGGAAATGGCGAAGCGACAAAGGTATTAGAGAACATCCAGTTTATCTTATCTTAGCATATCTTGTGTTGATCTTGTCTAATCTTGCTGACCCTATCATCATGGTGTTATCTTGTATTCAGTTAATTCATGTCGCTTTGTTTTTCCATGTTCTCATGCTAGAAGTTACTGAACTTACTCAGGCTTTATGTGTGACTCTGTTTTTCTTTCGTCTTCTTTTCTTTCGTTTCCCCCCAGGTAGTAGAGGAGGGAGTAGTATAGCTCAGGTTAAGTTGGACTGTCACTCTTTCCCAGCTTGAAGATTTGTCGAAGTTTTGCTTGGATCCTCTTTTCAGATGCTATGGCTGGTTCTTGCTACATTGGGGAATATAAATGTATTTTTATGCTTCTTTATTTTGTAAGACAGATGACACTCTGATATTGTAAAGAAATCTTTGTACAAACCATTTTATCAATAAAGAAAAGTTTTAGTTTCCGCTGTTTAATTTCTGTCTGTCTTGTAATTTATCTGCATCTTTTACCCTAAATGCTCCACGGAACTTAGTGCATTCCCTTTGTGAGTGACACTAACGGACGTGGGGTGTTACACGTGGTATCAGAGCCGAAGGTTACCGGATCAGATAAAAGATTTGAAAAAAATTATTTTCAAAACGGTTTTTAAAGAAGCATTTTCAAGAGAAAAGATTTGTTTTAAAGACATATTCCCCAAAGCCATACGCACTCTCTTCTCTTCCTCTGTTTGAATCCTTGTTTCATTCTTTCTTGAGTCTCTGGGGCCCCTGGCTTTCTGGGAGGTAACCTCATCGAAAGGCAAAGTAGTGCCCGGCTTCCATCCATAGCCGTAGTTGTTTCATCTACGGGCAGTTTTCTTTCAAAGCTTATAAGATTTTCCGGACGATGGAGGCAGCTTTCGAGAGATTTGTCAACATGACTACACACAGAAGGGAATGAGGAGTTTGGCTAGGGAGCACAACCCTAGGATGAGGAATTCATGGATGTAGATTTAGCTCACGAAGGAGGAAGAAATTATAAAACCTAAGACAAGAGGAAGTATCTTTGCTAGGGTATGATAGGGCATATGATTAAGGACAAGGGCAAGAACGAGGAACAAGATCTTCAGAAGGGCAAGTACATACTTTCACCACCAAGCGTACCTAGGAGAAAGGTAGTAAAGTTCTGTTGGAAGAGTCTAGTTTTGCTGTTCGTACTATTTCCTTAGGTTTAAGCGCTTCGCGTCCATTCATATCCACTTCCATAGTTGGGTCTCTGCACCATAATACTTGTATAGTAGAAAGATCCCACTAGAGTCCCAAATCTAATTGGTGGTCCGACCAGTTTATTTTTGGTTAGTAGGGATTTGAGAATAGCTATCGAGTTTTCTTATATCATCTCACGTAGATCGTCTAAATTCGGGGGAGATAATCCTTGGTTGCTTGTCTGATATTGGTTTAGGTCTTTGGGGCTTGTACTTGAGGAATGTCGAGTTCGGTTTGGATGGTTTGCGAGAGAGGTGAATAGTTGTGGCAGGCACTCCAAAGAGCACGTAGTGACCTTTCGACTCTTATAGTTATGGCATGGCGGATAAGAGGGAAACCTCTAATCATCTTAGTACGTATACCTGGTACCGTGATTGACATCTGTTTATTTTGGAAGTGGAGATCCAGAACTTCACAATCGTGAAGTTAAATTAGTTAAGATACAGTGGAGTAAAGCTCAAGAAGGCTAGATACTAGCGTCATACCCTTTTTCTTTAGGGTGCATCCTTGATTTCTTTGTTTTAGGAGCTTTACGCATAATTGTTTCTCTCTTTCCGAAGTATATCACCTAGGTTGAATCTTCGATCCTTAGGTAGAAACTCTTTTGGATGTAAACATGTATTTGAAACATGTTATGGTTGAATGGTTGCAAGTGGTTGCTAATGGTTGCTCGTGAATGCATATGCATACATATTAGACACTAGATCAAGTTCGGACGCTTGCATATTGCATTTACAAATATGTATTTGTTTGTAAGTTGAGCCTGATATGTTATCATATGGATGTTGCATATGGGTGAATGGTTGTGCACGCATATAGTATTTACATAACTAGGGATGCTTGCATACATGACTGGACGCATGGCACTGACATGATTCGCATTAAGGAGGTCAACTGAATCAGTTGACCGCCTGATTTTGCATTAGATAAAGACATATACACACACTATGCATATAAACATGAAAGCATTAGAAATCTTTTAAGGATAGTGAATGCCTGTGATTGGATGGTTGAGTAGATGGGTGATTGGATGTTAGGAAACATTCTTCCTAACTTGAAGATTTCGAGGACGAAATCCTTTTTAAGTGGGGGAGAATGTAACACCCCGTAATTCTGTAACACTAAGATTCACAAATCAAGGCAGAACTATAATTTAAAATCAAAATCAAGGGAAACGGGCTGCGCCATTGTGTACGTCTCGGAATTCTGCATGAAAACGAGTCCGAGTTTGCGTAAATCGGAGTCCGTATGAGGGAGATAGGGCCTCCGGAAGTTTCAGAATTCAGTTTAAAATTCGAACAGACAGAAAACAAATTCAAATTTCAAAAATCGGGCCAGATTGGCCAGGGCGGGAATTTTCCAGCCCAAGACACCCAAGTCGACTGGGTAGTCGACCTGGGCTACCCAGGTCGACTGGGTAGTCGACCTGGGGCACGCAGGTCGACTACATAGTCGACCTGGGAGTCGACCCCCCCCCCCCCCCGTTTTTCCAGCTTTCTGCACCTGGTTCGTTCCGATGTATTTAGTCACGTTTTCTGCCTAGGTTCGTCCGCCTAACACTATATAAACAGCCCTGATCTTCTTCTCTATTCACAATTCTTTTCTACCCTTATGCTGCAAAGATTATTGGCGAACATGGCCTCTTCTCCTCCTCTTAATTAAATAATAAATAGAATAATATGTATATAAAATAAATCAAGACGAGGAGATGCTGCTAAAAGACTTTCAAGAAGAGGTTCAAGTCAGGCTAGGATTTCGAAGTGAAGAATCAAAGACTAGCTCAAATGGTTTCGTGCAACGTCGCACGAATCATAGCAACGCCATCTTTCTTTTCTAATCTAAATTTCTGTAAGTCAGTTACTTTTTAGATTTGAAAGTTTCTCTCTGTTTGTGACATGAATTAAAGGAATAAAAGAATTTGCCAAATCTTTCTATTTGAAACTGTGCCTATGTCTTTAGACTTAATTAAGAACTGTTATGATTCGATGATCGATAAGACTATGAAACTATGGACCTTAAAACCATATGCCTCTTTGACTATGAACATTGCCTACGACTATGGACATTACCTATGACTATGAACATTTGCCTATGACTATGGATATTGCCTATGACTATGAACATTGCCTACGACTATGGACATTACCTATGACTATGAACATTTTCCTATGACTATGGACATTGCCTATGACTATGAACATTGCCTATGACTGTGACTGTGACTATGAGGATTATTTCCTTGACTAAGCCTATGCTTTTGATTAGGAAATATAAACTATTACCTATGTCATAACAAGGACAACTGTGATTAAACACCTGTGATTCATGACTAGGAAAGTGTTGCTTGAGTTTTGTGACTATGAAATTGGGGCTAAACCCGATCATCTATTCTGTCTATTCTTGGTTATCTTTGGTTTTAGACCTTGGGAATTTACCTATTAAGTTAGGTCTACCCATGTTCTTGAACCTACGTCTCTATTCTTGGTTTTCTTTGGTTTTAGACCTTGGGAATTTACCTATTAAGTTAGGTCTACCCATGTTCTTGAACCGACGTCGTTATTCAACCCTTTTATGCCAGTTAGTATGTCTGTCTTTTGCATAGCATCTTTGGTTCATTCCCTATTTTCTACGAACCTAGCTCTAGTTATAATCTAGATTGAATCACGATTATACGAACGGTGGGAATGCGGTTTGGGCAAAATATGAAATTTACCAAAAACGTAGTTTAACTTGGAAATTGACATAAATTGGGAACATGTATCATGGAATGTTCATAGAAATGCAAATTGGATAAATTTGACATGAATTATAAGATGTGTAATTTGAATCAAGTATTGACGTGTAAATCTAGCATTTACATGAATAGTGAACTAGAGTAATAAGTCTAGAATTAGAATGTTGAATCGGAATTGGATTAGCTAATTTGGCACGGTAAGTATATTGGCATAAATGTGAAATTGGCCATAATTGGGAGTAATTGGCAGGTTTAGCAAAATCATGGTTAGTGACACTTAATTTGGTATAGTCCACATACCAAAAAGCATAAATATGATTTAGAAGGGGAAATGGGCCATAAGAATGAATGTAGACAATTGACATTAAAAGAGTAATTAGGAAATAAGTAAATTAGAAATAATTTACTTATAGAATTTGGCCTGAATGAGGAAATATAAATTTAGACAAATTAAAGGTTTATTGACGACATCTCTTTTAATGACACACCAGAAGGTTCTAGGGTGACAGAGAGGATAGTGTCTAGGCTTGGGTTTGGAAAATACAAGTTTCCTGCTCTCCCTGGCTATCCCTAACTGATCCGACGAACGGGATGGTTACTTTCAAAACTTGATTTGAAAATAAATTGAAACCCTTTGAACTTGGAAAACACGAAAATGCCTCGCCCGAGGTTAGACTGAGTTGCGATGTAAACCTGCTCGGAACCAAGCGGCACATCCAGTAGTCGCAACAATACCTGTCTAATGTGAGTGGTAGCGGCTTTAATTTATTTAGTTAAAGCTAGAACAAGAATGGTAGGGTTAAGTTAACTAAGACACTTAACCAGTTCAACATGATAACTAGACTGATGGATGGGGTTAGGTTCAGACTGACACTTAACACAGTTAAGCTAGAACGGGAGGGTTAAGTCCATAAGAACACTTAACCAACTTAACACAGTTAAGCTAGAACGGGAGGGTTAAGTCCATAGGAACACTTAACCAACTTAACACAGTTAAGCTAGAATGGGAGGGCTAAGTCCATAGAGACATTTAACCAAACTCAAGGTAGCAAAACGAGACTTGTAGGGGTTAAGTAAAGCTAATACACTTAGCCAAATTGATATGTTAACTAGACTAGAGGTTGGGGTTAAGTAAAATCTAATACACTTAGCCAATTTTGATATGATTAGCTGGGCTAGACCGTAGGGTTAAGTAAACCTGAACACGTAACCATCAGGTTGTGATAAAGGAATGAGGTTAAGTCTAAAACATGAAGGGATAATACTTAACCATTAATAACATGTTAGTTAAAACAGACGGGCAAGGTTAAGTTAAAAATGAACACTTAACCAACACAGGGTGAATGGGTAGGGTTAAGTAATAAATACTTAACCAATATAACTTGGTTTGTGGTAGGGTTAAGTCAACATGAGTTACTGATAACACTTAACCAGTTTAACAGAGTAAATGAAGAGGGTTAAGTTAGCTCGAATTGGCTAATGACACTTAACCAATCCAAACTGACGGGAAAGAGAACTAAGTAGTAAACATTAGAAACAACGATTCTGGAAACTGAGTGGTAAATCTTAGTTAGTAAAACTAAGTAGTAATTCTTAATACAACACGAGGAGGAGCGAACGTCCATCTGATTAAAAAGAAGGATCCAACGAATTGGGTTACGAAGCCCGAGGCTTCGAGGGGACGTGAGGGTACTCTTGGTATCCCTCTGTGAGGCTGCAGATGATCCGCCTGGGCCCATAGAGGTTAAGGTCTGCGTAGAAGAACCAGGGGTATGCCTTGGTTGCAATACATGGCAACCTAAAGACTAGGATGGACCGGCGTGATTCAGCGAGCAAACGGTAGCCCTGTGATAGCAACTCGTCGTCTACCATCCATCTTGAGTCAATCGAGATACGTGAAGCGGAAAGGCGGAGAACTCCAAAAGACCGTATACTTGCTATCTAGTTATGGGTGAGGATGGCCATAGGATAGTGGGGCACCGGGGCCGGCGTATAGTTCTCATTTTTCAAGGTGTGCCTTTCATTAGTTGAGGGAGGGGTCAAGTGGGAACATAGCCACTGAAATAAAAACAGACCTTAGCATTTGCATCGGTAGATATCTGAAAGCTCCCGACCGAGTTTTGTATTCCTTGATTTGCCCTGTCACAGGACTCGGACCGCACATTACAGGACATGTGCATCTAGACAAGCGATAACGATTCGAGATACATGCGTGGGGAAGTATAGGAACATATACCACTCTAGGTAGTGTATCCTAGACTTGGGGGCGTTGTTCGTCAGGTAGCGTAATTCCTAGTTGAACTAGGTGGCATAAATCCTGAATCCAAGAAGCGTTCAGCAGGCAGCGTAAACTCTAGTTGAATCTAGAAGGCACTTGGTAGAAAACCCTAGATTAAATCTAGGTAACAAATAAATAAAGGGATGCCTGAAGGCGATGGAAAATATAGGGATTGGGATCACGTTAGCGTTACTAGTTGGGACATTAGTTAGGTGGTGCAGAGATAATAGAAATCCGTATAACAAGGAAATGGCGAAGCGGCGAAGGTATTAGAGAACCAGTTTATCTTATCTTAGCATATCTTGTGTTGATCTTGTCTAATCTTACTGACCCTATCATCATGGTGTTATCTTGTATTCAGTTAATTCATGTCGTTTTGTTTTTCCATGTTCTCATGCTAGAAGTTACTGAACTTACTCAGGCTTTATGTCTGACTCTGTTTTTCTTTCGTCTTCTTTTCTTCCGTTTCCCCCCAGGTTGTAGAGGAGGGAGTAGTATAGCTCAGGTTAAGTTGGACTGTCACTCTTTCCCAGCTTGAAAATTTGTCGAAGTTTTGCCAGGATCCTCTTTTCAGATGCTATGGCTGGTTCTTGCTACATTGGGGAATATAAATATATTTTTATGCTTCTTTATTTTGTAAGGCAGATGACACACTGATATTGTAAAGAAATCTTTGTACAAACTATTTTATCAATAAAGCAAAGTTTTATTTTCCGCTGTTTAGTTTCTGTCTGTCTTGTAATTTATCTACATCTTTTACCCTAAATGCTCCACAGAACTTAGTGCATTCCCTTTGTGAGTGACACTAACGGACGTGGGGTGTTACAAGTAACTCCTGAGTGTACGACAACCATGTAACATTTTCGTCTGTAAGGACGTCCAACTCATTACGGTAAAATGACAATTCGGTGTATGTCGCGTACTCTTTTTTCCAACCCACCTGTCACACGATATTAAATGTACATATATTAGAAATGGTATGCATTGTGTTTAACAAAATTAATGATCAAATAAGTATACATAGCTCCAAGCAGCATCGTTGGATCGTTGGGATCAGGCATCACTACTAATCTCCCGATGGGAATATAAGTCCAGGACCAAAGCGGCGTTTGAAAATATACTATTAATACAAGAGAATGATGCATCACATTGTATAAAAGTAAATTATAGAAATACAGTTCATACCTGAACTAGTGTTGTCAAGCCGGCAGTACAGCCATGCTGTTGCAGCGCGATCTTAGACCGTTCCTGATATGTATAGGCCAACACTGCACTACCCGACAAATATGTAGCGCACTGCTCGAGATCAGCTAAAAACGGCAGCCATCTCAAATCTATACGAGTTTTGGCATGATCGACCATCATTCTGCAAAGATAATGTGCAGTAAAGTGCAATGAGCCCGTTACTCAACCTCGACCTGGGTGGCATCTGCAGGAATATCATGTGTTAATTAATTACAGAACCATCTGATCTCAACAGACTCGCCACCCCTTACTTGATTGGCTGGTGGATCTAGCCCAAGTAGGTCACGAGAAAGATGCACATAATCATATCCCCCACCATCATAAGCAACAACATTTCCTTCAATAGGCGATCCTAGCAAAACAGCCGCATCTCCCTTGGTGATAGTCATTTCACCGACTTGTAGGTGAAACATGGATGTCTCAGGCCTCCACCGATCTACTGAAGCACCAATAAGGCAATGAACGAGCTGGATGTATCCTAAGCGAAATATGTGCAAAAACCAGCCCTCTCGATCACGACAATGACGCGAGGATCTGAGGATGTCAATTTTGAAAATGATGACGAGTGCTCAATGACAAACTCATTATCGTCACTCTGGAAATTCAATAGATAAAAAATAATGGAGGTATGACGTCTAATGCGGAAAATAGTACTAAACATCAAAAAATGAAAATAATAACAAATTGATACCTCCATACGGGTACAGTTAGATGTCCTATGTTGCGGCTGAAGATATAACACGCTCAGATCTACTGGTCCGGGATCCATGTCATAATACTCAGCAAAATGCATAATTAACGATTTACTGAATTTCTGTAGAAAGTGCTATAAATTTCAACTTGGTTCCATAATCAATACAATGAATTTTATTTTTAAAATGCTATAATCCCTTTTAAATACGTATATTTTCTACTTTATAATCGGTTCCATTAACAATGTGACAACATTTCCGAATCAAGTCAATGATTTTTTTTCCATTATGCACAAATTTACGCAATATAAACGTTAAATGAGTCGTCATGCTCGTGTTTATGAAACTTAAATGGGTGCAACTTCATTTGTGATCAACCGCATTATCTAAAAACGGACCAAATCCAAACAATAACACCCAATAACCAACCATTATATAACCAACATGCTAAAATTGATAATTTGAACAATACACACACCAAAATTTGTTTTTTCAACAAGCAAACTTCGTACTAGTAAGCTACTATCAGTTCTATATCCTCTATTCCTTGAAATTATATGACCTAATATGAAAAGCAATAAGTTAAGGCTTAGTTTTTTCACCGGTTTCGTGTTGTACACCGTATGTGCTAGCCATTGCAAGCTTTTTGAAAAGGAAAGGACGAAAATTGATGAAATTAGGGTTGATTTGGGATTTTAAGAGTGGAGTTTTGGGTGGATAAACTAATTGGGGAAGATGGAATAATGAGTGAGGTGGGGAAGATGGTTCTCGGGTTTGGTATTTGTGCAGGGGTTATACGAAGACGAGTTTCCAAAACTCGTCTTTGAGAGTGTTTTGAAAACTCACCTTCGTATAACTGAAATAGGTCCAAACATGTAATTAAAAAAAAGACCTATTCATGTTATTGATTTTTAAAACGGGTCCATATACGTGAATATCCCGATGCGAAATGCAAGGACAATAATACGTCCAAGCTAATTTTCACAACTGGATGCCTGTGACATAACTTATTGATGTAGCTAATGACATCCAATCATGTAAAATGCTAAGCTGGATCTCTAAGGTGTTGTGCTTTATTGGCTGTAGACATACATTTTTAATACGTAGTCAACAAATGAAATTTGGTCGTATGTATAATTAATAAGTCTATTTGAACATCCATTATGGATAACAAAAGAAGATCCAGAATATGGCACAAATTGAAGAACTTTAATCTGAATACAACCATATAACGTTGTATATAACTTAGCTAGATCTAAAAGAAAACATAACTTTATTATTTCTGATCCATTTCCGTTTGCATGGTTGTGTAACATTTGCGATTATAATCTTTTTTGGTGCATACAACTTACATATTGACAATTTAGTCAGGTATTAGAATTGTAAGTTGATCTTTAAAATGGCAAGAATTCAAGTAGATGTAAGAAAAGATGAAGCTTTGGTCGAAGATTGATATAAAACGGAAAGCTAAAAATTATTATATATCTGAAAGCTTTATGTATAAAGAATTAAGAGTTAAAAAATACCAACATATGGAGGCGGTTAATATTTTTTTATTTGCTCATGAACAAGTTTGTAAGAATTTTTTTTGTTTATGGACGTAGGAAAATTTATCAAGTAAAAAGGTTAGCAAAGTGCACAAAGCATTATCACTATGTCAACATACTCGATTGATAAAACGAATTGTCATGCAATAGATGAGTGATTATTATGATGCATCAAATCACTGATTAAACTAAGAAAGTTAAGGAAAGTGAAACATGATGTCCTAGTCATTTCACTCCTAAAAATGAAGACAACTATTTAGACATAAAATTAAATACAAATTTTGACACAAACCCTTAACCGTTGGATCTTTTTGTCTTTATATGGAGAGGTGGAATTCATGGGGTGATCCAACGGTGCAAATCAATTGTATCACCATTTGTGTCAAAATTTTGTGTTCAAGTAGGCTTTTCAGTTACAAATATAAACAAAGAACTTTATTGTGTGGGCCTATACCATTTCAATCACCCCGTCCTATTTGTCTTATATGACTATGAGTGAATCCATAATGTAGTAGAATTTGATGAATAAACTGTATAAAAAATCATCTATCACAAAATATGATTATTTTCAAATAATATTGTTTAATCTAACTAATACACCATAAATGTACATAAATTTTCAGGAGTCACAGAAATCCAAAAATGCAGCGATATAGTTCTAGCTCAAAGTAATCACTACAAGAAAACACTGATTTTGCAGCGGATGAATCCGCCGCTAAACATGTATTAGCGACGAATTTTTGACGGATATCACTGGTCAGTAAATTTCACGTCGGTATTTTATTGACCATTTTACAGCAGAAGTTAACGTCAATTCTTCGACACTTTACTGTCATTTGTCAATATATTTAACTTTAATTTTAAAAAAATTTATCGATGTAAATATATTTCTTTAATATATATTTAAAAAATTTCCATCGGAGATCCCTTGCTAAACAATAAGGGATTAAAAATGGATAATTTCAGTTTTTGCTTCACCTTAGATATCTGTCGATAAGTCGTCACATATGCTAACATTTTAGCAAGGTTATTGATGACAGTTGTTTTTATTTCCGTCGGAAATCACACATAGATTTGCAAAACCCACTTGTATTCCCTTTCTATTCCGTCGGTAAATGTTACTACAATAAAATACTAATTTACAACTAACTGACGCAAATGTTAATTAAGATACTTAGTTAACATGAATACAAAAATAACACCATTCATTTTTTTAAATGGGTAAACCGCCTCGTTAAATACCTAAACTATTACTCAGCGTGAGTACTAGCCAGGAAAAAAGAGTGCGGCGCTTTATTGACATCGCATCAATAAAATATGTACAAAGTATGTAGTACATCGGGCATCAACAACATCTAATAAAGTGACTGCCCAGCCCAAAAACAAACACAAAGACCATGACAGCCCAAAGTTAACAACAAAAACCGAAAATCCTTCATAGAAAAAACACTGCCCACCATAGCCCATTCGTAGTATCTTCAAAAGGTAACAACATGTCAGATGTTAAAGCAACTCCACTTTCCCAATTTGCGATGAACAGCAGAAAGAAAAAGCCGCCATCAATCTTCACACAACAGAACCTTAAATCAACCTTCATCCTTTAAATCAATTCCCCACTTTGCAAGTATCTTCAAATCAGAACAGCGCTGTAATCTCCTTTTTGATTTTTGAAGTATGTATTTAATTTCAATCTCTATGAGTTGCCATCTTTTAAACTTGTCTCTACTCTGATTTCCATGAATTCTAGAGTTCCTCTCGTTCCAAATGTGGTAAATTGTTGTTATGATGCTACAAAAGGCCATATCATGGATGAGTCCTGAACTGCAGAATCTGGATTTGAGGAGATGTAGCTCGCTATCAATCAGCAGTGGATCAACTGTCACCGGAGGGATATCCAAATTAATTCTGCAGCGAACCCATAAGTACGATGCATACGAACATTGGAAATACGGGTGATCTCTACTTTCATAAAACTCATCACATAAAACACATTTAGGATTAACATCAAACCCCCACTCGATCATTCTGTCTTTTGTACTCAAACGGTTTAACATGGCCTTGTAAGTACATAGGGACGTCTTTGGACTATTGATATAATGCCATGTTACCTTATACCAGTCTTGTTCTGGTAGGTGAACTCTAGAAAAATCCCATGCATAATAAAAAGTGAAACAATTAAGTTTATCATTCCAGCTCCAGTAATCGTTATCCGCTGAATAATGAATTTCAACTTCCTGGACTTTTTCCGAGACCAAACGCGTAGCCAAAAGGGTATTAGAGTTGATGACACCATCTTGGATAATACTATTAACCTGCATGTTTTCGCCACCGCATATACTTAAATAGTCCCATCCTAGTAAATTAACCAAAATATCGCTATTAATCCAAGGATCAAACCACAATTTGGTGGTATTCCCATTGACAATACACCGATTAATACACTGCCTGCCCAGCTGTCTATGTCTGAGGATTGATTTCCAAGTACAGGAGTTGTTAGGATCAATCTTCAAAACCCAGAATTGCTCATCATCACAATATCTTTTAGCCATCCAATTCTTCCACAAACTGTCTCCATTTAGAAAATGCCAAAGTAATTTTAAAGCAGCAGCCGTTTTAATATCCTTAAAATTTCGAACCCCAACACCCCCTTCCTTCTTAGGTGTGCATAAAATATCCCAAACAACTTTATGTTGCTTGCCAGCCCATAAGAAATTCGCACATAATTTGTTAATCTTATCAATAGCGGCCGAAGGAAGTTGATATGTCAACATCCAATACATCACCATTGGAGTGATAACAGACCGAATTAATTCAACTCTACCAGCCATAGATAGGAGCCTGCAATCCCAGCTATCCATCCTACCTCTAATTTTGTCGAAGAGATCTCCACGATCAGCAAAATGAAGATAACTCGTAGATAAAGGTATCCCTAAATATTTGACAGGAAGTGTTCCTTCTTTCATGTCTAGCAGTTGAAGATAAAGGTATCCCTAGATAACACCATTCATAATCAAATAACGACATAGAATATCAATTAACGTACGAGCAAAATACATAATTAATTTGCTAAATTCAATACATAATCAATACTTTCATAACAATTATGGAATAACAAAAACAATAAATATGTCATAGTGAAATTATACAAACACCGAATATGAAAACAGATAGGAGCACCAAAGTTGACTCGCCAAATAACACAAGCCACCAATGGAGATGGTTCCCAACCCGGATTTACATGGATACAAGTAATATCAGATTACAAGATATCAATCACGATTAAACATTTTCTACTTAAATAAGTGAAGTAACCAACTATTGTAAGTATCAACAAGTTTTTTTAAAAAAATCTCAACGTATTATCTTCCTTTACGACCATATATCTCCTTATCTGACCAATGATTCCATCCTTATCTGACTGTTGATTCCATCCCTTATCCGACCATATATCTCCTTCTTAAGATCCACAACAAAACTAACCTTAGCCATTGTTGAAAATCCTGATCAAATAGAAGGCTCATTATGTACTAAGCAGCAGAAACAAAGACCGAATTAAATATAGTTCCTTCAATGTTCTAAGCAGTTGGAGCAGCGACCTCAACAGCGACAGGCAGCAGCCTAAAGGCTGCAGAATAAAATCATATTTTAAGTACACGAAAAAATATTTCATAAAGCAAAGAAAAGGTATTAAATATTGCAGACAAATTAAATAACAACATTCAATGGTATTCTAATAATATTTTGGCTATTCACTTGTGTTATAACAAAAATTTAGGTTGCACTGTTGAACCTATAAAGATAAATGGAAGGAAGTCAGAGACTCAGAACGTAATTTTATGCAATCTCCAATTTTATATTTTTGATATATGTATTTAACGCATATTAGAACATTGAAGAGCTCTGTAAAATTAATGAAAGCACTCTATATAACTAAAGAAACAAACACAACTATACGTTTTAAAAAAATTCACACCGGAGCCAAGCGTTGGAGCCAAAATTTCACATCTAAGCCAACCTTTTAAAAAAATTGTACTTTATCTTACTCGGAATTTATAGAAAGTTTTAAAATTAGAATATGAAGTATTATACAATTTAAATTAAACTATTATATGAACTTTTTCAATATTTTAAAGTTTAGAAATTTTGGTTATTTCGTGTTAAACAATAATTGGTTTTATAAACTTTATGATTTATTTCAAATTTATTCAAGATGATTTCCTCTTTCCTGCGCATACCAATTGAAGTATTTTGAATTTTTATCAAAAATTTTAAAATTTTCGAAATATAAAGTATAATTATCAACTTTAATTATAAAATATTAGTATCAACTATAATTATCAACTGAAATTATTAAATACAATTATTTAAAATTAATTATTGAATACTATATATCATTTCATAAGTATTGAATTTTATTATTAACCATTAAATGCTTATTATAATAAATTGATATTTTCATCTCTTGCAAATATGTTGGAACTCTACTACAAAATAGCTTCGATAAATATTTGTCGGTATCCTGCCTACATTTGCATCGGAAAATAGCGGTAGAAGTTTCTATCGATAATTTGACGCAATTTGCAACAACTTAGTGAGGGATGACAGAAGACGAAGGTAATAAATAAAAGAAAATAAAGTTGAAAAAACAAAAAACTATCCCTTGCAGATCACATGGAAATCCGTCACAAATTAAAGATGAAAATTTCCGCTTCTAAATATATGATGCTAAATCAGGTTTTTTTTGTAGTGAATAATCTTATAACTTATGATAAATTAATTATAAATAATATTCATTTACTATATTCCAAGGCTATATAATTATAAAAAAACAACTTGATAACTAAACTTCGTAGAGTAAAAAAAGTGTAAAATAGTTTTCCTACCAAGTGTTGAAAACAAATTATATAAATCATCCCAACTTTTAAATAAACTTTCATGTACAAGTGAACACCATACAATAATTTTTTGAAATGGTAAATGAATGTAAGCACGCGTATTGCACTCATTGAAATTAGAAATCAACTGAGTAAGACTTCTTTGCTCAAAATAAAACACCACTATTGAGCCAACTGCATTAGTATTTTGACGCGGTCTAACCATTTTCGTTAAATTAAAAACATTATAAATTTTATACTTCAAAGTGCAAATTTATCAAAATTAAATATTTAAAATTTGTGATTTTCAAAATCAAAATCATAAAGGCAGAACAAATCAAACATTGTATTTTCAAATCCAAAATTAAAAAAAAAACTGAAAAGAAAAATAACGAAAATTGGAACAAAAGAAAAAAATGTGGTTTTAAATATTACAAAAAAAAACTATTTATTTTCAAAGAAACTATATGATTGTTCTTCTATATAACATATTTTATCATTTTCCTTATCAAAAATGATTCTCCATTTAGTAGCTAGCTGTACACAACTATAATATACTTATCGAATTACTATAGGCCCAAGCATTAACATAACAGCAACCAAAACTAAGCGTAACGAGGAAAACAAGATACAAATCATCACAACTACTTTTTGCATCTTATGGTGAATTTGAGGCAATGTGAGCAAGATAAGAGATACAAAATCATGTGTCGAGCAAAAGCAACCAAACTTCAATTATTTGGTTGTATTTCTATTTTTCTTGAGCAACCGAACTAAAAAGCAACAAGTTAAAAGTAATAACTAAAACTTATTTTTTGGGATGTGATTCTGTTGTGATAGAAATCTATAAAGAGAAAATTTTCAAGTTGATTGTAATAACAAATTTCAGTGAAAAAAATATATTCTTTTGCAGAATCAAAATATATAGTATAAAAAAAATCTCACATAAAAATCATTTTCCACCGTAAATCCAAAATTTAAATAATACGTATAAATCAAACAAAATAACTAATATACTTGTAACGACCCAGTAAAAGAATTCGATGTCCGAATTCTAACAATAATACATCTAACCCGTATTACTTGCCAAAACCCAAATATCGAAAACACCGGATGGTTATTAGAAAGAAATTAGAGGATGAGAAATAGAAAGAAAGAAATGTTAGAGTAGAAGAAGAAGAACTAAACACAATATCAGAGTCTCACATCGCAGCAGAATAAAATATAATACAGAAATAATTCTTTATTGAAAAACTTGAAATAATATTTACAATTCACAGAGTACAGCGGACATTCAATTCATTTGGACAGTTATAACAGTCTGTCCTTATCTATAACACACAGCGGAACACTATATATAGCATACATCTGAACTTCTCCGGCTTGTCTCCTAAAATACGTATCTTATCCTAAACCTGCACAATTCGGTCTGACCCAACTCGGTCTGACCCGAGCATTACAAATGCACAGGTCAGTCTGGTGAACCAGCGTGAGAAAAATCCACTAAATTATTGGTAGCATCCAACTTGATTTTTAAAGTTAAAAATCATTTCGAAAGAAAAGGATAATCGTAAGACCAATCCACACATAAACACAAACAGTTTTTACCTTACGATAACCCAAAACATTTTTGAAATCAATATCTTATTGTGATATTATAATAATGTCTAAATACAAATAAATAGAATCTAGTAGAATGCTTGCATCTCACGTTTTACATATATAGTATACAATTGAAACTGCGGGCGCTTATTGGAGATTGGATTTCCAACTATGACAAGGTATGGAACCACCTGCCGATCAGTGTACTCTAGAGGGGATACACCGGAGTTCAACAAGAACGTCTTGCAACTCAGTCACACATGACCGACCACTCATTTCTCTTGAGTGTATCGAATATATTGTCACCTTACGGTTGGATCCAACATAACCGCTCCCGGGAGATACAGAAGCAAAAAGAAGAACGAAATCGAATATTCTCTAGATGGTGACAGTACACCATAAAGGGTGCGACCCACATAGCCATGCTGCCTGCCCGATTTTTGTCATTTCCCAGTTGATAAGGCTTGAGGTCATAATTTATTTATTTATTTTAATTCTTACGGAACATTTGGTTACCATTCACTTTGAATGCCACATCGTCAGATCCGCCAAATCACTAATTGACGCCCACAAAAATATTCTGGTCGTTAAGCTAAGAGAAGTACCCTTCTCCGCCACTAACAGGAATACATTTGTAAAAATCAACATACGTGATTCTTTTGGAAATACTTTGTCAGACATCCGTTCATACAAGTTGTCTTGGGACTAGACAAACCGAAGGCACTCTCCTACCACATCCTAGGAACCACCCTATAGATTAGTAGCGGGAATCCTTGCAATCCGTAAATTTTTAACCACGACAGAACCACAGTATATCTCTGGCCGCTAAACCAGAGATTTTAAATAGTTCTTCCGCTTTATAAAGATCTACGGTATTCAAATGCTCCGTCTCGATCAACATTGGATATATATTCAACGTTTACGAATTTGCTGGTCGGAATGGTTTTCGAATATAAAATCGATCCCGGCCTTTCCATACCAACAATCGCTTTAGGCCAGATTTAATAGTCGGTTATTTAACTATCAAATAAAATAACCATTCATTTATAAAAGAAAATTAAATTTACCGATTCAATATTTAGCCTCTTTGAATAATCATTCTTTAATTAAAACTCTTCAATTTTCCCAACACTTCGAAATATTCAGTTCTGTTCTTATATTAATATATAAGAATATTCAAAACTAGTTCATCTTTAAAATATTTTAATAACGTTCTTCTTGTCTTGGTCATTAGTTCATAACCGTACACTAGTAACAGAATAATTCCCTACGTGTCAACCCCGAAGGCCGAAACCAACATCAGATCGATACTTAGGAAACTATTCATCTCAACTAATCTTCGGTTATTTTCAAATTCCATTAACTTCATTTCTTAATTCCTAACGAATAGAAATCTCAAATATTACTCATCACTTAAATGAAACATTTATCTCAACTTTATAACTATTTAGATATTTTACTTACAAATAACATTTTCAAAACATTGTTACAACCCTTATAAAATATTTCCTTAAGGATTTGATTTGCAAAATATTTGCTAAATATTTATTTCTAAACTGAAACAAGATTATCTTATAACGATATATTTTCATTAACCAATTCCATTTCATTTTAACCTTTGTAAACCAAATTCTATATCAAGTCTTTATTCCAAAAGAAATATTTAAAAACATCTGCATATGTTTATCTCACTCCAATTTTATTTTAATAAAACTTCATTCCATTTTATTTATAAATTCTGTTCTGCAATGTTCGTATATAATTATCATTTGCAAATTCTAATAATATTAACTATTTAAAAAACATATGTAAAAATTCTTTAATATAATCTATATTATATTAGTTCTTCTTAAATTCAATTAGAATTTATAGTTCCAAAAATCCTTTCTAACTTACCTTTATAAATTCCAATTTTTTTCACACCACTTATTTTATCCTCCTTATTTACCTTCATGAATAATAATTTCAATATGAATCATACTAGACTTGTTTCATAAATCAAATTTCAAGTTACAATCCCATTATAACTCTTAATATAGAGTTATTCATATAATCCAATTTGTAATTTCCTTTGTAATTTAAAATATCAGTTCAACCCTCATTTCTGTTCCCTTCCAAATTTACATTCGAATTATATTTTTAAATTATCGAATTCCCTACTTCTTTATAAACATCGTTTATAAAATCTACTTTATGTTTCATTTGTTAAAAGTAGCTCCTTACCTTTAAAAGTCTATTTAGATCAGTTTCTAAATAATATTCTATTTGAAATATTAAATTTCCTTTAACTATAACGAGTTCTTGTAGTTCATAATTTCACTAAATGAATTCTAATTACTCATTTATCGCTCTGATTATTATTAACTAAATAATAATTCATTTCCACATTTTTATCTGAAATAGAAATACTTTGCTTTATTATTTACTATTAATATGATAATTAACCTTTCTTTAAAATAATAATCCACTTCCTTATGTAATTAAAATACTCCTCTTTATTTTCATTTCTATTTACAAATCTGGTTTCTAAATAATTATCTAAAATTCCCTTTTTTACATTTTTATATTTCACATTCTATTGTAAAAATCCCTATATTACCTTGGGCATTCAAAAGTACCCAAAATCAAGAGCAGGGTCACTTACACATCCAATATATCATAAACTATCACAGGGTATCAATCATATCAACATATATGTGAAAACAACATAAATAAATGTTGAGGAATCCAGTTGGATCCCTCCAACCTGTTTTCCTGCATCCATAGATGTTAGTCAACAATAATAATACCCATCCTGTTTCGAGGCAAGATATCGCGGTATAGAAGGTCATCCACTATATATATTGTGGGCGTATAGGAAAATCATCTGCTAACGGTACTACGGGCATCCACTGACGGTACTGCGGGAATCATCCAATCATCAATCACAAATATTATTATTATATAATATTATCACTTTATTAATCAACTTATCAGCCAACAAGCAATTAAATAAATTTGAACTATTAAAAATAGTTCCCAATAATTTAACTGAGTGAGTGTAACTCACTTTGGTTTTCTACTGTCGAATCCAACCTAATACCATATCGTCTCAGCCACGCATCATCTCGAATCGGCTTGAATGAGTTTATTCCTATGATGATTATTAATATTTTTATTTAATGATCAAATGACTATTTACTTAATTAATTACTAATTAATTAATTAATTCTTCTGCGTATTTAAATTTAGTAAAATATATACCTCGCTTGTCTTCAAATAAATTTATTTGAACCTCTCTGCCTTGCTAATAACTTTCCAAATCGACGGACGGATCCTCGATCCATCTCTACCGCAAAATCACCACCAAAAACTACAGACAATCTTCACGGTTCGTACACATGCATCATACCCCCAAAAATTAAAATTAAGGATCGAACTGCAGCCAATTTTTACGCCTTGTCACCTCAAAACAACATTTGCTTCATCAATTTCCCACCGCTGAACGAACAGGACCCTTCCCAAAAATCACAACCCAATCCATAGCTTCAAACTCCACTGTATTCGTACCACTAAAGTTGCTCCACCACTTCCGCAATTCTCGCTCAAGCCCCAGCGAAACCCCCTTCAAACTCATCCATATCCGTACTGTCCCAGCCGCTCTCCAAGGTCAGACACCCCCTCTGCGAACCCACCAAACACCACAAATCACACTTCAAACAAACCCAAGAAGACAACAATTTTCTTCTTCGATTCATAGTGCTCCAGAACGTGATGAGCTTCGGAAATTCGCATTCGAGTTCAGGGCCTTCGTGATTTCAAAATGTGATTTCAGATCGTGATCCCCATGCCTTCAACGTGATTTCGAGCTGCGGTTTTCCCATCGGCGACTTTGCCCCCGTTTTTTTGTTAACAGAGGAATGATTTAGATTTTAATAGAGTAAAAGGAAAAGAACGAAAAGAAAAGTAGGAGAAGGTAAGAATTACTTCGTTGGTTTTGTAATGGAGAGAAAAACGAATGCTTGGCTTAATTTATAAGCAAAAATAAACAGGATAAGAACACCATCGTTTTCAGATGGTACATGTAGAGTTAGGTGTTGACAATAGGTAAGAAAACTTCAGCGTCGTCCTTGAGGGGTGATTAAAGGTAGAAGAAACAATGGTGCGTGATTTGAAATGTCGAAGTAGCTAAGATAGGTTTCAGGCATAGACGATGTAGGAAAAGACTTTGTATCATACGTGAAATGAAAGAGGAAGCTTGTGAAATGAAAGAACAAGCCCGTTGAAATGAAAGAACAAGCTCGCTGAAGCTAATAATAGATTGGCCAGAGATATTTGTTTTATTATATACTTTAACTAGTATGAACCCGTGCTTCGCACACGGGCTGTAGCAAAAAATTATTAATTAATGTATATTTGTTTTGCTTGTACATTCGGTTCATTTTTTTTCCACTAAGAATTTGCCTCATCCTATAATAGACATTTAAACTAATTGAAACAATTTCGTCTATATTACTCTTTAAAACAATTAGTTCAACTTTGTTTTGTTTGAATTTTTTTTCCAAAACAATTTGTTTTTCTTGCTGACATAGATTTGTTGATTTGCATGCTCTAAACTGTAATGTGAACCTATGCTACATGCACGGTTTTCCTTTAGTGTAAATTGATTGATTATTTATATCATGATAGTTTTCACATACAACATTTAGCTATTATCTAAAAACATTGATTTGATGCATTGAAATCACTATATAGTATTTACATTGAAAATATACGTAAAAATTTTACATGCAAACATGCACTATATGCATTTGCGGTAATGCCCTCTTTTATGTATGGAAAATAATTAATCAATGCAACGTAAATTGAATTCACCATGCGTTGGCACCAACATCCAACAAAAATAATATTGCTATATTAGATTACATGTATTTGGCACTTATATCACAGAAAAGATTACCAAATTAAGTTACACCACCTTGAAACTTACATCAAAAAAATAAGACAAAAGTTAAGAAAAATAAATGCAATGAACATGCCATAAGCGTAAATTTATAAAGAGACCATTCATTGGCTGTGCCAATCAAGTTAGCCTATTCAGTAAAACATGCTAATTCAATAGAGATCACATTAAAGAAAATTATACATTGAAATAACCTATCATTGAACTAATAATTGGCTTCAAACGTTTAATTAAACAAATTATTTTACATCTATTAAATAACAAAAATAAAAGAAACCTGGTTCAAAAAATGTTATTCATGTAGACTATAACAAAAGGCAGTAATTATGATATTCCAGTTGCAAATACATTCTTTTTCTCATTGATCCATGTTAAGATCATGGTTGTATTCTGTCTTATTTAGAGTTATATACCATATCAATTCAGGTCTGCTTGTCAACCCAGCTCATCTTCATTTTTTGATTGCTCCTTGTCAAACGGAATACATTTGATTCAAACCGTGGTCTGCATTTCATGCAAAAGCAATTTAGTTCATCTATCTCAGCAAGCCAAAAAAATTGTAATTTAATCCAGTAATTTTCTCATCTATGTTCAGCCAAACATATTTCACTCCTTCCTTTAAACCAGGGTGTGTCATGCTATTTTTGCACTTAGACAAATGTGCATTTTGGTAGTTTTCCCATAACCAAAAAAGTTGCTCTTCATTATAAAAAAGATCAGTGTACTTTTATGGTCAAGGTTAAAGAATAAGAAACACATTAAGCAGTTAACCAATGTTTATTCAAGCAACATGAATATTTATTCCCAAATGCTATGCGGTCTAAAGATAGCAGGCTCGAATCAGAGCATAAATAATCAAAGCCAGAAATATTTTAGTATTAAGAGAGAATGAGCCATTAAATATTCTCTTATGATGCATGATTTTAAAAAAACAAAACAAAAAAAAAAGTTCCCCAAATGAATATGAATAATACTCCATGTTAGTATCTTAATTATAAATCGGAACATTTGGGTAAATACTACACAACAATTATTTTCTTTAAGTATAACAGGCAGGAGGATAAAAATGCAATAAATATTGTCATTAATTATATTAATGACAGAATGTAAAGGAAAAAAATCTAGAGGCTAGAAAACATTAAATTATATAAATGTTCACAACAATTTTAAGCAAAATTAAGGTATCACCCTCAGAAGAAAATTGATCTGACTTAGAGATACAGTTAGACTTAAATAGAACAAAACAAACTTTCACGCCCGACTTCTTAATGAAAGAATCTAATAAAAAAACTGGTTAAATAATGCACTTCCGCAAAACAATCGCTTAAATATGAAAAATAACTGAAAAGTATAACAAATCGAAATTACACACATATGTCTAAGAATTGAGTGTTTTTTTTTTTTTTTGAATTTCAAATAAATTTCTCGATGCATCGGTGGTAAAATTGAAGTATTGGGAATATTATGAATTTTGTAGAGTATGAACAAATGCAGATGACAACAAAATTAAAGTAGGAAATATTGTGTCAAAAATTTCATTTACAGATTATCGTGCACAATCTTCACAAGTTCAAAAAATAAAAATAAGATAATTGCTAAACTTGTATTTCCTAGTTATAAGTTGATACCAGTAATGGTGAAAGATTAATTAAAGAAAGAAACTTTCAAGAAAAATATATATTTTGTGAGGAAATATTCAATGAACTAATACCAGTTAATGGTGAAAGATTAATTAAAGAAAGAAATTTTCAAGAAAAATATATATTTTGTGAGGAAATATTCAATGAACTAATGTGTTGAAACGACCCGTAACTTCCCCGTAAAGGAAAGCGTCGGATAGTTCGAGAACAAGCCACAACAGAACGCATATAAAAGAACATTTCAATGTATATTACAACAATGCATCAGATTACAAGAATATACAGAGTATAAATGAATATTACACAGAAATATCAGAGATTTAAATTACATTTAAATACATAGCAGCGGAAAATAATACAATACACAACTAGAAGGAGATATACGGATACAAAGCTTTCCGGATATCGTTCCAGCTGTAAACCAGGATCCTGTGAATATAAATCTGCAAAACCAAAACTACTAGCTGCCCGTGTCAAAATAGGGGCACCCAGAGTTTAGGTCAAAACAATAAACTCCAGGTCAGTCATGGGACTGGTGTGAGAACTAAAACAGTTATTAATCTTTATTTTAAAGCTAGGTAAATCAAGGGACCACGCCGTATTACACGGAACGGGTTTCCTCCCAAGAATACCAGTGCATAAAACAAACAACGCAATGCTAAATAAAGAAAAATGAAGCTGTTATAAGACCCAGGTCCCATCACACAATGCAACGCAGCCGAGGATAGAGTTTTCCCTTATAACAGCCAAAGAATGCTTGATACGTTTTAAAACAAATCGTTTGATACTACTATAAGTGCATAGTGTATAAAACAACTTCAAATCATAAATATCAATCATAGGCGGCATGGGTACCATATATCATGTCGCCATACTAGTTCTACAATTAAAACCGCAAATGTCACGTATTTGGAAATTGGATTTCCATCTATGAACCGAGGCAAAAGATAGTCCTCAACCGATTCGAGACGCTCTAGCCCGCCCCTCAGGATCAGAACGCATCAACCCTTTAGATCGTCAGGGCCGGTCCACCGATGTGGATTATTATGCCTGAACGCTACGTCTCCCCACCCTATGGGGTGTAAGTCTGGTCCGTCAGCCGACCAGAATGCATCGGCCGAAACCGATATAACCGAGGCGCCTCGCAACAGCAACAACCACATAAGTCAAACTCGTCAGGGCGTGTAAAACCACTGACGCCACTTCTAGCTAGAAAGAAACGCAAGTCCTCCCTGATGTCCTCTCCCGTTTTTGGTTCACAACCGGGGTGTGAGGCTCGCGAATTCACGTTACACAAAGCTGTGCCACACAGGCTGTGCTTTGATCATCACCACGAGACTTTGCTTTTCAACAGAAGCCTCGATCAATTGCCACTTAGGCATGCTACACAGGCAATTCACTCCATGCGTTTGATATCCATCAATATATAACCCCTGAGCTCGTACGTCTCAGAGAAGGGCGTTAAGCAAGAGAATAAATTCTCCGCCGCCAAACAGATATATATTTAATATAGATCAATCACACAGACTAAAATCCAATGTCAGACACACAGTCCATTTACAAGTCCGTTCTGGGTCTGAACGAAACCGGAGGCACCTAGTACCTCGCATATCCATCGATCTCCAAGTACGTCTGGACGATCACAAACTGTTTCCATCTTCTTGGGTGTACAGCCCAATCAAGATCATCAGTAATCACCCAAACGACGTGAAGACTTCCGGTCTTCTACCACCGTCTTCATCTTCGACACCACGTCGAATCAGTTATTCAGAATGGGATAAACCCGGTCTTTCTGAATAACTCGCGTATATATTATAAAAGTGTTACACAAACACAACATACGCCTCATTCCAATTCAGAATATTCTTTTATTCAAATATTCCCATACTTTGGGAAAAGTTCCCATTAATTTTATCCAAGATAAATTCTTTAAATTTATTCTTTAATCTCCTTTGAATATCAATTCAAACTAGTCGGGATTAGCGAACCACACCGAAGTAATCATTTATTTTATTTCCCAATCCCAACCTATTCATCCCATGAAGTAAAACTGGTAGTACTTCATATCTAACACCACAGTGTTATCGGTAATTCAATTACCATTTCACGTTCAAATCTAATTAAAGATTTAACTATCGCTTGGAGTAAAACTGGTGATACTCCATTCTCGATCTTTTCAATCTATTTAAAGATTCATTAAAACTCCACTTAGTTTTAATCTTTAACTGGGTTAAAGAATCAGTGTCATTTAAAACACGGTTCCCGATAAACCCAAAATCACCTTCCATTAATTATCGGGTTAAAGAACAAGTGTTATTTAAAACACTGTTCACGATAAACCCAAAAATCAATACCAATTCAATTCCAATTAAATATCATTTAATTAGTACACTTCATTAAATCTAACTAAAAAGATTTAATCTTTTCTCAACTGGGTTCAAGAACAGTGTTAGTGAAGACACCATTCACGACAAACCCAAATCACATTCGATATTCAATACAAGGCTCTGAATAGAAAATATATCGGCTTATATTCAATATCAAATTCTACGACTAACAAATGTCGTATTGGAAATAACGATATAAATATATATCTTTCAAATTTCCATAACAACACCTGTATAATCACGAATTCCAACATCGAAATATTCCAAAGACAATTTCGATTCAAATCCACTCCAATGCAATCATTGGAAATTCTGGTTATTTTTAAAACCCTTTTCAAATTCAATTTATTTACTTAAAAAAATAAATAGAATTATCATTCTAGTTCAAAACTAGTTCATTTCGATAAAAATCTATTTTTATCCTTTCAAATATGGAGTTTTTCATCCCAAATCTTCACAAATCATTTCTTATGATTTTACACAAATTATTACTATTTTTAATAATTTTATCAAGGCCTGTACAGTCGATTTCCATCAATGGCCATAGAACTGCACTTACAGCGACCTTTTTCAAATTTGATTTGGACATAATTCCAAATCCAACCGTTAGATTTCAAATTTCTAATATTCATTAGAAAGCTCTTTTCGATACGAACCCAACGGTTCCGGTTTTAGGAGAATCCGACGGTCGGATCTCCCGCAATGTCCGTTTGAAATAAATGGTCGAAATTCACGAACTGCCGTGGCGCGTTCTATTCAGGCCATTATATTATATATATAATATATATAATATATACTTCGTCGATTTCTATTTAAAACGAATTATATAAATAGTTTTAAAATTCGTTTCAAAATCTATTTCAACTTCCATCTCAATTCAAAGCAAAATTGAATTCTTCTCTATAAATTCGTTTTAAAATTCATTTCTATTCAATTCAAATTTCAATTCAATTTGAATTCATTTCAATTTGCTTTCAATTCAATTTGAATTCGTTTTCATCTCAATTCATTTCGAAATCGTTTTCAATTCAATTCATTTCGAAATCACTTTCAATTTAATTCATTTCGAAATCGTTTTCAATTCAATTCACTTTGAATTCGTTTTCAATTCAATTCATTTTGAATTCGTTTTCAATTCAATTCATTTCGAAATCGTTTTCAATTCAATTCATTTCGAAATCGTTTTCAATTCAATTCACTTCGAAATCGTTTTCAATTCAATTTACTTCGAAATCGATTAAAATTGATATAAATATCGTTCACGTCAAAATGGCGTCAATCTAATCAACACGGCTTCATAAATTTCTATTTTCAAATATTCTATTTCAAATATTTCTATTTCAAATATTTCTATTTCTAAACTGGAATGAGGCCCAATCAATTACCATATAAAATTAATTATCTGGATTTTCATACATTACACCCATATAATAGCATTGCAAAATAATCAACCATCAACCAAAGTGCACTACACTGTATAAGTATCAAATATAGATATCTAACGCTTATAACAGCCTGTCAATCCATCGATCGACATATTTAATCAATCAGGATGAGTGAACTTCAAATTTCATCCCAACACCCGTGTGGGGTTTCAAACAATCAAACACAGATTTTATTTGTGCAGTTGTGCGATGTGCGAAATTTATCGTCCCAATCAATGTCTTTCAAATAGGTGTACACAAACAAACCGTCCGGCTTGTAAATGAATATTTTATTTTATTCACATTCACGTTAAAAATTATATTTTTAACGACAAAACATTTTATTTCAACATATGAATTTCTATTCAGTTCACTCTTTAAATAAAATGATATTTTTATTTTTCTAACTTATTTTAGAAAATTTCGGCGGCATAACGGCACGATACTAGAAACGGGACAAGGCCTAGCCTTATCCCCGGTCTAGTGAAGGCCCACGCCATTCACACATCAATCAAATCAATTTCATCTCACCAAACAATTCAATTCAAACAAATAATTCAACTAATCTATTTAACCAAACAAACAAGTCCATGGTCTGTGGACGATTGTGTCGGGTGCTACTAAGCACCGTCTGCATCCTAGTATATATATATAACTAGAAAATTTAAATTGAAAGGTGAGAAGTTCTCACATATAGCTATCCAAGCTCCACGGCTCTTCTTTGCAGGAAATCTTCGCCAACTCGCCTTTTTATCGCCTTTGTTGCCCGTAGCCACTACATATATAAAAATCAAATTTTCAAAGATATAGATTCCGCTTTTTCAAAAATAAAGATTATATCTTTAATATTCCTACGATGTAAAAATTATATTTTTATTACTTTAAAAATATAAAAATCATATCTTACCTCTTTTACTTAATAAAAATTCCGTTTTTTTCTATTTAAAAATATGATCTTTATTTTTTCTAAAGTTCTAATCTTTTCCTATTCTAAAGTTTAAATCTTTTCTATTTAAAATCTAAATCTTTTCTATTTAAAATCTAAACATTTTCTTTTTAAAATCTAAATCTTTTTCCTTTAAAAGATCTTTACTTTTCCTATTTAAAAATCTTTACTTTTCCTATTTAAAATCAGTTTCTTACTGTTCATATAAAATAAAAATAAAATAAATAAAATAAAATAAATAAATAATAAAAAAAACTTACAGGGGGAAGAGGGCGCTTAACGGTTGGAGGGAGGTTCTGCGGCCTGAGGGGGGGGGTGTGGGGTCGATTGGCGGGTACGGTGGTCGGAGGGGAACTGAGGGCGGCGGCAAGTGGTGGTGTGGGCCTAGGGGTGTCGCGATTTCTACAGAGGAGCAAGGGGAGAGAGGGAGGTGCGATGGCGAGGTGGGGCGGCCTAGACGGCGGCGCGGTGAGTGGCGCGCGCCCCAGGGGCGGCGGCGACTTCGATTTAGGGTTGGGCGGCTTTTCTTTTTTTTTTTTTTTTTCTGTTCTGAACGATATAGAAAAGGAGGGGGGTGTATGTAAAAGTATATATTATTTTATTTATTTTTAATTTTTAAATCCTTGAAGGTTGACTTTTAATTCGAACACCAAACGAGGCCCAACGACCGTCGCCTCTAGCTAATTACCCCTATTCCGAACACAATGGGATATGCCATGTAGGCCAATTCGACTGTTTGAATCAGTTTCTGCTAAATTTAAAATATAAATCAGTATACATTCAATTTGAACATACATTTCAATTTACTGGGGCCACATACAGACTCTAAAAATTCCCGAAAAATATTTTCTAGCTTCGTATTGACGATACGGTCCTAGCAAAACTAGTTTCGTCAAATTCTGAGTCCGTTAGAAAAATGGCCATTTTCCAGTCGATTAAAATCAACTAAAACTGGTCAAACGCGTTTTCCTTTGCCATGCTCACATATTGATTCGAAAAATTATGAAACTTGAAACCTAGCAATAACTTTACATCACGGACCCAACAAAACTGGTTTCGTCGAAATCCGAGGTCGTTTGCAAAATTGCTATTTTTAAGGGCCTTATATATATAAAAATATATATAAATTCCACAACGACTATTTCTAATTTTAAACTGGACATATCTTATCATTTCTAAGATGAAATCACAGTTTGTTAACTTCGTTACAAAGATATAGTTATACAGATTCAAATATTTCTTGTTTCGTTCAATTCTGACTTATATTGAATTCTGTATATTCATTTGAAATTAGAAATCGAATTTTCGAACTACCGCGCCATTTTCAATTCCTTTTATAATTATATATATAATTATTATATATTCTAACGACGACGCGTATAATATATACGTCGAATTCCATTTAAAATAAATTTCTCGTCGATATTATTTAAAATAATTCATTTTAAATAATCAAAATTCGCTAAAATTGCCAAAATAAAAATTTCAAACTGGCTCGCATTTTACGGGTTGTTACATGTGTAATGCAATTTCTATCAGACAGTTGTACCTTAGAAGCTGGATGCCAACAAAATTGTTACTCAAAATCAGCGAACCTCAGCGAACCTTATCACTGTTATAAGAAACATTGAAGAATCTTGAAATAAGCAACTGATAAAGCAATACAAATAAGCAGCTGTAAAAATGCTCATAAATATTTAAATACCTTATAATAAGTATTGTATAGAACTGTAAACGTGTTGTGATAAGATTTGTCTACATTACCTAATTAATCTACCTAAGATCAAAGAATTGTAAGATAACCAAATATAGGATGTTGTATAATAATATAGTCAGAGGTTTACGAAGGCATGAATCTATACCAAATACCTGCTAGATCAACATCCTTTAATTCAAGTATTACAATAATTAATGCACAACAGGAGCAAATGTTTCACGGATGAGGAACTGCCGCCTTATGGAAAGAAAAAAATATTTGTAAGCAAAATAAGAGCACTTAAGCTGTAAAAATATCATTATAAGTTTATAACAAAGTTTAATTGCATGTATAAATGAATTAGAAAAAATAAATCATATTGGAATTTGGAACTAAAATAAGTAAACTGAAACACCCACTGTTATATACATAATTTTTTTCAATGAAACTCAATGAGCGGACTATTTACAAAATATTAAAATTTGAGAACAAATAACACAGTTGCCTATGTCTGTACATGGATGACTTTTCTAGGTTACCAACTTTCCCTTGTAGTAATTGATAAAACGTCAAGTAATACATATAAATAGTCATCAGCCAGATTTATACCACATCTACCACGTGCAATTTAGCATATATTGCCAGAGTTATAGCAATTCATTAGCCAAATTTATAAATAGAAACAGCGGTTAGTTAGATTTATACCAAAGTTCAACAATAAGCAAGGGAAACCTTTATAGAAATTTAAAATATTATATTTCATATCATGACTTTGGCTCAACACTAACAGAAAATATAATCCTTTTACCATAATATAAAAAGTAGTGCATCCAATATAAAGTAAAATGAAAAATCAAGTATACAAAGTATAGTTTTTGTAATAAATAAAATGCAGTTACAACTATGAAGTCACGACTTTGTGCAAATTAAAATTTAATTTGAAGGAAAGGTAATAACCTTTTGAGTAACTGAGGTAAAACCTAGTTATTGGAAGTTTTAAAATTCATACAAATTAATGATTAGGAAAAAATGATCACTTTATAAGCAACAAAATAATTAGCCTTTGACAACATGGAATATACTCTGTAAAGAGATTTCCACTCAAAGGGATTCTTAATTCAAGGTAATAATTTTAAGGACAACACTGTTGGAAAAATTGTTTTGAGAACAAATTAAAAGAAAATGATAAACGAAGTGATCATTTCCAGTTATAGAGAAAAATAAAATGAATTCATTATTTTCCTTTGTAGCTTAAAAAGATAAACGAAGTTATCATTCTTTTGCAAATTGTCCTAGAAACTAATTATTCAAAAGCGTGCAATTAAATGAGGAGCCCTTTTGCCTAGTTTTCACTTTTGTAAAATTATCAAAGATTTTTTTTTTATCTATTTTCTATATGTATATCTAAATTATCTAATTGCATAGTTTTATGGTACCTGTTTGAAAAATTATTCTATTCCATTAGCACACTAAATGATATTTACTCATGAGACAAATTATTTTGGTAATTAAAGTTGGTATTTATTAACCATTAAATTCCTTCGAATCATATTTTAACAGAATGTTTACTTATACCTACCGAGTTAGTCAATATTAATTCGTGAGAATCGAAATTCACTAAGAGAAATAATTACCATTACATCATATTTAAGTTCAATATGAAAATTTGACATTTCTAACATTATCACTCATATATAATATACTTTTTCCATTATGACTAACCTAATTTTCTCACAAACATAACAAAAACATTAAAATTATATACATTAAATCATAAAAAAAATTGTCTTGACATGTGAGAACGATTTCTTTGTAAATAGTTCAGCGGTGAAATTATGAAGAAGAATTGAAAGGAAAATAATAATAAACTAAAATCCAACACAAATTCCAAAGAGACAAACTAAAAAAATTTACTAAAAAATATTCAAGGGATAAGTCGGGAGGATCATGGCCACAACTACCTCTCCTTTTAGAATTCATAAACACGCATTTTTCTTTTGACATGAACATCTTATAGTTTCAGCTTATTTGCAGGTTAAAAGAAATATGGAAATATCTTATGAAAAGCGGTATATTAATCTGTAAGCATGCCATGTTTATGTATAAAGCATTGAGAACACCATAAATTCAGAGTAAGAGAAAGGAACCAGAATCGTGAGTTCATTTATGCTCTACTATATATAGTGGCAAATTCTTTAAATACAAAAACATCCATCATTTATTGACCTACTATTATTTGAGCATATATTATATTTTATTTCCTTCTTTTGTTCAGTGATTAACATGCTTAAATGGTTAGCAGAAAGGCATACAACTGCAGGTCCATAAACAGCTAGGAACAAACATTAATTAGCATAATGAAAATTTTATTGTGAACGCATTATGTTCCAATTATGTCGTACTTTTGTTTAGCAGTTAACATGATCGACATAAAGGCATAAAACTGCAGGTCCATAAATAGCTATAGGAATAGATGCTAATGGTATTATTCAAAATTTACAGTACACATGTCCTAAACCATATACTAATGATACAGTAGATAGGAACTGATATTAATGGTACAACTGCATGGCCTTTAACAATTTAGTGCACATGCTAGATAAATTTTCTTAAATGTTTAGTAATATCGTCAGCATATATTCTTCAATGTTCAGTATACCTAGCAGGCAAATGTAATTATTCAAAATTATACATGTAATTACAATATCCATCAGCTTCTAGCATAAAGGGCAGTTAAAAATGCAAAACAGTCTCATGTCTATATTATGTTTGTCACACAAACTCTTATTCATACATTTAGTTGAACTCAGGTCAAACAAACATTCACGTTATTCAATTATGGAAAGTTTCATTTAAAAGTATTGAACATTTAGCTCATATACTTAGTAACACCAATCCTGGTTTGATTGTTTCAGCCCATTCTATTTAGGTTAATCCATATATATAGTTTTCTTGATTACGACGTGTTATGTATAAACCGAACTCTGGAGCAAAGTGCACAACTCCAGTCTCCCTATATGGTACTAAGGGTAAACATGCAATATTTATAATTTCCATTGGTGAGTTTGTAAGACCATTGTTGGTGGTTAAGATGAGTAACAGATTCCATGCTTTTGCAGATCTTTCAGCTTAGACACTCAAGAAGAAGCAGGTTATTCTACCAAATATATGGAAATGTTGTTACAGCTTTACATTTTGTACATTATTGAGCATTTGATATAGTTTCCATTTTTTTTTCTTTTTAAGGAAATTATGTAACAGGTAGAGTGTTTTAGTATGAAAATATAACTTTTGTATCAGTAAAATCAAAAGAATTTATTTTCCCTAATTCATTCAAACTTTTTAGCCATTTCGGTCAAACTTTGTTCATTGCTAGATAAGTTATTCCTTCACCTCTGATCCATTTATCATGAAAACAACTTAGACTATCTATTCATTTGTGCTTCTTTCTTGTAGTCTTCTTCTTCTTAGTTTCCATTCTCAACCTTATTTTGTCACACCCAAACATCTTAAACCATTCCCGAATTTTCTGAAAATCCTTAATTTTCATATGAAAAAGGCTTGTGGCTTACTTTAATCATTGTTGGTGAGAAATTAAGAAAGCGCTATCATTGCTATATATTTTTTTGGCCTTTAATCTTTGATCATGTGTTGAAGGTATTTTTTTATATTCAAATTTTATATTACCTTAATTCATTATCGTCAT
Source organism: Allium sativum (assembly GCA_030737875.1). Lineage (NCBI taxonomy): Eukaryota > Viridiplantae > Streptophyta > Magnoliopsida > Asparagales > Amaryllidaceae > Allium > Allium sativum. The sequence continues at coordinate 56,613,429 of CM060920.1, read as the reverse complement.
TCATCCTAGGACATTAAAAAAATAAGTATTTGCAAATTCATCAATCAAGATGGTGAATAGAGAATTTACATATAATTGTTAATAAAAAGTGCTTTGGTTTGTTTCTTTAGGCCATGTAGCTTGATGCTACTTCATTAAACATATATATTGTTAGTTACAACGCAGTGAATTAGTTAATAATCATAGATAAGTTACTTGGAAATCTTAATTCTGAACCTGTCATTGTCAGTTTGTTTGATGTACAGTTCAAGAATAATGTAATTTCAGGTATAATTTAAACACTGTTATGCTACGTCGATAAATAGCCTTAAGCTTAATTCATAGTTTTATTGTGTGTTGATTGAATTTATATTATAAAACACGTAATTTATTTTTTATATGGAATGTAGGTATTAAAATATATGAATTGCAAACTTAACAGCTACCAAGCCTAGGAGAATATGCTAATACCACTAAATGTAAAATCCTTGTTCTCATATTTACGAACAAAAATCACATAATATTTATTCATTGTTAACATATGGTATATGATGGATCATGTCACCTACATCACCTCTTGCTCTTTAAAAATAATTTAATTTCAAACCAACTATAATATTATTGGAGTTAAACTTGTTATTTATGATACCATATGTGATTATATATATGGCAATTGTTCTAATGAACAAACTTTGCATGTACCTACTGGTTAAGTCAAAATTTAGTGGATTTTTAAATGCTATGACACAAACATCCAAATTCGATCGCCAGTGCATTGAGCTTTGAGGTTACATTTATTCAATAATAATTCCAGTATTCTAAACAGATATAATATTGATTTAGATAGTTTAACACAAAGTAAATAGAAATTTAGATTTAGATTATTTTAGTTAAATTTCTGCTTCATTCGCTTGAATATTAGCATTTGCAAAATAAACTAATCAAAGTTATTATTAACTGCAAAATAAACTAATCAAGCTTCTTTAATATATAGGGATAAAAATATTCAACTTGCAGACAAAAGGAAAATAGAGGGAAGCTAATGCAAAAGGTAGTAAAGTTGAAATTACCTGACTATGTCGATTATGGTGCACCCTCTGCATTCGCCAATTTATACTACTCGTTTTCCAGACATCTGTGTATAGATCTTGGCCATGAATCTATGTGTGGAAGCTTTTCGTTCTTTCAAGCAAACTATCAACACAATGTATTATAGAAATTAAATAAAGTCGGTTTCCTGAACAAAATATTTTAAAAAAATGGCTAGCAATATGAAAAAATTCAATTTTGAACATGTTTTGTTAAGGACTAATTCCATTACTGAAAAATATGGATATACTATAAGTATTTTATGGAAGTCTTTATACAGAAAGGACATACTACCTTGGCACATTCAATGAGCCAAATCCATTTAGACTGGAAGTTAAAGCAAAAGATGAATTGTTTTTGAATCATTATGTGGATCATCCAAATAAATTATGTTGTAAATTAGTATTTAGAATTGATAAAATCATATGAAACAGTAAGCTCAAAAAAAAGTGTTTAACGTAAAAGGTAAAATGAGTATTCAGTCTTTGCTAAATATTTCTGTACTTCTTTATTATCGTCGTCATCGTTAACAGTATTACTAATAATTTTAGTAGTGTATTCATTCTTATATTTCAAGCTATTGCAAAGACACTCTGCCTCATGCTAACAATCCTAATTTTGTTAACTCTACAGAAAAAGCAGCAGGGTGAGTGCTAATAAAGGTTTATCTAAAAAACTTTTTAAATTCAGTTGTTAAAAATAGACACATATGAAATGAAGAAATAAAAATAGTCGCCAGGTACAACCCGATATTTTTATTCTAATCCTTAAAATCTGACTAAAGATGCGGATATAACATATATGATATATCATATTGTATTAATGCAAAAACTAATATAAATACAAAACCAACATTCAGATTTTATAAAAAGAAATCTACAGTGAGTCTTTATACACTGAAATTAGTCCTTTAATAGAACAAAAATTTGACCTTAAGATAGTTTAACTTTGGATTTGTGAATGCTTTTAATACTGAAATTGCCTAAAAGATATAAAAGTTAAAAGTAAAGCCTATAGATTTTTCACAGCTCATGACATTTGAATATATATTATCGCCATAAGAACAAAATCAAACATATTAGATAAGAGGATTATTTCTCTCACAACTCACATTAGAAATTATAAAGCCTCCATTGAAATGGCCAGGTTCAGGTGATTAATGACTTTTATCAAATACTTAGACATCTTCATTCTAATGCTGACCAATATCTATGCTATATTATAATAACTATTATATTACATAAAATGCACAAGCCTAGAAATCTGCAGGCTACGATGAAATCAGCCTGAGCAAACGCGAGAAAGAGATCGGAAAATAGTACTGAAGAAAGGCGACTGAGCTTCGCTCAAAGGACTATGTTCACACTGACGACAACTTGCAACCATCAACGATCCGCCGTAGGTTTAATTTGACGTAGCCCCAACCTGATTTTCTAACTTGTTGCAACTATAAAGGAAAAAGATTCAATGATTTTGTTAGTAAAATGCAAAGATAAACTATTGATATCAAAGCAAAAATGTATATATAAAATTACCATAAAGAAATGGATAAACATATTCAACTTCCTTGGCCACAAACAGCTTTCCGTTTCTCTATTTTGGAATCTGGATATAAGAGAACCAAAATAAGAATAATGCTGTAATTAAAATTATATTCCATTTTTAATGTGCTTAGCAAATTATATCAAACTGTGACACGGCATATAGTATAAAGAGACTATGATTTTCTCTTGTTATGGGTAAAGATAATAGTATTCGAGTAAACGAATTCACTCTCATGTAAAACAAAGGCCTATAAAGCATTTGTCATTCAGATAGTCTAACCAATCAATCATTCAAAGTATTCATTTGCCATGTGTTTTCTCAAAAACCATGGACAACATATCAAGAGAACAGTGATACATGCTGCCATTGTTTTTTGCTGGTTCCAAAAGGTTGATGATGCGAAGCAATTCAAACTTAAATCAAGATCACCATGAATTATTTTTAGCATGGACATTCAGAGAAACCAAATTAACAACATTTGAGAAACTTCTAATCATAATTAATCAATATTCAAAAAAATACCAAAGAGAAAAGAGTAGATATGATTATTAAAATCTGACTCATAGCAACATTAACTATCAACCATCCAAATGCACAGAATGGTGCAAAATTTTAGGTCAACATCCAACTTCAGAAATGTTAATAAATATATAATGTCGATAAACAAATAATTGAAAAATCAAAATGGATATAAAAATAAATTTTGTATAAAATTAAAGCAACAAAATATCCATCCTATGAAGAAATCAACCAAATAATGTATAATTGAACAAAAATTCAAATAGAAAAGAGTTGACATGATTCTTAAAACCTAATTCACAGCAACATCAACGATCAACCTTCCAAATGCACATGTATCCTATCATTTCATGAAAAAAAGAAAAAAAAACTCCAGACTATGAACAAATCAGCCAAATAATGTATAATTTGTACAAAAGATCAAAGAGAAAAGACTTGACCTGATTTTTAAACCATAATTCATAGCAACATTAACAATCAAACTTCCAAATACAAAAGATGGTGCAAGATTTTGGGTTAACATCCAAGCCCAGAACCGTTAGTAAATAAAGAATGTCAAAAAAGAAAAAAGAAAAAAAAAAAATCAATTTACCAAAAAAGCATACCAAAATGGATATGAAAAATAACAAACCTTGAATCAATACCTTAAAGGAATGTTTTTTCAAACAGCCAAGTTGATTAGGCAGAGTTACTGATATGCTAATAAGTAGAGGCAAACAAAAAATGATGTGGCGAAATGATAGAGAAGAGCCGAATTCGACTGCCGATTGTAAGCCAATATTCAACTGATTCGATGGAATGATATTTAATGATTCAACTATCATAGGCTTCTAGCAAACCAAGACAGCCATTTCCAATCAATACACAGGTAAAAGCATTTTCTACCCTAAGAGAATACTCAAAACAAAAGAAACAGCCATCGATAATGTTTAGAAACCTAAATTTAAAACAAATAGCTAAAATTAAAAAACATTGTTATACCTACTTCGCTTTACGACCGAAGTTTCCTGTCGGCTCCACGAGGAGAGGCGATTAGTGATGCTTACAGGATTAGAGTTCAGTGGACTTTTAGGAAGAAGACGTAATAAATTAAGTCGTAGCCGATTTGATAGACTAATGGACGATTAGGTTTACGGTGGTCAATAGAGTAACACAGAGAGAGAGAGAGAGAGAGAGGGGGGAATAACGGCAGAAGAAATTGAAACGGTCGAGATTACCGCAACAAATAGGCCGTGCGATTAAGCAATTTGAGATGCTTTCATGGCAGAAAAGGGGAAAGCAAGAGGAAGGGGAACGACACAGTAGGGGGAGCAAAACGGTGGTTGAGAATGCGAATAGTAGAAATGTGAAAGATAATCCTATGTGGGAAAATGTGAGGCGATTTAGTTAACATTACACGTGTCACGCCTACAATGACTCCTAATAGAAATTAAAAGGGCTCGAGAGCCATCTAAAAACAACTCAGCTTTAATAGTATAGTATAGATTTGAACCGATGTGAATTAAAATATCGTGTTGATTTCATACTCCTATCTGAACGCAACAACAAACATTTCTAGAGTTCTACCGCCATTCTGAACACACTGGAACGTGTTCTGTAGTCTAATTCTATCATTTACAGAAGATATTAAATTAATGTCATTTATTAAATTCAATTTAATATAAATCGACTGAAAAATAACAAATAAAATATTATTATCATATAAATATACTTAAACTGAATTCATAAAATTCCCAGAATAAATTAACTTGAATATTAAACCCGATATTTCATTTTCAAGTTAAACCAAAACTAAATTGATTAAAAATCGATTTATTTTAATTAAATAAATCGTTATGGTTTATAAACAATTCCACATCGATTTTCTGAGAATTTTATTTGGCCATAACTCTCAATATAAAATACGAAATCCTAATTTTTCTCTTTTATTACAAAATTATAGTTAACAAGATTCGAACGTTTCTTGTTTCAACGAATTCCGACTTATAACGGATTTTGTACGCTCAATTGAAGTTTAAAACAAATATTACGAACTACCGCACTATTACAAGCTCATTTATATTTAATATATATTTATACGTCCCATTTTGTTTATAATTAATGTAAAAATTCCATTTATATTATGATTTCAATATTTAAAATTACTTTAAATATCAATACTGAAGCAATCAAAAGTACAGGACGTTGCATTCCTTCCCCCTTAAAAGAATTTCGTCCCCGAAATTACTGAGTAGGTAAAATAGCTATACCATATTAACTTCCCACAATCCAATCATGCAACCCGACACTTGCCTCCATATCCTTCCTACTCAACCAACTTTATAGCTCCAATTTCGCTCATTAACTCTTAACTTCAATTTCCAATTGAACATTAACTTTTTGTTAATGAATTTTTTTAAAACTATTGAAAAAATTTCTAACTCCCTAAATTTTCAAAAAAATTCACCGGCACTTCCTTTGTACGGGCTGATTGATACAACTACAAAATGCCTCTCTGGGCCTTCCCCAATCAAAAAGAAAATTAAAAAGCCAAGCGGCTTGCCAAATAGGCTCATAAAATCCCATATTGAATTAACATGTACCTTTTTGTCGGGTAACTCATAATGTTCTCACATATCTGCTTCCATCTCATAACATGCTCAATCATATACCCCTGTATTTCTGACTGATTATAAATGATTTAACTTTTTTACTTCCAATTTACCAATTCATCCACTAACTTTTTATCTTACTCAACTCATGATAATTTAAACCTTCATGTTCAAATGTACATACATTTGCTTATAAACAAGTTGGGTTTATTTATAACCCAAGTTCTATGTTTTTAAATTTTAATATACAAGTCCATTTACATTTAAGCTCAAATTTACATTCAATCAAACTCAATTTGGTTCATTCTTCCAAGTCTTCAGTTATTACTATTCGAAAACCAAAATCAACTTCAATTAAATATGGAATTTTCACAGAGATCAAATAAATATATAACTGATATAAATTTCCGTATCATACAGATAATATAAATGGAATAACGGCAAAGCCTTTTAAATTCCATATATAGTAACAGTCTTCCTTTACAGAAGCCTATCTCGATTATTATCAATCGAATTTCCATTCAATTCCAATTTAATATTTTAAACTGGAAAACTTGACTTTGGAAAAAATTCCTTTTTAAATCTTAATAAAAGATTTATAAATTCTAAATTATATTTTCACTGTTAATTGGATTAAAGAACAAATGTCGTTTAAGAACACAATTCACGGTAAACCCAAAATCATATTAATTTATTCCAATACTAAATATAATTTGAAACACTAATAATCTTAGTTAAAAGATTTATTCTTTCATACGGGGTTTAAGAACAGTGTCATTTAATACACCATCCACGACAACCCAAAATCCAATTCTTTTATTACAATATCTTTTAAAAATATTCTTTATTTAAAAGAATTTTTTTGTTTAAAATATTCTTTATGTAAAAGATATTCTGAATCGGAAGGCGACTCAATCATTTACCATATAACTTAGGTTATATGGATTTCATACATCGTATGTAAATGACAACAAATGATAAATAATCATCAAACCATCCATTCAACATCCAGGGTGAAGTTCACAACTATGTGGGCATTAAAATGAAATAATAACGCTCATCGCAGCCTGTCAATTTATCGATTGACATACAAATAAATATTGGGACTAGTGTATATCAATTATCATTCCAATATCCATATGGGGTTTTCAACCAACAACCGTTCATATAAATAAATAATTGGTTAATGAATAATACTGCTAACATATTGATGATAATGAACAAAACATGTTATTTTATTCCTAATGCCGAATAAAAATATATTTGACTCGTATAATTTCCTTATACATTTCTAATGTCTAATAAAATGTAATTTATTTATATGACATTATTGCTGATGACAAATGTAAAGATAATTTTTCATTTTTCTTTATTCGTATGCAAATTTCTATTTTTAATTTTAACAAATAAAGGAGGTAATTTTATTTGTTTATATTTCCAATGTATAACCTAAACATAAAAATGTTTTATTTTAAATTGCATACAAACTTTAATGTATACATTAACACATTAAAATGTCGCCTTACCAATTCTAAGGTGTATTGTGACAATACCAATGATGTTTTATTTAACATACAAATGCTAGTGTATGTTATTGCAAATAATGATGATTCTTATGTTTGCATATAAATTATATTTCAACAAAATGTATAAAAAATGATACATCCATTTTGTTGACAATTCTATTTTATCAAAATGAATATTTTTGTTGTAACACAAACCTATTTAACAAAATGCTATTTTTGTTAACTCTTTTATTTAACAAAAATGTGATTTTTATTTCATTACAAATCTAATCAACAAAAATGTAATTTTTGTTTTCAACCATCATACTTAAAAAAATGTAATTTTTGTTTTAACTATTATATTTTAACAGAAATAACTATTTTGGTTCAACTAATCTATTTGGCCAAAATGTTCATTTTGACAAAGATGTGTATTTTGATTCAACTAATCTATCTTGACAAAAGTGTATATTTTGACAAAAATATATGGTTTGATTCAACTGATCAATTTTGAAAAAAATGAATATTTTTACAAAATGTATATTTTGATTTAACTAATCTATTTCAACAAAACAATAAAGACAATGACTTTGTTTTGTTGACAAATTTATTTCAACAAAACAATAAAAAAGATAACTTTGTTTTGTCGGCAATTCTAATTCAACAAAACCATAAAAGTGGTGTGTTTATTTTGTTGACAATTCTAACTCAACAAAACCATTAAATGACAATAAAAATGTTACTTTTAAATCTCAACTCTATTTCATTGTAACTAATTGAAAATAAAAATGAAAATCTTTTATTTCGATTTTAATCTTTGTAACTAATCGACAATAAATATCTTATCTTCTATTTCAATTCTTTTTATTTCAAACAATATTACATAAAAATGTAATCTTTAAATCTGATTCTTTTTAATAAAAAAAATATTACATAAAAATGTAATCTTTTAAATTTTCAATCTTTTGATTGGAACAAATTATCAATAAAAATGTAATCTTTAATATTTGATCTTTTTATTGAAGCAATTTGACATCCAAAATATGTTCTTATCAATAAAAATGTAATCTTTAATATTTGATCCTTTTATTGAAACAATTTGACGTCCAAAATATGTTCTTTTTAGTTGAAACAAAATGATGCAAAAAATATGTTCTTTTAAGTTGAAACAAAATTTAAGTAAAAATCAAAATTTATGTAATCAAATCAAAATTATATTTTTATGTTATCAAATAAAAATGATATTTTCTTTTGCTGATACTTCTGCTTCAACAAAGGTGATACATTTGTTTTGGCACAAATCTATACTTCGTGTTTCAATAAAAATGATATTTTTGTTATTGAACAAAATCTAAACAAATTCCATGTTCATGTTTCCAAATGAAAATGACATTTTTATTATAAAAACAAAACCATACCCATGGATCTAAAGAGATGAATTTTATTACAAAACAATCTATATTCCTAGATCTAAAATAAAAATAAGATTTTTATTTCAAATCCACATTTACAATAAACTATAGATTCAAGAGAAAGAATCTTCATCGTAGGTTCAGATGTAACAAACATACGCATCACAGTCATCACAATCAATAAACAACAATTCCAATATCATACATCGCAGATTTGAATTATCAGCATACATACAATGATTTTAAAAGCGAGAAAAATTATTAAAATTTAATTGATAAAGCAGAATTCTCACCTTGTTTCTGAATTAGATCTAAAACTCAAAAGGGTTCAGAAAATATTCCGATCTGTTCTAGGCCGTAGTATTCGGTGTCACGGTCCCAATTTCACTGAATATAATCCACATACAAAAAAGTTACAATTTTTATAATTTAATTTAAAGTTTGCAATGGGATTAAAGTGTCACAATTCTTTATTTTTATTTTACTATATATTTCAAGTTTTGATTCAATATCTCGAACTCGGAAGCACCCGAAGACGATCGGCTAGTTGGACGTTGGAGAGCCCGGAGCGGCGCACCAGCGGGAGGAACGCCGACCAACTCGGCGGCGTGGATGAGGTGGGGCGGAGCTCGAAGCGGGGCGGGTTCGTGGGCCTGGAGTGGTCGATTCAGGCAATGGTTCAAGGTCAAACCGGTATGGATTGAGAGCTTATTCGATCCTCTTCAGAAAGTTCTAAAGGATGGGAGAGTTTTTGTGTATGGATTGAGAGGAGAATTTTCGAAGCTATATAGCCATGAGTTAGAAGACAATGGCGGCCGCGAGTTTTGTATTAGGATTAGAGTATTGCACTGTATATTTATATTAAATAATTATTTAATTAAAAGAAAAACCAGTTTGTCTATACGGACACCAAACCCAGCCCAACAAAAGTTGTTTCTACCTAATTGCTCCTGTTTCGGAACCAATGGGCTAGGTCCCTCAGCCCAAACGATTGCCTTTGGCCTGATTTTTTTAATTTAAAATTTAAATCCTTTATTTAATTTATTTGATTGTACATTTTAATTCACTGGAGTCAGATACTAACCCTAAAAATTCCAAAAAGATTATTTCTAGCTATGTTTTGACGATACGGTCCTAACAAGACTAATTTCATCGAATTCCGAGACCGTTTGAAAAATGGCCATTTTCTGGTCGATCCGATTTGATTGAAACTGACAAAACACATTTTCTTTTGCCACGCTCACATATTAATTCTAAAAATTATGAAAATTGAAACCTAGCAATAATTTGACATTCCGGATCCAATAAAAGTGGTTTCGTCGAAAACGGAGGTCGTTTGAAAAATGGCTATTTTTAATATTAAAATATATATATAATTTCTACAGCGACTATTCTGAATTTTAAACTGGGCATAACTTTTGATTTGCACTATGAAATTTCGATTTTTCGGATTCGTTGGAAAGATATTTTTAAATAGATTCTAATATTTTTGGTTTCACTAAAATCCAATTTATTTTGCATCCTGTACAGTCAGTCAAAGTTCAAATTCAAAATTTCAAACTACCGCACTATTTCTAACTCCTTTTATAATTAAATAAATATATTCGTTCTAACTTCGATTTAAATAAATTTTTAGTCGTTATTATTTAAAATAAATTATTTTAAATAATCAAAATCCATTAAAATTTCTAAAATAAAATTTTTTAATTGGTTTTGATTTTTCGGGTTGTTACAGTTTAGACTTAGGGAGTGTCTTGCTAATACTCGTAAGGTCTGAGCATTTCCTTGGTGAGGCTTTCTTGCCAGAGGTTTTTTCAATAGTATCTTCGTTATTGGTTGGATCTTGCACAAGAGTGCGTGAAGGATCGAGCAAGTGATATTGAGAAAGGATTTTTTCTATAATTAAGTATTTCCTACTCCTCTCTTTCTCGATGACGACTCTCAAAGTGTCAAATAAATTCTGATCGACAATAACATCTAGGTTAGAATGTTGAGTTTTTGTAAAATAAAGAAGGATTTAAGACCTAAGATTTAAATGGAATATAAATTAAAGAGACTTTAAGCAAGTGTATTACCTCCTTCCATCCACCTTCCATAAAAACTTTCAGGACACTGGACATAGAAGTACTGATCTACAAATCCCTTAACACTTTCTGACAAGTCATTTATAATCTTGGAATTCTAAATTCCTTCAACAAAGATAATTGATTGTCATTTCTTCCTCCTTTTGAGAACATACAAGTAACAAATGTCCTGGAAAGTAGGTGCACATTGATTTGTCCTCATAAAAAGCACATAAAGCCCAGTTAAAACGGTGTAGCCGATTGGGTGCAGCTGGAAAGGGGAAATAGTTAAGCGTCGAAGAATCATTTCCAAAAAAGGGTTAAAAGGAGGGACGACACCATTTACTTATGTATGATGATTCAATGTAACATATGACGAGCGCTCAGAAAGTTCCGTTGATTATCTTTCGAGGGGTACTTTGGTAAGAGGTCGAGGTTGAGGAAAATCCTGACTAACATTTGACTCAGGAGCATTAGCCATCGTAGTGTCTTAAGTTTGAGCAGAATTCTCGAATTGAGTAGATCTAGATGCTTCCTCAGGTTATTGGCGTGATCGCTATCGGATTTCCATTTCTACACAAATAATTGTGCTTGAAAACAAACTACAGGTGCGTGTTTCCTAAGATAAAAAATATTATGTTCTGCATTGTTGACACACTTTTTTGTCAAAGCTGTCACACTTCAAGTATTTGCTGAGCAACGCGCTTAAGCGTCAAAAAACACGAAGTAGCAGGGTCGAAGTCGCGTCGCAAACGCAAGGAGGCCTGAAGCCTATATCAAGTGGCCTCTGTCGAGCCCAAGGAACTCTTAGTCGAGCCGTGCTCCGAGCCAAAGGCGAGCCGTCAAGCGGGTCCAAGTGCAACGCCGGTGGGGGTCGGGGCCCCACAGTCCTAGCGGCGATCGACCTTACTTCGTGCCGGTGGGGGTCCGGGTCCCTATAGTCCCCATAGCCCCATAGTCCGGGGCACCACAGTCCCGGTGGGGGTCCGGCGCCCGATTCATCAGATTTTCTCCATACTGGAAGCTCATATTCCTTCACTTCGGACCAGCAACCGCGGATTCTCTTACTTCGTTCTCAGGAATTTCGACTCCATCCGCAGTGTAATTTATGCCTTATCCACTATTAATTTCTCACCCCACCTGTGGGGTCGAAATTTCGAACCCCACTTGAGGGGTCGAAATTTCGAACCCCACTTGCAGGGTCGAAATTTCAAGCCCCACCTACTGGGTGGAAATTTCAAACCCCACCATTGGGGGAAAAATTTCGAACCCCGCTAGAGTGGGTTCGAAATTTCGACCTCCCAAGTAGGGGTACGAAATTTTGAACCTGCACCAGGGGTTGCAAATTTTCTGCATATAGCTTGTTTTGGGGGTGCGAAAATTGCTCTTGTCGGTCCGGCTGCTTACCTACTCCCACCTAACCTTCCTCCTATAAATACCCCAAGCCTTAGCCTTTATTTGGATCCTTCTCCCTTGGAATTTTTGGACCTTGAGAGCTCCAAACACTCATTAATGGCTTCCAACACCTCCACCATGACCATGGGAGATGACATGGATAATTAAAACTTGGCATGCATGTTTTCTAACAACACTTGAATATTAACAAGTATTGTTATGCTACTTTTGAACTTCATGGACACGAACACCAACCTTGGATATGGTTGCCCAAGTCAACGCATTTCAACGAAGAAGAATGAGGGCAATTTAGTCAAAGTGTAGAAAAAGCCTAATTTTGCTGTTCCATTGTAACACTTTGAACTTAGCTATTGTCTGAACTCGTACAACCTTGTAATCAACCAAAGATACGATGAATAATGATTATAAAGTGGATGTAGGCATTAGTGCCGAACCATTATAAAAGCTGTGTCTCCCCACATTTACATACTTTACCGCTTATTTGGATAATTGTTCACACACACACACATTTGGGTGTTGACGTGCGACAATTTTGCCTGTCAACATGTATAGCTATATGTGTTACCAGAAAAGCGAGGTTTAGGATCTGTAATCATCATAAATTGAGTAGTCAACTGCAAGCATCACTGCGAACTTGTATTAATGTGATTATATTTGTGCAAGAGATGTTCGACCTGATTGTAAATGGTCAATAGAGCAATTCAGTTGTAACGACCTAAGGATTTTTCGACCTCGAAAATTGACATAAAATACCATGTCCGCTACTCAAGCATTGAAAATACTTGATCATTAATAGAAAGAAGTTAGAGGGTGATAAATAGAAAGAAAGAAAATTAGAATATAAGAAGAAGAACACAACAGAACAAAATCAGAGTATACACGAATCTCACAGCAGGAAAAATAAAATATATTATATAACAATGTTTGAATGTAACAACCCGCCACTTTGACAGCACCGAATCGACAAAACATATCAACTCGAGACGTCCAAAATAACAGATTGTTATTATCTTTTAAGGTAAATAGAATAAATCACAGATCACAAACACAAATACAGAGTAATATAACATCTCACAGCAGAAATAAAAAATACAATAGTAGTTCATGAAGCTACTAAATAAAAGTCTACATCAAAGTTTACATAAATCAATACATCGGAAGACTTAAACAATTAATTTCAAATACATAAATAATGATAATAATTTGAAATAGAAACGACAGAAATAGTTAGATGACTGGACCAACAGAATGAGCAAAAATCCAATAATCTTCAAACCGCAAGCGTGGATCTCGAAAGCTGTGACGATCGATCAGACCCGAGCAATAATGCAAAACAAAACAACTTGGATCAGGACTAGCATTCTCATGGAAGTAAATCAACTCAAATGAAATGTTCAACGAAATGCAATCAGTAACATAAAGGATGTTTGGGATCACCATCCTCTAAGGATCCGTCAAACTAATACTATATAGTATAATACGCTATATACAATAGTGTCTATCAGTAAAGTAAAAAATATCAAAATAGCGTAAGCGGGATTACCATGATTACCCGTACACCGTTTATATATTCCCGTAGTATATACAGTACCGTGGTTCCCCCGTGAACTGGAGGTTGATCAGAAGGCACTCCATATAAAACAGTACAAAACAAAGTCGTAGGGGCTCGTATAAGGCATGTGACAAGGCACGCGAGGAATGCCAGGGTGGATTCACTGTTTGTAGAGCCGGACTGGTGGTAACGCATAACATCTACTACCGCCCACCTCGAGACACACTCCCATATCAAAACGGAGGGTGGCCACCAAAACACATCGCAAAAGTAATTGTATGGTATCGAAGAAGTGCGCTCGACAGGAGGTATGACCTCACTTGGTCCGTGCGTAGCTCCTGTTTTAGCCACATCAAGCTGACTCAAGGTAGTCAGGGTCTCGTAGTAAAAAAAATGGAGTCGTTCGCCAAATCAACCCCTTCATTCTGGAACTCCACCGCGTACACAGTTGTTAAAGTGGTTTTCTGTATTGGCAGAGAGTATGACAATAGGCGATCTCGGTATCTTTAACAACCAATCGTTTACATTTTCCACACCATGGCCATTATTTTATAAATTACTTTATAAAAGAATTTATACGAAATCTCATACTCAAGTTTGAGAATCAAAATTTAAATATCTAATTTCAATTATATTTAAATTTTAAAACAACTCAAATTGCTTAAATCAAATTGATTTAGAACCATATCGTAAAGATCTCAAATATATTATAAACCAACACTATTTAACCTTGAGGATATTTTAGTTCGAATTATATTCGAAAATCCAAGTTTCAAACTATACAACAATTTGCTTTACGTCGATTTAAAAATTAAACATTTGGTTCAAGTTCAAACTATACTTACTTTTCAATTTAATCTAAGTATATTCATATCATACAGTTCTAAATCATTATTTATAAATTTAGTAATTCATATAATCTTATTTTCCTTTATATGGATTCAATTAAGTCAATTCGAAAATCTGATCACATAGGTTCAAATCTAGCTTATATAATTTAAATCAAAATCTTATGTTTCAATTTAAACCAAATCATATAATATCTTAACTCAAATCGAACTATTCAAATTCATTACTAAAAATTTGAGCTGAAAGCTTATATTAAATTCAAACAATTTATAAGATTTAAAACTATGTTTATAAATCAGTTCAACAAATTTCCCAATTCAAAATCAAAAGATTTACAAAATCAATTCTATATCTAATTTATATATTCAAATTCAAATTTTAGTCGCTAAATGAATCGAATATGATTCAAATTGGACATCATTTTTAAAAAATTCAAGTTTATTTCCCATATAAGTTCATATTTTAAATCCAATTCAAATTCACATTCAGTTGATTAAAAATCAGATTTATTCCTTAATTAGGAAATTCAATTTCAAAACAATTTTACAATTCAAGTTCATCTCTTAAAAGTTCAAACCAATTCAGTTTCAAATTCATTTCATTTTTACCTAATTCAAATTCATCTTTGCTAAAAGTTCGTATCAATTCGAATCTATAACTTAATATGAGTTCATTCATTATTCAATTATTGTTACATAAATTTACATCTTTAAACTTCGAATTTAAAATAGCGAAATCTAACTTATCCATCTAGAGTTTATTATTAAAGTTTATAAAATATATATAAGAAAATAAATTTTGAAAATAGGTATATATATAAGTTTATAAAATTCTAAAATTAATTAGAATATAAATTATAAACATATATATTATTAAAATAATGTAGAAAATAAGCTTGATATAATTATTTATATTAATATAAAAAAATACTTATATAATTAAATCATATAGTTTTTTAACAAATAAATTATAAGTAAAAACTTATATAAGCAATAAATCTATATTTACATATAAAAATCCTTTTAAAACATATAATTAAAAATTATAAAATTTTAAGTTTAAAACATTCAAAATATAAATATATAAAATTAAAATAAAATAAATCTTAAGTTATTATTTTAAAATCGAATTCCCAAATCCAAATACTTTAAAAGTACGACCAACGATGTCCGTATATAGTTTTCTACCCTATGGTCAAGTGATACGGATATTTATCATTTCAACCCGCAATTTATAAAATTTCTACGGGTCTATAATTTCAACCCGCGATCCCAAATTTAGTAAAAATCGTTCAGGTCTATCATTTCAACCCATAAAGATTTTTCCCTATTCTAATGTCCGTTCGGGCATGTACCATTTCAACCCTTAGTGATTTTTCCTAAACTAGGGGTATGAATGATCACAAACAACAATCACATAACAACAATCCCAACAATATATCATTAGTGCAACTGCGTATCATATGAATATATCGTGTCACATATGAAATGTGCATATATATCAAATCAAACAATTTCTATCAACAATCCTACATATTTCATGTAATAGTTCATTATTGATCTAACATCCATGAAAAATGTGAGTTGGGTGTGAGATAAACTCACCTTTCGTGGCATAGAATTGGAGATAGATGACGAATTGACACAAAATTAAGCGATGATTTCCAAGCACGGTTCAGAATAGATTATACTCGATGATCGTTCAATATTTATTTATTTTTCGAAAGAAGGAATGGATCGGTACTGTATTGGGTTTTGGGACGATACAGCTATTTGGTTTTTGGAAATAGGTTTCGACTCAACAAGAAATCGACTCAAACCAAATAATTATATATATATATATAATATTTGTATATATACACACACAATGAAATTATTATATGTATAATTTATATCTCAACGCACATCAAAAACTGTATATATATAATATAAATTGTACATATATACAAAATAACGAGAAAACATACACAAGACATTATAAATAAATAAATATATATATAAACTTAGATTTTCAAAATATATTTTAACGCAACAAGCCCCATCATAAGGATTCATATGCACCCCGAACACAGGAAATAATACATACACATGCACCAGACACAACACACACTCACACAGAAAACACACTATTTTTTTAACAGTACATACACACTCAACACCCATTCATATTACACACACGACATATAACATACACACGCACACTAGTACCCAACACCCAGACAAGTTAACACAAAACTCGCTCTCATATATTACAAACACTTCATCATGCAAAAGAAAAGGGAGGGGAAACGGAGCAGGAGGGCTTCATGAAAGGGTATTCTCGGCTTTAGGAAAAATCAGTCTGGGAGGAAAGATCATGGGTTCGGAGTGGTGGACTCGGATTCAGGTTTCGGAGAGGGCATTGCGGTTCGGAGTGTGGGAAGGGATAACTGGCCTGAGGTTCGGGTGGAGCTGCAGCATGCGAGGCAAATACTGGGGAGTATGAGACTCAGACTAGGGTGTGAGAGCGGCTTCAGCTGACGTGGAGGTGAGAGGGTCGTCCTTGGAAGTTGGGGCGACGGTTTCAGGTGGGGTCAGGCGGAGGAGGTCGCGATAGGATGGAGCGGAGGTTAGCTGGTGTTGGGGTCAGCGCCTCAGTGATGATGTTGGGGTCGGGCTGTTGGAGTGCGAGTTGATGGGATCATGGAATGAGAGAACGAGATAGGAAGGAAATTAAGAGCTGTTGTGTATTTCTTTTATGTTTGTAAAGAGGAAAAATGAAACAACTATTCCCTTTCAATGTATAATATATACTAAAAAGCATCCGTGTACTTTCTTTATATATATATTTATGAAATGGTATTTGGCTTTAGGAACAGATGGTTTCTGGAATCAGCGAAAGGATGCACTGGGAAAATGAAAGGCCAGGGAGGTAGCCATTCAAAATTTTGAACGACATTTAGAATCGAACGGTTTTACATATGTACCATGAACAGTTTGAAAATATATAAGGAACCAGTTTTTTTTCTTCTGAAATGTATAACGAACAGTTAAATTTGAAAAGAATGAACGGTTTGAAATAAAATAAAATAAAAAGAAATCAAACGATTCAAAAATAAAACAAACGATCAGTTTTAAATAGGGCCAGATAGAACCGATTCTAACAATTAAAAGTTGAACAATATCTGCAATGACGAATATCCATATAAATAATATATCAACAAGACAAATATTTTGAAATAGAATTAAAGATCAATTTTTTTGTTAATACTGAATGCAAATTATATAACCATCCGGGTTTAAATATTTATACTAAAATCTTAAAAAATAAATTTTCAAATCAAAATAAATAAACTCGATAAAATATATTAAATGGATATGATTTGAAATAGCAAATATTAATTTGCACTATTGAAATGTATTCATATCCAAGATTTACATCATTTATAAAAATAATTTTAATTATAGATCAAAAATCAAAATAGTTATTAAAATAAAATATAAACAAATTGGGTTTAAACGAATAAAATAACATAAAAGTCAAAATTTTAATTAATTAATCAAATAAAAATACATTAAAAATACTTGTCGTTACAATCTTCCCCACTCAAACCTTTTCGTCCCCGAAAAGGAAAAAGGTAGGGAAATAGTAATTTAATAATTAATATACTTAAATCAATAGTTCATATTATAATTTGAAATATATATAAATAAAAAGTAAAACTATTTTCAAACATATTTCAAAATATTTTTAAGTATTCATTTGACATCTCGATTGGCAATATATAGTTATCCTACTTCCGAGACCTGAAAATAGATATCGATGATGTCGCGACCATCATTAGAATCATTTTCAAGCGACTAGAGTGTGACTCTATATCTATCTAATACACATAGGATTTAATATATACGTTGATCCGACGTATACCCAAATCACTAAGTATTCGATAGGATAACTTTAATGTCATGTAAGTAGTCAAAACATCTTTATATATTTAAACAGAATTTATAACTAATTCAAAATCATTTATTATAAATAATATGTTTCAAATTATTAAGATTTCAAGTAGGGGAATAATTATATTTCTCCCCATCATTCATTTATTAAAATTCAACTTCAATCTAATAAATATACAAACAGTGTTATTATTAAATCAAATATATAACAATATTGTTCTATATTATACCAAATTATTTCAAATCAATATTCAAACTTATAAAACTTGTCAATTTCCATAAGTTTAAAATATAAAAACATCACAAACAAAATCTTTATAAACCAATTTAAATTCTATAAATTCCTATATAAACACATTTACAAACAATACAATTATGGATTTCAGCCAAGATAAAATCATTTTCTTACAAAAACTATATCTTTAAATCTTATTCAAAGTATATGATTTACATAATATAAATCTTAAAGTAGAAACACTAATCTTTCAAAGTATTATATTGATAAAAAAACATAATGTTATTTACAAATATACATCTTAAACAAAATATATCAAAATTTCAATATTGTATTCTGAGAAACTTATATTGTAATACCTTTCAAAATACCAAACTCAAATCAATATTTAATAAGTACACACTTGCTTAAAGAATTATACTCCCATTCTACTTCTTACCTCGTTATGGATGAAGATAAGTTATAGAACTCGAGTTGAAAGCTGAGCAAACGAAAGAACCTAATCAAAAGGATCTATGAAAGAAGATGGATTCGAATGGAAAGAAAATTTCAGAAGGAGATTTAAATATTAAACAAAACTTTATATTCAAAAATATTTATTTTAAAACATTTTTAAACCATTTTAAAAATCACATATATTTTCAAAATACGCTCTCTCTCAAAAAGGATTCCACGACTAATTCTACTCATTCTAGGGTATCACTACCCAATCTCTAATGAGTTTTTACCCATAGGCTAAAGCTTTGATAAAACCAAAGCTCTGATACCACATGTAACGACCCGCCGCTTTGACAGCACCGAATCGACAAAACATGTCAACTCGAGACGTCCAAAATAACAGATTGTTATTAGCGTCTAAGGTAAATAAAATAAATCATAGATCACAAACACAAATACAGAGTAATATAACATCTCGCAGCAGAAATAAAAAATACAATAGTAGTTCATGAAGCTACTAAATAAAAATCTACATCAGAGTTTACATAAATCAATACAGCGGAAGACTTAAACAATCAACTTCAAATACCTAAATAGATGATAATAATTTGAAACAGAAACGACAGAAATAGCTGGATGACTGGACCAACAGAATGAGCAAAAATCCAATAATCTTCAAACTCCAAGCGTGGATCTCGAAAGCTGTGATGATCGATCTGACCCGAGCAATAATGAAAAACAAAACAACTCGGATCAGGACCAACATTCTCATGGAAGTAAATCAAAACAAATGAAATGTGACAACCCGCCTTTTTTGAATAATCCAAGTTGACAATATAACCACACATGTCCAACTCGAACGATTCAAAACTGACAGATAATCAATTTAGGGTGTATAATAGAATCAGATAATAGAATCACATATACAGAATAACACAGAATCTCGCAACGGAAATGAAATAATATACATAAGCAGTTCATGAAGCTACTTAAACAGTTACAATTTAATTATACAATATAGCGACTCATAAAGTTCGCAAATACAAGCCAAACGGAAATAGGAACTAATACTGGATAGGATGGAGTCTTCGACTAGGTCTTTGGCTCCAGATAAAGTACTCCTCGAGAACACTGCAATACTCAGTCTGACCCGAGCGAAATGAGAAAAATACAAAACACTCGAGTCAGGTCTAAACATTCTAATGTGATTAGATCTAAACTCAGATGCAAATAACTCAAGAGATGTTACGCTATTTTCCATCTCTTAAGGATCTGTTAAACTATCTATATATAGTATGATACGCTATTATATGTAATGTCTATCAGTAATATAAAATATTTAAAATAGCGTTAAGGCTTTACATTGATCCCCCTTAACACGTTTTTAAACAATGTGGTCTATGCAGGTCCTGTAACACAACCAGTAGAACGTCGGTCGCCAGTGAGTCCCCTATAGGCACATGTTAAATAGAAACTCGTAATGGTCGTGCATAAGGATAAAACGTATGACAAGGCACGTGAGGCAATGATCAAGGTAGGATACTACCAGTTTGCCTGATCTGGATTGGTGGTAACCCCTAACGGCCCACCGCAATACAACACTTCCAAAATCAAGGGTGATCACCAAATAACAAAAAAATAGAATACACGAAGAAGTGTGTCTGCTAGAGGTAGCTAGCCTCAATGGCCCGGCACGGCTCCTGTTTTAGTCATTTCAAATTTGACACAAGTGTCGGTCATCCATCATCGTTAACTTTCTTCAATAAACGTACACAAAAAAACAATCACTTCATTCTGGATCATCACTTCACGAGCATAGTTATCAAAGTGGTTCCAGTATCGACAGAGAATGTGTCCATAACTGGCTCCGGTCTCTTTGACAACTAACGTCATTCAACTTTATTTTTCATTGATTAATTTCGAATAGATCAAACCATAATTGTATTTCAACTTCCTTATTCAAACTTGAACTATCAAATATTCCACTTTGAAATATTAACAATATTTTGTCGTTTACTTAGCTTTGTGTCTAATTCCAAAGTCCCAAATCAATAAAATATTGTATTTTTCTTTTATAAAATTTACAATTTCCAAATGTTTAATATTTCACTTAAGTTCACTTTCAAATTTCATAATTTTACTTCATTTAACTAAATTGTTTTTGTCAACTAAATTTGTATTCAAAATTTACAATTTTGAAATTTATTTCCTTAAATATTTAGGCTAACGTTTTTTTTTTCAATAAGAGGTTCAACAATGGTTATTTCAATAAGTTTAAATAAAATTTAAATTACTTAATATTTCATTCATCAATTTAAATCAAATTTTCATGTATATAATTTAAACCAAAGTTTAATCTTCGAAATTTGAAACAATTCTATTTTTTTTCAAAATGGGAATTTGATATTTGAAATACGTATAGTGAAATGTAGCAGTTGGGAAAATTTCGTCGGAAAATTTGAATATCGTCGGTCGCGAAATTTTCAGTGCAAAGCTGCGCATAACAGTTCAATTTTTAGTGATTTTAAAATCTCTTCAAAACAAGTTCAGACAAACATGAAAAATATTCTATTCGTTGACAGTAATCCAACGGTGGAATTCGTTTCGCGAAAATAGGACGTTTTGACCTCCGTTTCATGTCCGCATTTTTACGTCAAAGGGGTCCGTAACGCGTTTTTGAACGGAGCATGCAGACACTGCCAATTATATACCGTTGTGTCCGTCTCGTCGCGCTTATTACCGAAATATATTCATTTGTTAGTTTTGGTGTTCGATTTGTGCTAAAACTGTGAAAAACTTACACAGTTCATTTTTGAAATAGAGCCATTTGAGTTCGATGTGTCCCTTTTACGATTTTACATATTTTTCTAAATATTTTGGGTCTGCAAAAGACATATTTTTATTTTATTAACCTACTTAAATTTTCTTTTTTCAAAGCTTATTTATGGTTGAACCATGCATGCTTTTGATTTATATACATGCACATTGTTCATTAATACATCACACATTCATGTATACATATTCAAACACATGAAGACACATGTTGTCACGCATACATGCACATACACTCCACACATTCAAACACACCTGCACACATTTAAACACACACCAAAAGCAAATATACACCTATACACTCACGTAAGCATAACATGCATGCACTACATGTTAATAAATATTGAGGTACCATTCACATTTAACAACATTTTCATTTTCATGCACACCTGCACATGTTAAAAACACAGGCTAGATGCACATTTAAAAACACATGCACCCATGAACGCACAGGAACATGTAAAACACACATGGAACACATATAAATAAATATGCACGCACACACAAGTGAAAGTTCTTTTTGTCCCAAAATAAATGAATGAATCCTCATGCACTTTCACGCATGCAGGTCCTCCTCCCCCCCCCCCTTTTCTTCCATGCGTTTTTTTTTTCTTGCTTGCATGAGTTTTAACAAAGGTGGAAAAAATAATGCAAAAATGAGAAGGCTTCCTTTTTGACAGAGAACCAAAAGAAAGACAAGGAGATGGATTTTGCTTTAAATATGAAAGATGTACAATGTGACTTACATTGCCAGGAACAAAATAAATGTTTGCAAAAAAATATGAATCCCTCTCCTTTCCTTGCGTTCAGTATCAAAATGAAGAGAACCCCAAAAGAAAATGAAAACAGGAACATTGCTTTTATTCTTTAAAAATGAGTTTTATGCCATGAATCGGGAAAGATTTTCTTTTAGGTTCATGCACAGGCTTCTCCTATTTGCTTCATGCCCCCCCCATACATATATAAACACATGCAACAATGATGCATGCGCTCTCGCCATGCATATATACAAAATAAGCACGCACACACTGGATCATACACATCACAAAAAAATGAACACACGCCACACGCAACTCACATAAAACACACACACATATATATGAATACACACACATATATTTAAATATACACACATGCATGTATTTCCATTTGCACCAAATAAAGTTGGCTTGCTCTGTTGTACCTCTTTGTATATTGAGAGCAAAACAAAATAATGTCATCATTTTTTTTAGGTTCAACAATGTTTATAAATATACAGCAATCACATTAGAGAAGTTTAGGCGTGAGTAACAACTCACTTTCGGGTTCCGAGAGCTAGCGACGAGAGAACGGAGCTGTCGGATCTTGGTTAGCGGTTGCCGGGGCTTGTGCGGGAGCAAGAAAGGATGGACGGAGAGAGCAAGAAGAAGATGGAGCTGCTATTACTTCATGCGTTCCTTTTTCATGTTGTTCTTTTTTTTTCTTTTTTTTTATACCGAAGAAATTATTTTGCTGAAGCAAGAAATAATTAAAGGAGAAGAGACAATGAGAAAGAAGAGAGCATATGAGTTTGGGAGCGCAGGTAAATATAAAATGGTGGTAGGTGAATTGTGGATGCACAGACCAAATGATGTCCTCCTATCAGCCATTTAATGCAACGAAGACTCCTCATAAATGCAAAGAAGAAAAAAAAGATTGTGGCCCGCATCACTCATCATTTAATGCAAGAAGAAAATTTTGGTCTTCGCTCACTTCTCATTTAATGCGAGCACTCTCTTAGACTGTTATTGGATTTTGTGGAGATATTTTTTTTCTTGTTTGTCTGTAAACATTCGTAGTAGGTCACGCACATTAATTTCAGTCCGATTGTTTATGTTGCACTTCTTTACAGGGTCACATGTACGAAAATAACTGTCTACCCATTTGTCTTTACGGACACCGAAATACTAGTATAAATATACCATTGGAATCAGGACGTCGAGACGAACACAATGACACACAATTATCAGTGCTTTGAACATTTTATAAAAATTCTATTTTTATTTTTAATTGCACCGAGTTTAATGAACGGTCATTTAAATTTATTTAGTTTAAATTTATCAGAATTTAACAGAAAGAACTTATAACGTTTTGATTACAATTTTTTTTTTCAAATTCTTTGCATACAAATATTAAATTTTATGTTATATTCAATAAACTTTGAATATATTCATTCTAATAACTAAATTTTATAGTTTTATTTTATTTACTTGTTTGTTTCTTGGAATTTATCGTCGAATAATATATTTTTTCCGATTTGAAAACTCAGGTCGTTACATTCTCCCCTACTCAAATCTTTTCGTCCTCGAAAAGAACGGAACAAGGGAAAATAAAGAAATAAACAAAAATGTACGAATGATTTAAGATGAATTTGGGTACCTTATGCAAACAATTCCGGATTTGAGGCATGCATACTCTCATCAGTTTCCCAAGTGCAATCTCGGTAATCTCTACTCCACTGAACTTTGACGAGATTTACTATCTTCCTTCTAAGATGCTTCGTATCTTTATCGACTATACGAAGTGGTCTTCTTTCGATAGTAAGATTTGGCTCAACATCCATATCTTCAAATAAAGCAGGCTGGACTATAGCTAACGGGTCATGTACATATCTACGAATATGTGAAATATGGAATACATTATGTACATCCGATAGTTTCTCCGGTAAATCAACTCTATAAGCTAAACCGCCAATCTTTTCTAAGATAGGAATAGGACCAACAAATCTCGGAGCAAGCTTCCCTTTCTTTCCAAAACGAATCACGTTTTTCAAAGGTGAAATTTTCAGAAATACAAGATCACCAACAACAAATTCCAAATGTCTCCTCTTTCCATCAGCATACTTCTTTTGCCTATCCTGGGCAATCTTCATCCTCCGTCTGATTTCTCCAACTTTTTCAGAAGCTTCCAAAATCATTTCGGGGCCTAGAACAAGTCGATTCCCAAATTCAATCCAACAAGATGGAGATTTACATGGTCGTCCATATAGAGCGTCGAACGGTGCCATTTTAATACTCGCCTGAATTTCAAAGATTAATTCAAGATTTACATTTATGTAAACATGAATTTTAATTTGAATTTAATTACCTGATAGCTATTATTATAGGTGAATTCAACGAGATGAAGATGATCTTCCCAAGATCCCCCAAAATCTAAAGCACAAGCACGAAGCAAATCCTCCAGAATCTGATTTACTCTTTCCGTCTGACCATCTATTTGAGGATGATAGGCGGTGCTCAGGTTCAATTGAGTTCCCAAAGTTATCTGGAAAGCTTTCCAGAATTTGCTAGTAAAAATGGGATCTCTATCACAAACTATGCTAGATGGAACAACATGAAGTCGAACTATATCCTTCATATAGAGCTCGGCTAAACTTGAAGCTGTTCGAGTTGTCTTTACAGGGATAAAGTGGGCTGATTTGGTTAGTCTATCAACAATAACCCAAATGCTTTCATTTCCCCTCCTGGTCCTTGGTAATCCATCTATGAAATCCATAGAAATTTGATCCCATTTCCAGTTAGGAATCTCTAAAGGCTGTAACAAACCTGCTGTCTTCTGATGGTCGGCTTTTACTTGTTGGCAAGTGGCGCATCTACTGATATGAATAGAAATGTCTCTCTTCATTCCACTCCACCAATAAAGCTTCTTCATATTCTGATACATCTTGGTGACCCCAGGATGAATAGAAAGTTTGGACTGATGATTCTCCCTAAGCACCTCCTGTCTTAGACCATCCACATTCGGAATGCATATACGATTGTTGATCCTCAAAATTCCATTGGTACCAATTTCAGCGCCCCATCCCTTTTGCACATTAACAACTTCTTTATTGAGAACGCTTTCCTTTATTCGCCTAAGCATTTCATCTTCTTCTTGCTTAGCAATAATGCGATCCATAAGAGCTGGAGAAGCAGTAATTTGGAATAACATTGCTTTGTTTCTACTCAAAGCGTCGGCTACCACATTAGCCTTTCCGGGAGTATAGTTGATGTCGAGGTCATAGGATGCTAAGAACTCGAGCCATCTGACTTGCCTCTGATTCAGATCCTTCTGAGAAAAGATATACTTCAATAATTTGTGGTCAGTGAAGAGTTCAAATTTAATTCCCAAAAGATGGTGTCTCCACAACTTAAGAGTAAAAATTACAGCAAGTAGTTCTAAGTCATGCGCTGCATAATTAACCTCATGAACTCTGAGTTATCTACCAGCATAAGCAATAACTTTACCATGCTCCATAAGAACAGCTCCCAAACCTTCTCCGTAAGCATCGGTATAAACATTCAAACCTTCACTTCCATCCAGAACAGTAAGAACAGGAGCAGAAGTTAACTTGCGTTTAAGTTCATTAAATGCTTTTATACACTTATCGCTCCAATCGAACTTAACATTCTTTCCAGTCAAAGTTGTGAGTGGTGAAGAAATTCGAGCAAAATTTTCGATGAATCTCCCATAATAACCAGCTAAGCCGAGGAAACTACGAATATCGGTTGGAGTTTCAGGAGTCTTCCAATCCTAAAAGTTAAAGAATTACGAATACCTATATAAGAGAGATAAGATAAATCGAATAAGAATGAATGGATGTTTTAAATAAAGGGCTTACTTTGATTACGGCGATCTTAGCTGGATCGACCGAAATTCCATTCTCTGAAACAATATGTCCAAGAAACCTAACTTCATCTCTCCAGAAATGACACTTAGAAAACTTGGCCATCAGTTGATGATCTCTCAAAGTTTTAAGAACAAACTTGAGATGCTCCTCATGTTCTTCTTTAGTCTTAGAAAAGACTAGAATATCATCAATAAAGACAAGGACAAACCTATTCAGAACATCCCGGAATACTCTGTTCATGAGGTCAACAAAGTAAGCTGGGGCATTAGTTAAACCAAATGGCATAACTAACCATTCATAGAAACCGTCTTCTGTTCGAAAAGCTGTTTTGGGAATACTATCTTCAGAAATTCGAAGTTGGTGAAAAACCTGTGGCAAGGTCGAGTTGAGAAAATATCTTGGCTCCGTGCAGTTGATCAAATAGGTCATTAATGCGAGGCATTGGATATCGGTTCTTGTGAGTAAGCTTATTCAGTTCTCGATAGTCTACACACATTCTCAGAGAACCGTCTGACTTAGTAACAAATACAACTGCAGCTCCCCATTCTGAATGACTTCAACGAATTAGATCTTTAGAGAATAGATCTTCTATTTGCACCTTTAATTCAATCTTCTCCTTAGGTGCCATTCTTCTTGGGGCAAGTACAACGGGTCTAGCTCCTTGAATGAGATCAATACGGAATTCGATTTCACGATGAGGCGGTAAGGAAGTTACTTCTCCAAAAACATCAGGAAAATATTGAACAACAGGAGTAGTGCTAAAATCGCTAAGATGAGAATCGAGAGAGAAAATGAAACTTCCTGCAATATCTTGAGGCAATTTACATTCGATCTTCAAGGGTTTACCTTTGTCACAACGTAAAGAGACAGTTCGCGCTTTGCAAGAAATAATGGCGTCGAACTTCCTTAACCAATCTCCTCCCAACAATATATCAAAGGCCTTGAAGCCAAGAACATAAATATCCCAAGTAAAACGGTGTATTCCTTTAAGGAGTTTAACCTCTTTGCAAATCATCTCAAGATTTGCAGGTCCACCAATAGGGTTTGATACACATAGGAATTTAGATGCGTGTTCGGGTTTTAGGACTTGATTAAGTTTATCACATAAATCAACAGATATAAAGCTATGGGAAGCACCAGTATCAATTAAGACGCGAACAGGTAAATTATGTAATGAAAAGGTGCCTTGGAGTGTACCTTTGTTATCCTCCGTCTTAGGGGTGGTAAAAGCAAAGACTCCCGATGGTGTACCCTTCTGCTGGGTTGGGCAATCCTTCTTCTGGTGGCCAGGCTATAAGCAAAAAAAGCAAAGGCCTCACCTAGTCATCTGAACCGGAGGAACAGTTGCTCCTGCTGAAACTGGGCAGATGTTGGCATAGTGTCCCTGCTGTCTGCACTTGAAGCATGTGATCTTGGACAAGTCAACAGGTTGTCTTTGTGGATGCCCCACTCCACCTCTATTCTGCCAATTCTTTTTCTGTTGCTGAAAGTTCGGTTTCCTCTTCTTTGCATTGCTAGACTCCCCCTGAGTAGTCTGAGAATGAACAACCGCTTCCTTAGGATCAAGGTTCTCATAACGAAGAGCTATGTCCATAAGAGCTGTGAAGGTTCCATGAATGTGAGCAGTGAGGAGATTGTAATACTCTGGACGGGCTCCTGCTATGAATTTCTCGTTTTTCTTCAAAGGAGTGTCAATCAGACCAGGGCTGAACTTGGACAGTTCATTGAACTTCCTTTCATAATCAGAGAATGTCATGGTTCCCTGCTTAAGGTCCATGAAACTACGGTACAACTGAGACTTTCTAGCTTCTGGCATCCACTTAGTCGCGAATGCCTCCCTAAAGATTTGTAGGAACGATTAGATAGATTCTAAAGATAAACATTTCGAATATGAGTTCCAATAGATTTTACCTAAACAACTCCCAAGTGATGTTCTCATCAAGAGTATGAGTTGTGACAGTTTCCCACCAATCACGAGCTGATTCGTCCAACTGCAAAATAGCTAATTGGCGCTTTTGGGCTTCAGTAATCTCCAAGCCAGTAAAGATTCTTTCAATACTCTTAAGCCATTGCTGGGCTTCAATAATTCCTTCTGATCCAATAAATTTGGTGCCGCCTAGTTGAGAAAATTCCTTGCACAAAATAGTGAATCTAACTGGAGGAACTGGAACAACTGGTGCTTCAGGTATGGGACCAAATCCTCTTCCCCTACCTCTAGCATTTCTACCTCTTCCTCGATTCATCCTGAAAAGTCCAGGATAAGATAAGGACAAAATTTGAGAAATTTAAACTGAAGAGAATCCTAATTAAAGAAAATAGGCTAAAGTTTAAAAAAAAGATTCTGAAAATAGGTTTGATTTTTTTTATTTTAAAAACATTTTATAATTTCAAAATACGCTCTCTTGGAAATGATTCTACTCATTCTAGGGTATTTCTAACCCTATCTATAATGAGTTTTACCCCCAGGATAAGGTGTTTCTAAACCTTGGCTCCGATATCAACTGTGACAACCCGCCTTTTCTGAATAATCCAAGTTGACAATATAACCACACATGTCCAACTCGAACGATTCAAAACTGACAGATAATCAATTTAGGGTGTATAATAGAATCAGATCATAGAATCACATATACAGAATAACACAGAATCTCGCAACGGAAATGAAATAATATACGTAAGCAGTTCATGAAGCTACTTAAACAGTTACAATTTTATTATACAATATAGCGACTCATAAAGTTCGCAAATACAAGCCAAACGGAAATAGGAACTAATACTGGATAGGATGGAGTCTTCGACTAGGTCTTTGGCTCCAGATAAAGTGCTCCTCGAGAACACTGCAATACTCAGTCTGACCCGAGCGAAATGAGAAAAATACAAAACACTCGAGTCAGGTCTAAACATTCTAATGTGATTAGATCTAAACTCAGATGCAAATAACTCAAGAGATGTTACGGTATTTTCCATCTCTTAAGGATCCGTTAAACTATCTATATATAGTATGATACGCTATTATATGTAATGTCTATCAGTAATATAAAATATTTAAAATAGCGTTAACGCTTTACATTGATCCCCCTTAACACGTTTTTAAACAATGTGGTCTATGCAGGTCCTGTAACACAACCAGTAGAACGTCGGTAGCCAGTGAGTCCCCTATAGGCACATGTTAAATAGAAACTCGTAATGGTCGCGCATAAGGATAAAACGTATGACAAGGCACGTGAGGCAATGCCCAAGGTAGGATACTATGTAACAACCCATATTTAGAATAACAAGTTATAACATAAAGCAAGGCAGAATTAAATTATAAAATATGAATCAAGGGAAACGGGCTGTGCCATTGCGTTCGCCTCGGAAAAATACGCGAAATAGAGTCCAAGTTTTCGAAAATCGGAGTCTGTATGACCCAGTTATGGCCCAATGAAGATTTCAGAAAATTCCAAGTTAAAAATCAGGTTCAAAAATCAAATCTGGAGCCAGAAAGCATGGGCGGGAAAACCTCCCGCCAAAACCCCAAGTCGACATGGGAGTCGACTGGGGTGTCGACACACCCTGGGCGGTGTCGACTGCCCAGTCGACACCCCTGTCGACACGGGTGGCCGAGCCATCCTGGCTTGGTGCACCTACACTTGTCTCTGGTCCAGCTCTAGAAGTTTCTGACGGGATTTGACGGACCTGATGTGTTTTAGGGTTAATCCTATGGTCTAAACTAACCTAATCACCTATAAAAAGACCCTAATACCTAGCCTAAGTCATCATAAGTCAATCCTACAACTAAACTATGCCAAAATGATTAATCATGGCCTCCACCCTCTTGTCATAGTCTCCATCTTCATTCATATGAG
Source organism: Allium sativum (assembly GCA_030737875.1). Lineage (NCBI taxonomy): Eukaryota > Viridiplantae > Streptophyta > Magnoliopsida > Asparagales > Amaryllidaceae > Allium > Allium sativum. The sequence goes on along the minus strand of CM060920.1, from coordinate 56,582,994 downwards.
AGTTTCTAAGATTATTTGAGTGCTTCTAAATTTGTATGAGAGTTTCTAAGCTTGATTCAAGCCAAAGTTGCAAGCTTTCTCCTTCAAAGCAAGGATCTTCTTCATATTTTCTCAAGGCTTCTTGGAGTTTATCTTTATTTTGGGGGTTTTGGCTAGTGTGGCTTCGTCTCAATCTTGTTTTAATATATTAATAGTCTTCATAGCATTGTAAGCCCTATACTACTCTTAGATTCTAACTATGAAGTTAAATATGACATGTTGCAAGTTGAGTTTGGGCCTAAGTATGATATGTGCTTTGATCCTATCATGTTATGCGTAAATATATTCTATGCATGTTTGTAAAGCTATCACCTTTGCCTTATGCATAGAAAGCTATGAGCTTTGGTTAGAAATGTTGCATAAAGCAACATAGAAACTCTCATAAACCTTGTGTTATCTTGCATATGATGTTATATGCGAATCACTAGCCACCATCCTATGTCATTTGTGATCATGTTTCACCTATTTTCTTAAGTTTAATATCATGCATATTTTGAGGCTCATGATGTAATATGCAAGTTGCTATCTTGCATATGGTGTTATATGCGAATCACTTGCCATCATCCTATATGTCATTTATGACCATGTTCACCTATTTTGCTTAAGTTGATATTATGCATGTTTTGAGGCCTATGATGTAATATGCAATTTCATGAACATATTTATGCCTCATATGCCACCATGTTTAACTTGTGGCCAACCATATTACCTTATGCCCTTTTTGTCATGTTTTGCCAAGTTCCCTCTTTTGATCTATGTTATGTTATACGAAACGTACATGCGAGGGGAATGCGTTGGATTTGGGTAATATTAATGACATGAAACATGATTTTAAAATATGACATGAACATTGACTTGTGATTATGTTTGTAAACATGAATTTGGACATGACTTCTTGAAAACATGAGAGTGGCCAACTCGAGGTTGGGTTAAGTTTGTAGCATAAATCTACCCGGAACCGACCGGCTTAACTAGTGGCTACAAGCAATAGGACCCAATGTGAGTAGTTGGTCATGTCGCACTTGAAACCCGAGGTTAGACCAAGTTGTGGTGTAAAGCTACCCGGACCCGCCCGACTTAACTAGTAACCACAACAAGGTCTAATGTGAGAGGTTGGGTGCATTAAATTAATTAATGCCACATGATAGGGTTAAGTCATGGACCACTTGAATACTTAACCAATGAAACACGATGGGTTGATGGGGTTAAGTCATGAACCTTGGGTACACTTAACCAACTTGATGGGGGTAGGGTTAACCACATTTAACCCGCTAGAAACCCTAGTTACGTGGTCCTTTTCACCAGTAACCCTCTTGATTGTATCATGATACCTTAGGGACTAGGCTAGGGTGGGGCACGATTACTGGGCTGACATGTAAGCGACCAAAACGATGGCTGAGTAGGTGTGCCGGTGTAGGTTCAGGCGGACTATGGTCGTGCACATGGTCCGGAGTTGAAAAAGCAGACACGGGCACCCGTAGGTTTAGACTGTGCGTGCTTGATTTGTGTCCGTGGTTGGCACCCTAGGGCTTGATACACCCTAGGGTGGACCTAGCACAGTTTGACTACACTTCGTGATTGGGCCGTATGACACCGACACTTGACGAGTTAGGCTTTTAGGGTGCCGATCCACTAGACCGTGTTGTTGGACCTTGACCTAGGTCATCTCGGGATGTTGGGCCAAGATTGGGCCAAGGGATCTTTTCTTGTTGATACTTGACATAGATTACTAGTACACACTTGGTGCAACTTAACCTTGTATATGCGATGCCACATTTGATCTATCTCTTCACCATGCCAGTTATCACCCCATGTTTCATCTCTGCTTTATATGTCCAGTTAACTTTATTAGTTTTTATACTAATAGTAGATAGGACTTACCAGTCTTTTTGACTGACCCGTTTTCTTTCGCCTCTTTTCTTCCGTTCCCCCCCTCCCAGGTTTGCAGGGTGGGAACACTGGTACCTAGCTGGATCTTTAGCTGCTTTTCTGGATAGCTCACGTATGGTTTGAGCATGCTATGGCCTTATGCTACTTTGGGGATAGTTACTTTATGTTTCTTTTTCAGTTTTCAGTTTATGTTCTAGACTTTGTTTTATGGGAAAATAATGACCAAGTACTTTGATGTAACTTGACTATGGTTTTGAAATGCTAATTTTATCCGCTGCTTTACTACTCTGTTTTACTTATATGTTCTGTCTTGTGATATCTGCATGCATGTTTACCTTGTCCAACACCCCTCCAAAGCTAGTGTACTTGCAAGAGTGACCCTGGCGGAGGTGGGGTGTTACATACTACTAGTTTGCCTGAACCGGACTGGTGGTAGCCCCTAACGGCCCACCGCAACACAACACTTCCAAAATCAAGGGTGATCACCAAATAACAAAAAAATAGAATACACGAAGAAGTGTGTTTGCTAGAGGTAGCTGGCCTCAATGGCCCGACACGGCTCCTGTTTTAGTCATTTCAAATTTGACACAAGTGTCGGTCATCCATTATCGTTCACTTCTTCAATAAACGTACACAAAAAAACAATCACTTCATTCTGGATCATCACTTCACGAGCATAGTTATCAAAGTGGTTCCAGTATCGACCGAGAATGTGTCCATAACTGGCTCCGGTCTCTTTGACAACTAACGTCATTCAACTTTATTTTTCATTGATTAATTTTGAATAGATCAAACCATAATTGTATTTCAACATCCTTATTCAAACTTGAACTATCAAATATTCCACTTTGAAATATTAACAATATTTTGTCTTTTACTTAGCTTTGTGTCTAATTCCAAAGTCCCAAATCAATAAAATATTGTATTTTTCTTTTATAAAATTTACAATTTCCAAATGTTTAATATTTCACTTAAGTTCACTTTCAAATTTCATAATTTTACTTCATTTAACTAAATTGTTTTTGTCAACTAAATTTGTATTCAAAATTTACAATTTTGAAATTTATTTCCTTAAATATTTAGGCTAACGTTTTTTTTTTCAATAAGAGGTTCAACAATGGTTATTTCAATAAGTTTAAATAAAATTTAAATTACTTAATATTTCATTCATCAATTTAAATCAAATTTTCATGTATATAATTTAAACCAAAGTTTAATCTTCGAAATTTGAAACAATTCTATTTTTTTTCAAAATGGGAATTTGATATTTGAAATACGTATAGTGAAATGTAGCAGTTTGGAAAATTTCGTCGGAAAATTTGAATATCGTCCGCCGCGAAATTTTCAGTGCAAAGCTGCGCATAACAGTTCAATTTTTAGTGATTTTAAAATCTCTTCAAAACAAGTTCAGACAAACATGAAAAATATTCTATTCGTTGACAGTAATCCAACAGTGGAATTCGTTTCGCGAAAATAGGACGTTTTGACCTCCGTTTCATGTCCACATTTTTACGTCAAAGGGGTCCGTAACGCCTTTTTGAACGGAGCATGCAGACACTGCAAATTATATACCGTTGCGTCCGTCTAATCGCGCTTATTACCGAATTATACTCATTTGTCAGTTTCGGTGTTCGGTTTGCGCTGAAACTGTGAAAAAGCTTGCACAATTCATTTTTGAAATAGAGTCATTTGAGTTCGATGTGTCCCTTTTACGATTTTACATATTTTTCTAAATATTTTGGGTCTGCAAAAGACGTATTTTTATTTTATTAACCTACTTAATTTTTCTTTTTTCAAAGCTTATTTATGGTTGAACCATGCATGCTTTTGATTTATATACATGCACATTGTTCATTAATACATCACACACGTTCATGTATTCATATTCAAACACATGAAGACACATGTTGTCACGCATACATGCACATACACTCCACACATTCAAACACACCTGCACACATTTAAACACACACCAAAAGCAAATATACACCTATACACTCACGTATGCATAACATGCATGCACTACATGTTAATAAATATTGAGGTACCATTCACATTTAACAACATTTTCATTTTCATGCACACCTGCACATGTTAAAAACGCAGGCTAGATGCAAATTTAAAAACACATGCACCCATGAACTCACAGGAACATGTAAAACACACATGGAACACATATGAATAAATATGCACGCACACACAAGTGAAAGTTCTTTTTTTCCCAAAATAAATGAATGAATCCTCATGCACTTTCACACATGCAGGTCCTCCCCCCTCCCCTTTCTTCCATGCGTTTTGGTTCTTTTTTTCCTTGCTTGCGTGAGTTTTAACAAAGGTGGACAAAATAATGCAAAAATGAGAAGGCTTCCTTTTTGACAGAGAAACAAAAGAAAGACAAGGAGATGGATTTTGCTTTAAATATGAAGGATGTACAACATGACTTACATTGCCAGGAACAAAATAAATGTTTGCAAAAAAATATGAATCCCTCTCCTTTCCTTGCGTTCAGTATCAAAATGAAGAGAACCCCAAAAGAAAATGAAAACAGGAATATTACTTTTGTTCTTTAAAAATGAGTTTTATGCCATGAATCCGGAAAGATTTTCTTTTAGGTTCATGCACAAGCTTCTCCTATTTGCTTCATGCCCCCCCATACATATATAAACACATGCAACAATGATGCATGCACTCTTGCCATGCATATATACAAAATAAGCACGCACACACTGGATCATACACATAAAAAAACGAACACACGCCACACGCAACTCACATAAAACACACACACATATATATGAATACACACACATATATATGAATACACACACATGCATGTATTTCCATTTGCACCAAATAAAGATGGCTTGCTCTGCTGTACTTCTTTGTATATTGAGAGCAAAACAAAATAATGTCATCATTTTTATTAGGTTCAACAATGTTTATAAATATACAGCAATCACATTAGAGAAGTTTAGGCGTGAGTAACAATTCACTTTCGGGTTCCGAAAGCTAGCGACGAGAGAACGGAGTTGTCGGATCTTGGTTAGCGGTTGTCGGGGCTTGTGTGGGAGCAAGAAAGGATGGACGGAGAGAGCAAGAAGAAGATGGAGCTGCTACTACTTCATGCGTTCCTTTTTCATATTGTTCTTTTTTTTCTTTGTTTTTTTTATACCGAAGAAATTATTTTGCTGAAGCAAGAAATAATTAAAGGAGAAGAGACAATGAAAAAGAAGAGAGCATATGAGTTTGGGAGCGCAGGTACATATAAAATGGTGGTAGGTGAATTGTGGATGCACAGACCAAATGATGTCCTCCTATCATCCATTTAATGCAATGAAGACTCCTCATAAATGCAAAGAAGAAGAAAAAGATTGTGGCCCGCATCACTCATCATTTAATTCAAGAAGAAAATTTTGGTCTTCGCTCACTTGTTATTTAATGCGAGCACTCTCTTAGACTGTTATTGGATTTTGTGGAGATTTTTTTTTCTTGTTTGTCTGTAAACATTCGTAGTAGGTCACGCACATTAATTTCAGTCCGATTGTTTATGTTGCACTTCTTTACAGGGTCACATGTATGAAAATAACTGTCTACCCATTTGTCTTTACGGACACCGAAATACCAGTATAAATATACCAGTGGAATAAGGACGTCGAGACGAACACAACGACACACAATTATCAGTGCTTTGAACATTTTATAAAAATTCTATTTTTATTTTTAATTGCACCGAGTTTAATGAACGGTCATTTAAATTTATTTATTTTAAATTTATCAGAATTTAACAGAAAGAACTTATAACGTTTTGATTACAAATTTGTTTTCAAATTCTTTGCATACAAATATTAAATTTTATGTTATATTCAAAAAACTTTGAATATATTCATTCTAATAACTAAATTTTATAGTTTTATTTTATTTACTTGTTTGTTTCTTGGAATTTATCGTCGAATAATATATTTTTTCCGATTTGAAAACTCAGGTCGTTACATTCTCCCCTACTCAAATCTTTTCGTCCTCGAAAAGAACGGAACAAGGGAAAATAAAGAAATAAACAAAAATGTACGAATGATTTAAGATAATTTGGGTACCTTATGCAAACAATTCCGGATTTGAGGCACGGATACTCTCCTCAGTTTCCCAAGTGCAATCTCGGTCATCTCTACTCCACTGAACTTTGACGAGATTTACTATCTTCCTTCTAAGCTGCTTCGTATCTTTATCGACTATACGAAGTGGTCTTCTTTCGATAGTAAGATTTGGCTCAACATCCATATCTTCAAATAAAGCAGGCTGGACTATAGCTAACGGGTCATGTACATATCTACGAATATGTGAAACATGGAATACATTATGTACACCCGATAGTTTCTCCGGTAAATCAACTCTATAAGCTAAACCGCCAATCTTTTCTAAGATAGGAAAAGGACCAACAAATCTCGGAGCAAGCTTCCCTTTCTTTCCAAAACGAATCACATTCTTCAAAGGTGAAATTTTCAGAAATACAAGATCACCAACAACAAATTCCAAATGTCTATTCTTTCCATCAGCATACTTCTTTTGCCTATCCTGGGCAATCTTCATCCTCCGTCTGATTTCTCCAAATTTTTCAGAAGCTTCCAAAATCATTTCGGAGCCTAGAACAAGTCGATTCCCAGATTCAATCCAACAAGATGGAGATTTACATGGTCGTCCATATAGAGCATCGAACGGTGCCATTTTAATACTCGCCTGAATTTCAAAGATTAATTCAAGATTTACATTTATTTAAACATGAATTTTAATTTGAATTAAATTACCTGATAGCTATTATTATAGGTGAATTCAACAAGATGGAGATGATCTTCCCAAGATCCCCCAAAATCTAAAGCACAAGCACGAAGCAAATCCTCCAGAATCTGATTTACTCTTTCCGTCTGACCATCTGTTTGAGGATGATAGGCGGTGCCCAGGTTCAATTGAGTTCCCAAAGTTATCTGGAAAGCTTTCCAGAATTTGCTAGAAAAAATGGGATCTCTATCACGTACTATGCTAGATGGAACACCATGAAGTTGGACTATATCCTTCATATAGAGCTCGGCTAAACTTGAAGCAGTTCGAGTTGTCTTTACAGGGATAAAGTGGGCTGATTTGGTTAGTCTATTAACAATAACCCAAATGCTTTCATTTCCCCTCCTGGTCCTTGGTAATCCATCTATGAAATCCATAGAAATTTGATCCCATTTCCAGTTAGGAATATCTAAAGGCTGTAACAAACCTGCAGTCTTCTAATGGTCGTCTTTTACTTGTTGGCAAGTGGCGCATCTACTGATATGAATAGAAATGTCTCTCTTTATTCCACTCCACCAATAAAGCTTCTTCATATTCTGATACATCTTGGTGACCCCAGGATGAATAGAAAGTTTGGACTTATGATTCTCCCTAAGCACCTCCTGTCTTACACCATCCACATTCGGAACGCAAATTCGATTGTTGATCCTCAAAATTCCATTGGTACCAATTTCAGCGCCCCATCCCTTTTGCACATTAACAACTTCTTTATTGAGAACGCTTTCCTTTATTTGCCTAAGCATTTCATCTTCTTCTTGCTTAGCAATAATGCGATCCATAAGAGCTGGAGAAGCAGTAATTTGGAATAACATTGCTTTGTTTCTACTCAAAGCGTCGGCTACCACATTAGCCTTTCCGGGGGTATAGTTGATGTCGAGGTCATAGGATGCTAAGAACTCGAGCCATCTGACTTGCCTCTGATTCAGATCCTTTTGATAAAAGATATACTTCAATGATTTGTGGTCAGTGAAGAGTTCAAATTTAATTCCCAAAAGATAGTGTCTCCACAACTTAAGAGCAAAAATTACAGCAAGTAGTTCTAAGTCATGCGCTGCATAATTAACCTCATGAACTCTGAGTTGTCTACCAGCATAAGCAATAACTTTACCATGCTGCATAAGAACAGCTCCCAAACCTTCTCCACAAGCATCGGTATAAACAGTCAAACCTTCACTTCCATCCAGAACAGTAAGAAAAGGAGCAGAAGTTAACTTGCATTTAAGTTCATTAAATGCTTTTATACACTTATCGCTCCAATCGAACTTAACATTCTTTCCAGTCAAAGTTGTGAGTGGTGAAGAAATTCGAGCAAAATTTTGGATGAATCTCCTATAATAACCAGCTAAGCCGAGGAAACTATGAATATCGGTTGGAGTTTCAGGAGTCTTCTAATCCTAGAAGTTAAAGAATTATGAATACCTATATAAGAGAGATAAGATAAATCGAATAAGAATGAATGGATGTTTTAAATAAAGGGCTTACTTTGATTACGGCGATCTTAGCTGGATCGACCGAAATTCCATTCTCCGAAACAATATGTCCAAGAAACCTAACTTCATCTCTCCAGAAATGACACTTAGAAAACTTGGCCTTCAATTGATGATCTCTCAAAGTTTTAAGAACAAACTTGAGATGCTCCTCATGTTCTTCTTTAGTCTTAGAAAAGACTAGAATATCATCAATAAAGACAAGGACAAACCTATTCAGAACATCCCGGAATACTCTGTTCATGAGGTCAACAAAGTAAGCTGGGGCATTAGTTAAACCAAATGGCATAACTAACCATTCATAGAAACCGTCTTCTGTTCGAAAAGCTGTTTTGGGAATACTATCTTCAGAAATTCGAAGTTGGTGAAAAACCTGTGGCAAGGTCGAGTTGAGAAAATATCTTGGCTCCGTGCAGTTGATCAAATAGGTCATTAATGCGAGGCATTGGATATCGGTTCTTGTGAGTAAGCTTATTCAGTTCTCGATAGTCTACGCACATTCTCCGAGAACCGTCTGACTTAGTAACAAATACAACTGCAGCTCCCCATTCTGAATGACTTCGACGAATTAGATCTTTAGAGAATAGATCTTCTATTTGCACCTTTAATTCAATCTTCTCCTTAGGTGCCATTCTTCTTGGGGCAAGTACAATGGGTCTAGCTCCTTGAATGAGTTCAATACAGAATTCGATTTCACGATGAGGCGGTAAGGAAGTTACTTCTCCAAAAACATCAGGAAAATATTGAACAACAGGAGTAGTGCTAAAATCGCTAAGATGAGAATCGAGAGAGAAAATGAAACTTCCTGCAATATCTTGAGGCAATTTACATTCGATCTTCAAGGGTTTACCTTTGTCACAACGTAAAGAGATAGTTCGCGCTTTGCAAGAAATAATGGCGTCGAACTTCCTTAACCAATCTCCTCCCAACAATATATCAAAGGCCTTGAAGCCAAGAACATAAAAATCCCAAGTAAAACGGTGCATGCCTTTAAGGAGTTTAACCTCTTTGCAGATCATCTCAATATTTGCAGGTCCACCAATATGGTTTGATACACATAGGAATTTAGACGCGTGTTCGGGTTTTAGGACTTGATTAAGTTTATCACATAAATCAACAGATATAAAGCTATGGGAAGCACCAGTATCAATTAAGACGCGAACAGGTAAATTATGTAATGAAAAGGTGCCTTGGAGTGTACCTTTGTTATCCTCCGTCTTAGGAGTGGTAACAGCAAAGACTCCCGATGGTGTACCCTTCCGCTGGGTTGGGCAATCCTTCTTCTGGTGGCCAGGCTGTAAGCAAATAAAGCGAAGGTCTCGCCTAGTCATCTGAACCGGAGGAACAGTTGCTCCTGCTGAAACTGGGCAGCTGTTGGCATAGTGTCCCTGCTGTTTGCACTTGAAGCATGTGATCTTGGACAAGTCAACAGGCTGTCTCTGTGGATGCCCCACTCCACCTCTATTCTGCCAATTCTTTTTCTGTTGCTGAAAGTTCGGTTTCCTCTTCTTTGCATTGCTAGACTCCCCCTGAGTAGTCTGAGAATGAACAACCGCTTCCTTAGGATCAAGGTTCTCATAACGAAGAGCCATGTCCATAAGAGCTGTGAAGGTTCCATGAATGTGAGCAGTGAGGAGATTGTAATACTCTGGACGAGCTCCTGCTATGAATTTCTCGTTTTTCTTCAAAGGAGCGTCAATCAGACCAGGGCCGAACTTGGACAGTTCATTGAACTTCCTTTCATAATCAGAGAATGTCATGGTTCCCTGCTTAAGGTCCATGAAACTACGGTACAACTGAGACTTTCCAGCTTCTGGCATCCACTTAGTCGTGAATGCCTCCCTAAAGATTTGTAGGCACGATTAGATAGATTCTAAAGATAAATATTTCGAATATGAATTCCAATAGATTTTACCTAAACAACTCCCAAGTGATGTTCTCATCAAGAGTATGAGTTGTGACAGTTTCCCACCAATCACGAGCTGATTCGTCCAACTGCCAAATAGCTAATTGGCGCTTTTGGGCTTCAGTAATCTCCAAGCCAGTAAAGATTCTTTCAATACTCTTAAGCCATTGCTGGGCTTCAATAATTCCTTCTGATCCAATAAATTTGGTGCCGCCTAGTTGAGAAAATTCCTTGCACAAAACAGTGAATCTAACTGGAGGAACTGGAACAACTGGTGCTTCAGGTATGGGACCAAATCCTCTTCCCCTACCTCTAGCATTACTACCTCTTCCTCGATTCATCCTGAAAAGTCCAGGATAAGATAAGGACAAAATTTGAGAAATTTAAACTGAAGAGAATCCTAATTAAAGAAAATAGGCTAAAGTTAAAAAAAAAGATTCTGAAAATAGGTTTGATTTTTTTTATTTTTAAAACATTTTATAATTTCAAAATACGCTCTCTCGGAAATGATTCTACTCATTCTAGGGTATTTCTAACCCTATCTATAATGAGTTTTACCCCCAGGCTAAGGTGTTTCTAAACCTTGGCTCCGATACCAACTGTGACAACCCGCCTTTTCCGAATAATCCAAGTTGACAATATAACCACACATGTCCAACTCGAATGATTCAAAACTGACAAATAATCAATTTAGGGTGTATAATAGAATCAGATCATAGAATCACATATACAGAATAACACAGAATCTCGCAACGGAAATGAAATAATATACGTAAGCAGTTCATGAAGCTACTTAAACAGTTACAATTTTATTATACAATATAGCAACTCATAAAGTTCGCAAATACAAGCCAAACGGAAATAGGAACTAATACCGGATAGGATGGAGTCTTCGACAAGGTCTTTGTCTCCAGATAAAGTGCTCCTCGAGAACACTGCAATACTCAGTCTGACCCAAGCGAAATGAGAAAAATACAAAACACTCGAGTCAGGTCTAAACATTCTAATGTGATTAGATCTAAACTCAGATGCAAATAACTCAAGAGATGTTACGGTATTTTCCATCTCTTAAGGATCTGTTAAACTATCTTTATATAGTATGATACGCTATTATATGTAATGTCTATCAGTAATATAAAATATCTAAAATAGCGTTAAGGCTTTACATTGATCCCCCTTAACACGTTTTTAAATAATGTGGTCTATGCAGGTCCTATAACACAACCAGTAGAACGTCGGTAGCCAGTGAGTCCCCTATAGGCACATGTTAAATAGAAACTCGTAATGGTTGCGCATAAGGATAAAACGTATGACAAGGCACGTGAGGCAATGGCCAAGGTAGGATACTACCAGTTTGCCTGATCCGGACTGGTGGTAACCCCTAACGGCCCACCGCAACACAACACTTCCAAAATCAAGGGTGATCACCAAATAACAAAAAAATAGAATACACGAAGAAGTGTGTCTGCTAGAGGTAGCTAGCCTCAATGGCCCGGCATGGCTCCTGTTTTAGTCATTTCAAATTTGACACAAGTGTCGGTCATCCATTATCGTTCACTTTCTTCAATAAACGTACACAAAAAAACCATCACTTCATTCTGGATCATCACTTCACGAGCATAGTTATCAAAGTGGTTCCAGTATCGACAGAGAATGTGTCCATAACTGGCTCCGGTCTCTTTGACAACTAACGTCATTCAACTTTATTTTTCATTGATTAATTTCGAATAGATCAAACCATAATTGTATTTCAACTTCCTTATTCAAACTTGAATTATCAAATATTCCACTTTGAAATATTAATAATATTTTGTCGTTTACTTAGCTTTGTGTCTAATTCCAAAGTCCCAAATCAATAAAATATTGTATTTTTCTTTTATAATCAATACAATTTCCAAATGTTTATTATTTCACTTAAGTTCACTTTCAAATTTCATAATTTTACTTCATTTAACTAAATTGTTTTTGTCAACTAAATCTGTATTCAAAATTTACAATTTTGAAATTTATTTCCTTAAATATTTAGGCTAACGTTTTTTTTTCAATAAGAGGTTCAACAATGGTTATTTCAATAAGTTTAAATAAAATTTAAATTACTTAATATTTCATTCATCAATTTAAATCAAATTTTCATGTATATAATTTAAACCAAAGTTTAATCTTCGAAATTTGAAGCAATTCTATTTTTTGTCAAAATGGGAATTTGATATTTGAAATACGTATAGTGAAATGTAGCAGTTTGGAAAATTTCGTCGGAAAATTTGAATATCGTCGGTCGCGAAATTTTCAGTGCAAAGCTGCGCATAACAGTTCAATTTTTAGTGATTTTAAAATCTCTTCAAAACAAGTTCAGACAAACATGAAAAATATTATATTCATTGACAGTAATCCAACGGTGGAATTCGTTTCGCGAAAATAGGACGTTTTGACCTCCGTTTCATGTCCGCATTTTTACGTCAAAAGGGTCCGTAACGCGTTTTTGAACGAAGCATGAAGACACTGCAAATTATATACCGTTGTGTCCGTCTCGTCGCGCTTATTACCGAAATATATTCATTTGTCAGTTTCGTTGTTCGGTTTGCGCTGAAACTGTGAAAAAGCTTGCACAATTCATTTTTGAAACAGAGCCATTTGAGTTCGATGTGTCCCTTTTATGATTTTACATATTTTTCTAAATATTTTGGGTCTGCAAAAGACGTATTTTTATTTTATTAACCTACTTAATTTTTCTTTTTTCAAAGCTTATTTATGGTTGAACCATGCATGCTTTTGATTTATATGCATGCACATTGTTCATTAATACATCACACGTTCATGTATGCATATTCAAACACATGAAGACACATGTTGTCACGCATACATGCACATACACTCCACACATTCAAACACACCTGCACACATTTAAACACACACCAAAAGCAAATATACACCTATACACTCACGTATGCATAACATGCATGCACTATATGTTAATAAATATTGAGGTACCATTCACATTTAACAACATTTTCATTTTCATGCACACCTGCACATGTTAAAAACGCAGGCTAGATGCACATTTAAAAACACATGCACCCATGAACTCACAGGAACATGTAAAACACACATGGAACACATATGAATAAATATGCACGCACACACAAGTGAAAGTTCTTTTTGTCCCAAAATAAATGAATGAATCCTCATGCACTTTCATGCATGCAGGTCCTCCCCCCCCATTTCTTCCATGCATTTTCTTTTTCTTTTTCCTTTTTTTTCTTCTTTTTCTTTCTTGCGTGAGTTTTAACAAAGGTGGACAAAATAATGCAAAAATGAGAAGGCTTCCTTTTTGATAGAGAACCAAAAGAAAGACAAGGAGATGGATTTTGCTTTAAATATGAAAGATGTACAATGTGACTTACATTGCCAGGAACAAAATAAATGTTTGCAAAAAAATATGAATCCCTCTCCTTTCCTTGCGTTCAGTATCAAAATGAAGAGAACCCCAAAAGAAAATGAAAACAGGAACATTGCTTTTGTTCTGTAAAATGAGTTTTATGCCATGAATCCGGAAAGATTTTCTTTTAGGTTCATGCACAGGCTTCTCCTATTTGCTTCATGCCCCCCCATACATATATAACACACGCAACAATGATGCATGCACTCTTGCCATGCATATATACAAAATAAGCACGCACACACTGGATCATACACATCACAAAAAAATGGACACACGCCACACGCAACTCACATAAAACACACACACATATATATGAATACACACACATGCATGTATTTCCATTTGCACCAAATAAAGATGGCTTGCTCTGTTGTGCCTCTTTGTATATTGAGAGCTAAACAAAATAATGTCATTTTTTTTAGGTTCAACAATGTTTATAAATATACAGCAATCACATTAGAGAAGTTTAGGCGTGAGTAACAACTCACTTTCGGGTTCCTAGAGCTAGCGACGAGAGAACGGAGTTGTCGGATCTTGGTTAGCGGTTGTCGGGGCTTTTGCTGGAGCAAGAAAGGATGGACGGAGAGAGCAAGAAGAAGATGGAGCTGCTACTACTTCATGCGTTCCTTTTTCATGTTGTTCTTTTTTTTTCTTTTTTTTTTATACCGAAGAAATTATTTTGCTGAAGCAAGAAATAATTAAAGGAGAAGAGACAATGAAAAAGAAGAGAGCATATGAGTTTGGGAGCGCAGGTACATATAAAATGGTGGTAGGTGAATTGTGGATGCACAGACCAAATGATGTCCTCCTATCATCCATTTAATGCAACGAAGACTCCTCATAAATGCAAAGAAGAAAAAAAAGATTGTGGCCCGCATCACTCATCATTTAATGCAAGAAGAAAATTTTGGTCTTCGCTCACTTCTCATTTAATGCGAGCACTCTCTTAGACTGTTATTGGATTTTGTGGAGATATTTTTTTTCTTGTTTGTCTGTAAACATTCATAGTAGGTCACGCACATTAATTTCAGTCCGATTGTTTATGTTGCACTTCTTTATAGGGTCACATGTATGAAAATAAATGTCTACCCATTTGTCTTTACGGACAACGAAATACCAGTATAAATATACCATTGGAATCAGGACGTCGAGACGAACACAACGACACACAATTATCAGTGCTTTGAACATTTTATTAAAATTCTATTTTTATTTTTAATTGCACCGAGTTTAATGAACGGTCATTTAAATTTATTTAGTTTAAATTTATCAGAATTTAACAGAAAGAACTTATAACGTTTTGATTACAAATTTGTTTTCAAATTCTTTGCATACAAATATTAAATTTTATGTTATATTCAATAAACTTTGAATATATTCATTCTAATAACTAAATTTTATAGTTTTATTTTATTTACTTGTTTGTTTCTTGGAATTTATCGTCGAATATTTTTTTTTTCCGATTTGAAAACTCAGGTCGTTACATGAAATGTTCAATGAAATGCAATCATTAACTTAAAGGATGTTTGGGATCACCATCCTCTAAGGATCCGTCAAACTAATACCATATAGTATAATACGCTATATACAATAGTGTCTATCAGTAAAGTAAAAGTATCAAAATAGCGTAAGCGGGATTACCATGATTACCCTTAGACTGTTTATATATTCCCGTAGTATATACAGTACCGTAATTCCTCCGTAAACTGGAGGTTGATCAGAGGACACTCCATATAAAACAGTGCAAAACAAAGTCGTAGGGGCTCGTATAAGGCATGTGACAAGGCACGCAAGGAATGCCAGGGTGGATTCACCGTTTGCAGAGCCGGACTGATGGTAACGCATAACATCTACTACCGCCTACCTCGAGAGACACTCCCATATCAAATCGGAGAGTGGCCACCAAAACACATCACAAAAGTAATAGTATGGTATCGAAGAAGTGCGCTCAATAGGAGGTATGACCTTACATGGTCCGTGCGTAGCTCCTGTTTCAGCCACATCAAGCTGACTCTAGGTAGTCAGGGTCTCGTAGTAAAAAAAATGGAGTCGTTCGCCAAATCAACCCCTTCATTCTAGAACTCCACCGCGTACACAGTTGTTAAAGTGGTTTTTGATATTGGCAGAGAGTATGACAATAGGCGATCCCGACCTCTTTAACAACCAATCGTTTACATTTTCCACACCATGGCCATTATTTTATAAATTACTTTAAAAAATAGTTTATACGAAATCTCATACTCAAGTTTGAGAATCAAAATTTAAATATCTAATTTCGATTATATTTAAATTTTAAAACAACTCAAATTGCTTAAATCAAATTGATTTAGAACCATATCGTAAAGATCTCAAATATAGTATAAACCAATACTGTTTAACCTTGAGGATATTTTAGTTCGAATTATATTCGAAAATCCAAGTTTCAAACTATTCAACAATTTGCTTTACGTCGATTTAAAAATTAAACATTTGGTTCAAGTTCAAACTATACTTACTTTTCAATTTAATCTAAGTATATTCATATCATACGTTTCTAAATCATTATTTATAAATTTAATAATTCGTATAATCTAACTTTCCTTTATATGGATTCAATTAAGTCAATTCGAAAATCCGATCACATAGGTTCAAATCTAGCTTATATAATTCAAATCGAAATGTTATGTTTCAATTTTAACCAAATCATATAATATCTTAACTCAAATCGAACTATTCAAATTCATTACTAAAAATTTGAGTCAAAGGCTTATATTAAATTCAAACAATTTATAAGATTTAAAAACTATGTTTATAAATCAGTTCAACAAATTTCCCAATTCAAAATCAAAAGATTTATAAAATCAATTCTGTATAAAATTTATCTATTCAAATTCAAGTTTTAGTCGCTAAATGAATCGAATATGATTCAAATTAGACATCAATTTTTAAAAATTCAAGTTTATTTCCCATATAAGTTCATATTTTAAATCCAATTCAAATTCACATTCAGTTGATTAAAAATCAGATTTATTCCTTAATTAGGAAATTCAATTTCAAAACAATTTTACAATTCAAGTTCATCTCTTAAAAGTTCAAACCAATTCAATTTCAAATTCATTTCATTTTTATCTAATTCAAATTCAACTTTACTAAAAGTTCGTATCAATTCGAATCTATAACTTAATATGAGTTCATTCATTATTCAATTATTGTTATATAAATTTACATCTTTGAACTTCGAATTTAAAATAGCGAAATTTAACTTATCCACCTAGAGTTTATTGTTAAAGTTTATAAAATATATATAAGAAAATAAATTTTGAAAATAGGTATATATATAAGTTTATAAAATTCTAAAATTAATTAGAATATAGATTATAAACATATATAAGATTAAAATAATATAGAAAATAAGTTTGAGATAATTATTTGTAATAATATAAAAAAATACTTATATAATTAATTCATATAGTTTTTTAACAAATAAATTATAAGTAAAAACTTAAATAAGCATTAAATCTATATTCACTTATAAAAATCCTTTTAAAACATATAATTAAAAATTATAAAATTTTAAGTTTAAAACATTCAAAATATAAATATATAAAATTAAAATAAAATAAATCTTAAGTTATTATTTTAAAATCGAATTCCCAAATCAAAATACTTTAAAAGTACGGCCAATAGTGTCCGTATATAGTTTTCTACCCTATGGTCAAGTGATACGGATATTTATCATTTCAACCCACAATTTATAAAATTTCTACGGGTCTATCATTTCAACCCGCGATCCCAAATTCAGTAAAAATCGTTCAGGTCTATCATTTCAACTCATAACGATTTTTCCCTGTTCTAATGCCCGTTCGGGTATGTATCATTTCAACCCTTAGTGATTTTTCCTAAATTAGGGGTATCAATGATGACTAACAACAATCACATAGCAACAATCCCAGCAATATATCATTAGTGCAACTACGTGTCATATGAATATATCGTGTCACATATGAAATGTGCATATATATCAAATCAAACAATTTCTATCAGCAATCCTATGCATCTCATATAATAGTTCATTATTGATCTAACATCCATGAAAAATGTGAGTTAGGGGTGAGATAAACTCACCTTTCGTGGCATAGAATTGGAGACAGAAGACGAATTGACACAGAATGAAGCGATGATTTCCAAGCACGGTTCAGAATAGATTATACCCGGTGATCGTTCAATATTTATTTATTTTTCGAAAGAAAGAACGGATCGGTACGGTATTGGCTTTTGGGACGATACGGCTATTTGGTTTTTGGAAATAGGTTTCGACTCAACGCCAAATCGACTCAAACCAAACAATTATATATATATATAATATTTATATATATACACACAATGAAATTATTATATGTATAATTTATATCTCAACGCACACCGAAAACTATATATATAATATAAAATTTACATATATAAAAACATAACGGGAAAACATACACAAGACATTATAAATATATATATATATATATATATATATAAACTTAGATTTTCAAAATATATTTTAACGCAACAAGCACCATAGTAAGGATTCATACGCACCTCGAACACAGGAAATAATGCATACACATGCACCAGACACAACACGCACTCACACAGAAAAACACACTATTTTTTTAACAGTACATACACACTCAAAACCCATTCATATTACACGCACACAACATATAACATACACACGCACAGTAGTACCCAATACCTAGACAACTTAACACAAAACTTGCTCTCATATATTACAAACACTTCATCATGCAAAAGAAAAGGGAGGGGAAACGGAGCAAAAGGGCTTTATGAAAGGGTATTCTCAGCTTCAGGAAAAATCAGTCTAGGAGGAAAGATCATGGGTTCGGAGTGGTGGACTCGGGTTCGGGTTCCGGAGAGGGCATCGCGGTTCGGAGTGTGGGAGGGGATAACTGGTCTGAGGTTCGGGTGGAGCTGCAACATGCGAGGCAGATACTGGGGAGTATGGGGCTCAGACTACGGTGTGAGAGCGACTTCAGCTGACGTGGAGGTGAGAGGATCGCCGCTGGCAGTTAGGGCGATGGTTTCAGGTGGGGTCAGGCGGAGGAGGTCGCGATAGGATGGAGCGGAGGTCAGTTGGTGTTGGGGTCAGCGCCTCAGTGATGGTGTTGGGGTCGGGCTGTTGGAGTGCGAGTTGATGGGATCATGGAATGAGAGAACGAGATAGGAAGGAAGGAAATTAAGAGCTGCTGTGTATTTCTTCTATGTTTGTGAAGAGGAAAGATGAGACAACTATTCCTTTTCTATATATAATATATACTGAGAAGCAGCCGTTTACTTTTTTTATATATATTTATGAAATGGTATTTGTCTTTGGGAACAGATGGTTTCAGGAATCAACAAAAGGATGCATTGGGAAAATGAAACGTCGGGCCGGTAGCCATTCAAAATGTTGAACGACATTTAGAATCGAACGGTTTTGCGTATGTACCACGAACAGTTTGAAAATATATAAGGAACGAGTTTTTTTTCTTCTGAAATGTATAACGAATAGTTAAATTTGAGAAGAATGAATGGTTTGAAATAAAATAAAATAAAAAGAAATCAAATGATTCAAAAATAAAACAAACTAACAGTTTTAAACGGGGCCAGATAGAACCAATTCTAACAATTAAAAGTTGAATAATATCTGCAATGACGAATATTCATATAAATAATATATCAACAAGACAAATATTTTGAAATAGAATTAAAGATCAAATTTTTTATTAATACTGAATGCAAATTATATAACCATACGAGTTTAAATATTTATACTAAAATCTTAAAAAATAAATTTTCAAATCAAAATAAATAAACTCGATAAAATATATTAAAAAGATACGATTTGAAATAACAAATATTAATTTGCACTATTGAAATGTATTCATATCCAAGATATACATCATTTGTTATATAAAAATAAATTTAGTTATAAATCAAAAATCAAAATAGTTATTAAAATAAAATATAAACAAATTGGGTTTAAACGAATAAAATAACATAAATGTCAAAATTTTAATTAATTAATCAAATAAAAATACATTAAAAATACTAGTCGTTACATTGAATTACAAAAGTATAACTGTCTATACATACCATTTTCACATAACATCATAGTAGAAATAATTCTTATATACAACTAATGTCGAAGCCTCCTGCTCCAAGCTCTTCCAAGTATATCTGTAAAAATCCCAACTACTTGACTGCCCGTACAAATTTGGGCACCAAGAGTTTAGGGAAAACAAAATAAAATAAACTCTAGGTCAGTCATGTGACTGGTATGAGTAAACTTCAGTCACTTGGTTTAACTTTTAAAAATCCTCTTAAAAGAAATGATAATCATAAGACCTATCCACATATAAATATATATGGTTTTTACCTTATGATAACCCAAAACATTCTTTTTAAAACAATATTTTTCTGATATTATAATAATGTTTGAATCAAGTAAATAAGAATCTAGCAGAACGCTTTCCTCTCATGCTCCATATATATAATATACAATCGAAAACCACAGGCTCTTATTGTAAAATGGATTTCTCACTATGACATGGTATGGAACCACCTTCCGATGAGTGTACTCTAGAAGCGATACACTGGAGTTCAACAAGAACATCTTATAACTCGGGCATACATAACTTGCAGTTCATTTCGCTTGAATGTTCCAAATATATTGTTACCTTACGGTTGGTATACCAACATAACCGTTCTCGGGAGATACATAAGCGAAAGAAGTAACAAATACGAACACTCTCTAGTGTTGAACCTATGTTTTTTGTTTGATGATAACAAACATATCTTACTAATGCGTTTAAAGTTGTACAGTTAACTGTCTTTCACATCATACTGAAATAAAAATAATTTTTTTATAATAGTGCTCCTATATACAGAAATTAAAAATCTACACAAGCAGTTATTATTCAGAAAATTATATTTTTATTTCATAATCCAAACAGTACATTTTTCCTTTGAACTCTCTGATATACAAAATATAAATACCCTTTTTTTCACTGCATACATAAACATCTCTCTCATACACATCTCTTCTTATCACACTTTGATTACATATATCTACACACTCTTACTATCTCTTTGCTCCTATTGCATCATCCTGAAACCTGTCACAGTAAAGAAATACACACAGTAGACTGGAACTAAAAATAGACACTGAAAAAATAAAATTTTATTTTATAATTTTTTATTTGTCTTAGATTTTTAGTGTGCTTTTCTCATCATCTTTCTGACTTAATCAGCCTCAACATAACCATACTTGTTTCCTGATCAGAACAAGTATCAAACTCGGCTGATTCTGACCAGCCCCAACACAGTACAGTAAGTCTGCTGAAGTATATTACAGTGTCACATATACAAGACAGGTCAAAAATCAAAATAGAAATGGAAATGAAAAATTTTAGATCTGCAAACACAAACTAGAAATCATGACAGGTCAACAATGCATCATACACAGTACAAGGCTGAGCATCTTCTACAAACAGTGTAGATGCATGAGTGTAATGCAGTTCAAACTGTGAAGCATAATGGTGCAAACTAAATAAGCAAGTCTTCATGAAGCATTGTGTGAACATAGCATGGACATGGGTATATAGTCAAACAAATCTGGGCCGAGTTTAATGGCACAATAAAATACATGGTGCAGGTTTGGGTGTACAAGTAGTGTACACAACACAAGCATAATCATGGTCGAGAAAAGTGGAGATACAAGCATGGTACATCTCAGTTCCAAGTCAAAGTGAAGCACATACAAACTAAATGGTCAAGCTCAGTGAAATAAATGGGACAGCAAAAGCATGTGTACATGGTGTTGTATTACAAATGTCAAAATGGTGCTACAACACAGTCCAAATGTGTCGAAGCGGAACAGGTTTTTTTTTTGACAACGGGTAGTTCAAAATGGTCATGGACATATCCAAGCATCAACACAGTAAAACAAATAGTGCAAATGGGAACACAGGTACATGGGTGACACAGCTATATTTAGTACACATGTGTACATGAAAGTGAGCAAAACATTTCAGAATTTCAGCATGAACATATATGGCAGTGCAAAAAGTTTTTCTTTAAAAGTTCGTTGTATTTCAAAGTGTGTGAAAATTCAATAAATTTGGCATTTTTTTCCTCGACAAAAATCTGTTTCCAAAGTTTTTTTTAAGGTGAGAAATCAGTGTCTCCAATTTTTGGAAAAGAGAATTTTGGCAAGTATAGAACAAGTGATAAATTTGGCATGTTACCACACAATCGTATTTCTGAATCCACAATGAAGTAATCATTTTCGGCATGAAATCATCAAAGAAATAGAAGGCAAAATTTCAAAATAAAATTGTCACAATTTAGGCAAAAGAGGAAATAAATATTCCAGATTCATTAAAGATCGAAAACATGTCTGGATGCATCACAACAGTCATGCATGTTAATCAAAGCCAAGAATATCAAAAAGGAAAAGTCATTTAAGCCGAGCAAATCCATGACAATCAAGGAAATCAAAGAGAGGAAACACGCAATCAACAAGATCGAATTACATCGAGAAATCAGAGCGCCTAGGGTTTACTATGACCTAATATAAAATCACATAAATCAAGGGAAATAGAATCAAGCAAGTCATTGATTTGAAATCAGAGAGCAAGGGTTTCAGAACCCCTGCAAATACACACGATTTCATCATCCAACCCATTCGAAAACAACTCACAAGCTTAAATCAGAGAACGTACAGTGTTCAATCGAAGCAGAAAACAGATCGGAGTTGACCTTGAAGGCAGAATCAATCAACTGAAGGAACATCGAACCATGGTGATTCAGTTTTTGAAGAAACCCTAGACGATTCAGAGTAACCCTAGCCGCCAATTTCTTTTTGGGCTTGGAAAATAAAAGAGAAAGGGGATGGCCGATTTATAATTAAAGATACGAAGGGGGCTTATTAAGAGAGATTTGAGTCCACCACTGAAAATTTATAATTAAAGATCGAATGGCCGATTTATAATTAAAGATACGATGGCCGATTTATAATTAAAGATCGAACCATGGTGATTCAGTTTTTTTATCTCAAGTCCACCATTGAAAATTTTGAAAAAGAAAATTTGAGTCTGAAAGAAACTGATGAGATTAAGAGAGAGAATCTTATTAAAAGACGCACTTCACTTGTGGACAAAAATACAGCACTAAGAACCAAAGTCCAGAATCTTGAAATCACCATAAATAAGTTTTCAATTGGACAAACATCTTTCAAAATGTTGCTAGGAAACCAATTGTTTGCTAACAATTGAAAAGGACTAGGTTTTGGTAAAGTACAAGATAATGTGACTATGACGGACAATGCGAAAGGTAGAAGCATCTTTCATAAGTGTGTTAAGTTTGAGGAAATTGGCCATAATTCTGAAAATTGCAAGAATAGGAATAAAATCGGAAAATTCACTAGAGTTTGGGTTCCTAAACACTTGGCACAAAATTTCCATAATTTTTGGAACAAAAATAAGAGAACAAAACAAATATGGGTTCCAAAAGATTCTTGCTCTCATCATACTTCAGTCACTGATATTTTTGGATCTAGGAACATCTCTAGGTCATCTTTCTCTCTTCTTGTGTAGGTATGTTGGCGGGCTAAGGAGCAACAAAAATGGTATTTAGATTAAGGTTTCTCCAGACATATGATAGGAGACAAGAGATTGTTCCTCAGCCTAGAAAGATATAAAGGTGGGAGTGTGACATTAGGTGACAACAACAAATGTAAGATTATTGGTAAGGGAAAAGTAGGTAACAATATTTTTGCCTTAGCTGATGTCTTATATGTTGATAATTTATATCACAATCTTAATTCCATAAGCCAACTATGTGATAAAGGAATGAATGTAGTTTTTGACAGTAAAATTTGCAAGATCATAGATACATTCACTGGAAAAGTAGTTTTTACTAGCAAAAGAAAAGGGAATATCTACACGCTCTCTTTTGATGATGTAACTGTTTCTAGATGTTTGGTCGCCACTGAAGAAGAGGCAATTTTACGGCATAGAAGACTAGCACATGCTAGTATGCATCTTCTTGAACAACTAGAATCAAATGATCTTGTCAGAGGTTTACCTTATCAGAAATTTAAAAATAACAAAGTGTGTAAGGTTTGCTCCATGGCTAAACTTAGTCGCTCGTCATTCGACCCATAAAATTTTGTTAGTACTTCACGTGTTCTTGAATTAATTCATATGCATTTGTTTGGATCTACTGATACTGCTAGTTTAAATGGTAAACGTTATTGTTATGTATTGGTTGATGATTACTCTAGATTTACATGGGTTTATTTTCTAGCCAAAAAGTCTGAAACAATTGATTATTTTTCAAAGTTTTCAAAACTTGTTCAAAATGAAAAAGGTGTTTCAATTAAAACTTTGAGAAGCAATCATGGAGGTGAATTTGAAATTTTAGATTTTGAAAAATTCTGTGAAGAAAATGGTTTTAAAAATGAATTTTCCGCTTCTCTAACACCTCAACAAAATGGGGTGGTCGAAAGGAAAAATCGTACATTGCAAGAGATGGCTAGATCTATGTTATGTGAATATAAATTACCTCAAACCTTCTGGGTTGAGGCAGTTAATACTTCATGCTATGTAATGAATAGAGTCATGATTAGACCAATACTTAACAAAACGTCATATGAACTGTGGTCTGACAAAAAGCCTAACATCTCATATTTTAGAGTTTTTGGATGCCCTTGTTATATTCTAAACACAGGAGATCAACCTGGAAAGTTTGAACCAAAAACAGTTGATGGAATCTTCATGGGTTATTCCTCAAGGAGCAAAGCTTACAGAATCTTCAGTAAACAATCAAGAACAATTGTGGAGACCATTAATATGAAGTTCAACAAATTAGACATAGAGATGGCTTTTGAAAATGATAAAGATGAAGGTGGTGTGCAAGATGGCGAGGAAGTTAGCAATGAAGTTGAGGCGAATAATGAAGAAGTCATAGAAGCAACAACTGAAGTTGAAATGCTGAAATTCAAACCCAATCATCCTCCAGATTTGATAATTGGAAGTCCAGCGGCTGGCATTCGCTCTCGTTCCTCTCTTAATAAGGATGTTTGTGCTTTCTGTATTCACAATGCTTCTGAAATAGAAACAAGTTCATACGATATTTATCTTAATGATGAGTCTTGGATTTAAGCTATGCAAGAGGAACTTAACCAGTTTGAGAGGAATAAAGTCTGGAATTTGGTGCCTAGGCCAAAAGACTATCCAGTTGTTGGAACAAAATGGATGTTTAAAAATAAACTTGACGAATCTGGAAATGTAATTAGAAACAAAGCTTGGTTTGTTGCTAAGGGATATAATCAAACTGAAGGCATCGATTTCGATGAAACGTTTGCTCCAGTTGCTAGGTTAGAAGCAATTAGAATTTTGCTAAGTTTTGCATGTTATGAAGGTTTTAAACTTAAGCAAATGGATGTTAAGAGTGCCTTTTTGAATGGTGAGCTGAAAGAAGACATTTTTGTTGAACTACCTCTGGTTTTGAGAGTCATAAATTTCCAAATCATGTGTACAAACTAGAAAAAGTGTTATATGGTCTTATGCAGGCTCCTCGAGCTTAGTATGACTATCATTGTTCATATCTTTTGGAAAATGGTTTTAGAAAGAGATGTGCTAACACTACTCTGTTTCTATTACATGATGGTAATGATTTCTTGATTGTTCAGATTTATGTTGATGATATCATTTATGGTGCTACTAATGATATTTTGTGTGAGAAATTTGAAAAATTCATGCAAGAGAAATTTGAGATGAGCTTGGTTGGAGAGCTAAAATACTTTATTGGATTTCAAATCAAACAGAGCAACAAAGGAATCTTCATTTCTCAGACCAAGTATGTGATGGAGCTATTGAAAAAACTTGGAGTTGAAGATGCAAAACCAATGAGAACACCAATGAGCCTAACTACTAAACTTGACAAAGATGAAAAAAGTGTTGCTGTTGATCAGAAAAAATAATGCGGCATAATGGGTTCACTTCTTTATCTCTCTACTTCTAGACCCGATATTATGTTTACTGTCTGCTTATGTGCACATTTTCAATCTAATCCAAAAGAATCTCATTTAAAAGCCACAAAACGAATTCTGAGATACTAGTTGCACACACCAAAACTTGGCTTGTGGTACCCATCTTGTGATAATTTTGATTTAGTTGGTTTTACTGATGCTAATTATGCTGGTTCACTCACTGATAGGAAGAGCACTAGTGGAACTTGTTTCATGCTAGGACATTCTCTTGTTTCTTGGTCAAGTCGTAAACAAAATTGTGTTGCATTATCCACCGTTGAAGCTGAGTATATTGCATTAGGAAGTTGTTATGCACAGATTTTATGGATGATGCAAACTCTATCTGATTTTGGCCTATTCTATAAACAAGTTCCTTTGAAATGTGACAGTAAGAGTGCAATAGATCTATCAAATAATCCTGTACATCATTCATGCACAAAACACATTGATGTGAGACACCATTTCATTAGAGATCATATTGCCAGTGAAGACATTTATATTGAATTTATTCCAACTGAATCCCAACTTGCGGATATTTTTACTAAACCCCTCCCTAAAGATAGATTTTGCAGATAACGTTTGGATTTGGAGATTATAGAAATTAATTAATCTCTCTGCATTTTTGGGTAAATTTTTTCTTAAGATGTTCTATTAATGATCGCATTTTCTGGCAAATTTATCCAATCTTCAAATCATCAAGAAAAGAACAATTTATTTTGGACATTTATAATAAAATTGTGACTATGTTAGATCTCAGAATATGAGATGGATGAAAGCTTCTTTGTAACACTGACTTGATTAAATATATTTTATAATATGAGTAATTTAGCAATTCTTTTCGTATCCATCTCTATCTCTATCACCCTTCTATAAACAATTATTGTTTTTATATATGAAGGGGATTTTGTATATATAATAATAATAATAATAATAATAATAAGTATTTCTCTGACCTCATTTAAAAGTCCAAGCTCTGGTCATGCATGGTCATGAGTTGATTTATTAAATTTCATGCCGCAAATAATCCCATTTAAAAATCCGAGCTCTGGTTATGCAAATAATCCTATTGCATCATCCTGAAAACTGTCACAGAAAAGAAATGCACACAGTAGACTAGAACTAAAAATAGACACAAAACAAATAAAATTTTATTTTATAAATTTTTATTTGTCTCAGATTTTCTTTGTTTTTTTCTCATCATCTTTCTGACTTGATCAACCTCAACATAACCATACTGATTTGCTGATCAGAACCAGCATCAAACTCAGCTGACTCTGACCGGCCTCAACATAGTACAGTAAGTCTGCTGAAGTATATTATAGTGTCACATATACAAGACAGGTCAAAAATAAAAAGATAAATGGAAATGCAAAATTTCAGATCAGCAAACACAAACTAGAAATCATGACAGGTCAACAATGCGGCATATACAGTACATGGCTGAGCAACATCTAAAAACAGTGTACATGCATGAGTGTAATGCAGTTCAAACAGTGAAGCACAATGGTGCAAACTAAATAAGCAAGTCTTCATGAAGCATTGTGTAAACATAGCATGGACATGGGTATACAGTCAAACAAATCTGGACTGAGTTTAATGGCACAACAAAATACATGGTGCAGGTTTGGGTGTATAAGCAGTGTACACAGCACAAGCATAATCATGGTCGAGCAAAGTGGAGATACAAGCATGGTACATCTCTGTTCCAAGTCAAAGTGAAGCACACACAAATTGAATGGCCAAGCTCAGTGAAATAAATGAGATAGAAAAATCATGTGTACATGCTGCTGTATTACAAATGTCAAAATGGTGCTATAACACAGTTCAAATGTGTCGAAGCAGAACAATTTTTTTTTGAACAAAGGGTAGTTCAAAATGGTCAAGGACATAACCAAACATCAACACAATAAAACAAATAGTGCAAATGGGAACACAGGTGCATGGGTGACAAAACTATATGTAGTACACATGTGTACATGAAAGTGAGCAAAGCGTTTCAGAATTTCAGCATGAACATATATGGCAATGCAGAAAGTTTTTCTTTAAAAGTTCACTGTATATCAAAGTGTATGAAAATTCAGTAAATTTGGCATCTTTTTTCCTCTGCAAAAATCAGTTTCTAAAGTTTTTTTTCAAGGTGAGAAATCAGTGCTTCCAATTTTTGGAAAAGAGAATTTGGGCAAGTATACAACAAGTGATAAATTTGGCATGTTATCACACAATCGTATTTCTGAATTCACAATGAAGTATCAATCATTTTCGACATGAAATCATCAAAGAAATAGAAGGCAACATTTCAAAATAAAATTGTCACAATTCAGGAAAAAGAGGAAATAAATATTCCAGATTCATTAAAGATCGAAACATGTCTGGATGCATCACAATAGTCACGCAAGTTAATCAAAGCCAAGAATATCATAAAGGGAAAGTCATTTAAGCCAAGAAAATCCATGTCAGTCAAGGAAATCAAAGAGAGGAAACACACAATCAACCAGATCGAATCACATCGAGAAATCAGAGTGCCTAGGGTTTACTATAACCCAATATAAAATCACACAAATCAAGGGAAATAGAATCAGGCAAGTCATTGATTTGAAATCAGAGAGCAAGGGTTTCGAGACCCCTATAAATACACACGATTTCATCATTGACATCATCTGAACCATTCAAAAACAACCCAAAAGCTTAAATCAGAGAACTTACAGTGTTCTATCGAAGCAGAGAACAGAATGGAGTTGACCTTGACGGCAGAATCAATCAACTGATGGAACATCGAACCATGGTGATTCAATTTTTGAAGAAGCCCTAGACAATTCAGAGAAACCCTAGCCGCCAATTTCTTTTTGGGCTTGGAAAATAAAAGAGAAAGGGGACGGCCGATTTATAATTAAAGATACAAAGGGGGTTTTTATTTAAGGGCTTGTTTTTATTGTATTCCTTTTTGTTTTACCTTTCTAACTTCAATTCTTGTTTTTATAGCTTCAAATAAAACTAGGGTTTACAGATTACTAGTCTGTAGTCTGGGAAAATCTCGTCTAGGGCACACAGGCCAGTCTAGGATTTTGAGCTTGGGGTTAGGACAGGAGCAGACGTTGCAAGTTTACATAGGATTGTAAGTGGGATATGTTTGTAACTCCTAGTAGAAATCTTAGAAAGACAGCAGTAGGCACAAATTGCCGAAGATGGGTATCTCTGTGTGTGATTTTCCTTTACTACAATTTTTCATTACTCTGTAATTGTTCTTATTACTGTTAAACCCTATTCACCCCCCTTCTAAGGTTAATATTGATCCTACAATTGGTATCAGAGCAGGTGTTTATTTAACTCTAGGGACATTACAATAAAGAATAAAGCTTTTTCTGATGGACAATCTATTGGTAGACCACCCATGTTTAACGGTAGTGATTACGCGTATTGGAAAGCTAGAATGAAAATCTAACTTGTGTCTGTGGACTATGATGTCTGGGATATAATTGAAACTGGTTATAAACCACTCACTGTAGTTGTTAACGAAATTGAAATGCTTAAACCAAAAGATAAGTGGGATGTGAATGATAAGAAACTGTACTCTATTGATTCTAAAGCCATAAATGCTTTGATCTGTGCCTTATTTAAAACTGAATATAACAGAATTTCTCATTATAAAACAGCTCAGGAAATCTGGCATACACTGGAGGTCACTCACGAAGGAACATCTCAAGTGAAAGAATCTCGTCTTGCTTTATTCAACAATGATTATGAAAATTTCACTATCCAGAAGGATGAAAGTATCAAGGACATGTATGGACATTTCTCTTTGCTAGTTTACAATGCCAGAGCTGTTGGAAAAGACTTTACTGAAGTTGAACTTGTGAGGAAGATCCTGCGTGTTTTGCCAATGAACATCTAAGCAAAAGTCACAGCCATTCAAGAATCAAAGGATCTGAGTAAGCTGAGCATGGAAGAGCTTGTTGGAAATCTAATGACATATGAAATGGAGCTTAAATCATGAGATGATCGTAACAATTCCGATCTGAAGAAGAAGTCAATTGCTTTGTCCAATACTGTCAACATCGATGGCGAAGATTCCATTGAACAACTTGCAATGGCTGTCAGACAAATCGTAAAGTGGAGCAAATTCAAACCTCGAAGAAACAAACCAAAATCCAACAAGATGAAGAACTCTGACAATTCAAATGAGGAACCACTTTCCTGTAACTGCCAGAAGCCAGGACATACGAAACCAAACTGTCCCCTCCTTCAGCACAAAAGAAACAAGAAGAAAAGAAAGCCTTCTCTACACAATGGGACGACGAGGAAGGAGAAGAATACTCAGATAGCGGTGAGGAAGAGAGTAACCTATGCTTCATGGCAGAATCAGATTCAGAAGATGATAGAGAGGAATCGACTGAGGTATACAGTTATAATGATTTGTTTTTAATGTGTAAACATCTTTTTGAAATCATTGATAAATTAGAAGAAAAAGTGGAAAAACTTAAAGAATTTTTTTTATCTCAAGTCCATTATTGAAAATCTTGAAAAAGAAAATTTGACTCTGAAAGAAACTGATGAGATTAAGAGAGAGAATCTTATTAAAAGATGAACTTCACTTGTGGACGAAAATACAGAACTAAGAACCAAAGTCCAAAATCTTGAAATCACCTTAAATAAGTTTTCAATTGGACAAACATCTTTCAAAATGTTGCTAGGAAACCAATTGTTTGCTGACAATGGAAAAGGACTAGGTTTTGGTAAAGTACAAGATGATGTGACTATGACTGACAATGCGAAAGGTAGAAGCATCTTTCCTAAGTGTGTTAAGTGTGAGGAAATTGGCCATTATTTTGAAAATTCCAAGAATAGGAATAAAATCAGAAAATTCACTAGAGTTTGGGTTCCTAAACACTTGGTACAAAATTATCATAAATTTTGGAACACAAATAAGAGGACAAAACAAATATGGGTTCCAAAAGATTCTTACTCTCATCATACTTCAGTCACTGATATTTTTGGACCTAGGAACGTCTCTAGGTCATCTTTCTCTCTTCTTGTGCAGGTATGTTGGCGGGCTAAGGAGCAAAAAAAATGTTATTTGGATTTAGGTTTCTCCAGACATATGACAGAAGACAAGAGATTGTTCCTTAGCCTAGAAAGATATAAAGGTGGGAGTGTGACATTAGGTGATAACAGCAAATGTAAGATTATTGGTAAGGAAAAAGTAGGTAACAACATTTTTGCCTTAGCTGATGTCTTATATGTTGATAATTTATATCACAATCTTATTTCCATAAGCCAACTATGTGATAAAGGAATGAATGTAGTTTTTTACAGTAAAATTTGCAAGATCATCGATACATTCATTGGAAAAGTTGTTTTTACTAGCAAAAGAAAAGGGAATATCTACACGCTCTCTTTTGATGATGTAACTGTTTCTGGATGTTTGGTTGCCACTTAAGAAGAGGCATTTTTATGGCATAGAAGACTAGCACATGCTAGTATGCATCTCCTTGAAAAACTAGAATCAAATGAGCTTGTCATAGGTTTACCTCATTAGAAATTTAAAAATAACAAAGTGTATAAGGCTTGCTCCATGGCTAAACTTAGTCGCTCGTCATTCGACCCAAAAAATGTTGTTAGTACTTCACGTGTTCTTGAATTAATTCATATGGATTTGTTTGGACCTACTGATACTGCTAGTTTAAATGGTAAACGTTATTGTTATTTATTGGTTGATGATTACTCTAGATTTACATGGGTTTATTTTTTAGCCAAAAAGTCTAAAACATTTGATTATTTTTCAATGTTTTCAAAACTTGTTCAAAATGAAAAAGGTGTTTCATTTAAAACTTTGAGAAGCGATCATGGAGGTGAATTTAAAATTTTAGATTTTGAAATTTTTTGTGAAGAAAATGGTTTTAAACATGAATTTTCCACTCCTCGGACACCTCAACAAAATGGGGTGGTCAAAAGGAAAAATCGTACATTGCAAGAGATGGCTAGATCTATGTTATGTGAATATAAATTACCTTAAACCTTCTGGGCTGAGGCAGTTAATACTTCATGCTATGTAATGAATAGAGTCATGATTAGACCAATACTTAATAAAATGTCATATGAACTGTGGTCTGATAAAAAGCCTAACATGTCATATTTTAGAGTTTTTGGATGCCCTAGTTATATTACAAACATAGGTGATCAACTTGGAAAGTTTGAACCAAAAACAATTGATGGAATCTTCATGGGTTATTCCTCAAGGGGCAAAGCTTACAGAATCTTCAATAAACAATCAAGTGCAATTGTGGAGACCATTAATGTGAAGTTCAATGAATCAAACATAGAGATGGCTTCTGAAATTGATAAAGATGAAGTTGGTGTGCAAGAAGGCGAGAAAGATAGCAGTGAAGTTGAGGCAAACAACGAAGAAGTCATAGAAGCAACAACTGAAGCTGAAAGGCTAAAATTCAAACCCAATCATCCTCCAGATTTGATAATTGGAAGTCCAACGGCTGGCGTTCACACTCGTTCCTCACTCAATTAGGATGTTTCTGCTTTCTGTACTCACAATGCTTTTATTTCCGAAATAGAACCAATTTCATATGATATTGCTCTTAATGATGGGTCTTGGATTTTAGCCATGCAAGAGGAACTTGACCAGTTTGAGAGGAATAAAGTCTGAGATTTGGTGCCTAGGCCAAATGACTATCCAGTTGTCGGAACATAATGGGTGTTTAAAAATAAACTTGACGAATCTAGAAATGTAATTAGAAACAAAGCTAGGTTGGTTGCTAAGGGATATAATCAAATTGAAGGCATTGATTTCGATGAAACAATTGCTCCAGTTGATAGGTTAGAAGCAATTAGAATTTTGCTAAGTTTTGCATGTTTTAAAGGTTTAAGCAAATGGATGTTAAGAGTGCCTTTTTGAATGGGTGAGCTGAAAGAAGAAGTTTTTGTTGAACGACCCCCTGGTTTTGAGAGTCATGAATTTCCAAATCATGTGTACAAACTAGAAAAAGCATTATATGGTCTTAAGCAGGCTTCTCGAGCTTGGTATGACTGTCTTTGTTCATTTCTTTTGGAAAATGGTTTTAGAACGGGATGTGCTGACACTACTATGTTTCTATTACATGATGGTAATGATTCTTGATTGTTCAGATTTATGTTGACGATATCATTTATGGTGCTATTAATGATATTTTGTGTGAGAAATTTGAAAAAGTCATGCAGGACATATTTGAGATGAGCTAGGTTGGAGAGCTAAAATACTTTCTTGGATTTCAAATCAAACAGAGAAACAAAGGAATCTTCATTTCTCAGAGTAAGTATGTAATGGAGCTGTTGAAGAAATTTGGAGTTGAAGATGCAAAACCAATGAGAACACCAATGAGCCCAATAACTAAACTTGACAAAGATGAAAAATGTGTTGCTGTTGATTAGAAAAAATATCATGGTATAATCGGTTCACTTCTTTATCTCTCTACTTCTAGACCCGATATTATGTGTTCTGTCTGCTTATGTGCTCGTTTTCAATCTAATCCAAAAAAATCTCATATAAAAGCCACAAAACGAATTCTGAGATACTTGTCGCACACACCAAAACTTGGCTTGTGGTATCCATCTTGTGATAATTTTGATTTAGTTGGTTTTACTGATGCTGATTATGCTGGTTCACTCACTGATAGAAGAGCACTAGTGGAACTTGTTTCATGCTAGGACATTCCCTTGTTTCTTGGTTAATTCGTAAACAAAATTGTGTTGCATTATCCACCACTGAAGTTGAGTATATTGCATTAGTAAGTTGTTGTGCACAGATTTTATGGATGATGCAAACTCTATTTGATTTTGGCCTATTCTATAAACAAGTTCCTTTGAAATGTGATAGTAAGAGTGCAGTAGATCTATCAAATAATCCTATACATCATTCACGCACAAAACACATTGATGTGAGACACCATTTTATTAGAGATCATATTGCTAGTGAAGACATTTGTTTTGAATTTATTCCAACTGAATCCCAACTTGCAGATATTTTCACTAAACCCCTTCCTAAAGATAGATTTTGCAGATTACGTTTGGATTTGGGGATTATAGAAATTAATTAATCTCTTTGCATTTTTGGGTAAATTTTTTCTTAAGATGTTCTGTTATTGATTTCATTTTTTGGCAAATTAATCCAATCTTCAAATCATCAAGAAAAGAACATTTTATTTCGGACATTTATAATAAAATTGTGACTATGTTAGATCTAAGAATATGAGACGGATGAAAGCTTCTCTGTAACACTGAATTGATTGAATATATTTTATAATATGAGTAATTCAGGAA
Organism: Allium sativum; assembly: GCA_030737875.1. Classification (NCBI taxonomy): domain Eukaryota; kingdom Viridiplantae; phylum Streptophyta; class Magnoliopsida; order Asparagales; family Amaryllidaceae; genus Allium; species Allium sativum. The sequence goes on along the minus strand of CM060920.1, from coordinate 56,549,038 downwards.
TTCTTTTCATATCCATCTCTATCTCTATCTCCCTTCTATTATCCATTATTGTTTTTATATATTAAGGGGATTTTGTATATATAATAATAATAATAAGTATTTCTCTGACCTCATTTAGAAGTCCAAGCTCTGGTCATGCATGGTCATGAGATGACTTATTAAATTTTATGTTGCAACTAATCCCTTTTAAAAATCCAAGCTCTGGTTATGCGTGGTTAGTGTGCTCTTGAGATGTACAAAAAATTTGTATATATATAATAATATACAAAATCCTCCCTGCTATATGTTAACTAACTTTCCATTCCATCTTCTAAATTGTGAAATGTATTCCTACCTTACGAATTATTATGATTTTTTGTTTGATTGATTCGGGTTTGTGGTTTCTGATTCTGTCAAATGGTTTGATCTCTTACTATGGTCCATATCCTTTGCAAATGTCCAACCATGTTCATCTTTTGAAGATTACAAAGGGGGAGAAGGAGTTAAGATTTTGATACATATACAGTCATCTATAGATTTTATTTTGCCATTAATGCTAGGTGTTTAATTGTTTTCTATTCTTTTCAAATTTCTATTTCTATCTGCTATGTCTGTTTATAGTTGTAAGCGGAGCTTTGTTTAAAGGGATCACATATATAGGGGGAGTTCATATTCTGATGTATTGAAAATCTCAAGTATGTTTGTCATCATCAAAAGGGGAGATTGTTGAACCTGTGTTTTTTGTTTGATGATAACAAACATATCTTAATAATGTGTTTAAAGTTGTACAGTTAACTGTCTTTCACATCATACTGAAATAAAAATATTTTTTTTATAATAATGCTTCTATATACAGAAATTGAAAATCTACACAAGCAGTTATTATTCAGAAAATTATATTTTTATTTCATAATCCAAACAGTACATTTTCCCTTTGAACTCTCTACTACACAAAATATAAATACAATTTTTTTTTCACTGCGTACATAGACATCGCTCTCATACACATCTCTTCTCACACTGATTACATATCTCTACACACTCTTACTGTCTCTTTGCTCCTATTGCATCATCCTGAAACCTGTCACAGAAAAGAAATGCACACAGTAGACTAGAACTAAAAATAGACACAAAACAAATAAAATTTTATTTTATAAATTTTTATTTGTCTCGGATTTTCTTTTTTTTTCTCATCATCTTTCTGACTTGATCAACCTCAACATAACCATACTGATTTGCTGATCAGAACCAGCATCAAACTCAGCTGACTCTGACCAGCCCCAACATAGTACAGTAAGTCTGCTGAAGTATATTATAGTGTCACATATACAAGATAGGTCAAAAATAAAAAGAGAAATGGAAATGCAAAATTTTAGATCAGCAAACACAAACTAGAAATCATGACAGGTCAACAATGCAGCATACACAGTACAGGGCTGAGCATCATCTACAAACAGTGTACATGCATGAGTGTAATGCAGTTCAAACAGTGAAGCACAATGGTGCAAACTAAATAAGCAAGTCTTCCTGAAGCATTGTGTAAACATAGCATGGACATGGATATACAGTCAAACAAATCTGGGCTGAGTTTAATGGCACAACAAAATACATGGTGCAGGTTTGGGTGTATAAGCAGTGTACACATCACAAGCATAATCATGGTCGAGCAAAGTGGAGATACAAGCATGGTACATCTCAGTTCCAAGTCAAAGTGAAGCACACACAAATTGAATGGCCAAGCTCAGGGAAATAAATGGGATAGCAAAAGCATGTGTACATGCTGCTGTATTACAAATGTCAAAATGGTGCGATAACACAGTTCAAATGTGTCGAAGCGTAACAGATTTTTTTTGACAAGGGGTAGTTCAAAATAGTCAAGGATATAACCAAGCATCAACATAGTAAAACAAATAGTGCAAATGGGAACACAGGTGCATGGGTGACACAGCTATATATAGTACATATGTGTACATGAAAGCGAGCAAAGCATTTCAGAATTTCAGCATGAACATACACGGCAGTGCAAAAAGTCTTTTTTAAAAAGTTCACTGTATTTCAAAGTGTGTGAAAATTCAATAAATTTGGCATTTTTTTCTCGTCAAAAATCTATTTCTAAAGTTTTTTTAAGGCAAGAAATCAGTGTTTCCAATTTTTGGAAAAGAGAATTTTGGCAAGTATACAACAAGTGATAAATTTGGCATGTTATCACACAGTCGTATTTTTGAATTCACAATAAAGTATCAATCATTTTCGAAATGAAATCATCAAAGAAATAGAAGGCAACATTTCGAAATAAAATTGTCATAATTCAGCCAAAAGAGGAAATAAATATTCCAGATTCATTAAAGATCGAAAACATGTCTGGATGCATCACAACAGTCATGCAAGTTAATCAATGCCAAGAATGTCAAAAAGGGAAAGTCATTTAAGCCGAGCAAATCCATGTCAATCAAGGAAATCAATGAGAGGAAACACACAATCAACCAGATCGAATTACATTGAGAAATCAGAGTGCCTAGGGTTTACTATAACCCAATATAAAATCACACAAATCAAGGGAAATAGAATCAGGCAAGTCATTGGTTTGAAATCAGAGAGCAAGGGTTTCAGAACCCCTATAAATACACACGATTTCATTATCGACATCTTCCAACCCATTCAAAAACAACTCAAAAGCTTAAATCAGAGAACTTACAGTGTTCTATAGAAGCAGAGAATGGATCGGAGTTGACCTTGAAGGCAGAATCAATCAACTGAAGGAACATCAAACCATGGTGATTCAATTTTTCAAGAAACCCTAGACGATTCAGAGAAACCCTAACCGCTAATTTCTTTTTGGGCTTGGAAAATAAAAGAGAAAGGGGACGACCGATTTATAATTAAAGATACAAAGGGGGTTTTATTTAAAGGCTTGTTTTTATTGTATTCCTTTTTGTTTTACCTTTCTAACTTCAATTCTTGTTTTTCTAGTTTCAAATAAAACTAGGGTTTACAGATTACTGGTCTGTGGTCTGGGAAAATCTGGTCTAAGGTACACAGGCCAGTCTAGGATTTTGAGCTTAGGGTTAGGACAGGAGCAGGCATTGCATGCTTACATAGGATTGTAAGCGGGATCTTTGTAAATCCTAGTAGAAATCTTAGAAAGGCAGCAATAGGCACAAATTGCCGAAGCCGGGTATCTCTGTGTGTGATTTTCCTTTACTGCAATTTTTCATTACTCTGTGATTGTTTTTATTACTGTTAAACCCTATTCACCCCCGCTCTACGCTTAATATTGATCCTACATCTAGATGGTGACAATATACTCTAATTGGTTGCGATCCACTTAGCCATGTTGCATGCCTAATTTTTGTCATTTCCCGGTTGATGAGGCTTGAAGTTATAACGTATCATGACAGATCACACCTTCATTTTATCTGAATGCCACATCGTCATACCCACCAAATCACAAATTTATTTCCCTAAAAATTCCATGGGTATAGAGCTAAGAGAAACGAATTTATCCTTTACCAACGTAAATACGGTTGAAAAGATTAACTTACGCAATCCATTAGATATAATCTGTTAGACATTCATCTTGGACATTCATCCATTTAAGTTGTCCTAGGTCAGGACAAACCGAAGGCACTATTCCATAAATCAATCTTAGGAAATTCTACCTAGGATTACCAGAACAACCCTTGTATAACTCTGACTTCAATTATCTTCAGTTTATTTGATTCGCAATGCTAAAGCCAATACAGAGTTGTTTTCAAATAATAATTTTGATCCTGGTCTCTCCATTGACAATGGAAATTGATCAAAACTTTGAAAGCTGGAGATTTAACTATCAAAGGAAAACATACATATAAACAACGGTCATATTTCTGATGGAAATTTTACGAATCATTCACTTCTCTAATCCATCTTTGTGAGTACAATTTCTTTCACAAAATAATTAATAAATTAATTATAATGAGTTATAATTTGGATTATGAGAACATGCCTGTTGAATCGTGTGACGTTACTTAATTTTGTTATCGTCTGTTTGTGAACATATGACAGTTTTGTTAACTTATGTTAGTAGATCTATTTCATATGTCCAATCACATATGTTTAACTTGATTCATTTTAGGACATCAATTTATATGCATGCAAATTATACACAAGTTTATATGTGAATCAAGTATATATATACACATGCGAGTCTATATGTAAAACGTGTGATATTAGTTTATATTTTTAAATTCATGATGTTGGTTCATATGTCTAAACACATATGCTAAATTTGATTCATTTTGTGACATTTGCATGTCTAAATCATATGCAAGTGTAAATGTAAAACTTAATTTACATGTCTAAATTATATATGCAAGTTTACATATAAGTTTGGATGTGAATTATATGCTAGTTTGTATATAAGATTGTATGCGAATCATATGTAAGTCTTAATTTACATGTCTAAATTGCATATGCAAGTTTAATACAAATTTGTATGTAGATCATATGTAAGTTTATGCGAAAACCATGTTCATATATGCAAGTTCACCTTTATGTGTATAGATATATGCAAATCATATCTTATATAATTTGATCCGTGCCAATTTGTAGTTTATGCAAATTATGCCTATTGCCTATGCAAGTTATTGACTATGCAAATTTATGATTACACAAATTATAATCATGCAAGTTTTGATCCATGCTAGCCTATTTTTATTTGTGAGTTAGATCTATTTTTACGAGTTATGCAAGTTGGGATGTTTTAGTGAGTTAGGCTATTTGCTAGCCTACGTATTATATGTATTACACGTACGAACAATGTGGGGGCAATGGGAAAATATTAAATATTAATATTTTGAAAATTGGCATAAAATGGCTTAAAAACGTATAATAAATCCGAGACATTAATTGGCCTAATTTATATGAATAGAGATTATGGACATAATTTAGGTGGCAATTATGGACATAGGTTAATTTGGAAGTTATTGACAATTTGAAATAGGGATATTAATTCAAATTGGGGTTGAATAATAATGTGTAATAATAAATGCCTGAGACACGAGGTTAGACTCGTTCGTGGTTTAAGACTGCCCGAAACCGCCCGACACATTCAGCAACCACAAACGGTAGTCTAATGTGAGAGGTCAAAGGCATAAATTAAATGAGTAATAAATGCCTAAGACACGAGGTTAGACTCATTTGTGGTATAAGACTGCCTGGACCCACCCGGCACATCCAACAACCGCAAACGACAGTCTAATGTGAGAGGTCGTAGGCAAAATTAAAAGATGCTTAAACACGAGGTTAAGTCTGGCTTGTGCTGGAAGTCTGCCCGGAACCGCCCGGCATATCCAGCGGCCACAAGCAATCGACTTAATGTGAGAGGTCTGTGCATTAATAATTAATTAATGCTGATCAAAGACGAATATGAATGACAAACAAAAGTTTGGTTGAGTTGAGTAATTGTCTGAGTACCAATCTGATGTTGATTTCGGTCTTCGGGGTTGATACTTAGGGAGTTATTCTCTTAACCAATGTATCAATGAACTAAGATGTACTTAACCATTAATTAAGTAAAACATGTTATACGATATATATATATATATATATATATATATATATATATATGATACATAAAACATGATAAGTGGATAGGGTTAAGAGGGGATTAACCTATAATCTGATAAGTAGATAGGGTTAAGACCAGCTTAACCAATAATATATATTAATTTGATAAGTGGGTAGGGTTGAGACCAGCTTACCAATAATATATCTGATAAATGGATAGGGTTAAGACAAACTTAACTAATAATACATATTGATCTGGTATGTGGAAAGGGTTAAGACCAATTTAGCCAATAATATAAAAGTGGATAGGGTTAAGACCAACTTAACCAATAATATATAAGTGGATAGGGTTAAGACCAACTTAACCCATAATATATATATATATATATATATTGATCTGATAAGCAGATAGAGTTAAGACAAGCTTAACCAATAACACATGTTGATTTGATAAGTGGGCAACATGGGTGGCATGTGGGATATAATTATTAACACTTAACCAAGTTGAAACATGTAAGAAGACATGAATAAGAGTGGGTTAAGTGGGAAATCCTAGTGGGGACCAGGCATAGGTGGAAAGCTTGTGTCAAGTGTGGGGACCCTTTTCAACCCGTAACCCATGTAGTATTTAAGTGAGCTTGATCTAGATCGAGGATGGGACAAGCTTACTAGGTTTGATTGTAAGAGGTCAAAACGGGTTAGCGGTGGCAACGCAAGTCTAACAGGGTCATGTGCGTGCGTGGGCCCGGGCTGGTAGGTAAGACGTTGTTGCATCATGTAGGTATAAGCCATGCATCTTTAGTGGTACCGTGTTGCCACTTTGGGAAGCGATACACCCCATTGTGGTACCAGCACGGGTATCTACGAGTTAGGGAGCTGGTCGAATGAGGAAGGTAGTGGGTACGACTAGCAGAGATAGGAGCAGGCGGCACCTATGAAGACAGCTAGGAGTCCAACTACCATATTATGAATAAATGTTGTAATTAGAATGAGGAGGGTAGTGGGTACAACTAGTGGAGATAGGAGCTGGTGGCACATATGAAGACAACTAGGGGTACACGAAACTACCATTATGATTATTATGTTCAGAAGGCGGGATCAAATTTTAGGGTGACTAGTAATGGTGTAGTATAGTAATTATCCTATAGTGATTAGGAGCGCGATTATCGCCAGTATATTCCTCTTGTTTGTTTTATCTTTCCCACTTGCTTCATAGTCATTCCTTGTTTTACCGGTTTATGCCTTGTCCTAATTACTTTAATAATTATATTGTTAAAGTTATTGGACTCGCCAGATTTTATGTCTGACCCCCTTTGTTTTCGCCTCTTTTCTTCCTCCCTCCCAATGTCTCAGGGTGGGACTAGTGCTAGTGGAGCTTGTTTTGGATCTCTTTCTCTCTCTTTTGGAAGTGCTTGGGTTGGTGAAAGTAAAGTTCAGCTCATCTCTTTTATAGCTACTTATGTTGGGGTTACGCTTTTTTACTTTATGTACTCAGAAAACAATTTGTCAAGATGGATATTAAGTATACTTGGTTTTATTGTTGGTTTTTGATGTTGTTGTAACCAAACTATTTCTCCACTGCAATAAAAGTTGTTTTAAAATTTTCAAGTACCAATATATGTATCTGTCTTATTACATTCCATTCTATACACCAATAATACTCCATGAAAGTTAATGCATCCCCTTTGTGAGTGACATTAATGGACGTGGCGTGTTACACATGGTATCAGAGCTGAAGGTTACCAGAATAGATAAGAGATTTTGAAAAACCGCTTTCAAAAGCATTTTTATAAAGAAATACTTTCAAAAATGTGTTTCAAGGAGAGTATTTTTAAGAGAAAAGTATATTTTGAGAAACATAACCCCCAAGAGCCATATATCTTTCCTTTGATTCTCCATTTTAAATCTCTTCCTCTTTCCTTTTTGAATTTCTTCCTCCACGTCTAGACGCTTTTTCTAAAAGAACTTCCATACGACGGGCGGAAAACTGCTTCCTGGGACTGGGATGTTTGTCAAAGCTAGAAGGAAGTGGAGGACTTGTTGGTACCTTTAAGATAGACGATGGGAGGAAGGTTCAATTAGCTGCTTGGTTAATAAAGGACGAAGCCTCATTTTGGTGTGAGGTCACGAATGGAGAATGTACAGGAGAGACATGGATAGGACACACGATAGGAAAGTATATCCAAAGAAAGGCGGTAAGGATAACAAGGGGCCAAGAGAAAATGAAGGGCCACCCTTGTGAAATAACTGACTACTTAAATAAAGATGTTAGAAAGAAGAAGAAGACTAGTTGTTATCATTACGGAGAAACAGGACATCTTATTAGGATCGTCCAAAGAAGCAAAAGGCAAAGGTAAGGACAAAGTATAGGATCTTCTGGAGGGCGGACGCATTCCCTCACGATTGGCATACCTGATAGAGATAGAAATATCTTGGTTGGAAGTTTGGTTTTTCTTTTTGATCATCCTGTTCAAACCTTGTACGAATTCTGGCGCTTCACACTCGTTTGTATCTGCTTCGTTAGTTGAAACATTGCACCTAAATACTAGTCTAGTTACGGATCCCATAGTAGTCTCAAATCCTATTGGTGGTTCGGCTCATCTTTCGATGATTTGTCAGAATTTGAGAGTGTCTATCTTGGGCGTTGGGTTTGAATGCAACGCCTTCGTTCTTGGCTTCATGGGCTACGGCTTGATTCTAGGCATTGATTGGCTAGCCAGATACGGTGCCATCCTAGACTGTGAAAAAAGGGTAGTTATATTGTTGACTCATTGTAGAAAGACCCTTGATATTTCTTGTGACCCTAGAGATCCGGTGATGCTTAGCTACCTAGAATCTCTTGACGCGTCCAACGATGATTTGGAATTTGTTCGTGTGGTCCGTGAATATGGTGAAGTCTTCGGTGGAGTTCGGGGTTTACCCCCGAGGCGCGAGATAGACTTTCATATATACCTTATAGATAATGCAAAGCCAGTTGCATTACCGATGCGCTACGTGGCTCTGAGAGAGAGAAGAGAACTCAGTATGCAAGTAAAGGAGTTGCTTGAGAAGGGGTTCATAAGAAGAAGCATTTCAGAATGGGGTGCTCCGGTTGTTTTTGCTACAAAGACTGATGGTTCACCTAGATGGTGCATGGACTATAGAGAGCAGAATAAGCTCGCAAAGAAGAACAGGCACCCATTGCCAAGGATAGATGATTTATTCGATCAGTTGGTTGGTACTTCGGTTTTCTCACAGCTAAATTTGGCTACAGGATTTCATCAGCTAAGGGTGGCTGAAGAGAGCATAGATAAGACTGCATTTATAACTCTTGACGATTTCTTCGAGTGGCTCGTCATGCCTTTTGGTTTGACGAATGAACCCGCATACTTGGTTGACTTAATGAGTAAGGTGTTTAGGGAGTTTCTAAACAAGTTTGTGGTAGACTTTGTGGACGATATCTTGATTTTCTCCAGAAGCGAGGAAGAACATACCCTACATCTTAGGGTAGTCTTAGAGACCCTACGACCGCATCAACTCAAAGCTAAGTTTTCCAAATGCCATTTTTGGAGAAAAGAAGTGAGGTTCTTAGGACACGTAGTCTCTAAGGAAGGGATAGCCATGGATCCCGCGAAGGTGGTGGCAATCCAAGATTGGAAGATTCCTAAGAACGAAACAGAAGTTAGAAGCTTTTTAGGGTTGGCTGGTTATTATAGGAAGTGCATTAAGGACTTCACGAAGATATCAGCCCCACTTACTCGGTTAATGAAGGAGAACTTGACTTTTGCTTGGGATGTTGACTGTGATGATGCTTTCCAGCGTCTGTAGAGGGCTTTGACGACAACTCCAGTTTTAGTTTTGCCAGATGGGAGTAAGCCATTCACAGTGTATACCAGTGCTTGCGGAACAGAGCTTAGAGCAACTTTCAATGCAAGAGGAAAAGGTGATATGAAAAATGCGGCAAGTACAAGCATCGCTTATCATCCACAGATGGATGGACGGACAGAAAGGGGTGAATAGAATCCTTGAAGATCTTTTGAGGTTATGTATCCTAGATTTTGGAGGGACATGAGAAGAGGCAACGAGCTTAGTGGTGTTCACGACGTGCTTCACGTTTCACATTTGCGTAAATGTTTACATGATACAGCGGAAGTGGTGGAGCCGAGCACGCTCAAAGAAGTGGAAGTAGAGCGAAATGCCACGGTTAGATGAGCTCCTACACGCATTCTAGGATCGTAGGTCAAAAAGCTATGCAACAAAGAGGTCAAGTTGGTCAAAGTGTGATGGGGAGATGATCAAGGAGATGCGACTTGGGAGACGGAAGACGAGAAGCGTACGCTGTACCCTTTCCTTTTAGAGGGTATGTTTTTAACTTCTCCTTTTCCTACTGCTTTGTTGATACTTGTCCTATCATTTAGTATGCCTTTGCGAGGATATCTTCGATCTTTAGTTAGGAAAAACCCTATGGTTGTAAACATGTGTTTGAGACATGTTATGTTTGGTGGATGCAAACAGATGCAAGTGGTTGCTAGTGGTTGCTAGTGGATGCATGTACACACACATTAGGCACTAGATCGGCTCAATCACTTTCATATTGCATATAAATATGTGTGCATATTTAAATTAATGGATGTATAATGGTTGTGTTATCATATGGATGCCGCATTTTGATGAATGGTTGTGCACACATGTAGAAGTAATATGTATCGTTAGGATTCTTTCGCATACATAACGGACACATGACACTATCATGATTTGCATTAAGGAGGTCAACTGAATCAGTAGGCCACCTGATTTTGCATTGGATAAGGAACATATACACACACTTTTTGCATATGTTCATATGGGATTAGAAATCTTGTAAGGACAATGGATACCTGTGTTTGATGATTGAGTAGATGGATGATTGGATGTTAGGATATACATTCTCCTTAACTTAGAGATTTCGGGAGCGAAATCCTTTAAGGAGGAGAGAATGTAACACCCCGTAATCTAAAATATTAAAATAAACAAATTTAAGAGCACTTAATTTTTAGGAGAAGAATTAAGGGAAATGGGTTATGCCATTGCATTCGTCTCAAAATTCTTCTTCTAATAGAGTCCAAGTTTTCGTAAATTGGACTTCGTATGAGGAAGTTATGGCCCTCAGAAGTTTCTGGAATTTAAATAAATTAAAAACAGTTCAGAGTTATATTCAAAATTCGAATATACCAAGGTAGGTCGACCTGGAGGTCGACCTACCCCAGGCCAGGTCGACCTCCCCTATATAGGTCGACCTACCCCCCCCCCCGGGCAGATCTGAACTGTGATGATTCTGACTTGTTCCTGAGTCATTTCTGACTTGTTGCTGAGTCAATAGGGCATAAGTGGCAATTCTGGATAACTCTATCTAGTCTGGACGGTTGTGATTGCTCCTATGATAATCTAACGGCTTATATTGATTTAAACTTCTATATAAGCACGCATAGACTCAAGCTCTAAACCAAAACTAAATTAATCTCTTGGCCTCCATGCTATTGCTAGAATAGTTCTTCTTCTTAAAGCTTAGGAATTGCAAGTCAGAATTCTAATACAAACGACAAACGAATCATTCACTTCTCTAATCCATCTTTGTGAGTACAATTTCTTTCACAAAATAATTAATAAATTAATTATGATGAGTTATAATTTGGATTATGAGAACATGCCTGTTAGATCATGTGACGTTACTTATGTTTGTTATCGTCTGTTTGTGAACATATGACAGTTTTGTTAACTTATGTTAGTAGATCTATTTGATATGTCCAATCACATATGTTTAACTTGATTCATTTTATGACATCAATTTATATGCATGCGAATTATACACAAATTTATATGTGAATCAAGTATATATCTACATGCGAGTTTATATGAAAAATGTGTGATATTAGTTTACATGTTTAAATTCATGATGTTGGTTCATATGTCTATAAACATATGCTAGATTTGATTCATTTTGTTACATTTACATGTCTAAATCATATGCAAGTGTAAATGTAAATCTTATTTTACATGTCTAAATTATATATGCAAGTTTATATATAAGTTTGGATGTGAATCATATGCTAGTTTATATGTAAGATAGTATGCGAATCATATGTAACTCTTAATTTACATGTCTAAATTGCATATGCAAGTTTAATACAAGTTTGTATGTAGATTATATGCGAGTTTATGCAAAAACCATGTTCATATATGCAAGTTCACCTTCATGTGTATAGATCTATGCAAATCATATCTTATATAATTTGATCCATGTCAGTTTGTAGTTTATGCAAATTATGCCTATTGCTTATGCAAATTTATGATTATATAAATTATAATCATGCAAGTTTTGATCCGTGCTAGCCTATTTTTATTTGTAAGTTAGATCTACTTTTACGTATTATGCAAGTTGTGATGTTTTTGTGAGTTAGGCTATTTGCTAACCTACGTATTATATGTATTACACGTATGAACAACGTGGGGCAATGGGAAAATATTAAATATTAACATTGTGAAAATTGGCATAAAATGGCTTAAAAACATATAATAAGTTTGAGACATTAATTGGCCTAATTTATACGCATAGAAATTATTGACATAATTTAGGTGACAATTATGGACAAAGATTAATTTGGAAGTTATTGACAATTTGAAATAGGGATATTAATTCAAATTGGGGTTGAATAATGATGTGTAATAATAAATGTCTGAGACACGAGGTTAGACTCGTTCGTTGTATAAGGCTGCCCGGAACCGCCCGACACATCCAGCAATCACAAACGATAGTCTAATGTGAGAGGTCAAAGGCATAAATTAAATGAGTAATAAATGCCTAAGACACGAGGTTAGACTCGTTTTTGGTATAAGACTGCCCGGACCCGCCCGACATATCTGGCAGCCGCAAACGGCAGTCTAATGTGAGAGGTCATAGGCATAATTGAAAGATGCTTAGACACGAGGTTAAGTCTGGCTTGTGGTGGAAGTCTGCCCGGAACCGCCCGGCATATCCAGTGGGCACAAGCAATCGACTTAATGTGAGAGGTCTGTGCATTAATAATTAATTAATGCTGATCAAATACGAGTATGAATGACAAACAGAAGTTTGGTTGAGTTGAGTAATTCTCTAAGTACCATTCTGATGTTGATTTCCGTCTTCGGGGTTGATACTTAGGGAGTTATTCTTTTAACCAATGTATCTGTGAACTAAGATATACTTAATCATAAATTAAGTAAAACATGTTATACGATATATATGTATATATGATACATAAAACATGATAAGTGGATAGGGTTAAGACCAACTTAATCTATAATCTGATAAGTAGGTAGGGTTAAGACCAGCTTAACCAATAATATATCTTAATTTGATAAGTGGGTAGGGTTGAGACCAGCTTAACCAATAATATATCTGATAAGTGGATAGGGTTAAGACAAACTTAACCAATAATACATATTGATCTGGTAAGTGGAGAGGGTTAAGACCAACTTTGTCAATAATATATAAGTGGATAGGGTTAAGACCAGCTTAACCAATAATATATATATTGACCTGATAAGCGGATAGGGTTAAGGCAGCTTAACCAATAATATATATATTGATATGATAAGCGGATAGGGTTAAGACAAGCTTAACCAATAACACATGTTGATTTGATAAGTGGGTAACATAGGTGACATGTGGGATATAATTATAAATACTTAACCAAGTTGAAACATGTAAGAAGACATGAATAAGAGGGGGTTAAGTGGGAAATCCTAGTGGGGACCAAGCATAGGTGGAAAGCTTGTGTCAAGTGTCGGGACCCTTTTCAACCTGTAACCCATTTAGTATCTAAGCGAGCTCGATCTAGATCGAGGACGGGACACGCTTACTGGGTTTGATTGTAAGAGGTCAAAATGGGTTAGCGGTGGCAACGTAAGTCCAACGGGATCATGTGCGTGCGTGGGTCCGGGCTGGTAGGTAAGACGTTGTTGCATCATGTAGGTATGAGCCGTGCATCTTTAGTGGTATCGGGTTGCCACTTGGGGAAGTAATACACCCCATTGTGGCCTGCTCGGGTATCTATGAGTTAGGGAGCCAATCAAATGGGGAAGGTAGTAGGTAAGACTAGCGGAGATAGGAGCAGGGGGCACCTATGAAGACAGCTAGGAGTCCAACTACCATATTATGAATAAATGTTGTAATTAGAATGGGGAGGGTAGTGGGTACAACTAGTGGAGAAAGGACCAGGAAGCACCTATAAAGACAGCTAGGGGGTACACGAAACTACCATTATGATTATTATGTTCAGAAGGCGGGATCAAATTTTAGGGTGACTAGTAATGGTGTAGTATAGTAATTATCCTATAGTGATTAGGAGCGCAATTAACGCCAGTATATTCCTCTTGTTTGTTTTGTCTTGCCCACTTGCTTCACAGTCATTCCTTGTTTTACCAGTTTATGCCTTATCCTAATTACTTTGATATTTATATTGTTAAAGTTATTGGACTCGCCAGAATTTATGTCTGACCCCCTTTGTTTTCGCCTCTTTTCTCCCCCCCTCCCCCCCAGGTTCTCAGGGTGGGACTAGTGCTAGTGGAGCTTGATTTGGATCTCTTTCTCTCTCTTTTGGAAGTGCTTGGATTGCTGAAAGTAAAGTTCAGCCCATAACTTTTATGGCTACTTATGTTGCTGTTATGCTTTTTTTACTTTATGTACTCAGAAAACAATTTGTCAAGATGGATATTAAGTGTACTTGGTTTTATTGTTGGTTTTTGATGTTGTTGTAACCAAACTTTTTCTCCGCTGCAATAAAAGTTGTTTTAAAATTTTCAAGTAGCAATATATGTATATGTCTTGTTACATTCCGTTCTATACACCAATAATACTCGATGAAAGTTAATGCATCCCCTTTGCGAGTGACATTAATGGACGTGGGGTGTTACAAAAAGCATTTCAAATACTTAGTAGTTTCCTTTTTTAACCTAATCTAATATGCAAAACAATTGCTTTTAAATCATTATTCACTTTGAAACGTGAATATTATTTCTTTACCGAAAACTGAACTCGTTATCTCAATTTTATTTATAAATGCCATAACAGGTTCAAATCATGTTTATCGGGCTATTTTATAAATTCATATTTATGTCTCACTCTATATACTCCATTTATGAATCAATTCCCTGTAAAATAAATATCAAGTTGATATCTTAATCTTGATTACCTATTTAATTACTAATTTTTGGTTTCAAAGCAAATATTAACTATCTTGCCAATTAATGAATTATACACTATATAATTTTTAAGAATAAATCATTTTAATAACATTCGACATCATCGAATTATAATTATAAATCCGTATTGATTTATTTCAATTCTATTACCATTTCGAACATCAAAATAATTTAATCGTTTTCTTTTGAAATGATTTCTCAATTTCCCTTCCTAAATTCATCCTTATACTTTCAAATTTATTTAATAATTAATCCACTTCATTTCTAAACATCGTTTATAAATCGAACTACTTGTTTCAATATAATTAAAACAAGTTATTATATGTGACGGCCCGCCCCGCACCAACCGACATTTACTCCAAAAGTGCGCTGTACACATGTCGAGTTAGCACGGAACGGGTCATCAGAAGGAAAGGGAAGAAGGAAATGGACATACAAAGAACCTGTAGAATGTCTCACAGCGCATAGAATAAAATATAATAATAACATACTTGACATAAAACAGGAGAGACAGTGCATAAGCTGAAAACCAGAACTAAACATCATAGCAGCGGAAATCCAAAATACAGCTTATTACAACTTTCAAACTGTCTCAAAGCAAAAGTAAGATAAAGGAGGTACACTACTAATGCCCAAGTAGCGACCACCAACGACACAGGGAGAATGTGTGTGTGTGTGTATATATATATATATATGTATATATATATATATATATATATATATGTATATATATATATATATCATACGTGGAAGCCTCCTGCCCGCCTCTGAATCAGCTACTCGCGCATCACCAGCTAACCTGTCTCTAGTCTGCTCGTGTGAGCACCCAGAGTAATAAGAGGAGACATAAAACTCTGGGTCATACATAAAGCCTGGTATGAGCGATAAGCATCTAAAGTGAACAATAACAGGTAGACTAGAAACATACCTGAACCTGGACCTGCAACCAAAGAGTTAGCACTACATATTGTACAACACTCTAAGGTACCATATCAAATAGTGTAAAGATACGGAGGTGGGGGAGGTGTTCGTGTCATAGTGATGGCAAGCAATCAAACATAGCATCCATCCTCACATCTCTCACTCAGTGCGTAAAGCATACGATATTCACCACTTCGATCACCCAACATACCTTGCTACGATCACTCTGTCCCATGAAGTCATAAATGGCTTCACTGCACTGATAACGTAGCCACTAATCCTTCGCTATGTCCACTTTGCCCTATGGAGTCACTAGAGCCCCACTGCACTGGCTCATAGTCTTACTACGCATCACCTTTCCCCTCAGGTCATAATGACCCTACTGCACTGATAACGTAGTCTTGCTACCATCATCTTGCCCCTCAGGTCATAATGACCCTACTGCACTGATAAGTAGCCATCCTTCATTTTTAGTGGTGAATCGAAGTTATGAACGTCGAAAACTCCTTAGCACACGTCCCGTAGCAAAGTCCAACCATGAAGTGAACTCATTGGTTCCCAACTGGATCCTGAGCTCTAACTTCCCATATTGGACTACCTTTGCATCTCGGGTTTTTGGTCAATATTGGGTCGGGTTCCTCCTCAAGCCATCGGTTCGGGTCGGCTATCCTCCATCTATTCGGGTCGGGTCTTCTTCTGGTGCGGTTCGGGTCGGGTGTCCTCCATCGGTTCGGGTCGGGTATTTCTCCTCGGTTCGGGTCGGGTGCCATCCCCCTCCAGTTCGTGCTGCCGCTCTGATCCGTCTCTATGCTTCCTTAACATGCTCCTATCTGATCCATCTTCATACTTCCGCTTCAATCCGTCTTCATGCTTCCGCTCCGATCCGTCCTCCTTAATCCGATCGGATCCCTGTTCAGCTAGCGTGGCCTTCCTTTTTGCCACTTTTCCCAAGTGCCAGGTTCCGATCCGATCGAATCCCTTGCCCAATTCAACATATCCGATCCGAGCCCTATATCCGATCCGAACCCTGCACTGTTTTCTGAAACTGTTCCAGCAAGTGTTTACGCCATTTGACGACGTTTTCGACCATTCTAACTATTAGAATCAATCACAAAGCATATCATACAGTCATAGCAACATGCATAATCAACTACAACCATCAAAACATCAATACGATAGGTTAAAATGGATCAAACATACCCAAAATCTCATATTTCCCCTTAAGCATGTTTAGGTGAAACTAATGATAGGATTAGCAAAACTTAACCAAATTAACCCAAATTCATATCAGAGGTCTAAAACATCATTTAAGAATTTATGAACATTTTTCCCTAATTTTATCATGCTTAAATTCGCTAATTAACACTAATTACCCTTAACTAGCCATAATTAGTGTAAAACTATGCAAATCACTCACCTTAGCCACAAAATAAACTAAGATCTGAAATAAATCTCTGATTTGATGTGAACCCCAATGCTAAACAGCAACTCCAATGTTGCTTTGGTGTAGATCTTCCTTGATTAGGGGTTGCTAAGCCAAATCCTTGACCAAAAGGTGATTTGGAGGTGATTTAGAGGTTGGAGACCATTTTTAGGGTTCCTTGGTGATAAGTGGAGGCTAGAAAACTGAAATGGAATGATCCTCTATCTCATTTCAGCCTTCCCATAACCCTAATCCCGAAATGGATTATGGGCCTACTCACTAATCACCCGATTTGACCCGGTTAAGCAGTTTTTCACCCTCCAAACCTTATTTCAGCCATATCTCCCAAACGGTAAGTCCGTTTGGCTATAATGACCACTCTACGGAAAGGTAAAACATCAAATGAATCTAATGGAAGTGGTTTCAGGTCAAAATTCCTTTCTCATCAAACGTTATGGCCAAAACAGTACTAACTAAGGGCAAAATGGTCAATTAAAAATCGACAAAAATCATGAACATGAGAAATGACTCTAATGGATGTTTCCCA
This sequence comes from Allium sativum, assembly GCA_030737875.1. Lineage (NCBI taxonomy): Eukaryota > Viridiplantae > Streptophyta > Magnoliopsida > Asparagales > Amaryllidaceae > Allium > Allium sativum. The sequence goes on along the minus strand of CM060920.1, from coordinate 56,531,423 downwards.
AAGTTACATGACCATACGACTTCATACGGGAAAGAAATAAATATTCTACGATCCTATGATGTGTAGAATACGGGTCATTACACTCTCCCCCCCTTAAGAAATTTCGCCCCCGAAATTCCCTAATCAAAACACACACAAAGATCCCGCATGCCTATCAACCATAAAACAACAATCAAACTTGCAAAACAAGCAAAACAAGTCTACCCTAGCATGCGGAAAACAAAAGCACAAAGTAAATCTTACCAGGCAAAGAGTTCTGGATATGGTTCTCTAATGCTCTCCTCTGTTTCCCAAGTACAATCATTCTCGTCCTCACCCCACTGAACCTTGACTAGCTTCACCGCCTTCCTTCGAAGTTGCTTCGTATCGTGCCCCACAATACGGATCGGCTTGCGGTTCCCAACCGCCTCGGGTTCTATTTCGAAGTCCTCTAACTGATCAGGTGAAATAGTCATATCTGAGTCGTGAACGAACTTCCTTAGTTGGGAAACATGAAACACATTGTGAACTCCCGCCATTTTCTCTGGTAAGCCAACTCTATATGTCAAATTCCCGACTAGTTCAAGAACAGGGAATGGGCCAACAAATCTTGGTGCCAACTTGCCTCTCCTGCCAAATCGTATTACGCTCTTCAACGGAGAAATCTTAACAAACACCAAGTCACCCACGGAGAATTTTAGGTCTCTTCTCCTCTTATCAGCATAACTCTTCTCCCTATCTTGTGCAGCCTTCATTCGTTGTTGAATGATCTTGATCTTATCTGAAGTTTCCCTCACCACATCTAGTCCAAGCATAAACTTCTTGCCAGTCTCTATCCAACATGACGGTGAGTTGCACGGTCTTCCGTACAAAGCTTCAAACGGAGCCATACCGATACTGGATTGGTAGCTATTATTATATGCAAACTCAACTAGATGCAAATGGTCATCCCATGATCCACCAAAATCCAATATACATGCTCTCAAGAGATCTTCCAAAATACGATTCACCCTCTCCGTCTGATCGTCGGTCTGAGGATGATATGCGGTACTGAGATGTAACTCTGACCCTAGAGCCTCTTGTAAGCTCTTCCAAAACCCATTAGTGAACAATGGGTCTCGGTCACTCACAATGCTTTTGGGTACTCCATGAAATCTCAGTACCCATTTCATATACAATTCTGCTAATTTAGCTGCCGTTCTGGTCGATTTGACTGGTATAAATCTTGCGCTCTTAGTCAATCGATCCACAATTACCCAAATGCTATCATATCCTGATCTAGTCCTTGGTAGGCCATCGATGAAATCCATCGAGACTTGCTCCCATTTCCATTCGGGAATTTCTAATGGTTGCAATAACCCACTAGGCTTCTTTTGCTCGGCTTTAACTAGCTGGTAATTCATGCATTTGGATATAAACTTCCCAACGTCCCTTTTCATCCCTTCCCAGTAGTAAGTATGCTTCATGTCTCGATACATCTTATTACCACCGGGATGTATAGTCAGTTTTGAGCGATGACATTCTCTAAGCACTTCATCTCTCAAACCATTCACGTTGGGCACAATTAGTCTTCCATTCTTCCGAAGCCATCCATCTCGATCAAGCCCATACACATTCATCTCCTCATCGATACCCATCTCTAACTTGGAGATGATTTCCAATAGGTTAGGATCGTCCCTCTGACTGGAACCAATCCGCTCTATTAAAGTGGGTCTGATCGTCAAACTAGCTAGCATAACTGGATCCAATTCGCACTTTGGTCTGAAATCAAACCCCGCGATATACTCCAGTTGCTTCCACTCAAGAAACATTGCCCCTAAGCTGGCATGTCTCCTACTCAAGGCATCGGCTACCGCATTACCTTTCCCAGGTGTGTATGCGATATCAAAATCATACGAAGCCAAGAACTCTAACCATCTTTGCTGACGGAGATTCAGATCTTTCTGGGAGAAGAGATACTTTAACGATTTATGATCGGTAAACAAGTCGAATCTTTCTCCCAAGAGATAATGTCTCCACATCTTCAGCGCAAACACAATCGCTGCTAGTTCCAAATCATGGGTAGGATATTTCTTCTCATGCGGCTTTAGCTGTCGACTAGCATAAGCTACAACCCTACCTCCTTGCATCAATACAACACCCAGTCCGGTACCACAAGCATCCGTGTATACCGTCATCTCCTCATTCCCTTTAGGAATGACTAACACTGGCGCACGCGTCAACTTCTCCTTTAGACTCTTGAAGGCATCCTCACACACTCCGTCCCAGACGAAGGACTGATTCTTCTTAGTCAACTGAGTCAACGGTGCTGCAATCTTGGAGAAGTCCCGGATAAACTTGCGATAATATCCAGCTAATCCCAAGAAACTTCTTACATCTGTTGCATTCTTGGGCGTAGGCCAATCCTGTACCGTAGCCACCTTCGCAGGGTCCACGGCATTACCACTCTCTGAAACAACATGACCCAAGAATCTCACTTCCCTTCTCCAAAAATGACACTTAGAGAATTTCGCGTTCAATTGGTGTTTCCTCAACACCTCCATCACTATCCTCAAGTGTCCCTTGTGTTCCTCCTCTGTCCTTGAGTAAACAAGGATATCATCCACGAATACAAGAACAAACTTATTAACCTGATCTTTGAATACTCGATTCATAAGATCCACAAAGTAGGCTGGTGCATTGGTCAACCCAAATGGCATGACCAACCACTCATAAAATCCAGACGGCGTCCTAAATGCCGTTTTCGGAACACTCTCATCCGCTACTCGTAGCTGATGAAATCCTGTCGCGAGGTCCAACTGGGAGAACACTCTTGCTCCTTCCAGTTGATCAAACAAATCATCTATCCGCGGCAGAGGATAATTATTCTTCCTCGTCACCTTATTCAACTCGCGATAGTCCACACACAAACGAAGGGAACCATCTGCCTTAGTGGCAAACACAACTGGTGCTCCCCACTCGGAGACACTCCTTCTAATAAATCCCTTCTTCAAAAGATTGCTGACTTGCACCCCGAGCTCTCGCTGCTCCCTTGGTGCCATACGACGAAGTGGCATCACTTTAGGTTTGGCATCTTTCACTTAATCAATACGGAACTCAATCTCTCGGTGTGGTGGAAGCCCGGTCACCTCCTCGAAGACGTCCGGATATTGGCCAACCACAGGCACATCTGACAACTCATCCTGCGGGATGTCGAGGGAATTTACAAAACTAGCCATAACCCCATCACTAGGTAGACTACCAAACACTACCCTCCACCCATCATCCGCCCTCACTGTCACCAAAAAGCCCTCACAGTCTACCACCACCCCGTATCTTTGGAGCCAATCGACTCCCAATATAATGCCATACCCAGTAAAGCCCAAAACAAAGCAATCACATACAAACATACATCCATGACTCGATAAGACCAAGTTCCTGCAAATCATACTAAGGCTAGTCGAACCACCAATCGGGTTCGTTACAACCAATGGTCTATTGACTATCTCGGGTTCCAATCCCAACCTATCTACCAGGTCACTAGATATGAAGGAACGGGAAGCCCCAGTATCAAACAAAACTCGAACTGGTACATCATAAATAGAAAGCATACCTTGAATAACATCATTCTTTCCTTTCTCCGCCGCAGTTGGGGCATTCGACGAAGAAGGAACAACATCAATAGCATATGCTTTCACAATATGCTTCTCCTTAAGAGGTTGCGAACACTTATCCTTCTGATGTCCCACTTGACCACAGTTGTAGCACTTCCTTTCCGCTGGCTTGGCCCGACATTCTTTAGCATAATGGCCCTTCTTACCACAGCTGAAGCACTCAACCTCCTTTTTGCTCTTCTTCTGGCCACCTTTAGATTGGTCCTGCTTCCTCTTATTCTGAGAGTTATTCTTTCCTCCACCGCCTGCTTGCAGCTTTGGCCCTTCTGCAGATGCAGCCTCAGTCTTTGACTTAGGGTAAAGGCTCTCTGATCTCAAAGCCTTCCCCACAATCGATTCAAAAGTCTCATAGATGTGGTTGATAAGCCTTTCCCCCAAGTATCCATCCAAACCAGTAATGAACTTCTCATTCTTTTTCTCAGGAGTATCGATAAGAGACAATCCATACTTCGACAAAGTGTCGAACTCAGCAATATAGTCAGAAACTGCCCTTCCGTTCTGCTTGAGTTCCAAGAACCTCTTAAACAACACTGACTTCTGGGCAGCTGGAATGAACTTCTCACTAAAGCGAGCCTTGAACTGATCCCAAGTAACCTGATCCTCTGGAGTAGCTGTTCTAATGGCATTCCACCAATTCATCGCTCGCCCTTGCAGCTGACGAGACGCTAGCCTTCTCTTCATCGCATCCTCAAGACCCAAGTCATCAAAGATACGATCACAGCTATCCATCCAGTCTTGAACATCTGTGGCCGACTTCGTCCCGTGGAACGGTTTCCACCAAGGTTAGTGTAATCCTTGCACAACTTGGCGAAATCGACCCTAGGCGCCTGCACTACTGGGCCAACACTAACTCCGGGATTGGGAACTGCCCCTTGAACTTCTCTAAGCATGTCTCTCATGAGGTTAGTAAACATTGCCCTCATGTCAGCGGCATTCCCTTGGTTGGTCCCTCTACCAGCACCCGTCGTGTCTCGGCTCATCGTCAATCTGAAAAAGGGAAATGATTAACGACCCAATAGTGGTGCTAGTGCAGTGCGACTTCATTCTTATACTACTAATAGTATATACATACATAACTTTTGAAAACCAAAATAATCACAAATACGCGCACTCGTATACGTACTAACTCTCCCTAGTGTCTTTCCCTAGGTTAACTACGCAACCTAGATCTCTGATACCAAGTGTGACGGCCCGCCCCGCACCAACCGACATTTACTCCAAAAGTGCGTTGTACACATGTCCAGTTAGCACGGAACGGGTCGTCAGAAGGAAAGGGAAGAAGTAAATGGACATACAAAGAACCTGTAGAATGTCTCACAGCGCATAGAATAAAATATAATAATAACATACTTGACATAAAACAGGAGAGACAGTGCATAAGCTGAAAACCAGAACTAAACATCATAGCAGCGGAAATCCAAAATACAGCTTATTACATCTTTCAAACTGTCTCAAAGCAAAAGTAAGATAAAGGAGGTACACTACTAATGCCCAAGTAGCGACCACCAACGACACAGGGAGAATGTGTGTGTATATATATATATATCATACGTGGAAGCCTCCTGCCCGCCTACGAATCAGCTACTCGCGCATCACCAGCTAATCTGTCTCTAGTCTGTTCGTGTGAGCACCCAGAGTAATAAGAGGAGACATAAAACTCTGGGTCAGACATAAAGCCTGGTATGAGCGATAAGCATCTAAAGTGAACAATAACAGGTAGACTAGAAACATACCTGAACCTGGACCTGCAACCAAAGAGTTAACACTACATATTGTACAACACTCTAAGGTACCATATCAAACAGTGTAAAGATAAGGAGGTGGGGGAGGTGTGCGTGTCATAGTGATGGCAAACAATCAAACATAGCATCCATCCTCACATCTCTCACTCAGTGCGTAAAGCATACGATATTCACCACTTCGATCACCCAACATACCTTGCTACGATCACTCTGCCCCATGAAGTCATAAATGGCTTCACTGCACTGATAACGTAGCCACTAATCCTTCGCTATGTCCACTTTGCCCCATGGAGTCACAAGAACCCCACTGCACTGGCTCATAGTCTTACTACGCATCACCTTGCCCCTTAGGTCATAATGACCCTACTGCACTGATAACGTAGTCTTGCTACCATCACCTTGCCCCTCAGGTCATAATGACCCTACTGCACTGATAAGTAGCCATCCTTCATTTTTAGTGGTGAATCGAAGTTATGAACGTCGACAACTCCTTAGCACACGTCCCGCAGCAAAGTCCAACCATGAAGTGAACTCATTGGTTCCCAACTGGATCCTGAGCTCTAACTTCCCATATTGGACTACCTTTGCATCTCGGGTTTTTGGTCAATACTGGGTCGGGTTCCTCCTCAAGCCATCGGTTCGGGTCGACTATCCTCCATCTATTCGGGTCGGGTCTTCTTCTGGTGCGATTCGGGTGTCCTCCATCGGTTTGGGTCGGGTATTTCTCCTCGGTTCGGGTCGGGTGCCATCCCCCTCCAGTTCGTGCTGCCGCTCCGATCCGTCTCCATGCTTCCTTTACATGCTCCTATCCGATCCATCTTCATACTTCCGCTTCGATCCGTCTTCATGCTTCCGCTCCGATCCGTCCTCCTTAATCCGATCTGATCCCAGTTCAGCTAGCGTGGCCTTCCTTTTTGCCACTTTTCCCAAGTGCCAGGTTCCGATCCGATCGAATCCCTTGCCCAGTTCAATATATCCGATTCGAGCCCTATATCCGATCCGAACCCTGCACTGTTTTCTGAAACTGTTCCAGCAAGTGTTTACGCCATTCGACGACGTTTTCGACCATTCTAACTATTAGAATCAATCACAAAGCATATCATACAGTCATAGCAACATGCATAATCAACTACAACCATCAAAACATCAATATGATAGGTTAAAATGGATCAAACGTACCCAAAATCCCATATTTCCCCTTAAGCATGTTTAGGTGAAACTAATGATAGGATTAGCAAAACTTAACCAAATTAACCCAAATTCATATCAGAGGTCTAAAACATCATTTAAGAATTTATGAACATTTTTCCCTAATTTTATCATGCTTAAATTCGCTAATTAACACTAATTACCCTTAACTAGCCATAATTAGTGTAAAACTCTGCAAATCACTCACCTTAGCCAGTAAATAAACTAAGATCTGAAATAAATCTCTGATTTGATGTGAACCCCAATGCTAAACAGCAGCTCCAATGTTGCTTTGGTGTAGATCTTCCTTGATTAGGGGTTGCTAAGCCAAATCCTTGACCAAAAGGTGATTTGGAGGTGATTTAGAGGTTGGAGGTCATTTTTAGGGTTCCTTGGTTATAAGTGGAGGCTAGAAAACTGAAATGGAATGATCCTCTATCTCATTTCAGCCTTCCCATAACCCTAATCCCGAAATGGGTTATGGGCCTACTCACTAATCACCCGATTTGGCCCGGTTAAGCAGTTTTCACCCTCCAAACCTTATTTCAGCCATATCTCCCAAACGGTAAGTCCGTTTGGCTACTATGACCACTCTACGGAAAGGTAAACCATCAAACGAATCTAATGGAAGTAGTTTTAGATCAAAGTTCCTTCCCAATCAAAAGTTATGGCCAAAACAGTACTAACTAAGGGCAAAATGGTCATTTAAAAATCGACAAAAATCATGAACATGAGAAATGACTCTAATGGATGTTTCCCAAAGTTACATGACCATACGACTTCATACTGGAAAGAAATAAATATTCTACGATCCTATGATGTGTAGAATACGGGTCATTACATTATATTCTAGTTTATTCGAAATTAAATTTCTATTTTAAAGAAAAAGATTATCCTTTTTAAAACCCAAATTTCTTTTACAATATATTCAAATATATTTAATTATATTTAATTACCAATTATTTTAGGTCAGTGTTATCCAAACATTCCAAAACACACAGTAATCAATCACCGATTATTTGTCACATCATACATTGTAATATATGAAAATCAACAATAAAATTGTTGAGGAATCCAGTTGGATCCCTCCAACCTGTTTCCGTGCATTCACAAATGTTAATCAACATAAATAACACTACTTTCACATCAATATGAAATATAATAATAAACAGAACCAATATTCTGTCAACTATTTATATATATAACTATATATATATATACACACTATTTTGACCAGTTAATCAGCAAATCATCCAAACAACCATCATACACAACATTAAACCATTTTTATCAATATTAAATAATGTTTAAAAAACTTATAAAACTGGAAAGAGTTAGTGATTTTACTCACCTTGGTAATCGTAGAATAACGGTTAATGTCAATTGAATTGAGTCAGACGTATAATTTTGTCATAAATTCAACCGAGCTCCAAATGGTTCCAAACCAGTTCCATTGTGTAGCTTGCATATATGATTCCAACTATACCAAATTTGTCAGATTCAGATAACCTATGGAAGGACTGCATATTTTATAAGTTATACGTTGTTGAATTTAAAATTTACTTAAATTATCATATACACATAACCTTCATACACCATATATGCTAATTAAGCTGTGTTTTCAGCCGTATCTAAAGCACTTAGACACAGAAAAAAGCCATATCAAAAAATGACGTGCTAAATTTTTAGATACGACTATAAACCGTATCTCACTAGAGATAAGATACGACTTATAGCTGTATCTAAATTGTATTCAGACACGGCCTTTGACCATATCTAATTATATTTGTGTGTGCATATATATATACACACACACACACACATGCACACACATATATATATATATATATATATATATATGTATATGTATATGTATATGTGATAGCCCACAAATCAGTACTATTTGAGATGACTGAAAATAACACACGTCCAACACAAATAATACAGAAATATGACTTATTAGGGTTAAAGAAATAGAAATAAACAGAAGATAGAACAAAACAAAACATTAGAATCTCACAGCAATGAAATGTTCTCATGTTTGTGTTTTGATGTGTCTTGTTCTCAATCCAATCCACATTCTCCAGTCTCCTCAGAGGCTGGGCTAATTCAAGGAGTGACAGCTTGGTATCACAGCTTTGGTTCACAAAGCTGAGAACAAGACACATTAGAACCGAAAGAATTCATCATAGGTAGGATTAATAATATCATATAGGAATAACTCATTAGATATGGGATCAGTAGCGTCCTAGAATTCGTTTGAAGAGTGTTATTTATAAAATGAATTTAATTTTGAAAATTATATCTTATTATACGTATTTGAATATTTTAATTTATATTTATTTGGACTATCGAGTATAAGAAGATTTTGCATATATGTCTGATCCGCGTGTATATGGAGTCTTGAATATACAAGATAGATATAGAATCACACTCTAGTCTCACGGAGATGATTCTGATGATTATTGTAACAACCCGGAATTCTTAGTGTATTTTCACGGCTCTACCTGTGTCTCTCCCACGTCCATCTCATCTGAGCCATTCCATCCTAGCGCCTACGCCACGCTAAGCCGCCATACACCCAGCGCCGAACCCTTCCCTCCGTAAGTCGCTCTACTACTCCATCCATGTCCGCCGCAGCCTCCCTTCCGCCTTACTCCTCCAAACGTAACTTCCAGACCCCACTGTCGTGACACTCACTTGCTGCTCGCCCCTGTTCCACTCACCTTACCTTGCGTGAGTACGTGTGTATGGATGAGTAGTGTGGTGTGCATGAGTTTTGTGTCTGTGTGGAGGCCATGTATATGTGTTATGAGTTGTGCGTGTGTTGCATGAAGTTTTGTATTGGGTGTGTGATTGTGTCTTGTGTGTGCCCGTGCATGTGTTTGTCCGTGTGCGTATGTATGATGATGTCTGTGTGTGTGAGTGCTGGTTGATTTGCAGTGTGTGTTTATGCGTGTATTTGTGTGAGTGTGGATATATTTTGTGTATGTGTGAATTATAAATTTATATTTATTTAAGTATTATAGATATCATGGTTTTTTTTGTACTTATGTATATGTGTGAGCAATTTTTGATAATTTTATTTGTTTAAAATTATATATATATTTTTTAAAGGTTTATAATCGGTTTTGGGGGTGTGTGTATACTTTAAAAATATATTTTTTTATACTGCTTTGTTGTTGGATGTGTGCGTTTAGCGTCGGATCGATTTTAACATATATATTATGGTTTCAGTGTATTTGTATATAAAATTATTTATATAATATTTTGTGAATGGAAGAGTTGTGTTTATTTATTTAGTCGAGTGCGGTGTTGAGTTTGAAACCCGCTCCAAAACCCCATATTCGTACCGAACCATTTAAATTTCCTCAACCTTCTCTTATAAAAAATAAAATAAAATATTGAGTGATATCAAGCCAAAGCCATTCTAAATCGTGCCTAGAAATCGTCACTTCATTCTACGTCAGTCCATCCGCCGTCTCCATTTCTATGCCACGAAAGGTGAGTTTATCTCACACATGGCTTATATTTTTCATCGATGTTAGATCAATAATGAACCGTTATATGAAATGTATAGGATTACTTATAGAAATTGTTTGATTTGATATGTACGCACATTTCATATGTGACACGATATATTCATATGACACATAGTTGCACAGATGATATATATGCTATGATTGATGCTATGTGATTGTTGTTTGTGATTGTTTATACCCTAAGTTTAGGAAAATCACTAAGGGTTGAAATGATACATATCCGAATGACCATTATAGTAGGGAAAAATCGTTGTGGATTGAAATGATAGACCTGAACGATTTTTATTTAATGTGGAATTGCGGATTGAAATGATAAACATCTGTATCACTTTACTATAGGGTAGGAAAGTATATACAGACACCGTTGGTTATGTTTCGACGAAAAATGATTTGAAACCTGATTTTTAAATAGTAATTTAAGATTTTATATTTTGAAGATTTTAAACTTTTATTAAAAAAAATACTTTAAAACCTATTTCTATATTATTTTAATCTTAAATATGTTATAATCTAATTTTCAAATTTGTTTTAGAATTTTATAAACTTATATATCTATATTTATTCTCAAAGTTAAATTTTAATTTATAAATGTAACACCCCACGTCCATTAATGTCACTCACAAAGGGAATGCATTAACTTCCATGGAGGTTTTAAGTGAATATAGAACAGTAAAATTACAACAAGACAGATATAAAATAGTACTTGGAAATTCAAAAACTTTATTTCATTGTAGCAGAAGTCAAAACATGTTTGATTACATCATAACACCATATTCAATGTCAAGTACAATATCTATCTTGATAAAACAAGTACATAATCCCATTACATGAATAGCCATTAAAAAAGAAAGATAACAAGCTGGACTTTACTTCAGCAGTCCAAGCTTTCCAGAAGATAAGCGATCCAACTAGACTCCACTAGAACTTGGCCCAACCTGCGGACCTGAAGGGAGAAAAAGGATGGAAAAGAGGGGGGTCAGACATAAAGTCTGGTGAATATGATAATTCTACAATACTATTACCAAAATAACTGGACTAAGGCATAAGCTGGAAAACAAGAAAATGTCTATGAAGAGCAGATTAAGGACATTGACAATCGCTAAAGGCAACGTTATAGGCGCTCCTAAATACTAAAGGATAAACACTATACTGCACCACACCAGTCATCCTAAAGATTCATCCCACTTAGCTTCACTTAGAAACTTTCCCAATGGCTTTACGTACCCCTAGCTGACTACATAGGTGCCGCCTGCCCCTATCTCCACTAGGTGTACCCTACTTCCCATTATTCGATCGGCTCCCTAACTCGTAGATACCCGTGCTGGCCCCACAGTGGTGTGTATCACTCCCCTAAAGTGGCAACCTGATACAACGGACATGCACGGCTTATACCTACACGATGCAACAACGTCTTACCTACCAGCCCGGGTCCACACACGCATATGAAACCCGTTGGACTTGCGTTGCCACCGCTCCCTGTTTTGGCCTCTTATAGTCAAACCCAGTATGCGTGTCCCGTCCTCGACTTGGGTCGAGCCCACAAAGATACGTTTTGGGATACTGGTTGAAATGGGCCCCCACTATTTACCACAAGCATTCCACCTAAGCTTGTCCCCATTAGTCCATCCCACTTAACCCACTTAGTCATGTTCATTTACATGTGTGTTTGGTTAAGTCTAATCGTATTTCAAATGCCTCTAAAGGCAACCACCAGATTCCTCATGCCACCCAAGGCACCTACTTAACCCCCATGTCCCACCTTACATGATTATCTGGTTAAGTATTTCTTAGTTCATTAAGGCCATAACCTCATAAAGACCTCTCACATTAGACTGGCATTTATGGCAGCTGGATTTGCCGGGCGGGTCCGGGCAGTCTTACACCATAAAAGAGTCTAACCTCGTGTCTTTACAACTGTTATGCTTTAGTTTGGGCCTAGGACCTCTCACATTGGGCCGACATTTGTGACTACTGGATTTGCCGGGCGGGTCCGGGCAGGTTTACATCACAAACGGGTCCAACCTCGTGTCCTAAGCATTGATTATTAATAATAATCCACTTTCCCCCAATTTTAATAATTCCCTACTTGAATTATTAATTACTTCCAATTTTTAACAATGTCCATAATTGACTCAATTATGGACATCCATTCATGGTATGCAAAATCTTACAAAATTGCACCCAATTTGTTAATTCCTAATATTAACCCTACCCCACGTTTTAACGTTTATTCGCAAAATATATGTTAGACTCGAATAGCCTAACTCATAGCATAAAAGAGATTATCATAATAACAACATGTATATGTGACCAAATGAATCATAATAAGGGGTGAAACTTGCATATGTCCAACTTGCATAGATTATACATGTCATGGACCTAAAGGTGTCAACTTGTTCAAAATTCACCTAATATAATCTCAATCAATTTTCATAAATTTACATATGAACATGTGTGAATCAACATCATCTAATTTTTTAACAACATGGTTTTATATGGGTACACCTAATTCAATAGGCAAATTCCCATAATCAAGTTTTATTTAATTATAGTTTCAAGTTTATGGGTACACCTAACCTAATAGGAAAATTCCCATAAACAAGAACCATTTAAATTAAGAAAAAAAAACATAACTTTAAGCATGATCCAACAACATCATGATTTTTCAACATAATATAGCATGATTTATAACATGGCATAGTATGATAGTATAACATAGCTTGACATGATTCTCAACATAGCACGACATAGCATAAGAAAATTTACAACATAGCATGACATAGCATATATAATTTACATCATACGACAACATAGTAACATAATAAGAGATCCACAATATATAGAATTTACAATTACAAATCACATCACTTTCTTGTGATCCATTCATAACTGAGTCAAATTAGTTTGTAATAGTCTTGTGAGAATCATCATACTCACCAACAAAAGAAAAGAATTAGAGAAAGAGAGATCTTTTGATTTGATTTGTGTAGATTTAGTTGTAGATGATTAGGCTTCCTCTTCTTAGTTTGTGACGGCTATGCTGAACTCCATGGCAGCAGCATGACGGTAGCTTCTCTAATTTTACAAGTGATTTAGGTCTAGGGTCTACCCACTTATTTATAGATTTTTAGAATTCATTTAGGCCATTAGATTTAACCTAGAAATAACCGCAGCCGTTCAGACAAGATGAGGTTTATCTTGTTGACTCAGCAATGAGTCAGAAGTGACTCAGCAAACACTCAGCATATTAATAAACTTCTATTCATGTCATAAATATATATATATTTTCTACAATGTACATATTAGATACATCCCCCTTTACTTATTATTGTTTTTATATACATATTAGATACATCCCCTCTCTCACACTTATTAATATTTTTATATTCATATTAGATACATCCCCTCTCTTACACACTTATTAATATTTTTATATTCATATTAGATACATCCCCTCTCTTACACACTTATTAATATTTTTATATTCATATTAGATACATCCCCTCTCTTACACACTTATTAATATTTTAGCAACTTTAGTGTTAATAGAAAATTCGGGGTGTTACATTCTCCCCTCCTTTTAGGATTTCGTCCCCGAAATCTTCAAGTCTGGAAGAATGTATATCCTACCATCCAAACGTCCATCTACTCATCCATCATACACAGGCATCCATTGTCCTTAAAAGACTTCTAATGCTTTATGATCATATGCAAGTGTGTGCACATGTCCTTACCTAATGCGAAATCAGGCGGTCTACTGATTCAGTTGACCTCCTTAATGCAATTATGTAAGTGTCATGAATCCATTATGTATGCAAAAGATCCTAATTGCTTACATACTACTTCTATATGCGTGCACACCCATTCAACCGAATGCAGCATCCATATGATGGTACAACCATTATACATCCATTATACTAAATACATCCATATATATGCAATATGCAATATGAAGTGACTGAGCCGATCTAGTGCCTAAAGTGTGTGTATATATGCATCCACGAGCAACCACTAGCAAACACTTGCATCCATTTTGCATCCATCATACATAACATGTCTCAAACACATGTTTCAACCATAGGATTATCCTAACTAAAGGTCAAAGATACTAATGAGAGGACATACTAAAGATAAGATAAGATAAGCTAAGCGATAAAGGAGAAATTAAAAGACATACCCTCAAAAAGAAAAGGGTACAACGAACGCATCTTCTCTTCTGTCTCCCAAGTTGCGTTGCTCTCATCATCTCCCCATTGCACTTTAACCAGTCTGACCTCTTGATTCCTCAACTTTTTGATCTCCGACCCAAGAATGCATGTAGGAGCTCGTCTAATTGTTGCATCACGCTCTATTTCCACCTCTTTAAGCAAGCTCGGCTCTACCACCTCCGCGGTCTTGTGCAAACACTTCCTCAAATGTGATACATGGAATACGTCGTGTACTCCACTAAGTTTCTCAGGCAACTCCACCCTATATGCCATCTTCCCAATCCTGTTTTTTTTACAGGAAACGGCCCTACAAACCTTGGTGTTAATTTCCCCACGGACCCAAAGCGAACAACATTCTGTAACGGAGATACTTTGATAAAAACCATGTCCCCAATGTCAAACTCAAGATCTGTCCTCCTCTTATCAGCATACGATTTCTGCCTATCTTGTGCTGCTTTCATCCTCCTTCGAATCAACTCAATCTTCTCCGAGGTTTCCCTAACCATATCGGGCCCAAGTAGGATTTTATCGGTAGATTCCCACCAACATGTAGGCGAACGGCAAGGCCTTCCATAAAGAGCTTCGAAAGGTGCCATGCCAATACTAGACTGAAAGCTATTATTATATGCGAATTCTACTAACGGAAGGTGCTCTTCCCATGTACCCCCAAAGTCTAGGATACAAAGCCTTAAAAGATCCTCTAGAATGCGATTCACCCTCTCGGTCTGGCCGTCTGTCTGAGGGTGATATGCGGTGCTCAAACATAGCTGAGTCCCTACCGCCTCTTGTAAACTCTTCCAAAATTCGCTAGTAAAGATGGGGTCACGGTCGCTTACTATACTAGAAGGAATACCGTGCAAACGAACTATCTCCTTAATGTATACAGAAGCCAACCACGGAGCAGTCCTCTTACTTTTCACGGGAATAAAATGGGCGCTTTTAGTAAGTCTATCTACTATAACCCAAATCCCCGTGTTACCCTTCCTTGATCTTGGTAATCCATCCACAAAATCCATTGAGATGCTTTCCCATTTCCATAGTGGAACTTCTAATGGGTGAAGCAACCCACCGGGTTTCTTTTGTTCTGCTTTAACTCGTTGGCACACCAAGCATCTAGCGACGTACTCGGCCACATCCTTTTTCATACCGGCCCAAAAGAAAACCCGCTTCATATCTTTGTACATCTTATCCCCGCCGGGATGAATGGTCATTTTTGAGCGATGAGCATCATCAAGAATGGCCTTCCTTAAGTCTTCGTCTTGTGGTACACAAAGTCTATTATCCCTTCGTAACCAACCCTTATCGTCTAGGGTATACCTACGAAGATGGCTTGACGACTCCCCCCCTTTGAGCTTTTCTACTATCTCAACCAACTGTGGGTCGTCTCGCTGTGCCTCACCAACCCGTCCTAGAAGTGTAGGTCTAACCTCCAAGGATGCTAACAGACCGGGTACTAAGTCAACGGAGGGTCTAAAGTCAAACATAGAGATGAATTCTAAGCTTTGTCGTTCAACAAACAACGGGCTCAAGGACAACCTTTTCCTACTTAAGGCGTCTGCCACCACGTTACCCTTGCCCGGGGTATATGCTATTTCAAAATCGTAGGAGGCTAAGAATTCCATCCACCGTTGCTGCCTTAAATTCAAATCCTTCTGAGAGAATAAGTATTTTAATGATTTGTGGTCAGTGAACAGTTCGAATTTCTCACCAAGAAGATAGTGACGCCAAGACTTAAGCGCGAAAACAATTGCGGCTAGCTCTAAGTCATGCGTGGGGTAATTCTTTTCATGAACCCTCAACTGCCTTCCACCATAGGCTATTACTCTTCCCTCTTGCATGAGGACCGCGCCAAGTCCCGTCCCACAAGCATCAGTATAGATGGTAAACGGTTTGTTCCCGTCTGGCAGCACTAAGACTGGGGCTGAAGTTAAGGCTCTCTTTAAACGTTGGAACGCATCATCGCAATCTTTGTCCCACGTAAAAACCAGGTTCTTCTTCGTTAACCGTGTTAATGGAGCTGATATTTTTGCGAAGTCTTTGATAAACTTCCTATAATAGCCAGCCAACCCCAAGAAACTTCTTACTTCGGTTGCATTTTTAGGGACCTTCCAATCTTGGATGGCCACCACCTTTGCGGGATCCACTGCTATCCCTTCTTTGGAAACCATGTGCCCTAAGAACCGTACTTCCTTCCTCCAGAAGTGACACTTAGAAAATTTTGCCTTAAGGTTATGCGCTCGAAGGGTTTCCAACACTTCCCTAAGATGTAGGGAGTGCTCTTCTTTATTCTTAGAAAAGACTAAGATGTCATCCACAAAGACTACCACGAATTTGTTAAGGTATTCCCTAAACACCCTACTCATCAAATCAACAAAATATGCAGGGGCGTTTGTCAAACCAAAGGGCATCACTAGCCATTCATAGAATCCGTCAGGAGTCCTAAAAGCAGTCTTATCTATACTATCCTCAGCCACTCTCAGTTGATGAAAGCCAGTGGCTAAGTCCAACTGCGAAAACACTGAGGCGCCAACTAACTGATCAAAGAGATCGTCAATCCTCGGCAGTGGGTGTCGGTTCTTTTTAGTAAGCTTGTTTAGTTCTCTATAGTCCATACAAAGTCTAAGAGACCCATCCGGCTTTGTGGCAAAAACTACTGGAGCACCCCACTCCGATATACTACGTCTTATGAACCCCTTCTCAAGAAACTCCTTTACTTGCTTATTGAGTTCCCTCCTTTCACGAGGAGCCATGTGGCGCACTGGCAAAGATACGGGTTTAGCATTATCCACAAGATAAATTCGAAAGTCTATCTCCCGCTTTGGAGGTAAGCCCTTCACCTCCTCAAACACATCCGGATATTCCCGGACCACTTCTATCGATCGCAGGTTCTCTACAGACGCGTCAAGCGATTCAAGATAACTTAGCATAACGGAATTTATGGGATTACAAAAGATGTCGAGAGCATTACCAAGGCGAGTCACAAGCCTAACTACTCTCCTTTCACAATCAAGAATGGCCCTATTTCTAGACAACCAATCCATTCCTAAAATTAGCCCATAGCCCGTGAAGCCCAATACATAAGCATCACATCTAAATTCAACGCTAAGTATAGAGATTTTCAAATCCAAACATATCATGGTCAAATGAGCCGAACCCCCAATTGGATTTGAAACGACCAAGGGATCCTCTACTAAACTGGTGTTCAAGTGCAGTGATTCAACTAATGATGCAGAGATAAACGAATGAGATGCGCCAGAATCGAATAAGGTACGGACAGGATAATCAAACAGAAAAACTAAGCTTTCAACAGAAATTGTTCTACCTCTTTCTTGCAGCGGTGGGGCCGCAATAGCCTGAACTTGCCCCCTTGCCTGCCCTGGTGCCATAAGAGCCTGCACCTGTCCTCCCGAGGTAGACCCTGCCCTCTGCCCCTTCTTTGGACAGTCCTTCACTAAATGTCCCGCATCTCCACAATGAAAACAACCAGTCTTCTTTTTCTTTCTACAATCTTTGCTGAGATGGCCAGGCGTCCCACAATTGAAGCATTTCTTCTTCCCTTTGCCATTATTGTTTTTACCACCCTTCTTATTTTGCTGTTGGGGTTTCTTCTGATCCCCTTTCTTTTCAACTGCCTTATCCTCATGCATAAGTGCCATTTCTACTAGCTTTTCAAAGGTGGCTCCCATAGGGATGTGGGTCATAGCCAACCCTTGCAACGGTTCATTCAAGCCTCTAACGAACCTCAAAGCTTTCTTCTCTGGCGTGTTCACCAACTCCAAGCCAAACCTTGCTAACTGATTAAATTTATTGACATATTCCTTTACTGATGAGCTCCCTTGCTTTAGTGCCAGGAATTTTTCCATATTTAAGTTCTCCTCTGCCCTTGAAAGAAACTTTGCCTCAAACCTTCGTCTGAAATCCGCCAATGAATCAACTGGACGTTCCCCGTTAGTGACCTCCCACCAAAACGAGGCCTCTCCCTTCATTAACCAAGCAGCTAAACGGACTTTCCTCCCATCTTCCACTTCAAAGATATCCAACAATTCCTCAGTCTCCTTAAGCCAATCTCTGGCCTCCACAAACGTCTCAGTCCCTTGAAAAGTTTTTCCTCCCATAGCCTTGAATTCCTTGCACGTCTTTGCAAAAGTGTCAACACGAGGAGGAGGAGGAGGAGGAGGAATGGGTGCAACTAGGGGTGGAGGAGTATCTGCTGGGCCTGCAGTGGTGGCCCTAGCCTCCAAGTATCTCCTAAACCACCCTGGAATCGTCACACCTTCTGGGAGATTAAGATCTTCAGCCATGCTGAAACGAAAAAGGAAAGATTCAAAATGGAGAATTCGAAAGATAAAGATAAGGATGTGGCTATTTGGGATTATGTTTTTCATAAAAACTCTCTTTAAATAACATGTTTTTTTTTTTTGAAAGCACTTCTTCCAAAAATACTTTAGAAAAAAAATATTTTTCTAAAAATTTTTTTTATCTGTTCTGGTAACCTTATGCTCTGATACCACGTGTAACACCCCACGTCCATTAATGTCACTCACAAAGGGAATGCATTAACTTCCATGGAGGTTTTAAGTGAATATAGAACAGTAAAATTACAACAAGACAGATATAAAATAGTACTTGGAAATTCAAAAACTTTATTTCATTGTAGCAGAAGTCAAAACATGTTTGATTACATCATAACACCATATTCAATGTCAAGTACAATATCTATCTTGATAAAACAAGTACATAATCCCATTACATGAATAGCCATTAAAAAAGAAAGATAACAAGCTGGACTTTACTTCAGCAGTCCAAGCTTTCCAGAAGATAAGTGATCCAACTAGACTCCACTAGAACTTGGCCCAACCTACGGACCTGAAGGGAGAAAAAGGATGGAAAAGAGGGGGGTCAGACATAAAGTCTGGTGAATATGATAATTCTACAATACTATTACCAAAATAACTGGACTAAGGCATAAGCTGGAAAACAAGAAAATGTCTATGAAGAGCAGATTAAGGACATAGACAATCGCTAAAGGCAACGTTATAGGCGCTCCTAAATACTAAAGGATAAACACTATACTGCACCACACCAGTCACCCTAAAGATTCATCCCACTTAGCTTCACTTAGAAACTTTCCCAATGGCTTTACGTACCCCTAGCTGATTACATAGGTGCCGCCTGCACCTATCTCCACTAGGTGTACCCTACTTCCCATTATTCGATCGGCTCCCTAACTCGTAGATACCCGTGCTGGCCCCACAGTGGGGTGTATCACTCCCCTAAAGTGGCAACCTGATACAACGGACATGCACGGCTTATACCTACACGATGCAACAACGTCTTACCTACCAGCCCGGGTCCACACACGCATATGAAACCCGTTGGACTTGCGTTGCCACCGCTCCCTGTTTTGGCCTCTTATAGTCAAACCCAGTATACGTGTCCCGTCCTCGACTTGGGTCGATCCCACAAAGATACGTTTTGGGATACTGGTTGAAATGGGCCCCCACTATTTACCACAAGCATTCCACCTAAGATTGTCCCCATTAGTCCATCCCACTTAACCCACTTAGTCATGTTCATTTACATGTGTGTTTGGTTAAGTCTAATCGTATTTCAAATGCCTCTAAAGGCAACCACCAGATTCCTCATGCCACCCAAGGCACCTACTTAACCCCCATGTCCCACCTTACATGATTATCTGGTTAAGTATTTCTTAGTTCATTAAGGCCATAACCTCATAAAGACCTCTCACATTAGACTGGCATTTATGGCAGCTGGATTTGCCGGGCGGGTCCGGGCAGTCTTACACCATAAAAGAGTCTAACCTCGTGTCTTTACAACTGTTATGCTTTAGTTTGGGCCTAGGACCTCTCACATTGGGCCGACATTTGTGACTACTGGATTTGCCGGGCGGGTCCGGGCAGGTTTACATCACAAACGGGTCCAACCTCATGTCCTAAGCATTGATTATAAATAATAATCCACTTTCCCCCAATTTTAATAATTCCCTACTTGAATTATTAATTACTTCCAATTTTTAACAATGTCCATAATTGACTCAATTATGGACATCCATTCATGGTATGCAAAATCTTACAAAATTGCACCCAATTTGTTAATTCCTAATATTACCCCTACCCCACGTTTTAACGTTTATTCGCAAAATATATGTTAGACTCGAATAGCCTAACTCATAGCATAAAAGAGATTATCATAATAACAACATGTATATGTGACCAAATGAATCATAATAAGGGGTGAAACTTGCATATGTCCAACTTGCATAGATTATACATGTCATGGACCTAAAGTTGTCAACTTGTTCAAAATTCACCTAATATAATCTCAATCAATTTTCATAAATTTACATATGAACATGTGTGAATCAACATCATCTAATTTTTTAACAACATGGTTTTATATGGGTACACCTAACTCAATAGGAAAATTCCCATAATCAAGTTTTATTTAATTATAGTTTCAAGTTTATGGGTACACCTAACCTAATAGGCAAATTCCCATAAACAAGATCCATTTAAATTAAGAAAAAAAAAACATAACTTTAAGCATGATCCAACAACATCATGATTTTTCAACATAATATAGCATGATTTATAACATGGCATAGTATGATAGTATAACATAGCTTGACATGATTCTCAACATAGCACGACATAGCATAAGAGAATTTACAACATAGCATGACATAGCATATATAATTTACATCATACGACAACATAATAACATAATAAGAGATCCACAATATATAGAATTTACAATTACAAATCACATCACTTTCTTGTGATCCATTCATAACTGAGTCAAATTAGTTTGTAATAGTCTTGTGAGAATCATCATACTCACCAACAAAAGAAAAGAATTAGAGAAAGAGAGATCTTTTGATTTGATTTGTGTAGATTTAGTTGTAGATGATTAGGCTTCCTCTTCTTAGTTTGTGACGGCTATGCTGAACTCCATGGCAGCAGCATGACGGTAGCTTCTCTAATTTTACAAGTGATTTAGGTCTAGGGTCTACCCACTTATTTATAGATTTTTAGAATTCATTTAGGCCATTAGATTTAACCTAGAAATAACCGCAGCCGTTCAGACAAGATGGGGTTTATCTTGTTGACTCAGCAATGAGTCAGAAGTGACTCAGCAAACACTCAGCATATTAATAAACTTCTATTCATGTCATAAATATATATATATATTTTCTACAATGTACATATTAGATACATCCCCCTTTACTTATTATTGTTTTTATATACATATTAGATACATCCCCTCTCTCACACACTTATTAATATTTTTATATTCATATTAGATACATCCCCTCTCTTACACACTTATTAATATTTTTATATTCATATTAGATACATCCCCTCTCTTACACACTTATTAATATTTTTATATTCATATTAGATACATCCCCTCTCTTACACACTTATTAATATTTTAGCAACTTTAGTGTTAATAGAAAACTCGGGGTGTTACAATAAATACGATTTTGATTTGTATGTTTGAATAATAAAACATGATATGATTTTGAAATTGAAATATGATATGATTTGTTGAAATTGAAATATAAGATTTGTTACGAAATATACCAATAGTGTAAGTATGGAAATCCCGCCTATGCTATTTTGCTATTTACTTAGATGATTGGCACTATTGCATCTAGTGTATTAATTGGACGGACTCTTAAAGGATGGTGATCCCAAATATCCTTTAAGTTGTTGATTGCATTTCATCGAACACTTCATTTGTGTTGATTTATTTCCATTAGAATGTTAGTCCTGATCCAAATTATTTTGTTTGCATTATGGTTCGGGTCAGATCGATTATCACAACTTCCGAGATCCACCTTGAAGTTTGGAGCTTATATTGGATTTTTTGTTCACCTTATCTACTTGCTAATCAGTTGTTTATATCATTCTGTTTCAGACTGTTATCATTTATGTATTGTACTAGACTTCCGTTGTATTATTCATGTAAATCCTATTGTAAAATTTTATGTATTTTCCGCTACGAGATATCATGTAACTCTGTATCTGTGTCTGTGATTCTGTGATTTATTCTACTTACCTTAGAAGGTAATAACAATCTGTCATTTTTGAGCAGTTCGAATTGATTTAATTACCAGTTTGAAGCGGTCGAAAATGGCGGGTCGTTACAATTATAGCTACATCTTCAGAGTACATGTTCGAGTTTCGAAAGTGGGATGTATATATATTTCCAATTGACTGGTGTGAGAACCAAAACTTAGTTAGGGTTTATGTTTATGATTTGGCATTGAAAATATGATTTTTGGGTCTATAAAAGTTATATATTTGAAAAGCCAATCAACTAATTGATTGATGGTTGTGATGGGTGATTATTAGCTTAACTAGTAAAAATATTGGAATAATAAAACCAATATGAAAAATGAAAGGTTGAATAAGCCAAATCAAATCTAATGTTGAAATAAATTGAAAATTAGTTCAAATTGGAATTGGATATATGTACATGTATATATAATGAACAGTCATAGCATGGAAGCAAAGAAGAGGAATAAAATTGTATTCCCGACAAATAGGTACGTGTTTACTATATTTATTGGGTTTGATGATTTTATGAGCTGCTCGGCTTTTTGATTTTCTTTTCATGTAAACGAGCCCGTAGAGGCCATTTGTAGTTGTGCCGATTAACCCGTACAAAATAGGTCAAGGCGAAAATTTTCAAAAATTTAAGGCATTAGCTAAATTTTGGGAACTTAGAAATTCTTAGAAACGAAAAATTTAAAGAACTTGAGTCAAGCGAAGGTTGAGTTGATTAGGTAAACGAACTTCAGTTCCTTATTTCTTTTCGGGGACGAAAAGATTTTAAGTGGGAGAGATTGTAATAACCCGAAATTTTGGAACCAATTTAAAATTTATTTTTAATTGATTTTCATGAAAATTAAATATTTCAAATGAATTATTTTGAGAATGAATGATTTCAAATTTATTCAAATCGAAGTTAGAGTGTATTAATTTAAAATTTAATTAAAATGAACTTGAAATGGAGTGGGAGTTTGAATTTTGGATTTTAAACTATGAATGAATATATAGAATTCAATATAAATCAGAATTTGATAAAACAAGTAAGTTTGAATATTTTGAATTGTAATTTTCTAACGAGTAAAAGAAATTAAGATTTCACTTTATAAATTGTTAGTTATGTCTAAATTAAAATTTAGAATAGTCGCTATGGAATTTAAATATATTTGTAAAAGGTATATAACCCGTAGAAAACTCACATTTTGCTTACGGATGAATTTGGACTCGAAACCACTTCCATTGAGTTCAAAATGGCATTTGCGTTTTCAAAAACTATAAGCATCAATACCTTTGGAGTTGGAGAAATTTTGGTCTTCTTCATAGGATATAATACCAAATTATCACTTTTTGCATATGGACGAATTTTGACTTGAAACCACTTCCATTGAGTTCAAAATGCCGTTTGCATGCTCGAAAAGCATAAATTTCGATATATTCCGAGCTTCGGAGTTTTAGCACCTTGGCTGGGTCTTGGTTGGCTAAACCTAGCCCATTCTTGTAACCCCCAATCATCCCATTCTCCCTCATTCACTTCAACTCTTCAAAAGAAATAGAAAATGGGGGAAATAAAGGGAAATATAAAATCCCTATGACCTAGCTTAACCTAGGAGCTTCAATCTTGTTGAAATCAAGTGTAAATTAAGTATAGAAGCATAGGTAAGCTCCTTTTCATCTTCTCCATCTTCTACTACTTGTTTCCTCTTTGATTTCTAAGATTTCCTATGACCCAACTCTTAGGAAATTACATTATATGTGTTTATATTGAAGATAGAAAGCTATGTTAGAAGAGAGGTTGTTCTAGCTTGTCATTGGATTGATTTCTTGCTTCTAGCAAGAAAATGTGAGATCTTTGTAAGTTCTTCGTGCCTATGCCACAAGCAATTAGCTTATATAGTGTCATTTAGGTTCATTTAGAGTTGTGTATATGCATATGAATTGGTTAGACATGCATACACTTTCCGGTTCATTCGTGTTAGTTTCATAAATTGAAAATTATGATTAGAATTGTTCACATAATCTAATTCATAAGTTATGAGTTGTTTAGGCAGTATTGTGAAGCTCCGTTGTCACACCTGCAATTTCTAAGACTTCATAATTCGCTTAAATCGTATTTGATTTCCTTAGTTTAATGTTATGTTCATTTTAGAACTTAAAACCAAAATCATTGCAATCTCATGTACACATATGCTTATGCATGTTTGTTTGTGTTCCTGCTGCCGAAAACGGTTAATATAAGAGAAATAAAAAAGCTAAATAGGCTGATTTACAGCACAGATCTGGACCAGTTGACTAGTCGATTTATGACCAATCGACTGGTAAAGGACAGGGCAAAAACCCAGTTCCTGACCTGTCGAGTGGTCAGAAATGGACCAGTCAACTAGTAAACTACTATGGACCAGAGGACCTCGGTCCACAGTCTATTTTGATCCAGGCTTTCTCCCGACCAGAGCCCGGATCGTTTGGACTTCGTTTGTGACTTTTCAGTTCTCTAATTCATAGATTTCAGCAGCCGATTCTTACAAAATCTTTTTTTATAAATCATCAATTAAAGAATGATGGAGTGGAAACCAATGGTGAAACTATCTCACTCAAATATTTTGTACAGTTATTTATATATTTTTATAACTGAATATATATATATATATTGATTGCATGTGATTGCAATATTTTTTTGATGACTAATGGATGTTTACAGTTATAGTGTTATCATTATCTTAAACTGTGAAAATAATATATAAGTTCACATGGATTGTGATGTAAACCCCACACGGGTATTGGGATGATAATTTTACACATCACTCAAGTATGCAAATAATAATTATTGATTGAAAACCCCACACGGGTCTGGGGATGATAATAACTTCACACTTCTCACTTATGTTTAGTTATTTGTCGATCGATTGATGGACAATGCGTAGTAAGCGTTATTTAATGCTTATACAGTTGTAGAGTACACTCTGGATGTGAATTGAATGTTTAATAGTTGTTCATCACTATTTTTGAATACATGCAATGTATGGAATCCATATAAATAAAATTATATGGTAATTGATTAAGTCTGATTCTAATTTAGAAATAACGAATATTTTAAAATAATATTAAGTGAAGAATCAAAATATGATTTTGATGCCCGATTTTGGATGGGCTTGGAAAGAATGAAATATGAAGACGAGTTAAGCTAGTAAACGCCACTTTTACTCGAACGGAGTTTTCTATCGATTTCATTTATTTTTATAATGAATATCAAGAAAAGGGATTTCAAAATTTGATATTTTGAAAATATTATTATTTTGATATTATAATAATATAGGAAGTTCAATCTTGTTTTAAAATTGAAATAGAAGTTGGAATCGTTTTAAAACGAATTTATGAACATTTTATAAAATACGTTTTAAAAAGGAAGTCAATGAAGTATTTTATACATATTTAAATGGTTTGAATAGAACGTATCGCGCAGCGACCGTTCGCGAATTTCAACCATTGACTTTGAATTTGCATAACGGGAGATCCGACAACTTCTCCTAAAACCAGAACCGTTGGTTTCGTATCGTAAAGAGATTTCAAGTGGTAATAACAGATTTGAAATCTAACAGTAAGATTTTAAAATACGTCCAAATCAGTTTTGGAAAAAGATCGTTGTGGATGCAGTTCGCAGGCCGACATTGGAAAATGATTGTAAGGGACTTAATAGTAAAATATGAATAAATTGGGTTTTGGGGTTTCTCGCGAATAGTGAGTTTAGTGAAACTGTTTTTAAACCTAATTGAGAAAAGAATAAATCTTTTAACCAAGTTTAATGAAGTTTTCCAATTTAATAAATGAAATTGGAATTGAATGGAATTCGATTTAGTGATAATCGAGATGAGCTTCTGTGAAGGAAGGCCTCTACTATTTATGGAATATAAAAGGCTTTGCCATTATTACGTTTATTGTATTAGTTTGATACATAAATTTATATCGATTATATATGGTTATGATTTTTATGAAGATTCCATTTTGATGGAAGATGATCTGGGTTTATCGTGAACTATGTTTTAAATGACATTTGTTCTTTAACCCGGTTAAAGACAAGATTAATTTTCCTAAAGTTAAATTATCATTAAGCAATGATTTTTGATATTAAATCTAAGTAGATTTTTAATAAATCTTTAATTAGATTGAAATGTAAATAAGGTAATTAAATTTACCGAGTTCAAGAAATGTTCGAGAATGGAGTACCACCAGTTTTACACCATGCGATAGTTAAAATCTTTAGATAGATTTAAAATGTGAAATGGTAATTAATTTTACCGATAACACATTGGGTGTTAGATATGGAGTACTACCAGTTTTTTTCCATTGGATGAATAGGTTGGGATTGGGATAATAAAATGAATGATTACATCGGCAAGGCTCGCTAATCCTGACTAGTTGAAAAACCTTAATTTTGTTTAAGTTTTGTAAAAAGATAATACAAAATCTTTTGCAATTTTTTTTTTAAAAAGAAAGATTTAAACAAGAGGTTTCAATGAAATAAATCATGATAAGATTTATGGGAATAATTGCCCATGTAATGAATATTTGAATAAAAGAATATTATGGATTGGAATGAGGCGTAGGATGTGATTTTATAGCGCTTGATTTTAAGATACACGAGTTATTTGGAAAGACCGGTTTTAACCCATTCTGCATACCTAATACGGCAACTAAAAGTCAAGATATGAAGATGGTGGTTGAAGACTGAAGACCTTCACATCATTTGGATGATTACTGATGTCTTGATTGGGTTTTACACCCAAGATGAGGTAATAAGTGGTGATCATCCAGACGTACTTGGAGATCGACGGATATGCAAGGACCTCTCTCCCGTATTAGACATATGGTGTGAGGAATAAGGTGCCTCCATTTTGTTTAGACCTAGAACGAACTTGTAAATGGATTATATCTGACATTATATTTCATTCTGTATTGATTGATTTCTATTAAATACGTATCTGTTTGGTGGCGGAGAATTTATTCTCTTGCTTAACACCCTTCTGTGAGACGTATGACCTTAGAGGTAATATACTGATAGAAATCAGTTGTATGGTATGAATTGACAATGTGGCATATTAAGATGCAAATGATCAAGGCTTTTATTGAGAAGCAGGGCCTTGCCGATGATGATCAAAGCACGACTTTAAGTAGCATAGCTTTGTGTATAGCGTTAATTCACGAGCCTTTCACCTCAGTATGAGTCAAAAACGGGATGAGGACCTCAGGGTGGACATGCGTTTCTTTCTAGCTATGGGTGATGTCATGGTATGGAGCCCAGACATTTATACTTATGTGGATGATGGATTGCGAGGCGCCTCAGATATCGAGCTGACTAAAAGGCTCAGAGACAGGTCTGAAAGGACCGGGAGACGTATTGTTCATAAATAACTAATCCTCAAGCGTAAGAGAGGATCGGCCCTGACGCTAACCAAGGGTTACCCAAGTGTGTAATCCTGAGGCATTTGCTAGAGTGTCTCGAAACCGGTGTGGACGATCCCTTGCCTCGACTCGTAGAGGGAATCCAATTTCCAATACGTAATTTTCGATTTTAGTTGTAAACCTATATAGAGACACAGTAGGATGGGGTACTATGCCGCCTATTATTGATACATTTTTATTTGAAGTTGATTTCTTCACTTAAAGTAATAATAAAAGATAAATTTCACGTATCAAGCATGTTTGGCCATTTTAAGGTAAAACTCTATCCTCTGGTTTGTGTTTGCATTGTGTGATAGGACCTGAGTCTTATAATGGCTTCATTTTTCCTTTTAGCATTGCGTTGTTTGTTTATGGTATTCTTGGGACTAAACCCATTCTGTGTTATACGACGTGGTCCCTTGATTTACCCAATATTAAAATAAAGTTAATAACTGTTTTAGTTCTCACACCAGTCCCATGACTGACTCGGAGATTATGATTTTAACCTAAACTCTAGGTGCCCATATTCTCCACACGGGTAGCTAATAGTTTTGGATTTGCCAATATTTCTTTTCACGGGATCATGGATTATAGCTGGAGCTATATTCGGAAAGCTTTGTATCCGTATATTTCATTCACTTATGTTAGTCGATGTATTCCGCTGTTTATTGTATTTATACATTTTAAATTTCCGCTGCTATGTATTTTATTCTCTGATATTATTTTTCCGCTATGTAATATTTATTTGAACTCTGATATCTTGGTAAATTATTGTAATAGCAATGAAATGTTCTCATGATTGTGTTATGATGCGTTGTGTTCTCATTACAATCCACATTCTCTCGTCTCCCCGGAGGCTGGGCGAATTCGGGGCGTGACAGAATGGATAGAGAGATGTATTGCGATTTCATTTAATTTTGATGAAGACAATGGCTATTTACATTTTTGAAGCTTCGATCCTTTTTTTCTGAAGAGAAAGTAACCCAAGGTCACGATATATAAGATGAAGAAGGGGACATATCGTACGAAATTTTTAAATGAATGTCGGTAAAGTACACAACATATTAAATGCGATTTGAAATCTTAATTTAATTTGATTTTATTTCGATTTAGCTCGATTTGATTTCGTTCTTGTCTGCTTAAAAATATCTCGTCGATCCCTTAATGAAACACCCCACCTCCGTTTAGGTCACTCACAAAGGGAATGCCTTAACTTTGGTGGAGGTTTATAAGTAAAAGTCACAGATAAACACAAGACAAATATAAATACATATATTTTAAACAGTGGAAAACAAATAGGCTTTTATTTCATCAATACGTGTTCATACAAAACATTTCCATAATTGTCTCAAAATACTTCCAACATTACAACATCATTATTGTCTTGATTATTAAAGAAGCATAAAACATAAATAAAGTAACAAAAATCCCCATAGTGATATCCAAAGCCATAACCCGAGCAAAAGAGATCCAAACCATACATCTACGGTCTTGAAGCTTGCAAAGAGTCTGACTAAGCTGGGTTGTTTCCTCCCTGTGGACCTGGAGGGGGGGCGAAAGAAAAGAAGACGAAAAGAAAATAGAGTCAGACATAAAGCCTGAGTAAATCTAGTGACTCTTCAGTATGTGAATAAGAAAAAGGGCATGATAGATATAAATTGATAACATGAAAGTATCACAAGCTAAGGAAGTATCGTTTAGAATCGAATGTACTATCGCACCCACACTATAACTCTGCACCTACTTGTATTTATTCCGACTGGCACCCTATGCTGAGGGTGAAGTGATCCCGTTTCTAAAGATGCACCCTATGCTGAGGGTAAAGTGATCCCGTTTCTAAAGACGCACCCTATGCTGAGGGTGAAGTGATCCCCTTATTTTAAAGATCGGCATCTACTCGCATAATCATCTGTGTCTTACGACCCCCAGAAATTGCAGATACCTATGTTGGCCCTACCATAGGGTGTATCAAGTCCCATGGTGGCAACCCCGACACAGACCTTAGAATGCATATGTTATACTACTGGTGCCCCCAGTGCCCTGTTTGTTTGCTCCGAAGTGCGTGCACGCCCGTACTCTGTTAGAACCCACACTGTTGCACCCACCGCCATCGCTTTGACCGCTTACAATCAGCCCAGTAATCGTGCCCCACCCTGCCTAATTTCAGGGTACCATGATACCTAATTGGGTTACTGCTGAAATGGGTCCCCGTTACTAGGGTTTTCTAGTCAAACATGCTAAGTGGTTAAGTGTCTGTATTTACCTAACTCCGCCCATCAATTTCATTAACATGTTGAATTGGTTAAGTGTTTTAGTTAACTTAACCCTACCATCTGTCCTTAGCCTTTTAAAGCACCGACCACTCACATTAGACAGATATTGTTACGGTTACTGGATGTGCCGGTCGGTTCCGGGCAGATTTACATCGTAACTCAGTCTAACCTCGGGTCCTTATTGGGCTTCATACTTAATCACCCACATTGGATAGGTATTGTTGTGACTACTGGACAACCGGGCGGGTCTAGGCAGGTTTACGTCACAACTCAATCCAACCTCGGGTTAAGCATACCGTGTTTTCTAAATTTACATATTTTATCACTTCTCAATTTTATATGTAAATGTCATGTCCTTTATTCTTGGGTATAACAATTCATACCACTTAAATGTCATTGTCGTTGGCATGTGCCAAACATGTCAACATATATTTTTCATGTTTTACACCCAACGTTATTACCCCCGTTTGTACGTTCACAACATTATAACAAATGTTGGGCTCGACACAATTCAGCCCAACTTTATAAACGTGAGAAAAGGGGAAATCAAGAACATGTAATATTTTACAATACACAGAGGTGTGTGGCGCATGAACTTGCAATTTAGCGATTCAACTAACATAAATTATGGGTCATGTGAACTTGCATTCAAATTAGAGTATAACTAAGTAGGTGTCATATGAAATGACATAGTTTAGGCTTATACAAACTTGGGTTTAAACATGTTTAACTTGACATAATGTCAACCACAAAACTAACATGTTGTATATTCACCAAAATATCCATATTTAACATCTAATCATATAGCCTATTTCAACATGAAACTTGCATAGTTTATGTAACTCAAATGGTACTTAACATAGATCCAATTATACTTACAAAAAACATAAGAATGTGTTCATAGGTTTTGAGTCATGTAGGCATAAAAGGTCTCAAATCTAGAACATGTTTACATAAGCTTTAACTTAGACTTAGGGAATGTATATAGTCCATGCCATCGACATAAACATAAAGGGATCAATTACTAGTTTTTGCCACAACTTGCAAGTGCTATTATTTTCATATACAAATGTCCAATAGGCTTGCATCAATCAATTTATGCCACAAATATCAATACACAAGTCATGACAGAATTATTACAATACATAGAATTCATATCATTATTATACAATAACACCATTCTATTTTCATTTACATCGAATCACGTCACAGTTTTATTCACATTCTGAAAGATCACAATACTTACAACGAATGCAGAATCTTGAATTCTGGATTCTGAGTTCTGAAATTGAGATGCGTTCCTTTGGGTAGATTGACGTTGCATTGAATAATTTGATTAAGCTTTAGTTCTCTTCTTAATTTGATTCGTCTCTAAGCTCCTCTCTCTTGACGGCTACGCTCAATTCCTTCCTGGCAGCATGACGACTCCAATCTTATTTTTTTTTTGTGAATTTTAGTTGAGACTTAGGGTGTATATATAGATTTTTAGATTATTTTGAGCCGTCAGATGAAGACAGTAGGAATCTAGACCATACAAAGTCCAAAGAGCCAATCAAGAGGTGACATGTCAGCCCTAATGACAAACCGAGCCACAGAAATTCGAGCCAGAGCCAGACCCAGCCAGCCAGGTCAACCGGGTAGGTCGACTGGCAGGTCAACACCCAGGTCGACACCATGGTCGACCTGGGGTGACCAGGTCGACACCATGGTCGACCCTATGGTCGACCTAGTCCCTGGGCGGGAATTTTCCCGTCCAGCCCAGTTTGAGCTTATTTTTCGAATTTTGAACTTGAAACCGAGCTGTTTGAATTTTAAATTTTATTCTGAAACTTCCGAAGGTCATAACTCCTTCATACGGAGACCGATTCACGCAAACTCGGACTCTATCTCAAGCAGAATTCCGAGACGAACGCAATGGCATAACCCGTTTCCCTTAATTCTTTCATTTAGAATTAATTACACTTTAATTTGTGAAGCTTAATGTTATAGAATTTCATGGGGTGTTACACTTAACTTCCTGAACCTCTATTTTAACGTAACAATTCATGTCTCCAATGTTATATCGCTATCCTTAACTCAAAGGAACGTATTTCGAATTTTAATTTGAACGTATATACGGAATAACTACATTAAATTAACATTTTAAATTAAATTCGATTTAAAATATAAATCAATTTCAAACAATTAAATTCATCAAAATGAATAATATTTATTATTCTAATTCAATATAGAATTTATATTAATCGACTGAATTGTTTAGATTCAGTTTTAACTTAGAATCCAATTGTTTGTTGATAATTTGATATATTCAAAATTAAATCGTATATCGATTATTTAATTGATAAATTCAATAAAAAATCCTTTTATTATTCCAACTCAATATTTAAAATAAATTTAAATATTCAATATTAAACAGCTAAAAATCTGGGACGTTACACACTGGCCACAATCACCTCAAAGGAAGTAATCAACTTTGTCTTGAGAGCATTATTTGCAGATTTGTTGTGCCATAGAAGATAATCACAGACCATGGAACACAATTTGAAAGTAAGGAGTTTAAATAATTTTGCATTAAGTATAAGATTCATAAGAGTTTTGTAGGTGTGGCCCATCTACAGGCCAACGGGAAAGCTGAATCAGTAAACAAGATTATAAAGTCAACCATCAAAAAACGTCTTGAGAAAGCTAAAGGTGGTTGGGTAGATCAGCTTCCACTTGCACTATCGGCTTACCACACCACTCATAAAATTGCGACTGGGCACACTCTGTTCTCTCTAGCATTTGGATCCAAGGCCATGATCCTAGTAGAGCTGGAAGTTTCCACTCACTGCAATATTCACTTCAGCCATGAAGAGAATGAGAAGTTGCGGTTTGAAGTACTCAATCAACTCGAGGAAAGGAGAAATGAAGCAGAACTCAGAGTCACTGCTCATCAAAGAAGGATCGCCAGACATTTCAATTCCAGAGTCAAACAAAGGACCTTAGAGATCGGGGACCTTGTTTTGAAAATAATAATGTTTGGAACCGAAGTTTTCGGGGCCAATTGGGAAAGACCCTTCATTATAAGCCGAAAGGTCCTAAATGGCACCTTTAAACTGAAGACGACAACGGATGGAGTTCAAATTCCCAGAGCTTGGAACAACAACCATCTCTAATGTAATTTTACCTAATTTTTCA
Source organism: Allium sativum (assembly GCA_030737875.1). NCBI lineage: Eukaryota > Viridiplantae > Streptophyta > Magnoliopsida > Asparagales > Amaryllidaceae > Allium > Allium sativum. The sequence continues at coordinate 56,498,150 of CM060920.1, read as the reverse complement.
TTCATATTTTCTGCAAAAACAATTGTAAATACTTTGCAAGCATAGTAATCATACTGTGTATATATGGACGAAAGAAGTAAACTTGCCTGCCTAAATCGTATACTTGCAAACTCTTGTTTAATTATTCAAAGTTGCTAAAATCGATTTTGATTGCAGGCCATCGAACGATTGCCCACCAACAACCCGCTAAGACCTAGTGACCTTTACAACAAATCTCGATATGGACAGCTCAAGTAACAAGTGCCATAAACACCATTCTCAACAAGTATGAAGGTGTAAAGTGATGCCTTGCAAAAAATAAAGGCCACCAAGAGTCAGATGGTTAAAAGGTGCAACATCAAAAGACAAAAAACAATGCAAGTTTCACCATAGGGGCATCTCTCGAAAACGGAGACCCGAGACCCTAGTTCTGTTAATAGGATAGCTTGTTACGACGAGCGTCCAGTGATGGAACTGGCGTCTACCCCTTGAGACTACGCAATGACAAAGCCTCTCATAGTGAAGGTAATCAGAAGTCCTAGCCGAAGGGTGGCATGAGTTCAATCCACTACAACAAAAAGACCTTATTACAACTGTAATTTTACAAGTGATAGAAAATGTTAGTTGTAAATAGAAAAATATTTACAAGGACAAAACTGAAGGCCTTTTTATCCATAAGGACAGCCCACTAAAATTTTACTCAGAAGGACAATACATTGAAAAATAATTTTGGCCGCTACTTTTATCTTCTCCCTCTCTCACGTCGGCCGCTACTTTCAACTTCTCCCTCTCTCACGTCATTCTCGATTTCGTCTTAAATCACGAAATCATAAAATCAGAAAACGCGAAATCACGAATTTCAGAAAATACTAAAATCGAAATTCGAAATAAAAGGAAAACATCACAAGATCAAAATCGAGAAGAAAATCATTCGAAACCCTAAAAAATAAAAAAAAATGTCGATCAACAAAATCCCAATGGAAATCAGAATTGAATGGAATAAAAATATTTTACAAACGATGGAAATCACAATTGAAGAAGTCGAAATTGTTGAAACAATTTTTTTAGATTGGAAATGGTTTTTTTGTTCATTTTACCAGTACAGCAGTTCGTAGGTATCATTTTTGTATTTTTGTAGTTATCATTTTTCCTGTTTTTAACTTTATAACGTAGCAGCAGTTTTTAGTTATCATTTTTCTATTTTTTTAGTTATCATTTTTCCTGTTTTAACTTTAAAAACATAGCAGCAGTTTTTAGTTATCATTTTGCTATTTTTGTAGTTATCATTTTTACCGTTTTAACTGTGTTTCTTGTTTTTTCAGGAGATTTTGTTGCTGTGTTAATTTTGAAGTTATATTGTTGTATCAGTTTTGAAACTAAGTCGAACTTTTTTCATTTTAATCAATAAAACTGTGATATAAATTTTTTTCCCATTATTTTATCTTCAAAACATTGCATCAATATTTAGGTATCATTTTTCTAATTTTTAAGGTATCATTTTTTCTGTTTTAACTGTGTTATGTGTTGTTTTGATGTGATTTTATTGCTGTGTTAATTTTGAAACTGTTTTTTTGCATCAACTTCGTCACTCAGTCGAACGTATTTCGTTTTATTCAATCAAACTGTGATGTAAACAATTTTTGCATTAATTTTTCTTAAAAACATTGATGCAGTTTGTAAGTATCATTTTCCTATTTTTTTGAGGTATCATTTTATATGTTTTATTCAATCAAACTGTTATGTTTTATGTTATATTTTGTTATCAGTTTTATAAGTTGGTACGGCTAAGTTAAAGTTTTTCTCATTTTCAGAGTTCATGAATATCATTTTTTTAATCTTGTAGGTATTCATTTGTTTGTTATATTTTTTCATTAGTTTTTCTTCAAAACATTGAATCAGTTATTAGGTATCAGTTTTCTATTTTTTTGAGTATCAGTTTTAATGTTTTAACCGTGTTAAGTTTTTTTTCATATGATTTTTTGTTGTATTACAGTAAAAATGATACCTTAAAAAAATATAAAAATGATTCCTTCAAACTGCAGTAATGTTTGACATAACAGAGAAATTACACTAAAAATGATACCTTAAAAAATATAAAAATGATACCTTAAAACTGCTTTGATGTTTAACATAACACATAAACTACAGTAAAAATGATAACTAAAAAAATAGAAAAATGATAACTAAAAACTGCTGCTATGTTTTAAAGTTAAAACAGGAAAAATGATAACTAAGAAAATAGAAAAATGATACCTACGAACTTCTATACTATTAACGATTAAAAAAAAACATTTCCAATCACGAAAAAATTATTTCAACAATTTCGACTTCTTCAACTGCGTTTTCCATCGTTAGAAAAATATTACTATTCAATTCAATTGTGATTTCGAATGGATTTATGTTGTTCGACAATTTTTTTTTCTAGGGTTTTTGTTTCTCGCGATTTTTGTTTCGAATGCTTTTCTATTCGATTTCGATTTCGTGATGTTTGAATTCGATTTCAAATTTCGTTTTTGTTTTATTCTGAAATTTGTGATTTTGCATTTCATGATTTCGTGTTTTTTGTATTTCGTGATGACTGATGCGCAAGAGGAGAGAAGAAGAAAGAAGCGGCCGAATTTTTTTTCCAGTGTGTTGTCTTTTAGGATAAAATATTAGACGGCTGTTCTTATGGATAAATTTTAGTGGCCTTTTGTCTTTAAAATTTTTTTTCCCAGTTGTAAAAGAGTTTTTTTACGGTTGTTTTACAAATGGTGTCTGCGTTTCTTAGTTCCCGCCCCTCTATCCACCAAAATTGCATTCCCCGTCAGCCTCGTTTACTTTTAGTTTTCAACTCCCTCTCATCTCTTCTACATAAAACCTAATTTCCTTTTTTTTCACTGCCATCCATTTTTAAACCCAAATTTCCTTTTCTTCCTGTCAATCCTCTACTCTCTCACGACTGCTCCTTCCGTCTCGTGTTCATCTCCTTTGCTTCTTACTTCTCAGCCCTATTTCGTCTTCTGTCTGCAAATTTACACTCGCGTGGGATTTCGAATCCGGATCCCTAACCTAGATCTACTCTATTTCCCTCTTCTTTCTACCAGATGTGGCCGCCTCGTCACTTTTCACTGAACCCTTTCGATCCTCTGAATGGCTCTTACACGCGATGCTTCTCCCCTCATGCTTCATAATTCTATATTTCTATTGTTTTGTTTCTGGTTTTTGCGTCCTGCTTGCTAACCTGCTCCTGTTCTTGGTCATGGCTTTTTGCACCATTTCACCGAATGGCAGTCTTGTGAGTTATTTGCTTTTGGATGTGGATCAAAGTTTTCTTCGACTTGGTGGTCTTATTGGTTGTGGGTTTTCTGGTCTTCTATGTCCAGGTTCGGCTGGTAAGTTTTGTTTGTGACTTTCCTATTTCTTTTATGTTTGTTTTCTGAAGTTATGGAGTGTGGCCCGACTTGTGTTAGTGTTATTTTTTATAAAAAAAAGGTGGATCTTGCTTTTATTTTTTTGCTTAATATTCTTATTTTGCTGGCATATTGTTTATAGTTGTAAAGTTACTTCACACTTAGCTTTAGACAGAGCAACACTAGATAAATAGAAGGTTTATACTGAGTAGCCGCAAGTTGTAATGGGCTTGTGCCACTTTTTGCCAAGACTTTGTGCTTGCGCTTCATGATAGCTGTGTGATAATATAAATAAAGGGTTGCAGCGAGTAGCAAGAAAGTAGAAAAGCAAGCAGCTTTGTTGAAGAGGAAAGTTGCTTTTTCTTTAATGGTCTATCGTTTGTGTTATAGGCTTGGAAGAATATACTGTTTACATTGTGGATGTCTTACGTCATGAGTATAAAATTATAATGACAATAGTAATTTGATATAGGTGTCTTCGTTTGCTTATAAACGGGCACATATGGTAATTGGATAAAATCCAGGTTTCCTGATGAAACTGAAATTTGGATGAAGCCCAGGTGTCCAATTTGGATACATGTTTTATATTCATTAAAAAAACTGGTTCATGAGCTCGAATGAAACACGTAACTAGTTAAAAAGTTGCCAGCCCATCCATTTTTCTTTAGCTGCCTCTGGTATTGGAATATGACCGAGAATGCTATATTAATATTTGGTCTATTTCTTCAAACAAGTTACATGTATTGCAATATTGTAGGAAAAAGACAAATTTTTTGTAAGTCGGAAATAGTACTCCATTCCATCTTTTATGTTACTTTGAACATTTTCATTGTTTGGAAGCAGATTAACCCTGGTTTTTACTCAAGAAATTGTCCTTGACGGCCTACAGTAGCTGGTGACATAGTAGATGAACAAAAGACATCATGAGACTTATCTCAAATAAACAAAGGAGCAGTTCTAATGGTGTGCCATACAAAAGGGAGATCAGTGGCCATCAAAGTGACCTTACAAAGATGTTGCACAACCATCTGAGCTCTTCATGGACAAACCAGCCACCACTGAATCTATGCCATCTGGAACTGGCAGAAGTATCTATATACCCTCAAGCATGAGAGGCAACGCTGAAAGAGTAGGCACTGAGACGAGAAGGAATGATGAAAACTCTGTTAGTGTTACTAATCTCTCCGACGATACCTGCTATCTTGATCTTTTGGAGCTTTTCCGTGCCTTTGGACCCATCACCCGTGTTTATGTTGCTATTGATCAGAAGAGCGGGATCAGTAAAAGTTTTTGGGTCCGTTAACTTTGTTGTAGTTGCTTTAACTTTGTTGTAGTTGCTTTATGTACTTGAAATACTTATATGATTTATATAAAAATGATGAGAGTTTGAAAATTCAAATATATTGTTTTGGTTTATGTTTTAAGTTTGTTTGATATCTTTATTTTTGTAGATAATATGTTCTGAAATGAATTCTTTTATTAATAACATGTATATAATTTGTTCATGTATTACAACTTTAATAATACTTTTAATAAAATATACTACAACAGTTAAAAACAGTTGTAATAAAGTTTATTACAACCGTGGAAAACAGTTGTAAAATATACATTTTACAACAGTGTCGCAATAGTGCAAAACAGTTGTAAAAGATTTTAGCCTATTGCAACTTCTTAATAGACGATGGTGGCTCCACCGTTGTAAAACATCTTTTACAACTGTTTTCCACCGTTGTAATATAGTTAGTTTGTTGTAGTGATCCAGACTCCGAAGGGCTTGGATAACCATGTTAGAGAGTCACATGTTTGAACTAATCAGAACCAAAGACCTCTACGGGGGCACCTGCTTGATCGTCGGAGATAGGAAATACCTGGCCCGATTACGACAAATATTCAGGAATCAAAAGAACTCTTTGAAGGCACCCGATTAGTTCGTTAGTGTCTAATGATCACAAATTTGGCGATTGTCGGGCTTCAAAAGTCCTCTTTAGAGGCATCTAATTAGATTTTTAGTATCTGGTCATCTCAGATTCGGCAATCGGTGGATTCAGAAGACCTCTTCGGGGGCATCCGATTAGATTGTTAGCATCTGATCATCTCAGACTCGGCGATCGGCAGACTCAAAAGACCTTTTTGGAGGCGTTCAATTAATTTGGCTAGCACCTAGTTCGTTCAGACTGCGATGAATGTTGGGCTTTAACCAAAGACCTCTTCGGAGGCGCCCAGTGAAACCGCCGACGCTAGAATACATCAACCTAGTTGCAGACGAGAGTCCCCTATGCCTGAATTAATTAGTCGGATAAAGGATAAACACTGGGCTAAAAATATAAGACCTCTCAAGTAGGGGATCGGAAACTAAGGCATGAATTCGATCTATTAAACCAGATTTTATGGTTAATAGGTAAGCTGAGGTGCACTAAGCACAATGAAAAAAGCAAAAAGACTTAGTCAATTGAGTAGAGGCTTCCTATATTTTAGCCATAAGCCAATAAAATCCCAATAAAATTGATCGCATCAGACCTAAGAAGTTATGAAAACCTTTGGTATGGGGGCATCAGCTACTGCATTATGGCAGAGTAATATTGCTCACAATACATAACACAAGCTCTTCACATCCAACAAGAAACTTGTAGTGTAAATATGAAAAGAAACAAGTGCGGAATACAAACGGAAAAGTACGATAAATCTAAATCAAAAGGCTTAAGTAAAGTAAGAAAAGCACAGTTTCATCACAAAGACAACAACACAAATCACAGACATAGGAGTTTCAAACACGAATATGCATAAAGTGATAAGTGAGGACCGACACTCACATATACAACCAGTCTAAATTCAGTACGTAAAAGGAAACAACAGAAAGTAAAACAAGCTAGTCACAAGCACTAATTCTTCTTCTTTCCATTCTTCGAACCACCGGACCTTAGAGATAGTTTGGTAGAAGAAGGAGGAGGTGTATCAGCTGGCTGGTTTGTGACTTTAACTCCTACAGGGCTCTTGGGAAAAGAAAAAAAATAACTCCTTTCTTCCTAACTGCGCGCTTTCCCTCTTTGTGCCTCGAAGACGAAAAAGGCTTAGTTTTCTTCTTTTCTTGGTCGTTAGGAGCATTTTCTAGTCTTTCATCTGCATTGTCGGAATCTTCTGCTTCATCACTAGGAATAAAGTCATCATCATAATCCAAGTCAACCGCGCATCAATCCTTGTGTCTTGCAACGCTAGCTGTAAAGACGCATCACCTGGAGGAAGGGTGACAGTTGGAGAAGAGGTAGTAATTGATATCAAGGTCGAGTCAATGATGATGGCTTCGGTCGTCGTAGTGTTAGCTCCAACGGGAGAGGGTTTTTCCAAGATTAACCTAATGCAAAGGAGGTACAATAAGCATGGAATGCGAGTAACCCAGGTGAATTACAAAGAAAATCCGAGTATGACATAGCCTGGTCAATCTCGGTTTTACCTAGGGCTGGAAGATTTCTGTGCTCAAATCTATAGTCATCCAGATTATCGTCATCATCCCTCTCACCATCTCCCGTGTTCTGCTTGGCAATATCCTTCTTAGTAACATGTTCCTCAACTAGGTGCTTTTCAATAGTGTCTTTTTCTATATAAGTAGCAAAAGGGTCGACAAAAGGCTCGATTAATGTTTAAGAACCAGAAACCTCAACATTAGTAGGATCAGTAGGGGCGTTGATAGTGGCCGTGTCATGGGCTTGCTCTCCAGAGGGTCCAGTCCTAGAAGGTCCAACCTCATCGCTTAATGATCCCCGCTATTCTATAAGTTTTTTCTTTCCCTCAGCCAAGGCTTCACGGGATTCCATGTCTAATAGATTGTACAAGAGGTATTCTTCATCATGAGTACCTTTAGTATACTTAAATACAGATTCCCAAACTAAGGCCAAAGTCACTGCAAAGTCAGATCCCAGATAGCGTAAGCTCCCCCGGCTCATAATGCTGAAGGCGTAAAAATTAAACAAAGTGGCATCAACATCCGCCTTAGCTTTTTTAAGAGCGGTCACAGCTTTAATTCTATCCTCCACAAGAAGTTTATCCCTGGTATTTACCACAGAAAGAGCCATATTCTGAGAGCTAATCTTCTCATGAAGGATAACATTCTCTTGTTGATAAGTGGCGGAAGCTTGTTTTTCCACGAGTAATTGGGATTCACCAAGTTATTGGGCAAATTGAGCATCTTTAACTTGTGTCATAAGCGCAGTTTCTCTCAGCTTAGCGGTATCGAGCTCTTCCTTGAGCCTCCAGCCCTTCTAACTCTGTGTTTCTTTACATAAGAGAGGCAATGGTATTATCTCGGGATTCAAGAACTTTGGCCCACTCGACTTTGTCATCCTCTAAAGCAGCAATTTTATCAAGGTTGACTCCGTTAAGTCTTTGGAGATCTTCAACAAACTTGTACCATCGACCTAACTGCTTGTCAGCTTGACTTCTGACTGCATCTAACCACTTCTCAAGCTGACTTTTGGCGATATCTAGCTATGTAAGCATATGAACTTTCAAGATGTCGACTTCTTGGAGTATATCCCGCTTGTCAAATAGGTATATGTCTAAGTCGAAGTACATTCTTTTCAAACACCAACCTTTGAATCGTTCAACGGGAGTGGTGTTTGGCTGCTAAGGTTCGTAACAGGGTCTCTTTATGATCGCCTAAACATCGACGGAAGGAACACCAAACGAAGTAGTTTAGGTGGCAGCAGGAAGTTTGTCTGATCTAAGGCACTTTTGAGAATCATCCCGTTCTTAATTATCCTTATGTCTCTTCCTATGCCGACTTTCCTCATATTCCCGATCATCATATCGGTCATTGTGGCAGTCGTCATATTTTTCTTTATCACCATGACAACCTCGTTCCCTCTCTCTGTCTCCTATCTCTCCCTCTCCTTTGCATCCAACATATCTTGGTGATCGCGCATCAACCGCCTTTTCTCATCAGTGACTAAGTAGCCATGTTGTGAGTATTGTGGATGATAGGGCTATATGAGATTCTTTGGACTATAATAACTGGTGTGTTGTTTAGAGTTCTTCATAAATGTATAGCTCATTTCTAGACCTAAAAAAAGGCAAGGCAGGATTTTAGTACTTAAATTGGAAAGTATGGGAGAAAATTATAATACTTATGCAATGCAACCGAAACTTATAGCATATGAAAAGTATTCTCTAATGCGCATCTAATAATGAACCGATCTTAAATGATGAATCTAAATCAATCCCTACATCGGCAAGCGTTTTCCCTAACAGAAAAAGTTGAGCTAGAATTGTCTCCATTCTAGATTTTGTAGCCAATGATGCCGGATCCGAGGTCATATTGTCAACCTGGATAAGATTCTTAGTTAAGCCGAGGTCACTTAGATTCTTAAAGGTGTATGTGGTACTCTACTTTTGAGCATCTAGAACAACAGGGTCATCAGTTACTTTCTTAGTAATTGAATCGGCACCCGGGGTAGTCTCACCTTCCTCAGTCTGTTCAGTATCCTTCATAAGACTTTCACATTCATGCCGTCTAAACTTTTCTTCTTCGATGGGAGTCAGTTTATGTAACGACCCAGATTTCGCCCGGACCTAATCGATCGCTAAATCGACCAAGACCGTTCAAAACCCGAATACGATAACTTTGGGAATAAACACATCAGAAGAAATATCAGAAGACTTTTATAAACATTACAAAAATGTTACATCAGAGTACAAAATATCAGAGTATATTAAATAATAATACAGCGGAAGATTAAATTACAATAAACGTAATACACTACAGCGGAACAATTAAATTAACACAGCGGAAGACTATCATTGCTCTGGACACAGCTGTAAGCATCGATCCAGAATCCTGTTTAATATATCTGCAAAATAAGCTACTCGACTGTCTGTGTGGAAAGAGGTCACCCGAGTTTGCAAAGTGAAACGGGTCAGTCATGGGACTGGTATGAGAAATCTAACTTAACTAATCTAACAATAAGGCTAATCACAGGACCACACCGCTAACGTGGAACGGGTTTACTCCATTGGATTGCCAGTGCATAATTTGAATAAAGTGAATCGTTAAACAACGCAATGCTTTTTAGAAAAATGAAACTATTATAAGACTCAAGTCCCATCATATAATGCAATGCAAACCGGCGGATAGAGTTTTACCTTATAATGGTCAAAAATGCTTGATACGATAAAACAGATTTGATATTATTATTAGTGTATATATATGTTTCAAAAACATTTCAATCATAATGTATCAATCATAGATGACATAGTACCCCATCCTACTATGTCGCCATACTAGTTCTACAATCAAAACCGCCTGGTGTCATACTGGAAATTGGGTTTCCATTAAGAGTCAAGGCTAGGAACGATCTCCTTACCGATTGGAGACACTCTAGCAATGTCTCATGATTCGTACGCTGGCGAACCCTTGGATACAGCAGGGCCGGTCCACAAATACTTTAGTGGATTGGCAATTCCTTAACACACGTTTCCCGGTCCTATTGAACCTATAATTTGGCCATTGGCGACCAATAAATCCGAGGCATCGAAAATCCCATCATCCACATAAGTTAAATGCCAGGGTTGTTAAGTCGCTGACCCCACTTCTAGTTAGAAAGAAACGTGTGCACTCGCTTTGTTCCCTTGCTCCGTTTCTGACTCATACCGGGGTGTGTGGATCGAGAAGTCATGATATACACAAAGCTATGCCGAAATAGGTTACGCTTTGATCATCAGCCACAAGGTTCTGCTTTTCAACAAAAGCCTTGATCATTTGCATCTTGACGTGCCACATTGACAATCCATGCCATGCGCTCGATAACTACCAATATATAACCTCTGAGCTCGTATGTCTCAGATAAGGGTGTTAACCAAGAGAATAAATCCTCCGCACCATAGATATATATTAAATAGAAATACATTTAATTACATGGAATGAAATTCAATGTCAGACACACATCCATTTATAAGTCCGTATTGGGTCTGAACGAAACCGGAGACACCTTATTCCTCGTCCCGTATGTCCAATACGGAAGCGAGGTACTCGCATATCCGGACAATCAACAAGTACGTCCAGACAAACTACCACTTTAACCCTTTATTGGGAGCTACCCAATGCCGGGCATCAGTAGTCATCCATTCGATGTGAAGATCGCCGGTCTTCAACTATCATCTTCATCTTCAACTCTAATCGTCGTAGTAATTATTCTGAATGGGTTAGACCCGGTCTTTCCGAATAACTTGCGTATTATATAATTAAAAATCAGGTGTTATAAAGACACATCATACGCCTCATTCCAATTCAGAATATTCATTTAATAAAATATTCATTTCAACAGGAAAATAATCCCATCAATTTATTTAAGATAAATTCTTTTAAATTTATTCTTAAAACTTCTTTTTAAAGATTCTTTAAAACTCCAATTTGATTTTAATATCAAAATCATTACTTTATGATTATTCAGTTTTAAGAAATTAATCTTGTCTTCAACTAGGTTAAAGAATCAATGTCATTTAAAAATACTGTTCACGATAAACCCAAAATCATCTTCCATTAAATATGGAATTTTCACGGAGATCAAATCAATATATAACCGATATAAATTTCCGTATCAGACCGATAATATATATGGAATAACGACAAAGCCTTTTAAATTCCATATATAGTAACAATCTTCTTTTACAGAAGCCTATCTCGATTATTATCAATTGACTTCCCATTCAATTCCAATTTAATATATTAAACTGGAAAACTTGACTTTGGAAAAATTCCTTTTTAAATCTTAATAAAAGAATTATAAATTCTAAATTATATTTTCACTGTTAATTCGGTTAAAGAATAAATGTCGTTTAAGAACACAGTTTATGGTAAACCCAAGATCATATCAATTTATTCCAATACTAAAAATAATTTGAAACACTAATAATCTTAGTTAAAAGATTTATTCTTTCATACGGGGTCTAAGAACAGTGTCATTTAAGACACCATCCACGACAACCCAAAATCCAATTCTTTTATTACAATATATTTTAAAAATATTCTCTATTTAAAAGAAATTCTTTGTTTGAAATATTCTTTATATAAAAGATATTCTGAATCGGAAGGCGACTCAATCATTTACCATATAACTTCGGTTATATGGATTTCATACATCATATGTAAATGACAACAAATGATAAATAATCATCAAACCATCCATTCAACATACAGGGTGAAGTTCACAACTGTGTGAGCATTAAAATGAAATAATTACGCTCATCGCAGCCTGTCAATCTATCGATTGACATACAAATAAATATTGGGACTAGTGTATATCAATTATCATCCCAATACCCATGTGGGGTTTTCTGCCAACAACAGTTCATATAAACAAATAATTGGTTAATGAATTTAACCAATTTTAATACTGCTTACATATTGACGATAATGAACAAAACATGTTATCTTATTCCTAGTGCCGAATAAAAATAAATTTGACTCGTATAATTTCCTTATAAATTTCTAATGTCTAATAAAATGTAATTTATTTATATGACATTATTGCTGATGACAAATGAAAAGATAATTTTTCATTTTTCTTTATTCGTATGCAAATTTCTATTTTTAATTTTAACAAATAAAAGAGGTAATTTTTCTGTTTATATTTCCAACGTATAACCTAAACATAAAAATATTTTATTTTAAATTGCATACAAACTTTAATGTGTACATTAACACATTAAATGTCACCTTTACTTACATACCAATTCTTAGGTGTATTGTGACAATACCAATGATGTTTTATTTAAGATACAAACGCTAATGTATGTTTTTGCAAATAAAGATGATTCTTATGTTTGCATATAAATTATATTTCAATAAAATGTATAAAAAATGATACATCCATTTTGTTGACAATTCTATTTTATCAAAATGAATATTTTCGTTGTAACACAACCTATTTAACAAAATGCAATTTGTGTTTAACTCTTTTATTTAACGAAAATGTGATTTTTATTTCATTACAAATCTAATTAACAAAAATGTAATTTTTTTTCAACCATCATATTTAACAAAATGTAATTTTTGTTTCAACTATTATATTTTGATTCAACTAATCTATTTGTCCAAAATGTTCATTTTGACAAAGATGTGTATTTTGATTCAACTAATCTATCTTGACAAAAGTGTATATTTTGACAAAAATATATGGTTTGATTCAACTGATCTATTTTGACAAAAATGAATATTTTTACAAAATGTATATTTTGATTTAACTAATCTATTTCAATAAAACAATAAAGACAATGACTTTGTTTTGTTGACAAATCTATTTCAACAAAACAATAAAAAGGATAACTTTGTTTTGTCGGCAATTCTAATTCAACAAAACCATACAAGTGATGTGTTTGTTTTGTCGACAATTCTAACTCAACAAAACCATTAAAAGTGATATGTTTGTTTTAACTATTATAATTTGACAAAACTGACCAATTTGTTTTAACTATGATAATTTGACAAAAGCGACAAATTGGATTTCAACTATTATAAATTGATAAAAGTGACAAATTGGGTTTTAACTATTTTAATTTGATAAAAGTGGCCAATTTGGTTTCAACTAAACTTTTTGACAAAAATGGATATTTTTGTTTCAACAAATCCTTTTGACACAAATGATAATTTTGTTTCACTAACATGTTTTGACAAAAAGGGTTATTTTTATTTCAATAATCATATTTCGGCAAAAACATATTTTTATTCCATTGATCATGTTTTTAACAAAATCTATATGTTTATTTCAATAATCATGTTTTATTTACATAACATGATTTTAACATATATGATAATTTTATTTACATAATATGATCCTTAACTAAATGTCATGTTTAACAAAGATGACTATTTTTATTTTAACCAACATGTTTGACAAAAATGACTATTTTTATTTTACATAAAATGACAACAAAAATGATACTTTCAACTCTTCTATTTTTATTGCAAATAAAATGACAACAACAAAAATGATACTTTAATATCCATTCTTTTCATTACAACTAAAATGACAATAAAAATGTTTCTTTTGTATCAATTATTTTTATTGTAATTAACTTGACAATAAAAAATGTCATTTTTAAATCTATCCATTTTATTGTAACTAAATTGACAAAATAATATGTTACTTCAAATCCATTCTTATTATTGCATATAAAATGACAATAAAAATGTTACTTTTTAATGTACACTTTTTATTGTATATAAAATGACAATAAAAATGTTACTTTTAATTCTCAACTCTATTTCATTGTAACTAATTGAAAATAAAAATGAGAATCTTTTATTTCCATTCTAATCTTTGTAACTGATCAACAATAAAAATCTAATCTTCTATTTCAATTCTTTTTATTTTAAATAATATTACATAAAAATAATCTTTAAATCTGATTCTTTTTAGTAAAACAAATATTACATAAAAATGTAATCTTTTAAACTTTCAATCTTTTGATTAGAACAAATTATCAATAAAAATGTAATCTTTTTATTGAAACAATTTGACATCCAAATTATGTTCTTTTTAGTTGAAACAGAATGATGCTAAAAATATATTCTTTTTAGTTGAAACAAAATTTATGTAAAAACCAAATTTTATGTAATAAAATCAAAATGATATTTTTATGTAATCAAATAAAAATGATATTTTCTTTTGCTGATACTTCTACTTCAAACAAGGTGATACTTTTATTTTGGCACAAATATATACTTCATGTTTCAATAAAAATGATATTTTTGTTATTGAACAAAACTAAACAAATTCCGTGTTCATGTTTCCAAATGAAAATGACATTTTCATTATAAAAACAAATCCATACCCATAGATCTAAAAAGATGGATTTTATTATAAAACAAATCTATATTCCTAGATCGAAAATAAAATAAGTTTTTTATTTCAAATCCACGTTTACAATAAACTATAGATTCAAGAGAAAGAATCTTCATCATAGGTTCAGATGTAACAAACATACGCATCACAGTCATCATAATCAATAAACAACAATTCCAATATCATACATCGCAGATCTGAATTATCAGCATACATATAATGATTTTAAAAGCGAGAAAAATTAGTAAAATTTAGTTTAATTATTAAATCAGAATTCTCACCTTGTTTCTGAATTAGATCTAAAACTCAAACGGGTTCAAAATCTATTCCAATCTGTTCTAGGTCGTAGTATTCGGTGTCACGGTCCCAACGTCTCTTGTTTCACTGAATATGATCCACATACGAAAAAGTTACGATTTTTATAATTTAATGTTTGCAACGGGATTAAAGTGTCACAATTCTTTATTTTTATTTTGTCGTAAATTTCAGGTTTTGATTCAAATCTTTGAATCAATTTATCTCAAACTCGGAAGCACCGGAAGGCGATCGGCCAGTTGGATGTTGGAGAGCCCGGGGCAGCGCACCAGCGGGAGGAACGCCGACCAACTCGGCGGCGTGGATGAGGCGGGGCAGAGCTCGAAGCGGGGCGGGTTTGCGGGCCTGGAGTGGTTGATTCAGGCAATGGTTCGAGGTCAAACCGGTGTGGATTGAGATCTTATTCGATTCTCTAAAGAAAGTTCTAATGGATGGGATAGTTTTGGTGTATGGATTGAGAGGAGAAATTTCGAAGCTCTCTGGCCATGAATTAGAAGAGAACGGCGGCCGTGAGTTTGGTATTAGGTTAGAGTATTCCACTGTATTTTATACCGTATATTTATATTAAATAATTATTTAATTAAAAGAAAAAACCCGTTAGTCTATACAGACATCAAAACCGGCCCAACAAAAGTTATTTCCACCTAATTGCCTCTATTCCGGAACCAATGGGTTAGGTCCCGTCAGCCCAAACGATTGTCTTTAGCCCGATTTCTTTAATTTAAAATTTAAATCCTTTATTTAATTAATTCGATCGTACATTTTAAATCGTTGGGGTCACATACTAACCCTGTAAATTCCAGAAAGATCATTTCTAGCTATGTTTTGACGATACGGTCCTAATAAGACTAGTTTCGTTGAATTCCGAGACTGTTTGAAAAATGGCCATTTTCTAGTCGATCTGATTTGACTGAAACTGACAAAACACATTTTCTTTTGCCACGCTCACATAGTAATTCTAAAAATTATGAAAATTGAAACGTAGCAATAATTTGACATTCCGGATCCAAGAAAAGCGGTTTCTTCAAAAACGAATGTCGTTTGAAAAATGGCTATTTTTAATATTAAAATATACATATAATTTCTACAACGACTATTCTGAATTTTATTTTTGATTCCCGCTATGAAATTTCGATTTTTCGGATCCGTTTGAAAGATATTTTTAAATAGATTCTAATATTTTTAGTTTCACTAAAATCCAATTTATTTTGCATCCTGTACAGTCAGTCAAAGTTCAAATTCAAATTTTCAAACTACCACGCTATTTCTAACTCCTTTTATAATTAAATAAATATATTCGTTCTAACTTCGATTTAAATAAATTTTTAGTCGTTATTATTTAAAATAAATTATTTTAAATAATCAAAATCCATTAAAATTTCTAAAATAAAATTTTTAAATTGGTTCTGATTTTCCGGGTTGTTACAATCTCCCCCACTTACAATCTTTTCGTCCTCGAAAAGGAACGAAGCTAAAAGTTGTTTAATTAACCTATCTCAACTCTTTTTTTATTAACTTTTCAAATATATATAACTTTTTATATCAAAAATCATATTTTCAAAGATCGGATTATATATATATATAACCACAAATACGTTAATTATTATCTTGTTACTCTCAACTCGTTCTAGGGCATTACTAACCCTATCTCTAAGGAGTTTTCTCATTCTAGGATGCTACTGATCCTATATCTAATGAGTATTCTTATTGGATATCCCTAATCCAATCTCTGATGAGCCTTTTTTTCGGTTCTAACAAGTTGTACCCCAAAGATTTGAGCTAACTAGAGCTCTGATACCAACTGTAAGGACTCGCAGGCAGTGGGTTAACCTCCCACCATGACACACAGATGATCCCCCAGACACCTTATTTTACGGCCAGCCTCTCGACTGCAATAACTAACCCTAGTAAATAAGGGACATGTAGGGGTAAGAGCCCACTGTTCGCCACCAAACAACATGGCGAGAACCCCCGATCATGCGTAACCAGCTCCATAGCCAGCAACAAGGACTGGTATGAGAAATCTAACTTAACTAATCTAACAATAAGGCTAATCACAAGACCACGCCGCTAACGCGGAACGGGTTTACTCCATTGGATTTCTAGTGCATAATTTGAATAAAGTAAATCGTTAAACAACGCAATGCTTTTTAGGAAAATGAAACCATTATAAGACTCAAGTCCCATCACACAATGCAACGCAAACCGGAGGATAGAGTTTTACCTTATAATGGTCAAAAATGCTTGATACGATAAAACGGATTTGATATTATAATTAGTGTATATATATGCCTCAAAAACATTTCAATCATAGTGTATCAATCATAGACGGCATAGTACCCCATCCTACTATGTCGCCATACTAGTTCTACAATCAAAACTGCATGGTGTCATATTGGAAATTGGGTTTCCATCAAGAGTCAAGGCTAGGAACGATCTCCTTACCGATTCGAGACACTCTAGCATTGTCTCAGAATTCGGACGCTGGCGAACCCTTGGATACAGCAGGGCCGGTCCAGAAATACTTTAATGGATTGCCAATTCCTGAACACACGCTTCCCGGTCCTATTGAACCTATAAGTTATCCATTGAGGACCAATAAATCCGAGGCCTCGAAAATTCCATCATCCACATAAGTAAAATGTCAGGGCTGGTAAGTCGCTGACACCACTTCTAGCTAGAAAGAAACGTGTGCACTCCCTGCGTTCCCTTGCTCCGTTTCGGACTCCTACGGTGGCGTGAGGATCGCGAAGTCACGCTATACACAAAGCTATGCCAAAATAGGCTATGCTTTGATCATCAACCACAAGGCTCTGCTTTTCAACAAAAGCCTTGATCTTTTACATCTTGGCATGCCACATTGACAATCCACGCCATGCGATCGATAACTACCAATATATAACCTCTGAGCTCGTATGTCTCAGAGAAGGGTGTTAAGAAAGAGAATATATTCTCCGCCACCACATATATATATATTAAATAGAAATCAATTTAATTACATGGAATGAATTTCATTGTCAGACACACATCCATTTACAAGTCTGTTCTGGGTCTGAAAGAAACCAGAGACACCTTATTCCTCATACCGTATGTCCAATAAGGAAGTGAGGTGCTCGCATATCCGGACAATCAACAAGTACGTCCGGACAAACTACCACATTAACCCTTTACTGGGAGCTACCCAATCTGGGCATCAGTAGTCATCCATTCGATATGAAGATCGTTGGTCTTCAACCACCATTTTCATCTTCGACTCTAATCGTCGTAGTAATTATTCAGAATGGGTTAAACCCAGTCATTCCAAATAACTCACGTATTTTATAATTAAAAATCAGGTGTTATAAAGACATATCATACGCCTCATTCCAATTTAGAATATTCTTTTAATAAAATATTCATATCAATAGGGAAATGATCCCATCAATTTATTTAAGATAAATTCTTTTAAATTTATTCTTAAATCTTCTTTTTAAAGATTCATTAAAACTCCAATTTGATTTTAATATCCAAATCATTACTTTATGATTATTCAGTTTTAATAAATTATCTTGTCTTTAATTGGGTTAAAGAATCAATGTCATTTAAAAACATTGTTCATGATAAACCCAAAATCATCTTCCATTAAATATGGAATTTTCATAGAGATCAAATCAATATATAACTAATATAAATTTGCATATCAGACTGATAGTATAAATGAAATAATGGCAAAGCCTTTAAAATTCCATATATAGTAACAGTCTTCTTTTACAGAAGCCTATCTCAACTATTATCAATCGAATTTCCATTCAATTCCAATTTAATATATTAAATTGGAAAACTTGACTTTGGAAAAATTCCCTTTTAAATCTTAATAAAAGATTTATAAATTCTAAATTATATTTTCATTGTTGATTGTGTTAAAGAACAAATGTGTTTAAGAACACAATTCACTGTAAACCCAAAATCATATCAATTTTTTCCAATACTAAAAATAATTTGAAACACTAATAATCTTAGTTAAAAGATTTATTCTTTCATACGGGGTTTAAGAACAGTGTCATTTAAGACACCATCCACGACAACCCAAAATCCAATTCTTTTATTACAATATATTTTAATAATATTCTATATTTAAAAGAAATTATTTATTTAAAATATTCTTTATATAAAAAAGATATTCTGAATCGGAAGGTGACTCAATCATTTACCATATAACTTCGGTTATATGGATTTCATACATCGTATGTAAATGACAACAAATGATAAATAATCATCAAACCATCCATTCAACATCCAGGGTGAAGTTCACAATTGTGTGAGCATTAAAATGAAATAATAACGCTCACCGCAGCCTATCAATCTATCGATTGACATACAAATAAATATTGGGACTAGTGTATATCAATTATCATCTCAATACCCGTGTGGGGTTTTCAACCAACAACAGTTCATACAAATAAATAATTGGTTAATGAATTTAACCAATTTTAATACTGCTAACATATTGATGATAATGAAAAAAACATGTTATTTTATTCCTAATGCCGAATAAAAATATATTTGACTCGTATAATTTCCTTATACATTTCTAATGTCTAATAAAATGTAATTTATTTATATGACATTATTGATGATGACAAATGAAAAGATAATTTTTCATTTTTCTTTATTTGTATGCAAATTTTTATTTTTAATTTTAACAAATAAAAGAGGTAATTTTATTTGTTTATATTTCCAATGTATAACCTAAACATAGAAATGTATTATTTTAAATTGCATACAAACTTTAATGTATACATTAACACATTAAAATGTCACCTTTACTTACATACCAATTCTCAGGTGTATTGTGACAATACCAATGTTGTTTTATTTAACATACAAATGCTAATGTATGTTTTTGCAAATAAAGATGATTCTTATGTTTGCATATAAATTATATTTTAAGAAAATGTACAAAAAATGATACATCCATTTTGTTGACAATTCTATTTTATCAAAATGAATATTTTTGTTGTAACACAACATATTTAACAAAATGCTATTTGTGTTTAACTCTTTTATTTAACAAAAATGTGATTTTTATTTCATTACAAATCTAATTAACAAAAACGTAATTTTTGTTTTCAACCATCATATTTAAAAAAATGTAATTTTTGTTTCAACTATTATATTTTGATTCAACTAATCTATTTGGCCAAAATTTCATTTTGACAAAGATGTGTATTTTGATTCAACTAATCTATCTTGACAAAAGTGTATATTTTGATAGAAATATATGGTTTGATTCAACTGATCTATTTTGACAAAAATGAATATTTTTACAAAATGTATATTTTGATTTAACAAATCTATTTCAACAAAACAATAAAGACAATGACTTTGTTTTGTTGAAAAATCTATTTCAACAAAACAATAAAAAGGATAACTTTGTTTTGTCGGCAATTCTAATTCAACAAAACCATACAAGTGATGTGTTTGTTTTGTCGATAATTCTAACTCAACAAAACCATTAAAAGTGATACGTTTGTTTTAACTATTATAATTTGACAAAAGTGACCAATTTGTTTTAACTATGATAATTTAACAAAAGCGACAAATTGGATTTCAACTATTATAAATTGATAAAAGTGACAAATTGGGTTTTAACTATTTTAATTTGATAAAAGTGGCCAATTTGGTTTCAACTAAACTTTTTGACAATAATGGATATTTTTGTTTCAACAAATCCTTTTGACACAAATGATAATTTTGTTTCACTAACATGTTTTGATAGAAAGGGTTATTTTTATTTCAATAATCATGTTTTGGAAAAGTATAATTTTATTCCATTGATCATGTTTTTAACAAAATCTATATTTTTATTTCAATAATCATGTTTTATTTACATAACATGATTTTAACATACATGCTAATTTTATTTACATAATAGGATCTTTAACTAAATGTCATGTTTAACAAAGATGACTATTTTTATTTTAACCAACATGTTTGACAAAAATGGCTATTTTTATTTTACATAAAATGACAACTAAAATGATACTTTCAACTCTTCTATTTTTATTATAAAATGACAACAAAAAAAATGATACTTTAAAATCCATTCTTTTCATTACAACTAAAATGACGATAAAAATGTTTCTTTTATATCAATTCTTTTTATTATAACTAACTTGACAATAAAAAATGTTATTTTTAAATCTATCCTTTTTATTGAAACTAAATTGACAAAATAAAATGTTACTTTAAATCCATTCTTATTATTGCATATAAAATGACAATAAAAATGTTACTTTTTAATCCTCCCTTTTTATTGTATATAAAATGACAACAAAAATGTTACTTTTAAATCTCAACTCTATTTCATTGTAAGTAATTGAAAATAAAAATGAAAATCTTTTATTTCCATTCTAATCTTTGTAATTGATCGACAATAAAACTCTAATCTTCTATTTCAATTCTTTTTATTTCAAACAATATTACATAAAAATAATCTTTAAATCTGATTCTTTTTAATAAAACAAATATTACATAAAAATGTAATCTTTTAAATTTTCAATCTTTTGATTGGAACAAATTATCAATAAAAATGTAATCTTTAATATTTGATCTTTTTATTGAAACAATTTGACATCCAAAATATGTTCTTTTTAGTTGAAACAGAATGACGCTAAAAATATGTTCTTTTTAGGTGAAACAAAATTTAAGCAAAAACCAAATTTTATGTAATCAAATCAAAATGATATTTTTGTGTAATCAAATAAAAATGGTATTTTCTTTTGCTGATACTTCTACTTCAAACAAGGTGATATTTTTTTTGGCACAAATTTGTACTACATGTTTCAATAAAAATGATATTTTTGTTATTGAACAAAACTAAACAAATTTTGTGTTCATGTTTCCAAATGAAAATGATATTATTATTATAAAAACAAAACCATACCCTTCGATCTAAAAAGATGATTTTTATTATAAAACAAATCTATATTCCTAGATCGAAAATAAAAATAAGATTTTTATTTCAAATCCACATTTACAATAAACTATAGATTCAAGAGAAAGAATCTTCATCGTAGGTTCAGATGTAACAAACATACGCATCACAGTCATCACAATCAATAAACAACAATTCCAATATCATACATCGCAGATATGAATTATCAACATACATATAATGATTTTAAAAGCGAGAAAAATTAGTAAAATTAAATTAAATTATCAAATCAGAATTCTCACCTTGTTTCTGAATTAGATCTAAATCTCAAACGGGTTCAAAATCTATTCCAATCTGTTCTAGGTCATAGTATTCGGTGTCACGGTCCCAACGTCTCTTGTTTCACTGAATATGATCCACATATGAAAAAGTTACGATTTTTATAATTTAATTTAAAGTTTGCATTGGGATTAAAGTGTCACAATTCTTTATTTTTATTTTACCGTATGTTTTAGGTTTTGATTCAAATCTTTGAATCAATTTATCTCGAACTCGGAAGCACCCGATGACGATCGGCCAGTTAGACGTTGGAGAGCCCGGAGCGGCGCACCGTCGGGAGGAACGGCGACCAACTCAGCGGCGTGGATGAGGCGGGGCGGAGCTCGAAGCGGGGTGGGTTCATGGGCCTGGAGTGGTCGATTCAGGCAATGGTTCGAGGTCAAATCGGTATGGATTGAGAGCTGATTCGATTCTCTTCAGAAAGTTCTAAAGGATGGGAGAGTTTTGGTGTATAGATTGAGAGGAAAAATTTCAAAGCTCCATGGCCATGAATTAGAAGAAAAGGTGGCAGCGAGTTTGGTATTTGGGTTAGAGCATTCCACCGTATTTTATATCATATATTTATATTAAATAATTATTTAATTAAAAGGAAAACCCGTTAGTCTACACGGACGCCAAACCCAGCCCAACAAAAGTTGTTCCAACCTAATTGCCCCTGTTTCGGAACCAATGGGCTAGGTCCCGTCAGCCCAAATGATTGTCTTTGGCCTGATTTCTTTAATTTAAAATTTAACTTCTTTATTTAATTAATTCGATCTTACATTTTAATTCACTGGGGTCAGATACTAACCCTAAAAATTCCAGAAATATTATTTCTAGCTATGTTTTGATGATACGGTCCTAACAAGACTAATTTCGTCGAATTCCGAGACCGTTTGAAAATGGCCATTTTCTGGTCGATCCGATTTGACTAAAATTGACAAAACACATTTTCTTTTGCCATGCTCACATATTAATTCTAAAAATTATGAAAATTGAAACCTAGCAATAATTTGACATTCGGATCCAATAAAAGTGGTTTCGTCGAAAACGGAGGTCGTTTGAAAAATGGCTATTTTTAATATTAAAAAATATATAAAATTTCTACACCGACTATTCTGAATTTTAAACTTGGTATAACTTTTGATTCCTGCTATGAAATTTCGATTTTTCGGATTCGTTGGAAAGATATTTTTAAATAGATTCTAATATTTTTAGTTTCACTAAAATCCGGTTTATTTTGCATCCTGTACAGTCAGTCAAAGTTCAAATTTAATTTTTCAAACTACCGCGCTATTTCTAACTCCTTTTATAATTAAATAAATATATTCGTTCTAACTTCGATTTAAATAAATTTTAGTCATTATTAACTAAAATAAATTATTTTAAGTAATCAAAATCCATTAAAATTTCTAAAATAAAAATTTTAAATTAGTTCTAATTTTCCGGGTTGTTACAGTTTAGACTTAGGGAGTGTCTTACTACTACTCGCAAGGTCTGAGCATTTCCTTAGAGAGGCTTTCTTGCCAGAGGTTTTTTCAATAGTATCTTCGTTAGTGGTTGGATCTTGCACAAGAGCGCGTGAAGGATCAAGTAAGTGATATTGACGAAGGATTTTTCTGTAATTAAGAATTTCCTACTCCTCTCTTTCTCCATGACGACTCTCAAAATGTCAAATAAATTCTGATTGACAACAACATCTGGGTCAGAATGTGGAGTTTCTGTAAAATAAAGAAGGATTTAAGACTAGATACTTAAATGGAATATAAATTAAAGAGACTTTAAGCAAGTGTATTACCTCCTTCCACCCACCTTCCATAAAAACATTCAGGACGCTAGACATAGAAGAACTGATCTACAAATCCCTTAACACTTTCTGACAAGTCATTTATAATCTTGGAATTCTAAATTCCTTTAACAAAGATAATTAATTTCCATTTCTTCCTCCTTTTGAGAACATATAAGTAACAATGTCTTGGAAAGTAGGCGCACGTTTCTTTGTCCTCATAAAAAGCACATAAAGCCGAGTTAAAACGGTGTAGCCGTTTGGGTGCAGCTGGAAAGGAGCAATAGTTAAGCGTCGAAGAATCATTTCCAAAAAAGGGTTAAAAGGAGGGACGACACCATTTATTTATGTATGACGATTCAATGTAACATATGACGAGCGCTCAGAAAGTTCCGTTGATTATCTCTCGAGGTGTACTTTGGTAAGAGGTCGAGGTTGAGGAAAATCCTTACTAACATTTGACTTAGGAGCATTAGCCACTGTAGTGTCCGAAGTTTAAGAAGAATTCTCGAATTGAGTAAATCTAGATGCTTCCTCAGGTTATTGGCGTGATCGCTATCAGTTTTCCATTTCTACACAAATAATTTTGCTTGAAAACAAACTATAGGTTCGCATTTCCTAAGATAAAAAATATTATGTTCTGTATTGTTGACACGCTTTTTTGTCAAAGCTGTCACACTACAACTATTTGATGAGCAATGCGCTTAAGCGCTAAAAAACATGAAGCAGCAGGGTCGATGTCGCTTCGCAAACGCAAGGAGGCCTGAAGCCTATATCAAGTGGCCTCTGTCGAGCCCAAGGAACTCTTAGTCGAGTCGTCCTCCAACCAAAGGCGAGCCGTCAAGCGGGTCCAGGCGCAACGCCGATTGGGGTATGGGGCCCCACAGTCCTGGCGGCGATCGACCTTACTTCGTGCCGGTGGGGGTCCGGGGCCCCACAGTCCCCACAGCCCCACAGTCCGGGGCCCTACAGTCGCGGCGGGGGTCCGACGCCCGATTCATCATATTTCCTCCATACCGGAAGCTCAGATTCCTTCACTTCGGATCAGCAAAACCGCGGATTCCCTTACTTCACGCTCAGGAATTTCGAATCCATCCGCAGCGTAATTTCCGCCTCATCCACTGTTAATTTCTCACCCCACCTGTGGGGTCGAAATTTCAAATCCTACCTATAGGGTCGAAAATTTGAACCCCACTTGCGGGGTCGAAATTTTGAACCCCACCTGCAGGGTCGAAATTTCGAGCCTACCTGCGGGGTCGAAATTTCGAACCCCACTAGTGGGGGCGAAATTTCGAATCCCGCCAGAGTGGGTTCGAAATTTCGAACCTGCACCAGGTGTTGTGAATTTTCTACATATGGCTCGTTTTACGGGTGCAAAAATTGCTCTTGTGGGTCCCGCTACTCACCTACTCCCACCTAACCTTCCTCCTATAAATACCCAAGCCTTGGCCTTCATTTGGATCCTTCTCCCTTGGAATTTTGGACCTTGAGAGCTCAAACACTCATTAATGGCTTCCAACACCTCCACCATGGCTATGGGAGATGACAAGGATAATTAAAACATGGCATGCATGTTTTCCTCCAACACTTGAACATTAACAAGGACTGTTATGCTACTTTCGAACTTCATGGACATGAACACCAACCTTGGATATTGTTGACCAAGTCAACGCCTTTCAACGAAGAAGAAGGAGGGCAATTTAGTCAAAGTGTAGAAAAAGCCTAATTTTACTATTCCATTGTAACACTTTGAACTTAGCTATTGTCCGAACTTGTACAACCTTGTAATCAACCAAAGATATGATGAATAATGATTATAAAGTGGATGTAGTCGTTAGTGCCGAACCACTATAAAAGCTGTGTCTCCCCGCATTTACATACTTTACCGCTTGTTTGGATAATTGTTCACACACACACATTTGGGTGTTGGCGTGCGACAATTTTTCCCGTCAACATGCATAGTTATATGTGTTACCAGAAAAGCGAGGTTTAGGATATGTAATCGTTACAAATTGAGTCGTCGATTACAAGCATCACTGCTAACTTGTATTAATGTGATTATATTTGTGCAAGAGATTTTTGACCTGATTGTAAATGGTCAATAGAGCAATTCAGTTGTACGACCCAAGGATTTTCGACCTCGAAAATTGACATAAAATACCATGTCCGCTACTCAAGCATCGAGAATACTTGATCACTAATAGAAAGAAGTCAAAGGGTGAGAAATAGAAAGAAAGAAAATTAGATTAGAAGAAGAAGAACACAACAGAACAGAATCAGAGTATACACGAATCTCATAGTGGAACAAATAAAATATATTATATAACAACGTTTGAATTACAAAAGTATAACTGTCTATACATACCATTTTCACATAACATCATAGCAGAAATAAATCTTATATATAACTAATGTCGAAGCCTCCTGCTCCAAGCTCTTCCAAGTATATCTGTAAAAATCCCAACTACTTGACTGCCCGTATAAATTTGGGCACCCAAGAGTTTAGGGAAAACAAAATAAAATAACTCTGGGTCAGTCATGTGACTGGTGTGAGTAAACTTCAATCACTTGGTTTAACTTTTAAAAATCCTCTTAACAGAAATGATAATCATAAGACCTATTCACACATAAATATGGATGGTTTTTACCTTATGATAACCCAAAACATTCTTTTTAAAACAATATTTTTCAGATATTATAATAATGTTTAAATCAAGTAAATAAGAATCTAGCAGAACGTTTTCATCTCATGCTCTACATATATAATATACAATCGATAACCACAGGCTCTTATTGTAAAATGCATTTCTCACTATGATAAGGTATGGAACCACCTTCCGATGAGTGTACTCTAGAAGCGATACACTGGAGTTCAACAAGAACATCTTATAACTCGGGCATACATGACCGACAGTTCATTTCGCTTGAATGTTCCAAATATATTGTCACCTTATGGTTGGTATACCAATATAACCGTTCTCGGGAGATACATAAGCGAAAGAAGTAACAAATACGAATACTCTCTAGATGGTGACAATATACTCTAATTGGGTGCGATCCACTTAGCCATGCTGCCTGCCCGATTTTTGTCACTTCCCGGTTGATAAGGCTTGAAGTCATAACGTATCTTTACATACCACACCTTCATTTTATCTGAATGCCACATCGTCATACCCGCCAAATCACAAATTTATTTCCCAAAAAATACCACGGGTATAAAGCTAAGAGAAACGAATTTCTCCTTTACCAACGTAAATACGGTTGAAAAGATCAACTTACGCGATCCATTAGATATACTCTGTTAGACATTCATCCATTCAAGTTGTCCTGGTTCGAGACAAACTGAAGGCACTATTCCGTAAATCCATATTAGTAAATTTCTACCTAGGATTACCAGAACAGCCCGTGTATAACTCCGTCTTCAATTATCTTCAATATATTTGATTCTCATCTATAATGCACATATAAAGTGGTTTTCAGATAATAATTCTGATCCCGGTCCCTCTGTAATGACAACAGAAATTGGTCAAAACTTTAATAGCTAGTGATTTGGCGATCAAAGGAAAACATACATACAAACAACAGTCATATTTCCAAATGGAAATTTTACCAATCAATCATCAATCCACACTTAGCCTTCAAATTAATTTTATCGTTTCCCAATTTCTTTTCAATATTTCTACCCAAATATTTCTCTAACACGCTTAGTCTCTCACGATTTCTTGGAAAACCCATATATTTACAATTCCTTATTTCCTGTATTTCAAAAATATATGTAGTTAACATTGGAAAACATTTCCCTATCTTATTCATGCCTCATTATTCTTTCCCGTCCATCAGTCCCTAACTGTAAACTAGTAAGGGAACAACTCCCTAAGTATTAACCCTGAAGGCCGAAACCAACATCAGATCAATACTCAGAAAGCCGTTCAACATAACTAATCTCCAGTCAATTTCTAATTTCCTTAACTTCATTCTTAACTTCAAAATCATTTAAAATACTTAAAATTTCCTTTTTTAACCTAATCTATTATGCAAGAAGTTTTCTTTTAAATCATTGTTCTCTTTGAAACGTGAATATTATTTCTTTACCGAAAATTGAACTCGTTATCTCAATCAGTCTTGATTATTATTTATAAATGCCATGAAATGTTTAAATCATGTTTATCGAGCTATTTATAAATTTATAATTATATCTTATGCTCCATTTACAAATCAACTCACTGTTAAATAAATATCAAGTTTACAACTTAATCTTGATTACCTATTTAATTACAAATTTTTGGTTTCAAAGCAAATATTAACTATCTTGCCAATTAATGAATTTTATAATATATAATTTTTAAGAATAAATCATTTTAATAACATTCGACATCATCAAATTATAATTACAAATCCTTATTGATTTATTTCAAATCTATTCCCATTTCGAACATCGAAATAATTTCATCGTTTTCTTTTGAAATGTTTTCTCAATTTCTGTAACACCCGTAATTTTAACAACATTAAAAGATGATAAATTAAAGAGTAATTAATTTAATATTCAGAATTAAGGGAAACAAACTGTGCCATTGTGTTCGTCTCGGAATTCTAGTCAAAATAGACACCTAGTATGCGTAAAACGGACACCGTATGAAGGTTTGAAGTTTGTATACGCATAAGAAGAATATATATATATACATATACATATAATAGGTCCAGAAATTCAAAATCAGTTCAAAATCGTGAAATTGGGGAGGCGGGAATTTTCCCGCATAAGGGTGTCGACCCTATAAGGGGGGTGTTGACCCATGGGTTGGGTCGACCCCTCTACGGTAGATCTGGGCGAATCCATTCTTGCTGAATGTGGACTCCTTTCTTGACCTGATTCGTTGGGTTTAGGCTATAAATAAGACCTCATTTCTCTTGTTTCTCCACACCTAAAACAATGGAAAAGTAGATGCTGCCTCTGCCTAGGTTAAATCAAGCCATTTCTTCTTCGGCAACCAACTAGAGTATAGAGATATGTGATTCAATTATTTTCTTATATCTTTCTAGATCCAAACACTGTGAGTTTACGTTATTTTTATATCTAAATGTTTAAAAGTAAAACTTGACATGATTATAACTTGGATCTATGCCTATGACTGTTTGAATCATATCAGATCTACTATAACCTGTTTATCTAAGTTATTCTGACATGACTGTGAACTAGATCTAAACCTATACCTATTTATTATGTCCGATCTGCCATTGCTTATTAATCTAATTCACTGTTTAGATCACCTCATGCATGTTCCTATTATGTTTGTGGCTAAATCAGATATGTTATTAGTTGGATATCTAATTCATTGTTTGGATCTCATCATGCTTGTTTATGATGTCCCTATTATGTTAGAATTAGTTCTATTGTCACATGTTCATCAGATCTGTTCCTATATGACTATCTTGTCATTATGCCACTATATGCTTATGCCTATTTCTACCTTTTTATGTCAATCTTGTTAGTATGATCATTTTTGTTCTCTTCCCTTCATCTTCTTCCCTTTTTCTTTTTATGGCCAGGCTATCTTCGAGCCTAGGCATGCCGCTGAAATTGCGAACGCGTTAAATTGGGAACAAGGGGAAAACGTTGAAATTAGGCATAACTTGAATGTACTTTATGAATATGAATTTGGAGCATAAATTGAATTATGACTAAAGACCTTAATTTGGGGCATATGGTTCATTATGAACATGACTTGGGATAAAGGGGCATGAAAACCTATAATGACATAAGAATAATTGGTTAACAATTGAAATACCTAGAATTACAGTAATTAGAAACTGTAACCGCACTTAGATACGAGGTTAGATTACATTTGTGGTGGAAGTCTTCCTTGAACCGCCCGACATATCTAGCAACTACAAGTGATGAATCTAATGTGAGGGGTCTAAGTGCATATACACGAGATATGCTAAGACATGAGGTTAAGTCCGACTTGTGGAAGAAGTCTGCCTAGAACCGACCGACATATCCATCATCCACAAGTGGTAGGCTTAATGTGGGAGGTCTAGCACATTATAACTGTAAATGAATATGGTATTGAATTGGAATACTTAACCTAGTTGAATCCATATGATTGTTTGAACATGTAACTTGAGTATGGGTTAAGTATACTTATTTGAAACAGTGGGCGGGTTAAGTAAATCTTGGGTGGGTGGGTAATATTTATAAATATAGGCCCACAAACTTAACCTGCGAGGGTTATGGAATCTTTTACTCTAGTATGGCATAACCTATGGAAAACCCAGTGGGGATGCAAGCGTAGGGGGAAGCTTGTATCATCTTGTGTGTGGGACCTGTTTCAGTCAGTAACCCATATATATGTATCAAACAAGTACTCTGAACTAGGTCAGAGTCGGGGCATGCTTACTTGGGTGATTATAAGAGATTCAAACGTGGGGGATAGTGTGGGCGGTGCATACCGACCGGGTTAGCTGCGTGCGTGTCCGGACAAAGGAGGATAAGACACCGTGATACATGTAGATATGGTTGTGCACATCTTGAAAACGAAGGGTTGCCACTTTAGAAAGTGATACATCCTACTATGGGGCCAACACAGGGTATCTACGAAGTAGGGAGATGATCGATTAGTGTAGTAATTAGGGTACACTTAGACTCCGGAATGTTTGGGAACCCATTAATACCCTTATGGGTAACTCCGGTATGTTAGGCTGTCTGTTGATTGTATGGGGTGAAAACCTCTCACTGGAAGTACACCTAAGTCTACCATTTTATACTTGTTGGGGATCATCTTGTTAATAAGACACTAGTATTGGTGCAGAGAAAGAGAAAAAGGGAAGTGTTGGAGAAGCACTATTTATTCTATCTAGTTGTCCAGTTTACCTTGTCATACTTTCCTTATATGTTGTTATCTCTCTTATCCACTTTATATGCCTATCATGATACTTTTACTTATTTATTTTCTAAAAGTAACTGGACTTGCCATACTTTATGTCTAACCCATTTTACTTCCACTTCTTTCTCTTCAGTTCCCCTAAGGTTCTCAGGGTAGGAATACTCAAGCTTGATCAGGATTTTTCTTGCATTCTTCTTGGAGGTGCTTAGATGTATGGATGAAGTTCTTATCTTTTCTACTATGGCTATGTTTCATTTGGGGAAATATGCTTCTTTATTTATTGTACTCTGACGTTTTAAGTACAAGACAGAAATTTTAAGATGATGTACTGGGTTTTATTTTTTCCAGACATATGATGTAACCATGTTTTGAACCACAATGTTATGCTTTATGATTAATAAAGTTTTTAAATTCTGTGCTATTTTATATCTATCTTGTAATGTTTATGTTTCTATTTACCTATAACGCTTCATGGAACTTAATGCATTCTCTTAATGAGTGACATTAACGGACGTGGGGTGTCACACTTAGTATCAGAGCAGAAGTTTACTAGATTAGATAAAAAAAATTGAAAATTATTTTAAAAAAGGCTTTAAAAAAACATTTTCAAAAGAAAAGTCTGTTTTGAAAAATATACTCCCCAATGCCATAAGTAATATCTTTCGATCCATTGTCTGAATCCCTTTCCTTTTCTTTTCAGCATGTCTGGGGAACCCAATGTTCCTGAGGGCATTACGATACTAGGCTGGTTCCGTAGGTATCTTGAGGCCACGGTGCGTACCGGTGGTCAAGATGGCGTTCCTCCCCTAGCTGCACCTGTCATTCCTCCTCCTCCTCCTCCGCGTGCAGATAACTTCTTTAAGATCTGTAAAGATTTTTGTGCTATGGGAGGAAAGCCATTCCGTGGAACCGAGACGTTCGTAGAGGCGAGGAATGTGCTCAAAGAGACGGAGGACTTATTTGGAATTTTCGAAGTAGACGATCGTAGAAAGATTCAGTTAGCCGCCAGGCTACTGAAAAATGAAGCTTCGTTCTGGTGGGATGTTACGCTAGCAGGGCATCCAGCAGAGACTTGGGATGATTTTTCGGCAAAGGTTTGAAATGAAGTTTCTTTCTCAAGCTGAGAAAAGCATGCAAATGGAAAGGTTTCTGGCACTCAATCAAGGAGGCATAACTGTCAAAGAATATGTTAACAAATTCATCCAGCTAGCAAGGTTTGGGTTGGAGCTGGTAGATACTCTGCATAAGAAAGCTTTGTGGTTTGCAAGGGGACTGAATGAACCCCTTCATGGGTTAGCTATGTCCCATATTCTAATGGGAGCAACTTTTGAAAGGCTCGTTGATATTGCCTTGATGCACGAGGAAGACAAAACTGAAAAGAAAGAAGTTAAAGTGGAGGCACAAAACAAAAAAGTATGGCCCAAGAAGGGACAACAACAACAACAACAACAAAAGAAAGGCGGAAAGAATAGCAAGGCTAAGGATAAGAGGAAGTGCCACAATTTTGGACGTGAGGGTCATTTGATCAAGGACTACAAAAGGAGGAAGAATGCTTGCTTCAGTTGTGGAGAGGTTGGACACTTTTCTAAGGAGTGCCCGAAGAAGCAAGGACAAAGTCAAAGGGCAGGAGCTTCTGGAGGGAAAGTGCATGCTCTCACAATCAGTGCTCTAGATTGAGGTAGAAAAGCTTCTATGGAAGGTTTGATTTCTCTTTCCAATCATCCTATTAGAATTCTTTTTGATTCCGGTGCATCACATTCATTTATATTTGATTCTTTGGTTGAGTGTCTGCACTTAATACTAGTATGGTAGTGTATCTCATTGTTGTCTCAAACGCCATTGGTGGTTCGGCTCATTTGTCCATGATTTTTCGGGGTTTGAGAATATCTGTATTAGGCATCTAGTTTGAGTGCGACACATATGTGCTCAGTTTTATGGGCTATGGTTTGACTCTAGGGATGGATTGGCTAGCCATGTATGGTGCCACTTTGGATTGTGAGAGGAGGGTCGTTAGCCTTTTGACTTGCCAAGGGAGGACCCTCGATATTTCTTGTGACCCTAAGGGGTCTATCATGCTTAGTTTCCTAGAGTCTCTTAATGCATCTATCGATGATCTGCGATCTGTACCAATAGTCCGTGAGTATTCTGATGTTTCTGAGGAGGTTCGGGGCTTACCTCTGAGGTGTAAGATCGATTTTCGCATATACTTGGTAGACAATGCAAAGTCAGTTGCATTACCCTGGCGCCATATGGCTTTAAGAGAAAGAAGGGAGCTCAACAAGCAATTATGGGAGCTACTTGAGAAAGGGTTTATTAGGCGAAGCATGTCTAAATGGGGTGCTCCGGTGGTATTCGCAACTAAGGTGGATGGTTCTCTTCACTTATGTGTAGATTATAGAGAGTTGAACAAACTCACAAAGAAGAACACACACCCACTCCCAAGGATATATGATGTAACAACCCTGCTTTCGGCATCGGAATTATACATATGCTTTTGATTTGTAGCAATTTGTTAAATTAAATAAGTGAATTAAATTAATGGAATTTATTTGCGATATTGAATAATTTTATTTTATAGATAATTGAAATAGTTGGAAAATAAATTTATTACGATTGAATGTTAAATCTACAAACAAAGAAGAAGGGCATCGAATGAAATAAACTTGTTAACTGTCTAGTTGCAACATGTACCCTGGATCGTGCATTGCTTTATACAAGGGTTGGGTTGACGATGATTCATTAGTTGAAAGGAATAAATTATATTAGATGTAAATGTATGTATATTTAAAGTAGTTGGAAAATAAATTTATTATTAATTTAACAATGGGTTATCAAATTAAAAATAAACGAACGTAGAAATTGAATAAAATTATTCGATAAGTGAAACAGAACGGGATGAAAACCCATTTATACAAGACTGAAATTTTTTTAAGGTCTTCAAATTTGTTCGAGAGGAAAAAAAGTAGCAATAATAATAAAATACAGTAGAATTGAGTTTGAGTTAAAACAAATATAATGTGGCCCAAGCCAATCCATTAGTGTGCCCAATCTAGAGTATTCCATACCCCTTGTGACTAAGGCCGAAGCCTTCATTTTGTAACGCCCCGGGTTTCGCCCGACCCGATCGATCGTTAGATCGACCAAGACCGTTCAAAACCCAAATACGTTAACTTTGGGAATACAACAACATCAGAACAATAATAGCAGACTTTTATAAACATTACAATAATGTTACATCAGAATACAGAACATATCAGAGTACATTGAATAAAATAAAAGTGGAAGATAAATTTCAATAAATTAAATACAATAAACAGCGGAAGACTTCTATGCTCTGGGCACAGCTTTAGGCTTCGATCCAGAATCCTGCTTAAGAGATAAATATCTGCAAAAAGCTACTCGACTACCCGTGTGGAAAAGAGGGCACCCGAGTTTGCAAAGTGAAACAAACTACGAGTCAGTCATGGGACTGGTGTGAGAATTCTTAACTAATATAACTAATAGCAATAAGGCAAATCCAAGGACCACGCCGCTAACGCGGAACGGGTTTACTCCATTGGATTGCTAGTGCATAATTAATAGTAAATCGTTAAACAACGCAATGCTTTTTGGAAAAATGAAATCAACATAAGACTCAAGTCCCATCACACAATGCAACGCAAACCAGAGGATAGAGTTTTCCCTTATGATGGTCAAAAATGCTTGATATGATAAAAACGAATTTGATATTATTATTAGTGTATATATGTTTCAAAAACATTTCAAAGTAAATGTATCAATCCTAGGAAGCGTAGCTACCATATACTATGCCTCCATAGTAGTAATACAATCAAGTCCGTAGGGTCGTATTGGGAATTGGGTTCCATCATGAGTCAAGGCTAGGAACGATCTCCTTACCGATTCGAGGCACTCTAGCTAATGTCTCAGGATCAGAGCTCGAGTGACCCTTGGATAGCTGCAGGGCCGGTTCACACTTGCGGTTTGTGGATTAGTTATTCCTGAACACACGTTTCCCGGTCCTATAGGACCTAACATCCGAGGCGTCTCATTCCATCATCCACGTAAGTAAAAATGTCTAGGCTCCATACCATGATGCCACTTTTAGCTAGAAAGAAACGTGCTACTCTCCCTGCATTCCCTTGCTCCGTTTTAGACTCAACCGGGTTGTGAGGCTCGTGAAGCTACGTAATACACAAAGCTATGCTTATTCAAGCTGTGCTTTGATCGTCACCACAAGGTTCGGCTTTTCAACAAGAAACCTTGATCATTGCATCTTGGTATGCCACACTATCAATCTATATCATACTATTAATCCTTTGCCAAAATATACAAAAGGATGTTAAGCAAGAGAATAAATTCTCCGCCACCAAGCATTCATACATTCGACAGAAAATCAATAAATACAATATAAAGGAGTACAATGTCGGACACACATTCCATTTATAAGCCCGTTCTGGGTCTGAACGAAACTATATCCGGTAGATTTCCAAGTACGTTTGGACAACTACCACCGAAACCCTTTTCAAGATAGCAAATCAATCGAGGGCACCGGCAGCCGTCATCCATTCGATGTCGAAGATTACCGATCTTCAATCACCGTCTTCAACTCTTCGACTTAGTTCGACGTATAATCATTTGTAATGAGATTGAACTCAGACTTTTCAAATGATCCTCGCATATATATATTTTAAAATCATTTCATATCGTTATTAGTATTTAATAACGATCTATCGCTATTTTTACTTATATAAAAAAAATAACTAAATTTAATATAACGACGCTTCGGGTCAATGGGCGACCCTGGCGCTGTTTTTACTCAAATTTATTTTACACGTTTCTCTAAATCTAACCATTGGATTTTAACATAATTCATACCGTTGGAAAGGTCTTCCCAAGGAGAACCTAATAGTTTCAGTTTTGGGAAAATCCGACGGTCGGATATTTCAGTATAATCAATTAAAGACACGATTCCAAGACGCGAACCACCACGCTCGGTTCGTTTGATTTTAATTTCCATAAATATATAATTATATATAATTCTGTCATCCATTCCATTCACTATATTTTGCTAACATCGAATATCCCTATTTGCATATATAATGTCGAGGTATAACATGACACACAATAATGCTTATTTTTATTTTAATTTACATACACATCCTAAACATAACAATGTATATTTTCTTTTATCTTTCAAATTACATAAAATGTATATTTGGTTTCATTATTCTTTCTAATGAAAATCCATTCATTAAAAAATTAAATTTCTAATCCTTTTATTTACATTGAAAAATGTAATTTTCTATTCCTATTTTATTTACATTGAGAAATGTAAACTTATATTTCAATATATTATTATATTGAAAATGTAACTTTTATTTCATATTCTATTTACATTGGAAAATGTGAATTCCTAATCATTCTTTTATTTCTTTTGTTTACATTAAAAAATGTAAATTCTTTTATTTACATTAAAAAAATAATAATTTCTATTTCATCCTTATTTACATTGGGAAAAAAATGTAAGTTTCTATATTTCTCTAATTACATATAAAAATGTAACTTCCTATTTTTCTTTTATTTACATGGAAAAATGTAACTTCCTTTTTACCGCCTCTAAAATGACGATAAAAATATATAATATTTATTCTATTTTTTTATCGCATCTAAAGTGACGATAAAAATATACATTTCATTTCTACTCTTTTTATCGCATCTAAAATGACGATATAAATATACATTTTAATTCCATTATTTTTATTCACATTAAAAATGTAAACTTCTCTTTTTAATATAATCTACATTGCATTAAATAATTTTGCAATGTAAAAATCTAATCTTCTCATTACATAAAAATGTAATTTTCTTACTTCAAATCCTAATTACATGAAAATGTAATTTTCTTACTTTAAATCTTAGTTACATAAAAATATAAACTTTATCTTCTTTAACTAAATTACATAAAAATGTAATTTTTCTCCTTTATCTTAATTTACATGATAAATGTAAATTTTTCACTTTTAATCTAGTTCATATGGAAATTGATTTAATTACATAAAAACGTAATTTTTATGTTCTTTAACTCAATTACATAAAAATGTAATTTTCTTCTAATTCTTGTTTTCATTAAGAAAAATGTAACTTTTCTAATTCTTATTTACATTAAGAAAATGCAAAACTTTTCTAATTCTTTAAATTCGACTTCTTATTTACATTAAAATGTAAATTTTCTCTTTAATTCTATTTGCATGAAAATGTCAATTAATCCTTTAATCTTAATTACCTAAAAATGAAATTTTCTTACTTTTAAATCATTTTTTTTCTATCTATAACTAAATTGCAAATAAAGATGTACTTTATACCTTCATGTTTTTATTTGCAACTAATTTGCAAATAAAAATGTACTTCATTTTCTTTGGTTTTTATTTGCATACAAAAGGCAAATAAAAATGTACTTCTTTTTCTATGGTTTTTATTTTAATTTTCATTTGCTAACAAAAATGTCCTTTTAGTTTACAATATATATCCTATTCTTAATTACATAATAAAATGTAGCTTTAATTTACAGTATACATCCTATTCATAATTACATAATAAAATGTAACTTTAATTTACAATATATATTCTTAATTACATAATAAAATGTAACTTTAATCTACAATATATATTCTATTCTTAATTACATGATAAAATGTAACTTTAATTTACAATATATATTCTATTCTTATTTAATACATTGTAAATGTATTTTTCTCATTCCTTTCTTATTACATTGATAAAAATGTAAGTTTTCCTTCTAATTTAAATTACATTAATAAATGTGTAAGTATTCATATCTTATTACATTAATAAAGGTAAGATTCATACCTCATCATCTTAATTACATTATAAATGTAATTCATATGTTAAAATATATCATTTCCTTTCGTACATTAACATATATCATTACATTACATACATTAATATATATCATTACATTACATACATCAATATATGTCATTACATCTCATACTTTAAAATATATAGTTTCATTTCATAACAAAATTACACGTAAACATTCATTTTGATAAAAATATACTTCTCTTTCAATTCTTTTCTCTTTAATGTAAATAAAAAACATTGAAATCAAATCTTTCCTTTTCTTTTCTTTATTACATTAATAAATATGTAAATCTTCCATTTCATCTTAGTTACATAAAAATGTAAAATTTAACTTATTACATTAATAATGTAAATGCTTATCCATATCTTGTTATATAAATACAAATGTAAGTTTTCATTCTTCTCAATTGCATTAATAAAGATAATGTACTCTTTCATTTCATATCAATTACATTAAAAATATTGTAAGATTCCATTTCCTTTCAATTACATTAATAATAATGTAAAATTTCAAATCATACATTTATTACATTAAAAAATGCAAAATTTTCATTTCTTTCTTTAATCAACATGAAATGATAACAAATTAAATTCTAAATTGAAATGAGGCTTAACAGTTACCATATAATTTATTTATATGGATTTCATTCATAACATAAATTTCAGCAATAATGGTCATAATTCATGTCACATCCAAATGACATCCAGAGTGCAATTGATAACTAATCCCAAGAAATCCGTGTAGTCAAAATATATTCCAAGACCCGTGTGGGGTTTCAACCAACAAATAATTAAATAATATTTGTGCATTAATTTAATTTAATGGTAGTGTAACATTAATTTAATGATCATTAATAAGATAACATTAATTAACATGTCATATATTTTACCGGCTATGTAGTGGCCTCTACACACCCGTTTTCCTCAAAAAACATGTCATATATTTTCAGATTCAAACATCACATCACATCCAAACATCAACATATACACGCAACAGGTATAAACATTTCATTACAGACATTTAATAATAGTTATTTATGAAAATAAATAATAACTAAAAATAAAGATTGAGTGAGAAAGAGTTCTCACCTTAGTTTTCAATTTGTCGGATTTAAATTGACGATTCAGGCCTAATTTTGGCCCAAAATTCAACTTGCTCCAAAATTGACGAAATTAGTGTCATCGCGAAGCTCTCGACGCGCTGATCGCGACAAATCCTGTTTCGTGCGATTTCGAGTTCGTATCAAAAAGTTATGATTTTCTGAAGTTCGAACGAATTAAATAATTAATTTAATGTGAAAATTAGGCTCACATCCTTAAAAGTAAACTTAATTAAGCTCACATTCTCCCCATTTGAGATATATAAATTTCATCCTTATTTTCAAATAGCCGCACTATTTTTCCAAACCTGCCCTTTGTCGTTAATTAACGGTGTGGTTAATATACAACCAAACCCGTATTATGGTTTTATTTTTTCGGGAATCGTGTAATTCTCTCTCATGGCGGTGCCGTCGTCGTTCTCAATTTTTCTAGGTCCGTCGATCTA
This sequence comes from Allium sativum, assembly GCA_030737875.1. Lineage (NCBI taxonomy): Eukaryota > Viridiplantae > Streptophyta > Magnoliopsida > Asparagales > Amaryllidaceae > Allium > Allium sativum. Next base: position 56,459,303 of record CM060920.1, on the reverse strand, counting down.
AAATGTGATGTGCTCATAATTCTTTCAGTGATTTAATTGCATCCATCCATGATTTATATGATGAATGTTTCTTCTTCAAGGTAATTTTCACTTTTTATTAATTTTTGTTTTCTACGGTTATCATTTTTTGCTCGATCTTTCATAATTGATCAATCTGATCTTCTTTAATTGTATAGACTTGGCGATGGACAATTTAATTATTGTATATAGTTTTAATTTTATTATAGATTGTACAGTTTTTTTTTTGTTAAGTTTGGAAATTCATTTGTTCTTATTTTCTGAATAGGTGTGTACAATTATGCTTCTTTTGGTTAATACTAGCATGCAATAATGCAGAAATTGTAAACAAATGCATACAACTGTTCAGAATATTGAATTATTTGCATGAAGGTATGCATTTAATCTGGATATATGCATAATTGACTGCAATTATTATCACTGTGCAGATTGTTTTAAACTGTTATAGTTATGTGCATTCATGTATGCAAGTTTTTTTAGAATCTGAATGCATGTTTGCAAATTTGATTAAAACATGGAAAAATAAAACAGAATTGTATGTATGAATGTGTTTTTACTGTAAATCTGCACTGTAGTGTATTAATTATTTGTGCAAGTTTTACTTCTATTTTGTAATATTTTGTTGATGTAGTTTATTTCATTCTTTTGTTAATATTATTTATTTATTTATTTCACAGATTTTTCCCTATAGCAATTGCTATTGTGTATGGAGAAGATGAAGACTATGAAAATGTGCATACAAGTATGCAGGTAGTACTGTTATTTGCGTACATGGATGATTTTGACCAGTGTATGTTGTTGAATGTAACTGTTTCAGAAATGTATGCGGTCTAACTTTAGTTTTACAGTCAAGTGTGCAAATATAGTTGTATAGTTTCATTATGTTATGCAGGTTTTTGGAATTGTTGCATTAAAATGTACAAAAATGTTTTTTCTAATTAAAATTACTATGCATTTAGTATCAATTTTGAATGCAAATGTGAAACTGTCAATTGTGTATGTGTAAACTGGCTAATTGCCCACAACAATGCCTCACGTAAGACATAGTTAATAACTTTCAATATTGTATACTTGTATGCAATAATTCAAATTATCTGCATACAGGTATACAATTATTCTATAAATAGGCATATTAACATTCAACTATTTGATCATTGTTGCATGTAAGTGTGCAAATATTCCTACTATTTGCAATTTTTCATAATATATGCATATAACTCTGCTAATATTTGAAATAAATGTACCAAATTAATCAACATTTCACAATATCATGTAAAATCAAATTAACTACATTCAGTACATAATTTTTCACCATAAATTTGTTTTCCGAAGTGGTCACCAAGCGGCCGTAGCTACTAAACAAATAAACTAGTACATATATTTACAAAAAATACAAATAAACCAAACTTTGCAATTTCATTCAGTCACTGTGCAAATAACTCGAAATCCTGCGCACATATGTGTAACATATCTACAGGCTAAAACGTTAGCTGAATTTCCTTTATGTAATAGTTGCATACATGTGTGCAAATATAGGTAATAGTTGCACACATATATGCAACTTTTTTTTTTAATTTGCGTGGTCTTCTGGGATTATTTTATGATTTTAGAATATATTTTTTTTATACACTGGCGCATTTTTTTTCCAGGAAATGGAGGAGGCGACGGGTAAGTAGCAGGAGGCGGAAGTATCAACTTTTATGTGGCGGCTGGCATGGGATTTTAATTTTCTTCCTTGAAATACTGCGCTAATTATGCGATGTACAGAGTGTTTTTAGGGTTTAAAGGACAGACGCATAATTGTAATTGCCGCATTTCAAAAATAGGGATGTATTCTTTATTTTTTTTATCAGCAGTTTTTTATTTTATTTTGAAACTTAATAGGGACATGTAAAAAACGCACCCAAATTTAATTATGGAAAATACCCAAAAATTCAACTTCCTCCAAATTGGACGAATTTAGTGTCCACGCGAAGGTCTCTTCGCCACGATCGCAGCAAATCTGAAATCATCAAATTTCAAGTCCGTATGAGAGAGTTATACAATTTTGAAGTTTGAATACATTAATTAAATAATTAAATCATTAAAATAGTACCCAGTCGGTCAACCAGCCCCTTCCGAACTTTGACCGTGTTTTCCCGTTGACTCAGACCTCTGATCGCCGACCACCTCTGGAACCGTCTTGGTGAGGAGCTCCACCGCCACCTGGTCCCGCCGCCCAGTTCGCCGTCGTTCGCCAGAAATCGGCCAGAGAAGCCGCTCCGCCTCGCGGAACCCAGAGGCCGCCACCCACCTTCGATCGACCTGAATTTTTTTGAGCATCTAGATCTCACGTAGACGAAGAACTTTCCTATTGGTGACTTCGCCCGGTTCTCGCTCGATTTGCCGGAATTTGTTGATATACGTTTTGAGCTCGCTATTTTGGCCAGAATTTCGATTTTCAGATCATCTTGATTTTTGTGCAATTCCTTCGACTTTTAGGTGAAACTCCGAGAAGTAAAATTGTTCGTATGTCTCTTGGTTACATTTTCTCCAATTGGGTCGTCGTCTAATTCTCGACGGTTTGGCGGGAAATCACCAAATCTGAAACTGACTTTTTGCAATCAAACTCAGATCCCGGCGAATCCGTGCGTCAATAGGTCTTGGATTTTTCGTGGTAGATAGAGGATGTCGAGATGTTCAAAACCTAGAAAGGGTTTGGTCGGATATTATTCTGATTTGGAGATATAAATTTTTCAGTTTCAGGGCTTTTGTGAAGATGAAGAAGATGGAGGCTAGGTTATGTTTAGATTTTCAGAATTAGGTTATGGCTGGTCTATGAGATATTATACAAGGGTTACTTTATTTCAGCCCATATGTAATTTAGCTCATTTTAATTATAACTTTAGTGTAATTATTTACATCCGTTTTGCAGTTTTAAAAACCGTACGATCACATACTGATTCCAAATTCAATGGAATTTGGATCATAGCTAATCCTAATCAATACGAAACCTATAGAAACTGGTTTCGTAAATTTTCAAGTTTTAATGAATTTTTAAAGTAAAAAATTGTCCGTTTACACTAAAAAATCAATTATAATTATATATTAATTATAAAAATTACGGAAAAATCCTTTTTAGCTTTGTTTTGAAGATACGAACCCAACAAAATTAATTTTGTTCAATTTGGAGACCGTTTGCAAAATTTCAATTTTCAAGGCGTATATTTATTATTAAAAATAAATTTTTATACCAATAATTTCCGAAACTCGAAATATATAAGTGTTTACTGTTTTTCAATGCAGAAACGTCATTCCGGACTCAATGAAAGTGGTTTCGTGTTCGAATTCCTTCGTATGCAAAAAGTAGCATTTTTAACCATATATATAAATTTATAGCGACCTTTCTAAATTTTAAACTGGGCATAACTTTTGATTCCCACTATGAAATTTCAATTTTTCAGATTCATTAGAAAGATATTTTTAAATAGATTCTAATATTTTTGTTTTCACTAAAATCCGTTAAATTTTGCATCCTGTACGGTCAATTAAAGTTCAAGTTTGACTTTTCAAACTACCGCGCTATTTCTAACTCCTCTTATAATTAAAATTAAATTATTCATCCTAACTTCAATTTAAATAAATTTTTAATCATTATTATTTTAAATAAATTATTTTAAATATCAAAACCCATTAAAATAACTTAAAATAAAATTTTAAATTTACCCCAAAATTCAGGGTTGTTACAGTCTCCCCCACTTAAAAACTTTTCGTCCTCGAAAAGGAACGAAGCTAAAAAGTTGTTTAATTAACTAACTCATCTTTCATTCTTTAATTCGTTTCTATAATTTTATTAGTTAAACCAATAATTACACTACACAACCATCAATCAATTAGTTGATTAGCTTTTAAAATATATAACTTTATATATTCAAAAATCATATTTTCAAAGATTGGATTATATATAATCACAAATACGTTAATTATAAACTGGGCACTCTCAACTCATTCTAGGGCATTACTAACCCCATCTCTAATGAGTTTTCTCATTCTAGGATACTACTGATCCTATCTCTAATGAGTATTCTTATTGGATACTATTAATCTAACCTCTGTTGAGTCTTTTGTTCAGTTCTAACGAGTTGTACCTCAAAGATTTGAGCTAACCAGAGCTCTGATACCAACTGTAACGGCCCGGGTTTCGTCCGAACCGATCGATTGTTAGATCGACCAAGACCGTTCAAAACCCGAATATGTTAACTTTGGGAATACAACAACATCAGAACAATAACAGCAGACTTTTATAAACATTACAAAAATGTTACATCAGCGTACAAAACATATCAGAGTATATTGAATAAAATTACAACGGAAGCTAAATTTCAATAAATTAAATACAATAAACAGCGGAAGACTTCTATGCTCTGGACACAACTTTAGGCTTCGATCCAGAATCCTGCTCAAGAGATAAATATCTGCAAAAAGCTACTCGACTGCCCATGAGGAAAAGAGGGCACCCGAGTTTGCAAAGTGAAACAAACTACAAGTCAGTCATGGGACTGGTGTGAGAATTCTTAACTAATATAACTAATAACAATAAGGCAAATCCAAGGACCATGCCGCTAACGCGGAACGGGTTTACTCCATTGGATTGCCAGTGCATAATTAAAAGTAAATCGTTAAACAACGCAATGCTTTTTGGAAAAATGAAATCATCATAAGACTCAAGTCCCATCACACAATGCAACGCAAACCAGAGGATAAAGTTTTCCCTTATGATGGTAAAAAATGCTTGATACGATAAAAACGAATTTGATAATATTATTAGTGTATATATGTTTCAAAAACATTTCAAAGTAAATGTATCAATCCTAGGAAGCATAGCTACCATATACTATGCCTCCATACTAGTAATACAATCAAGTCCGTAGGGTCATATTGGGAATTGGGTTTCCATCATGAGTCAAGGCTAGGAACGATCTCCTTCCCGATTCGAGACACTCTAGCTAATATCTCAGGATCAGAGCTCGAGTGACCCTTGGATAGCTGCAGGGCCGGTCCACACTTGCGGTTTGTGGATTAGTTATTCCTGAACACACGTTTCTCGGTCCTATAGGACCTAACATCCGAGGCGCCTCATTCCATCATCCACATAAGTAAAAATGTGTGGGCTCCATACCATGAGCACTTCTAGCTAGAAAGAAACGTGCTGCTCTCCGTGCGTTCCCTTGCTCCGTTTTAGACTCAACCGGGTTGTGAGGCTCGTAAAGCTACGTAATACACAAAGCTATGTTTATTCAAGCTGTGCTTTGATCGTCACCACAAGGTTCTGCTTTTCAACAAGAAACCTTGATCATTGCATCTTGGTATGCCACACTATCAGTCCATATCATACTATTAATCCTTTGCCAAAATATACAAAAGGGTGTTAAGCAAGATAATAAATTCTCCGCCACCAAGCATTCATACATTCGACAAAAAATCAATAAATACAATATAAAGGAGTACAATGTCAGACACACATTCCATTTATAAGCCCGTTCTGGGTCTGAACGAAACTATATCCGGTAGATTTCCAAGTATGTTTGGACAACTACCACCGAAGCCCTTTTCAAGGTTGCAAATCAATCGAGGGCATCAGCAGCCGTCATCCATTCGATGTCGAAGATTACCGGTCTTCAATCACCGTCTTCAACTCTTCGACTTAGGTCGACGTATAATCATTTGAAATGAGATTGAACTCAGACTATGATATACACGTAAATGTGTATATTTTATCCGCATATTTATCTTATTTTATCTTTTAAATAATTGATATTGTGTATTTATAGCTATGTTTTCATATTGTTGACAAGAAGCATGGTTTAGAGCATTTGATGAATAAAGCATGAAGAATTTGCTGAAAAAGAGTAAAGTTAAAATTACTAAAGCTTGAAGAGTTTAAAGCTTGAAGAACGGTTGCAAATAGAGTTCAGTTGGGTAGATTTGGCTCACTAAAGACTCATATTGTGTTCACATTGGCTCAATTGCAGACCATTTCACTCATGTAGCGTTCACATTAGCTCCTTTTGCAAGGCATCTCATTCATGCACTGCACGCGTTCACACTAGCTCACTTACAAGGCCTCTTACTCTACAATCCCGTTCACACTGGCTTATGTGTTATTTGGGCTAATTCTTTAGTCCCACATTGTGGAATTTGCCAAGTAGTCTTTGTCATATCAGCTATAAATACACTCTATCTCATTCATTGTAAAAGACACATTGAGTTTTATTCTGTAATCCTCTGCTTGGAATAAAACTCTTCTCCTTCTCTTCTCTGTTGTTATTTTATTTTATTTATGTTTATGTTATTTATTTTCTTTTTCTCATTTTCTTTAGCTATGTCTAGCTAATCCCCTTTGATTAGGGGGTGATGACGCTAATAGATATGATTCGATATGAATCACATAGCCAAAGGATGAGGAATTCATGTATAATCTAGATCTGAACCAAGGGTTAGATCTGAACCTTAATATCCTGTGTCGTTTAAGAGCTATGCTCCTTCACAGGGTATATTCGTGTTCGGTCTAACAATTATCAGATTTAGATCTAATTTTAGGGTTTTAGAAATTAATTAGTGAATCTGTCCTGATAGTCTATGGTTGTAGAGCTGAGCTCCTGCATAGGCTATGCTTGTCGTTATTTACATATTTGTTTCTAAAAACCTATTATCGTTGATTCATGTTTGTGACAGAAACATGTATTAGATCTGGTTAATCTTTTGGCTATTGATGATTATGAATCTGATCTATGTCATTATCCCCTAATTGCTTTCACTTATTGTTAAAACTCTCTTTTATTTAATTTCTGCTATTTTCTTTGTTTTCCACCAATCAAAAGTTAGGGATAACTTGATTGGATTTATTAATAAAATAATTTGGTCCCAGAGTTCGACACCCTCTACAACAATCCTTGTTGTTTAGGAAAGACGAACGCATTTTACAGTTGTTTACAATTGTTTAATTTGTTCGCAAACAGACTTTTCAAATGATCCTCGCATATATATATTTTAAAATCATTTCATATCGTTATTAGTATTTAATAACGATCTATTGCTATTTTTATTTATATAAAAAATAGCAAAATTTAATTTGATGACGCTTCGGGTCAATGGGCGACCCTGGCGCTGTTTTTACTCAAATTTGTTTTACACGTTTCTCTAAATCTAACCGTTGGATTCTAACATAATTCATACCGTTGGAAAGGTCTTCCCATGGCGAACCTAACGGTCTCATTTTTGGGAAAATCCGACGGTCGGATATTTCGGTATAATCAATTAAAGACACGATTCCAAGACGCGAACTACCACGCTCGGTTCGTTTGAATTTAATTTCCATATATATAATTATATATAATTCCGTCATCCATTCCATTCACTATATTTTGCTAACATCGAATATCCCTATTTGTATATATAATGTCGAGGTATAACATGACACACAATAATGCTTATTTTTATTTTTATTTACATACACATCCTAAACATAACAATGTATATTTTCTTTTATCTTTCAAATTACTCAAAATGTATATTTGGTTTCATTATTCTTTCTAATGAAAATCCATTCATTAAAAATATAAATTTCTAATCCTTTTATTTACATTGAAAAATGTAATTTTCTATTCCTATTTTATTTACATTAAGAAATGTAAACTTATATTTCAATATATTATTATATTGAAAATGTAACTTTTATTTCATATTCTATTTACATTGAAAAATGTGAATTCCTAATCATTCTTTTATTTCTTTTGTTTACATTGATAAATGTAAATTCTTTTATTTACATATAAAAATAAATAAATTTCTATTTCATCCTTATTTACATTGAAAAAAAAAAGTAAGTTTCTATATTTCTCTAATTACATGTAAAAATGTAACTTCCTATTTTTCTCTTATTTACATTGAAAAATGTAACTTCCTTTTTACCGCCTCGAAAATGACGATAATAATATATAATATTTATTCTATTTTTTTATCGCATCTAAAGTGACGATAAAAATATACATTTCATTTTTACTCTTTTTATCGCATCTAAAATGACGATAAAAATATACATTTTAATTCCATTATTTTTATTCACATTAAAAATGTAAACTTCTCTTTTTAATATAATCTACATTGCATTAAATAATTTTGCAATGTCAAAATCTAATCTTTTCATTACATAAAAATGTAATTTTCTTACTTCAAATCTTAATTACATGAAAATGTAGTTTTCTTACTTTAAATCTTAGTTACATAAAAATATAAACTTTATCTTCTTTAACTAAATTACATAAAAATGTAATTTTTCTCCTTTATCTTAATTTACATGATAAATGTAAATTTTTCACTTTTAATCTAATTCACATGGAAATTGACTTAATAACATAAAAACGTAATTTTTATGTTCTTTAACTCAATTACATAAAAATGTAATTTTCTTCTAATTCTTATTTACATTAAGAAAAATGTAACTTTTATAATTCTTATTTACATTAAGAAAATGTAAAACTTTTCTAATTCTTTAAATTTTACTTCTTATTTACATTAAAATGTAAATTTTCTCTTTAATTCTATTTGCATGAAAATGTCAATTAATCCTTTAATCTTAATTACCTAAAAATGAAATTTCCTTACTTTTAAATCATTTTTTTCTATTAACTAAATTGCAAATAAAGATTTACTTTATACCTTCATGCTTTTATTTGCAACTAATTTGCAAATAAAAATGTACTTCATTTTCTTTGGTTTTTATTTGCATACAAAAGGCAAATAAAAATGTACTTCTTTTTCTATGGTTTTTATTTTAATTTTCATTTGCTAACAAAAATGTCCTTTTAATTTACAATATATATCCTATTCTTAATTACATAATAAAATGTAACTTTAATTTACAATATATATCATATTCTTAATTACATAATAAAATGTAACTTTAATTTACAATATATATTCTATTCTTAATTACATAATAAAATGTAACTTTAATCTACAATATATATTCTATTCTTAATTACATGATAAAATGTAACTTTAACTTACAATATATATTCTATTCTTATTTAATACATTGTAAATGTATGTTTCTCATTCCTTTCTTATTACATTGATAAAAATGTAAGTTTTCATTCTAATTTAAATTACATTAATAAATATGTAAGTATTCATATCTTATTACATTAATAAAGGTAAGATTCATACCTCATCATCTTAATTACATTATAAATGTAATTTATATGTTAAAATATATCATTTCCTTTCGTACATTAAAATATATCATTACATTACATACATTAATATATATCATTAAATCACATACATCAATATTTATCATTACATCTCATACTTTAAAATATATAGTTTCATTTCATAACAAAATTACGTGTAAACATTCATTTTGATAAAAATATACTTCTCTTTCAATTCTTTTCTTTCTAATGTAAATAAATAAATTGAAATCAAATCTAAATCTTCCATTTCATCTTAGTTACATAAAAATGTATAATTTAACTTATTACATTAATAATGTAAATGCTTATCCATATCTTATTACATAAATACAAATGTAAGTTTTCATTCTTCTAAATTGCATTAGTAAAGACAATGTACTCTTTCATTTCATATCAATTACATTAAAAATAATGTAAAATTCCATTTTCTTTCAATTACATTAATAATAATGTAAAATTTCAAATCATACATTTATTACATTAAAAAATGCAAAATTTTCATTTCTTTCTTTAATCAACATGAAATGGTAACAAATTAAATTCTAAGTTGAAATGAGGCTTAATAGTTAACATATAATTTATTTATATGGATTTCATTCATAACATAAATTTCAGCAATAATGGTCACAATTCATATCACATCCAAATGATGTAACAACCCGGAAAATACGAGCCATTTTTTTTTAAATTGGTTATTTCAAAGGAATTTGAACAATTGAAATAGAATATTTCAATAAAATAGTGAATTAGAAGTAGTGAGTCAGTTTGAAAATTTGAATTCAAACTTTGACTGACTGTGCAGGGTGAAAAATATAACGGATTTTAGCGAAACCAAAAATATTTAAATCTATTAGTGAATTCCTTTCTAATGAATCTGAAAAATCAAAGTTTCATAACGGGAATCAAAAGTTATGGCCGAATGAATTTTCAGAAAGGTCGTTATATAGAATATATAGCCCTGGAAAATTGATATTTTGCAAACGACCTCAGAATTCGACGAAACCACTTTTGTTGGGTCCGGGATGTCAAACTATTGCTAGGTTTTAAATTTCATAATTTTTGAAGCTAGTATGTGAGCGTGGCAAAAGAAAATGTGTTTGGTCAATTTCTGTTAAATTAGATCGACCAGAAAATTGCCATTTTTCGAACGATCTCAGAATTCGACGAAACTAGTTTTGTTGGGACCGTAGCGTCAAAACATAGCTAGATTTATTTTTCTGGAATTTTTCGAATCAGTTTGTGGCCCTGGCAAATTGAAATGTACGTTCAAAGTTAAAAATTAAATGTTTTATACTTAAATTTGAAAAATAACTGACTGTAACAGTCGAATTGGCCAACGAAACATATCCCATTGTGTCCGGGATGGGGGTAATTAGTTAGGGACTACAGTCGTTGGGTTTTAATTGGTGTCCGTGTGGAGAAACACTATTTAAAAATTTATTAAAACCATGGGCCAATCAGAATTTTCCTTTCATTATTTTTAAAAATAAAAAAACAACAGAAACCATTTTTCTCTCTCTCTCTCATCAACGATTAACGTCGTTCGCCGCTTCCCCTCTAAATCGCCACCGCCACAGGCGATTTCAGCCTTCGCCACCACCACCAGTCGACGCGCCTCCCTCCCCTCTTCCAATCCTACCCTACCCCGACCCCTATCGCCTCCTCCACCGCTAGAATCGTCGATCCAAAGTCGAGCACTTCCCGTCGCCGCCCCGATCTCCAGAGACCACCGAACCACCTCAAACCACCCTGCGCCGACTCCCCTCTCCTCCCTTTTCCACGTCATCACCTCTGATCATCCTATCGTGCCTCGGTTCTCACGAAAACTGCAACCCTAGTTTTGAACCATCAATAAAGTTGAGTTCTTTTTGATGTTTCAACTTTGAAAAATCATATCTTTATGCTGTGTTGACGAAATTCGATGAAACGGGAAACATCGGGACCGCAAGGAAGCTCTCTACCACATAGAAGAGACCGCAGATTTTTCTGAGTCATCTACGATTTTTAGCACTCCGAAAACCAATGTGAGAAATCTAAATTAAATGAATTTGAATGGAAAATGTCATGTATAAATTATATAAGCGAAATATAAATTACACACGTGTTGTATACCTCATGTACATGCGATGTGTAAGCTATATAAGCGAAGTATGAATTATACATGCATAGTATAATTAATATATGTGTTTAAATGCAAGTGAAATATAGCAATAATATATATATATACACACACTCCCCTCGTCCACAAACCATGGGCGATATTTATTGTTGTGTATTGGTGTGAAATATTAGATGAAAATGCGAATGGTTGAATAATTGTTTGTGGTTGATATTGATTGGTTGTGGTTGAAAAATACCCATTGGTGATTGAAATGAATTGGAAATAATTGTGGAAATAAAAATAAAACATGTCGCCTGCGTGCGAATTAGATGCATGAATCCCCATTGTAAAAAACCGCGAGGTTTTAAGGTAGAGCGAGGAGCCGTACTAGGGATGGAGCCGGTTTTAACTACCATGCCGTTATGCTGCCGAAATTTTGAATAATATTCATGTGTTAGAATTATTTTCATATGTTGAAATTATCTTCATGCGTTGAAATTAAAGTCATGTGTTGAAACTATACCCATGTGTGGAAATGCTCATGTGTTGAGAAGTGATGTGTGAAAATTAAATTCATGTGTGAATGAATGAAGTGTTTAAACAATAAAAATCACATTTTTATAATATATATGAAGTATGTAAAATATTCGTCTTATATATAAATAGTTTCAACAATAAAAATTTCATCTTTCTTATATGAACAACATATATAAAATATCCATGTGTGGAGGTGCTCATGTGTTGAGAAGTGTGTGTATTGGAAAAGTTCATGTGTTGAATAAAAAGATTGAACAATAAAAATTACATTTTTATTGAAATTATGAAGTGTTAGAAACATTCATTTGTTGAACAAATATTTTAAATGATAAAAATATCATTTTTATCATATATGTGATATGCTAAAGATATGCGAGCGTTGAAATAAATATCTGTGAAAGGAATATTATTTTTAACATGCATAGGAACTAAATAAAATAGTCATGTGTTGAAATATATTTTAGTTCGCCAAAATTATCATCTTTGAAATGTGAAGTGTTAAAAATAGCCACGTGTTCAAATAAATATGCATGAGTTGAAATATTCATTAATTAGCTAATGATATGATTTTTGCCTATACATGCAACATTAGAATGAATGGTGTTTTTAAACCAAATTGAATCAAATATGAAGTTGAATGGAAAATGAGAAGTGATAAGAATTGTATATATGTACATGCATATTTATTGAACTTGTTATAGCAAAGAGGCTAGAGAAGTGGAATAAAATTTTGTGCCCAACAAATAGGTACACATTTACTGTTTTGTTTAGGTGATGATTTTATGAGCCTATTGGCCAGCCGCTTGGCTTTTTCTTTTTCTTTTTGAGATGAGACGCCCATGTGGCTATTTGGAAACTTTCCCAGCCCCTCCCGTACAAAGGAGGTTATGGCGAAATTTTCCAAAATTTAAAGGCGTTAGTGAAATATTTGAAGTGAAAACGATATAGGAATTTTTGAATGAACTATATTTATATAAATATATAAATATAATTAAAATTAAAATGAAACGTGGCCGTGCAGTTTGTGTTTTGAAACCGTGATTTCAAACAACTAGTGCGGGAAATCCGACCATTGGATTTTCCCGAAACTGCAACCGTTGGGTTCGCCTTGGAAATATCTTTCCAACGGCACCAACTTTGTGAAGATCCAACGGTTGGATTGTCTGGAATGTTTAATTCAAATCTAAAGAAAAACAGCGCCAGAAACGATTATATTTATTTATATATATAATTAAATTAAATCGAATAACGACGCTGTAGTTCGTAAATTGAAATCGTAACTTCAAATGGCTAGTGTGGAAGATCCGACAGTCGGATTTTCCCAAAACTGAAACCGTTGGATTCGTTTTGAAATGATCTTTCTAACGAAATAAAATTTGTGAAGATCCAACGGTTAGATTTTCAGATATGTGTAAAACAAATTTAGTGAAAACAGCGCTAGTGCATCGGCACGACCTGAATCGTCGTTTAATTAAATATGGCCATTTTAAATAAATAAAAATGGCGATATATCGTTATAAATTACTATAGACGATATAAAGTGGAAATAAACCAATTTTGTTGTGTTTGCTTGATATGTGATGGTTGAATGTATTTAACATGAAAATTATAACTGAAGAACGGAAATGTGAATGTTGAATAGTCTAACCATGTGATAAATTGATTTGAAAATCTAAATATACGTGTGTTATTTGAAAAGGCCGAGTTCATCTCCTTTCAAATAATCGATCGACGTCGAGAAGTCGAAGAGTCGAAGACGGTTGAAGACCGACGATCTTCACATTGGATGGATGGGCGCTACTGATGCTCGTGATTGGAGTAGCTACTGTGAAGGAGCTGAAGTAGTAGCCGTCCAAACATACTGTTGATTGTACGGATATGCGAGGAATTTGGTGCCTTCGGTTTCGTTCAAACCCAGAACGGACTTGTAAATGGACTATGTGTCTGACATTGGATTTTGTTCTGTGCTGATTGATCTCTGTTAAATATATATCTGTTTGGCGGCGGAGAATTTATTCTGTTGCTTAACGCCCTTCTCTGAGACGTACGAGCTCAGAGGTTATGTATTGATAGAAATCAGTCGCATGGAGTGGATTGCCTGTGTGGCACGCCTAAGTGGCATATGATCAAGGCTTCTGTTGCAAAGCAAAGTCTTGTGGTTGATGATCAAAGCATGGTCTGTGTGATGTAGCTTTGTGTATAACGTGGATTCGTGAGCCTCACACCTCGGTATGAGTCAAAAACGGGATAGTGACAGCAGGGAGAGCATGATGTTTCTTTCTAGCTAAGGTGGTGTCAGTGACCTACCAGCCCTGACATTATATATACTTTTCACTTGTGTGGTTGTTGGAATACGAGACGTCTCGGTTATAGGTCTGTAAGGACCGGGAAACGTGTGTTCAGGAATTGCCAATCCTCAAAAGTAAGAGAGGACCGGCCCTGAAGATCCAAGGATCATAGTAGGGTCCTGAGACATTTGCTAGGGTGTCTCGAATCGGAGAGGAGCTTGCCCCTTGCCTCGACTCGTGAAGGAATCCAATTTCCAATACGAAATATGCGGATGTGATTGTATTACTAGTATGGCGACATAGTAGATGGTAGCTATGCCGCCTAGGATTGATATTTATGATTGAATTCGCTTTTGAAACATATATGCACTGGTAATAATATCAAACACTTTTGTTTTATACGTATGAAGCATTTTTGGCCATTATAAGGTAAAATTCTATCCTCTGGCTTGCGTTGCATTGTGTGATGGGACCTGAGTCTTATAGTGGCTTCATTTTATAAAAAGCATTGCGATGATTTAATCATTTACTTTATTGTATGCACTAGCACTCATTGGAGTAAACCCGTTCCGCGAAAGTGGCGTGGTCCTTTGATTTTCCTTATTATTGTTGTTAATAAGTTAAGTAGATTTCTCATACCAGTCCCATGACTGACTCGTAGTTTGTTTCACCTTGCAAACTCGGGTGCCCTCATTTTCACACGGGCAACCTAGTTACATGTATCTGGTGCACTTTTGGGTCATGGCGAGGCTTGACTACACCGTGATGACTTTGACTCTCTCCACCATTGTAGTATATGTATTTTGATTCCGGCATTGGCGATGTAGACTGATATTTATTTGGTGTACTCTTTATGTATGATTCCGCCTCTGGCGATGGTGACTGATTATGTATTATTATGCACTAAGTTGTATCCTGCACTGTGCTCTCTGATGTGGTGATATCTATATGATTCCGCTGTCATATGTGTGTAAATTATTATATTTTATGTTTATGCTATTATCTGTGATCTGCTAATGATGATTAATGTGTTATATTCCAATGATTATCATTAACACCGTGTCACGGGGTTTTGGGATCGTCACAGCTGGTATCAAAGCTTTGGTTAACCTTAGTTCTGGAGTCTAACACATTAAACACTTTGTCAAAATAGAATCAGTAGTATTCTAAGGCGAGTAGCTCATTAGAGATAGGACTAGTAAAGTCCTAGAATGAGCCAAGCAGAATAGCAAAAACAATCTGATCAGTCCATCGTTATCTTTCCTTAAATTTTTTGCTTAACCATGCAATAAATTATCGTTTCTGTAAGCTGACTCTTTTCTTGCTTATACAGAACTTGAAAAATGGCTACCCGAGCAGCCACCGCTAGAGGAGGCCGTGCTGGCCGTGGCAGAGGACGAGGAGAAGTCCCAGTTGAAGAAGGACCCTTGATACAACCCCCGGCCGCTCAATACTTCGAGCTGGACCGCGTAGCTAAGAGATACAAAAACCTAGGAGGCAGCCTTCTCTGGAACTGGCACTGTAATAAAGGCCCTTGCATGGCTCAAAACATGCGAGAAGGTACTAGAAGGCCTAAGGCTTGGAGCTTGAGATAAACCTATTATGGGTGCCTGGCTTATGCAGGAACAAGATGAACTATGGTGGGAATCTCTCACCGCCGGGAATAGAGAAGCTGGAAGAACCTGGGACGGTTTCAAAGAACACTTCAAAGAGAAATATGTCCCGGAACAAGCCCTAGAACGCATGCACGATGACTTCGCCAACCTCCAACAGGGGGATTTTTCAGTGCAGGATTATCTGAATAAATTTACACAGTTGTCCCCCTATGCTCTGGAGCTTGTCGCCACTGCAAAGTCCAGGAATAAGGGATTTATCCTCGGGCTGAAGCGAGAATATCATGATAGAGCCATGGCCTACATCAAGCTGGGATTTAATGAATTGGTGGAAATGACATGCAACTACGAAGACCTTGACCAAAGACACCTGGAGCAGGATCGCGCTAAAAGCCAAGCCGAAAATAAACGCAAGCCTGTTGTGAATCAAGCTGAGTCAAGCCAAGCAGCATCCTCGAAACCACAGACTGGCAGGCTGCCAAAAGGAAGCTGCTATAACTATGGCAAGATGGGGCACTTCTCTAATGTTTGCACAGCCCCGAAGAGGCAGAAGACAAATTCACAAGGTTCAAGCCAGGGCTCTTAGAACCCTCGCTCCTGCTTTAATTGCCGCAAGACTGATCATCTTGTCGAAGACTGTCCTTTGCTGAAGAAGGCCGCAGTAGCTCACGTGTATGACGGGTCGAACCCGCCAGCTGCTTCCGAAGGAGCAGGTAAACCCGATGTTTTGGGAGGTACGCTTACAATTAAAAATATTCATGTTTCTGTATTGTTTGACACGGGTGCGTCGCGTAGTTTTATTGCTAGTAACACAGTGCATAAATTAAAGTTAAAACAGAGAAAGCTTAAAGATTCGGTTGAAGTTCATAACCCGATAGGAGGATCTCTCATTCTCAGTGCATATTGTAGAGTGCCAGTCTCTTATTCTTCCTACAAGTTTCCCTTTGATTTAATCATCATGGATTTTCCCGAATTCGATATCATTCTCGGGCTTTATTGGTTAACGAAATACGAACCCGAAGTAAATTGTGCGGAAAGAATCGTTAAAATTCGAACGAAGCTTGGACATATATTTGTACCCTGTCATGGTTCGAATCCGGATAAGGAAGAATTTTGGTCTGCATTAGAAGTTATCCCCACTTCCTTGGAAAAGATTCCGATTGTTAGAAACTATGCGGATGTGTTTGAAGAAGTTGAAAACTTACCTCCGCAAAGAGAAATAGAATTCAGAATCGATCAAATTCCCAATGCCAGACCAGTGGTACATCCAATTCGCAGAATGACTCCAAAAGAAAAAGAAGAATTAGGCGATCAAACTCGTCAACTGTTGTGGAAGGGTGTAATCAGACCTAGCTTTTCTAATTGGGGTGCAGCTGTTGTGTTTGTCCCAAAGTCAGACGGTACTCTTCGATTATGCGTTGATTACCGAGACCTCAACAAACAGACGCTCAAAAACAGATACCCATTACCCCGTATCGATGATCTGTTAGACCAATTAAATGGGGCGAGAGTATTTTCCCGAATGGACCTAGCTACAGGTTTTCATCAATTGAGAATAGCAGAGGAGTGTGTTCCTTTGACAGCTTTCAGAGGTCCAGACATATTTTATGAATGGTTAGTAATGCCGTTTGGCCTGTGCAATGCTCCAGCATACTTTGTCAATCTAATGAATAGAGTGTTCAGGGGAGTTATGAATAAATTTGTCCTCGTATTCATCGATGATATTTTAATCTACTCCAAATCAAAACCCGAGCATGAAAAACATTTAGAACAAGTATTGGAGATTCTAAGAAAGAACGTCTTCAAAGCCAAATTCTCTAAATGTGTCTTCTGGCAAGAAGAAGTGAAGTTTCTTGGCCATGTTGTGTCAAAGAAAGGGATTTCTGTAGATCCGAGCAAAATAACAGCGATTCAAGACTGGAAACAACCCACTACACCCACAGAGGTTAGAAGTTTTATGGGGTTGGCTAGTTATTATTGAAAGTTCGTTAAGGATTTTTCGAAGATATCTGGTCCGTTAACGAAGCTCACGAAGAAGCATGAGAAATTTAAGTGGACTTCCGACTGTGAAGAAGCTTTCCAGGAATTAAAATCGAAACTGACAACTGCTTCAGTGTTAACCATTATTGATGGCAATTAGGATTTGATGGTTTGGACAGATGCTTTTATTAGAGGTCTTGGTGCAGTGTTAATGCAAAGAGGCCAAGTAGTCGCTTATGCAAGCCGCCAACTGAAACCGCATGAGAAGAATTATGTAACTCATGATCTTGAGTTGCTAGCCATCGTTTTTGCTTTGAAAATCTGGAGGCATTATTTATCGGGCGAGAAATTTGTGCTGTACACAGATCATCAATCATTGAAGTATTTATACACCCAGAAAGATCTGAATTTGAGACAGCAGCGTTGGCTAGAATTTCTTGCAGCGTATGATCTTGATATCCTGTATACGCCGGGAAAGGCTAACGTTGTAGCGGATGCGCTAAGTAGAAATACCGCAATCGTTGCCAATCTTATAATTACGCCTGGATTGATTGACAAGATTTCAGCCCTTCAAAAAGACGATGAATTCATTCAGAGAATCAGTCAGAGGGTCAAGGAAGGTGAAACGACAAGTTTCCGTATTGACGATAAGGGGGTTCTCAGGTTAAACGATAGGATTTGCATTCCAAATATTCTAGGCCTTCGAAGAGAAGTGCTAGATGAATGCCATAAGTCCAAACTTTGCATTCATCCTGGGGTGAGTAAAATGTACAACGATATCAAACGCACTTTCTGGTGGAAGGCAATGAAGAGGGATATTTCTTTGTATGTTAGCAGATGCCCTACTTGTCAATTAGTCAAGAGCGACCAACAGAAGCTAGCTGGATTGCTGCAACCGTTGGGAGTCCCAGGTTGGAAATGGGAACAGATTTCCATGGATTTCATAGATGGTTTGCCGCGAACCAGGAAAGGTAATGACAGCATTTGGGTAATCGTAGATCGCTTCACGAAGACTGCCCATTTCATACCTGTCATATCCAATAGAACCGCTAAAAGCCTAGCACAGATATATTTCAAAGAAATCGTTAAGCTGCATGGAATTCCTATCAGCATAGTCAGTGATAGAGACCCAATATTTGCTAGCAAATTCTGGGAGGCATTCCAGACAGAATTGGGAACGAAACTGAATATGAGCACCGCTTATCACCCTCAAATAGATGGCCAAACTGAGCGGGTGAATAGAATTCTAGAAGATTTATTGCGGGCTTGTATAATTGATTTTGGTGGGTCATGGGAAGATCACTTGCATTTGGCAGAATTCTCATATAACAATAGCTATCAAGCAAGTTTGGGAATGTCGCCATTTGAAGCATTATATGGCAGACCGTGCAGATCTCCAGCATGTTGGGTAGAACCTGGCAACAGACTTGTGTCAGGACCCGATATGATTAGAGAAGCATCTGATAAAGTCGACTTCATCAAAAAGCGATTGAGAACCGCGCAAAGCCGACAGAAAAGTTATGCAGATTCTAGAAGAAGAGATTTGACATTTGCTGTTAGTGACCATGTTTATTTCAAAGTTTCTCCGATGAGAGGAGTAATCAGATTTGGCAAAACTGGGAAGTTGGCACCGAGATTTATTGGTCCCTTTCCTATACTTGAACGAATTGGAACTCTTGCTTATAGGGTTCAATTACCAGATTGGTTGCCTGGAGTGCATGATGTATTTCACGTATCTCAACTTAGAAGACATGTGCATGATCCGGATCTTGTTGTAGAAGAAGCAATGCAACAGGATATAGACATAATCCAGAATTAGCAGTCAGAAGAGAGCCATTAAAAATTGTTGGCAAAGAAACTAGAGAACTAAGAAGCAAAAAGGTTCATTTAATTAAAGTGCAGTGGAGTAGTGATCCTAGAGACTGTACTTGGGAGACTGAGGAAAGCATTAAGCAAGCTTACCCCAAATGCAGAGTGGATATCTCTGACTAACTCCGGTGCAAGGTACCTTTACAATACTTTGCATTTACATTTTGTTTCCTACTTTACTGTTGTTTCCTTTTCGAGGACGAAAAGTTTTAAGTGGGGGAGATTGTAACAACCCGGAAAATACGAGCCAATTTAAATTTTTTTAAATTGGTTATTTTAAAGGAATTTGAACAATTGAAATATAATATTTCAATAAAATAGTGAATTAGAAGTAGTGAGTCGGTTTGAAAATTTGAATTCAAACTTAGAATGACTGTGCAGGGTTGAAAATATAACGGATTTTAGCGAAACCAAAAATATTTAAATCTGTTAGTGAATACATTTCTAACGAATCTGAAAAATCGAAGTTTCATAACGGGAATCAAAAGTTATGGCCGAATGAATTTTCAGAAAGGTCGCTATATAGAATATATAGCCCTGGAAAATAGATATTTTGCAAACGACCTCGGAATTCAACGAAACCACTTTTGTTAGGTCCGGGATGTCAAACTATTGCTAGGTTTCAAATTTCATAATTTTTGAAGCTAGTATGTGAGCGTGGCAAAAGAAAATGTGTTTGGTCAATTTCTGCAGAAAATGGCCATTTTTCAAACGATCTCAGAATTCGACGAAACTAGTTTTGTTGGGACCGTAGCGTCAAAACATAGCTAGATTTATTTTTCTGGAATTTTTCGAATCAGTTTGTGGCCCTGGCAAATTGAAATGTACGTTCAAAGATAAAAATTAAATGTTTTATACTTTAATTTGAAAAATAACTGACTGTAACAGTCGAATTGGCCAACGAAACATATCCCATTGTGTCCGGGATGGGGGTAATTAGCTAGGGACGATAGTCATTGGGTTTGAATTGGTGTACGTGTGGAGAAACACTATTTAAAAATTTATTAAAACCATGGGCCAATCAGAATTTTCCTTTCATTAATTTTAAAAATAAAAAAACGTCAGAAACCCTTTTTCTCTCTCTCTCTCATCGACGATTAACGTCGTTCGCCGCTTCCCCTCTAAATCGCCACCGCCACAGGCGATTTTAGCCTTCGCCGCCACCACCAGTCGATGTGCCTCCCTCCCCTCTTCCAATCCGACCCTACCCCGCCCTATCGCCTCCTCCATCGCCAGAATCGTCGATCCAAAGTCGAGCACTTTCCGTCGCCGCCCCGATCGCCAGAGACCACAGAACCACCTCAAACCACCCTGCCCTTTCCTCCCTCTTCCACGTCATCACCTCTGATCATCCTATCGTGCCTCGGTTCTCGCAAAAACTGCAACCCTAGTCTTGAACCATCGATAAAGGTGAGTTCTTTTTTATGTTTGAACTTTGAAAAATCATATCTTTATGGTGTGTTGACGAAATTCGATGAAACAGGAAACATCGGGACCGCAAGGAAGCTCTCTACCACATAGAAGAGACCGCGGATTTTTCTGAGTCATCTACGATTTTTAGCACTACGAAAACCAATGTGAGAAATCTAAATTAAATGAATTTGAATGGAAAATGTCGTGTATAAATTATATAAGCGAAATATAAATTACACACTTGTTGTATACCTCATGTACATGCGATGTGTAAGCTCTATAAGCGAAGTATGAATTATACATGCATAGTATAGTTGATATATGTGTTGAAATGCAAGTGAAATATAGCAATAATATATATATATATATACTCCCCTCGTCCACAAACCATGGACGATATTTATTGTTGTGTATTGGTGTGAAATACTGGATGAAAATGCGAATGGTTGAATAATTGTTTGTGGTTGATATTGATTGGTTGTGGTTGAAAAATACCCATTGGTGATTGAAATGAATTGGAAATAATTGTGGAAATAAAAATAAAACATGCTGCCTGCGAGCGAATTAGATGCATGATTCCCCATTGTCATAAACCGCGAGGTTTTAAGGTAGAGCGAGGAGACGTACTAGGGACGGTGCTGGTTTTAACTACCCTGCCGTTATGCTGCCGAAATTTCGAATAATATTCATGTGTTAGAATTATTTTCATATGTTGAAATTATATTCGTGCGTTGAAATTAAAGCCATGTGTTGAATCTATATCCATGTGTGGAAATGCTCATGTGTTGAGAAGTGATGTGTAAAAATTAAATTCATGTGTGAATGAATGAAGTGTTTAAACAATAAAAATCACATTTTTATAATATATATGAAGTATGTAAAATATTCGTCTTATATATAAATAGTTTCAACAATAAAAATTTCATCTTTCTTATATGAACAACATATATAAAATATCCATGTGTGGAGGTGCTCATGTGTTGAGAAGTGTGTGTATTGGAAAAGTTCATGTGTTGAATAAAAAGATTGAACAATAAAAATTACATTTTTATTGAAATTATGAAGTGTTAGAAACATTCATTTGTTGAAAAAATATTTTAAATGATAAAAATATCATTTTTATCATATATGTGATATGCTAAAGATATGCGAGCGTTGAAATAAATATCTGTGAAAGGAATATTATTTTTAACATGCATAGGAACTAAATAAAATAGTCATGTGTTGAAATATATTTTAGTTCGCCAAAATTATCATCTTTGAAATGTGAAGTGTTAAAAATATCCACTTGTTCAAATAAATATGCATGAGTTGAAATATTCATTAATTAGCTAATGATATGATTTTTGCCTATGCATGCAACATTAGAATGAATGGTGTTTTTAACCAAATTGTATCAAATATGAAGTTGAATGGAAAATGAGAAGTGATAAGAATTGTATATATGTACATGCATATTTATTGAACAGGTTATAGCAAAGAGGCTAGAGAAGAAGAATAAAATTTTGTGCCCAACAAATAGGTACACGTTTACTGTTTTGTTTGGGTTAGTAAAATATTTGGGATGATTTTTTGAGCCTATTGGCTAGCCGCTTGGCTTTTTCTTTTTCTTTTTGAGATGAGACGCCCGTGTGGCTATTTGGGAATTTTCCCAGCCCCTCCCGTATAAAGGAGATTATGGTGAAATTTTCCAAAATTTAAAGGCGTTAGTAAAATATTTGAAGTGAAAACGATATAGGAATTTTTGAATGAACTATATTTATATAAATATATAAATATAAATAAAATTAAAACGAAACATGGCCGTGCAGTTCGTGTTTTGAAACCGTGATTTCAAACGACTAGTGCGGGAAATCCGACCATTGGATTTTCCCGAAACCGCAACCGTTGGGCTCGCCTTGGAAATATCTTTCCAACGACACCAACTTTGTGAAGATCCGACGGTTGGATTGTCTGGAATGTTTAATTCAAATCTGAAGAAAAACAGCGCCAGAAACGATTATATATATATATATATATAATTAAATTAAATCGAATAAAGACGCCGCAGTTCGTAAATTGAAATCGTAACTTCAAATGGCTAGTGTGGAAGATCCGTCCGTCGGATTTTCCCAAAACCGAAACCGTTGGATTCCTTTTGAAATGATGTTTCTAGTGACATAAAATATGTGAAGATCCAACAGTTAGATTTTCAGATATGTGTAAAACAAATTTAGTGAAAAACAGCGCCAGTGCATCGGCACGACCTGAATCGTCGTTTAATTAAATATGGCCGTTTTAAATAAATAAAAATGGCGATATATCGTTATAAAATACTATAGACGATATAGAGTGGAAATAAACCAATTTTTTTGTGTTTGCTTGATATGTGATGGTTGAATGTATTTAACATGAAAATTATAACTAAAGAACGGAAATGTGAATGTTGAATAGTCAAACCATGTGATAAATTGATTTGAAAATCCAAATATATGTGGGTTATTCGAAAAGGCCGAGTTCATCTCATTTCAAATAATCGATCGACGTCGAGAAGTCGAAGAGTCGAAGACGGTTGAAGACCGACGATCTTCACATTGGATGGATGGGCGCTACTGATGCTCGTGATTGGAGTAGCTACCGTGAAGGAGCTGAAGTAGTAGCCGTCCAAACATACTGTTGATTGTACAGATATGCGGGGAATTTGGTGCCTCCGGTTTCGTTCAAACCCAGAACGGACTTGTAAATGGACTGTGTGTCTGACATTGGATTTTGTTCTGTGCTGATTGATCTCTATTAAATATATATCTGTTTGGCGGCGGAGATTTTATTCTCTTGCTTAACGCCCTTCTCTGAGACGTACGAGCTCAGAGGTTATGTATTGATAGAAATCAGTCGCATGGAGTAGATTGCCTGTGTGGCACGCCTAAGTGGCATACGATCAAGGCTTCTGTTGCAAAGCAAAGTCTTGTGGTTGATGATCAAAGTTTGGTCTGTGTGACGTAGCTTTGTGTATAACGTGGATTCGCGAGCCTCACACCTCGGTATGAGTCAAAAACGGGATAGTGACTACAGGGAGAGCACGACGTTTCTTTCTAGCTAAGGTGGTTTCAGTGACCTGCCAGCCCTGACATTATATATACTTTTCACCTGTGTGGTTGTTGGAATACAAGGCGCCTCGGTTATAGGTCTGTAAGGACCGGGAAACGTGTGTTCAGGAATTTCCAATCCTCAAAAGTAAGAGAGGACCGGCCCTGAAGATCCAAGGATCATAGTGGGGTCCTGAGACATTTGCTAGAGTGTCTCGAATCGGAGAGGAGCTTGCCCCTTGCCTCGACTCATCAAGGAATCCAATTTCCAATACGAAATATGCGGATGTGATTGTATTACTAGTATGGCGACATAGTAGATGGTAGCTATGCCGCCTAGGATTGATATTTATGATTGAATTCGCTTTTGAAACATATATGCACTAGTAATAATATCAAACACTTTTATTTTATACGTATGAAGCATTTTTGGCCATTATAAGGTAAAACTCTATCCTCCGGCTTGCGTTGCATTGTGTGATGGGACCTGAGTCTTATAATGGCTTCATTTTATAAAAAACATTGCGATGATTTAATCATTTACTTTATTTCGTGCACTAGCACTCATTGGAGTAAACCCGTTCCAAGAAAGTGGCGTGATCCTTTGATTTGCCTTATTATTGTTGTTAATAAGTTAAGTAGATTTCTCATCCCAGTCCCATGACTGACTCGTAGTTTGTTTCACCTTGCAAACTCGGGTGCCCTCATTTTCACACAGGCAGCCTAGTTACAGGTATCTGGTGCACTTTTGGCTCATGGCGAGGCTTGACTACACCGTGATGACTTTGACTCTCTCCGTCATTGTAGTATATGTATTTTGATTCCGCCATTGGCGATGTAGACTGATATTTATTTGGCGTACTCTTTATGTATGATTCCGCCTCTGGGGATGGTGACTGATTATGTATTATTATGCACTAAGTTGTATCCTGCACTGTGCTCTCTGATGTGGTGATATCTATATGATTCCGCTGTCATATGTGTGTAAATTATTCTATTTTTTGTTTATTCTATTATCTGTGATCTGCTAATGATGATTAATGTGTTATATTCCAATGATTTTCCTTAACACCGTTCACGGGGTTTTGGGATCGTCACAAATGACATCCAGAGTGAAATTGACAACTAATCCCAAGGAATACGTGTAGTCAGAATATATTCCAAGACCCGTGTGGGGTTTCAACCAACAAATAATTAAATAATATTTGTGCATTAATTTAATTTAATGGCAGTGTAACATTAATTTAATGATGATTAATAAGATAACACTAATTAACATGTCATATATTTCAGATTCAAACATCATATCACACCCAAACATCAACATATACACACAACAGGTATAAACATTTCATTACAGACATTTAATAATAGTTATTTATGAAAATAAAGATTGAGTGAGAAAGAGTTCTCACCATGGTTTTTAATTTTTCGGATTTAAATTGACGGTTCAAGCCCAATTTTGGCCCAAAATTCAACTTGCTCCAAAATTGACGAAATTGGTGTCATCGCGAAGCTCTCGACGCGCTGATCGCGGCAAATCCTGTTTCATGTGATTTCGAGTTCGTATCAAAAAGTTATGATTTTCTGAAGTTCGAACGAATTAAATAATTAATTTAATTATAGAAAATATCCAAAAATTCAACTTCCTCCAAATTGGACGAATTTAGTGTCCACGCGAAGGTCTCATTGCCACGATCGCAGCGAATCTGAAGTCATCAAATTTCGAGTTCGTATGAGAGAGTTATTCAATTTTGAAGTTTGAATACATTAATTAAATAATTAAGTCATTAAAATAGTACCTAGCCGGTCAACCAGCCCCTTCCGAACTTTGACCGCGTTTTCCCGTTGACTCAAACCTCCGTTCAACGAATGCCGACTGTAACACCCCACCTCCGCTAGGGTCACTCACAAAGGGAATGCCCTAGTTTTGGAGAGGTATTATCGAGATAACATCACAGAATTATCACAAGACAGAACATAAATAAATAATTAAGTAAACAGCGGAAGAATTTCTGAGCAAAACAGAACTTCATTTCATTCCAAAGTAAACCATGTCTTTTACAAACATTTCAAGTAAAACTTCATTACAACTGTCTTGTAATAATAGCCAAAGAAGCAATAACTTAAAAACAGTAAAACAGCTTATTCCCCAAGTGCAGTAAAAAGAAACAGCCATAGCAAACCGTACATGTTGAGCCAAAGCAAGTGATATCCAAGCCAAGAGCTAGTGTTTCCTCCCTGAGAACCTGGGGGGGAAACGAAAGAAAAAGAGGCGAAAGGAAAAAGGGTCAGTCATAAAGACTGAGTAAGTTCTAGTGACTTTCAGTGTAGAAACGGTTAAAACAACCTGTCATGTACGAACTGGAACTAAACTTAAGAATGGTGTCAAGGTGAACAAGATAGACTAAGGTGATCAGGATAAGTCAAGACAAGTCAAATAAAGCAACACATGTTCAAGATTCGTTGCATCGACCGTACTAGTATACTAAGCCCATGTCACTAGTTAATCACGAAATAAATCCCACGGCCCAATATCATGAAATGACCCTGAAACGGGGTCTGACCCAAGTACGGGGTCCTACGGAGCGATTATCTAGTCGATCGGCTCCCTACAAGTTCTAGCTCGTTAAGTGTCCGTGTCATACGGCTAATCACGAATGTAGTCACCTGTGCTGGGTCCACCTTCGGGTGTATCAGCTCTAGGGTGTCAACCCCTGACACGATTCAAGATGCACAGATAAATCTACGGATACCCAGTGTCTGCCCCGGAATACGTGCACGATCGTAGTCCACCGAACCTACACTGGCATACCCCACTGCCGTCGTTCACCTCTTACAATCAGCCCAGTAATCGTGCCCCCACCCGGCCTAGCCCCAGGGTACCTTGATACATCTAGAGGGTTACTGCTGAAAGGGGTCGTGTCCAGGGTTTCGCCTAATAGATTAGGTCATGTAATTCGTGACCTAACCCGCCTAACAGATTAAGTCATGTAATTCGTGACTCAATCCTTTTTTAGTCTAGTCATGTCAAGATGGTTAAGTATGTCATTTCAGTTCACGACTTTACCCGCCTACGTGTCATGTCAAGTTGGCTAAGTGTTGTCGTTTTCAAGTTCATGACTTAGCCCTACAAATCGTGTTCAAGTTGGTTAAGTTGTATTTTCATGTTCATGACTTAACCCTAATTGGCATTAATTCATTCGTTAATGCACCGAACCACTCACATTGGTTCCTATTGTTCGTAGTCACTGGATTTGCCGGGCGGTTACGGGCAGGTTTACGCTACGAACTCAACCCAACCTCGGGTTTCAAGCGCGATGTGACCAACTACCCACATTGGATCCTATTGTTTGTAGCAACTGGATTTGCCGGGCGGTTCCGGGCAGATTTACACTACAAACTCAACCCAACCTCGAGTTGGCCACTTTCTTGTTTTCTAAAGTCATGCCCAATGTTCTTATCGGATTTTGCTATTCCCACATCATGTTCATATGTCAACTTCGTGCCCAACTAAGGCATGTTTAAAGTCAAGTTATGGCATGTTCAAGTCAAGTTTTCGTGCCATATTTCATGTTCTACTTATGCCAAATTTCACAGTTTATGCTTATAATTAATTCAAGTTTTGCCTATTCTACCCAATCGTATCCCCAACGTATATAAACATACTTCGTTCACAAGCATAAACAATTCAAGAGATAAAGGGGAATAACACCAAACATGTGATAGGCATATGTGACAATTCCAACATCACTTGCATAATAAACAGGCTATAACATATCACATGGTTTCAATACTAGCATGATGATAACTTGGCATAGTAATGATTCCAACTTAATTTAACATGATGATTTCAACTTTACATCATAGGCATAATAATCATTGTGGGCATAATAATAATTTTATTATAAACATGAAACATTAAAGGCATAGTAATCCTAATAAGCATAGTGGATTCCAATTTAGCATTTTTAACATAATAATTCTCATAGACATAATGATTCCAATTTATAATAATGATTCTCATCTAACATTATAAACATAATGGTTCCAACTTAGCATTTTTAACATAATGATCCTCAACTAACATTATAGACATAATGATTCCAATTTAGCGTTTTTAGCATAATGATTCTCAACTGACATTATAAACATAATGGTTCTAATTTAGCATTTTAACATAACGATTCTCAACTAACATTATAGACATAATGATTCCAATTTAGCGTTTTTAACATAATGATTCTCAATTAACATTATAGACATTATGATTCCAATTTAGTGTTTTTAACATAATGATTCTCAATTAACATTATAGACATAATGATTCCAATTTAGCATTTTTAACATATCTAACATTATAAACATAACAATTTCAACTTTTCATCATAGCCTAGCAATACCCAATTTTTCATTAATCATGATGGGTATATTAACATCGCAGGCATAATTCCATCAATAGTCATAGCCATGGTTTAATTAGCACCATAGGCATGGTTTAATCAACATAAAGATTTCGATAAACATAGTGATTCCATGGACATGTATTAGTCCATCTTGCCAAACAATTAAGCCCAAGTGATTCATAACAACATCAAAATCATGACAAGTTTAACTTGCAACGTTGCCATAGCAATATCCCCAAATTATAATTCAAAGATAAACAATATAAACAATGGATTAACAATAGTTCATAAATCCGGTTTCAATTCATGGCATGTCCATATTGTTTTAGCGTTTTTGCCTAAAAAGTAACATAGAACTTACAGTATGAAGCAAATAATCCAAATAAAAATCCCAAATCAATTAGTCCCAAATTCGTTGTCTAAAGCGTCGTAGTTGTTGTAGCTTCTAGTTGTAGCCTTCAAGAATCGTCCTCCATCTTCTATAATTTTATTCTTTGTATTTTTAATTCAGAGCTCTAGGTTTAATGGCGGCGGCCTGAGGCTAAAATGAAATAGTATGATTTAGGCTAGGTCTAGGTGTTATTTTATAGGTGAATAGGGTGATTTAGAGCCTTCAGATCAGTCCAGAAGTCATTAGAATCGCACAGCTCGAATACACATCATCTAGCCACTCAAAAGAAGACACGTCACCTCAGAACACTCCAGAATTCGGTGCTGGATTTGTACGGGCGCACTTGGTAGGTGCGCCAGTGTATTTTTGTACTGGCGCACTTCACAAGTGCGCCAGTGTAGTCTGGACTGTTTTCGGTTTTTCTGCCTAACTTCGTTTGTCCATATCTTCTTCATACGGTATCCGATTTTCGAAAACTCGGACTCTATTTCGCGTATTTTTCCGAGACGAACGCAATGGCGTAACCCATTTCCCTTGATTTCATCATTTATAATTAATTATACTTTAATTCGTGAAGCTTAATGTTATAGAATTCACGGGGTGTTACATTCTCCCCCACTTAAAAGGATTTCGTCCCCGAAATCTTCAAGTTCAGAAAGAATGTACATCCTAACATCCAAACATCCATCTACTCATCCATCAAACACGAGCATCCATTGTCCTTAAAAAAAAACTTCTAACGCTTTATGATCATATGCGAAGTGTGTGTATACGTTCCTTAGCTAATGCTAATGATCAGGCCTGATTGATCTTCTAAATGCAAAATATGTTTAGTGAAATGAATCCAATATGTATGCAAATTTTTCCTATTATAATTCATAATTTCTACATGAGTGCTCGAACATTCAATCATATGCAACAACCAAATGATAGCACAACCAAGTTTCCAAAATAAACACTCATGCATATGCAACATGAAAATGTGTCTGAGCCGATCTAGTGCCTAATGTGTATTCATGCATCCACGAGCAACCACTTGCGACCACTTGCAACCATTTCGCAATCCTAACATGTTTCAATTACATGTTTACATCCAAAAAGATTCTACCTATGGTTCTCAAGATAGGATCGAGGAGATAACAAGACAAACATGGATAGCAAAAGAAATGTATGTAAACTTATAGGAAAATAGATCGAGAATGTACCCTAAAAAAGAAATGGGTATAGCGCGCGTATCTTTTCTTCGATTTCCCAAGTTGCGTCTTCTAGGGCTTCACCCCACTGTATTTTAACTTGCTTGACTTCTTGATTCCTTAGCTCCTAGATCTCCGTTCCTAAGACACGAATCAGGACTCGCCTCAATGTTTCCACTTTTACGCCTTCAAGGATGCTTGGCTCAACCACTCCGGAAGACTCATCTGCCTTATCTTCATTCTTATCACTCATACCTATCCTATATATCATGTTAACAAGCCTCACGAAAACTATCTCCATCATACGGGAAAACCCTCTACGAAGCTAGAAAGAAGATTAGCCGCAGGTAAAGCTACTGCGACTACAGATGGAGAAAAGAAAGGGAAAGAGATTCAAACAAGGAAACAAAGGATAGTGCTAATGGCTTTTGGGGAATAGCCTTTAAAAACTTTTTCTTGGAAAATGCTTCTTTGTAAATGGTTTTGAAAAAAAAAAATCAAAAGGTTTTCAAAACTTTTGCCCAGTCTTGGTAACCTTCTGCTCTGATACCAAGTGTAACACCCCACCTCCGCTAGGGTCACTCACAAAGGGAATGCCCTAGTTTTGGAGAGGTATTATCGAGATAACATCACAGAATTATCACAAGACAGAACATAAATAAATAATTAAGTAAACAGCGGAAGAATTTCTGAGCAAAACAAAACTTCATTTCATTCCAAAATAAACCATGTCTTTTACAAACATTTCAAGTAAAACTTCATTACAACTGTCTTGTAATAATAGCCAAAGAAGCAATAACTTAAAAACAGTAAAACAGCTTATTCCCCAAGTGCAGTAAAAAGAAGCAGCCATAGCAAACCGTACATGCTGAGCCAAAGCAAGTGATATCCAAGCCAAGAGCTAGTGTTTCCTCCCTGAGAACCTGGGGGGGAAACGAAAGAAAAAGAGGCGAAAGGAAAAAGGGTCAGTCATAAAGACTGAGTAAGTTCTAGTGACTTTCAGTGTAGAAACGGTTAAAACAACCTGTCATGTATGAACTGGAACTAAACTTAAGAATGGTGTCAAGGTGAACAAGATAGACTAAGGTGATCAGGATAAGTCAAGACAAGTCAAATAAAGCAACACATGTTCAAGATTCGTTGCATCGACCGTACTAGTATACTAAGCCCATGTCACTAGTTAATCACGAAATAAATCCCACGGCCCAATATCATGAAATGACCCTGAAACGGGGTCTGACCCAAGTACGGGGGTCCTACGGAGCGATTATCTAGTCGATCGGCTCCCTACAAGTTCTAGCTTGTCAAGTGTCCGTGTCATACGGCTAATCACAAATGTAGTCACCTGTGCTGGGTCCACCTTCGGGTGTATCAGCCCTAGGGTGTCAACCCCTGACACGATTCAAGATGCACAGATAAATCTACGGATACCCAGTGTCTGCCCCGGAATACGTGCACGATCGTAGTCCACCGAACCTACACTGGCATACCCCACTGCCGTCGTTCACCTCTTACAATCAGCCCAGTAATCGTGCCCCCACCCGGCCTAGCCCCAGGGTACCTTGATACATCTAGAGGGTTACTGCTGAAAGGGGTCGTGTCTACGGTTTCGCCTAATAGATTAGGTCATGTAATTCGTGACCTAACCAGCCTAACAGATTAAGTCATGTAATTCGTGACTCAATCCTTTTCTAGTCTAGTCATGTCAAGATGGTTAAGTATGTCATTTCAGTTCACGACTTAACCCGCCTACGTGTCATGTCAAGTTGGCTAAGTGTTGTCGTTTTCAAGTTCATGACTTAGCCCTACAAATCGTGTTCAAGTTGGTTAAGTTGTCTTTTCATGTTCATGACTTAACCCTAATTGGCATTAATTCATTCGTTAATGCACCGAACCACTCACATTGGATCCTATTGTTCGTAGCCACTGGATTTGCCGGGCGGTTCCGGGCAGGTTTACGCTACGAACTCAACCCAACCTCGGGTTTCAAGCGCGATGTGACCAACTACCCACATTGGATCCTATTGTTTGTAGCAACTGGATTTGCCGGGCGGTTCCGGGCAGATTTACACTACAAACTCAACCCAACCTCGAGTTGGCCACTTTCTTGTTTTCTAAAGTTATGCCCAATGTTCTTATCAGATTTTGCTATTCCCACATCATGTTCATATGTCAACTTCGTGCCCAACTAAGGCATGTTTAAAGTCAAGTTATGGCATTTTCAAGTCAAGTTTTCATGCCATATTTCATGTTCTACTTATGCCAAATTTCACAGTTTATGCTTATAATTAATTCAAGTTTTTCCTATTCTACCCAATCGTATCCCCAACGTATATAAACGTACTTCGTTCACAAGCATAAACAATTCAAGAGATAAAGGGGAATAACACCAAACATGTGATAGGCATATGTGACAATTCCAACATCACTTGCATAATAAACAGGCTATAACATATCACATGGTTTCAATACTAGCATGATGATAACTTGGCATAGTAATGATTCCAACTTAATTTAACATGATGATTTCAACTTTACATCATAGGCATAATAATCATTGTGGGCATAATAATAATTTTATTATAAACTTGAAACATTAAAGGCATAGTAATCCTAATAAGCATAGTGGATTCCAATTTAGCATTTTTAACAGAATAATTCTCATAGACATAATGATTCCAATTTATAATAATGATTCTCATCTAACATTATAAACATAATGGTTCCAACTTAGCATTTTTAACATAATGATCCTCAACTAACATTATAGACATAATGATTCCAATTTAGCGTTTTTAGCATAATGATTCTCAACTAGCATTATAAACATAATGGTTCTAATTTAGCATTTTAACATAACGATTCTCAACTAACATTACAGACATAATGATTCCAATTTAGCGTTTTTAACATAATGATTCTCAATTAACATTATAGACATAATGATTCCAATTTAGTGTTTTTAACATAATGATTCTCAATTAACATTATAGACATAATGATTCCAATTTAGCATTTTTAACATATCTAACATTATAAACATAAAAATTTCAACTTTTCATCATAGCCTAGCAATACCCAATTTTTCATTAATCATGATGGGTATATTAACATCGCAGGCATAATTCCATCAATAGTCATAGCCATGGTTCAATTAGCACCATAGGCATGGTTTAATCAACATAAAGATTTCGATAAACATAGTGATTCCATGGACATGTATTAGTCCATCTTGCCAAACAATTAAGCCCAAGTGATTCATAACAACATCAAAATCATGACAAGTTTAACTTGCAATGTTGCCATAGCAATATCCCCAAATTATAATTCAAAGATAAACAATATAAACAATGGATTAACAATAGTTCATAAATCCGGTTTCAATTCATGGCATGTCCATATTGTTTTAGCGTTTTTGCCTAAAAAGTAACATAGAACTTACAATATGAAGCAAATAATCCAAATAAAAATCCCAAATCAATTAGTCCCAAATTCGTTGTCTAAAGCGTCGTAGTTGTTGTAGCTTCTAGTTGTAGCCTTCAAGAATCGTCCTCCATCTTCTATAATTTTATTCTTTGTATTTTTAATTCAGAGCTCTAGGTTTAATGGCGGCGGCCTGAGGCTAAAATGAAATAGTATGATTTAGGCAGGGTCTAGGTGTTATTTTATAGGTGAATAGGGTGATTTAGAGCCTTCAGATCAGTCCAGAAGTCATCAGAATCGCACAGCTCGAGTACACATCATCTAGCCACTCAAAAGAAGACACGTCACCTCAGAACACTCCAGAATTCGGTGCTGGATTTGTACGGGCGCACTTGGCAGGTGTGCCAGTGTATTTTTGTACTGGCGCACTTCACAAGTGCGCCAGTGTATTCTGGACTGTTTTCGGTTTTTCTGCCTAACTTCGTTCGTCCATATCTTCTTCATACGATATCCGATTTTCGAAAACTCGGACTCTATTTCGCGTATTTTTCCGAGACGAACGCAATGGCGTAACCCATTTCCCTTGATTTCATCATTTATAATTAATTATACTTTAATTCGTGAAGCTTAATGTTATAGAATTCACGGGGTGTTACACCGACCACCGCTGGAACCATCTTGGCGAGGAGCTCCACCGCCAGCTGGTCCCGCCGCCCAGTTCGCCGTCGTTTGCCGGAAATCGACCATAGAAGTCGCTCCGCCTCGCGGGCTCCACAGGCCGCCACCCACCTCCGATCGACCTGAATTTTTTTGAGCATCTGGATCTCATGTAGACGAAGAACTTTCCTCTTGGTGACTTTGCCCGGTTCTCGCTCGATTTGCCGGAATTTGTTGATTTACGTTTTGAGCTCGCTGTTTTGGCCAGAATTTCAATTTTCAGATCATCTCGATTTTCATGCAATTTCTTCGACTTTCAGGTTAAACTCCGAGAAGCAAAGTTGTTCGTATGTCTCTTGGCTACATTTTCTCCAATTGGGCCGTCGTCTAATTCTCGACGGTTTGGCGGGAAATCACCAAATCCGAAACTGACTTTTTTGCAATCAAACTCAGATTCCGGCGAATCCGTGCATCATTAGGTCTTGGATTTTTCGTGGTAAGTAGAGGATGTCGAGGCGTTCAAAACTCAGAAAAGGTTTGGCTGGGTTTTCTTCTGATTTGGAGATATAAATTTTTCAGTTCTAGGGACCTTTGTGCAAAGAAGGTTTTTTTTTTTTTTTTTTTTTTTTTTTTTTTTGAGGAGGATGCCATGGATATGAAGATGAAGAAGATGGAGGCTAGGCTATGTTTAGATTTTCAGAATTAGGTTATGGCTGGTCTATGAGATATTATATAGGGGTTACTTTAATTCAGCCCATATGTAATTTAGCTCATTTTAGTTATAGCTTTAGTGTAATTATTTACATCCGTTTTGCAGTGTTAAAAACTGTATGTCCACATACTGATTCCAAATTCGATGGAATTTGGATAACAGCTAATCCTAATCAATACGAACCTATAGAAACTGATTTCGTAAATTTTCGAGTCCATATGAATTTTTAACGAATTTTTAAAGTTAAAAATTGTCCGTTTACACTGAAAAATCAATTATAATTATATATGAATTCTAAAAATTACCAAAAAATCATTTTTAGCTTTGTTTTTATGATACGAACCCAACAAAATTAATTTTGTTCAATTTGGAGACCGTTTGCAAAATTTCACTTTTCAAGGCGTATATATTTAATATTAAAAATAAATTTTTATACCAATAATTTCCGAAAGTCGAAATATTTAAGTGTTTACTATTTTTCAATGTAGAAACTTCATTCCGGACTCAATGGAAGTGGTTTCGAGTTCAAATTCCTCCGTATGCAAAAAGTAGCATTTTTGACCTTTAAATATTATATATATAAATTTCATAGCGACCTTTCTAAATTTTAAACTGGGCATAACTTTTAATTCCCGCTATGAAAATTCAATTTTTCAGATTCATTAGAAAGATATTTTTAAATAGATTCTAATATTTTTGGTTTCACTAAAATCCATTAAATTTTGCATCCTGTACGGTCAGTCAAAGTTCAAGTTTGACTTTTCAAACTACCGCGCTATTTCTAACTCCTCTTATAATTAAAATTAAATTATTCATTCTAACTTCAATTTAAATAAATTTTTAATCATTATTATTTTAAATAAATTATTTTAAATATCAAAACCCATTAAAATATCTTAAAATAAAATTTTAAATTTACCCTAAAATTCTGGGTTGTTACACATTTCCTGGAAAAAAGAGAACAAAAACGGAGCTTTCCCCAATTTCTATTTTCTACCCTAAAATCGGCAAATTTAGGAGAGAAAAAAACAGGATCGAATCGCACGAGCCCCGGACGGCGCAAGCATGACCAGGCGAGAGCACGATTAAGTGGCGATTGGGGTGGGAGGTGCGATCCGGCTTAAGCTTGCATAGGATGGAGTGCGCGCCTGACTGTAAGAGACGTGGAAGTGAGGCAGGCTCGGTGATGCTGTGGAAGGCTGATAATGGATTTATGTCGACTAGTCTTTGTTGCTATCATCAACGGGTACATCGGTGTTTTGAGGGATGATGGGGATGGTGTTAAGTCTGGGAATAATCAAAAATTTTGCTGGTACGCCAAGGTTGCGCTGTTTTGGGAGTTTCAGCGTTGCTAAGGTGAGTAACTCTCACTCACATCTATGTTTATATGTAGCATAGTTATATGTCTTTATGCATAGCATTGTTTATTTGAAATTAAATTGCTTGTGTGATTACATGGTTGATAATTTGAGTGCTATGCAATTGTGTATAAATTGGGTTAATTGAGGAATTTTGTGTTTGTTGGATGTATTAAGATACAAAGGAGATGTTATCTGTTTTATTTTTGAAACAGGAATATTCACAGATTATGATATTGTCATGTTTTGAAATTTTGATTAATTTCAGATTTTTAGTAAATTGCTGATTCCGAGATACTGTAGTGTTGTTAGAATTATAAATTTTTGGAACCTAGATTAATACTTAAGTAAATATAAATATTCTAATCTATATTTCAACCAAGATCCCAATAAGATAAAATAAAGCTGTTTGCACGAATTTTTATTACGTTAGAAATCAACTTTTTGAATAATTTTAGATCTTTTGGCTAAAATAGTATAAAGATAAACTACCTTTAGTTTTACTCAGATTATTTGATAATTTCATATTATGTTATATATGAAGTGATCCATATGAAAAGTCTTTTTTAGTTTTAACAAGAAATTTTATAATAAAATGATTAAGTTGTATCCTTATACATACACATATATATGTCTTAAATGATTAAATGCCTTTTTGAAAGATTCATGAATATTATTAATCATTATTATTTTGGAATTGTTTTACTTTTAAGATTGTTTGAGAATTTGAATATGAATTCCATTGTACAATTTTTATCTTTTTCTACTACTTTATTTATCTTCGTTTTTTATATGAATTTTGAGGCTTTGAATGATTCACTATTGATATTGGTTTGTGATTTAAATATAATACAATGATGACATCTTTCATGTGATTTTATAACATTTATACTCTATGTAATGAGAAATTTTAATAAATGGCTTGGTGAAACTGTCTGGTATGGGACACCGATGAGTTTTATTATCTTAGTTTAATAACTTAAATGGCCTCGAAACAATAGTATGAAGTTATTTTCGTAAATATATATTGTTTTCATAAGAAAAGTGTGACACCCCACGCCCGTTAATGTCACTCACTAAGGGAATGCATTTAGTTTCGTGAAGTGCTACAGGTAAACATACACAAAATAATTATAAGACAGATATAAATAAGACAACAGCGGAAATTTAAATTTTTATTTCAACCATAAATCATAATACTGTGGTCCACAATACCATAGGTCACAAAAACCATTACAATAAAATAACTTCTCTCTTGCACCATCAGAGTACATAAGTAAATAAAAATCATAATTCCCCAATTAAAAGAGTTAAGCCATAGTAGAGACAAGAACTTGAGCCATACTTTAGAAGTAGCTTCTAACAAGTTGATATCTGAGTCCTGACTAAGCCTGAGTGTTTCCTCCCTAAGAACCTACGGGGGAAACGGAAGAAAGAAGAAGAAACAAAAGGGTCGAACATAAAGTATGGCGAGTCTAGTTACCTTTAGCCAGTAAATAAATAAAAGTAACATGTAGGCATATAAAGTGGATAAGAGAGAGGTCACTACATAAATAGCCAGTGTGACAAGGTAAGCAAGATAAGGTGTATGTGTCTCACTAATGATTACTCTGCACTATTACTAGTATAACTAAAATGAGATGATGCCTTCCACTATAAGTTGGTAGACTTAGGGCATACGTCTGAGTGTACCCTAACCACTACCGTAATCGATTGGCTCCCTACCCCGTAGATATCCTGTGCTTGCCCCCATAGTAGGAGGTATCACTCCCTAAAGTGGCAATCCTTTATTTCCCAAGATGTGCACAACCATATCTACTGGTGTCACGGTCGTCTTATCCCCTTCTCCCTGACTCATGCACACACATGGCCCGGTTGGTTTGTGCTGCCCACACGGTCCGTCTCATTTGGATCTCTTATAATCAATCAGTAAGCATGCCCCTTCTCCTCCTAGTACGGAGTTCTTTACTTGACACTAACTCTGGGTTACTGACTGAAATGGGTCCCATACAATATGATGCAAGCTCTCCCCTTTGACTTGTATCCCCACTAGGTTTTCAGTAACTATGTATACCCTTAGGTGTCTTTAATTACATAGCCCTACCTCAGTTATGCTTACCCTAAAGGGTATCTTTAATTACATAACTTTATTATATTTCCACCGGTTATGTATACCACTAGGTGTCTTTAATTACATAACCTTATTGGGTTAAGTTCGTGGGCCTATATGTAAATATTGCCCACCCCCTCTAATTTACTTAACCCACCCACTACCCATCCTATTTTACTTAACCTTAACTTAAGTTCATAATCATACAATCTTTATGGATCAAATTAGGTTAAGTAGTCCAATTCTTTACCATGTCCATTTATGGTTTATAATGGGCTAGACCTCCCACATTAGGCCTATAACATGTGGATGCTAGATATGTCGGTCGAGTCCGGGCAGTCTTATTCGACAATTGGGCCAAACCTCGTGTCTTAGCCCGATTCGTATTTGTGCATTTAGACCTCTCACATTAGGTTCAACATTAGTGGTTGCTGGATATGCCGGTCGAGTCTGGGCTGACTTCCGCCATTAATGCAACCTAATCTTGTGTCATAAGTGCAATTACAATTCCTAATTGTAATTACTAAATATTCCGTTTTTATCCAAATCAACCTATGCCATTATAGGTAATTATTTCTATTTTTCCTCATTTGAATTATATGTCCAATTCATATAAATATTACATAAATTATGCCAATTATAAATCCCCTTTTCCCCATTTCCTAACTAACATATTAGCACGTATTTTGGCGGCATCTAGGCTATAAAGTAGCCTAGCCATAATAATGAAAAGGGAAAGTGACAATGATGATAGTTTCAACATATGTCGGCATAAACATAAACTAGCATGATAGCAAGGTGAGATGACATGTAATTACCATCATAACAAGGTGGACATAAAACTAATGAACTTATGGCAACTACGATGTCAAAGCAAGCACAATGAGATCTAAATTAACCCTTTAGGTGTCCAACTATTTAGATATTGCATAATTAGGGTGACATAGCAACATGTTTAGATCTAAATATGGCTTCACATGTCAAGTTTACAACATATTTAGATTGATCACAATATAACAGGTGAAAGGTGATTTATGTAAAGAATTAGATCTAGCCAATGTTAAAACTGTCCAAACTAATAGATGTATATTCACCACTATATAATTACAAGTCAAGATCCACATAGGCAACACAATAGAATAACCACAATTGTATTAGATTTAGGGAAATAGATCTATCATGACATATTATAGGATTTGACACTAGCACAGAATCATACTTTATAACATATCCAATTCACAGTCTTTCACAATTTACTTTTATTTATTTAGACCTAAAAACAGCTAGAAACTCATAGTGTTAGGTTTAGAGAATTGAGAAAGAATGGATCTTGAACTTTTTAATTTGATTTGCAAAGTATGCCGTTATAGAAAACGGTTCAGTACTCCAGCAGCATATGGCTTGCATGATTTCCAACAAAGAAAATAGAAGAATAGGACACATGTATATTTAGCTGCCAGACCCCTTGAAATCGAGTGCCATGTCATCCCTATGGGCATCGACACCCCTGTGGGTGGGTCGACCCATAGGTCGACACCCCAAGGGTGGTTGACACCCCAAGAGACCCTGTAACAACCCGTATTTTGATAACATGTTATAACTATAAATCAAGGTAGAATTAATTTTTAAAATGAGAATCAAGGGAAACGGGTTATGCCATTGCGTTCATCTCGAAATTCTGCTTGGAAAAGAGTCTGAGTTTTCGAAAATCGGAGTCCGTATGACAAGGTTATGACCCTTCGAAGTTTTCAGAAAATTTCAAGTTCAAAACAGCTCAGAATTTGAATTCGAATTTCAAATTCAAACCACAGAACAGACTGGGCGGAAAATTTCCCGCCTAGGACCAGGTCGACTTGGGGGTCGACCATAGAGTCGTCCTGCCCAGGACCAGGTCGACCATAGTGTCGACCTGGTGGCCGAGCCCACTTTTGAAGTTGGATTCACTTTGATGTTTCTAGCCTCGTTTCTGTCTACATTCGTTGACCTGACCCTATATAAACAGCCCCTAACACTAGTCTCTCTACACAAAATTCTCTCTAACCTTATGATGCTCTAATTCTGGTTGAAAAGTTAGAGAAAGGGACTAATTCTTCTAAGTCGAAACTGCGTTAAGAGAATTGCTGATTTGGGGATTTCTGTTAGGACTTGACTAAGCATATAAAGATTCAACAATGAATTTCTTTTTCTAATTCTCGAACCACGATCTGTAAGCCCCAGTTACTTTTAGATTTAAACTGTAAATGCAATATGAATATGTTGTAAATTGAAATTGGACCTGTGTATGATGACTGTTTTACATCCATTCTTGTTCATCTTGGATCTTGACTTTTGGGTATATTACTATGACATTGATTTGGGGCCTATTCATGTTGTAAATCAAAAAGAAAAACCCATCATATTATCATGCCTACAATGTTGAATCTGCTATTAGTCACAAGTTTATGACTATCACCTTATTTCAACTGTTATCTTGACTAGTACCTTATTTTGCTAGATTTGGAATTTTTATGTTTGAGGCCAATATTCCATATGCCAGTAATGTTATAATCATTTATCTCAAGTCATACCATGCTATGCTAGTAATCACTTTTGCCACCTTATACCCGTCCCTTCTTATGTTATTCCCTAATTAGATTTATTTGTATCGATTCGAGTTTATGTGCGATGGGAATACGATTTGGGTAGATTAGGTAAAACATGAATTGGCTTTGAACATGAACGTTATTATAACTTGAACCTATATATGGACAAGAACTTGACATGAAATTTACATGAAACCTGACATGAAAACTCGACATGAATTTTGACATGAAAACTTGAACATGGGCATGACACTTAGATAAACTTGAAAATGGCCAACTCGAGGTTGGGTTGAGTTTGCAGTGTAAATCTGCCCGGAACCGCCCGGCAAATCAAGTGACTGCAAACAATAGGATCCAATATGGGTAGTTGGTCATATCGCACGTAAAACCCGAGGTTAGACTATGTTGTGGTGTTAAACTGCCCGGAACCACCCGACAAATCCCGTGACCACAACAGTTAGTCTAATGTGAGAGGTTGGGGTGCATTAATGAATTAATGCCACATGATAGGGTTAAGTCATGAACCATTCGAATATTCTTAACCAACTTGACACGATGATTTGATAGGGTTAAGTCATGAACCACTTGAACACACTTAACCAACTTGATACATGATCTGGATAGGGTTAAGTCACGAATTTGAATGACAACACTTAACCCATTAGAAACCCTAGTTACGCGGTCCTTTTCAGCAGTAACCCACCTAGATGTATCACGATACCCTAGGACTAGGCAAGGTGGGGCACGATTACTGGGCTGATTGTAAGCGACCAGAATGACGGCTGAGTAGGTGCGCCATTGTAGGTTCAGGCGGACTATGGTCGTGCATGTAGTCCGGAGTTGAAAAAGCAGGCATTGGGCACCCGTAGGTTTATACTGTGCGTGCTTGATTCGTGTCGGTGGTTGGCAGCATAGGGATTGATACACCCTATGGTCGACCTAGCACAATTGACTACATTTCAGGATAGGGCCGTATGACACAGACACATGATGAGCTAGAACTTGTAGGGAGCCGATCGATTAGTAGATCGTACATTACTACCCCGTAATGGGTCACTTCATGATACTGGGCCAAGGGATCATTTCATGATTAATACTTGACATGGATTAGAATACTAGTACAGTTGGTGCAGCGAATCTTGAATATGCGATGCTAGACTTGACTTATCTTGTTATCTTAACTGTCATACCAGTCCTGTTATCATCCTTATGTTTAATTCTAGTTTTCATATGTCATACTACCTTTACTAGTTTTTATACTGAAAGTCACTAGGGCTTACCAGTCTTATGACTGACCCTTTTCCTTTCGCCTCCTTTTCTTTCGTTTCCCCCCCAAGGTTCTCAGGGAGGAAACACTAGCTCTTAGCTTGCTTTCTGACAGCTCATGTACGGTTTGGTCTTGAGCTATGCTATGGCTGCTTCTGCTATTTATGGGGAATAATTTACTTTTGTTATCTTAAGTTTATGCTTCTTTATTTGAAACTTGATGTAATGGAATAATTTGTACCTTGGATATATGGGGTTTTGACTCTTTTCTTGAAAGTAATAAAAATTTTGTTTTTAATTTCTATCGCTGCTTTATTTATGTTCTGCCTTGTGATATCTCTGTGTATGTTTACCTAGATAATACTCCAACAAAACTAGTGCATTCCCTTTGTGAGTGACCCTAGCGGAGGTGGGGTGTTACATTTGGTATCAGAGCAGAAGGTTACTGGGCTGGGCAAAAGTTTTTAAAACTTTCTGAAACTATTTTCAAAGCCATTCATAAAGAAGCATTTTTCAGTAAAATTTTATGTTTAAAAAGGCTATTCCCCAAAAAGCCATTAGCACTTTCCTTTGTTTCCTCGTTTGAATCTTTTTCTTTTCCTTTTTCAGCATGGCTGATCTTAACCTGCCTGAGGGAATACCCATGCCTGGATGGTTCCGAAGGTACTTAGAAGTCAAGGCCAACGGTGCGGGCCCAGCAGACATCCCTCCCCCTCCTCCCCAGTGGTCGCGGTTCCTCCTCCTCTTGGTACCGCCTTTGCCAAAATATGCAAAGACTTTAAAGCAATGGACGGCAAGAACTTCGTTGGAACTGAAACCTTTGTTGAGGCACGAAACTAGCTAAAGGAGACTGAAGACTTGTTTATTATCTTTGATGTGGAGGACCGTAGGAAAGTTCAGTTGGCAGCATGGTTATTGAAAGAGGAAGCTGCATTTTGGTGGGAAGTCACCAACGCTACCAGTCTAGTTGAGACTTGGGCAGACTTTAGAGAGAGGTTTGGGCTTAAATTCTTATCGTCAGCAGAAGAGAACCTTCAGATGGAGAGGTTCCTAGCACTCAAGCAAGGGGACATGTCTGTTAGGGAGTACGTGAATAAGTTTAATCAGCTTGCTCGGTTCAGTTTGGATTTGGTCAACATGGCCCAGAAAAAGGCTGTACGCTTTGCTCGAGAATTGAACGAGCCACTACATAGTTTGGCCATAACTCATATACCCCATGGGGGCGACCTTTGAAAGCTTGGTGGATATGGCTCTACTTCATGAGGAAGACAAGAATAGCAAGAAGGAGGTTAAGCCTAATGAGACTCAGAATAAGAAAGCTGACTTCAAGAAGGGGGCAACAAGAATAACAAGAGCAACAACAAACCATGTAAGACGAGGAAGTGCAATGTTTGTGGTATTACGGGACATCTAGCTAAAGACTGTAGAAAGAAGAAGAGGAAGTTGGGTGAATGCTTTCATTGTGGAGATACTGGACACATCAGCAAGGATTGCCCTAAGAAACAAGGGCAGGGGCAGACCCAGCGAGCAGGACCTTCTAGAGGGCAGTTGCATGCTCTCAACACCACTCCAGCTTTTGACCGAGGTAGTAATATTTCCGTAGAAAGCCTTGTTTACATTTCTGACTTTCCTGTTCGAACCTTATTTGACTCTGGCGCATCGCATACTTTTATTTCTTCTGATATTGTTGAAAATCTACACCTAAGTACTAGTCTAGTTGAGGACCCCGTTATAGTTTCAAATCCAATTGGGGGCACTGCCCATTTATCTATGATGTGTATGGATTTGAGGATCTCTTTCTTAAGCGTAGAATTCACGTTTAATGCTTATGTTCTTGGATTTATGGGATACGGTTTGATCCTAGGTATGGATTGGCTGTCCGATTATGGAGCCATTCTTGATTGTGAACGAAGGGTAGTGAGGCTCATGACTCGCCTCGGTAATGCCCTTGAAATTTCTTGTAACCCTAAGGGTCTGGTCATGTTGTGTTATCTTGAATCTCTTAACTCGTCCGTTGATAATTTGCAATCTATAAGAGTGGTCCAAGAATATCCAGATGTCTTTGATG
Source organism: Allium sativum (assembly GCA_030737875.1). Taxonomy (NCBI): domain Eukaryota; kingdom Viridiplantae; phylum Streptophyta; class Magnoliopsida; order Asparagales; family Amaryllidaceae; genus Allium; species Allium sativum. The sequence goes on along the minus strand of CM060920.1, from coordinate 56,415,017 downwards.
AGGTGAGGGGGTTACCTCCTAAATGCGAGATAGACTTCCGAATTTATCTTGTTGATAATGCCAAGCCAGTTTCATTGCCCGTTAGGCACATGGCCCCGCGAGAAAGAAAAGAGCTCAATAAACAAGTTAACGAGTTGCTTGAGAAAAATTTCATAAGACGAAGCATTTCTGAATGGGGTGATCCAGTGGTATTCGCTACTAAGGCGGATGGATCGCTTCGTCTGTGCGTAGATTATCGTGAGTTAAACAAGCTGACAAAGAAGAATAGGCACCCACTACTAAGAATCGACGATTTGTTTGACCATCTTGTGGGAGCATCTGTTTTCTCTCAACTCGATCTAGCCACAGGATTCCATCAACTTAGAGTGGCTGAGGGTAGCATTGACAAAACTGCGTTTAGGACCCAGATGGGTTCTTCGAATGGCTCGTCATACCGTTTGGGTTAACAAATGCACCCGCGTACTTTGTAGATTTGATGAGTAGGGTGTTTCGGGAGTTCCTTAACAAGTTTGTTGTAGTTTTTGTGGATGATATTTTGATCTTCTCAAAAGATGAAGAAGAGCATGCTAGACATCTCAAGGGAGTCATGGAAACACTTAGAGCACACTAGTTAAAGGCTAAGTTCTCCAAATGCCATTTTTGGAGGAAGGAAGTTCGGTTCCTTGGACATGTAGTTTCTAAGCATGGCATAGCCGTGGACCCCGCAAAGGTAGTTGCAGTACAAGACTGGAAAATTCCTAAGAATGCAACGGAGATGAGGAGCTTTATCGATTTGGCGGGCTACTACAGGAAGTTCATTAAGGACTTCGCTAAGATTTCTGCCTCTCTTACTAAGTTAACAAAGAAGAACCTAGCATTTGCATGGGACATAGAGTGTGATGTTGCTTTTCAGAGACTCAAGAGAGCCCTCACCACAGCTCCAGTATTCACATTATTTGACGGAGGCAAGGTGTTTACGGTGTACACAGATGCGTGCGGCACGGGGTTAGGCATTGTCCTAATGCAAGACGGAAGAGTAATATGCTACGGGGGCAGACAACTTAAAGTTCATGAGAAAAACTATCCCACGCATGACTTGGAGTTGGCCATGATTGTTTTTGCATTTAAAGCTTGGCGCCATTATCTTCTAGGGGAGAGGTTCGAGCTGTATACCAACCACAAATCGCTTAAGTACCTCTTCTCATAGAAAGATTTGAATCTGAGACAACAGCGGTGGATGGAGTTCTTGGCACCATATGACTTCGATATAGCTTATACCCCTGGCAAGGGTAACGTGGTGCGGGCGCGCTAAGTAGAAAAAGGTTGACTTTGAGCCCCTTGTTTGTTGAAAGGAAAAGCCTTGAGTTTATAGCAACCTTTGATTTTACACCTGCTGTTGAGTCATTGACTGCTATGTTAGCATCTCTTGAGTTAAGACCTACACTTCTAGATCAAGTAGGGACTTCACAGAAGGAAGATCCACAGATAGTCGAAATCATGGACAAGCTAATTAGTGGTGAGACGTCAAGTCACCTCGGTAGGTATGCCATAGATAACAAGGGATGGCTAAGGCGCGATGGAAGGCTATGTGTCCCAAAAGTGGGAGACCTAGTAAGGAAAGTTCTCGAAGAGGCGCATCACTCAAAGATGACCATACATCCTGGAGGGGATAAGATGTACAGAGATATGAAACACATTTTCTTTTGGACTGGAATGAAAAAGGACGTGGCAGAGTTCGTTTCGAAGTGCATGGTGTGCCAACAAGTAAATGCCGAATCGAAGAAGCCCGGTGGGCTATTACATCCTTTGGAGGTTCTGCAATGGAAATGGGAGAGTATCTCGATGGATTTCGTGGATGGACTGCCTAGGTCAAGGAAGGGAAATACTAGCATATGGGTCATAGTTGATAGACTCACGAAAAGTTCTCACTTCATTCCGGTGAAAAGCAAGAGGACCGCATCATGGCTAGCGTCTATTTACCTCCGAGAAGTAGTACGGTTGCACGGGGTTCCTTCTAGTATAGTTAGTGATCGTGACCCGATTTTCACTAGCCAGTTTTGGAATAGTCTGCAAGAAGCAATGGGTACACGACTGAGTTTAAGCACGGCCTATCACCCACAGACGGATGGACAAAACGAAAGAGTAAATAAGGTACTAGAAGATCTCCCGAGGCTATGCATTCTTGATTTTAGTGGTTCTTGGGAAGACCATCTTCCTCTCATGGAGTTTGCATATAATAATAGTTACCAAGCTAGCATAGGAATGGCACCATTCGAAGCCCTATATGGAAGACCGTGCAAGTCGCCAACTTGTTGGTAGGAGACGACAGAAAGGCTTATACTTGGGCCCGACATGATAAGGGACACTTCTGAGAAGGTTGAGTTGATACGAAGACGGATGAAAACGGCCCAAGATAGACAGAAATTTTATGCGGACAAGAGAAGGACAAACCTAGAGTTCAAAGTCAGAGATATGGTCTTTATAAAAGTTTCTCTGTTACGCAATGTAGTTCGTTTTGGAGCAGTTGGAAAGCTAGCACCAAGGTTCGTAGGACCGTTCCTGTAACACCCCGTAATTTGAACATAAAAATTCACAAATTAAAGTATACTTAATTAAGTGAAATGGGTTGCGCAGAGAAATATATATATATATATATTGAAATATATATATATATATAATTGAAAATTAAATAAATAAATATGCAAAAATGTTCAAAACAGCGAATTGGGAGAGGGGAATAACCGAACCGGCCGATTTTTGAGGTCGACCCAAGCCCGCTGGGTCGACTAGGGGTTAATCCAGGGTGTTTGGCTGTCAACCCGTGGGCCGATTCGCTCAAATGCAGATTTTGCATTTGAATGGTTCTCATGGTTCAGCTTTAATCTAAAGGCCCTAGATGGTTCCTACACTTGACTTCTTCCCCATGACATGCTTTGATGGCTTGGATTGAATCTAGGGTTAATCCTATGGCTAATACTATCCTAATCCTCTATAAAAAGACCCCTAAACCTAGCCTAAATCACCATTATTCAATCCTACAACTAAACTATGTCAAATTTGTTCCTCTCATGGCCTCCACTCTCATGCTAAAATTCCTAAGCCTATTTCTATGAGTGATTGTGAGTTCATACAAGTGCTTTCAAACTTGTATGAGTGTTCTTAGTTTGCATTCAAGTCAAGTTGCAACATTTCTATTTCAAAACAAGGATTTTTATTTGATTTGGCGCAAGGGTTTTTCATTGGAGCATTCATATTTGGGTCTTTTTGGTGATTGCATAAGGGCTTCGTCTCAATCTTTATAATAAATATATATTTGTGTCTTCATAGCATTGTAAGCCCTTTTCTACTTTCTTTCTTTGAACTCTAAAGTTAAATGAATGATGCAAGTTTGGGGTTGATCATTATGATATGCAAGTTTGGTTGAACATTATATGCAAGTTTGGTTGATCATTATATGCAAGTTTGGTTGATCATTATATGCAAGTTTGGATGATCATTATGCAAGTTGGTTTAACCATTATGTATGACACATGTTGCTATGTTATGCAAGTTTGGGTTGATCATGTTATCATGTTATGCAAGTTAAACTTGATGTTGTGAGCATAAAGCTCTAAGCTTTGTATTAAAGGTTGCATTTTGGCAACATGAAAGTTATCATACCCCTTATGATAACTTGCATGTGACGCTAAATGCGAACTTCTAGCAACTTCTACATGTCATTTATCACCATGTATCACTCATATGCTAAGTTTGGTTTTATGCATGCTTTTGAAGCCTAATGATGCAATATGCAAGTATATGAACATATGTACATCTCATATGCCACCATGATAAACTTGTGGCTTCAACACCTTTTTGTCATGATTATGCCAAGTTCCCTATTTTATCCTTTATGCGTTATTGCGATTATGTAAACGATGGGATTACGTTGGGGTTGGGCAACATTATGACAAAAACATGGTTTTTATAACATAACGTGATATGTTAACTTGTAATTATGTTTTGGAAACATAATGGACATGACACTTAGAAAATATGAGTGTGGCCAACTCGAGGTTGGGTTGAGTTTGTAGCATAAATCTACCTGGACCCGCCCGACTTAACTAGTGGCTACAAACAATAGGACCCAATGTGAGAAGTTGGTCATGTTGTGCTCGAACCCGAGGTTAGACCAAGTTGTGGTGTAAAGCTACCCGGACCCGCCCGACTTAACTAGTAACCACAACAAAGTCTAATGTGAGAGGTTAAAGCACATTAAGTTAATTAATTAATGCCTCCTGATTAGGGTTAAGTCATTGTCCACTTAATGCTTAATCAATTTGGGCTTGATGGGTTAATCGGGGTTAAGTCATGGATCTTGGGTACACTTAACCAATTTAATCCACGTTTGGATCGGGTTAACCACATTTAACCCGTTAAGGAAACCCTAGTTGCGTGGTCCTTTTCAGTAGTAACCCTCTTGATAGTATCATAAGACCCTAGGACTAGGCTAGGGTGGGGCACGATTACTGGGCTGATATGTAAGCGACTAAAACGACGGCTGAGTAGGTACGCCGGTGTAGGTCCAGGCGGACTATGGTCGTGCACATAGTCAGGAGTTGGAGAATCAGGCACGGGTACCAGTAGATCTAGACTGCGCATACTTGATTCGTGTCTGAGGTTGACACCCTAGGACTTGATACACCCTAGGGTGTACCTAGCGCAGTTTAACTACATTGCATGTTTGGGCCGTATGACACCGACACTTGACGAGTTAGGCTTATAGGGAGCCGATCAACTAGACCGTGTAGTTGGACCTTAATTTAGGTCACCTCATGATGATGGGCCAAGCTTGGGCCAAGGGATCAATTCTTGTTTTTACTTGACATGTTAGAATGCTAGTACACCCGTGGTGCAAAACATAACCTTAATTATGCGATGACACCTTTATCTATCTTGTTAGTTAATCATCATGCCAGTATGTTGTTATCCTTATGTTCATCTCAGCTTCTCATGCCAGTTAACTTTACTAGTTCATAGACAGATAGTAGTAGGGCTTACCGGTCTTTTTGACTGACCTGTTTTCTTTCGCCTCTTTTCTTCCGTTTCCCCCCCTCAGGTTCTCAGGGTGGGAACATTGGAGCTTAGCTTGGATCTTTACAGCATGCTTACTGGATTTGCTCATGTACGGTTTTGGACATTGAGCTAGCTATGGTTTATCACTTCATTTTGGGGATAGTACTTTATGTATTTCAGTTTTTCAGTTTATGCTTTTATCTAGACTTTGTTGTTGGAAAATAATGACTAAGTACTTTGTTATAACATGACTATGGTTTTGAAATGCTAAGTTTTATCCGCTGCTTTACTACTCGGTTTTACTTATATGTTCTGTCTTGTGATATCTGCATGCATGTTTACCTTGTTTAACGCCCCTCCAAAGCTTATGTCCTTGCAAGAGTGGCATTGGCGGAGGTGGGGTTTTACATTTGGTATCAGAGCATAAGGTTTACAAGATTTGAGCAAAAGTGTTTTTGAAACTTACCTTTTGAAAAACTATTTTCAAAACCAATTAAGTATTTTCCAAGAAAAGTCTAGTTATTTTAAAAAGGCTATTCCCCAAAAGCCATAGCACTATCCTTCGTTTCTTCGTTCTGAATCTATCTTTTTCCTTTTTCAGTATGGCCGATCTTAACCTTCCCGAGGGAGTGACCATTCCCGGATGGTTCCGGAGATACTTGGAAGCTAGGGCCAACGATGTGGGCCCAGCAAATACCCCCAATATAACTGAGGTTCCTCCTCCTCCTCCTCCTCCTCAGAACCCGCAAGCAGATTTCGCTAAGATTTGCAAAGACTTTAAGGCGATGGGTGGCAAGAACTTTATTGGGACGGAGACTTTTGTGGAGGCAAGAAATTGGTTGAAAGAAACTGAAGATCTCTTCTCCATCTTTGATGTGCAAGATCATAGAGGGGTTCTATTGGCAGCATGGTTATTGAAAGAAGAAGCTGCTTATTGGTGGGAGGTCACCAATGCTACGAGGCCTATAGAGACTTGGGCCGACTTTAGGACAAGATTTGGGCTTAAGTTTATATCATCAGCTGAGACGAATTTGCAATTGGAGAAGTTTATATCTTTGAAGCAAGGAGACATGACAGTGAGGGAGTACGTGAATGAGTTTAACAAGCTCGCCTGATTTGGTTTGGACATGATTAATACTCCCCAGAAGAAGGCTTTGCGCTTTGCACGAGGGTTGAATGAGCCACTACAAGGTTTAGCCCTATCTCATATACCTATAGGGGCCACTTTCGAAGGTCTAGTAGACATGGCATTGCTTCAAGGAGACGATAAGAATGGCAAGAAGGAAGTGAAGGCTAATGAGACCCAAGCCAAGAAGACAGACTCCAAGTGGGGAGGAAATCAGAGCAATCAGAACAACAAAAACAACAAGAACAACAAGGGCAACAAGGCCAAGGCAAAGGACCCAAGAAAATGCCACTACTATGGGAATATATGGCACATAGCTAAAGACTGTAAGAAAAGGAAGAGGAAGTCGGGCGAATGCTTTCATTGTGGAGAGACCGGACATTTTAGCAAGGATTGCCCCCAAGAAGCAAGGGCAGAATCAGCGTGCAGGACCTTCTGGAGGGCAAGTGCATGCTCTCAACGCCGCTCCAGTTCAGGATCGAGGTAGCATTTCTGTAGAAAGTCTTGTTTATATTTCTGATTATCCTGTTCGCACCTTATTTGATTCTAGCGCATCGCATAGTTTTATTTCTTCTGGCATTGTTGAAAGTTTGCACCTAAGTACTAGCTTAGTTGAGAATCCCGTTTGTGTTTCAAATCCAATTGGGGGTTCCGCCCATCTATCTATGATTTGTGTGGATTTGAAGATTTCTATCTTGACTGTAGAATTCGCGTGTAATGCTTATGTTCTCGGATTCATGGGATATGGGTTAATCTTGGGCATGGATTGGTTGTCCAGTTATCGAGCCATTCTCGATTGTGAACATAGGGTGGTGAGGCTCATGATCCGCCTCGGTAATACCCTAGAAATTTCTTGTAACCCTAGAGGTCCCGTCATGTTATGCTATCTTGAATCTCTCGACTCGTCCATCGATGATCTGCAATCTGTAAGGGTGGTCCGAGACTATCCTGATTTCTTTGAAGAAGTTAAGGGGTTACCCCCTAAACGAGAGATAGATTTCCGCATTTATCTAGTCGATAATGCCAAGCCAGTATCATTGCCCGTTAGGCACATGGCCCCTCGTGAGAGAAGGGAGCTCAGTAAGCAAATCAAGGAGCTGCTTGACAAGGGTTTTATTAGACGAAGCATTTCTGAATGGGGTGCTCCGGTGGTATTCGCTACTAAGGCGGATGGTTCGCTTCGTGTATGTGTTGATTATCGAGAGTTGAACAAGCGTACAAAGAAGAATAGGCACCCGTTACCGAGGATTGATGATCTCTTTGACCAGCTTGTAGGTGCTTCAGTTTTCTCTCAGCTCGATCTAGCCACCGGATTCCATCAGCTTAGAGTAGCTGAGGATAGCATTGATAAAACTGCGTTTAGGACTCCGGATGGATTCTTTGAATGGCTTGTCATGCCATTCAGATTGACTAATGCACCCGCCTACTTCGTAGACTTGATGAGTAGGGTGTTCAGGGAGTTCCTCAACAAGTTTGTTGTTGTCTTCGTGGATGATATTCTGATCTTCTCAAAGGACGAGGAAGAATATGCCAAACATCTCAAGGAAGTGATGGATACGCTTAGAGCGCATCAGTTGAAAGCCAAGTTCTCCAAATGTCATTTCTGGAGAAGGGAAGTTCGGTTTCTTGGACATATAGTTTCTAAGCAAGGCATAGCGGTGGATCCCGCGAAAGTGGTTGTGGTTCAAGATTGGAAGACTCCTAGGAATGCGACCGAAGTAAGAAGCTTTCTTCATTTGGCGGGCTACTATAGGAAGTTCATCAGAGACTTCGCTAAGATTTCGGCCCCTCTCACTAAGTTGACGAAGAAGAACTTAGTCTTTGCATGGGACTTGGAGTGTGAGCTTGCTTTTCAAAAGCTCAAAAGAGCCCTTACCTCAGCTCCAGTTTTGGCATTACCCGATAGTGGTAAGATGTTTACCGTGTACACAGATGCATGTGGCACGGGGTTAGGAGCTGTTCTGATGCAAGAGGGAAGAGTGATATGTTATGGGGGTAGGCAACTTAAAGTTCATGAGAAGAACTATCCCACTCATGATTTGGAGTTAACGACGATCGTCTTTGCACTCAAATCCTGGCGCCACTATCTTCTAGGCGAAAGGTTTGAGTTGTATACTGATCACAAGTCACTCAAATAACTCTTCTCGCAAAAAGATCTGAATCTAAGGTAGCAAAGGTGGATGGAATTTTTGGCATCTTATGACTTCGAGATAGCTTATACCCCTGGCAAGGGTAATGTTGTGGCGGATGCCCTAAGCAGAAGGAGATTGACTTTAAGCCCCTTGTTCATTGAGATGAAGAACTTGGAATTCTTGGCAACCTTTGATTTCATGACGGCTGTTGAGTTGATGACGGGTTCATTAGCATCCCTTGAGCTTAGACCCACACTTCTTGATCAAGTTGGGGCTTCGCAGAGGGAAGATCCACAGATAGTCGAAGTTATGGACAAGTTGATTCGGGGTGAGACGTCTAGTCACCTTGCCAGATATACTATTGATGATAAAGGATGGCTAAGGCGTGATGGGAGATTATGTGTTCCTCGGGTGGGAGATTTGGTCCATAGAGTTCTTGAAGAAGCGCATCACTCGAAGATGACTATACATCCGGGAGGAGATAAGATGTATAGAGATATGAAGCGCAGTTTCTTTTGGGATGGAATGAAGAAAGATGTGGCAGAGTATGTTTCAAGGTGCATGGTGTGCCAACAAGTGAAGGCCGAGTCAAAGAAACCAGGTGGCCTATTACATCCATTGGAGGTCCCACAATGGAAGTGGGAGAGTATTTCTATGGATTTTGTGTACGGATTGCCTAGGTCAAGGAGAGGGAACACAAGCATATGGGTCATAGTTGACAGGCTTACGAAGAGTGCTCACTTCATCCCAGTAAAGAGCAAGAGGACCGCATCAGGGCTGGCGTCTATTTATCTCCGAGAAATAGTGCGGTTGCATGGAGTTCCTTCTAGCATAGTTAGCGATCGTGACCCGATTTTCACTAGCCAGTTCTGGAACAGTTTGCAAGAAGCGATGGGTACGCGATTGAATTTGAGTACAGCCTATCACCCTCAGACGGACGGCTAAACCGAAAGGGTGAATAGAGTGCTAGAAGATCTCTTGAGGCTTTGTGTTCTCGACTTCGGTGGTTCTTGGGAAGACCACCTTCCTCTTGTAGAATTTGCTTATAATAATAGCTATCGAGCCAGCATAGGGATGGCACCATTTGAAGCTTTATATGGGAGGCCGTTTAGGTCACCATCTTGTTGGTGGGAGACAACAGATAGACTTATACTTGGGCCCGATATGATACGAGACACATCCGAGAAAGTTGAATTAGTAAGAAGAAGGATGAAAGCGGCCCAAGATAGACATAAATCCTATGCTGACAAGCGAAGGGCAGATTTGGAATTCGAAGTAGGAGACATGGTTTTCGTGAAGGTTTCTCCTTTGCGAAATGTGGTACGTTTTGGAGCAGCGGGGAAGCTGGCACCAAGGTTCGTAGGACCCTTCCCTATCATAGAGAGAATTGGAAAGATGGCCTATAAGGTGGGATTGCCCGAGAAGCTAGCCGGAGTGCATAATGTCTTTCATGTCTCGCATCTCCGAAAGTGCCTACATGAGTCCGCTGAGGTGGTTGAACCAAGCATTCTTGAAGACATTGAGGTAGAGAAAGAAGCAACCTTGAGAAGAGCTCTGATTCGTATCTTGGGAACAGAGATCAAGAAGCTAAGGAATCGAGAGGTCAAGTTGGTGAAAGTTCAGTGGGGTGAAGCCGACGAAGATGCAACTTGGGAAACCGAGGAGAAGATGCGTGGGCTTTATCCATTTTTTTTGAGGGTACATTCTCGATCTCTTTTCCTAATTAGCATATCTTTCTTTTTATCCGCGTTTATCTAGTTTATCTTGTTTCGTAGATCTTGTCATGAGAACCTTAGGTAGAAACCCTTGGTTGAAACATGTATTTGAAACATGTTATGCTTGATGGTTGCAAGTGGTTGCAAGTGTTTGCACGTGGATACTCGTGGATGCATGATACACATTAGGCACTAAGATCGGCTCACACACTTTCATGTTGCATATGCATGAGTGCTTATACTTATTCATGGATGAAACTTGTTATGCTATCACGTGGATGTTGCATATGGATGAATGTTATGTGCACTCATGTAGAGATTATAAATTATGTTAGGAATTTGCATACATATGGACTCATTTCACTAACATGCTTTGCATTAAGGAGGTTTACTGTATCAGTAACCACCTGATTTTTGCATTAGATAAGTACATATACACACACCTTTGCATATGATCATACAACATTTAGAATCCTTTAAGGACAATGACTGCACGTGGATGATGTTTTGAGTAGATGGATGATGGATAGTAGGATACGTTCTTCCTAACTTGGAGATTTCGGGGACGAAATCCTTTAAGGAGGGGAGAATGTAACACCCCGTAATTTGAACATAAAAATTCACAAATTAAAGTATACTTAATTAAGTGAAATGGGTTGCGCAGAGAAATATATATATATATATATATATATATTGATATATATATATATATATAATTGAAAATTAAATATATAAATATTCAAAAATGTTCAAAACAGCGAATTGGGAGAGGGGAATAACCGAACCGGCCGATTTTTGAGGTCGACCCAAGCCCGCTGGGTCGACTAGGGGTTAATCCAGGGTGTTTGGCTGTCAACCCGTGAGCCGATTCGCTCAAATGCAGATTTTGCATTTGAATGGTTCTCATGGTTCAGCTTTAATCTAAAGGCCCTAGATGGTTCCTACACTTGACTTCTTCCCCAAGACATGATTTGATGGCTTGGATTGAATCTAGGGTTAATACTATGGCTAATACTATCCTAATCGTCTATAAAAAGACCCCTAAACCTGGCCTAAATCACCATTATTCAATCCTACAACTAAACTATGTCAAATTTGTTCCTCTCATGGCCTCCACTCTCATGCTAAAATTCCTAAGCCTATTTCTATGAGAGATTGTGAGTTCATACAAGTGCTTTCAAACTTGTATGAGTGTTCTTAGTTTGCATTCAAGTCAAGTTGCAACATTTCTATTTCAAAACAAGGATTTTTATTTGATTTGGCGCAAGGGTTTTTCATTGGAGCATTCATATTTGGGTCTTTTTGGTGATTGCATAAGGGCTTCGTCTCAATCTTTATAATAAATATATATTTGTGTCTTCATAGCATTGTAAGCCCTTTTCTACTTTCTTTCTTTGAACTCTAAAGTTAAATGAATGATGCAAGTTTGGGGTTGATCATTATGATATGCAAGTTTGGTTGAACATTATATGCAAGTTTGGTTGATCATTATATGCAAGTTTGGTTGATCATTATATGCAAGTTTGGATGATCATTATGCAAGTTGGTTTAACCATTATGTATGACACATGTTGCTATGTTATGCAAGTTTGGGTTGATCATGTTATCATGTTATGCAAGTTAAACTTGATGTTGTGAGCATAAAGCTCTAAGCTTTATATTAAAGGTTGCATTTTGGCAACATGAAAGTTATCATACCCCTTATGATAACTTGCATGTGACGCTAAATGCGAACTTCTAGCAACTTCTACATGTCATTTATCACCATGTATCACTCATATGCTAAGTTTGGTTTTATGCATGCTTTTGAAGCCTAATGATGCAATATGCAAGTATATGAACATATGTACATCTCATATGCCACCATGATAAACTTGTGGCTTCAACACCTTTTTGTCATGATTATGCCAAGTTCCCTATTTTACCCTTTATGCGTTATTGCGATTATGTAAACGATGGGATTACGTTGGGGTTGGGCAACATTATGACAAAAACATGGTTTTGATAACATAACGTGATATGTTAACTTGTAATTATGTTTTGGAAACATAATGGACATGACACTTAGAAAATATGAGTGTGGCCAACTCGAGGTTGGGTTGAGTTTGTAGCATAAATCTACCTGGACCCGCCCGGCTTAACTAGTGGCTACAAACAATAGGAACCAATGTGAGAAGTTGGTCATGTTGTGCTCGAACCCGAGGTTAGACCAAGTTGTGGTGTAAAGCTACCCGGACCCGCCCGACTTAACTAGTAACCACAACAAAGTCTAATGTGAGAGGTTAAAGCACATTAAGTTAATTAATTAATGCCTCCTGATTAGGGTTAAGTCATGGTCCACTTAATGCTTAATCAATTTGGGCTTGATGGGATAATCGGGGTTAAGTCGTGGATCTTGGGTACACTTAACCAATTTAATCCACGTTTGGATCGGGTTAACCACATTTAACCCGTTAAGGAAACCCTAGTTGCGTGGTCCTTTTCAGCAGTAACCCTCTTGATAGTATCATAAGACCCTAGGACTAGGCTAGGGTGGGGCACGATTACTGGGCTGATATGTAAGCGACCAAAACGATGGCTGAGTAGGTACGCCGGTGTAGGTCCAAGCGGACTATGGTCGTGCACATAGTCCGGAGTTGGAGAATCAGGCACGGGTACCCGTAGATTTAGACTGCGCATACTTGATTCATGTCTGAGGTTGACACCCTAGGACTTGATACACCCTAGGGTGTACCTAGCGCAGTTTAACTACATTGCATGTTTGGGCCGTATGACACCGACACTTGACGAGTTAGGCTTATAGGGAGCCGATCGACTAGACCGTGTAGTTGGACCTTAATTTAGGTCACCTCATGATGATGGGCCAAGCTTGGGCCAAGGGATCAATTCTTGTTTTTACTTGACATGTTAGAATGCTAGTACACCCGTGGTGCAAAACTTAACCTTAATTATGCGATGACACCTTTATCTATCTTGTTAGTTAATCATCATGCCAGTATGTTGTTATCCTTATGTTCATCTCAGCTTCTCATGCCAGTTAACTTTACTAGTTCATAGACAGATAGTAGTAGGGCTTACCAGTCTTTTTGACTGACCTATTTTCTTTCGCCTCCTTTCTTCCGTTTCCCCCCCTCGGGTTCTCAGGGTGGGAACATTGGAGCTTAGCTTGGATCTTTACAGCTTGCTTACTGGATTTGCTCATGTACGGTTTTGGACATTGAGCTAGCTATGGTTTATCACTTCATTTTGGGGATAGTACTTTATGTATTTCAGTTTTTCAGTTTATGCTTTTATCTAGACTTTGTTGTTGGAAAATAATGACCAAGTACTTAATTGTAACATGACTATGGTTTTGAAATGCTAAGTTTTATCCACTGCTTTACTACTCTGTTTTACTTATATGTTCTGTCTTGTGATATCTGCATGCATGTTTACCTTGTTTAACGCCCCTCCAAAGCTAATGTCCTTGCAAGAGTGGCATTGGCGGAGGTGGGGTGTTACAGTTCCCTATCACTGACAGGATTGGACGGATGGCCTATAAGGTAGACTTACCCGAGAAGCTGACTGGAGTGCACAATGTCTTTCATGTCTCACATCTCCAGAAGTGCTTGCATGAGTCAGCCGAAGTGGTTGAGCTAAACATCCTTGAAGACGTAGAATTGGAAAAAGAAGCATCATTGAGGCGAGTTCCGATTCGTATCTTAGGAACGGAGATTAAGAAGCTAAGGAATCGAGAAGTCAAGCTAGTTAAAGTGCAGTGGAGTGAAGCCCAAGAAGATGCAACTTGGGAAACCAAAGAGAAGATACACGTGCTTTACCCATTTCTTTTTGAGGGTACATTCTCGATCTCTTTTTCCTATAAACTTGAAAACCTTTTCATATCATGCTTCTACTACCTATGTTTGTCTTGTTATCTTCTTGATCTTATCTTGAGAACCTTAGGTAGAACCATATGGATGTAAACATGTGATTGAAACATGTTATGGTTGATGTTTTCCAATGATTGCAAGTGTTTGCAAGTGGTTGCCAGTGGATGCATGACACACATTAGGCACTAGATCGGCTCAGTCACATTTTCATGTTGGATATGCATGAATGCTTTTACTTGTACATGGATGGAACTTGTTATGCTATCACTTGGATATTGCATATGAATAAATGTTATGTGCACTCATGTTGAGATTATAAATTATCTTAGGAATCTGCATACATATTGGATTCATTACACTAACATATTTTGCATTAAGGAGGTTTACTGAATCGGTAACCGCCTGATCTTCTGCATTAGATAGGTACATATACACACAGTTTCTTCATATGTTCATACAGCACTATAAACCTTTTAAGGACAATGGTTGCTTGTGGATGATGCTTCGAGCAGATGGATGATGGATGGTAGGACACATCCTCCCTAACTTAGAGATTTCGGGGACGAAATCCTTTAAGGGGGAGAACGTAACAACCCGTATTTTGATAACGTGTATAACTATAAATCAAGGAAGAATTAATTTTTAAAATGAGAATCAAGGGAAATGGGTTATGCCATTGTGCTCGTCTCGAAATTCTGCTTGGAAACGAGTCCGAGTTTTCAAAAATCGGAGTCCGTATTACCAAGTTATGACCCTTCGAAGTTTTCAGAAAATTTCAAGTTCAAAACAGCTTAGAATCCGAATTCGAATTCGAATTCGAATTTCAAATTCAAACCACAGAACAGACTGGATGGGAAATTTCCCGCCCCGGACCAGTTCGACCTGGGGGTCGAACATATAGTCGACCTACCCAGGACCAGGTCGACTATAGTGTCGACCTGGGGGTTCGACCTGGTGGCCGAGCCCACTTTTGAAGTTGGATTCACTTTGATGTTTCTGGCCTCGTTTCTGTCTACATTCGTTGACCTGACCCTATATAAACAGCCCCTAACACTAGTCTCTACACAAAATTCTTCTGACCTTATGCTGCTCTAATTCTGGTTGAAAAGTTAGAGAAAGGGACTACTTCTTCTACGTCGAAACTGCGTTAAGAGAGTTGCTGATTTGGGGATTTCTGTTAGGACTTGACTAAGCATATAAAGATTCAACATCGACTTTCTTTTTCTAATTCTCTAACCACGATCTGTAAGCCCCAGTACTTTTAGATTTAAACTGTAAATGCAATATGAATATGTTGTAAATTGAAATTGGACCTGTGTATGATGACTGTTTTACATCCATTCTTGTTCATCTTGGATCTTGACTTTTAGGTATATTACTATGACATTGATTTGGGGCCTGTTCATGTTGTAAATCAAAAAGAAAAACCCCTCATATTATCATGCCTACAATGTTGAATCTGCTATTAGTCACAAGTTTATGACTATCACCTTATGTCAACTGTTATCTTGACTAGTACCTTATTTTGATAGATTTGGAATCTTTATGTTTGAGGCCAATATTCCATATGCCAGTAATGTTATAATCATTTATCTCAAGTCATACCATGCTATGCTAGTAATCACTTTTGCCACCTTATACCCGTCCCTTCTTATGTTATTCCCTAATTAGATTTATTTGTATCGATTCGAGTTTATGTGCGATGGGAATACGATTTGGGTAGATTAGGTAAAACATGAATTATCTTTGAACATGAACGTTATTATAACTTGAACCTATATATGGACAAGAACTTGATATGAAATTTACATGAAACCTCACATGAAAACTCGACATGAATTTTGACATGAAAACTTGAACATGGGCATGACACTTAGATAAACTTGAAAATGGCCAACTCGAGGTTGGGTTGAGTTTGCAGTGTAAATCTGCTCGGAACCGCCCGGCAAATCCAGTGACTGTAAACAATAGGATCCAATGTGGGTAGTTGGTCATAACGCACATAAAACCCGACGTTAGACTATGTTATGGTGTAAATCTGCCCGAAACCATCTAGCAAATCCAGTGACCACAAAAGTTCGTCTAATGTGAGTGGTTGGGGTGCATTAATGAATTAATGCCACATGATAGGGTTAATTCATGAATCATTTGAATATACTTAACCAACTTGACACGATGATTTGATAGGGTTAAGTCATGAACCGCTCGAACATACTTAACCAACTTGATACATGATCTGGATAGGGTTAAGTCACGAATTTGAATGACAACACTTAAACCATTAGAAACCCTAGTTATGCGGTCCTTTTCAGCAGTAACCCACTTAGATGTATCACGATACCCTAGGACTAGGCTGGGTGGGGCACGATTACTAGGCTGATTGTAAGCGACCAGAACGACGACTGAGTAGGTGAGCCATTGTAGTTTCAGGCGGACTATGGTTGTGCACGTAGTCCGGAGTTGAAAAAGAAGGCATTGGGCACCCGTAGGTTTACACTGTGCGTGCTTGATTCGTGTCGGTGGTTGGCACCATTGGGCTTGATACACCCTATGGTGGACCTAGCACAGTTGACTACATTTCAAGATAGGGCCGTATGACACAAACACATGACGAGCTAGAACTTGTAGGGAGCCGATCGATTAGTAGATCGTACCGTAGGACCCCGTAGTCGGTCACTTCATGATACTGGACTAAGGGATAATTTCATGATTAATACTTGACATGGGTTAGAATACTAGTACAGTTGGTGCAGCGTATCTTGAATATGCGATGCTAGACTTGACTTATCTTGTTATCTTAATTGTCATACCAGTCCTGTTATCATCCTTATGTTTAATTCCAGTTTTCACATGTCATACTACCTTTACTCGTTTTTATACTGAAAGTCACTAGGGCTTACCAATCTTATGACTGACCCTTTTCCTTTTGCCTCTTTTTCTTTCGTCCCCCCCAAGGTTCTCAGGGAGGAAACACTAGCTCTTAGCTTGGATTTAGCTTGCTTTCTGACAGCTCATGTACGGTTTGGTCTTGAGCTATGCTATGGCTGCTTCTGCTATTTATGGGGAATAATTTACTTTTGTTATCTTAAGTTTATGCTTCTTTATTTGGAACTTGATGTAATGGAATAATTTGTACCTTGGATATATGGGGTTTTGACTCTTTTCTTGAAAGTAATAAAAATTTGGTTTTTAATTTCTACCGCTGCTTTATTTATGTTCTGCCTTGTGATATCTCTGTATATGTTTACCTAGATAATACTCCACCAAAACTAGTGCATTCCCTTTGTGAGTGACCCTCGCGGAGGTGGGGTGTTACAGACCCCTAGGTCAACACCTCTCTTGGGGGGTCGACCTCTAGAGCGGCAATTTTGCTGCTTTGACGAATTTTTCGAATTTGAATCTTTCCGGATAAAACTCCGACTCATCTCTCACTCATGTGTCTATATATAATTTTTCCGCACGTACACAAACTTAAAACCCTCATAACTCCTTCGTACGTTGTCCGTTTTACGCAAACCAAATGTCTATCTTGACCAAAATTTTGAGATGGACGCATTGGTGCAGTCTGTTTCCTCTAATTATGAATATTAAATTAATTATTATTTAATTTATTCTCTTTAATGTTGTTAAAATTCGGGGTGTTACATTCTCCCATACTCAAAGGATTTCATCCCGAAAACTCTAAGTTGAGAAGAATGCATATCCTACCATCCATGATCCATCTACTCATCCACTAACCACTGGCTTCCAATTGTCCTTAAAGATTTCTGATGGTTATATGAATATATGCGAAGGTGTGTGTATATGTCTCAACACTAATGTGAAGATCAGGTGGTCTACTGATTCAGTTGACCTCCTTAATGCAATGTATGTTAGTGCCATGAATCCAACATGTATGCAAATAAACCTATTGTATCATATAAGTTCTATATGTGTGCACACGCATCCATCCAAATGCAACATCCATATGCTAGTTCATCCATTTCCATCCAGGAAAAAGAAAAGAAAATGCACATACGTCAATATGCAGTATGAAAGTGGTTGAGCCGGTCTTAGTGCCTAATGTGTGTGTATATGCGTCCACAGGTAATCACTAGCAAACACTTGCACCCACTTGCATCCATCAAACATAACATATTTCAAACACATGTTTACATCCATAGGATTCCTATCTAAAGGTCGAAAATACTATGGATAAGATATACTCTATTGACAGAAACAAGCACTGATAAAACTTAGGAAAAAGGAGTTAAGAACATACCCTTGAAAAGAAAAGGGTACGAAGCACGAATCATGTCTTCGGTCTCCCAAGTCGCATCTTCTGGGTTATCTCCCCATTGGACCTTTAGCAATTTGATCTCCTTATTGCGCAGCTTCTTAACTTCTGACCCAAGAGTACGGGTAAGGACTCGTCTGACTGTCGCCTCCCGTTCCACTTTGACTTCTTCTAACATACTCGGCTCAACAACTTCTACGGTGTCATGCATGAACTTCCGTAGATGAGAGACGTGGAAAACATCATGAACACTTCGGTAGGCCATTTGGCCAATCCTCTCGTTATGGGAAATGGTCCCACATATCTAGGTGCCAAATTCCATATTGATCCAAAGCGAACCACTTTCCTTAAAGGCGATACTTTGATAAAAACTAAGTCTCCCACTTTGAACTCGATGTCAGTCCTTCTCTTGTCTGTGTAGGACTTCTGCCTATCTTGAGCTGTCTTTATCCGCCGCCGAATAAGGTCAATCTTTTCGAACGTTTCCCTAACCATATTTAGTCCAAGTAATAATCTTTCTGTAGATTCCCACCAACTAGTTGGCGACATACAGGGTCGCCCGTACAATGCTTCGAAGGGTTCCATGTCGATGCTAGCTTGATAATTGTTATTATAGGCAAACTCCACTAAAAGAAGATGCTCTTCCCAAGTCCCTTCGAAGTCTAGGATACACAGCCTCAAAAGATCTTCAAGAATCCTGTTCACCTTCTCCGTCTATCCATCGGTCTGAGGATGATAAGCGGTGCTCAAACACAATTGTGTACCTAATGCCTCTTGCAAACTCCTCCAAAATTTGCTGGTAAAGATGGGTTCATGATCGCTCACGATGTAGGAAGGTATTCCATGAAGGCGAACTATCGCACAGACATAAATTGCTGCCAACCATGATGTCGTTCTCTTACTCTTAACTGGAATAAAGTCAGCGCTCTTAGTGAGTCTATCACTACCACCCAAATACTAGTGTTACCTTTCTTCGGTCTAGGCAAACCATCTATGAATTCCATAGAGATGCTCTCCAATTTCCACTGCGGAACCTCCAACGGATGAAGTAATCCAGCGGGCTTCTTTTGCTCAGCTTTTAATGTTGACAAACTAAACATTGAGAAACAAATTCGGCCACATCTTTCTTCGTCCCAGCCCAAAAGAAAACCCTCTTCATGTCGCTGTACATCTTATCATTGCCTGGATGAATGGTCATCTTAGAATGGTGGACTTCTTCTAGGGCTGCCTTTATCAAGCTTCCAGTTTGAGGAACACAAAGCCTTCCATCTAATCGCAACCACCCCTTTTCATCTATGGCATACCTACTGAGGTGGCTAGAAGTATCCCCTCTTCTGAGCTTATCCATGATGTCTAGAATCTATCAGTCACCTTGTTGCGAAGCTCCTATCTGATCCATAAGAGTCGGCAATATCTCCAAGGACACAAACAAATCAAGCAAAACCTCGATGGAGGGTCTAAAATCAAAAGCTGATATGAACTTCAAGTTTTTTCTTTCCACAAACAGAGGACTCAGGGCCACCCTCTGCCTACTTAGTGCGTCTGCCACCATATTACCCTTGCCAGGGGTATAAGCAATCTCAAAATCATATGAAGCTAAGAACTCCATCCACCGTTGTTGCCTTAAGTTGAGATCCTTCCGTGAGAATAGGTATTTGAGAGATTTATGATCAGTGTATAACTCGAACTTTCCTCCAAGTAAACAATGATGCCATGTCTTTAACGCGAATACTATGGCAGCTAGCTCTAGATCATGGGTGGGGTAGTTCTTCTCATGAACTCTCAACTGTCTACCCCCATATCATATTACTTTCCCTTCTTGCATCAGAACCGCACCAAGTCCTGTACCGCATGCATCAGTGTAAACAGTAAACACTTTACTTCCATCAGGCAAGGTCAAGATTAGGGCTATTGTTAGAGCCCTTTTCACTCATTGGAAAGCAACGTCACAGTCTATGTTCCATGAGAATGCCAAATTCTTCTTTGTCAGCCTAGTGAGAGGGGCTGATATCTTCACAAAGTCCTTAATGAACTTCATATAATAACCTGCCAACCCAAGAAAGCTTCTCACCTCGGTTGCATTTTTATGAATCTTCCAATCTTGCACTGCAACTACCTTCACGGGATCTACAGCTATCCCTTCTTTGGAGACTACATGCCCCAAGAATCTCACCTCCTTTCTCCAAAAATGGCATTTGGAGAACTTTGCCTTTAGCTGATGGTCACAGGGAGTTTTCAAAACTTCTCCTAAATGCTGGGCATGCTCTTCTTCACTCTTGGAGAAGATCAAAATATCATCAACAAAGACTACGACAAATATGTTTAGGAACTCCTGAAACACCCTACTCATCAAACCAACAAAATAGGCAGGTGCACTTGTCAACCCAAAAGGCCTAACTAGCCATTCAAAGAAACCGTCCGGTGTTCTGTAAGTAGTCTTATCTATGTTGTCCTTAGCCACCCTCAACTGATGGAACCCTGTAGCCAAGTCCAATTGAGAAAATACCAAGGCACCAACAAGCTGATCAAATAAATCATCAATCCTCGGAAGTAGGTGCCTATTCTTCTTGGTGAGCTTATTCAATTCTCTACAGTCAACGCACAAACGAAGTGAACCATCCGCTTTAGTTGTGAATACTACTGGAGCACCCCATTCAGATATGCTTCGTCTAATAAACCCTTTCTCAAATAGTTCCCCTACTTGCTTACTCAGCTCTCTCCTTTTCCTTGGAGTCATGTGGCGCACTGATAATGCAACTGGCTTTGCATTGTCCACCATATATATGCGGAAGTCGATCTAGCACCTTGGAGTTAAACCCCGTACCTCATCAAAAACATCATAATAATCTCGAACCACTGGAACAGATTGCAAATCATTTATGGATGCATCCAAAGACTCTAGGAAGCTAAGCACAACAGACCCTTGGGGATCACAAGAAACTTCTAGGGTCTTCAGATATTTCAAACCCCGACAAATCACCGATAAATGAGCCAAACCACCAATGGGGTTTGAAACAACTACGGGATCTACCACCATACTAGTAATTAAGTGCATAGATTCAACTATAGAACTTGATATAAATGAGTGTGAAGCGCCAGAATCAAAAAGTCTTCTAACTGGATGGTTTGAAAGAGAAACTAAACTTTCTACAAAAAAATTTCTACCTCTTTCAGGAGCACTGATCGCGAGAGCATGCACCTTCCCTCCAAAAGGCCATGCTCTTTGACCTTGTCCCTGCGATCCCTGTTTCTTTGGGCACTCTTTAGAGAAGTGTCTGACCTCTTCGCAATTAAAGAAATTGGCCTTCCTTCTCTTATAATGTTTGATCAAGTGACCCTCCTTTCCAAAATTGTGACATTTTCTCTTATCCCTGCCTTTATCATCTTTCCCTCCTTTCTTCTGCTGTTGTTGCTGCCCCTTCTTGGGCCACACCTTCCTATTCTGCGATGCCCCTTTGACTTTGCTTCCTTCTTTTCTCCCTTGTCCTCCTCATGCATCAGGGCCATATCAACAAGCTTCTCAAAAGTGGCCCCCATTGGAATATGGGACATGGCTAAACCATGTAGAGGCTCATTCAGCCCTTTAACAAACCGCAAAGCCCTTTTGTGCGGTGTATCCACCAACTCTAACCCGAACCTTGCCAGCTGGTTGAACTTGTTCACATGCTCCTTCACCATCAAGTTTCCTTGTTTGAGTGATAAGAACCTCTCCATCTGTATGCTTCTCTCAGCTTAGGAAAGAAATTTCATTTCGAACCTCTGTCTAAAATCTTCCCAAGTTTCCACCAGACGTCCAGCTTGGGTGACTTCCCACCAAAACGAGGCTTCGTAGTTTAACAGCCAAGTAGCTAACTCAATCTTTCTACGGTCCTCCTCTTCAAATATTATGAATAAGTTCTCGGTCTCCTTAAGCCAATTCCGAGCTTCTACGAATGTCTTGTTCCCATGAAATGGCTTCCCTCCCATAGCATGGAAGTCCTTACAGATCTTGGAGAAGTTATCAGCTCTTGGAGGGGGAGGAGGAGGGGGAATGACTGGTGCAACTTAGGGATGAACATTTCCTTGACCTTCGGCTGGCGCCACGGACTTCAAATACCTACGGAAACATCCGGGTATTGTGACGCCCTCTGGGATATTAAGGATGTTTTGTTCCCAAGACATGTTGAAAAAGGGAAACGGAAGAAATGTAGATAAAGGACCAATGGATACTACATATGGATTTTTGGGGTATGTTTTTAAAAACAGACATTTCTTTTGAAAATGCTTTCTTTTAATACCTTTTTGAAAATAATTTCCAAAAACTTTTATCTAATCTGGTAACCTTCATCTCTGAAACCAAGTGTGACACCCTACATCCGTTAATCTCACTCACTAAGGGAATGCATTAAGTTTCGTGAAGTGCAATAAGTAAACAGACACAGAATAATTACAAAACAGATATAAATAAGACAGTAGCGGAAATTTAAATTTTTATTTCAACCATAAATCATAATACCGTGGTCCACAATTCCATATGTCACAAAAACAATTATAGTAAAATAACTTATGTTTTGCACCATCAGAGTACATAAGTAAATAAAAGCATAATTCCCCAATTAAAAGAGTTAAACCAAAGTAGAGACAAGAAATTGAGCCATAATTCAGATGTAACTCCTAAAAAAGATGATATCTGAGTCCTGACTAAACCTGAGTGTTTCCTCCCTGAGAACCATGGAGGGGGGGGGGAGGGAAGAAAGAAGGAGAAACAAAAGGGTCAGACATAAAGTCTAGCGAGTTTAGTTACTTTTATCACGTAAATAAATAAAAGTAACATGATAGGAATATAAAGTGGATAAGAGAGAGGTCGCTACATAAATGGCCGGTATGGCACGGTAAGCAAGATAAGGAGTATGTGCCTCACTAATGATTACTCTGCACTATTACGAGTATTACTAAAATAAGATGATCCCTTCCACTATAAGTTCGTAGACTTAGTGCATCCATCTGAGCGTACCCTAACCACTACCCTAATCGATTGGATCCCTACCCCGTAGATATCCTGTGTTGGCCCCACAGTAGGATGTATCACCCCCTAAAGTGGCAACCCTTTCTTTCCCAAGATGTGCACAACCATATCTACTGGTGTTACGGTCGTCTTATCCCCTTCTTCCCGGCTCATGCGTGCACATGGCCTTGTCGGTTAGCGCCTCCCACACCGTCCGTCTCGATTGGATCTCTTATAATCAATCAGTAAGCGTGCCCTTTCTTTGCCTAGTACGGAGTTCTTTATTTGATACCAACTCCGGGTAACTGACTGAAATGGGTCCCATACAATATGATACAAGCTCTCCCAATTGTCTTGTTTCCCCACTAGGTTTTTCACCGACTATGTATATCCTTAGGTGTCTTTAATTACATAGACCTATTCCAGTTATGCTTAACCTAAAGTGTGTCTTTAATTACATAACTTTATTATATTTTCAACCGGTTATGTATACCACTAAGTGTCTTTAATTACGTAACCTTATCGGGTTAAGTTCGTGGGCCTATATGTAAATATTGCCCACCCCCTATAATTTACTTAACCCACCCACTGCCCATCCAATTTTACTTAACCCTAACTTAAGTTCATAATCATACAATCTTTATGGATTAAATTAGGTTACGTAGTCCAATTCTTTACCATGTCCATTTATGGTTTATAATGGGCTAGACCTCCCACATTAGGCCTACAACGTGTGGATGCTGGATATGCCGGTCGGGTCTGGGCAGTCTTATTCCACAATTGGGCCTAACCTCGTGTCTTAGCCCGATTCGTATTTTTGCACTTAGACCTCTCACATTAGGTTCAACATTAGTGGTCGTTGAATATGCCGGTCGGGTCCGGGTAGACTTCCGCCATAAATCAAACCTAACCTCATGTCACAAGTGCAATTACAATTCCTAATTGTAATTACTAAATATTCCATTTTTATCCAAATCTACCTATGTCATTATAGGTAATTATTTCTATGTTTCCCTGTTTGAATTATATGTCCAATTCATATAAATATTACAAAATTTATGCCAATTATGAAACCCCTTTTCCCCGTTTCCTATCTAGCGTATCCACACATATTTTGGTGGCATCTAGGCTATAAAGTAGCCTAGCCATAACAATGAAAAGGGAATGTGACAAAGATGATAGTTTCAACATATCTTGGCATAAACATAAACTAGCACGATAGCATGGTGGATGGACATGTAATTACCAACATAACAAGGTGGACGTAAAACTAATGAACTTGTGGCAACTACGATGTCAAAGCAAGCAAAATAAGATCTAAATTAACCCTTTAGGTGTCCAACTAATTAGATCTAGGATAATTAAGGTGACGTAGCAACATGTTTAGATCTAAAGACGGCTTCACATGTCAAGTTTACAACATATTTAAATTGATCACAATATAACAGGTGAAAGGTGATTTACATAAAGAACTAGATCTAGCCAATGTTACAACTGTCCAAATTAATAGATGTATATCCAGCACTATATAATTACAAGTAAAGATCTACATAGGCAACACAATAGAATAACTACAATTGTATTAGATCTAGGGAAATTGATCTATCATGACATAGTATAGGATTTAGCACTAGCACAGAATCATACTTTACAACATATCCAATTCTCAGTCTTCACAATTTACTTTTATTTATCTAAACCTAAAAACAACTAGAAACTCATAGTGTTAGGTTAAGAGAATTGAGAAAGAATGGATCTTGAATTTCTGAATTTGATTTGCAAAGTATGTTGTTGTTGAAAATGGTTCAGTTCGCACTCCAGCAGCATATAGCCTCCATGATTTCCAATGAAGAAAATAGGAGAATATGACACATATATATAGCTTCCAAACCCCCTAAAACTGAGTGCCACGTTAGCCCTAGGGGTGTCGACACCCCTGTGGGTGGGTCGACCCATAGGTCTACACCGCTTAAGGGGGGTCGACCCCTAGGTCGACACCCCTCTTGTGAGGTCGACCCCCTAAAGCGATAATTTTGCTGCTCTGACGAATTTTTCGAATTTGAATCTTTCTGGATAAAATTCTGACTCATCCCTGACTGATGCATATATAGATAATTTTTCTTGCGCATATACAAACTTAAAACACTCATAACTCCTACATACGGTGTCCATTTTATGCAAACCAAATATCTATCTTGACCAGAATTTCGAGACGGATGCAACGGTGCAGTCCATTTCCTCTAATTCTGAATAACTGTAACAACCCGGAAATCTGAGCCAATTTAAAATTTTTATTTTGGCAATTTTAGTGAATTCTGAATATTTTAAATGAATTATTTTAAATAATAATGACGAGAAATTTATTTTGAATCGAATTCAAATGTATATATTTATATAGATCATCGTTAGAATATAAATATTAATTTATAATTATAAAAGGAATTGAAAATGGCGTGGTAGTTCGATAATTCGATTTCAAATTTCAAATGAATGTACAGGATTCAAAATAAACCGGATTTTGGCGAAACCAAAAATATTAGAACCTTTTTATGAATATCTTTCCAACGAATCCGACAAATTGAAATTTCATAGCGGGAATCAAAAGTTACGTCCAGTTGAAAATTCAGAATAGTCGCTATGGAATTTCGGCCCTTGAAAATGGAAATTTTCCAAACGACCTAGGTTTTCGACGAAACCACTTTTGTTGGATTCGGGATGTCAAATTATTGCGAGGTTTCAAAATTCATAATTTTTGAAATTAATATGTGAGCATGGCGAAGCTAAACGTGTTTTAACAGTTTCAGTCAATATGGATCGACCAGAAATTGGCCATTTTTCAAACGGTCTTAGAATTTGACGAAATTAGTTTTGTTAGGACCGTATCATCAAAACGAAGCTAGAAATAATTTTTCTGAAATTTTTAGAGTTAGTATGTGGCCCCGGTAAATTGAAATGTGCATTTGAATTTAAAATATAATGATTTATATTTTAAATTTGATGAAAACTGATCGTAACAGTCGTATTTGCTTACCGGACATATCCCATTGTGTTCGGAATGGGGGTATTTAGCTAGCGGCGACAGTCATTGGGTTCGAATTGGAGTTCGTATCAATAAACTAGCATTTTTCGAATAAATAAAAAATAAAATATTTCTATAAATACATGGTCAAAACCTAGGTCAACCATTTACCCAGTCAAACTTGTGCCTCCATCTCCTTCCACGAACGACAGCCCTCCTTTGATTTTCTTCCTCCAATCATTCACAAATTACTTCGAATTAGCAAAACTTTGAAAACAAAAATCGTAGCGCCAACTTGGATCTCTAATTTGATACCAGTCTGATGACGTATAGCAGTGGATGTTGCTTGATTTTTCAAGCCAAAGTCACGGCATTTGAGGCGGAATCCCGGCGCTTGGTGGCCATCGAGCTGGCCTACCCTCCGGCAGGTGAAAGGCGGCGCCAAGGCGCGTCTGGGGGCGAGCTCCGATCTCAATCCGATCATCATGGGGGCAGGCGGCGTTGAGGTTTTCCGGTCGTGGTCCTGAAGCAAGCGGGTTGCTGAAGAAGACGCAGGGTATTCTTTTAACCATGTAATTAAGTTTTAAAAGGAAATCAGCATGGTTTTTAAAATAAATCCACATTGTTTAAAACAGTTTTTTAATATAAACTTTCATTGTTTGAAATCAGTTTGTTTAGGGAAATAAAATCAGTTTGTTTAGAGAAATAAAATCAGTTTGTTTTAAAAATATATATAATCATTGTTTTAAAAATGAAAAATAGGATTGTTTTAGAAAATAGAAATATAAAAATAGTAATGTTTTTGAAGATATAGAATAGCAATGTTGTTGAAAATATAAGGACTTGATTTGAAAATATGAAAAACTTGATTTTGGAAAATTAAAGATATGATTATTGAAATGATAAAAAACGAGATTTTTATGCAGATAGTATAGAAATAAAAATAGGATGTTTATTTATAAATAGCATCGAAGTAAAAATGTGATTTTTTATATAAACATCGTGTGAAACAGATTGCTATGGAACTGAATGGAAGCAAAAACGAAACTCAGACCATCCAATAAAAATTGGCGAAGTGGAAACCATAGGTGAGAACTCCTCACTTTTATTTTAAATTTCTAGTTTAAAATATATACTAGGATGCAGACGGTGCTTAGCAGCACCCGACACCCGTCGTCCACAGACCACGGATGACTTGTTTGTTTAGTTGGTGTGTTGTGAAATTTGATTGTGTGATGTGGAACGAAATAAAATATTTTATAGTGGAAAATATTCTATAGTTAAAAATATAATTTTTAACGTGTATATAAAATAAATATTTATAAACGAATCGGACGATTTGTTTATATACACTGATTTGACTGATATTGATTGGGACGATAAATTTTACGCATCGCCCAACTGCACAAATAAAATCTGTGTTTGATTGTTTAAAACCCCACATGGGTGTTGGGATGATATTTGGCATACATTAATCCCAATTATTTAATTGTATGTCGATCGATTGGTCGACAGACTGTGTAAGCGTTAATTATATATATATATTTAATGCTTATGCAGTTGTGTGGTGCACTTTGGATGATGGTTGATTATTTATCGCTGCTATTATATACATGTGTTGTATGGAATCCATATAATTAACATTATATGGTAATTGATTGGGCCTCATTCCAATTGGGAAAATAAAGAATATTATGAAATAAAGATTCACGTGTTGACGGTACTCATTTGTTGAGTTTAGTCATGTGTTGAAAGAAATATAGATTCATGTGTTGAATAGAATAAATATTCAATTGTTGAATAGAATAACGAAGTTATTGAAAAATATAAAGCCGTGTTGATTAGAGATGCGCTATTTTGACGCGAACGATATTTATATCGATTATATTCGTTTTATAATGGATATCGAAAAGAGATTTAAAAATCGAATATAATGAAAATGAATGCGAATTAAATAGAATAGAAATTAGATCGAATTGAATTGAATAGAAATTGAATCAAATTGAATCGAATTGAGTTGAAATTGAATTGAATTGAAATTGAATTGAAATCGAATTGAATCGAATTGAATTGAAACTGAATTGAAATTGAATTAAATAGAATTGAAGTTGAATCGGATTGAATTGAAATTGAACCGAATTAAATTGAAATTGAATCGAATTGAATTGAAATTGAATCGAATTAAATTGAAATTGAATCAAATTGAATTGAAATTGAAATCGAATTGAATTGAAATTGAATCGAATTGAATTGAAATTGAACTGAAATTGAATTCAAATCGAATTAAATTGAAATTGAATTGAATTGAAATTGAATTGAATTGAAATTGAATTGAAATCGAATTGAATTGAAATTGAATCGAATTGAATTGAAATTGAATTGAAATTGAATTGAATTGAAATTAAATTGAAATTGAATCGAATTGAATTGAAATCGAATTGAAATCGAATTGAAATCGAATTGAAATTGAATTGAAATCGAAGTGAAATCGAATTGAAATTGATTTGAAATGAAATGGAAGTTGAAATTGTTTTGAAACGAAGTTAAAACGATTTATAAAATTCGTTTTAAAAGGAAATCGACGAAATATATATAATATATGTATATATTATATATAATGGCCTGAATAGAACGCACCGCGCCGTGGTAGTTCGCGAATTTCGACCATTGACTTCGAATGGATATTGCGGGAGATCCGACCGTCGGATTCTCCTGAAACCGGAGCCGTTGGGTTCATATCGAAAAAGAGCTTTCCAACGAATATTAGAATTTGAAATCTAACGGTTGGATTTGGAATTATGTCCAAATCTAATTTGGAAAAGGTCGCTGTAAGTGCAGTTCGATGGCCGTAGATGGAAATCGACTGTACGGGCCATGATAAAATAATTAAAAATATCTATAATTTGTGTAAAATCAAAATAAATGATTTGAAAGGAACTGGAATGAAAAACTCCATATTTGAAAAGATAAAAATAAATTTTTATCGAAATGGGGTAGTTTTGAACTAGAATTAAAATCAATCCATTTTTGAAATAAATAAATTGAATTTGAAATGGGATTTAAATAACCAGAATTTCTAATATATTTAATTGGAATTGAAATAGAATGTGATTTGGGTTTATCGTGAACTGTGTTTTAAATGACATTAGTTCTTTAACCTAGTAAAAGGAGTTTTAATGAATCGGTAATTAGATTGAAATGTGAATTGATAATTTAAATTATCAAATTTGGAAAGTGAGCGAGAATGGAGTATTACCAGTTTTGCTCCAAAGTGATAGTTAAAATCTTTAATTAGATTTGAACGTGAAATGGTAATTAACATTACCGATAGCACCGTGGTGTTAGATATGGAGTATTACCTGTTTTGCTCCATGGGATAAATAGGTTGGGATTGGGAAATAAAATAAATAATTACTTCGGCGTGGTTCGCTAATCCCGACTAGTTTGGAAAACCATAATATGGTTTGAAAGGATATCCAAAGGAAGATTAAAGAATAAATTTAAAAGAATTTATCTTTGATAAAATTAATGGGAACCTTTCCCTAGGAGTGTGAATATCTGAATAAAAGAATATTCTGAATTGGAATGAGGCGTATAATGTGTTTTATAGCACTTGTTGATTAAGACACGCGAGTTATTCAGAAAGTCCGGGTATAACCCATTCTGAATAACTGATTCGACGATGAGTCGAAGAGATTGAAGACGGTGCAAGACCGACGATCTTCACATCAAATGGATGGGTGCTACTGATTCTCACGATGGGAGTAGCTACCTTGAAGGGGGCTAAAGTGGTAGCCGTCCGGACGTGCCTGGAGGTCGACGAATATGCGAGGAAAGTGCCTCCGGTTTCGTTCAGACCCAGAACGAACTTGTAAATGGACCGTGTGTCTGACATTGGAATTTATTCTGTGTGATTGATTTCTATTAAATATATATCTGTTTGGCGGCGGAGAATTTATTCTCTTGCTTAATGCCCTTCTCTTAGACGTACGAGCTCAGAGGTTATATATTGATGGATATCAATCGCATGGCATGAATTGCCTGTGTGGCATGCCTAAGTGGCAAATGATCAAGGCTTCTGTTGAAAAGCAAAGTCTTGTGGTTGATGATCAAAGCACAGCTTTAACATAGCGCCGCTTTGTGTATAGCGTTGATTCGCGAGCCTCACACCCCGGTATGGTGGTAAACTGATGGTTTGATTAGTATGCTTTTTAGTGGATGGGCACCTTAGTGGTGTCGTGGATTCGGTCGACCTAGATTGAGCTTAGTGCTCAGAGGGATAGGGTAAGCGGTGTTTTCTCTCGCCGAGAGTAAGCCGCAGTGATACTCGATTTCCGAAAAGTGCGGATTTGCATTACGGTGTTTTCTCTCGTTGAGACGTAAGCCGTTGTGGATGGCACTACGCGATCGATCTTTTGAATCAGGAGCCACCATGATGGAAATCCAATTTCCAAATACGACATTTTACGTTTTTGATTGTAGAGCCTAGTATTGGCGACATGATATATGGTACCCATGCCGTCTATGATTGATACATTTATATTTGAAGTTGTTTTCTTCACTTATAGTAATAATATAAGATGAAATTTCACGTATCAAGCATATTTGGCTATTATAAGGGCAAACCCTGTCCTCTGGCTTGCGTTGCATTGTGTGATGGGACATGGGTCTTATAATAGCTTCATTTTTCTTTATCTAGCATGGCACTGTTCGGTTTATGCACTGGTATTCTTGGGAGGAAACCCGTTCCATGTTATACGGCGAGGTCCCTTGATTGACATAACTTTAAAAACAAAGAATAATAACTGTTTTAGTTCTCACACCAGTCACATGACAGACCTGGAGTTTATTGTTTTAACCTAAACTCTGGGTGCCCCTATTTAACGCACGGGCAGCTAGTAGTTTTGGTTTTGTAGATTTATATTCACAGGATCCTGGTTTTCAGCTGAAGCGATATTCGGAAAGCTCTGTATCCGTGTATCTATTTTCAGTTGTGCTTTGTATTGTTTTTCCGCTGCGATGTATTTAAATGTAATTTAAATCTCTGATATTTTCTGTGTAATATTTATTCATACTCTTTATATTCTTGTATTCTGATGGAATTGTTGTAATAAGCAATGAAATGTTCTTCTGTTTGTGTTCTGAATTGTCATGTTCTCGAAGCAATCCGGGCTTTCCTTATCGGGCAAGTTTGGGTCGCCACAATAACTAATTAATTATTATTTAGTTTATTCTCTTTAATGTCGTTAAAAATTCGCTGTGTTACATAAAGTAATCATTTTTGGGAAAACATTTTATAAACTTGTTTGTCAAAACAAGTATTTTCTAGTGATAAATCACACTATTCTACACACTTCGAGACGACGTTATGGATATTAAACAATGTCGTAAACCCCGTGGTATGGGACATGGTGGTATATGAGATTGGTTAATTCCCTATTTCCTTTGATTGAAGCTATTGAGTTAATGTTCTGATTCATTAGATTTTTGAGTTTTCCAATGCGGAGTTGACAAGCAGTTAGTAAACAAAGCAGTGAGAATGTGTGGTATGGGACACATTATTACCACTGTTCGGGTAACTAATTGTGAGTTGATGACATATATAAACCATTGTCTATACTGGGAGGTCCTGAGCGACTATCTCCTTACGAGTACTAGATAGTCTTGAGCGGCTCTCGAGGTAGTCCTGAGTGACTATCTTATATTTGACCTGGGAGTCTAGCTTATGGAGATCTAATTATCTTCCATTATAGGTGCCAAAAATTGTTTAGTACCAATATATGATATTTCCATTGCACGTGCGGCATTGCTGAGTCTTGCCAATATTGTTATGGATCCATATAATCTTTCATGATTTCCTTGTATTTTGATGTGATTTACAGATATGATTCTTGTTTATGATTTCATCATGTTACTATATTTTGATGGCCTATAAGCGATCGTGTGATTGTGATGATTCTTGTTATGATTTCATCATGTTATTGTATTTTGATGGCCTGTGATCTACCGTGTGACTGTGATATTTTGGCGATTTCATAATGCATTGTAACTCTTGAATGGGATTCATTTGAATAAGATTATGTTATCATTTGCACATGTTTATATATGGTAATGCTTCCAAAATATTTAGCCATGAGGCATGAGTCATTAATGTCGATATTTGAGTGAACCTAATGATTAGGTTTATGTCTTGGATGATCTTTCGAGTTTATAGCACCCAAACATTTTATACTAACTATTATGGATTTAAACATAGACTGGTCCGTTTATTATCTATATAATACTCGGGTCAGACCGAGACATTACAGGTGCAGGGATCTTGAGACCAACTTGTATTTATTGGGCTTAGAAGAGTATAGTAACTCAGTATATCATTTGTTAAAGTGTATTGTATGGATTGATGTATACATATTGATGTGTAATAGATGTGTATAAAATGTTAAATATTGTACATTATATTTATTGATGCAATTAAATCTGTGATCTCTGTATTCATGTATATTCTGTATTGTTCTGTCCCGGAGCCACATGTGTAATTGTTTTGTACCGACATTGAGTACGTAAGAGTAAGTGATATTTCAGAAATTTTAATACGTACCAGTGTTAGTCCAAGAGAATTTGCACGTATGTGCCCCTATAGCCTCATTCTCTGTATTATCTAATGGTATTACTTAGTAATACTCTTGGATAATACGGGTATAGAGATGGGGTGTTACATTTTTGGTATCAGAGCTAGGTTAGACCATAGAAGTGACTTAAAGTCTC
The DNA here is from genome assembly GCA_030737875.1 of Allium sativum. Classification (NCBI taxonomy): domain Eukaryota; kingdom Viridiplantae; phylum Streptophyta; class Magnoliopsida; order Asparagales; family Amaryllidaceae; genus Allium; species Allium sativum. Next base: position 56,382,097 of record CM060920.1, on the reverse strand, counting down.
CGTCCCCTTGGGTAAATGCTAGATTTTGTCATAATTATATTATAATAGGTGTATACAACGATTACTGGGGTAATCATCAGGGGAGTATTTGTTATTTTCTATTACAAAATAATATATTGATTTATTATTTTTTCCCCCTACAATTTTGGTGTTTGACTTTGATTGGAATCTAAATAGTTGGGTGTAACCAAGAAATAGGAAGTTGTAAGCCGATTAGCAATATCCATATTACTAAAGCTGTAGAGAAATCCCTTATGTGGCTTAATTGTGATTTAACCGATCTGGTATTGATTAGAGTTGCGCAGCGGAGATCAGTATGTAAATTTTTGTTATTTATTTGTCGAGAGTTTATTAAATGTATTGAAATTGGATGTAGAATTTAATGAAAAAGCGTGTATGAAATAACTATTAAAGTTTAAATAAAAAAATGATGCAACAATAACTACAAGGATAATAATAATAATGGAAATTGTTAAAAGAATATACTTGTGAACATGTATGAAGGAAATTAGTTTGTGTTAATTTGTCCGTGAAGAAGTTTAAGAATTTTGATCGATATGTCTGATCAACGTTATCAATCAGGATTCCTAAATATTTGTGCGAGATAATTCGACACGATATATGAGAAAGTATAAAAAATTGTGTTGACTTGTCCGTTAAGTACGTTAAGAAAATTTATCGATACAGGTGCACACGTATTTGATAAAGGTTCTTAAACACTTAAATGAGACATTTGACATAATTCTTGAAAAAAAATATGTATATAAATAATTTGTGAATTTTAAATATTCGGAAAAGTTATAAATATTATCTTGTAAAGTAACTAAAGTTTAGGAAAACATACTTGAAGGACGCTAGTTATAATAAACTGGATGGTAAATGCATTTTTCACAAGTGGCAATAATAATAATAAAATACAATATAGTTCAAATATGTTGTGTACTGTGGAAAATCTCAATATATGTTGGTCAAGAGCAGATAAGATTCCAAATACATGCGGTTTAACATATGAGTTTTAACCGCATTGCACCAACAAGATGTAAAAAAAGAAAATGAATAAAATCTCTTCAAACATTAATTTATGGTTTTCTTTGAATTATTTGAATAATAACACATCTTTTATAATAATAATAATAATAATAATACAGCTGATAAGGTGAATAGTAATCTATTAATATTCATGAAGGGCCATATTTATTCTTCTAATGGGGGACTATCATCGACAACATGCCATTCTCAAATGATTGTGAAGAGCTTAAAAATGGTTATATTACTTTTGCAGTGTAAATTTTATGACGAACACTAAATAATACTTTCTACTCATTATAATTTTCTGACTTTGCATACTTTATATTTCCAGTGGACCTAATGTCGATTAAATTTTCGTTCGTGTAAACATGTTGATTTTTAGGCCAAATGGCATGAATTTTACTTTAGCTTGTACACATGTTGATATTGAGTTCGAATGACATATCAGCACTGTAAGTAGTTGGCATGTATTCTTGAAGAAGTTGGTTATTTATTTATTTATTTAAATATAAAGAAATGTTTTTTGGCATTTCTTAGTAAATAAACCAACCACCACCCATGTGAAATACTGATGACCGTGGTTCATTTGTATTTTACTTGTTTGAGTAACCATCTATTTATCTCACTTCAGATTATTTTTAAAATTTTATGTGATCATGAGCACTCAAAAACAGTTACTGTTCCTCCTCCCTATTGCTTTCTACTGGGATGAGCTCTCAGTGCAGGAGTTAAGTATGCTTATGTGTGTTGTATAATATAGATTCAATATTTATGGTGGTCCTATATGCTGCATAGTACCATGTAAACAACATAGCATGTGAAATTCACATGTGCATGTATGTACGCGCGCACACAAACTCACACGCACACTCTCTTTGGTTATACATATATAGTTCGTCAAAATATCTACGAGTGTATGTACAAGATACGAAGTTTTATATGGGGCATCAAATAGATCTAAATTGATATCATATAATCTTTTATTTATCTGAAAATTAATTACTTCTGAACTGTGTTAGCATAGAGAATGGAACTCTAATAAACACTATGTTTGTAGCAGTAGTTCACTTAACTTTTATATTACAATATTAGTCAATATAAAGGATTTTACTCTTAAAAAGTGTTTTTTTCTGCTTATGTGAGTAAAGGCTAACTAAGAATGACTGGTTTGACATATTCTTTGAGAGATAACATATATTTTATTAAACAATAAAGCAGATGAATTTGTCACCGCTGGTTTATTATTTCCATTATATATAATCTTGATTTTGAAATTTACTTATGACATATATTAATTTTTAAGTAGAAACACATTTATATGTATATGTATATAATAAAATTGTTGCTTCGCTTTGTCCATTCAGAACTTGGTATGTTGTTACCTGGCACTAGGAAATTACTATTAGCAGACCTAGAGAAAAATTGGGCCTGCTATGGAACAACAGTTTGTCCCTTGTGCATGTGCAGTCATTCATGTCCACTTTCATTGTTGTTACTACATACTTTCCCCATGTATCTATTAGTTTTAGTTTTGGTTTTAAGCATGATTTCCAGTATTCCTTAGTTGGGCTGCATTAAAGTTGCATTCATTCCATTTGTTCCTGGAGAACTATTATCATCAATTTGGGAAAGAGTATATATGTTGTTAGAATAATACAAACCATATACCTGACCTGAACTAAAATAATCCTATCTGTTGAATAGTTTATCCAAAATTGTTGATTTACTCATTGCGGAAAGCTAGAGCTTTAAGAAACAACTTTCCTTTGAAGTGTTTTTCCGAAATTTTATGTTTAGTAGATTAATAAAAAAAAGTGATTCAATATTGTTGTCCTAAAAATGGAACCGTTTAGAATAGGGTTGAACTGTTTTGATCGTAACTTTCAAATGATTAATCCGATTTTAATGATTTTGGTTAATCCGGGAAGCTCAAAACTTAAGTAAAACTTTTGTTTAACGTATTTCATGAAAATTTGGTCCAAACAAGCTAATTTATATTTCTGACCTGCATTTAAATTGCGGTGCAGATCTAAAGTTTTAGTGCATTACACTTAATTCTTTGTTAAACTCAGTGTTCCAATGTTTCGATATTGGGAAATGGTTGAAAAAGAAGAAGAGATATAATGTGTTAGGTTAATTATTCATTATGTTAAATTTATATTCATTTTGTTTCTTGTATGCGACTAATATTTATGTTTGAGATAAGTATAGGTACATAAGGACTAATTTGGACGAATCGATGGCGTTTGCTCGCTTTTGCATGCTCAGTTATAAGAAAATTTCTTATAAACGCCAAAACGAAGGTAAGTTTTTGGATTGTATACCGCGAAATATTAAAATGTTGGGTTATTATTTTGTTAACCCGTGTTTCGGGATGCCCCATGTAGGAATGCCTCTTCAGAGATGGATATTTTGTATTTATATTGCATTCGGTCCTTCCAGAACGTCCTCCGTACAAACGAGACTATGCCGAAATTTTTCAAAAATTTTGGGAGTTGGAAAATTTTCATAAACTAAAAATTATAAATAGAAAATATAGGATATTAAGTTAATTCAATTAAAACTCGTGTGTATGCAATTGAATCAAGTGTGTAAACCGCATGTTGACACAATTTATGCAGGATATACGTAGTACATAAGGATTAGAATATAAGCTGTTTACTTTTCCCTATAAGAAATTGCGAGAACGCAATTTATTAAGGGGGAAGTCTGTAACAACCCTGTTTTCGGCATTGGAATTATACATATGCTTTTGATTTGTAGAGATTTGTTAAATTAAATAAGCAAATTAAATTAAAGGAATTTATTTGCGAAATTGAATAATTTTATTTTATAAATAATTGAAATAGTTGGCAAATAAATTTATTATGATTGAATGTTAAATTGACAAACAAAGAATAAGGGCGTCAAATGAAATAAATATGTTAATTGTCTAGTTGCAACGTGTACCTTGGATCGTGCATTGCTTTATACAAGGGTTGGGTTGACGATGATTCATTATTTGAAAGGAATAAATTATATTAGATATAATTGTATGTATATATAAGTAGTTGGAAAAAAAATTATTATTAATTTTAACAATGGGTTATCAAATTAAAAACAAATGAACGTAGAAATTGAATAAAATTGTTCGATAAGTGAAGTAGAATGGGATGAAAACCCATTTATACAAGATTGGATTTTTTTTAAGGTCTTCAAATTTATTCGAGAGAAAAAAAAGTAGCAATAAGAATAAAGTACAATAGAATTGAGTTTGATTTAAAACAAATATAATGTGGCCCAAGCCCATTCATTAGTGCGCCCAATCTAGAGTATTCCATACCCCTCGTGACTAAGGCCAAAGCCTTCATTCCTTGGAAAAAAAGAGAACGAAAGCGAAGCTTTCCCCAAATTTTATTTTTTACCCTAAAATCGGCAAATTTGGGAGAAAAAAACAGGATCGAATCGCAGTAGCCCCGGGCGATGCAAGCATGACCAGGCGAGAGCATGATTAAGTGGCGATTGGGTGGAAGGTGCGATGCAGCTTGAGCTTGCGTAGGATGTAGTGCGTGTCTGACTTAGGAGACGTGGAAGTGAGGCAGGCTCGATGATGCCGTGGAAGGCTGGTAATGGACTTATGTCGACCGATCTTTACTGTTATCATCAACGGGTACATTGGTGTTTTAACGGATGATGGGGATGGTGTTCAAGTCTGGAATAATGAAATGTTTGCTGGTACGCCAAGGTTGCGCTATTTTGGGAGTTTCAATGTTGCTAACGTGAGTAACTCTCACTCACATCTATGTTTATATCCAACATAGTTATACGTCTTTATGCATAGCATTGTTTATTTGACATTAAATTGCTAGTGTGATTACATGGTTGATAATTTGAGTGCTATGAAATTGTGTACGAATTGGGTTGATTGAGGAATTTTGTGTTTGTTGGATGTATTAAGATACAAAGTAGATGCTGCCCGTTTTATTTTTGAAACAGGAATATTCACAGATTATCATATTGTCATCTTTTGAAATTTTGATTAATTTTAGATTTTTAGCAAATTGTTGAATCCTAGATACCGCAGTGTTGTTAGAATTATAAATTTTTGGAACCTAGATTAATACTTAAGTAAATATACCAAGATCCCGATAAGATAAAATTAAGCTGATTGCACGAATTTTTATTACGTATGTTCATTATGTTAGAAATCAATGTTTTGAATAATTTTGGTTGTTTTGGCTAAAATAGTATAAAGATAAACTGCCGTTAGTTTTACTCAAATTATTTGATAAGTTCGTATTATGTTAGATATGTAGTGATCCATATGAAAAGTCATTTTTAGTTTTAACAAGAGATTTTACAGTAAAATGATTAAGTTGTATCCTTATATTTATGAATATTTATGTCTTAAATGATTAAATGCCTTTTTGAAAGTTTTGTGAATATTATTGATCATTATTATTTTGGAATTGTTTTACTTTAAAAATTGTTTGGGATTTGAATATGATTTCCATTATATAATTTTTATATTTTTCTACTACTTTATTTATCTTCATTTTCTTTTATATGAATTTTGATGCTATGAATGATTCACTGTTGATATTGGTTTGGTTTTTGATTTAAATATAATACAGTGATGACATCTTTCATGTGATTTTATAACATTTATACTCTATGTAATGAGAAATTTGAATGAATGGCATGGTGAACCTGTCTGGTATGGGACACCGATGAGTCTTATTATCTTAGTTTAAAAAGTTAAATGGTCTCGAAACAATAGTACGAAGTTATTTTCGTAACTATATATTGTTTTCATAAGCAAAGTAATCATTTTTGGGAAAACATTTTATAAACTTGTTTGTCAAAACAAGTATTTTCTAGTTATAAACCACACTTTTCTCCACCCTTTGAGATGACATTACGGATATTAAACAATGTCGTAAACCCCATGATATGGGACACGGTGGCATATGAGATTGGTTAATTTCCTATTTCGTTTGATTGAAGCTATTGAGTTGATGTTGTGATTCATGAGATTTTTGAGTTTTCCAATGCGAAGTTGACAAGTAGTTTGTAAACAAAGCAGTGAGATTTGTGGTATGAGACACACTGTTACCACTATTTGAGTAACTAATTGTGAGTTGATGACGTATATAAACCATTGTCTAGACTGGGAAGCCTGAGCGACTATCTCGTTACGAATACTAGATTGTCCTGAGCGACTATCGAGGTAGTGCTGTGTGACTATCTTATATTAGACCTGAGAGTCTAGCTTATGGAGATCCGAGTATCTTCCATTACAGGTGCAAAAAATTATTTAGTACTGGTATATGATATTTCCATTGACGTGCAGCATTACTGAGTCTCGCCAGTATTGTTATGGATCCATATAATCTTTTATGATTTCCTTTTATTTTGATGTGATCTACATATATGATTCTCATTTATGATTTCATCATGTTAATATATTTTGACGGCATGTGATCTATCTTGTGATTGTGATGATTCTTGTTATGATTTCATCATGTTATTGTATTTTGATGGCTTATGAGCTAACGTGTGACTATGATATTTTGGCGATTTCAAAATGCATTATAACTCTTGAATGAGATTCATTTGAATAAGATTATGTTGTCATTTGTACATGTTCATATATGGTAATGCTTCCAAAATATTTAGCCATGAGGCATGAATCGTTAAGGTCGATATTTGAGTGAACCAAATGATTAGGTTTATTTCTTGGATGATCTTTCGAGTTTAGAGCACCTAAACATTTTATACTAACTATAATGGATTCAAACATAGATTGGTCCGTTTATTATCTATATAATACTTAGATCGGACCGAGACATTACAGGTACATGGATCTTGAGACCAACTTGTATTTATTGGGCTTAGAACAATATAATAACTCAGTATATCATTTATTACCATGTATTATATGGATTGATGTATACATATTGATGTGTAATAGATGCATATAAAATGTTAAATATTGTACATTATATTTATCAATGCGATTGACTATGTGATCTCTATATTCATGTATATTCTGTATTGTTCTGTCCTGGAGGCACATGTGTAATTGTTTTGTACCGACATTGTGTACGTAAGAGTAAGTTATATTTCCGAAATATTAAACATACCAGTGTTAGTCCAAAAGAATTTGCACGTGTGTGCCCCAGTAGCCTCATTATCCGTTTTATCTAGTGGTATTACTTAGTAATACTCTTAGATAATATGGGTATAAAGATGGGGTGTTACAGATGAACTGCTAGACCAGCTTGTTAGTGCATCAGTATTCTCTCAGTTAGACTTGGCCACGGGGTTTCACTTGTTGAGGGTGGCCGAGGACAGTATAAACAAGGCCGCTTTTAGGACTCCAGATGGTTTCTTTGAATGACTTGTTATGCCTTTCGGGTTGACGAATGCACCCGCCTATTTTTTTGATCTAATAAATAGGGTGTTTCGGGAGTTTCTAAATAATTTCAACATGGTCTTTGTTGATGATATCTTGATCTTCTCAAAGAGTGAGGAAGAGCATGCCCAACATTTGAGAGAAGTTTTGAAAACTCTGCGTGCGCAGCAGCTTAAGGCGAAATTCTCCAAATGCCATTTTTGGAGAAAAGAGGTGAGATTTTTGGGGAATGTAGTCTCTGAAGATGGGATAGCAGTAGAACCCGCAAAGGTATTTGCAGTTCAAGATTGGCAAATTCCAAAGAATGCAACAGAGGTGAGAAGCTTTCTTGCTTTGGCAGGCTATTATAGAAAGTTCATTAAGGACTTCACAAAGATATCAGCCCCACTTACCAGGCTAACGAAGAAGAATCTGATGTTTTCATGGGATATGGATTGTGATATTGCTTTCCAATGATTGAAGAGGGCTCTGATAATAGCCCCAGTCTTGACCTTACCCGATGGAAGCAAATTATTTACAGTATACACTGATGCATGTGGTACAAGGCTTGGTGCGCTTCTGATGCAACAGGGAAAGGTGGTATGTTATAGGGGTAGACAGCTAAGTGTTCATGAGAAGAACTGCCCTACCAACGATTTAGAGCAAGCTGCCATAGTATTCGCGCTTAAGACATGGCTTCATTATTTGCTTGGAGAGAAGTTTGAATTGTACACCGATCATAAACCTCTCAAGTAATTGTTCTTGCAGAAGGATCTTAATTTGAGGCAACAAAGGTGGATAGAGTTCCTAGCTTCTTATGATTTCAAGATTTCTTATACCCCTGGCAAAGGTAATGTGGTGGTAGATGCAATAAGTAGGCAAAGGATGGCCTTAAGTCCTTTGCTTATGGAGAGGAAAAGCTTGGAGTTCATATCGACTTTTGATTTTAGACCCTCCATTGAGTTTTTGCTCGGTTTGTTTGCATCACTAGAGATACGACCTACTCTTATGTATCATATAGGAGCTTCGCAGCAAAAGGATCCACATATTTGAAACATCTTGGATAGTCTCAGTAAAGGGGAGGCTTCTATTCACCTCAGTAGATAGACTATAGACGATAATGGGTGGTTGCGACAAGATGGAAAGCTTTGTGTTCCCAAATTTAAGAGTTTGTTGAAGACATTCCTAGAGGAAGCCCATCATTCTAAGATGACTATTCATCCAGGCAGTGATAAGATTTATAGAGATATGAAGAGGGTTTTCTTTTGGGCTGGAATGAAGAAAGATGTGGCAGAGTTTGTTTCTTAATGTTTGATTTGCCAGCAAGTCAAAGCTCAGCAAAAGAAGGCTGGTGGCTTACTTCATTCTTTGGAGGTTTCACAGTGGAAGTGGGAGAGAACCTCTATGGATTTCATCGAAGGTTTGCCTAAATCAAGGAAGGGAAACACCAGCATTTGGGTTGTAGTAGACAGACTTACTAAGAGCGCTCATTTCATTCCAGTTAAGAGTAAGAGGATGGCAACATAGTTGGCAGCAGTTTACATTCGTGAGATAGTCCGTCTTCATGGAGTGTCTTCCAGTATCGTAAGTGATCATGATCCCATTTTCACTAGGAATTTTGGAGGAGCTTGCAAGAAGCATTAGGTACACAATTGTGTTTGAGCGCTGCTTATCACCCACAGACCGATAGACAGACAGAAAGGGTGAATAGAGTTATTGAGGATCTTTTAAGACTGTGTATCATAGACTTCGAAGGGACTTGGGAAGAGAACCTTTCTTTAGTAGAGTTCGCCTACAACAATAGTTATCAAGCTTGCATTGGCATGGCACCCTTTAAAGCATTGTACGGAGGACCCTGTAGATCACCGACTTGTTGATTGGAATCTACTGAAAGGCTACTACTTGGACCAGATATGGTTAGAGAAACATCCGAGAAGATTGATCTTATTAGATGACGAATGAAGACAGCTCAGGATAAACAGAAGTCATATGCAGACAAGAGAAGGACTGACCTTGAACTTGAGGTGGGAGACATGGTTTTCATCAAAATGTCACCTTTAAGGATTGTGGTTCGCTTTGGATCTTTAGGAAAATTGGCACTAAGATTCATAGGGCCATTTCCCATAACAAAAATGATTGGCCAAATGGATTATAGAGTAAAGCTACCAGAAAGACTATCTGGTGTTTGTAATGTTTTCCACATTTCTCATTTACGAAAGTTGTGATAGCCCGCCCCGCACCAGCCGACATTTCCAATGAAAGTGCGTTGTGCCAATGCCCGACTAGCACGGGACGGTCGCCAAAGAAGGGGAAAGAAAGGAATTTGAAAGGAACCGGTAGAATGTCTCATAGCGCATGGGATAAAATATAATAATAACATAACTTTAACATAAAACAGGCGAGACAGTGCATAAGCTGAAAACCAAACCATCATAGCAGCGGAAATCCAAAATAAAGCTTATCATCCAAACCAACATTATTACAACTTTGAAATACTGTCTCTTAAACTAAAGAAAGAGGTACACTACTAATGCCCAAAGTAGAGACCAGCAACAAAACATGGAGATTATATATATCATACGTGGAAGCCTCCTGCTCGTCTCCGGTACAGCTACTCGTGCATACCACCTAACCTATCTCTATTCTGCCCGTTTAAGAGCACCCAGAGTAATAAGAAGAGACGTAAAACTCTGGGTCAGACAAAAGTCTGGTATGAGTGATAAGCAGCAAAGCAGAACAATAACAGGTATAACTAACCATACCTGAACTTGGACCTGCAACCAAAGAGTTAGCACAAACAGGATGTACAATACTCTAAGGTAACACTAACATATGGTGTAAAGATACGAGGGAGGAATGTGCATGTCATAGTGATATCAAACAATCAAGCATAGTAACCATCCTCACACCTCTCACTCAGTGCGTAAAGCTTACGATATCCACTATTTTGACCACCCAATCCTTTGTTATGGTCACTCAGCCCCATGGAGTCATGATGGCTCCACTGCACTGATCCATAGCCACTAATCCCTTGCTATGTCCACTCTGCCCCATGAAGTCATGACGACTCCACTGCACCGGCTCATAGCCATGCTACGATCACTCTGCCCCATGGAGTAATAACTACCCCACTGCTCTGGTCCGTAGCCTAACAACCATCTTGGAGGTGAATCAAAGTTATGGACGTTGACAACCCCTTACCACACGTCCCACAGAAAAGCCCAATTCATGAAGTTAACTCGTTGGTTCCCAACTGGATCCTGAGTTCTACTTCCTATTTGGACTACCTTTGCATCTCGGGTTTTTGGTCTCCTCCGTACCGGTTCGGTTCGTGATGCACCTCTGGATCGGGTCGTGGATACCCCTCCGGTTCGTGAGCCTCTCATCAGGTCGTGGCAGTTCGTGAGTCTCCCATTCGGGTCGTGGAATGGCGGTTCCACCATGGTTCTGTTCGTACGGTTCGTGAATGGTATCATCTCGTGGTTCGAGTGCTTCGCGGCTCATGGTTCCTGCTTATGGCCATCGGTTTTGGTTCGTGAGCCCTGACATTGGTTATGTTCGTGCTCCCCAGGTCATGACACCAAATTCACGAGCGGGTCAGTTCGAAGGAGATAAGGCGGATCTGTTCGTGTCTTCAACTCCGGGCCGTGATGCATGCTCCACGAGTTAGGGTTCGGGGAATCCGATCCGATCCGGACCCCTTCATATTTCATGCACTTTGTCCAGCGAGCTATTTATGCCATTCGACGGCGTTTTCGGCCAATCTAATCTAACTATGCAATCACAAATCATTCCAAATAGTCATAGCAACATGTATAATCAACCATAAACACCAAAACAACAATATAACATGTCAAAATGGATCAAACATACCCAAAGCCCATGTTTTCCCCTTAATCATGTTTAACAATAACCAATGATAGGATTAACAAAACATATCCAAATTAACCCAAATTTTTATAAGAGCCCTAAAATAATATTCTAGAATTTTAAATTCTTCTAGATTTTTCTAAGCCATAATTTCGCTAATTATCACTAATCACCCCTAATTAGCCGTAATTAGTGAAAAACAATGCAAATCACTCACCTTAGCCAAAATACAAACTCAGATCTAAAATGATTCTTTAAATAGCACGAATTCCAATGCACACATTAGCCTTTGCCTCTAATTTGATGTTGATTAGACTTGGTTTGATGCTAATTAACTTAGTCTTCAATTAGAAAGTGATTTGGAGGTGAAATTTGAAGGTAGAGGCCATTATTAGTGTTTCTAAGAGGGAAATGAGGGCTATAAAACTGAAATAGAATGAAAACCTAAGTCATTTCAGCCTCCCCAAAACCCTATCCTGAAATTGGTTATGGGCCCATTTGCTAATTACCCTAATCAGCACACTTAAGCAGTTTTTCACCTTCTAAACCTTGTTTCAGACATATCTCCCAAACTGTGAGTCCGTTTGGCTAGTATGACCACTCTACGGAAATGTAAACCAACATCCGAATCCAATGGAAGTGGTTTCAGGTCAAAAACTCCTTACCAATCAAAAGTTATGGCCAAAACAAGATCAGCTAGGGGGCAAAATGATCATTTAAAAATCGGCAAAAATCGTGAACATGGGAAATGACCCGAGTAGTCATTCCCAAAGTTACATGACTATAAGACCTCATATGAAAATAAAATAAATATTCTACGATCCTCCGATGCGTAGAATGCGGGTCATTACACTCTCCTCCCCTTCAGAAATTTCGCCCTTGAAATTCCTCAACTAAGAAGCAACCAATGGGTCCCGCATGCCTACCAGCCATATCTCGCAATCAAACATACAAAACAAACCTATCCTAGCATACGGAAAGACTAAATCAAAATGAAAACCTTATCAGGCAAAGAGTTCTGGATACGTCTCCTTAATGCTCTTCTCTATCTCCCAAGTACAGTCATTCTCATCCCCGCCCCACTGAACCTTGACTAGATTTACCGCTTTCCTTCAAAGTTTCTTCGTATCATGCTCGACAATACGAATCGACTTGCGGTTCTCAATCGCCTCAGGTTCTACTTCGATATCATCCAACTGATCAAGTGAAATAGCCACATCGGGGTCGTGCTCGAACTTCCTTAACTGGGAAACATGAAATACGTTGTGAACTCCCGCCATCTTGTCTGGCAACTCAACTTTATATGCTAAATTCCCAACTTGTTCGAGAACTGGGAATGGACCAACAAATCTTGGTTTAACTTGCCTCTCCTACCAACTTGAATCACGCTCTTAAACGGAGAAATCTTGACAAACACCAAGTCACCAATGGAGAATTTTAAATCTCTTCTCCTCTTATCAGCGAAACTCTTCTGCCCATCTTGGGCAGCCTTCATTTGCTGTCGTATAACCTTGATCTTATCTGAGGTTTCTCTTATCACATACGGTCCAAGCACAAATTTCTCATCGGTTTCTAACCAACATGATGGTGAGTTGCACGGTCTTCCTTACAAAGCTTCAAATGGAGCCATACCAATAATGGATTGACAACTATAATTATATGCGAACTCCACTAGATGCAAATGGTCATCCCATGATCCGCCAAAATCCAGTATACAAGCTCTCAAGAGATCTTCTAATATACGGTTCACCCTCTCCATATGGTCGTCGATCTGAGGATGATACGCGGTACTGAGATGTAATTCTAAACCTAAAGCCTCTTGTAAGCTCTTCCAAAACCCACTAGTAAACAATGGGTCTCGGTCACTCACAATGCCTTTGGGTACTCCATGAAATCTCACAACCCACTTCATATACAGATCTGCTAGCTTAGTTTCCGTTCTATTTGACTTGACCTGTATGAACCATGCACTCTTGGTCAATCGGTCCACAATCACCCAAATACTATCATGGCTCGATCTCGTCCTCGGCAACCCATCAATGAAATCCATTGAGACTTGTTCCCATTTCCATTCCGGAATCTCCAATGGTTGTAACAAACCACTAGGTTTCTTTTGCTCAGCTTTAACTAGTTGGCAATTCATGCATTTGGATATAAACTTCCCAACATCTCTTTGTTGACCCGCCTTTTGGCAAGGCCGTCAACCTATGGACCCATCACAGGATCGCTCAGGACTCGAGCATGGGCCTGCAAAAGCCCATACATTTTAGGCCCGAGGCTCCTTGGCTCGAGGGCTCTTGGATAGAAGCACTTCAGCCCTAAAGACCTAGGCTATGTGATCTTGAGATCATCTTACACTACAACAATGACTTGGTCATGAGATCTATTCAATAGCCTACTTACTTGGTCCAACTATCTATTCTAAAGCCTATAAACTTAGATCTAGCTACATTTTTGTTGCCACATATTAGAGGGAACTTCTTTACGTAATCAAGACTCAGCTCCATTATCTTCTATTCACATGGATCAACCGACACATGGCACCTTGAATTATTAAAGCCTACTGCATATAAATACACCAAGCAATACAACAAAAATGGGATCTTCTTCAGCTCAGATTAGAGCTTAACTCTTTGGCCCACGGATGATTCAACCATGGCTGCCAACCACTTTCATCACGAACTACTTGCTATATTCCTCAAAAATGATTATGTAATAGAGATCTTAACGAGCTCATTCATTATATCTTCGACTTTATGATATTATTATGAGATTATAAAGTGAACGGCTCGTTAACGCCGAACCACTATAAAAACGTTGTTTTCTTTCTTTTTCTCGCCTTTTCTAATATTTCTTCATATATCATGCTTAAATCTGACTTTTGGCCATTGATGACCACTTTTTGGCGTCAACAGTTTGGTGCTTTCACTGAGAAATGAATTTTCAATGTCTTAAGGGTTTTGCTCAACTTTAGGATCACCAAGTCCAAGATAAAATCCTATTTTCAGTCATCTTCAGCAGCCATGGTTTCCAATACTTCTGCATATGCTCTGGAAAGTAGAAGCAGCAACATCTGCATAAAAAAACTGTTTTTTTTTTCAGTTCTGGGTTCGACCCTAGTCGGGTTGACCCTTCCTAGGTCGATATCAACCCGACCAGAGAACCGACCAGTAGGAATTGCACTTTGGAAAGCTCCCAGTATGTAGCTTAGCCCAGAGCAGGTCATAGGTCAAGGTGAGATCTGTTCAAACAACCATCGTCGTAACGATGTTCAAGTCCAGGTCGATCGACTTGTCTGAAGCTCTCCAGGTCGACCGAATCCTCTGAAGATCTCCAGGTCGACCTGCTTTGAACCAACTTTTTCAGATATACCGGCCCGGATTACCAGTCATTTCTAAAGTCTTGCACATCGACCCGAGACAAGGTCATTTTTAGAAAAAAATGCAATTTTCTGATCGTTTCAGAAAATAATCCATCTTCCAAAATCGAAAAAATCGTGCGGTGCCCGCATTTTCGACCTAACCGGCTAGGCCAATCGCCACCGGGACTGTGGGGCCCCGGACCCCCACCGGCGCTGCGCCCGGACCCACTTGATGGCTCGCCTTCGGCTTGGCATATATTTTGGCCAATAATAATCATAAAGACTTATCATCCAAGATTAGACGGATGATCTGAGAACATCAACAGTAAGATGGCAACAACTCGGATCCTTCTAAGAGCCATCACCCTCATTTACTGAGGTTATTCAATCCTGATCGACTGCTTCAGTCTTGCCCGAAGATCGACGAGTTAAAAGTTTGAAACACTTAAGTTGGGATGTTGATTGATTGTCTATTTATCGGCTCTCATTACCCGACGTGGAATCAAAGGCATGACCACGGATGGACGAGGCATGTATACATTATTAGCCTCCGTATCCCACTTCCTGACATGGAAAAGACAAAGTTTTTATAAGCATGGATCCATTGTTCTCCTGCCGATCACCGCCTTAGCACCGACAAGATGAGGTGCCACCGTTAGCGGTTCTGATCTAACTACCTGACCTTTATTCCTTGCCCTCGACATGGGGACAGGAAGGCGATTCAAAGGCATCACGCCCTCATCATTCATCCACAAAGACCGCTTGATTGCCTTTATTATCCCAGTACCCCGATCCAGGTCTGATCGTTCTTGGCATTGCCGCCCCATGAGGATTTGGAAAGACTTCCTTCATCAACTAAAGCTTCAACAGTCATCACCTGTTAGAGATGGGACAAGTCAAAATGGGTTGGCAAAGGATATGCGATATCAATCTCATTCTGAATAATACTCGTTCCCTTACCAGGATTATTTTTTACCCGTATCTTTTATCTTTACATGCTTTATGAATAATTTATGTGACTAAGAACTCTTATGAATTTATGTGTGAATGATATAGGTACCCAGAGTCTGGTACTGATCATACTTCCAATACCTGCATGCAGAACTACAAAGCATTGCCATAACGGGCCTGACTGAAGCACTCGTTTACAAAACCATGCCTCCCGTCCGAGGAAAGTTATACAACTCAAGGTGGATCTGACATGATCATCCACTACTCGACTCATACGTGGTATGATTCAAGACAATTATGTATCAATCATTACATTTCAAAGTTGAGGTCCGACTCTAGATGGACACAGTTCGACTGTCCATACAACCAGATCCTGCACTTGAATTACATAAATCTAAATAATGGAGTATATGAATGATGCAGGTACCCAAGGTTTGGTACCAATCACCCCTTCCATAGTTTGATCAGAGGAATGTAAAGCTTTGGTGAACGTGATTCGTCTATTCACCTGCTTACTCTTGGTTTGACGCCAACAATCAGAAGTAAATGACATTCGACCATTCATTCACTGACTTTTTGCCCTTGACGCGGGGGCAGAAGAATAAACGCATATGAGTTCGACGTGTGTTATCTATATACAGACATATTAATGAGGCCTCCTCAGCATTTAGCCATTGATTCGCCATGCAAGATATAGAAATATATTCGGGTGTGACATAACCACTCAGTAAATCGACGACTCTATCCCTTGATCTGACGGGAAGAGTGCAACAGTGATGGTACAATCCCATGAACGATATAACATTTGGCTTCGATGTGAGGGCAAAAGAGAAATGTTAAGACGAGGATGAATATGACTCGACCGCTCTCCAACAACGTATCTAACTCTTTCCCATGGTTCCGAAGGAGGAGTATAAACTCTATAGTGGTGTGAACCGACCATCCCCGATGGTGACCTTTGCCTTTGACGTGGGAGCAAAGGGACGATGCCAAGGCAAATGTGACCCGACTGTTTGCCCGACTGACTCTAATCCTCAGAGCTTGGATATGAGTATAAACTTAGGACGAGTGTGACAGGCGCGCCAAGATTTAAGACCACTCGATCCACAACTCTAACCCAAACCGACTTTGGGAGATTATAAAGGACGAGCCACGACATCCATAACTCTAACTCTCACGATTTGAGAGAGAGAGTATAAATCCGTTGGGTTAGTGTGAACGGTGCACCATGAATTAAGACCACTAAACCCATAACTCTAACTCTCACGATTTGGGAGAGAGTATAAAGGACAATGCTGCGACGTGCATGCAATCTTCATCGCCCTCCGACTGAGGAGAAGATTATAAAGGACTTACGGATCGAAACGCTGGGGGCACGGGCATAGATTTCTGAATTAACTTCAAACACGCTTTAGACGCGACCCGTGTTTCAAAGTTAAATGGAGGCTACAGACACTATACCTCTAAACTACGACACCTGACACTTTGACATTTAAGAGTTCTATGCTAGATAGCTTAGCACTTAACACATTTTCATTTCAAGCCAGACTTGCTTGTGACATAAAGGTTGACTTAGTAACTAGAAAACTAAACGATTATTCTATTCAAATTCCATGATTATGTACAGATACAAAGCAAAGATACAAGGGACACACTCGCATACAACAACAAAGGGGTCATGTTCGAAGGACCTACGTTGACTTCTAATGCTAAACTTCCCACACGACTCAATGCAATGACCGAAAGAGGGCCTTTAGAGTGATATCAGAAATCAGCACACATACCCATATGTGACTGACTATAGCTCAAGTGCAATGACGAGTTTCACGTTGCAAGTACACTGAATAGAAAATGAAATAGCTCGAGCACTGGGACGACACAATCTCTTAAGCTTTGACATTCATACCTTTTTATGCATGCATGTCTAAGTTTGAAATGGGTGTGGTCTGACCACCTATCTTTTGCCATTACCCCCGAACTGGGGGCATAACTATTGGAAGTATTTACAAACGACATAACTTATTTGCATGTACATAACTTATGCTTTGATCTTGACAGGTTTCATGTGGACCACGAAAGGGGTGCAGAGTGACCATCCATTGACTGATCCTAACCTACTTCCCGATTGGAAGGGGAAGAATGAGAGCATTCAAAGTGACTACAGTCTGACCTCTTGCAGTCCAAATTCGATCCTTAGAGCTTGGATGGGAGAGTAGAAACCGAGAAGACATGGATTTGACCTTTACTACTCCAAACCCCAGTGATTGAGGGCATGGGATCCAAGCTTCGAGAAGCAGAATTTGACTATCGGATTACATTATGCACATTTACTCTCCTCAGAATTCCATATGATCCTAGACTACGGCCAAAAAGATGACTCCTCAAGATTAACACACATGCATCTGAGCAACAGATCATCATCCAACGTCAAAGGGCAGGTCTTATTGGTGGCTATTGCATACACGGAATCAAAATGCCCAACACTCCACAGCCCGTGAAGAGGGTAGGAGAATGACTAGGACAATGACCATATCGAATGATAGGAATATAAGGTTTCAGAGAGAACCAATTTTAGTGATCAAGTCTACGATTTTGTTTTTTAAACTCAATGGAACCGGGCATAAGGAACAGACTCAACTAAAGTATGATAATGAAACATGAACAAAGGGGATCGACCTAACTGGCTCGAATGATAAAAGCAACTAAGTTCGCTGGCGCTCGATGAGCCGATCCTCATTTTCTAACTAAAGTGAAGGAACGATGCCTAGGAAAATGAGATTCGACTGTTTGCATGTTCAACTTTAACTCTCGCCGACTCGAGAGAAAGTACAAAACGACTTGGGTTGGCTAAGATCGCCAAACCCGCAACCCTAACCTGAAACAACGACGAAGAGTATAAAGGATTAAGGATTGGATGTCCGACTGACTTAACTTGACCCCCACTGACGCTGGAGGCAAGAGCACTGGCTTCGTCTGTACCCCCACAGACTTTGTGGGCATGAGCGTCAGCTTATAGAGTGACTTTGAACACGTCCTTGAATTGATGCGTTATTCAAAGGATGTATACTATACCTCCAGACCATGACACGACTTGTCTTACTCATTCAAGCGAGACAGCTTATGAGATCAACATGACTTACCTTACTCATTCAAGCGAGATAGCTTATGAGCTAAACATGACTTGGAAGACTCAAATCACAAGTGAATTAAATGGAGAGCAAGACTCACCTTTCTAATGCCTTATGATTTTGACAATTATGTTAAACGTTAACTCACATGATTTAAACAACATCTCGTACTGACTCGTATGTGATCATTTGACCATAAAAATGGTCTGGAACAATCGTGGATTTCATTAAATATGGTTTGACGTGACCACGGATTTCTAGTCTTTTGTTAATATGATTCAGGGTGATCATGGTTTTCTGGATTTATATTGGTAAGATATGGCGCGATCATGGACCCCTAGCCTACTATTCCAATGACTCGGAAAGTAAAAAGCCATATGCGATGTCAAATTCATGTGCCATCTCTGATTTTCTATACTATCTCATGATTTGGAGAACCAAACCTTGCACTGACCTATGTGTGACTAATGGTATGACTTGACCTTACACTTGACCATGCTCTTGACTTCCATAAGGAGATGACACCATTTGGTGAAGATTATTTATGAACGACCATGTACAGAAGCCAGCGGCCCAGCTTGACTTATGATTTCATTTGACCTCTTGACTCGACGAGATGTAAGTGATTACCCGTTCATCTCAACTACCCCAGCTTCGAACTTTGGCTCGATAGGTACTACAGATGGTGGTGTGATGCAGGACTTGATGTTTGCACAAAGAGAAGAAAAAAAGAATTCAAGCTTCAGGACTACGCCCAAAGACATGACAGTTCGACATTGCTTTCCCAAAGATGAATGACATTCCAAAGAGATGCAGTTTGACTTATTCAAAGTACATCATGTCTTCTACACGATGTACTTTGGGGGGCAAAGTGTTGACCCGCCTTTTGGCAAGGCCGTCAACCCATGGACCCATCACAGGATCGCTCAGGACTCGAGCATGGGCCTGCACAAGCCCATACATTTTAGGCCCGAGGCTTCTTGGCTCGAGGGCTCTTGGATAGAAGCACTTTAGCCCTAAATACCTAGGCTATGTGATCTTGAGATCATCTTACACTACAACAATGACTTGGTTATGAGATCTATTTAATAGCCTACTTACTTGGTCCAACTATCTATTCTAAAGCCTATAAACTTGGATCTAGCTACGTTTATGCTGCCACATATTAGAGGGAACTTCTCTACGTAATCAAGACTCAGCTCAATCATCTGCTATTCACATGGATCAACCGACACATGGCACCATGAATTATTGAAGCCTACTGCCTATAAATACACTAAGCAATACAACAAAGATGGGATCTTCTTCGGCTCAGATTAGAGCTTAGCTCTTTGGCCCACGCATGACTTAACCATGGCTGCCAACCACTTTCATCACGAAATACTTGCTATATTCCTCAAAAATGATTATGTAATAGAGATCTTGACGATCTCATTCGTTGTATCTTCGACTTTATGATATTATTATGAGATTATAAAGTGGACGTAGGCTCGTTAATGCCGAACCAGTATAAAAACATTGTTTTCTTGCTTTTTCTCACTTTTTCTAATATTTCTTCATATATCATGCTCAAATCTGACTTTTGGCCGTTGATGACCACTTTTTGGCATCAACACTCTTTTCATCCCTTCCCAGTAGCAGGTCTGCTTCATATCTCGATACATTTTGTTACCATCGGGATGTATAGTCAGTTTTGAGTGATGACATTTTCTAAGCACTTCATCTCTCAATCCATTGACATTGGGTACAACTAGTCACCCATTCTTTCTAAGCCATCCATCTCGATCAAGCCCATACTTGTTCATCTCCTCGTCGATTCCCATATCTAACTTGGAGATGATTTCTAATAGACTAGGATCGTCCCTCTGACTAGATCCAATTTGCTCAATCAAAGTGGGTCTGACCGTCAAACTTGCTAACATCTCTGGATCCAATTCACACTTTGGTCTGAAATCATACCCAGTAATGTACTCCAGTTGCTTCCATTCAAGAAACATAGCCCCTAAACTAGCATGCCTTCTACCCAATGCATCAACTACTGCATTGCCCTTTCCTGGTGTATATGCGATATCGAAATCAGAGGTAGCCAAGAATTCTAACCATCTCTGATGTCAGAGATTTAGATCCTTCTGAGAGAAGAGATACTTTAACGATTTATGATCGGTAAACAACTCGAATCTTTCTCCCAAGAGGTAATGTCTCCACATCTTCAATGCAAACATGATCACTGCCAATTCCAAATCATGGGTAGGGTATCTTTTCTCATGCAGTTTCAGTTGCCGACTTGCATAAGCTACGACCCTACCTCCTTGCTTTGATACATCACCTAGTCCTATACCACATGCATCCATGTATACTGTCATCTCTTCATTCCCTTTAGGAATGACTAACACTGGTGCACACGTCAACTTTTCCTTTAGGCTCTTGAATGCATTTTCAAACCTTTCGTCCCAAAAGAAAGCTTGATTCTTCTTGGTCAACTGAGTTAACGGTGCCGCTATCTTGGAGAAGTCTTGGATAAACTTACGATAATATCCAACTAATCCCAAGAAACTTCTTACGTCTATTGCATTCTTGGGCGTAGACCAATCCCGTACCGTAGCCACCTTCGCAGGGTCCACGGCAATACCATTCTCTGAAAAACGTGGCCAAGAATCTCACTTCCCTCCTCCAGAAGTGACACTTAGAAAACTTCTCTTTCAATTGGTGTTTCCTCAACACCTCCATCACTATCCTCAAATGTTCCTTTTGTTCTTCCTCTGTCCTCGAGTAAACCAAGATATCATCTACGAACACAAGAACAAACTTATTCAATTGATCCCTGAATACCCTATCCATAAGATCCACAAAATATGCTGGTGCATTGGTCAACCCGAATGGCACGACCAACCACTCATAGAATCCGGCGTCCAAAAGGCCGTTTTAGGAATACTCTCAGCTGCTACTCGGAGTTGATGAAATCCTGTTGCGAGGTCCAACTAGTGAACACTCTTGCTCCTTTCAACTGATCAAACAAATCATCTATCTGCGGAAGAGGATAGTTATTCTTCCTAGTCACTTTATTCAACTCGCGAAAGTCCACACATAAACGAAGGGAACCATCTGCCTTAGTAGCAAAAATAACTTTTGCTCCCCACTCAGAAACACTTCTTCTGATAAATCCCTTCTTCAAAAGATCGCTTACTTTCACCCCGGGCTCTCGCTGCTCCCTTGGTGACATACGACGAAGTGGCATCACTATAGGTCTGGCATCTTTCACTAAATCAATCTGGAACTCAATCTCTTGGTCTAGTGGAAGTCCGGTCACTTCCTCGAAGACGTCTGGACATTGGCCAGCCACGGGCACATCTGACAACTCATCATGCGGGATGTCGAGCGAATTTAGAAAACTAGACATTACCCCATCACTAGGTAGACCACTAAACACTACCCTCCGCCCATCATCCGCTCTAATTGTCACAAAAAGCCCTCACAGTCTACCACCACCCCGTACCTTTGGAGCCAATCGACTCCGAAAATAATGCCAAACCCAGTAAAGCCCAAAATAAAGCAATCACAAGAAACCATACATCCATGACTTGATTTGACCAAATTTCGACAAATCATACTAAGGCTAGTCGAACCACCAATCGGGTTCGTCACAAATAAAGGTCTATCGACTATCTCGGGTTCCAATCCCAACCTATCTACCAGGTCACTACATATTAAGGAAGGGAAGCCCCAGTATCAAACAACACTTTAATCAGAACATCATAAATGGAAAGCATACCTTGAATAATGACATTCTTTCCTTTCTTCGCCGCAGTTGGGGCATTCGACGAAGAAGGAACAACATTAATAGCATATGCTTTCACAATCTTCTTCTCTTTAGGGGGTTGCAGACACTTATCCTTGTGATGTCCCACTGGGCCAAAGTTGAAGCACTTCATGTCCGTTGGCTTTGCTCGACATTCTTTAGCATAGTGGCCCTTCTTACCATAGTTAAAGCACTCAACATATTTCTTATCTTACTTTTTCTGACTATCCTTATTCTGACTCTGCTTCCTTTTATTTTGAGAATTATTCTTGCCTCCACCGCTTGCTTGCGGCTTTAGCTCTCCTGTAGATGCAACGACGACTTCAGTCTTGGGCTTAGGATAAAGGCTCTCTGACCTCAATGCTTTCCCAATAATCGATTCAAAAGTCTCATCAATATGGTTTATAAGCCTTTCCCCCAAGTACTGATCTAAGCCTGTTATGAACTTCTCATTCTTCTTCTCCGGAGTGTCAATAAGGGATAATCCATACTTCGATAAAGTATCGAACTCTACAATGTACTCCGAGACTGCCCTACCATTCTGCTTATGCTCTAGAAATTTCCTAAACAACTCTGATTTCTGAGCAGTTGGGATATACTTATCACTGAAGCAGGTCTTAAACTGATTCCAAGTAACTTGATCCTCTAGAGTAGCTGCTTTAAAAGCATTCCACTAATTCATAGCTCGTCCTTGAAGCTGACGGGATGCTAGCTTCCTCTTTATGGCATCTTCGATTTTCAAATTTTCAAAGATGCACTCACAACTATCTAGCCAATCCTAAACTTTTGTATCCAACTTTGTTCCGTGGAATGACTTCACATTAAGACTAGTGTAATACTTGCATTGCTTGGCAACATCGGCTCTAGGCGCTGCACTGCTGCGCCACCGCCGTTAGCAGCATTAGGAACTGCTCCTTGCACATCTCTAAGCATCTCTCTCATGAAGTCAGTGAACATCGTCCTCATATCAGGAGCATTCCCATTATTGGCTCCTCTACTAGTATTCCTCGTGTATCGGCTCATCGTTCAATCTGTAAGGAGAAATGATTAACCATCTCTTCAGTGGTGCCAGTGCAGTGCGACTTCATTCTTAAATATACTAATAATATATATAGCTTTTGAAAACCA
This sequence comes from Allium sativum, assembly GCA_030737875.1. Lineage (NCBI taxonomy): Eukaryota > Viridiplantae > Streptophyta > Magnoliopsida > Asparagales > Amaryllidaceae > Allium > Allium sativum. Next base: position 56,358,458 of record CM060920.1, on the reverse strand, counting down.
AAATATCACAAATACGCACTCTCATATACGTATACTATCTCTCCCTGGTGTCTTTACCTAGGTTAACTATGCAACCTAGAGCTCTAATACCAAGTGTGACGGCTCGCCCCACACCAGCCGACATTTCCAATGAAAGTGCGTTATGCCAATGCCCGACTAGCACGGGATGGTCGCCAAAGAAGGGGAAAGAAAGAAATTTGAACTAATAAGGAACCTGTAGAATGTCTCACAGCACATGGGATAAAATTTAGTAATAATATAACTTTAACATAAAACAGGCGAGACAGTGCATAAGCTGAAAACCAAACCATCATAGCAGCGGAAATCCAAAATGCAGCTTATCATCCAAACCAACATTTTCACAACTTTGAAATACTGTCTCTAAAACTAAAGAAAGAGGTACACTACTAATGCCCAAAGTAGTGACCAGAAAAAACACAAGGAGATTATATATATATATATATATATATCATACGTGGAAGCCTCCTGCTCATCTCTGGTACAGCTACTCGTGTATACCACCTAACCTGTCTCCAGTCTTCCCGTTTAAGAGCACCCAAAGTAATAAGAAGAGACATAAAACTCTTGGTCAGACAAAAGTCTGGTATGAGAAATAAGAAGCAAAACAGAACAATAACAGGTATAACTAACCATACCTGAACCTGCAACCAAAGAGTTAGCACAAACAGGATGTACGATACTCTAAGGTGACACTAACATATGGTGTAAAGATTCGTTGGAGGGGTGTGCATTTCATAGTGATACCAAACAACCAAGCATAGCAACCATCCTCACACTTCTCATTCGGTGTGTAAAGCATACGATATCCACTAATTTGACCACCCAAATCCTTTGCTATGATCACTCGGCCTCATGGAGTCATGATGGCTCCATTGCACTGATCCATAGCCACTAATCCCATGGTATGTCCACTATGCCCCATGAAGTCATGACGACTCCACTGCACTGGCTCATAACCATGCTACAATCACTCTGTCCCATGGAGTAATAACTACCCCACTGCACTATTCCATAGCTTAACAAACGTCTTGGTGGTGAATCAAAGTTATAGACGTCGATAACCCCTTAGCACACGTCCCGTAGCAAAGCCCAGTTCATGAAGTTAACTTGTTGGTTCCCAACTGGATCCTAAGTTCTACTTCCTATTTGGACTACCTTTGCATCTCGGGTTTTTGGTCTCCTCCGGATTGGTCCGGTTCGTGATGCACCTCTTGATTGGGTCGTGAATACCCCTCTAGTTCATGAGGCTCTCATCAGGTCGTGGCAGTTCGTGAGCCTCTCATTAGGTCGTGGAGGTTCGTGAGTCTCCCATTCGGGTCATGGAAAGGCGGTTCCACCGCGGTTCTGTTTGTACGATTCGTGAATGGTTTCATCTCGTGGTTCGAGTGCTTCGCGGCTCGTGGTTCCTGCTCATGGCCATCGGTTCGGGTTCGTGAGCCCTGACATCGGTTCGGTTCGTGCTCCCCAGGTCATGAGAGCGGGTCAATTCGAAGGAGATGAGGCAGATCGGTTCATGTAACATCTTGAATTTTCTATGTATATTAAAATAACAAATTAAAGAACACTTAATTTTTAAAAGAAGAATTAAGGGAAATGGGCTGCGCCATTGCGTTCGTCTCGGAATTCTTCTTGGGGAAGAGTCCGAGTTTGCGTAAATCGGACACCAGATGAGGAAGTTATGAGCCTTAGAAGATTACAAGAATTTAAAGAATTAAATAATTAATTAACCAGCCCAGAAAATAATACATAAACATCCGAAATCAGAAGAGCTGGCTGGGCCAGAAATTTCCCGCCCAGCGGTGTCAACCCCCCTAAGGGGGAGACCCTGGGGTCGACTCCCTATAGGGAAGTTGACATAGGTGTCGACCCCCTAGGGGAGGGTTCGACCCCTTTTCGGGTCCGACCCAAGCGGGCTGAGCGGCTTTGTGTGATGTGTTTTGACGCGCTGGACGGACCTAATGGATTCTAGGGTGATCTTAAGGCCCTAAAACACACTCTACACCTATAAATTAGTGCCTAGACCTAACCCTAATTTATAACAATTCCTTATGACACTTCTATGCTACTGAACTCTCAATTCTCTTAGCCGCCGCCTCTAAAATCTTAATCATATTAGAAGTTCTTCATAATCAACTTTGAAGATTAGTCAACATCTAATTAGAGTTTCTGCTACAACAACAATTCAATTACCTTTTCTTAATCCTAGCAATATAAATTCACATTATTTTTAGATTTGAATACCTGATTGTAATCTTGACATGTAATAAAATGAATCGAAATCCATGCCTGATTGTAAGATAATCTTTTCTGATTTATCCCTATCCTTCTATGGAATCTATGACTTAACACACCTTAGAGGTTATTTTTATTGATTAAATCTAGCCTATCTTTGTTGTTCATCAGGTTTATAACCCTTTTTGGTTCGTGATGTTATTCTTATGCCTGCGATAATGATTATATCAGTTTATTCAAGAATCTATCTTTGTTGGATCTAAATCTCTTGTATTAGGTCTGTTGTTACATACCTATTTTTTATGCCTGTTCTTATTTTATGCCCCTTCTCTCTCTCTTCCCCTATTTCCTTTTTCTTTTATGAACCTGGGTTACCTTCGAACCTAGGCTGAAATCGCGAAATACGAACGATTGGAATACGGGGAATATTTTGGGTAAATATTGGGCACAATGTATTCGGTGAAATTATTGGGCATACCATATTCGGTAAAATTGTTGGACATAATTTGTAACTTGTAACTTGGGATATAATTGTTATTATTGCGAACTTGGGGTAAATTGAAATATTAAATCTAGATTGGGCGAAAACTGTAAATTGGAATATTAAATCTAGATTGGGCATAACTATTGGTTGGGACGCCAAACATAATGTATATTGCGATTTTGGGGCATGACTATTATTGCAAATTTGGGAAGATTGGGTCTAACCTATTTTGAGTAATAGCTTGTAACTGGATTTTTTGAGCATAACTTGGGAATGGAACATGACTAGTTTGGCGAATTTAGGATAATTAGCATATAAAATCTTGACTTGGACATGTATAGTAAATATGTAAATTGGCCAAAGATGAACGTGCCTAACCCGAGGTTAGATTGAATTGCGGTGTAAGACTGCCCAGAACCGCCCGACACATCCAGCGACCGCAATAATATAGATCTAATGTGCGCATTAAGCCCAAAACCCGAGGTTAGAATGAGTTTGCGGTAGAAATCTGCCCGGAACCACCTCGCACATCCAGCAACCGCAAACAATAGTTCTAATGTGAGAGGTTAAGGCATTAATGAACGAATTAATGCTAATGAATAGGATTAAGTTAATCGGAAAGACTTAACCAAATTCAATATGATGAACGAGTAGGGTTAAGTTAACCAACATAACATGATGAACGAGTGGGGTTAAGTTAAGGGGAAACACTTAACCAATATAGCATGATGAATGAACAGGGTTAAGTTAATGGGAAACACTTAACCAATACAACATGATGAATGAGAAGGGTTAAGTTAATAAGAAACACTTAACCAATATGACATGTTAGGTGGGTGGGTTAAGTTAACATGGACAAGAAGACAACTTAACCAATATTACATGAACAAAGTGGATAGGGTTAAGGCAAGCTTAACCAATAATACATATGGACTTGATAAGGGGAAGGGTTAAGTAAATCTTGGGTAAGTGGGTAATATTAGTATATATAGGCCTACAAACTTAACCATTGAATAAACATGCGTGGATCAGTGAGAAGGTTACGTAACATATGAATAGGAAACACTTAACTAGTACAACATGTTAATTAAGCAAATTGGTGGGGTTAAGTTAAATTGAGAACACTTAACCATTATAACATGTTGTTTAGGAAACCCTAGTAATGGGGACCCATTTCAGCAGTAACCCACATAGATGTATCATGGTACCATAAGCTACGCAGGGTGGGGCACGATTACTGGGTTGATTAGTTCCGATGGAGTATAGGCGTGCACGTGCTCAAGAGTGGAAAAGCAGGCACTGGGCATCAGTAGTACACACACTGTTCATCTTGAATCGTGTTGGGTTGCCATCATGGGAACTGATACACCCCATGACGGGGCCAGCGCAGATATCTACATACAAGCGGGGCCGAATGGCACAAGTAACGAATACATACAAGCGGGGCCGAATGGCACAAGTAATGAATACATATAGGCGGGGCCGAATGCCACAAGTAATGAATACATACAAGCGGGGCCGAATGACACAAGTAATGAATACATACAAGTGAGGCCGATTGACACATACACAAGAAAAACTAATTCAAGTAGGGAGCCGATCGATAGAGTAGTAAGGGTACATCTGACATCTTCATGGAAATTAGGCTGATTGAGGTAAGATCCTCAAACTAGATGTACACCTGAAGGCTACCACAATTGCGGGGTTTGGATCACCTTATTATATAACATAGGATGCTAGTTGGGACACTAGTAGGGGATACAGATCCTTTTTCACAGGATACTAGTTGGGACACTAGCAGTGAATACGAATCGTTCTATAAAAGACACTAGATAGGAAAGTAGTTGGGTGGTGCAGAGAAAATAAGAAATCATAGAAAGAACCAAAGCTCATTCAGTGTATCTTACCTTGTTATATCTAACAGTCATCATTTGTTGTCTTGCTATGCTTATTATCATGGTTGTGGTCTGGTGTCCAGTTTATTCATATCATGATGCTTTTACCTATTTACATGCTGAAATTCACTGGACTTACCAAGCTTTATGTCTGACTCTTCTTTGTTTCGCTTTCTTTCCTTTCCCCCCTCCCCCCCAGGTTTACAGGGAGGGAATATTACCACTTAGCTCAGTTTTCTTTCCAAGCTCAAAGGTAGTCGATGTATTGCTTTGAACTCTCTTTTCCACTACTATGGCTGGCTCATGCTTTATTGGGGAATATCATTATCATTTTATGCTTTTATTTTGTTAAACAAGATAGATGCTTTATTGTAATGGGTATTGGAAAACAATCTTTATACAAGGTGTTTTACCAAGCCGTTGTTTCATCAATGAAGTAAAGTTTTATTTATTTTTCCACTGTTTATTTTTTTTTGTTTTTTTTGTAATATATCTGTTCTATACACTTAGGACGCTCCACCGAAGTTAATGCATTCCCTTTTTGAGTGACCTTAACGGAGGTGGGGTGTTACACGTGGTATCAGAGACAAAGGTTACCAGAACAGATAAAAGACTTTTCAAAAGCATATTTTAAAAGGGGTGTTTTCTAAAACATGTTTTAAAGAAGCGTTTTTCAAGAGAAAAGTATTGTTTTTAAAAGGCATATTCCCTAAAGCCACATATGCACTATCTTTCGATTCTCTATTTGAATCTCTTCTTCCTTTCTTTTCTCCATAGTTTCGTAGGCATACGGCACATGTCGAGGGCGAAGTAGTGCCCAACCTCCATCTGTAGCCGCGGTAGTTTCACCTATGGCTAATCTTCTTTTCAAGCTGTGTAGGTTGCCATGCGGTGGAGGTAGTTTCGAGAAACTTGTCAACAAGCTACACAAGGATAGTAAGGATAAGAATAAGGGAGTTTGGGCTAAGGAGCCCAAGACCAAGGATAAGAAGATTGCTGATATGGCTTAATCCACACAAAAAGAGAAAGTTGAAAAGAAAGAGGCCAAAGTAGAAGAATCACAAACAAGGGATTGGAATATAAGAAGGGTGGAAGAAATAATAGATCCCACGACAAGATGAAGTGTCTTTTCTGTGGTATAGCGGGTCATCTAATTGTAGGAAGAAGAAGACAGGCGGTTGTTTTCCATATGGTGAAGCAGGGCATCCTATCAAGGATTGCCCGAAGGACAAGGACAAGGGCAAAGGACATAATCTTCTAGAGGGCAATTGCATGCTCTCACTGCTAGTGTACCTAAGAGAGGTAGGAACGTTTCTGTTGAAAGTTTAGTTTTTCTTTTCAATCATCCCGTTAGAACTTTATTTGTTTCTGGCGCTTCACATTCTTTTCTATCTGCTTCCATAGTTGAGTCTCTACACCTTAGTACTAGTAGGGTAGAAGATCCCATTGTTTCTCAAATCCTATTGGGGGTTCGGCTCATTCATCTATGATTTGTTTGGATTTGGGAATATCTCTACTAAGCGTTGAGTTTAGACGTAATGTTTACGTTTTTGGTTTCATGGGCTATGGGTTGATCCTAAGGATTGATTGGTTATCCAGTAATGGGCCCATTCTCAATTGTGAAAGGAGGGTAGTTAGACTTTTGACTCACCTTGGTAATATCCTCGAAATCTCATGTAACCTTAAGAGTTCTGTCATGCTTGGTTACCTAAAATCTCTGGATGCATCTGTTGATAATTTGCAATTCGTTCAAGTAGTCTGTTAGTATCCCGATGTCTTTGATGAGGGTTTACCCCCAAAGCGCAAAATAGATTTCCGCATATACTTGGTTGATAACGCCAAACCAGTTCCATTACCCGTATGACACATGGCTCCTAGGGGGAGGAAGGAGCTCAGCGAGCAAATTAAAGAATTTCTTGAAAAGGGGTTCATAAGGCGGTGTATTTCTGAAATGAGGTGCTCCCGTAGTGTTCGCAACCAAAGTGTGTGGTTTAGTTCGCGTATGCGTAGATTATATAGAATTAAACAAGCTGACTAAAGAAAAATAGGCACCCACTTCCAAGAATTGATGATTTGTTTGACCAACTTGTAGGTGCGTTTGTTTTCTCCCAACTAGACTTGGCTACAGGGTTTCATCAGCTAAGAGTAGCTGAGGACAGTATAGACAATACTACTTTTAGGACCCTTGACGGTTTCTTTAAGTGACTCATCATGCCTTTCGGTTTGACGAATGCACCCGATTATTTTGTTGACTTGATGAGTAGGGTGTTTAGGGAGTTCCTTAATGTGTTTGTAGTAGTCTTCATGGACGATATCTTGATTTTCTCAAAGAATGAGGAAGAACATGATTTGCATTTAAGAGAAGTCATGGATACACTTCGAGCACATCAACTTAAGGCGAAGTTCTCCAAAATGTCATTTTTGGAGAGAAGAAGTAAGGTTTCTAGGACATGTGGTGTCCAAAGAACGGATAGCAGTAGATCCCGCAAAAGTAGTTACGGCGCAAGACTGGAAGGTCCCAAGGAATGCAACAGAAGTAAGAAGCTTTCTTGGACTAGCGGGCTAATATAGGAAGTTCATTAAGAACTTTGCGAAGGTATTAGCCCTACTTACTGGATTAACAAAGCAGAATCAAACCTTTGCTCTGGATATGGATTGTGATGTCGCTTTCCAACGATCGAAGAGGGCTCTTACAACGACCCTAGTTTTGACTTTTACCTTACGGTAGTAAAAGTGCATGCGGCACGAGACTAGGCGCCATTTTGATGTAAGAAGGAAGGGTAAGGTCATAGCGGATGCCTTAAGAGGAAAAAGGTTGATTTAAAGTCCTCTTTATGTGAAAAGGAAAAGCTCAGAATACATATCAACCTTTGATTTTAAAACCTTCGGTTAAATTTGTAGTTGGCATCGCTAGGAGTAAGACCTACGCTTTTGGATCAAATAGGGACTTCACAAAGAAAAGACTCTCAGATAGTTGACGCAATGGATAAGATAAGACAGTCAGAGCACAATGGAGCGAAGCTCAAGAAGATGCGACTTTGAAGACTGAAGACTAGATACGCGCATCATACCCTTTTTGAGGATATATCCTTGATCTCTCTTTTTCTATAAAGTTTATTTGTATGCTAGTCTTTATCTTTTGACTATATCCTCTTGGTCCTATCCTCGATCATTAAGTAGAACCCAATGGATTTTAACATGTGTTTGAGACATGTTATGTTTGGTGGATGCAAGTGGATGTAAGTGTTAGCTAGTGGTTCCTCGTGGATGCATATACACACATTAGGCAATAGATCGGCTCCGTCACTTCTATATTGCATATGCATGAGTGGATTTTTATTTATATGGATTTAAACTTGATGTGATATCATATGGATGATGCATTTGAATGGATGATTGTGCACTCATATAGAAGTTATAAAGTACTATAGGAATAACTGCATACATGTTGGACTCATGGAACTAACATAATTCGCATTAAGGAGGTCAACTGAATCAGTGGCCTGCCAGATCTTTTGCATTAGTATTGGGACATGTACACACACCCTTGATATGTTCATATAGCATTAGAAATCTTTTAAGGACATTGGATGCTTATGGATGATAGATGAGTATATGGATGATGGATGGTAAGAAACATTCTTCTTAACCTGGAGATTTCGGGGACGAAATCCTTTAAGGAGGGGAGAATGTAACACCCTGAATTTTCTGTGTATATTAAAATCACAAATTAAAGAACACTTAATTTTTAAAAGAAGAATTAGGGGAAACAGGCTGCGCCATTGCGTTCATTTCAGAATTCTGCTTGGGGAAGAGTCCGAGTTTGCGTAAATCGGACACCGGATGAGGAAGTTATAAGCCTTGGAAGATTACAAGAATTTGGAGAATTAAATAATTAATTACCTAGTCTAGAAAATAATTCAAAAACATCCGAAATCAGAAGAGAGGGCTGGGCGGGAAATTTCCCACCCAAGGGTTTCGACCCCCCTAAGAGGGAGTCGACCCAGGTGTCGACCCCCCTATAGGGGAGTCGACATAGGTGTCGATCCCCTAGAGGAGGGGTCGACCCCTTTTCGGGTCCGAGCCCAAGAAGGCTGAGCGGCTTCGTGTGAATGTTTTGATGCGCTGGACGGACCTGATGGCTTCTAAGGTGATCGTAAGGCCCTAAAACACTCTTTACACCTATAAATTAGTGCCTATACCTAACCCTAATTCATAACAATTCCTTATGACACCTCCATGCTGCTGAACTCTCAATTCTCTTGGTCGCCGCCTCTAAAACCTTAATCATGTTAGAAGTTCTTCATCGATAATCAACTTTGAAGATTAATCAACATCTAATTATAGTTTCTGCTACAACAACGATTCAATTATCCTTTCTTAATCCTAGCAATGTAAGTTCACGTTATTTTCAGATTTGAATACCTAATTGTAATTTTGACATGTAATAAAATGAATCAAAGTCTATGCCTGATTGTAAGATAATCTTTTCTGATTTATCCCTATCCTTCTACGGAATCTATGACTTAACATGCCTTATAGGTTATTTTTATTGATTAAATATGGCCTATCTTTGTTGTTCATCAGGTTTATAATCCTCTTTGGTTCGTAATGTTATTCTTATGCCTGCGATAATGATTGTATTAGTTTATTCAAAAATCTATCTTTTTTGGATCTAAATCTCTTGTATTAGGTATGTTGTTACATGCCTATTTTTATGCCTATTCTTATTTTATGCTCCTTCCCTCTCTCTTCCCCTATTTCCTTTTTCTTTTATGCGCCTGGGTTACCTTCGAACCTAGGCTGAAATCACGAAATACGAATGATTGGAATACGGGGAATATTTTGGGTAAATATTGGGCATAATGTATTTGGTGAAATAATTGGGCATAACATATTCGGTAAAATTATTGGACATAATTTGTAACTTGTGATTTGGGGTATAAATGTTATTGTTGCTAACTTGGGGCAAATTGAAATAGTTAATCTAGATTGGGCGGAAACTGTAAATTGGAATATTAAATCTAGATTAGGCATAACTATTGGTTGGGATGCCGAGCATAATGTATATTGCGATTTTGGGGCATGACTATTATTGCAAATTTGGGAAGATTGGGTGTAACCTATTTTGAGTAATAACTTGTAATTGAATTTGTTGGGCATAACTTGGGAACTGGAACATGACTAGTTTGGCGAATTTAGGATAATTAGCATATAAAATCTAGACTTGGACATGTATAGTAAATATGTAAATTGGCTAAAGATGAACGTGCCTAACCCAAGGTTAGATTGAGTTGCGGTGTAAGACTGTCCGTAACTGCCCGGCACATCCAGCGACCGTAACAATATAGATCTAATGTGAGAGGTTAGTGCATTAAGCCCAATACCCCAGGTTAGAATGAGTTTGCGGTAGAAGTCTGCCCGGAACCGCCCGGCACATCCAACAACCGCAAACAACAGTTCTAATGTGAGAGATTAAGGCATTAATGAATGAATTAATGCTAATGAACATGATTAAGTTAATAGGAAACACTTAACCAAATTCAACATGATGAATGAGTAGGGTTAAGTTAGCCAACATAACGTGATGAACGAGTGGGGTTAAGTTAAGGGGAAACACTTAACCAGTATAACATGATGAATGAACAAGGTTAAGTTAATAGGAAACACTTAACCAATACAACATGATGAATGGGAAGGGTTAAGTTAATAAGAAACACTTAACCAATATGACATGTTAGGTGGGTGGGTTAAGTTAACATGGACAAGAAGACAACTTAACCAATATTACATGAATAAAGTTGATAGGTTTAAGGAAAGCTTAACCAATAATACATATGGACTTGATAAGGGGAAGGGTTAAGTAAATCTTGAGTAAGTGGGTAATATTAGTATATATATGCCGACAAACTTAACCATTGAATAAACATGTGTGAATCAGTGAGAAGGTTAAGTAACATATGAATAGGCAACACTTAACCAGTACAACATGTTAATTAAGCAAATAGGTTTGGTTAAGTTAAATTGAGAACACTTAACCATTATAACATGTTGATTAGGAAACCCTAGTAATGGGGACCCATTTCAGTAGTAACCCACATAGATGTATCATGGTACCCTGAGTTAGGCAGAGTGGGGCACGATTACTGGGCTGATTATAAGCAGTCAAAATAGCGGTGGGTGGTGCAGCAGTGTAGTTCCGACGGAGTATGGGCGTGCACGTGCTCCGGAGTGGAAAAGCAGGCACTTAGCATCAGTAGTATACACTGTTCATCTTGAATCGTGTCGGGTTGCCATCATGGGAACTGATTCACCTCATGATGGGGCCAGCACATGTATCTACATACAAGCGGGGCCGAATGACACAAGTAATGAATACATACAAGCGGGGCCGAATGACACAAGTAATGAATACATACAAGTGGTGCCGATGGCACAAGTAATGAATACATACAAGCGCGGCTGAATGACACAAGTAATGAATACATACAAGCGGGGCCGAATGACACAAGTAACGAATACATACAAGCGAGGCCGATTGATATAGACACAAGGAAAATTAATACAAGTATGGAGCCGATCGATAGGGTAGTAAGGGTACATCTAACATCTTCATGGAAATTAGGCTGATTGAGGTAAGATCCTCATACTGAATGTACACTTGCAGGCTACCACAATTGTGGGCTTGGGATCACCTTATTATATAACATGGGATACTAGTTGGGACACTAGTAGGGGATACAAATACTTTTTCACGGGATACTAGTTGGGACACTAGTAGGGAATACGAATTATTCTATAAAAGACCATAGTTAGGATGTAAGTTGGGTGGTGCAGAGAAAATAGGAAATCAGAGAAAGAACCGAAGCACATTCAGTGTATCTTACCTTGTTATATCTAACGGTCATCATTTGTTGTCTTACTATGCTTATTATCATGGTTGTGGTTTGGTATCCAGTTTATTCATGTCATGATGCTTTTACCTATTTACATGCTGAAAGTCACTGGACTTACCAGGCTTAATGTATGACTCTGCTTTGTTTCGCTTTCTTTTCTTCCGTTCCCCCGCCCCCAGGTTTACAGGGAGGTAATATTACCACTTAGATCAGTTTTCATTCCAAGCTCGAAGGTAGTCGATGTATTGCTTTGAACTCTCTTTTCCACTGCTATGGCTGGCTCATGCTTTATTGGGGAATATCATTGTCATTTTATGCTTCTTTATTTTGTTAAACATGACAAATGCTTTGTTGTAATGGGTATTGGAAAACAATGTTTGTACAAGCTGTTTTACCAAGCTGCTGTTTCATCAATGATGTAAAGTTTTATTTATTTTTCCACTGTTTAAAAATTTTGTCTGTTTTTTTTTTTAATTTACCTGTTCTACACACTTATGACGCTCCACCGAAGTTAATGCATTCCCTTTTTGAGTGACCTTAACAGAGGTGGGGTGTTACAGCTCGTATCTTCAACTCCGGGTCATGATGCATGCTCCACGAGTGGGGGTTCGGGGAATCCGATCCGATCCGGTCCCCTGCATATTTCCTGCACTTTGTCCAGCGAGCTGTTTGTGCCATTCGATGGCATTTTTGACCAATCTAACCTTTCTATGCAATCACAAATCATTCCAAACATTCATAGCAACATGTATAATCAACCATAAACACCAAAACAACAATATAACATGTCAAAATGGATCAAACATACCCAAAACCTATGTTTTCCCCTTAATCTTGTTTAACAATGACTAATGATAGGATTAGCAAAACATATACAAATTAATCCAAATTTTTATCAGAGCCCAAATATAATATTCTAGAATTTTACAAATTCTTCCAGATTTTTCTTAGCCATAAGTTCGCTAATTATCACTAATCACCCCTAATTAGCCGTAATTAGTGAAAAACAATGCAAATTACTCACCTTAGCCAAAATATAAACTCAGATCTGAAATGATTCCTTAAATGGCATGAATTCCAATGCACACAGTAGGCTTTGCCTCTAATTTGATGTTGATTAGACTTGGTTTGATGCTAATTAGCTTAATCTTCAATTAGAAAGTGATTTGGAGGTGAAATTAGAAGGTGAAGGCCATTAGGGTTTCCAAGTGGTAAATGGCGGCTAGAAAAATGAGATAGAATGAAAACCTAACTCATTTCAGCCTCCCCTTAACCCTAATCCTGGAATGGGTTATGGGCCATTTGCTAATTACCCTAATCAACCCACTTAAGTAGTTTTTCCCCTTCTAAACCTTGTTTTAGCCATATCTCCCAAACGGTGAGTCTGTTTAGCTAATGTGACCACTCTACGGAAATGTAAACCATCATTCGAATCCAATGGATGTGGTTTTAGGACAAAACTCCTTACCAATCAAAAGTTATGGCCAAAACAAAATCATATAGGGGCAAAACGGTCATTTAAAAATCGGCAAAAATTGCGAACATGGGAAATGACCCCAATAGTTATTCCTCAAAGTTACATGACTATACAACCTCATATGAAAATAAAATAAATAGCTACGATCCTCCGATGCGTGGAACGCAGGTCGTTACAAAAGTGCTTGCATGATACCACAGAAGTAGTTGAGCCGAGTATATTGGAAGAAGTAGAGGTAGAACGGGAGGCGACGATTAGAAGAGTTCCCACCCTTATTCTTGGATTAGAGGTTAAGAAGCTACACAACCGAGAAGTCAAGTTGATGAAAGTTTAGTGGGGAGATAACCCAGAGGATGCAACTTGGGAAAACGAAGACAAAATTCGTGCTTCATACCCTTTTTTTAAAGTATGTTCTTAACTTCCTTTCCAAAGCTTTTATTTATGTTTGTTTATATCATTTGAGTATATCCTATCGATTGAATCTTCGATCTTTAGGTAGGAAACCAATGGATGTAAACATGTGATTGAGAAATGTTAAGTTTGATGGATACAAGTGGATGCAAGTGTTTGCAAGTGGTTGCTCGTGGATGCATATACACACACATTAGGCACTAGATCGGCTCAATCACTCTTCTACTGCATATGGATGTGTATGCATTTTTCTTCTTTTTATAAATGAAAATGGATGTGTCATCATATGGATGTTGCATTTGGACGGATGGTTGTGCACACATGTAGAACTTACATGATATAATATGATTATTTGCATACATGTTGGATTTATGGCACTAACATACATTGCATTAAGTAAGTCGACTGAATCAGTAGACCGCCTAATCTTTCGCATTAGTATTGGGACATATACACACACCTTTGCATATATTCATATAAGCATTAGAAACTTTAAGGACAATGGATGCCTGTGATTGGTGGATGAGTAGATGGATGTGGATGGTAGGATATACATTCTTCTTAACTTGGAAATTTCGGGGACGAAATCCTTTGAGCAGGGGAGAATGTAACATCCCGTAATTTTAACAACATTAAAAGATGATAAATTAAAGAATAGTTAATTTAATATCCAGAATTAAGGGAAACGATCTGCGCCATTGAATTCACCTCGAAATTTTGGTCAAAATATAGACACCTGGTTTTCATAAAACGGACACCATATGAAGAGGTTATGAAGGTTTGAAGCTTGTATACGCATAAGAAGAATATACATACGTATAATTGGTCTAGAAATTCAAAATCAGTTCAAAATCACAAAATTAGGGAATGGGAATTTTCCCGCTAAAGGGCGTCGACCCTACAAGGGGGTGTCGACCCCTGGGTCGACCCCATAAGGGGGTGTCAACCCATTGGTCGACCCCTGAAGGAGGGGTCGAACCCCCTACGACAAATCTGGGCAGATCCATTCTAGTTGAATGTGGACTCCTTTCTTGACCTGGTCATTGGCTTTAGGCTATAAACAAGACCCCATTTCTCTTGTTTCTCCACACCTAAAATAGTGGAGAACTAGATGCTGCATCTGCCTAGATTAAATCAAGGTTTTCTTCTTCGGCAATCAACTAGAGTTTAGAGATCTGTGATTCAATTCTTTTCTTTTATCTTTCTAGATCCAAACACTATGAGTTTACGTTACTTTTAGATCTAAATTTTTAAAAGTAAAACTTGACATGACTATAACTTGGATCTATGCCTGTGACTATTTGAATCATATCAGATATGCTATAACCTGTTTATCTAAGTTACTCTGACATGACTATGAACTAGATCTGAACCTATACCTATTTATTATGTTAGATCTGCCATTGTTTTTAGATCTTATTCACTGTTTAGGTCACCTCATGCCTGTTCCTATTATGTTTATGGCTAAATCAGATCTGTTATTATTTGGATATCTAATTCATTGTTTAGATCTCATTATGCCTGTTTATAATGTCCCTATTACATTAGAATTAGTTCTATTGTCACATGTTCATCAGATATGTTCCTATATGCCTATCTTGTCATTATGCCACTATATGTTTATGCCTATTTCTGCCTTTTTATGTCAATATTGTTAGTATGATCAATTATGTTCTCTTCCCTTCATCTTCTTCCCTTTTTCTTTTTATAGACAGGCTACCTTCGAGCATAGGCGTGCCACAGAAATATGTGAACGTGTTAAATTGGGAACGAGGCGAAAACATTAGATTTGAGCATAACTTAAACGTAATTTATGAATATGAATTTGGAGCATAAACTGAATTATGCTAAAGACCTTAATTTGGGGCATATTGTTCATTATGAACATGACTTGGGAAAAAGGGACATAAAAACCAATAATGATATAGGAATAATTGGTTAACAATTGAAATGCCTAGAATTACAGTAATTAGAAACTATAACCGCTTTTAGACATGAGGTTAGATTACTTTTTTGGTGGAAGTCTGCCCGGAACCGCCCGGAATATATAGCAACCATAGGTGGTGAATCTAATGTGAGGGGTCTAAGTGCATAAACACGAGACGTGCTAAGACACGAGGTTAAGTCTGACTTGTGGAAGAAGTCTGCCCAGAACAGACCGGCATATCCAGTATCCACAAGTGGTAGGCTTAATGTGGGAGGTCTAGCACATTATAACCATAAATAAATATGGTAATGAATTGGAATACTTAACCTAGTTGAATCCATAGGTATTGTATGAACATGTAACTTGAGTAGGGGTTATGTTAACTTGTTTGAAACAGTGGGTGAGTTAAGTAAATCTGGGGTGGGTGGGTAATATTTATGTATAGCCCCACAAACTTAACCTGTGGGGGTTATGCAATCTTCTACTCTAGTATGGTAGGGGAAAGCTTGTATCATCTTGTGTGTGGGACCCGTTTCAGTCAGTAACCCATATATAGGTATCAAACTAGTCCTCCGAACTAGGTCGGATTCGGGGCACGCTTA
Organism: Allium sativum; assembly: GCA_030737875.1. NCBI lineage: Eukaryota > Viridiplantae > Streptophyta > Magnoliopsida > Asparagales > Amaryllidaceae > Allium > Allium sativum. The sequence goes on along the minus strand of CM060920.1, from coordinate 56,342,513 downwards.
CTGGGCTGACTGTAAGAGATACAAATGTGGGGGACAGTGTCGGCGGTGCCTACGACCAGGTCATGTGCGTGCATGGTCCGGACATAGGAGGTTAAGACTCTGTGACACCTGTAGATAAGTTTGTGCGTATCTTGAAAATAAAGGGTTGCCACTTTAGGAAGTGATACATACTACTATGGGGCCAACACAGGGTATCTACGGAGTAGGGGGCCGATTGATTAGGGTATTAATTAGGGTACACTTGGACTCCGGTATGTTTGGGAGCCCATTAATACCCGTAGGGGTAACTCTGGTATGTTGGGTTGTCTGTTGATTGTATGGGGTGAAAACCTCTCGCTGGAAGTACATTTAAGTCTACCATCTTATACTTATTGGGGATCATCTTGTTAATAAGACACTAGTATTGGTGCAGAGATGGAGAAAAAGGAAAGTATTAAAGAAGTGCTATTTATTCTGTCTAGTTGTCCTGTTTACCTTGTCATACTTTCCTTATATGTTGTTATCTCTCTTATCCACTTTATATGCCTGTCATGATACTTTTACTTATTTATTTGCTAAAAGTAACTGGACTTGCCAGACTTTATGTCTGACCCATTTTATTTCCTCTTCTTTCTCTTCAGTTCCCCCCCAAGGTTCTCAGGGTGGGAATACTCAAACTTGATCAGGATTTTTCTTGCATTCTTCTTGCAGGTGATTAGATGTATGGCTCATGTTCTTATCTCTTCTACTATGGCTATGTTTCATTTGGGGAATTATGCTTCTTTATTTATTGTACTATGATGTTTTAAGTACAAAACAGAAATTTTAAGATGATGTACTGGGTTTTATGTTTTCATGTAACCATGTTTTGAACCATGATGTTATTTTATGATTAATAAATTTTTAAATTCCGCTGTTATTTTATATCTGTCTTGTAATGTTTCTGTTTTTTTACCTATAACGCTTCATGGAAATTAATGCATTCTCTTAGTGAGTGACATGAATGGACGTGGGGCATCACAATCTCCCTTCCTAAATTCATCCTTATATTTTCAAATTTATTTAATAATAATTATTCCACTTCATTTCTAAACATAGCTTACAAATCGAACTACTTGTTTTAATATAATTAAAACCAATTATTATAATCTAGTTTATTCAAAATTAAATTTCTATTTAAGAAAAATAGATTATCCTTTTTAAAACCCCAGTTTCTTTTCCAATATATTCGAATATATTTTATGGTATTTAATTACCAATTTTTTTAGGTTAATTTTATCCAAACATTCCAAAACACATAATAATCAATCTCTGATTATTTCTCACATTTTATAATGTAATATATGAAAATCAACAATAAAATTGTTGAGGAATCTAGTTGGATCCCTCTAACATGTTTCCCTGCATTCATATATGTTAATCAATATAAATAACGCTATTTTCATATTGATATGAAATATAATAATAAACGGAACCAATATTTCGTCAACTATTTATATATATATATATATATTTATATATATTATTTCAAACTGTTAATCAACAAATCATCCAAACAACCATCACACACAACATTAAATCATTTTTATCAATATTAAACAATGTTTAATTTTTTTTATAAAACTGGACAGAGTTACTGATTTTACTCACTTTGGTGTTAATCATCGAATAACAGTTAACGTCGGTTGATTCGTGTCAGATGTTTAATTTTGTCATAAATTCAACCGAGCTCCAAATGGTTCCAAACTAGTTCCATTGTGTAGCCTGCATTCATATGATTCCAAGGTACCAACTTTGTCAGATTCGGATAATGTATGGAAGGATTGCGTATTTTACAAGTTATACATTGTTGAATTTAAAATTTACTTAAATTGTTATATACACATAACCTTGGCCTTACCCATTTCAAAATTTCCTTGCAGTTCTCTCCACTATTCCAAACTCAGTGGCACCTATACCCATCTCCCGCTTCTCTCTCTTATCATGTTTATCAACAAAACCATAAGTTCGAACCCATCTACTGTGTTGCGACTTCAGCTCGTTCCATAGTCTCTGTCCAATAACCCTCAAACCCAAACAACCCTGTTCATTTCTTTGTTTCATTATCATTGTTTTTCAATCGCAAACCAAAACCGTTTAATGATAAATAAATATCAATTTAAATATTCAGCCTTATATACTTTTTTGTTTCCCGGCCCATATCCATTTTAAACTAATACCCGAAAACATTATCATCTTCCTCAAAAATCTATTTCTTCTGTGAAGACCCGTAACTTCCCCGTAAAGGAAAGTGTCGGATAGTTTGAGAACAAGCCACAACAAAACGCATGTAAAAGAACATATCATTGTATATTACAACAATGCATCAGATTACAAGAATATACAGAGTATAAATGAATAATACACAGAAATATCAGAGATTTAAATTACATTTAAATACCTAGCAGCGGAAGATAATACAATACACAACTAGAAGGAGATATACGGATACAAAGCTTTCCGGATATCGTTCCATCTGTAAACCAGGATCCTGTGAATATAAATCTGCAAAACCAAAACTACTAGCTGCCCGTGTCAAAATAGGGGCACCCAGAGTTTAGGTTAAAACAATAAACTCCAGGTCAGTCATGTGACTGGTGTGAGAAGTAAAACAGTTATCTTTATTTTAAATCATTAGGTAAATCAAGGGACCACGCCGTATAACACGGAACGGGTTTCCTCCCAAGAATACCAGTGCATAACACAAACAACGCAATGCTAAATAAAGAAAAATGAAGCTGTTATAAGACCCAGGTCCCATCACACAATGCAACGCAGTCGAGGATAGGGTTTTCCCTTATAACAGCCAAAGAATGCTTGATACGGTTAAAACAAATCGTTTGATACTATTGTAAGTGCATAGTGTATAAAACAACTTCAAATCATAAGTATCAATCATAGGCGGCATGAGCGTCCCATGCCACTATGTCGCCATATATAGGTTTACAAATAAAACCGCAAATGTCACGTATTTGGAAATTGGATTTCCGTCTATGAACCGAGGCAAAAGATAGTCCTCAACCGATTCGAGACTGCCTAGCCCGAGTCTCAGGCAAGCGCGCAGGCAAGCCTTGGATCGTCAGGGCCGGTCCACACGGAGTGGATTAAAATGCCTGAGCACTACGTTTCGCCGCCCTTTGGGGCGTAAGCGAGCCAACGAATGACTCCATCGGACCCGGATCGTCCGATCTAACCGAGGCGCCTCGCAACAGCAACAACCACATAAGTCAAACTCGTCAGGGCGTGTAAAACCACTGACGCCACTTTTAGCTAGGAGGAAACGTAGGCCCTCCCTGAGGTCCGTCTCCCGTTTTTGGTTCATACCGGGTGTGAAACTCGCGAAGTAAACGTTACACAAAGCTACGCCACAAAGGCCATGCTTTGATCATCACCACAAGACTTTGCTTTTCAACAGAAGCCTCGATCAATTGCCACTTAGGCATGCCACACAGGCAATTCACTCCATGCGTTTGATATCCATCAATATATAACCCCTGAGCTCGTACGTCTCAGAGAAGGGCGTTAAGCAAGAGAATAAATTCTCCGCCGCCAAACAGATATATATTTAATAGAGATCAATCACACAGACTAAAATCCAATGTCAGACACACGGTCCATTTACAAGTTCGTTCTGGGTCTGAACGAAACCGGGGGCACCTAGTACCCCGCATATCCATCGATCTCCAAGTATGTCTGGACGATCACTAACTGTTTCCATCTTCTTGGGTATACAGCCCAATCAAGATCATCAGTAATTACCCAAACGACGTGAAGACCTCCGGTCTTCGACCATCGTCTTCATCTTCGACTTATCGTCGTACCAGTTATTCAGAATGGGATAAACCCGGTCTTTCCGAATAACTCGCGTATATTTTAAATAAGTGTTACACAAACACAACATACGCCTCATTCCAATTCATCAGTCACTAACCGTAAATTAATCAAGAGAATAATTTCCCAAATATTAACCCCGAAGGCCGAAACCAACATCAGATCAATATCCAGAAAACCATTCTGCTTAGCTAACCGACAGTTAGTTTCTAAATTTCACATTCATAGGGAAAGGTTCCTATTAATTTTATCCAAGATAAATTTCTTGAATTTATTCTTTAATCTATTTTTGAATCTCAATTCAAACTAGTCGGGATTAGCGAACCTTACCGAAGTAATTATTTATTTCAATTTCCCCATCCCAACCTATTCATCCCATGAAGTAAAACTGGTAATACTTCATATCTAACACCACAGTGTTATCGGTAAATTCAATTACCCTTTTCACGTTCAAATCTAATTAAAGATTTAACTATCGCCTGGAGCAAAACTGGTGATACTCCATTTTCGATTATTTCAATATAATTAAAGATTCATTAAAACTCCACTTAGTTTTAATCGTTAACTGGGTTAAAGAATCAGTGTCATTTAAAACACGGTTCACGATAAACCCAAAATCACATTCCATTAATTATCGGGTTAAAGAACAAGTGTTATTTAAAACACTGTTCACGATAAACCCAAAAATCAATATCGATTTAATTCCAACTAAATATTATTTAATTGGTACACTTCATTAAATCTAAATAAAAAGATTTAATCTTTTCTCCACTGGGTTCAAGAACAGTGTTAGTGAAGACACCATTCACGACAAACCCAAATCACATTTGATATTCAATATAACGCTCTGAATAGAAAATATATCGGCTTATATTCAATATCAAATTCAACGATTAACAAATGTCGTATTGGAAATAACGATATAAATATATATCTTTCAAACTTCCATAACAACATCTGTATAATCACGAATTCCAACATCGAAATATTCCGAAGACAATTTCGATTCAAATCCACTCCAATGCAATCATTGGAAATTCTGGTTATTTTCAAAACCATTCCAAATTCAATTTATTCATTTAAAAATAAATAGAATTATAATTCTAGTTCAAAACTAGTTCATTTCGATAAAAATCTATTTTTATCTTTTCAAATATGGAGTTTTTCATCCCAATTCTTTCTAAATCATTTCTTATGATTTTACACAAATTATTACTATTTTTAATAATTTTATCAAGGCCCGTACAGTCGATTTCCAACAATGGCCACCGAACAGCACTTATAGCGACCTTTTTCGAATTTGATTTGGACGTATCTCCAAATCCAACCGTTAGATTTCTAATATTCGTTAGAAAGCTCTTTTCAATACGAACCCAACGGTTCCGGTTTTAGGAGAATCCGACGGTCGGATCTCCCGTAATGTCCGTTTGAAATAAATGGTCGAAATTCACGAACTGCCGCGGCGCGGCGCGTTCTATTCAGGCCATTATATTATATATATAATATATACTTCGTCGATTTCTATTTAAAACGAAGTTTATAAATAGTTTTAAATTCGTTTCAAAAACAATTTCAACTTCCATTTCAATTCAAATCAAAATTTAATTCGTCTTTATAAATTCGTTTCAAAATTCATTTCTATTCAATTCAAATTTCAATTCAATTTGAATTCATTTCATTTCGCTTTCAATTCAATTTGAATTCGTATTCAATTCAATTCATTTCGAAATCGTTTTCAATTCAATTCATTTCGAAATCGTTTTATATTCAATTCATTTCGAAATCGTTTTATATTCAATTCATTTCGAAATCGTTTTCAATTCAATTCATTTCGAAATCGTTTTCAATTCAATTCATTTCGAAATCGTTTTCAATTCAATTCATTTCGAAATCGTTTTCAATTCATTTCATTTCGAAATCGTTTTCAATTCATTTCATTTCGAAATCGTTTTCAATTCAATTCATTTCGAAATCGTTTTCAATTCAATTCATTTCGAAATCGTTTTCAATTCATTTCATTTCGAAATCGTTTTCAATTCATTTCATTATGAATAAAATCGATATAAATATCGTTCACGTCAAAATGGCGTCAATCTAATCGACACGGCTTCATAAATTTCTATTTTCAAATATTCTATTTCAAATATTTCTTTTTCAAAATAGTTGTTATTATCAAAATATTTCGTTCAACACATGACCAATCTCAATGGATGAGTACTGTCAACACATGAACTTTTATTTTATAATATCCTTTATTTTTCAAATTGGAATGAGGCCCAATCAGTTACCATATAAAGTTAATTATATGGATTTTCATGCATTACACACATATAATAGCATTGAAAAATAATCAACCATCAACCAAAGTGCACTACACTGTATAAGCATCAAATATAGATATCTAACGCTTATAACAGCCTGTCAATCAATCGATCGACATATTTAATCAATCAGGATGAGTGAACTGCATATTTCATCCTAACACCCGTGTGGGGTTTCAAACAATCCAACAAATATTTTGTTTGTGCAGTTGGGCGATGTGTAAAATTTATCGTCCCAATCAATGTCCTTCAAATAGGTGTACATAAACAAACCGTCCGGTTTGTAAATGAATATTTATTTATTCACATTCACGTTAAAAATTATATTTTTAACGATAAAACATTTTATTCCAACATATGAATTTCTATTCAGTTCATTCTTTAAATAAAATGATATTTTTATTTTTCTAACATATTTTAGAAAATTTCGGCGGCATAACGGCACGATACTAGAAATGGGACGAGGCCTAGCCTTATCCCCGGTCTAGTGAAGGCCCACGCCATTCACACATCAATCAAATTCACCAAACAACCAAATTCAAATCACATCATATAACTAATCTATGCAACCAAACAAACAAGTCCATGGTCTGTGGACGATTGTGTCGGGTGCTACTAAGCACCGTCTGCATCCTAGTATAAATATATATAACTAGAAAAAGAAATTGAAAGGTGAGAAATTCTCACAAATAGCTATCCAATAACACGACTCTTCCTTTATAGAAATCTTTGTCTATTTCGTCTTCTTGCCGCTTTCGTTGCCCGTATTCTCTACATAGGTAAAAATCGAATTTTTACTATGTTATTCAATATATAAAGATCATATTCTAAAAACAAAGATTATATTTTTAATATTCCTATGATGTAAAAATTATATTTTTATTGCTTTAAAAATATAAGAATCATATCTTACTTCTTCTACCTAACAAAAATTCCGTCTTTTCTCTTTTTAAAAATATGATCTTTATTTTTGCAAGTTCAAATCTTTTTCCTTTTAAAAGATTAAACCTTTTTCTATTTCAAAGTTTAAACCTTTTTCTATTTCAAACCTTAAAACAAAATCAGTTTTTATTTCCTTTAAAAAAATCAGTTTTTATATCTTTAAAAATTCAGTTTTTATATCTTTAAAAATTCAGTTTATATATCTTAAAAAATTCAGTTTATATATCTTTAAAAATTCAGTTTATATATCTTAAATAAAATCAGTTTTTAATATTTAAAAATTCAGTTTATATATCTTAAATAAAATCAGTTTTTAATATTTAAAAATTCAGTTTATAAATCTTTAAAAAAAATTCAGTTTTTATATCTTTAAAAAATTCAGTTTTTATATCTTTAAAAATTCAGTTTATATATCTTAAATAAAATCAGTTTTTAATATTTAAAAATTCAGTTTATAAATCTTTAAAAAAAATTCAGTTTTTAGTTTTTAATATTCTTTTTCAAATCAGTTTTTAAATCTTAAAAAAAATCAGAAATTACTTTTTTTTTAAATCATTAAAAAGGAATCGGTTTTTTTTCTTTTTGCAAAACAAAAATAAAAACAAAAAAAATAAAATAAACTAAATGCTCACCGATAGCTTGCGAAGTGGAGGGAAGAAGAAGGAGGCGTCGGCGGCAGGTTGGTGGTGGTGTCGGGGGCGATGTGGCTTCAGGGCGGCGGCTTGATTTGATTCGACTGGGGGTGTTCGAGGGTTTCGAGGTGAAGGCGGGGTCGGACGGGGGGGGCGTCGCGAGGGTTCGTCGGCGTCGAGGTGTTGGCGGCGATGTCTGGAGGGAGGAGCGGCTCGATTAGGTTAGGGTTTTTTTTTTATTTCGTTTCTGAATAATGAATCGGGGGGGGGGGGGGGGGTGGGGCCAAGCAGAAGAAAAGGAGGGAAGAATATATATATATATATATTTTTTAATTTAATTTCTGCAAAAAGGTTGACTTTTACATACGACCTCGAAACGAGGCCTACCGCCTGTCGTCCATAGCGTTTTACCCCCATTCCGAACACAATGGGATATGTATCGTAGGCTGATTCGGCTGTTGCAATCAGTTTCCGCTGATTTTACATTTAAATCACTGTATTGACTTTTAAACGTACATTTCAAATTACCGGGTTCACATACTATCTAGAAAAATTCCTGAAAAATATTTTCTAGCTTCGTATTAACGATACGGTCCTAACAAAATTAGTTTCGTTGAATTCTGAGGCCGTTGGGAAAATGACCATTTTCCAGTCGATTAAAATCAACTGAAACTGGTCAATCGCGTTTTCCTTTGCCACGCTCACATACTGATTCAAAAAATTATGAAATTTGAAACCTAGCAACAACTTAACATCACGGACCCAACAAAACTGGTTTCGTCGAAATCCGAGGTCGTTTGCAAAATGTCCATTTTTAAGGGCCTGAATTCCATAGCGACTATTCAGAATTTTCAACTGGACATATCTTTTGATCCCCGCTATGAAAATTTGATTATTCGGATTCGTTGGAAAGATATTATCAAATAGATCCCATTATTTTTGGTTTCACTAAAATCCGGATTGTTTTGCACCCGGTACATTCAATTGAAGTTTGAAATCGAATTATTGAACTACCGCGCCATTTTCAATTCTATTTATAATTATAAATAATTATTTATATTCTAACGACGACGCGTAAAATATATACGTTCTAATTCTACTCAAAATAAATTTCTCGTCGATATTATTTAAAATAATTCATTTTAAATAATCAAAATTAGCTAAAATTGCCAAAATAAAAATTTTAAACTGGCCCAGATTTTCGGGTTGTTACAATCTCCCCCACTTAAAACTTTTCGTCCCCGAAAAGGAACAAAGTCGAAAGTGGTTTGATCAATCAACTCTACGCTCGATCTGGCTTCCATTCTCCAACCCTTTGGTTTCTGAGAATTTTCAAAATTTCAAAAATTTGGCTAACTCCCTAAATTTTTGAAAAATTTCGCCATAACCTCCCCTGCACCGGGAGCATCGGGGAATTTCAAATAGCTTCCCCGGTCCTTCAGATCTCAAAAAGAAAAAGAAAAAGCCAAGCGGCTAGCCAATAGGCTCATAAAATCATCATCACCCAAACAAAACAGTAAATTATGTAGTAAACATGTACCTATTTGTCGGGCAAACAAATTTTATTCTCTGCTCTAGCCTCCTCGCTATGACCTGTTCAATGTAAGTATATGTATATGCAAACAAATGCGACCAATTTTCAATACAATTCAATATTTGATCAAATTAGGCATAATGGTTCAAAATTATCAAACAATGAACAAACAACACAAACATCAATCAATTAGTGAATTAGAGTTTCAAATTCATAATTTTGATACACATACAAAAAACAAATTTTTGATGCCAAATCACAACAATAGGCCCTATCTAATTTTGGTTCTCACACCAGTCAATAGGAAATATATAGATATCACACTTTCGAAACACGAATACCAATTCTGATGATGTTCGAACTATCATCAGAATCATCTTCGGGCGACTAGAGTGTGATTCTATATCTATCCAGTATATTAAAATTTCAAATACACGTGGATCAGACGTATACGCAAAATATTTATATACTGGACTGTCCATATCAATATAAATAAATAATCAAATACGAATAATTGATTTAAATTTTCAAAACAAAAATTGTTTTCATTTGAAAAATATACCCTTCACACTCGTTCTAGGATACTACTGATCCTATCTCTAACGAGTCATTCTAATTGGATATTACTAATCCAATATCATATGAATTCTTTCGTACGGTTCTAATGTGCCTTGTTCTCTGCTTTGTAAACCAAAGCTCTGATACCAACTGTGAAGACCCATAACTTCCCCGTAAAGGAAAGTGTCGGATAGTTTGAGAACAAGCCACAACAAAACGCATATAAAAGAACATATCATTGTATATTACAACAATGCATCAGATTACAAGAATATACAGAGTATAAATGAATAATACACAGAAATATCAGAGATTTAAATTACATTTAAATACCTAGCAGTGGAAGATAATACAATACACAACTAGAAGGAGATATACGGATACAAAGCTTTCCGGATATCGTTCCAGCTGTAAACCAGGATCCTGTGAATATAAATCTGCAAAACCAAAACTACTAGCTACCCGTGTCAAAATAGGGGCACCCAGAGTTTAGGTTAAAACAATAAACTCCAGGTCAGTCATGTGACTGGTGTGAGAAGTAAAACAGTTATCTTTATTTTAAATCATTAGGTAAATCAAGGGACCACGCCGTATAACACGGAACGGGTTTCCTCCCAAGAATACCAGTGCATAACACAAACAACGCAATGCTAAATAAAGAAAAATGAAGCTGTTATAAGACCCAGGTCCCATCACACAATGCAACGCAGTCGAGGATAGGGTTTTCCCTTATAACAGCCAAAGAATGCTTGATACGGTTAAAACAAATCGTTTGATACTATTGTAAGTGCATAGTGTATAAAACAACTTCAAATCATAAGTATCAATCATAGGCGGCATGAGCGTCCCATGCCACTATGTCGCCATATATAGGTTTACAAATAAAACCGCAAATGTCACGTATTTGGAAATTGGATTTCCGTCTATGAACCGAGGCAAAAGATAGTCCTCAACCGATTCGAGACTGCCTAGCCCGAGTCTCGGGCAAGCGCGCAGGCAAGCCTTGGATCGTCAGGGCCGGTCCACACGGAGTGGATTAAAATGCCTGAGCACTACGTTTCGCCGCCCTTTGGGGCGTAAGCGAGCCAACGAATGACTCCATCGGACCCGGATCGTCCGATCTAACCGAGGCGCCTCGCAACAGCAACAACCACATAAGTCAAACTCGTCAGGGCGTGTAAAACCACTGACGCCACTTTTAGCTAGGAGGAAACGTAGGCCCTCCCTGAGGTCCGTCTCCCGTTTTTGGTTCATACCGGGTGTGAAACTCGCGAAGTAAACGTTACACAAAGCTACGCCACAAAGGCCGTGCTTTGATCATCACCACAAGACTTTGCTTTTCAACAGAAGCCTCGATCAATTGCCACTTAGGCATGCCACACAGGCAATTCACTCCATGCGTTTGATATCCATCAATATATAACCCCTGAGCTCGTACGTCTCAGAGAAGGGCGTTAAGCAAGAGAATAAATTCTCCGCCGCCAAACAGATATATATTTAATAGAGATCAATCACACAGACTAAAATCCAATGTCAGACACACGGTCCATTTACAAGTTCGTTCTGGGTCTGAACGAAACCGGGGGCACCTAGTACCCCGCATATCCATCGATCTCCAAGTACGTCTGGACGATCACTAACTGTTTCCATCTTCTTGGGTGTACAACCCAATCAAGATCATCAGTAATTACCCAAACGACGTGAAGACCTCCGGTCTTCGACCATCGTCTTCATCTTCGACTTATCGTCGTACCAGTTATTCAGAATGGGATAAACCCGGTCTTTCCGAATAACTCGCGTATATTTTAAATAAGTGTTACACAAACACAACATACGCCTCATTCCAATTCATCAGTCACTAACCGTAAATTAATCAAGAGAATAATTTCCCAAATATTAACCCCGAAGGCCGAAACCAACATCAGATCAATATCCAGAAAACCATTCTGCTTAGCTAACCGACAGTTAGTTTCTAAATTTCACATTCATAGGGAAAGGTTCCTATTAATTTTATCCAAGATAAATTTCTTGAATTTATTCTTTAATCTATTTTTGAATCTCAATTCAAACTAGTCGGGATTAGCGAACCTTACCGAAGTAATTATTTATTTCAATTTCCCCATCCCAACCTATTCATCCCATGAAGTAAAACTGGTAATACTTCATATCTAACACCACAGTGTTATCGGTAAATTCAATTACCCTTTTCACGTTCAAATCTAATTAAAGATTTAACTATCGCCTGGAGCAAAACTGGTGATACTCCATTTTCGATTATTTCAATCTAATTAAAGATTCATTAAAACTCCACTTAGTTTTAATCGTTAACTGGGTTAAAGAATCAGTGTCATTTAAAACACGGTTCACGATAAACCCAAAATCACATTCCATTAATTATCGGGTTAAAGAACAAGTGTTATTTAAAACACTGTTCACGATAAACCCAAAAATCAATATCGATTTAATTCCAACTAAATATTATTTAATTGGTACACTTCATTAAATCTAAATAAAAAGATTTAATCTTTTCTCCACTGGGTTCAAGAACAGTGTTAGTGAAGACACCATTCACGACAAACCCAAATCACATTTGATATTCAATATAAGGCTCTGAATAGAAAATATATCGGCTTATATTCAATATCAAATTCAACGATTAACAAATGTCGTATTGGAAATAACGATATAAATATATATCTTTCAAACTTCCATAACAACATCTGTATAATCACGAATTCCAACATCGAAATATTCTGAAGACAATTTCGATTCAAATCCACTCCAATGCAATCATTGGAAATTCTGGTTATTTTCAAAACCATTCCAAATTCAATTTATTCATTTAAAAATAAATAGAATTATAATTCTAGTTCAAAACTAGTTCATTTCGATAAAAATCTATTTTTATCTTTTCAAATATGGAGTTTTTCATCCCAATTCTTTCTAAATCATTTCTTATGATTTTACACAAATTATTACTATTTTTAATAATTTTATCAAGGCCCGTACAGTCGATTTCCAACAATGGCCACCGAACTGCACTTATAGCGAAATTTTTCGAATTTGATTTGGACGTATCTCCAAATCCAACCGTTAGATTTCAAATTTCTAATATTCTTTAGAAAACTCTTTTCGATACGAACCCAACGGTTCCAGTTTTAGGAGAATCCGACGGTCGGATCTCCCGTAATGTCCGTTTGAAATAAATGGTCGAAATTCACGAACTGCCGCGGCGCGGCGCGTTCTATTCAGGCCATTATATTATATATATAATATATACTTCGTCGATTTCTATTTAAAACGAAGTTTATAAATAGTTTTAAATTTGTTTCAAAAACAATTTCAACTTCCATTTCAATTCAAATCAAAATTGAATTCTTCTTTATAAATTCGTTTCAAAATTCATTTCTATTCAATTCAAATTTCAATTCAATTTGAATTCATTTCATTTCGCTTTCAATTCAATTTGAATTCGTATTCAATTCATTTCGAAATCGTTTTCAATTCAATTCATTTCGAAATCGTTTTATATTCAATTCATTTCGAAATCGTTTTATATTCAATTCATTTCGAAATCGTTTTCAATTCAATTCATTTCGAAATCGTTTTCAATTCAATTCATTTCGAAATCGTTTTCAATTCATTTCATTTTGAAATCGTTTTCAATTCAATTCATTTCGAAATCGTTTTCAATTCATTTCATTTCGAAATCGTTTTTAATTCATTTCATTTCGAAATCGTTTTCAATTCAATTCATTTCGAAATCGTTTTCAATTCAATTCATTTCGAAATCGTTTTCAATACATTTCATTTCGAAATCGTTTTCAATTCATTTCATTATGAATAAAATCGATATAAATATCGTTCACGTCAAAATGGCGTCAATCTAATCAACACGGCTTCATAAATTTCTATTTTCAAATATTCTATTTCAAATATTTCTTTTTCAAAATAGTTGTTATTATCAAAATATTTCGTTCAACACATGACCAATCTCAATGGATGAGTACTGTCAACACATGAACTTTTATTTTATAATATTCTTTATTTTTCAAATTGGAATGAGGCCCAATCAGTTACCATATAAAGTTAATTATATGGATTTTCATGCATTACACACATATAATAGCATTGAAAAATAATCAACCATCAACCAAAGTGCACTACACTGTATAAGCATCAAATATAGATATCTAACGTTTATAACAGCCTGTCAATCAATCGATCGACATATTTAATCAATCAGGATGAGTGAACTGCATATTTCATCCTAACACCCATGTGGGGTTTCAAACAATCCAACAAATATTTTGTTTGTGCAGTTGGGCGATGTGTAAAATTTATCGTCCCAATCAATGTCCTTCAAATAGGTGTACATAAACAAACCGTCCGGTTTGTAAATGAATATTTATTTATTCACATTCACGTTAAAAATTATATTTTTAACGATAAAACATTTTATTCCAACATATGAATTTCTATTCAGTTCATTCTTTAAATAAAATGATATTTTTATTTTTCTAACATATTTTAGAAAATTTCGGCGGCATAACGGCACGATACTAGAAACGGGACGAGGCCTAGCCTTATCCCCGGTCTAGTGAAGGCCCACGCCATTCACACATCAATCAAATTCACCAAACAACCAAATTCAAATCACATCATATAACTAATCTATGCAACCAAACAAACAAGTCCATGGTCTGTGGACGATTGTGTCGGGTGCTACTAAGCACCGTCTGCATCCTAGTATAAATATATATAACTAGAAAAAGAAATTGAAAGGTGAGAAATTCTCACGAATAGCTATCCAATAACACGACTCTTCCTTTATAGAAATCTTTGTCTATTTCGTCTTCTTGCCGCTTTCGTTGCCCGTATTCTCTACATAGGTAAAAATCGAATTTTTACTATGTTATTCAATATATAAAGATCATATTCTAAAAACAAAGATTATATTTTTAATATTCCTATGATGTAAAAATTATATTTTTATTGCTTTAAAAATATAAGAATCATATCTTACTTCTTCTACCTAACAAAAATTCCGTCTTTTCTCTTTTTAAAAATATGATCTTTATTTTTGCAAGTTCAAATCTTTTTCCTTTTAAAAGATTAAACCTTTTTCTATTTCAAAGTTTAAACCTTTTTCTATTTCAAACCTTAAAACAAAACCAGTTTTTATTTCCTTTAAAAAAATCAGTTTTTATATCTTTAAAAATTCAGTTTTTATATCTTTAAAAATTCAGTTTATATATCTTAAAAAATTCAGTTTTTATATCTTTAAAAATTCAGTTTATATATCTTAAATAAAATCAGTTTTTAATATTTAAAAATTCAGTTTATATATCTTAAATAAAATCAGTTTTTAATATTTAAAAATTCAGTTTATAAATCTTTAAAAAAAATTCAGTTTTTATATCTTTAAAAAATTCAGTTTTTATATCTTTAAAAATTCTGTTTATATATCTTAAATAAAATCAGTTTTTAATATTTAAAAATTCAGTTTATAAATCTTTAAAAAAATTCAGTTTTTAGTTTTTAATATTCTTTTTCAAATCAGTTTTTAAATCTTAAAAAAAATCAGAAATTACTTTTTTTTAAATCATTAAAAAGGAATCGGTTTTTTTTCTTTTTGCAAAACAAAAATAAAAACAAAAAAAATAAAATAAACTAAATGCTCACCGATAGCTTGCGAAGTGGAGGGAAGAAGAAGGAGGCGTCGGCGGCAGGTTGGTGGTGGTGTCGGCGGCGATGTTGCTTCAGGGCGGCGGCTTGATTTGATTCGACTGGGGGGTGTTCGAGGTGAAGGCGTGGTCGGACGGAGGGGGGGGGGGCGTCGCGAGGGTTCGTCGGCGTCGAGGTGTTGGCGGCGATGTCTGGAGGGAGGAGCGGCTCGATTAGGTTAGGGTTTTTTTTTTTTTCGTTTCTGAATAATGAATCGGAGTGGGGGGGCAAGCAGAAGAAAAGGAGGGAAGAATATATATATTTTTTTTATTTAATTTCTGCAGAAAGGTTGATTTTTACATACGACCTCGAAACGAGGCCTAGCGCCTGTCGTCCATAGCGTTTTACCCCCATTCCGAACACAATGGGATATGTATCGTAGGCTGATTCGGCTGTTACAATCAGTTTCCGCTGATTTTACATTTAAATCACTGTATTGACTTTTAAACGTACATTTCAAATTACCGGGTTCACATACTATCTAGAAAAATTCCTGAAAAATATTTTCTAGCTTCGTATTAACGATACGGTCCTAACAAAACTAGTTTCGTTGAATTCTGAGGCCGTTGGGAAAATGGCCATTTTCCAGTCGATTAAAATCAACTGAAACTGGTCAATCGCGTTTTCCTTTGCCACGCTCACATACTGATTCGAAAAATTATGAAATTTGAAACCTAGCAACAACTTAACATCACGGACCCAACAAAACTGGTTTCGTCGAAATCCGAGGTCGTTTGCAAAATGTCCATTTTTAAGGGCCTGAATTCCATAGCGACTATTCAGAATTTTCAACTGGACATATCTTTTGATCCCCGCTATGAAAATTTGATTATTCGGATTCGTTGGAAAGATATTATCAAATAGATCCCATTATTTTTGGTTTCACTAAAATCCGGATTGTTTTGCACCCGGTACATTCAATTGAAGTTTGAAATCGAATTATTGAACTACCGCGCCATTTTCAGTTCTATTTATAATTATAAATAATTATTTATATTCTAACGACGACGCGTAAAATATATACGTTCTAATTCTACTCAAAATAAATTTCTCGTCGATATTATTTAAAATAATTCATTTTCAATAATCAAAATTAGCTAAAATTGCCAAAATAAAAATTTTAAACTGGCCCAGATTTTCGGGTTGTTACATCTTCCCCACGTGAAAAGCTCCTTCTCCAAACTGGAAATATGCACACTCCATTTAAATAAAACCCACCAGCTCTTTTAACTTTCATGCCCATTAATTGTTCCCTCGTATTTCTCCGTCTCATGAACAGACACGAGCTCCATGTTGAACACATGATGAACCAATAACTCCTCTCCTGCATCACGAAACCTAGAATTAGTACGACGGCTGTTCTTCTCGTCACCTCAACTGTCGTCCATCACCATAAAAAACAAACGCGAGTTTCCCATCAAAATACCATGCAAACAGGAAAAATCGCTTCCAGATGCCATTTCCGAAACTTGTATAATCCCATATCCTCCTTTATATTCCCCTGGAACCCCTCCCCATGCGTGTATATATCTCCTTCCCCTAGCACTTCGCCTAAATCCGATCCCCCATCCTCCCTTCATACCTTAAAAAAAACAAATTTCTTCAACCATTTACAATAGCTCCTTCAACAAATTCGCAGCATGCTCTATCTATTAACCCACTCGCTCACATATGTACTTTACATAAGAATACACTGCACTTCACAACACCACGGTTTCACGTTAGTACCCAAACGTGTGAACACTCTGCCTTCACGCATACATGAAAACAATCCATTGTTCCATGCATGCTACAGGAATAGTGCTTCTCTTATGGTTTGGTTCATGCGTGAAGAAATTTAAGGGTAGAGAAAAGAAGAAATGAAGTATGCCATGTTTGGAAGACAAAAAAATAAAAAGGAAAATTACTGCAATTGGGAAAGAAGACATATTTATAGAAGATGAGGCTTAAGCATTAAGTAAAAGGATATGGGGTAGCTACTAGACCTGACTTCGGCATTGACTTTTGGGAAGGGGCTGCTTTGTACCAGTTTCATGTCAATGTCCAAGATTATAGGGTAGGCAAAACTTAAGCGTTAAGTAAAAGAGTAGGCTCGTGGGACAATACAAACTTAAGTATGAAGTTAGAGAATATGGGCCTGGCCGAATTAATGTAATGGAATAGCTACTACAGGATTAAATTTCTATTTAGTATTTAAAGTTCAATATACCCCGCTACACATAATTTTATTCATTTATGGACTGCTATAGATAAAAATAAAAATACCGTTGTGTTCAACAATGTACTACAATCCCAAATATATAATAAAACATACAAGATAACTTATTTTGTGAAACCCCAAAATAGCTGATTTAAGATGCAAAATACAATAAATAAAAAGTTGCTTGTTTTCCAAATAAAAAATTTCGGAAAATTCTATAAATTAATGTAAAAATATGTCTTAAAAATATTGTCAAAATTTGAAACCAATATTTAATTATAATGAATTATAGTTATGGTTCATAAATGATTCCATAGTGAATGTCTAAAAATTTTATTTGGACATAAGTTATAATCAATAAGACAAAATCTCGATTTTTCAATTCCACTAGAAAAATACAGTTATTCAGATTCAAATGTTTTTTTTTTCAAAGAAATCTGACTTATAATGAATCCTATATACTCGATTGAAGTTCAAAACTCAATATTATGAAATACAACGACATTACGAGCTCGTTTTAAATTATATTATAATTAATACGTTCAACTCTCATTTAGTTAATTAATTTGTTGTTATAACTCAAACGTAAACTAAATTAAATATCATATACTATCCAAATTACACGATATTGCCAATCCAACCATTCCCAACTATTTCTGAAATAAATATATTATCCCATTAAATATTTCTTTTAATGAAATATTCAAAATAATTTAAATTCAATCCATTTAAATTCCCATACCATTATATTAAAATAATTAAATTAATTATTAAGTCACTAAAATCCCGAGACGTTACACCAGTACAAATATATCATTCCAATGCAAGTCGTAAAGTTCGCTATATAAATTTTCTAAAGTAATTATCTAACCTGTTGCCAACATGGGAAGTCAACAACAAAGTATATTAGCCTAAAACAAGTGTATGCATTGCAGGACAGGTGACAGTAAAAGAACATATTCGGAATATAAGTTAGTCACTTGCTTAGCACGATATGGAGAAGGCCAAAAATCAAAAAGGACTGTTGGAACAAATATAAAATTGCAACGGACTGGTAGCAACCTGTAACACCCCGTAATTTCAAAGGACATTATAACAATAAACTAAAGAATACTTAATTAAATATTGGGAATTAAATAAAACAGATTGTACAATTGCGTTCATCTCAGAATTTTGCTTAAGAAAGACTCCAAGTTTGCGTAAAATGAACATCGTATGAAGAAGTTATTAAGGTTTGAAGACGCATAAGATAATTATATATAAGCAAACCAGTCCATAAATATTCAAAATAGTTAAAAACACAAGGCAGGGAACAAACGTGAGAAATCGACACGTTGGGGGTCGACCCATGCCCATAGGGGTCGACCCCACCCAGATCTGGGGCAGTTCCATTTTTCTGAACTTGGACGCGTTTCTTGATCTGATTCAGTTGCTTGAGGCTATAAATAAGTCCTCATTTCTATTGTTTTATTCACCCAAAACAATGGAGACAACGAGATGTTGCCCCAACTCAGATTGAATTAGCCTATTCTTCTGCAATAACGATTTATACGTATTCAAGAATCTCTGCTACAACATCAACAGTCATTTCTCTGTTCTTTAGATCCAGTCCCTGTGAGTTTATTTTGATTTTAGATATAAACATTTAATAAGTAATCCTGGCATGTTAATAAGTTTGGATCTAAACCAATGCCTATTAGTAACCTGAATCATAACTGAACAGATCTGCCATTACTTGTACACCTGATCTAAGACTTTAATTTGGTGAATATCGTACATGATAATTTATGACTTGAGGGAAGGGGTATGAAAAAACTATAATGAATAGGAATAACTGGTTAAGAATGAATATGCCTAAATTTATAGTAAATAGAAACTATAACCGCACTTAGACCCGAGGTTAGATTACACTTGGGGTAGAAGTCTACCCGGAACCACCCAGTAAATCCAGCATCCATAAGTGGTTAATTTAATGTTAGGGGACTAGTGCATAAATGTACACGTAACGGAGCTAAGACACGAGGTGAAGTCTGACTTGTGGTAGAAGTCTGACCAGAACCGCCCGACATATCCGACATCCACAACTGGTTGACTTAATGTGAGAGGTCTGGTGCATTAACCTGCATGAATAGGAAATGATAAGAATTGTTAACATGTAGTACTTAACATGTTTAAATATGTAGGAGTTATATGAACCCTTCAGTTGGTGTAAGGGTTAAGTAAGCTTGTTTGAATCAATGGGGGTAAAGTAAATCTATTGAATTTGTGTGGGATTATACGAACCCGACAAACTTAACCTGTTTTATATGTTGGGGTTATACGGGCTTGTTAATATGTTAAGCATAACCTATCAAAATCTTAGTAGTGGGGATGCAAGCCTAGGGGGTGGTTTTTGTCTTTTGTTGTGTGGAACCTCTATCAGTCAGTAACCCATACTGGTATTTAAAGGGGGACCCTGAACTAGGTAAGGGTCAGCGACACGCTTACTGAGCTGATTATAAGAGGTTCATATGGGAGGTGGTATTGACGGCGCATTCCAATGGAGTCATGTGCGTGCATGAGTCCGGATTGCTCGGGAAATTAAGGCGCTGTGACATCAGTATATAAGGTCATGCCTATTGGTCAAAGGGATTTCCACTTTAGGAAGTGATACATCCTAATATGGGGCCAGTACAGGGTAACTACGAGATAGGGAGCCGACCCATTGGGTAGTAATTAGGGTACATCTAGTTCTGCCTGTTTGAGAGCCCATTATTATCGTTTTGTGTAACACCCGTTATATCTGTAGGGCTGCCTATTATTATTGCTGGGGGTGAAAATTGTCACTAGAAGTACACGTAAGTCTACCATTATGTTTCTGTTGGGATCATTATGTTTCTGTTATACTAGTATTGGTGCAGAGAAAAGTATTTGTGAGGCATAACCGATTCTTTTCTGTTTATTCTGCTTATCCGACTCATTCTGTTACACCTATCTTATGATACTGTTATATTTCTCATCCATTTTATGTGCCTGTCATGATGCTTTTACTTATTTATATGCTAAAAGTAATTGGACTCGCTAGGTTTTTTGTCTAGCCCATTTTGTTTTCTTTTCTCTCTCTTCCTTTCCTCCCCCCAAGTTCTCAGGGTGAGAATATTCAGGCTTGATTAGGATTCTCTCTTCTATTTCTGCTTGGAGCTGCTTAGATGTACCGCTTTGACTACCTGTCTATCTTGCTATGGCTATTTTTGGGGACTATGATTTTATACTACTGTACTCTAATGATTTTAGAACAAGGCAGATATTTAATTTGATGTAATGGGTTTTCCGTATTTCAGACTTATGTTGTAACTCGATTTTGAACCACGATGTTTTCTATTTGAAGAATAAAAGTTTTAAATTCCACTGTGTTTTATATTTGTCTTGTGGTGTTTCTGTTTCTATTTACCTATAAGCTTCACGGAACTTATTGCATTCTGTTAAAGATTAAAATTAACTTAAAATTAACGGACGTGGGGTGTCGCATTTGGTATCAGAGCTGAAGGTTACAAGATCGGATAAAAGGTTTTGAAAATTGTTTTCAAAAGGTTTTAAAAAGAAAGCATTTTCAAAAGAAAAGTCTATTTTTAAAAAACATATTCCCCAAAACCATATAAAAATATCTCTCAATTCTCCGCTTGAATCTCTTTTTCCTTTTCTTTTCAGCATATCTAGGGTTCCCAACTTCCCGAAGGGTGTCCCCATTGCGGCATGGTTCCGTAGGCATGTTAAAACTACGACACATGTTGAAGGGAGCAAGGAAGTGCCCAACCTCCATATGTAGCTGCAGTAGTTCCACCTACGACTAGTTTTTCTCTTAAACTTCATAAGGATTTCTATGCGAGGAAGGTAGCTTTCGAGAGTCTTGTTAACATGTTACACAAGGATGGTAAAAAGGAGAATAAGTGAGTTAGGGCTAAGGAGCACATCCCAAGGATGAGGAAAATGGTGGTCCGGGACGGGAACATGGATGAAAGAAGGAAAGCCTAATAAGGTTCAAATAAAGGCAAGAAGAAATGTCATGGTTGTAAGCGCTTGGTTATTATGGTCAAGCAATGTAGAAGAAGGAATAACGTTTGTTTCAACTGTGTCAAAGTCAGACACTATACTAGGGAGTGCCCGAAGAAGCAAGGACAAGGCCAACGGGAAGGATCTTCTGGAGGGCAGGTGCATGCTCTCGAGGCCAGTGTACCGGAAATAGGTAGGAAAGTTTATGTTGAAGGTTTGATTTCTCTTTCCGATCATTCAATTAGAATTCTTTTTTATTCTGGCGCTTCGAGTTCTTTTATATTTAATTCTGTAGTTGAGTCTCTATACCTTAGTATTAGTATGGTTTTGGATCCTGTTATGTCTCAAACCCCATTGGGGGCTCGGCTCATTTGTCTATGATTTGTCTGGGTTTGAGGATATTTGTATTGGGCGTCGAGTTTGAGCGTGATGCATATGTGCTTGATTTCATGGGCTATGGTTTGATTCTAGGGATGGATTGGCTAGCCATGTATGGTACCATTCTGGACTATGAGAGGAGGGTTGTTAGGCTTTTGACTTGCCATGGGAGGACTCTCGAGATTTCTTGTGACCCTAAGGAGTCCGTCATGCTTAGTTTCCTAGAGTCGCTTGATGCATCTATCGATGATCTACGATCTGTACCAGTACTCCGTGAGTATCCTGATTTTTTTGACCAGGTTCAGGGCTTACCTCCGAGGCGCGAGATTGATTTCTGGATATACTTGGTGGACAATGCAAAGCCAATTGCATTGTTTATGCGCCATATGTCTTTGAGAGAAAGGAGGGAGCTCAGCAAGCAAGTAGGAGAGCTACTTGAGAAAGCGTTTATTAGGTGAAGCATATCGGAATGGGATGCTCCAATCGTTTTTCGACTAAGGAAGATGGCTCACTTCGCTTATGTGTGGATTACAGGGAGTTGAATAAGCTCACTAAGAAGAATATGCACCCACTCCGAGGTTAGATGATCTGTTTGACCGGCTTGTTGGTGCATCCATTTTCTCCCAGTTAGACTTGGACATGGGGTTTCATCAGTTGAGGGTCGCCAAGGATAGTATAGACAATACCACTTTTAGAACTCCAGACAGTTTCTTTGAATGGCTCATCATGCCTTTTGAATTGACGAAAGCACTCACTTGTATTGTAGATCTGATGAGTGGGGTGTTTTATGAGTTTCTAAATAAATTCGTTGTGGTCTTTGTTGATGGCATCTTGATTTCCTTGAAGAACGAGGAAGAGCATGCCCTACATTTGAGGGAGATTTTAAAGACACTTCAAGCGCATCAGCTTAAGGAAAAAGTCTCCAAATGTCATTTTTGGATAAGGAAGTGATATTTCTAGGGCATGTGGTTTCTAAGGACAGGATAACAGTGGATCCTACGAAAGTAGTTGCAGTTCAAGATTGGAAGATTACGAAGAATGCAACGGAGGTAAGGAGTTTTCTCGGTTTAGTGGGCTATTATAGGAAGTTCATTAAGAACTTCGCAAAGATATCAGCCACACTCACTAGACTGACCAAGAAGAATATGACCTTTTCTTAGGATATTGACTGTGAGGATGCCTTTCAGCGATTGAATAGGGCTCTGACAACAACCCCAGTTTTAACTTTTCCTGATGGGAACAAGGTGTTCACACTATACACCGATGCATGTGGTATAGGGCTTGGTGCTGTTTTGATGCAGGAGGGAAGGGTAGTATGCTACAGTAGTAGACAATTAAGAGTTCATGAGAAGAACTACCCTACCCATGACTTAGAGTTAGCTGCCAAAGTATTCACACTTAATACTTGGTGTAATTATCTACTTGGAAAGAAGTTTGAGTTGTATACCTATCATAAAATCTCTCAAGTATTTGTTCTCGCAGAAGGATCTCAATTTGAGGCAAAAGAGATGGATAGAGTTCCTAGCATCCTATGACTTTGAGATTGCTTACACCGCTGGCAAGGGTAATGTGGTGGCAGATGCACTAAGTAGGCAGAGGATGACCTTGAGTCCTCTATTTGTAGAGAGGCAGAGCTTGGAGTATATCGACCTTTGATTTTAGGCCCTCAACCGAGTTTACACCTGGGTTATTGGCATCGTTAGAGGTGCGACCTTCTCTTTTGGATTAGATAGGAACTTCGCAGCGAGAGGACCCACAGATAGAAGATATCTTGGATAAGATCAGTAGAGGGGAGACTTATAGTCACCTCCGTAGATATTCCATGGATGATAGAGGGTGGTTGCGACGAGATGGAAGGCTTTTTATTCCCCAAGTTGGGAGTTTGTTGAAGACAGTCCTTGAGGAAGCCCATCATACTAGGATGACTATCCATCCCGGCGGTGATAAGATGTATATGGATATGAAGAGGGTTTTCTTTTTGGCTGGGATGAAGAAAGATGTAGTGGAGTTTGTTTCTCGATGTTTAATTTGCCAGCAAGTCAAAGTTGAGAAAAAGATGCCCGGTGGTTTACTTTATCCTTTGCAGGTCCCACAATGGAAGTGAGAGAGCCTCTCTATGGATTTCATTAATGGTTTGCCTATATCTACGGAAGGCAACACCAATATTTGGGTTATATTGGACAGGCTTACTAAGAGCGCCCATTTCATTCCTGTTAAGAGTAGGAGAATGGCAGCATGATTGGCCGTAGTTTATCTTCGTGAGATATTTCATCTACATGGAGTACCTTCTAGTATAGTGAATGATTGTGACCCCATATTCACCAGTGAGTTTTGGAGGAGCTTGTAGGAGGCATTAGGTACGCAGTTGTGTTTGAGCACCGCTTATCACCCTCAGAACGATTGGTAGACGGAAAGGATGAATGGAGTTCTTGAGGATTTTTTAAGACTGTGTATCCTAGACTTCGGAGGGATTTGGGAAGAGCATCCTACTTTGGTAGAGTTCGCCTACAACAATTGTTATTAGGCTAGTGTTGGCATGGCACCCTTCGAGGCGTTGATGGACGATCTTGTAAATAACAGACTTGTTGGTGGGAGTCTACAGATAGGCTTATACTTGGACTTGAGATGATTAGAGAGACTTCAGAGAAGATTGATCTTATCCACAGACGCATGAAGACAGCTTAGGACAGGCAGTAGTCCTACACAGATAAGAGAAGGACTGATATTGAGTTTGAAGTGGGAGATATGGTTTTCATCAAGGTATCACCTTTAATGAATGTGGTTTGCTTTGGATCTATAAGGAAATTGGCGCCAAGTTTTGTAGGACCATTTCCCATAATGAAAAGGATTAGTCAAATATCCTATAGAGTAAAGCTGCCAGAGAGATTGGCGCGTGTGCATGATGTTTCCCACATTTCTCATTTGCAGAAGTGTCTACACGATACGGCAGAAGTAGTTGAGCCGAGCATGCTTGAGGAAGTAGAGGTAAAATAGGAGGCAACAGTTAGACGAGTTCCTACCTGTATTCTTGGATCAGAGGTTAAGAAGCTACGCAACCTAGAGGTCGAGTTGATGGAAGTTCAATGGGGAGAAGACCCCGTGGATGCAACTTGGGAGACTGAAGAAAAGAATTGTGCTTCATACCCTTTTCTTTTCAAGGGTTTGTTGTTAACTTCTTTTCCAAAGCTTTTATTCATACTTGTTTTTGTCATTAAGTACATCCTATCGATTGAATCTTTGACCTTTAGGTAGGGAACCAATGGATGTAAATATGTGTTTGAGACATGTTATGTTTGATGGATATAAGTGGATGCAAGTGTTTGCTAGTAGTTGCTCATGGATGCATACAAACACACTAGGCACTAGACCGGCTCAATCACTAACATATTGCATATGGATGCGTGTGCATATTTTTCTTTTATGGATGGAAATGGGTGAATCATCACATGGGTGTTGCATTTGGATGGGTGGTTATTCACGCATATAGAATTTACATGATATGCTAGGACTATTTGCATACATGTTGGATTCATGGCACTGACATACATTACATTAAGGTAGTCGACTTAATCCGTAGACCGCCTGATATTTCGCATTAGTATAGGGACATATACACACACCTTTGCATATGTTCATATAAGCATTAGAAATATTTTAAGGATAATGGATGCATATGATTGGTGGATGAGTAGATGGATAATAGATGCTAGGATATATATTTTTCTTAACTTAGAGATTACGGGGACGAAATCCTAAGTATGGGAGAATGTATCACCTGTAATTTTAAAGGATATTATAACAATAAACTATAGAATACTTAATTTAAATATTGGGAATTAAGTAAAACGGACTATACCATTGCGATTGTCTCGGAATTCTGCTTAAGATAGACTCTGAGTTTGCGTAAAACGGATATCGTATGAAGAATTTATTAAGCTTTGAAGTTTGTATACGTATAAGAGAATTGGATTTAAATAAACCAGTCTAGAAATATTCAAAATAATTCAAAATCCAAGGCGGGGAGCGAATGCGGGAAATCAACCCATTGGGGGTCGACCTACGCCCATGGGGGTCGACCCACAAAAGGGGGGTCGACCGTAGTGTCGAACCTACCCAGATCTGTGGTAGATCAACTTTTCTGAACCTGGACGCATTTCTTGATCTGATTCATTGGTTTGAGGCTATAAATAGGACCTCATTTCTATTGTTTTATTCACCCAAAACATAGGAGACAACGAGATGCTACCCCAACTCAGATTGAATTAGCCTATTCTTTTGCAGAAACGATTTATGCGTATTCAAGAATCTCTATTACAATATCAACTGCCATTTCTCTGTTCTTCAGATCCAGTCCCTGTGAGTTTATGTTGCTTTTAGATATAAACATTTAATAAGTAATCCTGACATGTTTATAAGTTTGGATCTAAACCTATGCCTGGTAATGACCTGAATCATAACTGAACAGATCTGCCATTGCTTGTATACCTGATCTACTGTTCAGTCCTTTCATGCCTATCTCCAGTATGCCCGTTCTGTTACCTATTCCGTTATATGCCTAGTTCTGTTATCGTATACCTATTCTGTCATTATGCATGTTTCTGTCATCATATGCCTGTTTTGTAATTGTGCATATTTCTTTACTGTTCTCTCCCTCCTTCCCTTTTTATTTTTATAACCAGGCTACCTTCAAGCCTAGGCCTATCGCTGAAATATGCGAACGAAATTGGGAATGGTTTGGAATGATAAATTGGGGAATATTTTGTATTGTAAAATATGATTAGGATTTGGGGGCATAACCTATACCACGATCTAAGAATTTAATTTGGCGCATATCGTACATGATAATTTATGACTTGAGGGAAGGGGAAAGAAAAGCCTATGATGAATAGAAATAATTGGTTAAGAATGAATATGCCAAAATTTATAGTAAATAGGAACTATAACCGCACTTAGACACGAGGTTAGATTACACTTGTGGTAGAAGTCTGCCCAGAACCGCCTAGCAAATTCAGCATCCACAAGTCGTTAATTTAATGTGAGGGGTCTAGTGCGTACATGTAACGGAGCTAAGACATGAGGTTAAGTCCGACTTGTGGTAGAAGTGTACCCGAAACCGCCCGGCATATCCAGCATCCACAAGTGGTCGACTTAATGTGAGAGGTCTGGTGCATTAACATGCATGAACGGGAAATGATAAGAGCCTTCTAACCTATAATACTTAACCTTTTTAAATATGTGGGGGTTTGTAACACCCCATGTCCATTAATGTCACTCACAAAGGGAATGCATTAACTTCCATGGAGCCTTTTAAGTGTGTATAGAATAGAAACTTAACAATAAGACAGATATAAATAGTACTAAAACTTTAAAACTTTATTTCAATGCAGCGGAAAATACATAAGTTTGATTACATCATCAAAACCAGAGTCAAAGTACATAATATCCATCTTGACCAACTCAAAGTACATAAATTGAAAGACATAATCACCAATACAAAATAGCCATAAATAAAAGAGAGGCTGAACTTTACTTCATCGATCAAAGAAATCTTCTAAAAGAAAGAAGCACAGCAGTCCAAAATCAAGCTCCACTGGTGCTAGTTCCAACTAGAGCACCTGGAGGGGAGGGGAAGGAAGAAAAGAGGAGGAAACAAAAGGGGTCAGACATAAAGTATGCCGAGTGCGATAACTTTAACAATATAATTACCAAAGTAACTAGGCTAAGGCATAAGTTGGAAAATCAAGAAATGACCATGAACCATTGAGTACGGTAGAGTAAACAAGGAAACAAGATGAACAACGATATCGCTAAAGTGCACCTACACCACTATAAGATAATTACAAAACTACACTAACACTATAAGATAATTGCTATGCTGCACCACCGCTAGTCACCCTACGGTTGATCCCGCCTACAGACTTATATAGTGATAATGGTAGTTTCATGCACCCTGGCTGCCTTCATAGGTGCCGCCTAGCCCTATCTCCACTAGGTGTACCCACTAACCCCAAGCGATCGGCTCCCAAACTCGTAGATACCCGTGCTGGCCCAACAGTGGGGTGTATCATCCCTAAAGTGGCAACCCGATACCACAAATAATGCACAGCTTATACCTACACGATGCAACGTCTTACCTACCAGCCCAGGTCCACACACGCATATGAACCCGTTGGACTTGCGTTGCCACCGCTAACCCGATTTGGCCTCTTACAGTCAAGCCCAGTATGCGTGTCCCGTCCTCGACTTGGATCGAGCCCACAAAAGATACTTATAGGTTACTGTGATAACCCCAAACTTCCACAAGTGAAAGCCAGGAGAAATCATATGGAATACAACATAAATACAATAAAACAGAACACAGATACAATATAGCAAAGGAGATTCATAGAGTAATAACATTATAGCAGCGGAAAAATATAATGTCATCAATCACAGGAATTCCACAGTCACAGAAAACTAAGATTATTACAACAAGTTTGCAGAAAAGAAATAAGTTTGATGTCTAAAAAGAAAAGAAAAGATGCCAAAGTTTGCTAAATTCCGTCGAGAAACGAGTGAGATAATGGAGTGTGAAAATTTGATGCTCTATGGGTTCGGCGGCTGTTAAACACGAAGGAAGAAGAAGAGGAACTGTAGCTGTATACGGGTATATATACTAGTATTTAGGGTTTTATTTTAATTATTTAATTAATTATTTAATTCAAGAAAATACCGTTTTCACATACGACCTCTGATTCGCGCTCAACGACTGTCGATCTTAATGTTTTCACGTCTTCTGAACGCGATGGCGCTATCCCCATGGTCCAATTCTGAAGTTACAGTATGGTTTTCTTTTATTTTCAAATAAATCCTTTATTTTACATTCGAACGTAAATATAATTTTGCCGGGGCCACATACGAAGTCAGAAAAATCCGTAAAAATTATTTTTGGCTTTCTTATGCCGATACGATCACAACAAAATTCGTTTCGTTCAATTCTGAGACTTTTTAAAAAAATGGCTATTTTCAGGGCGAATATATTTAATATTAAAAATACAATTTGAAAACAATAATTTCTGAAACTCAAAATATATAAGTGTTTACTGTTTTTCAATGCAGAAACGTCATTCTGAAACCAATGGAAGTGGTTTCGAGTTCCAATTCCTTCGTATGTAAAAAGTGACAATTCTGACCTTTATATATATATTCATTCATTTCATAGCGACTTTTCTAAATTTTAATTTTGACATAACTTATAAATTATAAAGTGAAATTTCAATTTTTCGGATTCATTAGAAAGATATTCTGAAACAGATTTAAATATTTTTGGTTTCACTAAAATTCGTTTTATTTTGAATCCTGTACATTCAGTCAAAGTTTAAAGTCAAAATTTCAAACTGCAGCGCTTGTTTTCAATTCCTTTTATATATAAATTAAATTTATTCGTTTTAACTTCGATTAAAATAAATCAATCATTTAAAATACTTTAAATTCATTAAAATAAAAATTTAAATTGCTCTAAAATCCCGGGTCGTTACAATCTCCCCCACTTAAGAACTTTTCGTCCCCGAAAAGGAAAAAGAAAATAAAAGAGGAGAAGAGGAAGAATAAACACAGAGAATGTTGAAATGTTTTAACAGAAATAGTACCGCCTATAACATCAGGCCTTCCACCGAAGAAGTTGGTCCTTTCGCTCCTTCGTACACATGTGCCAATTGAGCATCGCCACTTCTCTTAGTCTTCTTCGAACGTATGATCAAGGAAAGAGTCAAAACAACAGAAAAGGTGATTCTAAAAGATCGAAGGATGAATGAAAAGATGACGATAAAGTGACTGGCTATTATGTATCTCATGAACTGTTCGCCATAGAATATAGTGATTCTATGTAAACGAATTATTATAGATATGTTGTACTCCGCTTTGTAAACCTGGCTCTGATACCAACTGTGATAACCCCAAACTTCCACAAGTGAAAGCAAGGAGAAATCATATGGAATACAACATAAATACAATAAAACAGAACACAGATACAATATAGCAAAGGAGATTCATTGAGTAATAACATTATAGCAGCGGAAAAATATAATGTCATCAATCACAGGAATTCCACAGTCACAGAAAACTAAGATTATTACAACAAGTTTGCAGAAAAGAAATAAGTTTGATGTCTAAAAAGAAAAGAAAAGATGCCAAAGTTTGCTAAATTCCGTCGAGAAACGAGTGAGATAATGGAGTGTGAAAATTTGATGCTCTATGGGTTCGGCGGCTGTTAAACACGAAGGAAGAAGAAGAGGAACTGTAGCTGTATACGGGTATATATACTAGTATTTAGGGTTTTATTTTAATTATTTAATTAATTATTTAATTCAAGAAAATACCGTTTTCACATACGACCTCTGATTCACGCTCAACGACTGTCGATCTTAATGTTTTCACGTCTTCTGAACGCGATGGCGCTATCCCCATGGTCCAATTCTGAAGTTACAGTATGGTTTTCTTTTATTTTCAAATAAATCCTTTATTTTACATTCGAACGTAAATATAATTTTGCCGGGGCCACATACGAAGTCAGAAAAATCCGGAAAAATTATTTTTGGCTTTCTTATGCCGATACGATCACAACAAAATTCGTTTCGTTCAATTCTGAGACTTTTTAAAAAAATGGCTATTTTCAGGGCGAATATATTTAATATTAAAAATACAATTTGAAAACAATAATTTCTGAAACTCAAAATATATAAGTGTTTACTGTTTTTCAATGCAGAAACGTCATTCTGAAACCAATGGAAGTGGTTTCGAGTTCCAATTCCTTCGTATGTAAAAAGTGGCAATTCTGACCTTTATATATATATTCATTCATTTCATAGCGACTTTTCTAAATTTTAATTTTGACATAACTTATAAATTATAAAGTGAAATTTCAATTTTTCGGATTCATTAGAAAGATATTCTGAAACAGATTTAAATATTTTTGGTTTCACTAAAATTCGTTTTATTTTGAATCCTGTACATTCAGTCAAAGTTTAAAGTCAAAATTTCAAACTGCAGCGCTTGTTTTCAATTCCTTTTATATATAAATTAAATTTATTCGTTTTAAATTCGATTAAAATAAATCAATCATTTAAAATACTTTAAATTCATTAAAATAAAAATTTAAATTGCTCTAAAATCCCGGGTCGTTACAATCTCCCCCACTTAAGAACTTTTCGTCCCCGAAAAGGAAAAAGAAAATAAAAGAGGAGAAGAGGAAGAATAAACATAGAGAATGTTGAAACGTTTTAACAGAAATAGTACCGCCTATAACATCAGGCCTTCCACCGAAGAAGTTGGTCCTTTCGCTCCTTCGTACACATGTGCCAATTGAGCATCGCCACTTCTCTTAGTCTTCTTCGAACGTATGATCAAGGAAAGAGTCAAAACAACAGAAAAGGTGATTCTAAAAGATCGAAGGATGAATGAAAAGATGACGATAAAGTGACTGGCTATTATGTATCTCATGAACTGTTCGCCATAGAATATAGTGATTCTATGTAAACGAATTATTATAGATATGTTGTACTCCGCTTTGTAAACCTGGCTCTGATACCAACTGTGATAACCCCAAACTTCCACAAGTGAAAGCAAGGAGAAATCATATGGAATACAACATAAATACAATAAAACAGAACACAGATACAATATAGCAAAGGAGATTCATAGAGTAATAACATTATAGCAGCGGAAAAATATAATGTCATCAATCACAGGAATTCCACAGTCACAGAAAACTAAGATTATTACAACAAGTTTGCAGAAAAGAAATAAGTTTGATGTCTAAAAAGAAAAGAAAAGATGCCAAAGTTTGCTAAATTCCGTCGAGAAACGAGTGAGATAATGGAGTGTGAAAATTTGATGCTCTATGGGTTCGGCGGCTGTTAAACACGAAGGAAGAAGAAGAGGAACTGTAGCTGTATACGGGTATATATACTAGTATTTAGGGTTTTATTTTAATTATTTAATTAATTATTTAATTCAAGAAAATACCGTTTTCACATACGACCTCTGATTCGCGCTCAACGACTGTCGATCTTAATGTTTTCACGTCTTCTGAACGCGATGGCGCTATCCCCATGGTCCAATTCTGAAGTTACAGTATGGTTTTCTTTTATTTTCAAATAAATCCTTTATTTTACATTCGAACGTAAATATAATTTTGCCGGGGCCACATACGAAGTCAGAAAAATCCGGAAAAATTATTTTTGGCTTTCTTATGCCGATACGATCACAACAAAATTCGTTTCGTTCAATTCTGAGACTTTTTAAAAAAATGGCTATTTTCAGGGCGAATATATTTAATATTAAAAATACAATTTGAAAACAATAATTTCTGAAACTCAAAATATATAAGTGTTTACTGTTTTTCAATGCAGAAACGTCATTCTGAAACCAATGGAAGTGGTTTCGAGTTCCAATTCCTTCGTATGTAAAAAGTGGCAATTCTGACCTTTATATATATATTCATTCATTTCATAGCGACTTTTCTAAATTTTAATTTTGACATAACTTATAAATTATAAAGTGAAATTTCAATTTTTCGGATTCATTAGAAAGATATTCTGAAACAGATTTAAATATTTTTGGTTTCACTAAAATTCGTTTTATTTTGAATCCTGTACATTGAGTCAAAGTTTAAAGTCAAAATTTCAAACTGTAGCGCTTGTTTTCAATTCCTTTTATATATAAATTAAATTTATTCGTTTTAACTTCGATTAAAATAAATCAATCATTTAAAATACTTTAAATTCATTAAAATAAAAATTTAAATTGCTCTAAAATCCCGGGTCGTTACAGTTACCGTTTGAAATGGGCCCCTATTACTTAACACAAGCTATCCACCTAAGCTTGGTTCCCTTTAGTATATCCCACTTAACCCAGTTCTTATTCATGTTTAATTACATGTTTCAAATTTTGGTTAAGTATTTCTAATCGTATTTCAAATGCCACCCAAGGCACCCACTAGATTCCATATGCCACCCAAGGCACCCACTTAACCCCCTCATGTCCCACTACATGTTTATCTGGTTAAGTGTTTCTTAATTCATTAAGTCCGTAACCTCATAAAGACCTCTCACATTAGACTGGCATTTGTGGCAGCTGGGTTTGCCTGGCGGGTCCGGGCAGTCTTACACCACAAAAGAGCCTAACCTCGTGTCTTTACAATTGTTACGTATTTAATTTATGCCTAAGACCTCCCACATTAGAGGCAGCTGGATTTGCCGGGCGGGTTCGGGCAGTCTTACACCACAAAATAGCCTAACCTCGTGTCTTAGACGATTAATTACTCCTAATTAATCATTTCCCCAATTTGAATTATTTTCCCTATTCAAATTTCCAATTAATTCCAAATTTAATTTTGGCCATAATTGACTCAATTATGTCCATCCATTTATGGTAAGCAAAATCATACCAATTTTCATCACAAATTTATTTTATGCCATTTAAGTCATTTATGCCAATTCTTAATATTAAATCTTTTTAATATTATCCACTTTACCCCACGTTGTACGTTCGTTCGTTTAACGTAAAATATACGTTAGATTCGAATAGTCTAACTCATGGAATAAAGAGAAAACATCACAACATACATATAGATAAAACTAGATCTAAACATAGGGGTGAACTTGCATGTGTGAATGATGTTCTATATCTAAAACTTGCATAGGCCAAAGTTACAACTTGCATAAAACTACATATGTCATAGACCCAAATCTAAAGGTGTGAACTTGTTGGGATAATGGTCACAAACTCGCATAAATCATGTATGTCATAGATCTACATCTAAAGATGTAAACTTGCATAGGCAGTAACCACAAACTTGCATAACATGATTCATATTCAAACACATGTATTTATATAAACTTGCATATCTGATTTATGCAACATAACAATGGTATAAACTTACATCTAAACATGTAAACTAGCATGTAGAATTTGGCATATAACTCACACATGTCATAGCCTAACTTTAGATCTAAAATAGATGTCATGAAGCATGTAAGGTTACATATAATTTTCCCCAACTTGCATATGATTCATGTCTTGATAAAAATCTAAACTTGCATACATACTTATGCTTTATCATATGAATCAACATACCCAAACTAGCATATGAACAACATGGTGATTCGATTATACATAAGCCAATCATAAAATTACAACATCAATGATCACAACTTTACAAGATGGCATCATAGAATTTACAACATAAACATCACAATTTTACTACATGAATAATTCACATCATATCCAAATAATCCACATCATAACTCAATCCAATTAATTTGCTGATTATTTTATTAAAATTATCGAACTCACAACTCAAAGAAGGACTTGAGTTCTGAATTCTGAGTTCTGAAGTTGTAATAGCTTTCCCTTGAAGAAGATTCGTTGTTTAAGTTGAAAAGAATTGAATTAGATCAGCTTTCTTCCTCTCTAATTGGTGGCGGCTATGCTGAGTTGCTAGGTGACGGCATGGAGGCCATGAATCTAATTTTGTTTTGATTTTAGGGTTTGAGTCTAGAGGTGTTTTTATAGAGTTTAGGATTAGTTCAAGCCATCCGATCAACCCAGAATTAATCCCAGCCAATCAGAGCATATCAGAAACCCTAATGAGTCAGCATCTAGTCATCAACAGGTCATAAAACAAATCTGCCCGGGAGGGGGGGGGCGCAGGTCGACCCCCAGGTCAACCTGGTCAGGGCAGGTCGACCCTATGGTCGACCTGGCCCTGGCGAGAATTTTCCGGCATAGCCTGTTTGACTCCGAAATTTGAATTTTCTGAAATCTGTTTTGAATTTTCTGAAACTTCCGATGGCCATAACTTCTTCATACGAAGTCCAATTTACGCAAACTCGGACTCTATCTCAACCATAATTCCGAGATGAACACAATTGCGCAACCCGTTTCCCTTAATTCCACATCTGAGATTAGTTATTCTTTAATTTATGAACATTAGTGTTAACAGAAATACGGGGTGTTACATTCTCACCTCCTTAAAGGATTTCGCCCCCGAAATCTCCAAGTTAAGGAGAATGCATATCCTATCATTCAAACAACCATCTACTCAACCATCAAACACATGCATCCATTGCCCTTATAAAATTCCTAATGCTGTATGAACATATGCAAGAAGTGTGTGTATAGGTTCCTTATCTAATGCAAAATCAGGCGGTCTACTGATTCAGTTGACCTCCTTAATGCAGACCATGATAGTGCCATGCGTCCATTATGTATGTGAAGAACCCTATTGATACATATTATTTCTACATGTGTGCACAACCATTCACCAAAATGCAACATCCATATGATGGTACAACCATTTTACATCCATTACTTAAATATGTACACACATTTATATGCAATATACAATATAAAGTGATTGGGCCGATCTAATGCCTAAAGTGTGTGTATATGCATCCACGAGCAACCACTAGCAACCAGTTGCATCCACATTCATCCATTATACATAATATGTCTCAAACACATGTTTCAACCATTGGACTACCCTATCTAAAGGTCAAAGGTACTAGCGAGAGGACATACTAAAGATAAGATAAGTACAAGGTAAGCGATAAAGGAGAAATTAAAAGACATACCCTAAAAAAGAAAAGGGTATAATGAACGCATCTTCTCTTCCATCTCCCAAGTAGCGTTGCTCTCATCATCTCCCCTTTGCACTTTGACTAGCTTTACCTCTCAACTCCTCAACTTCTTAATCTCCGACCCAAGAATGCACGTAGGAGCTCGTCGAATCGTCGCATCATGCTCGATCTCCACCTCTCTAAGCATGCTCGGCTCTACCACTTCCGTGGTATCATGCAAGCATTTCCTCAAATGTGATACATGGAATACATCGTGTACGCCACTAAGTCTATCGGGCAACTCCACTCTATACGCCATCTGCCCAATCCTCTCCTTAATAGGGAACGGCCCTATGCACCTTGGTGCTAACTTCCCAACGGACCCAAAGCGAATGACGTTCCATAATGGAGACACCTGGACAAAGACCATGTCCCCAATATCAAACTCAAGATCTGTCCTCCTCTTGTCCACATAAGATTTCTGCCTATCTTGTGCCATCTTCATCCTCCTTCGAATCAAATCGATCTTTTTCGAAGTCTCTCTAATCATGTCGGGCCCAAATAAGATCTTATCTATAGACTCCCACTAACATGTAGGCGAACGACACGGCCGTCCATAAAGAGCCTCAAACGGTGCCATGCCAATGCTAGACTGAAAGTTGTTATTATATGCGAACTCCACCAACGGAAGATGTTCCTCCTATGTACCTCTGAAATCTAAGAAACACAACCTCAATATGTCCTCTGAATACGATTCACCCTCTCGGTCTGGCCGTCCGTCTGAGGATGATATGCGGTGCTCAAACATAACTGAGTCCATATCGACTCTTGCAAGCTCTTCCAAAATTTCCTAGTAAAGATAGGATCGCGGTCGCTCACTATGCTAGAAGGAACACCATGCAAACAAACTATTTCTCGAATGTATACGGAGGCTAACCATGGAGCAGTCCTCTTACTCCTCACGAGAATGAAATGGACGCTCTTGGTAAGTCTGTCTACCACGACCCAAATCTCCGTATTACCCTTCCTCGATCTCGGTAACCCGTCAACAAAGTCCATTGAGACACTATCCCACTTCCATTGTGGGACCTCCAATGGGTGAAGCAATCCACTGGGCTTCTTTTGCTCTACTTTTACTTGTTGGCACACCAAGCATCTCGCGACAAACTCGGCCACATCCTTCTTCATACCGACACAAAAGTAAACTCGTTTCATGTCCATGTACATCTTGTCCCCGCCGGGATGGATGATCATCTTCGAACGATGTGCATCATCAAGAATGGTCTTCCTCAAGTTCTCGTCCCGTGGTACACAAAGTCTATCATCCCTACGTAACCAACCCTTATCATCTAGAGTATACCTACTGAGATGGCTCGATGACCCCCCCTTTTGAGCTTCTCTACTAACTCAACCAACTGTGGGTCATCTCGTTGTGCCTCGCCAATCCATCCCAAAAGCGTAGGTCTGACCTCCAAGGATGCTAGCAAATCAGGTACAAAGTCAATGGAAGGTTTAAAGTCAAACGTAGAGATGAACTCTAAGCTTTTGCCGCTCAACAAACAACGGACTCTAGGACAACCTTTTTCTACTTAAGGCGTCCGCCACCACGTTACCCTTGCCAGGGGTATATGCTATCTCGAAGTCGTAGGATGCTAAGAATTCCATCCACCTTTGCTGCCTTAAGTTCAAGTCCTTCTGAGAGAATAAGTATTTTAGTGATTTGTGGTCAGTGAATAATTCGAATTTCTCGGCAAGAAGATAATGGCGCCAAGACTTAAGTGCGATAACAATAGCGGCCAACTCTAGGTCATGTGTAGGGTAATTTCTGTCATGCACTCTCAGCCGCCTTCCACCATAGGCTATTACCCTTCCCTCTTGCATTAAGACTGCGCCTAGTCCTGTCCCACAAGCATCGGTATAAACGGTAAATGGCTTACTCCAATCTGGCAACACTAAGACTGGGGCTGTGGTCAAAGCTCTCTTTAGACGTTGCAACGCATCGTCATAATGTACGTCCCATGTGAAAACTAAGTTCTTCTTCGTCAAGCGTGTTAATGGGGCTGAACTTTTGCGAAGTCTTTGATAAACTTCCTATAGTAGCCAGCCAACCCTAAGAAACTCCTCACCTCGGTAGCATTTTTAGGGACCTTCCAATCTTGGATGGCCACTACCTTTGCAGGATCCACGGCTATCCCTTCTTTGGAAACCACGTGCCCTATGAATCGCACTTCCTTCATCCAAAAGTGACATTTAGAAAATTTAACTTTAAGGCTATGCACTTGAAGAGTCTCCAACACTTCCCTAAGATGTAGGGCATGCTCTTCCTCGTTCTTAGAAAAGATCAAGATGTCATCCCCAAAGACTACCACGAATTTATTAAGGTACTCCCTAAATACCCTACTCATCAAGTCAACAAAGTATGCGGGGGCGTTTGTCAAACCGAAGGGCATCACAAGCCACTTGAAGAAACCGTTTGGAGTCATAAAGGCAGTCTTGTCTATGCTATCCTCTTCCACTCTCAACTGATGGAAACCCGTGGCTAAGTCCAACTGCGAAAACACTGAGGCGCCAACTAACTGATCGAAGAGATCGTCAATCCTTGGCAGTGGGTGTCTATTCTTCTTAGTAAGCTTATTAAGTTCTCTATAGTCCACACAAAGTCTAAGGGACCCATCTGCCTTCGTGGCAAATACTACTGGAGCACCCCACTACGATATACTACGTCTGATGAACCCCTTCTCAAGCAATTCCTTCACTTGCTTACTGAGTTCTCTTCTCTCTCTTGGAGCCAGGTGTCGCATTGGCAATGCAACTGGCTTTGCATTGTCTACTAGATATACTCGAAAGTCTATCTCACGTTTTGGGGGTAAACCCCTCACCTCATTGAAGACATCAACATATTCACGAACTATGGGAACATAATGTAAATCATCATCGGATGCATCAAGGGATTCTAGGTAGCTAAGCATTACTAGACCTCTAGGGTCACAAGAAATATCAAGGGTCTTTCCACAACGAGTCAAGAATCTAACTACCCTTCTTTCACAGTCTGGGATGGCCCCGTATCTAGTTAGCCAATCCATGCCTAGAATTAAACTGTAGCCCATGAAGCCAAGAACAAAGGCGTTGTATTCAAACTCAATGCCCAAGATAAACACTCTCAAATCCCGACAAATCATAGAAAGATGAGCCGAACCACCAATAGGATTTGAGACTACTAAGGGATCCGTAACTAGACTAGTATCTAGGTGCAGTATTTCGACTAATGATGTAGAGATAAAAGAATATGATGCGCCAGAATTGAATAAAGTACGGACAGGATGACCAAACAGAAAAACTAAACATTCAACGAAAATTGCTCTACCTCGTTCTTGCAGCGGTGGGACCATGACAGCCTGAACTTGTCCCCTTGCCTGCCCTGGTGCCATAAGAGCCTGCACTTGTCCTCCCGAGGTAAACCCTGCCCTCTTCCCTTTATTTGGGCAGTCCTTAATAAGATGTCCCGCCTAGCCACAGTGGAAACAACCAGTCTTCTTTTTCTTCCTACAATCTTTGCTTAGATGGTCGGGTGTCCCACAGTTAAAGCATCTTTTCTTTCCCTTACCATTGTTTCTTTTGACACCTTTCTTGTTCTGTTGTTGCTGTTGCGGCTTCTTTTGATCCCCTTTCTTCTCGGGTGCCTTATTAGCATTGGCGCCCTTCTCCTGTTCATGCATAAGCGCCAGGTCAACTAGCCTCTCAAAGGTAGCCCCCATAGGGATGTGGGTCATAACTAACCCATGAAGCGGCTTGTTCAAACCCTTAACAAATCTTAGAGCCTTCTTTTCTGGAGTATTAACAAAGTCCAAGCCAAATCTCGCCAACTGGTTGAACTTGTTGACGTATTCATTCACCGATAGATTCCCTTGCTTCAATGCGAGAAACCTTTCCATGTATAGATTCTCTTCAGCCCGTGAGAGAAACTTCGCCTCAAACCTCCACCTGAAATCTGGCCATTTATCAACTGGACGTTCTCCATTAGTGACCTCCCACCAAAACGAGGCCTCATCCTTCATTAGCCAGGCAGCCAACTAGACCTTCCTTCCATCTTCCACTTCAAAGATTCCAAACAATTCTTCCACCTCCTTTAGCCAGTTTCGAGCTTCAACAAATGTCTCCGTCCCGTGAAAAGGTTTTCCACCTATTTCTTGAAAGTCCTTACATATCTTGGCAAAAGTATCGACGCGAGGAGGAGGAGGAGTATTTGCTGGGCTTGCGGTGGCGGCCCTAGCCTAAAGATATTGACGAAACCAACCGGGTACATGAACACCTTCTGGTATCTCAAATGCTCCAGACATGCTGAAACAAAAAAGGAAAGATTCAATACAAAAGAACCGAAGGAAAGATATAAGGCTCTTGGGGTTATGCTTTCTAAAATAAGCTTTTCTCTTGAAAATACTTTCCTTAAAACATACTTTTGAAGGTACTTCTTTATAAAAATTATTTTTTAAAAACAGCTTTTCAAAAATTCATATCTGTTCTAGTAACCTTCAGCTCTGATACCACGTGTAACACCCCACGTCCATTAATGTCACTCACAAAGGGAATGCATTAACTTCCATGGAGCATTTTAAGTGTGTATAGAATAGAAACTTAACAACAAGACATATATAAATAGTACTAAAACTTTAAAACTTTATTTCAATGCAGCGGAAAATACATAAGTTTGATTACATCATCAAAACCAGAGTCAAAGTACATAATATCCATCTTGACCAACTCAAAGTACATAAATTGAAAGACATAATCCCCAATACAAAATAGCCATAAATAAAAGAGAGGCTGAACATTACTTCAGCGATCTAAGCAATCTTCTAAAAGCAAGAAGCACAGCTATCCAAAATCAAGCTCCACTGGTGCTAGTTCCAACTTGAGCACTTGGGGGGGGGAGGGGGGAAGGAAGAAAAGAGGAGGAAACAAAGGGGGTCAGACATAAAGTCTGGCGAGTGCGATAACTTTAACAATATAATTACCAAAGTAATTAGGCTAAGGCATAAGTTGGAAAATCAGGAAATGACCATGAATCATTGATTACGGCAGAGTAAACAAGGAAACAAGATGAACAACGATATCGCTAAAGCGCACCTACACCACTATAAAATAATTAATAAAATACGCCAACACTATAAGATAATTGCTATACTGCACCACCACTAGTCACCCTAAGGTTGATCCCGCCTACAGACTAAAATAATGATAATGGTAGTTTCGTGCACCCCTAGATGCCTTCATAGGTGCCGCCTGCCCCTATCTTCACTAGGTGTACCCACTACCCCCAAGCGATCGGCTCCCTAACTCGTAGATACCTATGTTGGCCCCACAGTGGGGTGTATCACTCCCCAAAGTGGCAACCAGATACCACAAATAATGCATGGCTTATACCTACACGATGCAACAACGTCTTACCTACCAGCCCGGGTCCACACACGCATATGAACCCGTTGGACTTGCGTTGCCACCACTAACTCGATTTGGCCTCTTACAGTCAAGCCCAGTATGCGTGTCCCGTCCTCGACTTGGATCGAGCCAACAAAAGATACTTATAGGTTACTGGTTGAAATGGGCCCCCATTACTTGACACAAGCTATCCACCTAAGCTTGGTCCCCTCTAGTATATCCCATTTAACCTACATCTTATTCATGTTTACTTACATGTTTCAAATTTTGGTTAAGTATTTCTAATCGTATTTCAAATGCCACCCAAGGCACCCACTAGATTCCATATGCCACCCAAGGCACCCACTTAATCCCCTCATGTCCCACTACATGTTTATCTGGTTGAGTGTTTCTTAATTCATTAAGACCGTAACCTCATAAAGACCTCTCACATTAGAATGGCATTTGTGGCAGCTGGATTTGTCGGGCGGGTCTGGGAAGTCTTACACCACAAAAGAGCCTAACCTCGTGTCTTTACAATTGTTACGTA
Source organism: Allium sativum (assembly GCA_030737875.1). Taxonomy (NCBI): domain Eukaryota; kingdom Viridiplantae; phylum Streptophyta; class Magnoliopsida; order Asparagales; family Amaryllidaceae; genus Allium; species Allium sativum. The sequence continues at coordinate 56,300,780 of CM060920.1, read as the reverse complement.
TTTAATTTATGCCTAAGACCTCCCGCATTAGACTGGAATTTGTGGCAGCTGGATTTGCCGGGCGTGTCCGGACAGTCTTACACGACAAAAGAGCCTAACCTCGTGTCTTAGACGATTAATAACTCCTAATTAATCATTCCCCCAATTTGAATTACTTTCCCTATTCAAATTTCCAATTAATTCCAAATTTAATTACGGCCATAATTGACTCAATTATGTCCATCCATTTATGGTAAGCAAAATCATACCAATTTTCATCACAAATTTATTTTATGCCATTTAAGGCATTTAAGCCAATTCTTAATATTAAATCTTTTTAATATTATCCACTTTACCCCACGTTGTACGTTCGTTCGTTTAACGTAAAATATACGTTAGATTCGAATAGTCTAACTCATGGAATAAAGAGAAAACATCACAACATACACATAGATAAAACTAGATCTAAACATAGGGGTGAACTTGCATGTGTGAATGATGATCTACATCTAAAACTTGCATAGGCCAAAGTTACAACTTGCATAAAACTACATATGTCATAGACCCAAATCTAAAGGTGTGAACTTGTTGGGATAATGGTCACAAACTCGCATAAATCATGTATGTCATAGATCTACATCTAAAGGTGTAAACTTTCATAGGCAGTAACCACAAACTTGCATAACATGATTCATATTCAAACACATGTATTCATATAAACTTGCATATCTGATTTATGCAACATAACAATGGTATAAACTTACATATAAACATGTAAACTAGCATGTAGAATTTGGCATATAACTCACACATGTCATAGCCTAACTTTAGATCTAAAATAGATGTCATGAAGCATGTAAGGTTACATATAATTTTCCCCAACTTGCATATGATTCATGTCTTGATAAAAATCTAAACTTGCATACATACTTATGCTTTATCATATGAATCAACATACCCAAACTAGAATATGAACCACATGGTGATTCGATTATACATAAGCCAATCATAAAATTACAACATAGATGATCACAACTTTACAAGATAGCATCATAGAATGTACAACATAAACATCACAATTTTACTACATGAATAATTCACATCATATCCAAATAATCCTCAACATAACTCAATCCAATTAATTTGCTAATTATTTTATTAAAATTATCGAACTCACAACTCAAAGAAGGTCTTGAGTTCTGAATTCTGAGTTCTAAAGTTGTAATAGCTTTCCCTTGAAGAAGATTCGTTGTTTAAGTTGAAAAGAATTGAATTAGATTAGCTTTCTTCCTCTCTAATTGGTGGCGGCTATGCTGAGTTGCTAGGTGACGGAATGGAGGCCATGAATCTAATTTTGTTTTAATTTTAGGGTTTGAGTCTAGAGGTGTTTTTATACAGTTTAGGATTAGTTTAAGCCGTCCGATCAACCCAGAATTAATCTCAGCCAATCAGAGCATATCAGAAACCCTAATGAGTCAGCATCTAGTCATCAACAGGTCATAAAACAAATCTGCCCGGAGGGGGGGAGTGAGGGGTCGGTCGACCCTATGGTTGACCTGGCCCTGACGTGAATTTTCCCGCCTAGCCTGTCTGACTCCGAAATTTGAATTTTCTGAAATCCGTTTTAAATTTTCTGAAACTTCTGATGGCCATAACTTCTTCATACGAAGTCCAATTTGCGCAAACTCGGTCTCTATCTCAACCAGAATTCCGAGATGAACACAATGGCGCAACCTGTTTCCCTTAATTATCTCGTCTGAGATTAGTAATTGTTTAATTTGTGAACATTAGTGTTAACAGAAATACGGGGTGTTACAGGGTTATATGAACCTGTCAAATGGTGTGAGGGTTAAGTAAGCTTTTTTGAATCGATGGGGGGTTAAGTAAATACATTAAATCTATTAAATCTGTGTGGGGTTATACGAACCAGACAAACTTAACCTGTTTTATATGTTGGGTTATGCGGGCTTGTTAATCTGTTAAGCATAACGTGTCAAAATCCTAGTAGTGGGGATGCAAGCCTTGGGGGTGGTTTGTGTCATCTGTTGTATGGAACCCGTATGAGTCAGTAACCAATACTGGTATCCATAGGGGACCTCGAACTAGCTAGGGCTCAGGGGCGCGCTTACTAAGCTGATTATAAGAGATTCATATGGGTGGATGTGTTGAGCCTGTTGACAGTGCATTCCACTGGATTCATGCGCATGCATGGTTCTGGATTGCTCGAGAAATTAAGACGTTGTGACATCAGTAGATATGGTTGTGCCTATCCCAAAACGGGGATGCCACCTTAGGAAGTGATACATCCTACCGTGGGGCCAACACAGAGTATCAACGGGATAGGGAGCCGGTCAACTGGAGTAGTAATTAGGGTACATCTAGTTCTGCCTGTATAGGAGCCCGCTATTATCGTTTGTGGTAACACTGCATTATATTTGTTGGGCTGCCTATTATTATTTTCGGGGGTAAAACCTGTCACTAGAAGTACACCTAAGTCTACCATTCTATTTCTGTTGGGATCATTCTGTTTCTGTTATACTAGTATTGTTGCAGAGAAAAGTATTTGGGAAGCATAACATATTCTGTTCTGTTTATTCTGCTTATCCTGCTCATTTTTTTACCTGTCATATGATACTGTTATCTCTCTCATCTAGTTTATATGCCTGTCATGATGCTTTTTCTTATTTATATGCTAAAAGTAACTAGACTCGCTAGACTTTACGTTAGACCAGTTTTGTTTCCTTTTCTCTCTCTTCCTTTTCCCTCCCAGGTTCTCAGGGTGGGAATACTCAGGCTTGATTAGGATTCTCTCTTCTGTTTCTTCTTGGAGCTGCTTATATGTATTGCTTTGATTACCTATCTATCTTTCTATGTCTATTTTTAGGGACTATGAATTTATATTACTGTACTCTGATGATTTTAGTATAAGGCAGATATTTTAATTTGATGTAATAGGTTTTTCGTATTTTAGACTTATGTCATAACTGGATTTTGGACCACGATGTTTTCTGTTTGAAGAATAAAAGTTTTATATTCCATTGTGTTTATATCTGTCTTGTGATGTTTCTATTTCTGTTTACCTATAAAGCTTCACGGAAATTAACGCATTCCTCACAAACGACACTTAATGGGTCGACAATGACCGATCCCCTCTGGGTTGGCACTGACTGATCCACTGTGGGTCGGCACTGACCGATCCACTGTGGGTCGGCTATGACCAATCCGCTGTGGGTCGGCAATGACCGATGCACTATAGATCAGCACTAACCGACCCACTGCGGATCAGTTCTGACCGGTCCGCTGTGGATCATCTCTGAGTGATAAACTATGGGTTGACACTAAATGATCCACTGTGGGTCGGCTCCGACCGATCCACTATGGATTTTTATAAGGAATTTACTTATTAAAACATTGTTTTAACGTATAATTTATATCATAATTAAAATAGTTTATTTTATTATATTTCTGAGATTGTAGCGCTTTACTCGACTTAACGATGTCCCTATTTTTGTCCGTAGCGGTCGTAAATGAATGAAATCTCTGCATAGCCGGGACCGCAATAACTTTAACAAATATATACAGATGAATGGCCCGTGCTTCGAACACGAACAATGATTGGAGCTGTAGCTGCATTGAATATTAATTGGTTTGTATGATATTTCTACCTTCAATAGATAGGTGTCTATAAAAGGTAAATTGTTGTGATGTGCCAAATTTCCCCGTGAAGGAAAGTACGGATTGCTATGAGAACACGACAAATCAGAACACAAACAAAAGAGAATTTCATTGCTTATTACAACAATTTACATTAGAGTACAATAATATACAGAGTATGAACAAATAAAATACATTTGATAAATATCAGAGATTTACAAATTTACAATACATAGCAGCGGAAAATAATACATAACACAACTGAAAGAGATAAACATATACAAAGCTTTCCGAATACCATTCCACTTGTAAACCAGGATCCTGTGAATATAAATCTGCAAAACCAAAACTACTAGCTGCCTATGTGGAAGTAGGGGCACCCAGAGTTTAGGTTAAAACAATAAACTCCAGGTCATTCATGTGACTGGTGTGAGAAATAAAACAGTTATTGAATCTTTACTTTTAAAAATAAATTAAATCAAGGGAACACGCCGTATAACAAAGAACGGGTTTCCTCCCAAGAATGCTAGTGCATAAAATAAACAGTGCAACCCTTTTTGGAAAAATGAAGCTATTATAAGACCCAGGTCCCATCACACAATGCAACGCAAGCCGGAGGATAGGGTTTTACCTTATAATAGCCAAACATGCTTGGTACGTTTTGAAACAAATCATTTAAATACTATTATAAGTGTAAAGCGTGTAAAACAACTTCAAATATAGATGTATCAATCATAGGTGGCATGGGTACCATCTATCATGTCGCCAATACTAGGCTCTACAAATAAAACCGAAATGTCACATATTGGAAATTGGATTTCCATCATGAGTCGAGGCCAGGGATGGCTCCTCACCGATTCGAGACACTTTAGCAAATGTCTCAGGATTCGGACACTGGCGAACCCTTGGATCTTCAGGGCCGGTCCACACATAGCAGATTAGTTATACTTGAACACACATTTCCCGGTCCTATCGGACCTATCCATCGGCTCCGTAGAGACAGATATATCCGAGGCGCCTCGCATTCCAACAACCACATAGGTAAAAATAATATAAATGTTAGGGATTGTAAAACGGTGACACCACCCATAGCTAGAAAGAAACGTCGTGCACTCCCTGCAGTTACGATCTTGTTTTTGACTCATATCGAGGTGTGAGGCTCGAAAATTAACGCTATACACAAAGTTATGCCATACAGGTTGTGCTTTGATCATCAACCACAAGACTCTGCTTTTCAACAGAAGCCTTGATAATTTGCCATTTAGGCATGCCACACAGGAAATTCACTCCATGCGACTGATGTCTATCGATATATAACCTCTGAGCTCGTACGTCTAAGAGAAGGGCGTTAAGCAAGAGAATAAATTCTCCGCCGCCAAACAGATATATATTTAATAAAAATCAATCAACACAGAATAACATCCAATGTCATATACACAGTCCATTTACAAGTTCGTTCTAGGTCTGAACGAAACTGGAGGCACCTTATTCCTTGTCCCATATGTCCAATACAAGAGAGAGGTCCTCACATACCTGTCGATCTCCAAGTATGTCTAGACAATCACCACTTATTACCTTGTCTTGGGTGTAATGCCCAATCAAGACATCAGTAATCATCCAAACGATGTGAACACCTCTCAACGACCATCTTCATCGTCGACTTATCGTCGAATCAGTTATTCAGAATGGGTATAAACCCGGCCTTTTCGAATAACTCGCATATCTAATAAACAAGTGCTATAAAACACAATATATTCCTCATTCCAATTCTGAATATTCTTTTATTTAAATATTCACATCCTTAGGGATTTGTTCATACTAATTTTTTCAAAGATAAATTCTTTAAAATTTATTCTTTAATCTTCCTTTGGATATCATTCAAACCATAGTAAGGTTTTCCAAACTAGTTGGGATTAACGCACCTTACCAAAGTAATCATTTATTTAATTTCCCAATCCCAACCTATCCATCCCATGGAAAGAACTAGTATTACTCCATAACTAACACCACAGCGTTATCAGTAAATTTAATTACCATTACGCATTCAAATCTAATTAAAGATTTAACTATCGCTAGGAGCCAAACTGGTGATACTCCATTCTCGATCATTTCCCAAATTTGAGAATTTAAATTATCAATTCCCATATTAATCTAATTACAGATTCATTAAAACTCCACTTAGTTTTAATCTTCCCAAAGTTCAATATTAATGATTATTCAACTTCTAGGAAAATAATTCTAATCTTTAACTGGATTAAAGAACCAATGTCATTTAAGACACAGTTCACGATAAACCCAAATCAAATTCCATTAGTCTCTAACCGTAAATTAGTGAGAGAACAATTCCCTAAGCATTAATCTCGAAGGCCGAAACCAACATCAGATCAATACCCAGGAAACCATTCAACTCAGCTAATCTCCAGTTAGTTTCTAATTTTCTTAACTCCATTGGGTTTAAGAACAATATTATTAAAGATTCCATTCACGACAAACCCAAAATCTCATTTCAATTCAATTTCAATTAAATATTAATTAATTGGTAAACTTCATTAAATCTCAATAAAAAGATTTAATCTTTTCTCAACTGGGTTTAAGAACAGTGTTAATGAAGACACCGTTCATGACAAACCCACAATCCAATTTGATATTAAATACAAGGCTCTGAATAGAAAATATATCGGCTTATATTCAATATCAAATTCTTAAACCAACTAATATCATATTAGAATAACTATATATATCTTCCAAATTCCTCCACAATACCCGTATAATCACGGAATCCAATATCGAAATATTCCGAAGATACTTTCGGTTCAAAGCCATTCCAATTCTTATATTGGAAATTTCTGGTTGTTTTTAAAACCATTTCAAATCCAATTTATTTATTTTAAAAATATTGGATTTATTACTCTAGTTCATTTCAATAAAAATATATTTTTCTCTTTTCAAATATGGAATTTTTCATTCCAATTCTTTCCAAATCATTTATTATGATTTTACACAAATTATCGATATTTTTAATAATTTTATCAAGGGTCGTACAGTCGATTTATATAAACGGTCATCGAACTGCACTTACAATGACCTTTACCAAATTTGATTTGGACATAATTCCAAATCCAACCGTTAGATTTCAAATCTCTAATATTCTTGGAAAGCTCTTTTTGATACGAACCCAAGGTTCCGGTTTTAGGAGAATCCGACGGTCGGATCTCCCGTAATATCAATACGAAGTCAATGGTCGAAATTCGCGAACGGTCGGTGTGCCGTGCGTTCTATTCAGGCCATATAATATATATAATGTATATATTTCATCGATTTCCATTTTAAAACGTATTTTAAAATCACTTTAAATTCGTTTTCAAAACGATTTCAACTTCATAATCAATTTTAAATCAAAACTAAATATTCCATCATTATTATATAAATGATAATATTTTCAAAATATTATATTTCGAAATCATTTCCTTTTTGATATTCATTATAGAAATGAATAAAATTGGTATAAATATCGTTCGCATCAAAATGGCGCATATCTAATCAACACGGCTTTTATTCAACACATGAATATTTTTAACGGTTTGTACATTCAATAAAAATGATATTTTTATTGTTTAAATATTTTATTCAACACATGAATATTCTTTTCTACACATGAATATTTATTTTATTCAGCACATGAATATTTATTTTAAGCAACACATGAATATTTTATTTTATTCAACACATGAACATTTTTAATCCTTTTCTGAATATTATTTTAAAATATTCTTTATTTTCCAAATTTGAATGAGACCCAATCAATTACCATATAATGGTAATTATATGGATTCCATACAACACATGTATATCATAACAAAGATAAACAATCATCCATCAACCAAAGTTCATTTCACAGCTGTATAAGCGTTAAATATAAATAATTACCACCTACAACAGTCTGTCAACTAATCGATTGACATACAGCTAAACAATTGGGATTAGTGTATGTCAAATATCATCCCAATACCCGTGTGGGGTTTCAATCAACAAAACACATATTTTATTTGTGCAGTTAGGCGATGTGTAAAATTTATCGTCCCAATCCATATCAGTAAAATGAGTGTACATAAACAAATCATCCGATTTGTAAATGAATATTTATTTTATTTCAACACATGAATATTTTATTTTATTCAAAACATGTATATTTTATTTTATTCAACACATGAATATTATATACAGTCCATTTCACATCACAACCAATTTTCACAACACAATCAAACAAACAAGTTGTCCATGGTCAGTGGAGGACGGGGAACAGTTCATATATGCAGTTATGAAACAGATAAATATATAACAATAATTTTGGGGAGAAGTTCTCACCTTTGGGATCCACTCCTCCAGTTTTGTTTTTAAATTTACGAACTGTTTGGGTTTTCTCGAAATTCCAACTCAACCCTCTTTCACGCTGTTCATATTAAAAATCACATTTTTAATACGATGTTTATACATTAAAAATCATATTTTAATCAACGATATTTATATTTTAAAAATCACATTCTTATATTGCTCATATATATATATATCGCATTTTTATGTAGCTATCATATATATAAAAATCATATTTTTAATATCGCTACATGTACATAAAAATCATGTTTTTATAACGCTACTACACTGGTAAAAATCATGTTTTTAACAAGATGTTTACATTATAAAAATCACATTTTTATATCGCTACTACATATATAAATATCGGATTTTTAGCCAACTAATAATTATTTATTTTTATGACCATTTTATAAATAACATATATAATCTAAAAATCATATTTTTATCTTTCTAAAAATATTTCCATGCCATACACTAGTAAAAAAAATCATATTTTTAATCTTGCCAAAAATATTTCCTTCCTACGATAAAAATCCTATTTTTAACTAACAAAAAATGATATTTTTACATAACTAAAAATCATAACTTTATGTAATTAAAAATCATAACTTTATATAAATAAAAATCATAGCTTTATATACTTCGTACGTCAAAAATCATAGAAGCCTTAAAGCGGATAAAACTCACATATTTTCCATCGTCCGTGTAATGACCCAGATTTCCGCAACATCGGAGTTGACTATATACATCATACGTCCAACCCAAATATCACGAAAATACGGAACATTTTTTTTAGAAGAAAAAGATAGAAGCAGAACAGAAACAACAACACAGAATCTCACATCGCAGCGGAACAAAATATAATATATCATATCTTTGAAATACAAAATCTTAACTGTATAACATACACTTATCAGAGTACAACACTTACAACACAACGGAACCACTATAACTAGATAACGCTGAAGCCTCCTGCTCCAAGCTCCTTTAGATATATCTGAAAAATCCTGAACTACTTGACTGCCCGTACAAATTTAGGCACCCAAGAGTTTAGGTAGAACAAAACAAATAAACTCCGGGTCAGTCATGGGACTGGTATGAGTAAACAGTTTAAAACAGTTTCATAAAACTAAATGATATCTCATAAGACCACGCCATATAACACGGAACGGGTTTTTCCCATATGAGAATCCAACACTTGATTTAACTTTCAAAATCCCTTTTGAAAGGAACGATAGCTTTATATCAAAACTCCTTTAATATTATAATAGTGTCTAAATCAAGTAGATGACAATCTAGTGGAACGTTTGCATCTCACGTTCCACATATATAATATACAATCATAAACCGCAAGCACGTATTGGGTATTTGATTTTCCAACTATGACAAGGTATGGAACCACCTTCCGCTGGTATATCGCTAGAGGAGAATACACCGAGTTCAACAAGAACATCTTGCAACTCAGCCACACATGACCGACCACTCATTTCGCTTGAGTGTATCGAATGTATATCACCAACGATTGGGATCAGCAACCGTTTCCCGAATGGGACAGCATCGACAATAGATTTTTAGAAGTAAATGAAACTCTGGATCAGGTGATTATACAGCCTAATAGGGGCGACCTACATAGCCATGCTGCCTGCCCGATTTCTGTCATTTACCGGTTGATGAGGCTTGAAGCTACGCTTTATCATCACACCAGATTCACTTCGAATGCCACATTGTCAAATCCATCAAATCACCGATTGACGTCCTCAACAGTACATTACGTGTTAGCTAAAAGAAGTTTCCTTCTCCGCTTCCACTCTTGGTACGGTTGAAGAAATCAATGTACGTGACCTTTCTGGAAATACTCTGTCAGACATTCATCCATACACATCACCCAGGAACAGGATGAACTGAAGGCACTATTTCTATTAATAAAAAAAGTCCTTGCACTCTACTCCATCTTCGATTATCTTTATATAATCTGATTCGCACGCTACTGCCGATACAGAGTGGTTCTTCGGATAATAATCCAACCGGTCTCTCCATATTGACAATGATGGTCAAAACTTCGATAGTCTGTGATTTAACTATCGAATAAAAACAAGTGTTTCGATAGTCGATGATTTAACTATCGAATAAAACAAGTGTTCATCCAAACATCCAACAATCAGTGAGCCCTTAATTAATATTCCATTAATTAAATCACTTCTCTATTTCTTTATCAATATTTGTTAACCAAATATTTTCAATAACCATATTGGCCTTTTACGTTATTTGGAAAACATTTCCGAATATCGCCTTCTTTATTTTCTAACTTTAGAAATATTTATTATTCTATTTCCAAGCTTACATTTATTTGGGTTAAACCGGATGTTGTGTAAAACATCGGTACGACAACCCAAATACTATATTCAACTAACTCTCATTCAACATTGATCTTCGAGCCTGAAATCTTACTGTTTATTTGTTAATAATGAAATCAATCAAGTTGGGTTATAACTACCTCTCAGACCTTGACTGAATAACATTTATAACGTCAAAACAGATATGACTACTTACTCAAAAAAACAATACCATACAACTACTTCTTCACTTTTAAACACATATACTCTTCCTCTTTCTATTCTTTTGAGATTTTATTTCTAGTCTTCCTTTTTTATTATACTATTCTATTTCTTAGTTCGTTTCCTTATCGACTTCTCTATATTTTGATATGTTAATTTCTAACTATCAAATTATCTTAAAAATATTCTATCTCCTTAAATTCCCGGAAAAATTCGCCATAACCTCCTTTGTACCGGGAGCATCTGGAAATTTCAAATAGCTTTCCCGGTCCTTCTCATCTCAAAAAGAAAAAGAAAAAGCCAAGCGGCTTGCCGATACGACGAATAAAATATCATATATGAATTAAATACGTACCTTTTTGTCGGGCATTCTATTTATTTCACTTTTATACTTTATTCCATACCTGTCTCCTGTATATTTATGCCTGTCCAATCTATTTTAACTATACCAATCATTTTAACTCAATTTGTTAATTAAATCTGTTACTTAACTTTTCAGTCTATTTCACCTTCATATTTGAACATGACATGTTCAAATATATTTTAACTGCATATTAACAAATTCTAATTATACTCATACTCTCGTTTCCTTATCGACTTCTCTATTCAAATTCCAATTCAATTCTATTTGAATTCTCTTTATTCAAACTTCATTTGAATTCTATTATTCAAATCTATTCAAATTCTATTGTTTAAATTCCATTTGAATCCTATATTCAAATTCTATTTGAATTCTCCGCATTATTTATAAACAACGTTTATAACTTCAATCCAAACCCCACCTTTCCATTTATAAACAACGTTTATAAATTCAATTCAAATCCCATATTTTCATTTATAAACAACGTTTATAAATTCGATTCAAATCCCATCTTTTTCATTTATAAACAACGTTTATAAATTCAATTCAAATCCCATATTTTCATTTATAAACAAAGTTTATAAACTCGATTCAAATCCTATCTTCCATTTATAAACAACATTTATAAATTCAATTACTTGTTTTATATACCTTCAAAACAAGTTAATATTTTCTATAGTTTTATTTAAAATTCAAATTCTATTTATAAAAATAGAATTTCCTTTTTAAATATCAAATACCCTTTCCGATATTTTTATGAATCAATATTCAAGCCCCAGGGATATTTTAAACAGTCAATCAACCAATTTTCAATCATTTGATTTTTATCACATCATATATGAATATATATGATATCAAACAAACAACAGATAATATATATTTTTGAGGAATCCAGTTGGATTCCTCCAACCTGTTTTCCTGCATCCACAGATGTTAGTCAACATAGTAATACCCATCCTGCTTCGAGGCAGGATATCGCGGTATGAAGGTCATCCACTAATCATAGCGTGGGGCGTATAGGGTAATCATCCGCTAATGAAACTGCGGGCATCCGCTAATGAGACTGCGGGAATCCAACCAATCAATCAACCCAATATATATATAATAGTCCTAAATAACTAATATATATTTTAAAACCATCAGACAACATTCAAACAAGCACAGACAATTATTTTTAGTGATATAAAAATAATTTCTAAATAAGTGGTGAGTGAGGTTTACTCACAGGAATTTTCCATTGCTGAATATCCTGGTTTAATTCTGTATTGTCGGCGACGAACCCACCCAAATGAATTTTATCGTGTACCTTACTAAAATCTTAACCCCGACCAAGACACTCAACGGCACTGCAAAGCACAGAACATCGACCCCCTTTCCTTCGTCGACTTCCTCTTACCCAAACTAGCATCCACATCGGACACATGATCCTCACTACAACTCCACAAACCAGCCACTACAACCATCTGCGTTCAATACTGTCAATTGTTTTACCAAACATCAATGACAAAATATAGATGAACCCCCAATCTCCAATGTAAAAATACAATCACATGTTCAACCCTTAATGATTCAAACTTCTCCTATCAAAACAGCGTTGCCCTCTTCCTGCTAAGCACTGGAAAACCCCTTCCAAAACTACCTTCCCTTCCAGTAAAAATCACGCTCAAATCTGGAGCATCCCATCACCACTTGAACCAATCACAGCTGCGCCCTAGGTCATCGGAAATCACCGTAGTCATCAGTGTTAGTTTCCGTTGTCATCACAGCTTCACGCCGGTCCCTCAACGTCGAACTCGACCTCCGCGCGAGCAGTGGTGAACCCGCGACAGGTTTTCAGATCTAAGAACTCCCAATCGAACGCTAACTGAAGCCGCCCTAGACCATCGAGCTTCTGACTCCATCGTGATCTTCGATCGCAACTACTAAGGACGCTCGACAAATCGTTTTCGATTTTGAGGATTTTACTTCGATCTGTAATTGATTTGTGAAATCAGGGAGGAGTGGTTTTATACAGGGATATATGATGAAAAGGGATGTCGGGGCTTTTATTTTGAACAGAAAGAAAGGAGTGGTGATAATCAAAGGGGGAGGTGTTCTTTTATTTCACCTTAAATTTTATCAACTTTTTATTTAAATTAAACTGGTATAATTTAATTTAAACTACCATGTGATTCTGAAACTCCTTTTCGAACCCAACAACAGTCATTCCTAGGGTTAAACCACCATTTTGAATCCACTGAGACAGGTTTCAAACCCTTATTCGATCGTCTGGAGAAGATATTGATTTAAATCGATATAGCTTAATTTCAGAATAATTAATTTCTTCGAAAATAAATTAATATTATCGTTTTGATATTTCGAACAGAACTGACACTGATCATCTGAATTATTCGATTCACCTTAAAATTTCTAATTTAAGTTATTACTGTTTTCGCATTACGATAATTTAATATATTCGATATTAAATCGAAATCGGTTATTAAATCAATAACTCAAATATAAAATTTCATTTATATTTATCCACCCAATATTTAAAACTGTATTAATTATTCAAATCTAACCAACGGAATATCCGGGTCATTACATTCTTCCCCACTTAAAATAATTTCGTCCTCGAAATTGCTAAGGTAGAAAAAGTACTACAAACCCATTAACTTTTCAAAACATATTTATGTTGTACTCAACATTTCATATTCCATTCATAACTCTCTTTCGAATAAATCCTTATTCGATAACTCCTCCCTTCGAATAACTATATTCGATATTCTCTCTTTCGAATAACTAGATTCGAAAACCTTTCTTCGAATAAACTATATTCGATTTACTCCATTGAATAACTAAATTCGATAACTCCTTCGAATAACCAATATTCTATAACTCACTTCGATTAAACTAATTGATAACTCTTTTCGATTAAACTATAATCGATAACTCATTTCGATTAACAAATAATCGATAACTCCTTTCGAATAAACTAAATTCGATAATTCCTTTCGAATAAACTAAATTCGATAATTCCTTTCGAATAAACTAATATTTGATTTAACTCCATTCGCTTGACTCTAGATCGCAGTGATCACAATGGTTACACCTGATTCCCCCAGGAAACATCCGACCGCCCAAGGTTTTCTGCAGCCCTGCGAATTACGCTAGCAGTCGTACGAAATGGCAACTTATCCTGGGTAACTATGTTTGACAAACTCTATCTCCATAACTATATTCGATCAACTTTAATTGAATAACTAACATTCAATTAAATCCTAATTCGATTAACTATGTTCAATTAACTCTATCTGGTTAACTCTTAATTTGAATAACAAATATTCGATAAATTCTAATTGAATAACTAACATTCAATTAACTCTACGGATTAACCCTAACTGATTAACTCTAACTGGTTAATTGTTACTCTAATCGATTTATCCCAACTCTAATCGATTATTTCTAACTCTAATCGACTTTTCTTATTCGAATATCTCCTATTGGATAACGTTTATTCATTTATAAAGATTTACTTTTAGTAGCGGTTCTTCACTTTATAAATGTTCTCTTTAATAATGTTACTTCACTTATACAAGTGTTGTGTACCCCTTCTATTTAAAACTATCGGTGTTAAAAACCAATATCTCTTCTCTATATAAGTTCAGACTTATATATTCCACTTATCGGATGATAAATATTTAATTTATAAACTGTTATTTATAAATTAATCCTTTCTATTTATCTGTCAAAAACATATTTCAATTTCTATTCAGCTTCTGAATATTCCTTTGATTAAATTCTATTTATTTAACAAATAAATATCTCACTTATAACATTCTATTTATTTTCTATAAATAAATATTTCCATTGAATCTATTTGTAAATGTTTTACAAATACTCCCTTCTAAATTCTATTTGTAAATGTTTTTACAAATATTTCTCCTTCTATTTGTTTGCACATAACTTCCTTTTTATTTGTGTTACAAATATATTTCCTTTATATTTCCCAATTCATATTTCATTCACATTGATTTTACTCAATTTATTCATTTCGATCCATTTAACTTACTTAAGTTAAATTTTAATTTCAATCATTCAAATTCCAATTAACTAGTTGCTAATTAACCGTTTTGCCGATTTCACCCTTTTTATTTGAACATAACTTGTTCAAATATATGTCAACTTAATTATAAACTAATCTAATTATATTTTCAACTCGAGTTATATATTCGATTTCGAATATAAATTCTCAATCTCTTTCACTTATACAAAAACCCAATTTCGATTCAAATTTCCTTTAACTAATTATTTTCCCATTTAGTTAATTCTATTTAACCATTTAAAATATGATTTTTGTCTTAAAAATCATTTCACTTACTTCACTGGAGTTCATATTTAATTTATCTCTCCAGTCTGGATTTTCTAATGGCAATTCGGATTTTATTTCCTAAAAATCCTTTTATTTATTTAATTAAACCGTTATGGTTTTATAATGGTTCTAGCGCTGCTTTTCTAAAAATTTGATTTTGACATAACTCAAAATCTATACGATGAGATCCCGATTTTTCTCTCTCATTAGAAAACTATTGTTCAACCGGTCCCGACGATTTTTGTTTCAAAGAATTCCGACTTCAATTGAGTTATGTATACTATATTGAAGTTCGAATCGCCAATTTACGAACTGCCGCGCTATGGCAAGCTCGTTTTAATTATATTTATAAATATAATCGTTTTAACTTTGTTTATAATAAATTCAACTCCATTTTGATATATTTTTAATATATATCAAATCCATTTCATAATATTCCTGATCTATTTCACTTCTAATATTCAAATCCTATATCTTAATTTAAAATATTCAAATTCCATTTGAATTTCTTTATTCAAACTCTATATTATTTCCTTCTATTAAATTTCTATTTGAATTTCCTTCTATTCAAATTCTATTTCAATTCCTTATCTTCAAATTCTATTTGATTTCTTATCTTCAATTTCTATTTGAAGTCCTTCATTCAAAAACCCATTTCAAATTCCATTTGAAATCCTTTATTCAATTTCTATTTAAATTCCTTTGTTCAATTTCTGTTTGAAATCCTTTGAATTTAAATTCTATTTTAACTCCTTTGAATTCAAATCCTATTAAATTTCACTTTGAATTCAAATTCTATTTAAACTCCTTTTATTCTAAAATTATATTTCAAACTTTATATTTTCTTTGAATTCTAATATTCAACCTCCACTTTATATTCTCTTTGAAATTCTATTTAACCAAATTCCATTTGAATTCTAATATTCAAATCTCTATTTGACCTTTCTTTATTCAAATCCATTTGAATTTCTATGTTCAAATTCTATATTTGAATCCCCTTATAATTTACTTCTATTTGAAATCTATATTTCAATTCCCATTTCACTTCTATTTGAAATCTATATTTCAATTCCCATTTCAAAATTCCTCTGAAGTAATATAAATATATACATATATTTATATATATATCCCCAAATTCAAAACATTTGAATTTTCAAACAGCTTGTTTTCCTTTCAAACAAATTTCCATCAAAACTTTTCTAAGGCATCAATTCATCACTCAGAAACTCGAAAATGAACACTGATGATGTTGCGACCATCATCAGAATTATTTCCCAACCACTGAATGAGTCCAATGCTATATTTCTTTCAAAATCCATTTAGAAAAATATTTTCCAAACACCCAGGATTTAAAATTCTGAATTCTGGTTGGAATTCAATTTCAATTTATCACATTTGTATATTTGATTTTATATACAAAATCCATTGGTTATATATATATCTATTTCTGTTTTATAATCTAATTCGATTATATTCCTAACAATCAACTTAACTATTTAAAAACAATATCGTGTTCAATCTTCTGTTCAAATGTTTATAAACTCCTATCGACATCGTGGTGCCCCAAGATTCGACCAAAATTTATAATCCACTCAACAGACTAGTCAACACAATATAAAATAGTTTTTATATCAAATAACAAATACGCTCTCTCGTATATATATACACTCAACCCATTCTAGGATACTACTGATCCTATCTCTAATGAGCACATTCCAACAAGCCTGGGTATTCGTTCAACCTAAGCTCTGATACCAACTGTAATGACCCAGATTTCCGCAACATCGGAGTTGACTATATACATCATACGTCCAACCCAAATATCACGAAAATACGGAACATTTTTTTTAGAAGAAAAAGATAGAAGCAGAACAGAAACAACAACACAGAATCTCACATCGCAGCGGAACAAAATATAATATATCATATCTTTGAAATACAAAATCTTAACTGTATAACATACACTTATCAGAGTACAACACTTACAACACAACGGAACCACTATAACTAGATAACGCTGAAGCCTCCTGCTCCAAGCTCCTTTAGATATATCTGAAAAATCCTGAACTACTTGACTGCCCGTACAAATTTAGGCACCCAAGAGTTTAGGTAGAACAAAACAAATAAACTCCGGGTCAGTCATGGGACTGGTATGAGTAAACAGTTTAAAACAGTTTCATAAAACTAAATGATATCTCATAAGACCACGCCATATAACACGGAACGGGTTTTTCCCATATGAGAATCCAACACTTGATTTAACTTTCAAAATCCCTTTTGAAAGGAACGATAGCTTTATATCAAAACTCCTTTAATATTATAATAGTGTCTAAATCAAGTAGATGACAATCTAGTGGAACGTTTGCATCTCACGTTCCACATATATAATATACAATCATAAACCGCAAGCACGTATTGGGTATTTGATTTTCCAACTATGACAAGGTATGGAACCACCTTCCGCTGGTATATCGCTAGAGGAGAATACACCGAGTTCAACAAGAACATCTTGCAACTCAGCCACACATGACCGACCACTCATTTCGCTTGAGTGTATCGAATGTATATCACCAACGATTGGGATCAGCAACCGTTTCCCGAATGGGACAGCATCGACAATAGATTTTTAGAAGTAAATGAAACTCTGGATCAGGTGATTATACAGCCTAATAGGGGCGACCTACATAGCCATGCTGCCTGCCCGATTTCTGTCATTTACCGGTTGATGAGGCTTGAAGCTACGCTTTATCATCACACCAGATTCACTTCGAATGCCACATTGTCAAATCCATCAAATCACCGATTGACGTCCTCAACAGTACATTACGTGTTAGCTAAAAGAAGTTTCCTTCTCCGCTTCCACTCTTGGTACGGTTGAAGAAATCAATGTACGTGACCTTTCTGGAAATACTCTGTCAGACATTCATCCATACACATCACCCAGGAACAGGATGAACTGAAGGCACTATTTCTATTAATAGAAAAAGTCCTTGCACTCTACTCCGTCCTCGATTATCTTTATATAATCTGATTCGCACGCTACTGTCGATACGGAGTGGTTCTTCGGATAATAATCCAACCGGTCTCTCCATATTGACAACGATGGTCAAAACTTCGATAGTCTGTGATTTAACTATCGAATAAAAACAAGTGTTTCGATAGTCGATGATTTAACTATCGAATAAAACAAGTGTTCATCCAAACATCCAACAATCAGTGAGCCCTTAATTAATATTCCATTAATTAAATCACTTCTCTATTTCTTTATCAATATTTGTTAACCAAATATTTTCAATAACCATATTGGCCTTTTACGTTATTTGGAAAATATTTCCGAATATCGCCTTCTTTATTTTCTAACTTTAGAAATATTTATTATTCTATTTCCAAGCTTACATTTATTTGGGTTAAACCGGATGTTGTGTAAAACATCGGTACGACAACCCAAATACTATATTCAACTAACTCGCATTCAACATTGATCTTCGAGCCTGAAATCTTACTGTTTATTTGTTAATAATGAAATCAATCAAGTTGGGGTATAACTACCTCTCAGACCTTGACTGAATAACATTTATAACGTCAAAACAGATATGACTACTTACTCAAAAAAACAATACCATACAACTACTTCTTCACTTTTAAACACATATACTCTTCCTCTTTCTATTCTTTCGAGATTTTATTTCTAGTCTTCCTTTTTTATTATACTATTCTATTTCTAAGTTCGTTTCCTTATCGACTTCTATATATTTTGATATGTTAATTTCTAACTATCAAATTATCTTAAAAATATTCTATCTCCTTAAATTCCCGGAAAAATTCGCCATAACCTCCTTTGTACCGGGAGCATCTGGAAATTTCAAATAGCTTTCCCGGTCCTTTTCATCTCAAAAAGAAAAAGAAAAAACCAAGCGACTTGCCGATACGGCGCATAAAATCTCATATATGAATTAAATACGTACCTTTTTGTCGGGCATTCTATTTATTTCACTTTTATACTTTATTCCATACCTGTCTCCTGTATATTTATGCCTGTCCAATCTATTTTAACTATACCAATCGTTTTAACTCAATTTGTTAATTAAATCTGTTACTTAACTTTTCAGTCTATTTCACCTTCATATTTGAACATGACATGTTCAAATATATATTAACTGCATATTAACAAATTCTAATTATACTCATACTCTCGTTTCCTTATCGACTTCTCTATTCAAATTCCAATTCAATTCTATTTGAATTCTCTTTATTCAAACTTCATTTGAATTCTATTATTCAAATCTATTCAAATTCTATTGTTTAAATTCCATTTGAATCCTATATTCAAATTCTATTTGAATTCTCCGCATTATTTATAAACAACGTTTATAACTTCAATCCAAACCCCACCTTTCCATTTATAAACAACGTTTATAAATTCAATTCAAATCCCATATTTTCATTTATAAACAACGTTTATAAATTCGATTCAAATCCCATCTTTTTCATTTATAAACAACGTTTATAATTTCAATTCAAATCCCTTATTTTCATTTATAAACAAAGTTTATAAATTCGATTCAAATCCTATCTTCCATTTATAAACAACGTTTATAAATTCAATTACTTGTTTTATATACCTTCAAAACAAGTTAATATTTTCTATAGTTTTATTTAAAATTCAAATTCTATTTATAAAAATAGAATTTCCTTTTTAAATATCAAATACCCTTTCCGATATTTTTATGAATCAATATTCAAGCCCCAGGGATATTTTAAACAGTCAATCAACCAATTTTCAATCATTTGATTTTTATCACATCATATATGAATATATATGATATCAAACAAACAACAGATAATATATATTTTTGAGGAATCCAGTTGGATTCCTCCAACCTGTTTTCCTGCATCCACAGATGTTAGTCAACATAGTAATACCCATCCTGCTTCGAGGAAGGATATCGCGGTATGAAGGTCATCCACTAATCATAGCGTGGGGCGTATAGGGTAATCATCCGCTAATGAAACTGCGGGCATCCGCTAATGAGACTGCGGGAATCCAACCAATCAATCAACCCAATATATATATAATAGTCCTAAATAACTAATATATATTTTAAAACCATCAGACAACATTCAAACAAGCACAGACAATTATTTTTAGTGATATAAAAATAATTTCTAAATAAGTGGTGAGTGAGGTTTACTCACAGGAATTTTCCATTGCTGAATATCCTGGTTTAATTCTGTATTGTCGACAACGAACCCACCCAAATGAATTTTATCGTGTACCTTACTAAAATCTCAACCCCGACCAAGACACTCAACGGCACTGCAAAGCACAGAACATCGACCCCCTTTCCTTCGTCGACTTCCTCTTACCCAAACTAGCATCCATATCGGACACATGATCCTCACTACAACTCCACAAACCAGCCACTACAACCATCTGCGTTCAATACTGTCAATTGTTTTACCAAACATCAATGACAAAATATAGATGAACCCCCAATCTCCAATGTAAAAATACAATCACATGTTCAACCCTTAATGATTCAAACTTCTCCTATCAAAACAGCGTTGCCCTCTTCCTGCTAAGCACTGGAAAACCCCTTCCAAAACTACCTTCCCTTCCAGTAAAAATCACGCTCAAATCTGGAGCATCCCATCACCACTTGAACCCATCACAGCTGCGCCCTAGGTCATCGGAAATCACCGTAGTCATCAGTGTTAGTTTCCGTTGTCATCACAGCTTCACGCCGGTCCCTCAACGTCGAACTCGACCTCCGCGCGAGCAGTGGTGAACCCGCGACAGGTTTTCAGATCTAAGAACTCCCAATCGAACGCTAACTGAAGCCGCCCTAGACCATCGAGCTTCTGACTCCATCGTGATCTTCGATCGCAACTACTAAGGACGCTCGACAAATCGTTTTCGATTTTGAGGATTTTACTTCGATCTGTAATTGATTTGTGAAATCAGGGAGGAGCGGTTTTATACAGGGATATATGAAGAAAAGGGATGTCGTGGCTTTTATTTTGAACAGAAAGAAAGGAGTGGTGATAATCAAAGGGGGAGGTGTTCTTTTATTTCACCTTAAATTTTATCAACTTTTTATTTAAATTAAACTGGTATAATTTAATTTAAACTACCATGTGATTCTGAAACTCCTCTTCGAACCCAACAACAGTCATTCCTAGGGTTAAACCACCATTTTGAATCCACTGAGACAGGTTTCAAACCCTTATTCGATCGTCTGGAGAAGATATTGATTTAAATCGATATAGCTTAATTTCAGAACAATTAATTTCTTCGAAAATAAATTAATATTATCGTTTTGATATTTCGAACAGAACTGACACTGATCATCTGAATTATTCGATTCACCTTTAAATTTCTAATTTAAGTTATTACTGTTTTCGCATTACGATAATTTAATATATTCGATATTAAATCGAAATCGGTTATTAAATCAATAACTCAAATATAAAATTTCATTTATATTTATCCACCCAATATTTAAAACTGTATTAATTATTCAAATCTAACCGACGGAATATCCAGGTCATTACAGTCCGGATTTTCTGTTCTAGTTCCAGAATCTGGAAACGAGCTCCAATCTTCACATCATCTTTTAACTAGCTTAAACGTGCCATTCCGGACAACTTTCGCCTAGTGGTCTTCCTTCCGAAAATGTGCCATTTCGCCGGAAATCGCGAAAAGACAGTATTTGGACAGCAGACTTTGGACGCGTTTTCTGAACAACTCCGCAGTCCAAAATATGACTTACGTATACTCAAGTCGAAGAGAAAATCATGCTCTTTGATTTTGGTAATGTGGAGTTTTGGCCAGAAGCGCTCGGTTTAGGAGTTATGGGCTGTGGAAGCTCAAGGTGTTATTTGCAAAAATGAGATTTTTGTTGAAAATGAGTTTTTGGGTGATGGGGGCCCCACGGCCAAGGGGATGGTGGACAGAGATGGCGCTTGACCTTACTGGGGTGGGGGAGGCGGCGGCAAGGCGGTGGTGGCAGTGGAGGGGCGCGTGGAGGCGGGTTGGGCTGATTTGGGGGTTTAGGGATTTAGAAATTGAAGAGAGAGAGAGAGAGAGATACGGAGGAGGAAGTAGAGGAGGAGGAGGAGAGGAAGAGGTGGCTCTGATGGAGGTGGTGGTGGCTAGTAGAGGAGGGGCAGCGCGATGGGTTGCGTTTTTTTCCTTTTTAGCGTTTCAGCAATGGAGGAGAGAGTGAGGGAGAGTTGACCATGTATAAATATATATAATTAATTATTTAATTTATTCCAAAAAATTACTTTTCTATTTGAACTCCAGATCGAACTCAACGACTGCCGTCCCTAGCTAAATACCCCCATTCCTAACACAATGGGATATGTCCCATAAGCCAATTCGACTATTTTGTCCAGTTTTTCTCAAAATTAAAATATAAATTAATAGAGTTGTCAATATTGATTTTTAACGTACATTTTAATTTATCGGGGCCACATACTGAATCTAAAAATTTCAAAAAAATAAAGCTGGCTAAGTTTGGATGATACAGTCCTAACAAAACTAATTTCGTCGAATTTGGAGTTCGTTTGAAAAATGGTATTTTTCCAGTTGATTAAAATTGACTGAAACTGTCAAAACACGTTTAACTTCGCCACACGCATATATTGATTCCAAAAATTATGAAAATTGGAATCTAGCAATAATTTGACATTCCGGATCCAACAAAAGTCGTCTCGTCGAAAACGGAGGTCGTTTGCAAAATTTCCATTTTTAAGGGCTATAGTTCCATAGCGACTATTCTGAATTTTCAACTGGGCATAACTTTTTATTCCCGCTATGAAATTTCAATTTTTCAGATTTGTTGAAAAGATATTTTCAAATAGATTCAAATATTTTTAGTTTTGCTAAAATCTGGTTTATTTTGAATCCTGTACATTCATTTGAAATTTGAAATCGAATTTTCAAACTACGGCGCCATTTTCAATTCCTTTTATAATTAAAATAATTATTTATATTCTAACTTCGATTAAAATAAATAATACGTTCTAATTCTATTCAAAATAAATTTCTTGTCGTTACTATTTAAAATAAATCATTTTAAATATTCAAAATTCATTAAAATTGCTAAAATAAATTTTAAATTGGTTCTGATTTTCTGGGTTGTTACAATTGTGTTGAAGATATACAATCTCTTGTTTTCAAATGTACAAACTAATATAAATAACAATACAGAATGTGCTGATAGAACGTCTGTTCAATTTTTCGAAACTTCAGCACATGACCTGGATTCATTTACAAAAAAAGATCTTATATGGCATAAACAAACAAACAAATAAAATAAAGTAAGAAGAAGGGATTTTATCTTTCCCTGTACGCTTCACCAATGGCGTTATCTCCATGGTTTCAAAACCATGAGTGTCAAGTAATTTAAAACCATGCTTTTCAAGCTATCCAATCCCATGCCTTGCAAGCTATTTCTTACCTTTAAATATTGGACGCTTCCGTTCTCCAGGAGGCCTCTTCATTTTACTGTAAATAAAACACAAGTATTAAACCAAGAGAAAATCAAATAAAGTAATGTATCTTTGGTCAATATAACCAGCCTATTTTCAATCCCTAAATCCTAATTCTGGTTCTCTCTTCTGTTCCTTCACCAAATTAAACATAGTTCGATTCCTTCATAAATCAAGCAAAAATCAAAAACTAAACAAATCTCTACAAATTCGGATTCATTAAATTCCTTGAATCAAGTGCTCCAGCATAGTATATATTTTGCTAAGTGCAATTCTTATTCCTGGATTTTGAATCTCAACTAGCGATGCTTGGGTCGATGGTCGCAGGTGATAAAGGTGCCGAGGGAAGAAGGTGACTGAAGGGAAGTGAAAGGGGGAAGTGAGACGGAGACGCTGGTGGTGGTGGCTCATCGATTGAGGGTCTGTAGAGTTCAATTTTTGGTGCTTTAGGGCTGGCGATTTTTAGGGCTTTAGGGCTGGCAATTTTTGGTTCTTTGCTAGTTCATCAGAGCATCGGTCGAGGGGAGGTTCGGGTTGAAGTGGGAGGAGGAGATGGCAAATTTTTTGAGGGTGGTGTGGTGTTTTCTGGTTGCTTGAGACGACCCCAAACCCAGTACTGACGGCGGCAAGGGTAATCCTTGGAATATAACACAGAAACAGATAACAGCAGAACAGAATTAAATAAATACACCAGATAATGCACAATAGAATACACTGGATAAACGTAATCATCAGAGTTACACAGTATACAGGATCTTACTTAGTACAAATACAATTCAGCTATACATAAATGTCTACAGCGGAAAACAAACATAATGTACAATAGGAGATGAACAGCATAAAAAGAGATAAATAATAGAATCCATCTTCAGCTCCAACTATCCAGAAAGAACCAGCTAAACCTGAATACAAGGTTCCCCGTGTAGAAAAAGGGGCACCCGAGTTTGAAAGTGAAACAAACTACGAGTCAGTCATGGGACTGGTATGAGAAATCTACTCAACACATTTATAATATGGCTAATCCCAGGACCACGCCACTTTCATGGAATGGGTTTACTCCATTGGATTGCCAGTGCTTTAAAACAAATCATTCTTTTAAACATCGCTATGCTTTTTATAAAAATGAAGCCATTATAAGACTCAGTTCCCATCACACAATGCAACGCAAACCGGAGGATAGAGTTTTTACCTTATAATGGCCAAAATATGCTTGATACGAATAAAAGAAAAGCATTTTATATTATTACTAGTGTTTATATGTTTCAAAAACAATTTCCAATCATAACTATCAATCATAGACGACATGAGCGTCCCATGCCACTATGTCGCCAAATATAGGTATACAATCAAAACCGCACGATGTCGTGTTTGGAAATTGGATTTCCGTCATGAACCAAGGCAAAAGATAGTCCTTACCGAATTCGAGACTGCCTAGCCCGAGTCTCAGGATCCGAACGCATCGACCCTTGGATCGTCAGGGCCGGTCCACACGGAGTGGATTAAAATGCCTGAACACTACGTTTCCCCGCCCTTTGGGGCGTAAGCGAGCCAACAAATGACTCCATTGGACCCGGTTCGTCCGATCTAACCGAGGCGCCTCGCAACAGCAACAACCACATAAGTCAAACTCGCCAGGGCGTGTAAAACCACTGACGCCACTTCTAGCTAGGTGGAAACGCAGGCCCTCCCTGAGGTCCTTTCTCCCGTTTCTGGTTCATACCGGGGTGTGAGGCTCGCGATTACACGTTATACACAAAGCTACGCCACACAGGCGGTGCTTTGATCATCACCACAAGACTTTGCTTTTCAACAGAAGCCCTGATCACTGCATCTTAGCATGCCACATAGGCAATTCACACCGTGCAAGTGATGGCTATCAATCACACAGAATAAATTCCAATGTCAAACACACTGTCCATTTGCTAGTCCTTTCTGGGTTTGAACGAAACTGAAGGCACTAAATACCTCGCAAACCCATCGATCACCACGTACGTCTGGACGATCACCACTCATTATCCATATTTCGGGATGCCTCCCAATCAGGACCTCGGTTACCATCCAAACGAGGTGAAGATCTCCGGTCTTCGACCACTGTCTTCATCTTCAATTACTTATCGTCGATTCAGTTATTCAGAATGGGATAAACCCGGTCTTTCTGAGCAACTCGCGTATATAATGAACAAGTGCAACACTAACATACATACGCATCATTTCAATTCATTAGTCACTAACCGTCAATCAGTAAGAGAACGATTTCCCAAATATTAACCCCGAAGGCCGAAACCAACATCAGATCAATACCCAAGAAACCATTCGACTTAGCCAACCTTCAGTTAGTTTCTATATTTTACATCTATATCATTTATAATATTTTATAATAATTTGTCGCTATTTTTATTTATTTTAAAATAGCCAATTTATTCAAAACGACGCTTCGGGCCATAACACGGCCGTGGCGCTGTTTTTCTTCAGATTTGATTTACACATATCTGAAAATCTAACCGTTGGATCCTCACAAAATTTACATCATTAGAAAGATCTTTTCAAAACGAATCCAACGGTTCCAGTTTTGGGAAAATCCGACGGTCGGATCTCCCGGTATAATCGTTTGAAATTTCGATTTCAAAATACGAACTACAGCGTCGTTATTCGATTAAATATTATTATGTTTATATATGTATATATTTATATAATCGATTCTAGCGCTGTTTTTCTTCAGATTTGAATTAAACATTCTAGAAAATCCAACCGTTGGATTTTGACAAAGTTGGTGCCGTTGGAAAGATATTTCCAAAGAGAACCCAACGGTTGCGATTTCGGGAAAATCCGATGGTCGGGTCTCCCGCACTAATCGTTTGAAATCACAGTTTCAAAATACGAACTGCAGCTTCGTTTTTCAATATATTTCAATTCTATTTAAATATATATATCGATTATTCGATTTCAAAACTATATTCTTTTCATACATTTGATAAAAATGATATTTTTATCTAACTGTCTTCTATTTCAACACTTCACTATTTTTAACAATTCATTTATATAATAAAAAAAGTGATTTTTATTATAAAGAAATTCATTTCAAAACACGATTATTCTCTATAGTTCATATAGGTGATAAAATAGGGTTTTTATTATAAAACAATTTATTTCAAAACACGACTATTTTATATAGTTCATATAGGTGATAATATAGGATTTTTATTATAAAACAATTTATTTCAAAATACAACTATTTTATATAGTTCATATAGATGATAAAATAGGATTTTTATTATAAAACAATTTATTTCAAAATATGAATACCACTCAATGCATGAATTTTAATTCAACGAATGAATTTGAATTCAACACATGAAGGTTTTCTATAGCTTTTATATACATATAAAAAGGTGATTTTTATATTTGAAACACGAATACCATTCAACACATGAATTTCTATCCAACGAATGAATATTGATTCAACACATGAAGGTTTTCTATAGTTTGTATATATATATATAAAGGTGATTTTTATATTTAAAAACAAGAATACCATTCAACACATGAATTTCAATTCAACGAATGAATTTCGATTCAACACATGAAGGTTTTCTATAGTTTGTATATGTATATATAAAAAGGTGATTTTTATATTTGAAACACGAATACCATTCAACACATGAATTTCTATCCAATGAATGAATATCGATTCAACACATGAAAGTTTTCTATTCAATGAATAAATATAGTTTCAGCAAATGGAAATAATTCAAACACATGAATATTATTCAAAATTTTGGCAGCATAACGGTAGGTAAGTTAAAACCGGGACCGTCCCTAGTATGGCTCCTCGCTCTACCTTAAAACCTCTCGGATTTTGACAATGGGGATTCATGCATCTAGTTCGCACGCAGGCGACATGTATATTTATTTCATTTCCACAAACTAATCCTATGTGGTTTCAACCAAATATTTCTCAACCACAAACGGGTATTTTTCAACCACAATCAATCAATATCAACCACAAACAATTCCAATCAACCATTCGCTATCAATCAATTTTCACACCAATCACAACCAATAAATATCGTCCATGGTTTGTGGACGAGGGGCGTATACATACATACATACATACATATATATATATATATAGCAATTCACTTCTATTTCAACACATATACAATTTTTACAACGCATATATAACTTATACATCGAACATACAACTTATACAACGCTTATACATGAGGTGTACAACGCTTATATAACCCATACATCGACTATATAATTTATACATTGTCGTTTTCCATACTGTTTATAAATTAGAAATCTCACATTGGGTTCCACTCCACCAAAAATAGCAGAAGGCTCAGAAAAATATGCGGTCTCTTCTAGAATGTAGAAGACGTCCACACGAGTCCACTGTCTCTTGTTTCACTGAATTTCGACAAGAAACGAAAAAGATATGATTTTTGAAAGTTTGCAACGGTTTAAAGGTGTTAAAACTATTGAAAATAAACCAAAGCCGTACCTTCAATAAAACGTTCAAAACTAGGTTTGCAATTTTCGATCAAACCGTGAATCGATGGGAGGATCGGCCGGTGCAGCGACGAAGAGGGGGGAGGCGCGCGCCTGCGCGTGGTGGTGGGGGCCCACTCGGTGGTGCCATGCGGTCGGGGCGGCGGTCTGAAGTCGCCAACTTTGGCGAGGTGATTCTCCCAAAATACTGCACGATAAATTCTCCAGCTGGTATGGATTTGAAGAGCTCAGGAAGATCTACAAAAAGCTTAACTGGAGCATTGGCTATTATTGCGTGGAGGAGGAGAAAACGAGGAGAGAAGGTGGAGATCTACTTCCGTCGTGCATCTGGGCTAAACGTCGGGGGGAGAGAAATATGTCCACCAATGGATTTTTTTTATTTTATTTTATAATTTTTAAAATCTCCAAAATACCCCTTTCACACAGGAACCCCAATCCAAACCCAACGACTATCGTCCCTAGCATTTTACCCCCATTCTGAACACAATGGGATATGTTTCGAAGGCCCATTCGACTGTTTCAGTCAGTTTCCATTCAAATTAAAATATATAACATTCAATATTCGATTTGAACGTACATTTCCATTTGCCGGGCCCACAAACTGATGCGAAAAATTCCAGAAAAATAAATCTAGCTATGTTTTGACGATTCGGTCCCAAAAAAACTAGTTTCGTCGAATTCTGAGATCGTTTGCAAAAAGGCCCATTTCTGGTCGATCCAATTTAACTGTAATTGACCAAAACACGTTTTCCTTTGCCACGCTCACATACTAGCTTCAAAAATTATGATATTTGAAACCTAGCAATAACTTCACATCCCGGATCCAACAAAAGTGGTTTCGTCGAATTCCGAAGTCGTATGCAAAATGGCCAATTTAACGGGCTATATAAATTCCATTGCGACCTTTTTGAAAATTCATTTGGCCATAACTTTTGCTTTCCGCGATGAAACTTCGATTATTCAGATTTGTTAGAAAGATATTCAATAACATATTTAAATATTTTTGGTTTCACTCAAATCCGTTTTGTTTTGCACCCGGTACAGTCCGACAAAGTTAAATTCAATTTTTGAAACGGCAGCGCCATTTCAGGCCTTGTTAATAATTAGAATTAATTATATTCGTTTTCAAACGTCGATTCAAAGTCACTTTTCATTGCTATTATTTAAAATATCTATTTTAAATATTTAAAATCCATTATTTTAGCCAATTTAAAAATTTTAAATTGGTTCAGATTTTCCGGGTCGTTACAATCTCCCCCACTTAAAACTTTTCGTCCCCGAAAAGAAACAAAGTCGAAAGTGGTTTGATTAATCAACTCTACGTTCAATTTGGCTTCCATTCTCCAACTTTTCAGTTTCTGAGAATTTTCAAATTCTTCAAAAATTTGGCTAACACCCGGAATTTTCGAAAAATTTCGCCATAACCTCCTTTGTACGGGGAGAGGTTTGGAAATTTATTGGGCCATATTAGGTACCCAATAAATACTAATAAGCATACACATATTTATAGTGATATATTCTGGTGTTTACAGGGGAGCGTGTATTGATAATAACTCCAGAGAATAAATTCTCGTCACCCTGTCAAAGCCTGAGGGAGTGTGTATTTTGAATGCTCCATAGGATAAATCCTCGTCACCTCGTCCCGTGTGGAAAATAAATAGTCCATGTGACGTATCTAATAACTAGAGAGACGTGATTATTGTCAACTCCAGACCCGTGTGGGGTTTTTATTAATCTGGCAATTTTATCGTTACAATTTAAATAGTCCATATCAGTCATCAGTTCAACCTGTAAAATATAGTCATCGCCATACAAGCCTCTCGCTCGTATGGTAAATCTTACACCTCGTCACACAAGCTCCAAATGCTTATGTGGTATATGATGAAGTATGCCTATCTTCAGAAGTATGCCATGTAATGTAGTTCAAAATTAATTGTTACTATCCTATGGCGACGTTTATTATTACACACAGAATAACCAACACTCCGCATCCAATGGCATTCACAGGAGTTGATATAATAATATTTCGCATCCAACTCATTAAGGTTTACCTATTTGTCGGGCACGCAAATAAAATCTTTACTCAACAGCTATCCATTTACCTGTTCAAACATATATAATGCACATGTATATATTTCTATCTATTTTCTAATCTGTTCAATGTGTGATTTAAATGAATAAATTCTACCATTATTCTAATTATTGATTAAATTAACTATCGTTTCAATAATTCAATTAATCAAATTTTCAATCACACAACACAAACAACCATCAACTGTTTTTAACTTTTCAAAAATATACTAATCAATTTCTATACTCTTTTAAAATCATTCAGACTGTAGAATTAAAAGTTCACATCCATGGAAAGAAAATAACAATAGAGTAGAGAACTAATTAGTAATGCAAAGTATGGTAAATGTACCTTGCACCGGAGTCAATCAGAGATATCCACTCGGCATCTAGGATAGGCTTTCTGAATGCTCTCCTCAGTTTCCCAAGTACAATCTCGCGGATCTCCACTCCATTGCACTTTGACTAAGTGAACCTTCTTGTTCCTCAGCTCTTTGGTTTCTTTGCCGATAATCTTGAGCGGCTCTCTTCTCATAGCTAATTCTGGAGTAATTTCAATATCCTGTGAAGCTGCTTCTTCCACGATCAAGTCTGGATCATGAACGTGCTTTCGAAGTTGAGATATATGAAATACATCATGAACTCCAGGCAACCAATCAGGCAATTTAACTCTATAAGCGAGCGTTCCGATCCTTTCAAGAATAGAAAACGAACCAATGAATTTGGGCGCCAACTTCTCAGTTTTTCCGAACCGGATAACTCCTCTCATCGGCGATACTTTCAAATATACATAGTCGCCAACATCAAAGGATATATCTCTTCTTCTTCTATCGGCATAACTCTTTTGTCGGCTTTGAGCGGCCAGTAATCGTTTCCTAATAAAGTCGACTTTGTCGGCAGCTTCTCGGATCATATCTGGCCCCAACACGAGTCTATTACCAGGTTCGACCCAACAAGCAGGAGATCGGCACGGTCTACCATACAATGCTTCGAATGGAGACATTGTCAGGCTCGCCTGGTAGCTGTTATTATATGAGAATTCAGCCAAATGCAGATGGTCTTCCCATGATCCACCGAAATCTAGAACACAAGCCTGCAATAGATCTTCTAGTATATGATTCACCCTCTCAGTTTGACCATCTGTCTGAGGATGATAAGCGGTGCTCAAGTTCAGTTTTGTTCCCAGCTCTACTTGAAATGCCTCCCAGAATTTGCTAGTAAATATTGTATCTCTATCACTGACTATACTGAGCGGCACTCCATGTAGTCTAACTATTTCCTTGAAGTATATCTGCGCCAGACTCTGAGCAGTCCTGTTTGATCTGACAGGTATGAAATGGGTGGTCTTCGTGAAGCGATCTACGATCACCCAAATACTGTCATTCCCTTTTTTGGTTCTGGGCAGACCATCAATGAAGTCCATGGAAATATGTTCCCACTTCCAACCAGGAACTTCTAGCGGTTGTAACAATCCAGCCAGTTTCTGTTGGTCGCTTTTGACTAGCTGGCAAGTAGGGCATCGACTAACATATATCGAGATGTCTCTTTTTAACGACTTCCACCAGAATGTTCGCTTAATATCGTTGTACATTTTACTCACACCCGGATGGATACTGAGCTTAGATTTGTGGCATTCATCAAGCACATCTCTTCTGAGTTCAGGAATTTCTGGAACACAAATTCATCCTTCTAACCTTAGAATCCCTTCGCTGTCGAGCTGGAAATCCGAAGCATTGCCTTCACGAATTCGATGACTCATTCCTTTAATAAATTGGTCATCTTTTTGGAGAGCCGATATCTTGTCAATCAACGAAGTCGCAATGATAAAACTGGCGATCATTTCATTCTTTCGGCTTAACGCATCGGCCACGACATTTGCTTTCCCTGGAGTGTATAGAATCTCAAAATCATATGCTGCAAGGAACTCTAGCCAACGTTGCTGCCTCAGATTCAGGTCTTTCTGGGTGAATAGATACTTTAACGACTGATGGTCTGTATACACCTCGAATTTCTCACCCAGAAGATAGTGTCTCCAGATTTTCAAAGAGAATACGATAGCCAACAACTCAAGATCATGAGTTACATAGGATTTCTCGTGCGGCTTCAGTTGACGACTAGCATAAGCAATCACTTGGCATCTTTGCATTAACACTGCACCAAGGCCTTCTCTAGAAGCATCAGTCCAGACTTTCAAATCCTGATTGCCATTGATGATGGTTAACACTGGAGCTGTCGTTAATCTTAACTTTAGCTCTTCAAAAGCCTCTTCACTTTCTGGAGTCCATTTGAATTTAGAGTGCTTCTTTGTAAGCTTCGTTAAGTGACCAGATATCTTCGAAAAGTTTTTAACGAACTTCCGGTAATTACTAGCCAATCCGAGAAAACTGCGGACTTCTGTAGGAGTATTGCGCTGTTTCCAATTCTGAATAGCTGTGATTTTACTTGGATCCACAACAATTCCTTCTTTTGATACGACATAGCCCAGAAATTTTACTTCATCTTGCCAGAATATACATTTGGATAGTTTGGCTTTTAATACATTCCTTCTGAGGATTTCCAAAACCTGTTCCAAATGCTTTTCATGTTCGGCCTTTGATTTAGAGAAGATTAGAATATCGTCAATGAAAACCAGAACAAATTTATTCAAAACCCCTCTGAACACTCTATTCATTAGATCGACGAAGTAAGCTAGAGCGTTACATAAGCCGAACGACATTACTAACCACTCGTAGAATAAGTCGGGACCTCTGAGTGCTGTCATTGGAACACACTCTTCGGCAATTCAATGTTGATGGAAACCTGTAGCTAGGTCCATTCGTGAAAATACTTGTGCGCCATTTAATCGATCCAACAAATCATCAATCTGCGGCAATGGATATTTGTTCTTTATGGTCTGCTTGTTCAGATCATGATAATCCACACTTAGCCGTAGAGTACCGTCTGATTTTGGGACAAACACTACTGCTGCTCCCCAATCTGAGAAACTAGGCCTGATCAGACCATTCCATACGAGCTGCCGTGTTTGATTGTCAAGTTCTTCGTTCTCCTTCAAGGACATTCTTCGAATAGCGTGAACTACCGGCCTTGCATTCGGAATCAAAGCGATCTTGAAATCAATTTCCCTCTGTGGAGGTAAGCGAACAACTTCTTCAAACACATCCGCATAGTTCTTGACGACAAGAATGTCTTTGATGAGGTCAGGAATATTCTCTGTGACTTCAGGGATATTTTCTATTTGGGCTGGAGAAACATCAAGAGCTGCCCAGAAGTCTCTTCTATTAGCATTCTGACCTTCACAGGGAATGGTTATATAATCACCTAATTTAATCTTTGCCTTTACGACTCTGTCGCCACATTAAACTTCAGCTTCATATTTGCTCAACCAGTCTAACCCCAAGATAAGATCAAACTCTTTAAAATTCATGACGACCGCGTTGGTAGGAAACCGATAACGAGAAAAAGAAACCGGCACTCCACAAACCCAACTGAGATCAACGGAACCCCCAACCGGATTCTGGACAGTCATTGGTTCCTTGAGCTTCTTCAAATTCAAATCTAGTTTCTTAGCTACATTCTTGGCAATAAAGCTTCGTGACGCGCCTGTGTCAAACAGTACTTTAACTGGAATGTCTTTGACAGTAAGTGTGTCTTCTAAAACATCAGCCCTTTCTTGACTAGCCGAGGGTTCGGAAGTTTCTGCTACTTCATTCACTTGAACTATTTCAGGTTTTCTGAATAGCGGGCAGGCCTTTGAAAGATGACCGGTCTGATGGCACTGACTGCACTTTCTATTCTCTTGAAACTTCTTATCGGGTTTAAACCCCTTCTTTCGTTTCTTCGAGTTTTTACAATTTCTGGTCAAATGCCCTGGTTTCTTGCAATTAGAGCAGGTGGCCATCGTTGCTGGTTCCTTTTCAGATCTGTCCCTTTTTCGATTTACTTTGGGCTTCTTACTTACCTCAGATATCGCACTGGCCTCGGGATTATCAGTTTCAGGCTCATGTTCATTACTAGAACTAACCCCTTCTTCGCAAGGTAACATACCTTTCTTGTCGAGATCTTCGTACTGTTAAGCCATGTATATCATTTCAGAAAAGGGGAGCTTCACATTCCTCATTACACTGTTCTGATATTTTCTTTGCAGGCCATGAATAAATCTCAGATTCTTCCTCTTGGGATCTTAAATCAGATGAGGAGCAAAGTGAGAAAGTTCATTGAATTTCTTATGATATTCTGGGACGGTCATATCACCTTGTATCAGATAAGAGAATTCATCGCATAATCGCTCGGTTGCTTCGGGAGGAGTAAATCTTTCTAGGAAAATCACTTTGAATCTGTCCCAGGTGATATCACCTTCTGGATTATCTTTAATAACTGAATCCCACTAAAACAAAGCTTCTTCTTTGAGTGCCCAAGACGCCAGTAATCTTTTCTGATCGTCTCTCAGCTTTAAACCCTCAAAGATTTTCTCTGCGGAACGAATCCAAGCTTGTGTTTCCATAATGGACTCTTTGCCTAAGCATGGCGATCCACCCAGATTTCAAAATCTCTTGAATAGAACTTCTATATCCGATTCTGGCTGTGGGAGCACAACTGGCTCATTAGCTGGTCGAGCCATACGATTATTTCTTCTGTTCCTGTCACTCATTTTCTAGTGCGTCTGCAATTAGCAGACAAAGTGTCAGGTCAACAGAAAAGATATTTCAAAATATAGAGACAAATACTTCAATGTAAATGTGTCTACTGGGGTGTATTTCATTCTGCTTTACTTATACTAGGATATTACTGATCCTATCTGTATAGAGTTACACGTCCTAGAACACTACTGGTTCTATTTCTGACGAGTTCGTTTATATATTATATTCCAGAACTAAGCTTAACCAAAGCTCTGATACCAAATGAGACGACCCCAAACCCCGTACTGACGGCGGCAAGGGTAATCCTTGGAATATAACACAGAAACAGATAACAACAGAACATAATTAAATAAATACCCCAAATAATGCATAATAGAATAAACTGGATAAACGTAATCATCAAAGTTACACAGTTTACAGGATCTTACTTAGTACAAATACAGTTCAGCTATACATAAATGTCTACAGCGGAAAACAAACATAATGTACAATAGGAGCTGAACAGCATAAAAAGAGATAAATAATAAAATCCATCTTTTGCTCCAGCTATCCAGAAAGAACTAGCTAAACCTGAATACAAGGCTGCCCATGTAGAAAAAGGGGCACCCAAGTTTGAAAGTGAAACAAACTACGAGTCAGTCATGGGACTGGTATGAGAAATCTACTCAAAACATTTATAATATGGCTAATCACAGGACCACGCCACTTTCGTGGAACGGGTTTACTCCATTGGATTGCCAGTGCTTTAAAATAAATCATTCTTTTAAACATCGCTATGCTTTTTATAAAAATGATGCCATTATAAGACTCGGTTCCCATGACACAATGCTACGCAAACCGGAGGATAGAGTTTTTACCTTATAATGGCCAAAATATGCTTGATACGAATAAAACAAAAGCATTTTATTTTATTACTAGTGTTTATATGTTTCATAAACAATTTCCAATCATATCTATCAATCATAGACGACATGAGCGTCCCATGCCACTATGTCGCCAAATATAGGTATACAATCAAAACCGTACGATGTCGTATTTGGAAATTGGATTTCCGTCATGAACCAAGGCAAAAGATAGTCCTTACCAACTTCGAGACTGCCTAGCCCGAGTCTCAGGATCAGAGCTCGAGTGACCCTTGGATCGTCAGGGCCGGTCCACCGATGTGGATTAAAATGCCTAAACAATGCGTTTCTCCGCCCTTTGGGGCGTAAGTGAGCCAACGAATGACTCCATCGGACCCGGATCGTCCGATCTAACCGAGGCACCTCGCAACAGTAACAACCACATAAGTCAAACTCGTCAGGGCGTGTAAAACCACTGACGCCACTTCTAGCTAGGAAGAAATGCATGTCCCCCCCCCCGAGGTCCTCTCCCGTTTCTGGTTCATACTGGGGTGTGAGGCTCGCGATTTCACGTTATAAACAAAGCTATGCCACACAGGTGGTGCTTTGATCATCACCACAAGACTTTGCTTTTCAATAGAAGCCCTGATCACTGCAACTTAGCATGCCACACAGGCAATTCACACCGTGCAATTGATAGCTATCAATCACACAGAATAAATTCCAATGTCAGACACACTGTCCATTTGCACGTCCGTTCTGGGTCTGAACGAAACCGGAGGCACTATATACCTCGCAAACCCATCGATCACCATGTACGTCTGGACGATCACCACTCATTATCCATATTTCGGGATGCCTCCCAATCAGGACCTCGGTTACCATCCAAACGAGGTGAAGATCTCCGGTCTTCGACCACCGTCTTCATCTTCAATTACTTATCGTCGATTCAGTTATTCAGAATGGGATAAACCCGGTCTTTCTGAGTAACGCGCGTATATAATGAACAAGTGCAACACTAACATACATACGCATCATTTCAATTCATTAGTCACTAACCGTCAATCAGTAAGAGAACGATTTCCCAAATATTAACCCCGAAGGTCGAAACCAACATCAGATCAATACCCAAGAAACCATTCGATTTAGCCAACCTTCAGTTAGTTTCTATATTTCACATCTATATCGTTTATAATATTTTATAATGATTTGTTGCTATTTTTATTTATTTTAAAATAGCCAATTTATTCAAAACGACGCTTCGGGCCATAACGCGGCCATGGCGCTGTTTTTCTTCAGATTTGATTTACACATATCTAAAAATCTAACCGTTGGATCTTCACAAAATTTACATCATTAGAAAGATCTTTTCAAAACGAATCCAACGGTTCCAGTTTCGGGAAAATCCGACGGTCGGATCTCCCGGTATAATCGTTTGAAATTTCGATTTCAAAATACGAAGTGCAGCGTCGTTATTCGATTAAATATTATTATATTTATATATATATATATATATATATGTATATAATCGATTCTGGCGCAGTTTTTCTTCAGATTTGAATTAAACATTCTAGAAAATCCAACCGTTGGATTTTTACAAAGTTGGTGCCGTTGGAAAGATATTTCCAAAGCGAACCCAACGGTTGCGATTTCGGGAAAATCCGATGATCGGGTCTCCCACATTAATCGTTTGAAATCACGGTTTCAAAATTCGAACTGCAGCTTCATTTTTCAATATATTTCAATTCTATTTAAATATATATATCGATTCTTCGATTTCAAAACTATATTCTTTTCATACATTTGTTAAAAATGATATTTTTATCTAACTATCTTCTATTTCAACACTTCACTATTTTTAACAATTCATTTATATAATAAAAATGTGATTTTTATTATAAAACAATTCATTTCAAAACACGATTATTCTCTATAGTTCATATAGGTGATAATATAGGATTTTTATTATAAAACAATTTATTTCAAAACACGACTATTTTATATAGTTCATATAGGTGACAAAATAGGATTTTTATTATAAAACAATTTATTTCAAAACACGACTATTTTATATAGTTCATATAGATGATAAAATAGGATTTTTATTATAAAACAATTTATTTCAAAATATGAATACCACTCAACACATGAATTTCAATTCAACGAATGAATTTCGATTCAACACATGCAGGTTTTCTATAGTTTGTATATATATATATATATATATATAAAGGTTATTTTTATATTTGAAACATGAATACCATTCAACACACGAATTTCTATCCAACGAATGAATATCGATTCAACACGTGAAGGTTTTCTATAGTTTGTATATATATATAAAAAGGTGATTTTTATATTTAAAAACACGAATACCATTCAACACATGAATTTCAATTCAACGAATGAATTTCGATTCTACACATGAAGGTTTTCTATAGTTTGTATATATATATATATATAAAGGTGATTTTTATATTTGTAACACGAATACCATTCAACACATGAATTTCTATCCAATGAATGAATATCAATTCAACACATGAAGGTTTTCTATTCAATGAATAAATATAGTTTCAACAAATGGAAATAATTCAAACACATGAATATTATTCAAAATTTTGGCAGCATAACGGCAGGGTAGTTAAAACCGGGACCGTCCCTAGTACGGCTCCTCGCTCTACCTTAAAACTTCGCGGTTTTTGACAATGGGGATTCATGCATCTAGTTCGCACGCAGGCGGCATGTATATTTATTTCATTTCCACAAACTAATCCTATGTGGTTTCAACCAAATATTTCTCAACCACAAACGGGTATTTTTCAACCACAATCAATCAATATCAACCACAAACAATTCCAATCAACCATTCGTTATCAATCAATTTTCACACCAATCACAACCAACAAATATCGTCCATGGTTTGTGGACGAGGGGCGTATATATATATATAGCAATTCACTTCTATTTCAACACATATATAATTTTTACAACGCATATATAACTTATACATCGAACATACAACTTATACAACGCTTATACATGAGGTGTACAATGCTTATATAACCCATACATCGACTATATAATTTATACATCGTCGTTTTCCATATTGTTTATAAATTAGAAATCTCACATTGGGTTCCACTCCACCAAAAATAGCAGAAGGCTCAGAAAAATATGCGGTCTCTTCTAGAATGTAGAAGACGTCTACACGAGTCCACTGTCTCTTGTTTCACTGAATTTCGACAAGAAACGAAAAAGATATGATTTTTCAAA
Organism: Allium sativum; assembly: GCA_030737875.1. NCBI lineage: Eukaryota > Viridiplantae > Streptophyta > Magnoliopsida > Asparagales > Amaryllidaceae > Allium > Allium sativum. The sequence goes on along the minus strand of CM060920.1, from coordinate 56,261,667 downwards.
GTTTGCAACGGTTTAAAGGTGTTAAAACTGTTGAAAGTAAACCAAAGTTGTACCTTCAATAAAACGTTCAAAACTAGGTTTGCAATTTTCGATCAAACCGTGAATCGATGGGAGGATCGGCCGGTGCAGCGACGAAGAGGGGGAGGCGCACGCCTGCGCGTGGTGGTGGGGACCCACTCGGTGGTGCCAGGCGGTCGGGGCGGTGGTCTGAAGTCGCCAACTTTGGCGAGGTGATTCTCCCAAAATATTGCACGATAAATTCTCCAACTGGTATGGATTTGAAGAGCTCAGGAAGATCTACAAAAAGCTTAACTAGAGCATTGGCTATTATTGCGTGAGGAGGAGAAAACGAGGAGAGAAGGTGGCGATCTACTTCCGTCGTGCGTCTGGGCTAAACGTCGGGGAGAGAGAAATATGTTCACCAATGGAATTTTTTATTTTATAATTTTTAAAATCTCCAAAATACCCCTTTCACAAACGAACCCCAATCCAAACCCAACGACTGTCGTCCCTAGCGTTTTACCCCCATTCCGAACACAATGGAATATGTTTCGAAGGCCCATTCGACTGTTTTAGTCAGTTTCCATCCAAATTAAAATATATAACATTTAATATTCGATTTGAACGTACATTTCCATTTGCCAGGGCCACAAACTGATTCGAAAAATTCCAGAAAAATAAATCTAGCTATGTTTTGACGATACGGTCCCAACAAAACTAGTTTCATCAAATTCTGAGATCGTTTGCAAAAAGGCCCATTTCTGGTCGATCCAATTTAACTGTAATTGAACAAAACACATTTTCCTTTGCCACGCTCACATACTAGCTTCAAAAATTATGAAATTTGAAACCTAGCAATAACTTCACATCCCGGATCCAACAAAAGTGCTTTCGTCGAATTCCGAGGTCATATGCAAAATGGCATATTTCACAGGCTATATGAATTCCATAGCGACCTTTTTGAAAATTCATTTGGCCATAACTTTTGCTTTCCGCTATGAAACTTTGATTTTTCAGATTCATTAGAAAGGTATTCACTAACAGATTTAAATATTTTCGGTTTCACTCAAATCCGTTTTGTTTTGCCCCCGGTACAGTCCGACAAAGTTTGAATTCAATTTTTGAAACTGCAGCGCCATTTCAGGCCCGGTTAATAATTATAATTAATTATATTCATTTTCAAACGTCGATTAAAACTCACTTTTCATTGCTATTATTTAAAATATTTATTTTAAATATTTAAAATCCATTATTTTAGCCAATTTAAAATTTTTAAATTGGTTCAGATTTTCCGGTCGTTACATTGCTGGAGAAACGTGGTTCGATCAGCTGATCGGATTTTGGGTTGGCCTCGGTTTCTGGTTGCGTAAGGGAGATATGAGGGGTTGAAGATATTATAAAAGGAGTATCATTAAAAGGGGTTAGGCGTGGCACATTGATTTGCCAACATCGGTTGGCTTGTAGTGAGTGTGAACTATTGGGGGAAGGTAGTTGTTGTGTGACATTGTAGTGGTAATTTTCAACGATGGTTAAGAGCGGTTTCAGTTTTGGAAAACATGGAGACTTGGGAAAGAAGGGTTAATTCATGGTTTAATATATTAATTAACTAATGAGTAAAGTGGTTATGGAATAATTAGGTTTAATGACTTTGTTAGAGTGTAAGCTCAGAAGCTGTAAAGGGTAATTGAAGATTTAAAGGAAGGTCAGTGGTATTTAAAAAGGGAAGTGAAGTTTTGCGTATTAGCAAACAAGAGTATCAAATATTGAAGGGTTAGAGAGGCTCAATCACGTTATTTAAAAGGTTTATGCTGGAAAATGATACAAGTCAAAGGCATCAGGTTACAATAATAAATTGAAAAGGTAACAGGGTAATCGCATGATTTGCGGATTAGGGTTATAATTAGATATTTATTAAATTAAGTAAGATTTAAACCAAGTGAAATAAACGCAAAAGTTATAATGTTTGTAATTGTTTCATTCATGGACAGAATCCAACAGAACCACTTATAATAGATTTGTAATGACAAGACTGTCATTTTGGAACTGATGTGGCTGAGAACAAGAGCAACAGAAATTTTGTGATAAAATCAAATGCTGATTGATTTTAAAACAAAGGCAGATTCGTCAACTGCAAAACAATGTGAGTAAACTCACTAACTATAGCTCGTTTTAATTTTTATGCAAATAAGTTTTAAATTTATTTATAGTAATTTTATACTGTGCGATGGTTGTTAGCATGAATGGTTAATAAAAATTGGTTGAAATGGTTGACTAAGTAATCATTGATTAAATATTGATTTGAGTTACCATGATATTTCATATCATAATAAATTTGATGTTATATATGTTGTGTTAACGTCTGTGGATGCAGGGAAACAGGTTGGAGGGATCCAACTGGATCCCTCAACATTTATATTATTGTCTGTTATTTACCGTGATATATACTGTGACTGATTATATGTGTGTTTGAATTACACCGGCCCTTAAATTTTGGTATTTAAATACCACAAATATTTTTGAATGTAGAAAATGAATGTTAAAAAGGAAATTTATTTCAAAAATAGAAATTATATTTCGAATAGGACTAGCAACAGGAACTTGTTTTTAATCAATAAAACAAGGAGTCGAGTATAAACGACACTTATAAATTTAGTAAAATATTTATCATTGGATAAATTAAAAATATAAATCCAAGTTAGAAAAGTGGAAATCGGTTTTTAAACCGACATTATAAATGGGAACTGAACTTAGCGATTTTAAATGAAATTATAAACAAGATTATGAGTGGATAGAATAAAAATAATATTTGTGAATGATTCTACCTTCGGAAGTTAATAAAGAAAATTTCGGTTTTGAAATATTATTTAAATAATTTATTATTTTTATAACTATGTAAAAAGATCAACTAGCCTATTTTTATCAAGAAGTTATCTACCGTAATTGTAGTTAATGTTGAAGTTAACTATGAGTTAATCAATAGAAATAGGAGGAATTACCTTTTTAAATTGATTTCGATTAAAAAGTAATAAGGTTGTAATAAAGTTTTGGTTGAACATAGTAAAGGATTTTTACAAGGATTGGAAAATGAATCCAGATATGACAAACAAGTTATAAAAGCAATCTCAAGACGAAGTGATGATAAGTTAAGCATTTACTTAACAAAACTAAATTAAGTAAAAGTGATATTAATGAAAAGGAGACTTTCAACTTAATGAAAGTGAAATGGATTGGCAAAAAGGGATTTGAAAGGAAATCCAAACAAAGTTTGGAAGGTATTTGAAACCAAGGTGATGGTTCTAAAACAATTACTTATGAATTGAATGAACCATTGTAATTGAAGTAAGGTCTTTAATGGAAAAGAGACAAGGAAGAGTTTTGATTGAAAAATATGTTAATATAAGGATATAAGTTTATAGTTATGTCCCGAAGTAACGAAAACAAAAAGAAATTTGTTGAAATAAGAATATAGAATCGATTTTAATCAATGAACAGGTTTAAATAAATGTTTTATAAACCAAATATTTGGGAACAACGATTATAGCGCTGTCATTGCAACAAATGTTTTTATAAATCTAAACAACGATTATAACGCTACTGTTATAATAAATGTTTTGCAAATCTAAACAGCGATTTTAATGCTACCATTATAGTTAATGTTTAATCAAATATTTGTAAACAACGATTATAACGCTACCGTTATAATCAAATGTTTTGACTAAAAGAAGCGGATTCTTAGATTAAATCTCAGAGTGGCATAAGAGATATTTTCTTTAAAGTTGTGAGCTTTGACTATTTCAAAGTCTATAATGTTGTTCAATTAAGATCTAAGAGGTAATTATACCCTATCTTGATTGAATTCATGATTGACTGAGAAATGGTTAAGGTTTGGTAGCTAGAGTTAGTTAGTGATACAGTCAGTTAATGAAAGATTAATGGGTTAAGTTATAATATTGATATTTTATAAAATGTTGGTTAAATCCAGGTAAAGGATATTCGGGAACGTTTTCCAAATAAAATTTGAATTGTTTTCGAAGTATAGGAAATGAAGTAATGTGGTTAATGAGAAGTAAAAATACGGATTATGAATATTTTCCAATGTGGATAACATATATTTTTTAAATATAGAAATAAGAATCTGTAAACATATGGAAATGTTTTCCAACCGTAATAAGATATATTTTCTGGAAAATGGAAAATTTGTGATATATGGAAATGTTTCCAATGATCGTGGAGATGAGCAAGCCTTGCAAAATATTTGAGAAAAGAAAAGAATATGGAAAGTGATAATTTAATAAGAAATTAATTTCAAAGGGACCAATGTTGTCTGATGGTTGATCGGGAGAATTTCCAATTGGAAAAAGGACCGTTGATTGTATGAATGTTTATTCGATAGTTAAATCACCGACTATCAAAGTTTTGCTTTATTTTATACCTCCGTTGTCAATACGGAGAGACCGGTCTCAGGTTTATTATCTGAAAACCGCTCTGTATTGGCATAAGCATTACGAATCAACTTATGCTAAAGATGTTAGAAGACGGAGTAAAGTGCAAGGGATGTTCTGCCAATCCTAGGTAGAAATTGCCCAAGATGGATTGATGGGATAGTGCCTTCGGTTTATCCAGTCCTAGGACAAAGTGTATGGATGGATGTTTGACGAGTGACATTCAAGGTAAATGATGACAAGATGTTCTGAAAGATAATCGTGATCTCAAGTCTCATCAACCAGGAAATGACAAAAATCGGGCAGGAAGCATGGCCAAGTGGGTCATTCCCATTAGGGGTATTATCACCTAATCTAGAGAGATTTCATTTGCTTCTTATTCTATTTGCTGCTGTATGCTTTCGGTAACGGTTGCTGATCAGAACCATTAGTGATAATATGCTCGATACACTCATGTTAAATGAGTGGTCAGCCATGTGTGGGCCGGGTTGCAAGACGTTCTTGTTGAACCCAGTGTATTCCCCTCTAAAAATACACTATCAGAAGGTGGTTCCATACCTTGTCATAGTAGGAATCCAATCTCCAATAAGCGCCCTACGGTTTTCGATTTTATATTATATGTGGAGCGTGAGATGCAAGTGTTCTGCTAGATTCTATTTATTTGATTTAAACACAACTATAATACCATCGGATTTTGATATCAAAAGGTTCTGGGTTATCGTAAGGCAAAAACCATCTGCGTTTATGTGTGGATCGGTCTTACGATTATCATTTCTTTCAAAAGGATTTTTAGAAGTTAAACCAATGGTTGGAGTTTACTCACACCAGTCCCATGGCTGACCCAAAGTTTATTTTGTTTTGTTTTCCCTAAACTCTTGGCTGCCCAAATTTGTACGGGCAATCAAGTAGTTGGGATTTTTCATACTCACTTGGAAGAGCTGGAAGTAGGAGGCTTCACCAGTTAGCTATAGACTATCACATTTCCGTTGTGTACTATGTTGTATCTGGAAATAGGTGTTTATAACTGTTCCAAAATAACTATTGTGCTCTGATGATGGCATGTATATACAGTTACCGATTTGTATTTCAAAAGATATGTTATTTAATATATTTTATTCGTTCCGCTGTGAGATTCGCGTTCTTCGTTTTTCTTATATTCTAACTTTTCCTTCTTTCTATTCCTCATCCTCTAACTTCTTTTTACTAATGATTCGTAATTCTTTGTCGTTTGAGTTGGGCGTGTGGTGTTATTAGTCAACTCAAAGGGTACGGAAATTCGGGCCATTACAAAAATAATGTTTATAAATATAGTGAATTAACTATCTAGAGATATTCTGTAATTATAAATTCAAATATGAATTTAAAATATAATTTGAAATCATTTCGAAGAGGAGAACAACAGGTTTTATTCTGAAACTCGGAATATAAAATGGAATTGGGTTTCAAATAGATAATTAAAAGAGAAGCTTGTTTTATTTTATAAAACAAGAAAATTTACTTAAAAATGGTGTTTATAAATATAGTGAAATGAATTATCATTAGATAATTTAGAAGTTTAAATTCAAATATGAATTTAAAAGTGAACTGGAAATCATTTCGAAAGGTGAACGATAAAATTTATTCGAGAATTGGAAATATAATCTGAACTGAGATAAACTAAGAATTTAAAATTAGAATTTGATTATATCGAATTTTATAAATAATTTATTTATAATTGGAATTCAGTATAGAATATTTAATTATAAATAAATTATAACTGAATTATAAAATAATCGATTATTAGGGAAAATCAGAAATATTAAGTTGAATTTAGAAAATTGGTTTAATATATATATATTAAAATATATTAGAGTAAAGTTAGAATTTATATATAAACGAAGTTTAAAACGTTTATATATTAAATATATTTAAAACAAACTCGCCGCAACGAGGCAGTTCGTAAATTGGCGTTACAAACTTCAATTGAGTATATCGAACTCAATTTAAGTCGGAATTCTTTGAAATAAGAACTGTCGGGACAGGTTGAATAATAGTTTTCTAATGGAAGAAAAAAAATCTGGATTTCATCTTATAGATTTTAAGTTATGTCAAAAATCAAAATTTTAGAGAAGCAGAACCATAATCGTTTAAAAACCATAATGGTTTATTTAAATAAATATAAGGAATTTAAGTAAGTAAAATTCGAATTTCCATTATAAAAATCCATATTTGAGTTATAAAATAAATATGAACTCAAGTGAAATAGATAAAATGATTTTTGAAACAAAATCAGATTTTTAATTATTTATTAAAGATAACTAATTAGTAGTATAATTAGTTAATGGGTTTTGGATCGAATTTGATGTTGGATAAGTGAATGAGGGTTTGTGAATTCATATTCAAAATCGAATATGAAACTCGAGTTGATAATGGAATTCGATTTGGTTTTTAAGTAGATTAAAAATATATAAATGAACGCGATATGTTCAAATAAAAGTGGAATGGGCAAAAGAGCTAATTAAATAATAAATTAGAGAATTGAGTTAAAACGACCAGATTGAGTTGGAATAAATTGAAATGAACGTATATGGGTTAGACAGATATGGAATGAAGTGTATGAAGATTATAATTTAAGTTCCCAACAAAAGGTACTTAAATTCCATATGAGATTTTATGTGCCGAATCGGCAAGCCACTTGGCTTTTTGATTTTCTTTTTAAATGGAAAGGGCCTAGAGAGGCGAGTTGAGGTTTTAACTATTGACCGTTACAAAGGAGGTACTAGCGAATTATTCTGGAAATTTAAGGAGTTAGAATATTTTTAGGAAAATTCGATAACTAGAAATCAGTATACCGGCATATGTAACGTTCATTAAGGAAACAAACTAAAATAGAATATTATACACAAAAAGGAAATCTGTAAATTAGATTTGTTAAAAATAGAGAGAACCGTATACATGTTTTTAGAATAAATAATTGATTTTTATGGTGTTGTTTATTCGAGGTAAGTGGCCTTGTTTTTTAAAGTTAAGGATGTTTTCAGTCAAGGTCTGAGAGGTAGTTATACCCCAACTTGATTGATTTCAGTATTAACCGATAAATAACAAGATTCAGTCTTGAAGAGAGATGTTTGAAGAGATTTAGTTGAATGCAATATTTTGGGTTGTTGTAACGATGTATTATATAACATTTGTTTTAACCCTATAAGTGGAATTTTGGAAATATAATAATAAATATTTCCTAAGTCTAAAATGAATGGTCATGAAGAGATAAGTAAACGGAATGTTCTCCAATTATAAATAGAAGATACTTTCTAAGTATAGAAAATATAAGAAGATGGTATATGGAAATGTTTTCCAAATAGTGTAAGAGGCCAAGATTACTATTGGGAATATCGTTTTAACAAATATTGATAAGGAAATGAAGAAGTAATTTAATTAATGAAATATAAATTAACGGGCCAAGTGATTGTTTGAGGTTATGGATGAATGTTTATTTGTTTTTCTTCGATAGTTAAATAACCGACTATCGAAGTATTTGCCAATACCGTTGTCAATATGTAGAGACCAGTTGGATTATTATTCGAGAACTACTCCGTATTGGCAGTAGCGTTGCGAATCAGATTATATGAAGATAATCGAAGACGGAGTAAAGTGCAAGGGCTTTTTATGTTAATCCTAGGTATAAATTTCCTAAGATGAACTAACGGAAATTGTGCCTTCGGTTTCGTTCAGTTCCAGAACGAAGTGTATGGACGAATGTCTGGAAATGTATTTCCGGTGATCACAAATGTTTGTTTGTATAAATATATATGGTGGCAGAGAATTTATTCTCTTAGCATAATATCCAGAATATATTTGTGCAATCAATTAGTGGTTAACGGCTCTGACAATGTGAAATTCAAAGTGATTGTGCTATCAATGAAATGTAAGAAATCGTAGCCTCAAGCCTCAACAACTGGGAAATGACAAAAATTGACCAGGTAGCATGGCTAAGTGGGTAGCTCCCAATTAGGATGTATTATCACCTATCTAGAGAAATTCATTTCATTCTTCATTCTATTCGATGTTGTCCCATTCAGGAAAACGGTTGCTGATCCCAACCGTTGGTGATATAAATTCGATGCCGTCAAGCGAAATGAGTGGTCGGTCATGTGTGGCCGGGTTACAAGATGTTCTTGTTGAACCCAGTGTATTCTCCTGTAGAGATACACTCTCGGAAGGTTGTTCCATAGCTTGTCATAGTTGGAAATTCATTACCCAATAAGTGCCTGCAGTTTTGATTGTATATTATGTATGTTGAGCGTGAGATGAAAGCGTTCCACTACATTTCTATTTATTTTATTTAGACACTATTATAATATCAAAAGAGTTTTGATATAAAGATTATCATTTTCTGTCAAAAGGATTTGAAAGTTAAATCAAGTGTTTTGGATTCTCATAAGGGAAAAACCCGTTCCGTGTTCTACGGCGTGGTCCTATGAGTTATCGTTTATTTTCTCAAACTGTTTTAAATTGTTTACTCATACTAGTCCCATGACTGACTTGGAGTTTATTTTCTATGTTTTCTCTAAACTCCTGGGTGCCCAAATTTGTACGAGCAGTCAAGTAGTTCAGGATTTTACAGATTTATCTAAAGGAGCTTAGAGCAGGAGGCTTCAGCGTTATTTAGTTTTTTTTCCGTTGTGTTGCAATTGTGTACTCTGATGTTGATATGTATATGTAGAAAAAAAATTCAATCCAAAAGCTGATATATATTATATTTTGTTCCGCTACGATGTGAGATTCTATATTGTTATTTTTGTTCTTCTTCTACCTTTTTCGTCTTTATTAATAATGATTCGTATTTCTGTGGTATTTGGGTTGGACGTGTGGTGTATTTAGTCAACCCAGATAGTATGGATTTGCGGACCGCTACAGTTGGTATCAGAGCTGGTTGCTTAATTGGTATGCATGATAGGGGGTTCTCGCTTTGCGTTAGGTGGCGAACGAGAGACTCTTACCCCTACATGTCCCGAAAGTAAGGGTTGGTCTAGTCGCGAGGCTGGCCATTGCAGCACTTCTGAGGTACCAGTGTAAGCCATGGTGGGATATTAACCTGCTGCTTGCGGGGGTGGAGGGATGGTTGGAAAGCCTACCGAAATCGCCGGGCCATTACAGTTGGTATCAGAGCTTAGGTTGAGCGAATACATAGGCGTTGGTGGGGGTTTACTCATTAGAGATTGGGTCAGTAGTACCCTAGAATGAGTTGAGTGTATATATACGAGAGCGCGAATTTGTTATTGACATAAAAATTGTTTTATATTATGTTGATTTGTTTATTGAGTAGTTTATTAATTCTGATCGAATCGAGGGACGCCACAAAGTCGATAGGAATTTCTAAACACTTGAATAGAGAAATTCGACATGGTATTGTTTTGAAGTGGGTAAATAAAATAATTTTATCCAAAATTCTATTTTTGACATAGAATTAATAATTTTCTGAAATTATTATAATACATGGATGCGTTGATTTGTTATTTTTATAACTGAATAAGATTATAAAATGGGAATGGTTATCTATAACCAAATATAACTTGTATATGAATGAAATATACAAATGAGATGAACTAGAATTGGATTTAAATCAGAGATTGAAGTTTAAATCCTGGGTGTTTGGAATAATATTTTCGAAGTATATTAAAATAATATTGTAACACCCCACCTCCATTAAGGTCACTCACAAAGGGAGTGCCTTAATTTCAGTGGAGCATTTTTGGTAAACAGACACAGAATATCACAAGATAGATATAAAAATTTTGCAGCGGAAAATAAACAACTTTATTAAATCACCAAAATACTTTGTTACATAATACCATGAGTCATATACCCCTTACAACAAAACACTTCTGTCTTACATTATCAGAGTACATAGGTATTTAAAATAAAAACATCATTACCCAGATTAAAGAGTAAGCCATATAGGAGACAGAGACTCGAGCCATACTTCAGAAGTAGCTCCTAGAAGATGATATCCATATCCTGACTAAACCTAGGTGTTTCCTCCCTGAGAATCTGGGGGGGGACAGAAGAAAAGAGGCGAAACAAACTAGGTCAGACATACGTCTGGTGAGTCCAGTAACTTTTAGCCAGTAAATAAATAAAGGTAAACATGACATGCATACAAAGTGGATAAGAGGATTCACGGTATAGATGGAAGGTATGACAGGACAAATAAGGTAAGATGTATGCATGCTTCACTATAAACTACTCTGCACTATTACTCGTAAAATCAAGATGGGAAGATCCCTTCCGCTAACCATAATAACGATAACGATGGTTGTAGTTTTGTGTATTCCTAGCTGCTGTCATAGATGCCGCCTGCTCCTATCTCAACTAGACATACCGACTACCCTCCTACTATAAATTGATAGACTTAGGGCATACGTCCGGGTACACCCTAACCATTACCCTAATCGATCGGCTCCCTACTCTGTAGATACCCTGTGCTGGTCCCACAACTAGGGTGTATCACTTCCGTAAAGTGACAACCCAAGGTGTGCACAGTTATACCTACTGATGTCACGGCCGTCTTGTCCCCCTCTGCCCGGCCCATGCATGCACATGTCCCCGGTCGGTTTGCGCCGCCCACACCATCCGTCTCGTTTTGGATCTCTTACAATCAATCAGTAAGCGTGCCCCTTCCCCGCCTAGTACGGAGTACTTTACTTTGATGCCCATCCGGGTTACTGACTGAAATGGGTCCACATAACATGATACAAGCTCTCCTCTATGTCTTGTATCCCCACTAGGTTTTCTACTCACTATGTATACCCTAAGGTGTCTTTAATTACATAGCCCTCAATCAGTTATGTGTACCTATAGGTGTCTTTAATACATAACCCTTAATCTACCTATCAGTTATGCTTACCTATAGGTGTCTTTAATACATAACTCTATCTATTCCCATTAGTTATGCGTATCCCTAAGGGTGTATTTAATACATAACTTTACTATTTTTCCCCGATAATATATACCATTAGGTGTCTTTAATTACATAACCCTTTTTATCCGGTTAAGTTTGTGGGCCTATATATATTAATATTAATCACCTACCCTTCAGTTGTACTTAACCCTCCCGCTGATTTAGTCCTATTTATTTAATGGTTAAGTTTGTGGGCCTATATATTAATATTACCCACCTACCCCTCAGTTGTACTTAACCCACCCATTGTCCAACTCATTTTACTTAACCCTAACTTATGTCTATCATCATACAGTCTACATGTATTAAGTTAGGTTAAGTAGTCTTTTCTTATTACCATGTCCAACTATGGTTATATTAGGCTAGACCTCCCACATTAGGCCTACAACATGTGGATGCTGGATATGTCGGTCGGGTCCGGGCAGTCTTATTCCACAGTTGGGTCTAACCTCGTGTCTTAGCCCGAGTCATATTCACACACTTAGACCACTAACATTAGGTTCAACATTAGTGGCTGCTAGATATGCCGGTCGGGTCCGGGCAGACTTCCACCACTAATGTAACCTAACCTCGTGTCATAAGCGTTAATTAAATTTTCAGACTTTAATTGCTTAAACATTCCTCTTTTGATTAATTAAGTTAATTAAATAATCCTTTCCTTTTTATAGGTGTCATACCTATTTTATTAACAATTTGAATTTCCTATCCATAAATGGTCATATTCAAATTATACCATTTTTACTCAACTTTACCTATGTTATAATAGGTATTTTTTTAAATATGTTTCCCTACTAGAATCATGTGCCCAATTTACATAAACACTATGTAAATTATTCCTATTACAAATTCCCCTTTTCTTAACTAGCGTAACCATTTGCGTTTTTGGCGTCATCGAGGCAACAAGGTAGCCTCGCCATAACAATAAAATAAAGGGAATGACAAGGTGATCGTTTTCAGTACAATTTTTGGCATAAGCATGACAACTAGGGAAAATGACATGATAACTTCGCATGTAATTATGATTCACCACATAACATAGATTCATGATTTTGCAACATAACAACTTGCATAGGTGACTTGCATAGGTTCATGATTCACAACATAACAACTTGCATAGGTTCATGATTCACAACATAACAACTTGCATAGTTGACTTGCATAGGTTCATGATTCACAACATAACAACTTGCATAGGTTCATGAATTCATCACACAATAACTTGCATAGGTAACTTGCATGATCTCATAACAATTTACATAGGTTCATGATAACAACTTGCATAGATTCATGAATTCGCAACATAATAACTTGCATAGGTAACTTGCGTAGTTTTACGAATTTCACTTGCATAATTTTATGATTCACCACAACTATGAACTTGTATAATTTCATGATCCACAACAACAATAAACTTGTATAATTTCATGATTCACCACAACAATAAACTTGTATAATTTCATGATCCACAACAACAATAAACTTGTATAATTTCATGATCCACAACAACAATGAACTTGTATAATTTCATGATCCACAACAACAATAAACTTGCATAACTACAAACAACATATACCCAAATCATAGTCTACCACAATTCACTTTTATCTATTTAAACCTAAAAGTGACTAGAACTCACAGAAAAAGAGGGTCTTGAGTTCTGGTATCTGAATTCTGTAATTGATTAGCGTTCCCTTGTTGTAGACAATTTCGTTGTTGAGATTAGACTTTGATTTGAATAGAATTGAGTTGTTTTACTTTGCTTCTAGTTGGTGGTGGCTACTCTAGGTTTTGGAGAGACAGTATGACGGCCATGGTTCTAATTTTTATTTGGTTTTAGGGTTTGAGTCTACATGTATTTATATAGAATTTCAATTTAATTTGAGCCGTCGGATGCTCTTAGGGTTAATCAAAACCATTCAGTCAGGATAGGGTGACACCTCAGCCATAATGACTCAGCAAGGGGTCAGAAAGGACTCAGCAATGAGTCACAGTGTGGATCAGATCACACCAGAAAGCTGTGCAGGCTTTCTGCTCGGCCTGGGCGCACTTAGGAAGTGCGCTAGTGTATTTTTGTACTGGCGCACTTTCCAAATGCGCCAGTGCATTTTTTTTCTCTTTTTCTTCTTCTGGTTTTTCCGCCTAAATTCGTTTGTCCATATCTCGATCATACGATGTCCGTTTTACATAAACTCAGACTCTATCTTAAGCAGAATTCCGAGACGAACGCAATGGCGCCACCCGTATCCCTTAATTTCCACATTTGAAATTAAGTATTCTTAAATTCATTTAATTTGATTATTCAAAAATTCGGGGTGTCACATTCTCCCCTACTTAAAGGATTTCGTCCCCGAAATCTTCAAGTTCAGAAGAATGTGTCCTACCATCCAATCACCCATCTACTCAACCATCATCCACAAGCATCCATTGTCCTTAGAAAACTTCTAATGTTGTATGAACATATGCAAAAGTGGGCGTATATGTTCCTTATCTAATGCAAAGATTAGGTGGTCTGCTGATTCAGTTGACCTCCTTAATGTGAATTATGTTAGTGCCATGAGTCCAACATGTATGCAGTTTTCCTATTTGATACATATCATCTCTTCATGTGTGCACAACCATTCATCAAAATACAACATCCATATGATAACACAACCATTATACATCCATTACCCTAAATACCCACACATTTTTATATGCAATATGAAAGTGATTTGAGTTGATCTAGTGCCTAATGTGTGTGTAAATTCATCCACGAGCAACCACTAGCAAACACTTGCAACCATAAAAAATAACGTGTCTCAAACACATGTTTGCATCCTTGGATTTCCTATCTAAAGGTCGAAGATTCGGTTGATGGGATACAAACAAATGATATAACTAAAGCAAAAGCTCTGTTCCCATTTGACATCGGTTAAGAGAATAATTCCCTAAGTTTCAGCCCTGAAGACCAAAATCAACATCAGACTGACACTCAGAGAATTACCCCCATTAAATAATGCCAAAACTGGAAATCTATTTCATGCTTCGAGTAGAAACCCATATCCTTCAGAAATATTCAGATACTTACTACAGACTACTGGTACAGATCAGATTATAGAATGATTCTTAGAAAGCTAAACAAAACAGACCCTTGCGGGTCACAAGAAACTTTGGGGGTCTTCCCATGACAAGTTAGAAGCTTAACGACCCTCCTCTCAAAATCTAGAACGGCCCTCTACATAGAAAGCTGGTCCATTTAGAACCAACCCATAGTCCATAAACTTGAGCACACAAATGTCACATTCAAATTTTTGATGCCTAACACAGATAATTTCAACCACTTCCAAATCACCAATAAATGAGCTGAACCACCAAAGGGGTTTGAAACAACTACGGGATCAGAAACAAGACTAGTATTAAAGTGCAGAGTCTCAATGCCAGAATCCAAAAGAGTCTTAACTTCATAATCAGATAAGGAAATTAAACCTTTTACATAAATTTTTCCTATCTCTATCCATCAGCCACGAGAGCATCAACCTACCCTCTAGAAGATTCTACCCTTTGCCTTTGCCTTCTTGGGCAATCCAAGATCAGATGTCCTGTCTCATGGCACCGAAAACAACCAACCTTCTTACATGTTAACAAGTCTTTCTCTAAAGTTGCCTCCATCGCGTGGAAAACCCTACGAAGCCCGAAAGAGGATTAGCCGTAGATGGAATAACTGCGGCTACAGATGGAAGTTAGGCACTTCTTTGCCCTTCGACAGACGCTATAGTCTCATCATGCCTACGGGACCATGTCGCGATTAGGTTACCTCCCAGAAAGCCAGGAGCCCCGGAGACTCAGAAAAGAAGGAAAACAAGGATTAAACCGAAAATCAGAAGACAAACATATGGCTTTAGGGACTATGTTTTTCAAAACAGACTTTCCTTTTTGAAAATACTTTCTTTTAAAACCTTTTTTTTTGAAAAATATTTTTAAAACTTTTATCAAATCTGGTAACCATCAGCTCGGATACCAAGTGTAACACCCCGCCTCCATTAAGGTCACTCACAAAGGGAATGCCTTAACTTCAGTGGATCGTTTTTGGTAAACAGACACAGAATATCACAAGACAAATATAAAAAAATTGCAGCGAAAAATAAACAACTTTATTAAATCACCAAAATACTTTGTTACATAATACCATGAGTCATAAAACCCTTACAACAAAACACTTCTGTCTTACATTATCAGAGTACATAGGTATTTAAAAGAAAAGCATCATTCCCCAGATTAAAGAGCAAGCCATATAAGAGACAGAAACTCGAGCCATGCTTCAGAAGTAGCTCCTACAAGATGATATCCAAATCCTGACTAAACCTGGGTGTTTCCTCCCTGAGAACCTGGGGGGGAACGGAAGAAAAGAGGCGAAACAAACTAGGTCAGACATACGTCTGGTGAGTCCAGTAACTTTTAACCAGTAAATAAATAAAGGTAAACATGACATGCATACAAAGTGGATAAGTGGATTCACGGTACAGATGGCAGGTATGATAGGACAAATAAGTTAAGATGTATGCATGCTTCACTACAAACTACTCTGCACTATTACTAGTAAAATTGTAATGACCCGGATTTTCGAACAATTTATTTTAAATGTTTAATATGGTTTTAAATATTGAATTGATAATATAAAAGAATTTTTATTGAGTTATCGATCAATAATAGATATAGGATTTAATTTTTGATATATATATATAATTATTGTAATACGGTAATCTGAAATAATTCAATTCAAAGATAAACCTGAATCGAAACGGTTCAGATAATCAATATATATTCTATTTGAATATAGACGATGGTAATAATAATTTATGTTTGAAGAATTTATTTATTTTGAATTTAAAATATATCAATTTAATATGGTTATTTTATATATACGTTCGAATTGAATTTCTTAGTTTATTCTGTTGAGTCCAGAATAGTGTAATTACATTGGAACGACGGTCGGTAAGCTAATTAGCGGTTCACGATTTTTAGTTGTGAACCCCAAGATATTTATAATGGATAAGATCGAAATCGAATCGAAAATAAAATCGATATCTGTTTAAAAAAAATAAAATATCTCTTCATATCAAATCTAATTTAATCGATATCAAATCTGAATCAATTTAAAAAGAAACAAAATCTCTTTAACTCAAATCACATTAAATTCAATGTACCATTACGCAGGCCTCTTTCCTTAACAATGAAGTATCTTTCTCTATAAAATCGCAACCAAGTCCTGTTATTTTTCCTCATAGTTCAATCCGAACTTCAGACCTTAAAAATAGAAAAGGGGAAAAAAGCAACAGCCCAAATCGTAATTTCTAAATCTTCAAAACTCGAGATAAAATTAGATACTTAGCAAAATTCAATGATTTAAGACTCGTTGATCCTCTTTTCTCATGAGCTGAAATTCCGCGCCATCAATTTAGGGTGTGGTGGTTTTTAAGGTCGTTCGATTTTAGGGAAGCCGTGAGGGTTCTCGAAGTGGATCGAAGGTCAGATATGGTGTCGAGGTTGGGTTTGAGAGGGTTGCGATATGTTGAAAGGTGCGAATTCGTTTTTTGGTAATGCGATGCTTTTGTTTGGGAGGGTCGCGATCTGTTTGGAGCGAGCTAGGGTAGCATTTGTGGATGAATTTCATTTATGTGTTGATGAACGGAGACTTGGAAGTTCGACTGTACTGTTATCGAACGGGATTGGTGTCGCGATGTCTGTGAGATGATCCGGGTTCAAGCGTCGTAACCTGATAGAGTATGGATCCATACCGCGGTGAACCAAGAAAACAGGGCTGGAGTTCGACGGGTGAAGGGTGAAAGTATGGTCTGTATGGTCTTTGAGATGGGAATGTCGATGGGGATATGCTAGTCGATTTGAGAAGTTTGGTTGGGCAGGTTTGTTTGAAGCAATCCAGCGAAGAGCAGGGTTCAAAAATGATGGAGAATGGATATGAGAGGATGGAGTTCGGGATATGGAGTTTAGTAGTGTGCTCGGAATTGGATTTCGTGAAGTGTGGGGGCAAGTATGTCAAGCGAGAAGATTAATAGTGTAAAAGGTGAAGGAAAATTTTAGAAGTGGGATTAAGGTATAAATTCATTTTTTATTAATTCATTTAAATTTATATAATCTAAAAATTTATAATCCAACATATTATATTTATATAAGGATGGAAAAGCGTGAAGTAATGCATTCAGAGTCAAACAGAATTAACCAAGATTTTAATTAATCGAGTGGTATTGGATATTCGACAAAGGAAAACCCCGGTGAGTAAATCTCACTCACCTTCATTTAGAACTATTTTTATCAGTTAAAAATAATTGTTGTTTTGAATGCTTTGTGGTTGATTTAAATATATTAGTTATTTAGGATTGACTATTATATATATATATATATATATTGGGCTGATGATTGGATTGTTCCCGCAGTCTCAATAGCGGATGCCCGCAGTTTCACAGCGGATGATTTCCCTATGCGCCCCACAAATATATATTAGTGGATGACCTTCATACCGTGATGTCCTGCCTCGAAGCAGGATGGGTATTATTTCTGTTGACTAACGTCTGTGGATGCAGGAAAAACAGGTTGGAGGGATCCAACTGGATTCCTCAAAAATATATTATCTGTTTGTTTGTTTATTTGCACCTATACTGTCATATATGATGTGTTAGAATACCTGAAATAAATAATTGGTTGTTTGGTGTTTAAATATCACTAGGCCTAAGTGTTAATTTATAAAAATACCCTGAAAGGGGTATTTGAGATTTAAAAGGGAAATTATATTTTAGAAAAATAGAATTTGAATTTTTAAATAGATTTGAAATATAAACTTGTTTTGAAAAATAAAACAAGTAGTTCCTTTATAAACGAAGTTTATAAATAGTTCTTTTATAAACGAAGTTTATAAATGAAGTAAAAAAGAATTATCATTGGATAATTCAGAAATAAAAATACAACGGTGAAATTGAAAAAGGAAATCTATTTTCCAAAAGTAGAAATATCGATTTCAAAAGGAATTGAAATCGAGACTTGTTTAAAGAATGAATAAAGAAAATTCAAATAGAAATTCAAATGGAATTCAATTATAGAATTTAAATATAGAAAATATAAAGGAATTCAAATATAGAATTTGAATATCGAAAGTAAAATGGAATTTGAATAAAGAAAATTTAAATATGGAATTTGAATATAACATTCAAATAGATTGAAACGAGAATTAGAATATAGAATCAAATAGAAATAGACTTTGAATATAGAATTCAAAGAGTTAAAATGGAATTTGAAAATAAGATTCAAATAGATTTAAAATGGAATTTGAAAATAGGATTCAAAAAGAGTTGAAATGGAATTTGAATATAGGTAATTCAGTTTGATTGAAATTAGATTTGAATATAGAAATTCAAATGAAGTTTGAAAATAGATTTGAATATAGGAATTCAAATGCAGATTGAAAAGGGAATTTGAATATAGGAAACTCAATTTGAATTGAAATAGAATTTGAATATAGAAGATCGAAGTATAAATAAATTTATTTCCGAGTTACGGAAAAACGACAATTTTAAAAGATCGGAAATATTATGTTGAATTGGAAAATTAGATTTGATATATATTAAAAACATATCAGAATGGAGTTGAAGTTATTATAAACGAAGTTAAAACGTTTATATATATAAATATAATTTAAAACGAACTCACCGTAGCGCGACAGTTCGTAAATTGACGATTCGAACTTCAATTGAGTATACAGAACTCAATTGAAGTCGGAATTCTTTGAAACAAGAACCGTCGGGACCGGTTGGATAATAGTTTTATAATGAAAGAGAAAAATCTAGATTTCGTCGTATAGATTTTGAGTTATGTCAAAATCAAATTTTCAGAAAAACAGCGCCATAACCATTTAAAAACCATAATGGTTTATTTAATTTTATAAAAGGATTTTAAGTGAATAAGATCCGAATTTCTATTTAGAAAATCCCAGATTTGAATTGTAAATTATATGTGAACTCAAGTAAAGCAATTAATTAATTTTAGAACAAAAATCGGATTTTTATTTATTGAATATAATTAATTAATTTAAATAATAATTAGTTAACGAGATTTTGAAGTAAAATTGGACTTTGAATAAGTGAATTCGATTTGGAAATTT
This sequence comes from Allium sativum, assembly GCA_030737875.1. Taxonomy (NCBI): domain Eukaryota; kingdom Viridiplantae; phylum Streptophyta; class Magnoliopsida; order Asparagales; family Amaryllidaceae; genus Allium; species Allium sativum. Next base: position 56,242,136 of record CM060920.1, on the reverse strand, counting down.
ATATTCGAATTGAATATGGAGTTTGAATTGATAATGGGATTCGAATGGTAATAAGCAAGTTAAATTATATTTAAACATGATATGTTCAAATAGAGAAATGAAATGAGCAAATAAGCTGATTAAAGAATGAGTTAGCGAATCAAGTTAAAAATGGCTAGATTGAGTTGGAATAAATTAGGAATGGAAATATATGGGTTAGACAGGTATGGAATGAAGAGATGAAGATTATAATTTAAAGTGCTCGACAAAAAGGTACACATTTAAATTCCATATGAGGTTTTATGCGCCGTATCGGTAAGCCGCTTGGCTTTTTCTTTTGGATTGGTGAGGGCCATGGGAGGCTATTTGAAATATCCCGATGCTCCCGGTACAAAGGAGGTTATGGCGAAATTTTCCGGAAATTTAAGGAGTTAGAATATTTTTAAGAAAATTCGATAGTTAGAAATCAATATATCAATATATATGGAATTCGATAATGAAATGCAATTTAAAGTAGAATATTATAAACAAAAAGGGAAATTGATAAGCTGGTAATAGAAAGAGAAACATATATATGTTTAAAAATGAATAATTGGTTTTTATAATGTTGATTATTCGGCGTAAGTGGTTTTGTCTGTTTTGAAGTTAATGATGTTTTCAGTCAAGGTCTGAGAGGTAATTTTAACCCAACTTGATTGATTTCATTTTTAATTGATAAATAGTAAGATCCAATCTTGAAGAGAAGTGTTGGATAATAGTTAGTTGAATAAAATATTTTGGGTTGTTGTAACGGTGTTTTACACAACATTCGTTTTAACCCAAGTGATGGAATTTTGGAAATATAAAAGTAAATATTTCCTGAGTATAATTAAAGTAGTCAGGAAAGAGATAAGTGATTGAAATTGTTTCAATTTCAAATAGAATATATTTTCTAAGTGTAGAAAATAAAAGAAGGCGAGATATAGAAATGTTTTCCAAAGAATGTAAGAGACCGAGATGATAATTGAAAATATTTGTTTAACAAATATTGATAAGGAAATGGAAAGGGTGATTTAATTAATGAATAGTAATCAAGGGGCCCAGTGATTGTTTGATTGTTTTGAATGGATGTTTGTTTTTCTTCGATAGTTAAATAACCGACTATCGAAGTATTTGCCAATATCGTTGTCAATATGGAGAGACCGGTTGGATTATTATCTGTGAACCACTCTGTATTGGCACTAGCGTTGCGAATCATACTATATGAAGATAATCGAAGACGGGGTAAAGTGCAAGGGCTTTTTCTATTAATAGAAATTGTGCCTTTGGCTTCGTTCAAATCCCTGAACGAACGTAAATGGACGAATGTCTGACAAAGTATTTCCAATGGTCGAATATGTTGGTCTGTATAAATGTATATATGGTGGCAACGGATTTATTCCCTTAGCATAATATCCAGAATATATTTGTGCAAATCAATTATTGATTAACGGATCTGACAATGTGGCATTCAGAATGATTGTGCTATCAATGAATAGAAAGTAATCGTAGCCTCAGGCCTCAACAACCGGGAAATGACAAAAATCGAGCAGGCAGCATGGCTATGTGGGTCGCTCCCATTAGGGTGTATTATCACCTATCTAGAGATTCATTTAATTCCTTATTCTATTCGATGCTGTCTCATTCGGGAAACGGTTGCTGATCCCAACCGTTTGCGATATACATTCGATACACTCAAGCGAAATGAGTGGTCGGTCATGTGTGGGCCGGGTTGCAAGATGTTCTTGTTGAACCCAGTATATTCCTCTCTAGAGATTCACTATCGGAAGGTGGTTTCATACCTTGTCATGTTGGAAATCCAATCTCCAATAAGCCCCTGCGTTTTTGATTTTATATTATATATGGAGTGTGAGATGCAAGCGTTCCGCTAGATTCTATTTATTTGATTAGACATTATTATAATATCACTGGATTTTTGTATCAAAGTGTTTTGGGTTATAGTAAGGTAAAAACCGTCCATGTTTATGTGTGGGCCGGTCTTACTATTATCATTTCTTTAGAAATGATTTTTAAAGTTAAACAAATGTTTGGAGTTTACTCACACCAGTCCCATGACCGACCCAGAGTTTATTTTGTTTTTGTTTTCCCTAAACTCTTGGGTGCCCAAACTTGTACGGGCAGTCAAGTAGTAGGGATTTTACAGATTCACTTGGAAGAGCTGGAAGCAGAAGGCTTCATCAGTTAGCTATAGATTATCATATTTCCGCTGTGTACTATGTTGTATCTGGAAACAGGTGTTTATAACTGTTCCAGGAATAACTGTTGTGCTCTGATGATGGTATGTATATATACAGTTACTAATTTGTATCTCAAAAGTTATGTTATATAGTATATTTTATTCATTCCGCTGTGAGTTAATAATGATTCGTATTTCTGTGCAATTTGGGTTGGGCGTGTGGTGTTATTAGTCGACTCAGATAGTACAGATTTGCGGGTCGTTATAAAAATCAAGATGGGATGATCCCTTCAGCTAACCATAATAACGATAACGATGGTGGTAGTTTCGTGTATTCCTAGCTGCTGTCATAGGTGCCGCCTGCTCCTATCTCAACTAGTCATACCCACTACCCTCCTACTATAAATTGGTAGACTTAGGGCATACGTCCGGGTATACTCTTACCACTACCTTAATCAATTGGCACCCTACTCTGTAGATACCCTGTGCTGGTCCCACAACTTGGGGGTATCACTTCCCTAAAGTGGCAACCCAAGGTGTGCATAGTTATACCTACTGGTGTCACATTCGTCTTGTCCCCCTTTGCTCGGCCCATGCACGCACATGTCCCCGGTCGGTTTGCGCCTCCGCCCACACCATCCGTCTCGTTTTGGATCTCTTACAATCAATCAGTAAGCGTGCCCCTTCCCCGCCTAGTATGGAGTTTTTTACTTTGATACCCCTCCGGGTTACTGACTGAAATGGGTCCCACACAACATGATACAAGCTCTCCCCTATGTCTTGTATCCCCACTAGGTTTTCTACTGACTATGTATACCCTAAGGTTTCTTTAATTACATAGCCTTCAATTAGTTATGTGTACCTATATGTGTCTTTAATACATAACCCTCAATCTACCTATCGGTTATGCTTACCTATAGGTGTCTTTAATACATAACTCTATCTATTCCCATTAGTTATGCGTACCCCTAAGGGTGTCTTTAATACATAACTTTACTATTTTGCCCCGGTTATGTATACCATTAGGTGTCTTTAATTACATAACCCTTTTTATCCGGTTAAGTTTGTGGGCCTATATATATTAATATTACCCACCTACCCTTCAGTTGTACTTTACCCTCCCACTGATTTAGTCCTATTTATTTAATGGTTAAGTTTGTGGGCCTATATATATTAATATTACCCACCTACCCATCAGTTGTACTTAACCCACCCACTATCCAACTCATTTTACTTAACCCTAACTTATGTCTATCATCATACAGTCCACATGTATTAAGTTAGGTTAAGTAGTTTTTTCGTATTACCATGTCCAATTATGGTTATATTGGGCTAGACCACCCACATTCGGCCTACAACATGTGGATGCTGGATATGCTGGTCGGGTCCAGGCAGTCTTATTCCACAGTTGGGTCTAACCTCGTGTCTTAGCCCGAGTCGTATTCACACACTTAGACCTCTAACATTAGGTTCAACATTAGTGGCTGCTAGATATGCCAGTCGGGTCCGGGCAGACTTCCACCACTAATGTAACCTAACCTCGTGCCATAAGTGTTAATTAAATTTTCAGACTTTGATTGCTTAAGGTTGAGCGAATGTCTGACAAAGTATTTCCAATGGTCGAATATGTTGGTCTATATAAATGGTGGCAACGGATTTATTCCCTTAACATAATATCCAGAATATATTTGTGCAAATCAATTAGTGATTAACGGATCTGACAATGTGGCCTTCAGAGTGATTGTGCTATCAATGAATAGAAAGTAATCGTAGCCTCAGGCCTCAACAATCAGGAAATGACAAAAATCGAGCAGGCAGCATGGCTATGTGGGTCGCTCCCATTAGGGTGTATTATCACCTATCTAGAGATTCATTTAATTCCTTATTCTATTCGATGTTGTCCCATTCGGGAAACGGTTGTTGATCCCAACCATTAGTGATATACATTCGATACACTCAAGCGAAATGAGTGGTCGGTCATGTGTGGGCCGGGTTGCAAGATGTTCTAGTTGAACCCAGTGTATTCCTCTCTAGAGATTCACTATCGGAAGGTGGTTCCATACCTTGTCATGTTGGAAATCCAATCTCAAATAAGCCCCTGCGTTTTTGATTTTATATTATATATGGAGTGTGAGATGCAAGCGTTCCGCTAGATTCTATTTATTTGATTAGACATTATTATAATATCACTGGATTTTTGTATCAAAGTGTTTTGGGTTATAGTAAGGTAAAAACCGTCCATGTTTATGTGTGGGCTGGTCCTACTATTATCATTTCTTTAGAAAGGATTTTTAAAGTTAAACAAATGTTTGGAGTTTACTCACACCAATCCTATGATCGACCCAGAGTTTATTTTGTTTTTGTTTTCCCTAAACTCTTGGGTGCCCAAATTTGTACGGGCAGTCAAGTAGTAGGGATTTTACAGATTCACTTGGAAGAGCTGGAAGCAGAAGGCTTCACCAGTTAGCTATAGATTATCATATTTCCGCTGTGTACTATGTTGTATCTGGAAACAGGTGTTTATAACTGTTCCAGGAATACCTAGGCTTGTGTGGCATGTGCTCATTAGAGATAGGGTCAGTAGTACCCTAGAATGAGTTGAGTATATATACAAGAGCGCGTATTTGTAAATTGATATAAAAACTGATTTATATTGTGTTGTCTAGTCTGTTGAGCTATTTATGAATTCCAATCAAATTGTGGTCCGCCACGACGTCGATAAGAGTTTGTAAATGCTTGAACAGAAGATTGAACAGGATATTATTTAAAAGCGGGTGGATGAAATTATTTTACCCAAAATTCTATTTTGATTTAGAAAGAATAATTTTTGAAATTATTATAATATACGAATGTATTGGTTGTTAGTATTATAATTAAATGAGATTATAAGAAATGAAATGGTTATATAGAACCAAATAGAACTTGTATATGAATAAGATATACAATTGAGATGAATTAAAATTGAATTCAAACCAGAACTTGGAATTTTAAATCCTAGGAAGTTGGAAAATATCTTTCAAAGTATATTTAAATAATATAGCTTTGTGTTAGAAGGATTTTTGAATAAAAATCATTTTGAATGGATTTCGAAAGTGATAAAGCATTGAACTCACTTCAGTCGCTGGAAAATAATTCTGATAATGACTGCAGCATTATCAGTGTTCATTTTCGAGTTCTAAGTGATGAATTGCTACCGTAGAAAAGTTTTTGATGAAAATTTGTTTGAAGGAAAACAAATTGGTTTGAAAATTCAAATGTTTTGAATTTGAGATGGAAATAAATATATGTATATATTTATGTGATTTCAAAAGGATTTAAAATGAAATCCCAGGAATGTGGATGTGAAATTTAAATGAATCAAAGTGAATAAATTGAATCAGAATCAAGTTGAATGAATTAGAATGCATATGAAAGAAAACCAAAAATTTTGGTGGAATTAAAATTGTTGAAATATGAGGAGTTGAGTTTCAACATAAGTGAGATTTTGAAAAGTAATGGATTTGTACCATTTTTCCTACCTTAGCAATTTCGAGGACGAAATTATTTTAAGGGGGGAAGAATGTAACGACCCGGATTTTCGAACAATTTATTTTAAATATTTAATATGGTTTTAAATATTGAATTGATAATATAAAATAATTTTTGTTGAGTTGTCGATCAATAATCGATATAGGATTTAAATTTTGATATATGTATATAATTATTGTAATACGGTAATCTGAAATAATTTAATTTAATGATAAAACTGAATCGAAACGGTTCAGATGATCAATATATGTTCTATTTGAATATAGACGATGGTAATAATAATTTTTTTTGAAGAATTTATTTATTTTGAATTTAAAATATATCAATTTAATATGGCTATTTTATATATACGTTCGAATTGAATTTCTTAGTCTATTCTGTTGAGTCCAGAATAGTGTAATTACATTGGAACGATGGTTGGTAAGCTAAATAGTGATTCACGATTTTTAATTGTGAACCCTGAGATAATTATAATGTATAAGATCGAAATTGAATCGAAAATCAAATCGATATCTGTTTAAAAAGAATAAAATATCTCTTCATATCAAATCGAATTTAATCGAAATCAAATCAGAATCAATTTAAAAAGAAACAAAACCTCTTTAACTCAAATCACATTAAATTCAATGTACCATTAAGCAGGCCTCTTTCCCTAACAATGAAGTATCTTTCTCTATAAAATCGCAACCAAGTCCTGTTATTTTTCCTCATAGTTCAATCTGAACTTCAGACCTTAAAAATCGAAAAGGGGAAAAAAGCAACAGCCCAAATCGCAATTTCTAAATCTTCAAAACTCGAGATAAAATTAGATACTTAGCAAAATTCAATGATTTAAGACTTGTTGATCCTCTTTTCTCATGAGCTGAAATTCCGCGCCATCAATTTAGGGTGTGGTGGTTTTTAAGGTCGTTCGATTTTAGGGAAGCCGTGAGGATTCTCGAAGTGGATCGAAGGTCAGATATGGTGTCGAGGTTGGGTTTGAGAGGGTTGCGATCTGTTGAAAGGTGCGAACTCGTTTTCTGGTAATGCGATGCTTTTGTTTGGGAGTGTCGCGATCTGTTTGGAGCGAGCTAGGGTAGCATTTGTGGAGGAATTCCATTTATGTGTTGATGAACGGAGACTTGGAAGTTCGAATGTACTGTTATCGAACGGGATTGGTGTTGCGATGTTTGTGAGATGATCTGGGTTCAAGCATCGTAACCTGATAGTGTACGGATCCAGATCGCGGTGAAGCAAGAAAGCAGGGCTGGAGTTCGACGGGTGAAGGGTGAAAGACTGGTCTGTATGGTCTTTGAGATGGGAATGTCGATGGGGATATGCTAGTCGATTTGAGAAGTTTGTTTGGGAAGGTTTGTTTGAAGCATTCCCGCGAACAGTAGGGTTTAAAAATGATGGAGAATGGAGATGAGAGGATGGAGTTCGGGATATGGAGTTTAGTAGTGTGCTCGGAATTGGATTTCGTGAAGTGTGGGGGCAAGTATGTCAAGCTAGAAGATTAATAGTGTAAAAGGCGAAGGCAAATTATAGAAGTGGGATTAAGGTATAAATTCATTTTTTATTAATTCTTTTAAATTTATATAATCTAAAAATTTATCATCCGACATATTATATTTATATAAGGATGGAAAAGCGTGAAGTAATGCATTCAGAGTCAAACAGAATTAACCAAGATTTTAATTAATCGAGTGGTATTGGATATTCGACAAAGGAAAACCCCAGTGTAATAACCCGGAAAATGTGAACCAGTTTAAAAATTTTTAATTAGGTTATTACCAAGAAATTTGAATAGTTGAAATAGTATATTTCAATAAAATATAGAATTGTGTATAATATGGCAGTTTGAAATTTTGAATACAAACTTTGTCTGACTGTACCGGGTGGAAAATATAACGGATTTTGACGAAACTGAAAATATTTAAATCTGTTTATCAATACCTTTCTAACGAATCTGAAAAATCGAAATTTCATAACGGAAATCAAAAGTTATGGCCAATTGAATTTTCAGAAAGGTCGCAATATAGTATATATAACCCTTGAAAATTGAGATTTTGCATACGACCTCGTAATTCGACGAAACCACTTTTGTTGGGTCCGGGATGTCAAATTATTGCTAAGTTTCAAATTTCGTAATTTTTGAAGCTAGTATGTGAGCGGGGCAAAAGATAACGTGTTTGGTCAAATTCTGTTAAAATGGGTCGACCTAAAAATGGCCGTTTTTCAAACGAGCTCAGAATTCGACGAAACTGGTTTTGTTAGGACCGTATCGTCAAAACAAAGCTAGATTTATTTTTCTGGAATTTTTCGATTCAGTTTGTGGCCCTGGCAAATTGAAATGTACGTTTAAATTAAATATCGAATGTTTTATATTTTAAATTGAAAAATAATTTACTGTAACAGTCGAAATGGCCAACGAAACATATCCCATTGTGTCCGGAATGGGGGTATTTAGCTGGGGACGACAGTCGTTGGGTTTAAAAAGGAGTCCGTTTGCAAAAACACTATTTAAAAAATTTTCTATAAATTGCTGGCCAATAGGAAATTTTCTTTCATAAAAAAAAACCCCAAAAACCCTCCGCCGTTCAAAAGAATCGACGATCCACGTCGTTCATTTCTTTCCGCCCACGCCGCCGCCGCTACAGGCCATTCCAGACCTTGCCACCACCGCCGTTCGCTCCGCCTCTTCCCCCTCTACAAATCAGACCCATCGCCGACCCCCATCGCCTCCGCCATCGTCGGAATCGCCCCCACGAAGTTCCAAACTTCCCATCGCTAGATCTGCTCCGATCTGCCACCATCTCCGACCCCACCACCATCGACCTGACGCCCTCGACCCCCTCTACGATGCCATCACCTCCAATCAGACCCACGACGCACAGATTTCGCGAAAACAGCGAATCCCCTTTTGAACAAATAATAAAGGTAATTCCTTTATACGTTTTTAACACTTTAAAGCGTTCCAAAGCTTTAAAAATAATATCTTTTTCGTTCTTTAACGAAATTCGATGAAACAGGAGACACCGTGACCGCAAGGAGGCTCTCTACATTCTAGAAGAAGCCGCGGATTTTTCTGACCTTCCAACGATTTTTAGCACCGCAATAACCAATGTGAGGAATCTAAACTATTTGTGTGAATGAAATCGTGTTATATAAATTATATAAGCGAAGTGTAAATTATATACGCATTGTATACCGCATGTACATGTGTTGTATAAGTTATATTAGTGATGTATAAATTATACAAGCGTTGTTTGAAACATATATGCTTTGAATTGTGATGAAATGCAAGTGAATTATTATATTATATATATATATACATACTCCCCTCGTCCACAGACCATGGACGATATTTATTGCTTGTGATTGACGTGATATTATAGGGTATGACGAATGGTTGGAAATAATTGTTTGTGGTTGATATTATGGTTGAAAAATACCTTTATGATTGAAAAATACCCTCTTGTGGTTGAAACAAAATAGAATAGGATTGTGGAATTGAAAATAAAACATGCCGCCTGCGTGCGAACTAGATGCATGATCCCATTGTCAAAAACCGCGAGGTTTTAAGGTAGAGCGAGGAGCCGTACTAGGGACGGTCCCAGTTTTAACTACCCTGCCGTTATGCTGCCGAAATTTTCTGAAATATTTATGTGTTAGAATAATTTTCATGCATTGAAATTATTTACATATGCTATATCGAATATTCATGTGTTGAGTTGCAATTCATTCGTTGAGTTGAAATTCATGTGTTGAATATTATTCGAATTTAAACAAATGGCTTTAGCGATAAAAATCACATTTTTATATATATTCAAACTATATCGAATATTCATGTGTTGAGTTGCAATTCATTCGTTGAGTTGAAATTCATGTGTTGAATATTATTCGAATTTAAACAAATGGCTTTAGCAATAAAAATCACATTTTTATATATATTCAAACTATATCGAATATTCATGTGTTGAGTTGCAATTCATTCGTTGAGTTGAAATTCATGTGTTGAATATTATTCGAATTTAAACAAATGGCTTTAGCGATAAAAATCACATTTTTATATATATTCAGACTATATCGAATATTCATGTGTTGAGTTGCAATTCATTCGTTGAGTTGAAATTCATGTGTTGAATATTATTCGAATTTAAACAAATGGCTTTAGCGATAAAAATCACATTTTTATATATACACAAACTATATAGAATATTCATGTGTTGAATTGCAATTCATTCGTTGAGTTGAAGTTCATGTGTTGAATATTATCATCTTTTAAAAAAAAATGAAATGAATCGACAATGAAAACTATATTTTTATAGTGAATAAGAAGAGTTAAAAATACACATGTGTCGAATAAATATTTTTGATGATAAAAATATTCCTTTTATCAAGTATACGCTTAGTTAAAAATACACATGTGTCGAGTAAATATTTTTGATGATAAAAATATTCCTTTTATCAAGTATACGCTTAGTTAAAAATACACATGTGTCGAATAAATATTTCTGATGATAAAAATATTCCTTTTATCAAGTATACGCTTAGTTAAAAATATACATGTGTTGAAATAAATAATAGTTTGCTAGAAATATTATTATTAGCTTTGTTCTGCATATATATATATATATGTGTTGAACAGGAAAAATGGATTGGCTGTAGGGTAAAGAAATTATTTGCGTGCCCGACAAATAGGTAAACCTTGATGAGTTGGCTGCGCAATTTTATTTATATAACAACTCCTGTGAATGCCATTAGATGCGGAGTGCTGGTTTTTCTGTGTGAAATAATAAATAATGCCATAGGATAGTAACAATAAATTTTGAACTACACTACATGGCATACTTCTTGATGATAGACATACTTCATCATATTCCACATAAGCAATTGGAGCTTGTGTGACGAGGTGGAAGATTTACCATATAAGCAAGAGGCTTGTATGGCGATGACTATGTACTACAGGTTGAACTGATGACTGATATGGACTATATAAATTATAACGATAAATTGCCAGATTAATAAAAACCCCACACGGGTCTGGAGTTGACAATAATCACGTCGCTCTAGTTATTAGATACGGCACATGGACTATTTATTTCCACATGGAAACGGGGTGACGGGAATTTATTCTCTGGAGTGATTATCAGTACATGCTCCCCCGTAAACACCAAAATATATCACTATAAATATGTGAATGCTTTTTAGGATTTATTGGGTACCTAATACGGCCCAATAAATTTCCAAACCCCTCCCCGTACAAAGGAGGTTATGGCGAAATTTTTCGAAATATTAAGGCGTTAGTGAAATATTTGAAGTGAAAACGAAGTTGAAAATATAGGATGAGCTATAGTTGAAATTACAGATTGAACTATATTTATATATATAAATATAAATATAATTAAAGGGAATAAAGGCCGTGCAGTTTGCATTTCGGAATCGTAATTTGAAACGATTAGTACGAGAAATCCGACCATCGGATTTTCCTGAAACCGCAATCGCTGGGTTCGCCTTGGAAATATCTTTCCAACGGCACCAACCTTGTAAAAATCCAACGGTTGGATTGTCCGGAATGTTTAATTCAAATCTGAAGAAAAACAGCCCCAGAATCGTTTATATTTATATATATATATATATATAATTAAATTAAATCGATTAACGACGCTGCAGTTCGAATTTTGAAACCGTAACTTCAAACGACTAGTGTGGAAGATCCGACCGTCGGATTCTCACGAAACTGGAACCGTTGGGTTCGCTTTGGGAATATCTTCCCACTGATATAGACTTTGTAGAAATCCAACGGTTAGATTTTCCGATATGTGTAAAACAAATTAAGGGAAAAACAGCGCCAGCGCCACGGCACGACCTGAAACGTCGTTAAATTAAATATGGCCATTTTTAAATAAATAAAAATGGCGAAAAATCGTTATAAAATATTACAAGCAATATTGATTGAAAATAAACCAATTGGGCTTGAATTGTTGGATATTTGAGGGTTGTTTGTGTATGGCATGAAAATAACACTAAAGAACCGAAAGATGGATGTCGAATAATATAACCATAAAATGAATCGATTTAAATTCTAATGACGTGAATTATTTGAAAAGGCCGAGCTAACCCTCATTTCAAATAATTTATCGAGCGATTCGAATTGGAAAATGCAAAGACGATTCAAGACCGACGATCTTCGTATCGGTTGGATGGGCGCTATTGAGGTTCCTGACCGGAGTAGCTACCGAAAAGGGACGGAAGTAGTAGCCGTCTGAACGTATGTGTTGATTGGACGGATATACGAGGAATTTGACGCCTCCAGTTTCGTTCAGACCCAGGACGGACTTGTAAATGGATTGTGTGTCTGACATTGGATTTTGTTCTGTACTGATTGATCTCTGTTAAATATATATCTGTTTGGCGGCGGAGAATTTATTCTCTTGCTTAACGCCCTTCTCTAGGACGTACGAGCTTAGAGGTTATATATCGATGGAAATAAATCTTATGGAGTGGACTGCCTATGTGGCATGCCGAGATGCTGTGATCAAGGCTTCTGTTGCAAAACAAAGTCTTGTGGATGGTGATCAAAGCAAGGTCTACGTAGCCTAGCTTTGTGTATTTCGTAGATTCGCGAACCTCACACCCCGGTATGAGTTAAAAACGGGATACGGACTGCAGGGAGAGCACGACGTTTCTTTCTAGCTATGGTGGTGTCAGTGACTTACCAGCCCTGACATATATATCTACTTTTCACCTTTGTGGTTGTTGGAATGCGAGGCACCTCGATTATAGGTCTGTAAGGACCGGGAAACGTGTGTTCAGGAATTGCCAATCCTCTAACGTAAGTGAGGACCGGCCCTGAAGCATCCAGGGGTTACCCAGAGTGTGTAGTCCTGAGGCATTTGCTAGAGTGTCTCGAAGCGGAGAGGAGCTTGCCCCTTGCCTCGACTCATGACGGAAATCCAACTTCCAATACGAAATAACGGTCTTGATTGTTGAACTAGTATGGCGACATAGTAGATGGTAGCTATGCCGCCTATGATTGATATTTATGATGCTATTCGTTTTGAAACATATATGCACTAGTAATAATATCAAATGATTTTGCTTTATACGTATCAAGCATATTTGGCCCTTATAAGGTAAAACTCTATCCTCCGGCTTGCGTTGCATTGTATGATGGGACCTGAGTCTTATACTGGCTTCATTCTTTCTAAAAGCATTGCGTTGTTTTAAAAAGAATTTACTTTGTTTTAAATGCACTAGCAATCACTGGAGTAAACCCATTCCGCGAAAGTGGCGTGGTCCTATGATTTGCTATTACTGTTGTTTAACTGTTAAATAGATTCCTCATACCAGTCCCCATGACTGACTCGTTGTTTGTTTCACTTTGCAAACGCGGGTGCCCTTATTTTCACACGGGCAACCTAGTACACAGGTGACAGGTGGTTTTTGGTTCTGCACTGCTGCATAGAGTGCATTTTTGGCTCATGGCGAGGCTGACTTCACAGAGATGACTTTGATATTTTCCGCCATTACTGTACTTATATTATGATTCCGCCACTGGCGATGATGACTGATCACTTTCCTTTTCATTTACTAAGTATATCCCACGTTATGCTATTCTGATATTCCTGCATGTTGTGATTCCGCTGTCATATCCATGTAAAATTATTTTATTTATTGTTTCTGCTATTATCTGTACTCTGCTATGATGATTAATGTGTTATTTCCTAATGATTATCCTTAATACCGTCCCTCGGATTTTGGGATTGTCACAGTTGGTATCAGAACTTTGGTTAACCTTAGTTCCGGGATCTAACACATTAAAACACCTCGTCAGAATAGAATCAGTAGTGTTCTAATGCGAGTAGCTCATTAGAGATAGGATTAGCAATGTCCTAGAATGAGCTAAACAGATTAGCAAAACAATTTGATCAGTACATCATCATTATCTTTCTTGGTATTCCCTTGCTTTATCATTTATGAAAATTATCAAATCTATGAGCTTGACTCTTTTCTTGCTTGTACAGTTCTCTTAGATGGCTACGCGAGGAGCAGCAGCTAGAGGAGGCCGTGGAGGCCGAGGAGATGCTGCAGGAGGACGGGGGAATATCCCCGTAGTAGTGGAAGGCCCTATTATTCAGCCGCCAGCACCAGAAGACTTTGAGCTAGATAAAGTAGCAAAGAGGTACAGAAATCTTGGGGGGAAACCTTTTAATGGCACTGGCACAGTGACCGAGGCAATAGCTTGGCTGAAAACCTGTGAGAAAATCTTCGAAGGCATGGGTATGGGAACTATCAACAAAGCCCGACTTGGCATTTGGCTCCTTCAGGAGGAAGCAGAGCTGTGGTGGGATGCCATTACCTCTGAGGATGCAGCTGGTACTATCCGGACTTGGGAGCAGTTCAAGACTTTGTTCAATGAGAAGTTTGTACCGGAACAGGCTCTAGAGAGGATGAGAGAGCAGTTTGCTAATCTCCAGCAGGGAGACCTCTCTATTCAGGATTATCTAAATAAGTTCACTCAGTTATCGTGCTATGCTCCAGAGCTGATTTTGACCAACAAAGCAAAGAACAAGAGGTTCATATTTGGGCTGAAGCGCAAGTACCACGATAGAGCTATGAGCAACATCAAACTCTCCTTTTCAGAACTAGTAGAGATGGCTTACAATTACGAAGACATGGATGAGAGACATGCTAGCCAAGACCGCGCTAAAAGCCAAGCAGGAAATAAGCGCAAGGCTTCAACAGATCAACCCGAATCTAGCACTACCGCGGCCGCTACTCAGAAACCTGCAAAGATCCCGAAAGGAAATTGCTACAACTGCGGGAAGCCAGGTCACTTTTCTAATGTATGCAAAGCTCCAAGGAAGCCAAAGGCAAATGACTCAGCCGAATGCTACAACTGCCATAAGAAGGGGCACTATAGCAGGAACTGTCCTCTGAAGCAAAATGCTCAAGTGGCTCATGTCTATGACGGGAAGGCCCCGCCAGCTACCATAGATGGATCAGGTAAACCCGATGTCTTGGGAGGTACCCTTACCATTAAAAATATTCATGTTTCTGTACTTTTTGATACTGGTGCATCACGTAGCTTCATTTCTGGTAACCTTGTTCACAAATTAAAATTGAAACGAAGAAAACTTAAGGAACCAATTAAAGTTCGAAACCCAATAGGAGGTTCCATTAGTCTCAGTTCATACAGTAGAGTGCCTATCGCTTATTCTTGCTATAAGTTCTCCTTTGATTCGATTGTTATGGACCTTTCCAAATTTGATGTTATACTGGGACTTGACTGGTTGACAAAATATAAGGCCGAAGTTAGATGTGCCGAAAGAATCGTTAAAGTCGAAACGAAGCTTGGACCTATATATATACCATGTCATGGCTCAGAAATTAATAGAAAAGAATTTTGGTCTTCTTTAGAAGTTATTCCCCCTTCGATAGAAAAGATACCGGTCGTTAAAAACTATGCGGAGGTGTTTGAAGAAGTAGAAAACTTACCGCCGCAAAGAGAAATTGAATTTAGAATAGATTTAATTCCTAACGCCCGACCAGTAGTACATCCAATAAGAAGAATGGCCCCGAAAGAAAAAGAGGAGCTAAGTAGTCAAACCCGATAATTGCTTTGGAAAGGTCTAATCAGACCGAGCTTTTCAGCTTGGGGAGCAGCAGTAGTATCTGTCCCGAAGTTAGACGGTACTCTAAGACTTTGTGTTGATTACCGAGATCTCAATAAGCAGACACTGAAGAACAAATATCCTTTGCCCCGAATAGATGATCTGTTAGATCAATTAAATGGAGCAACAGTATTCTCCAGAATGGACCTAGCTACAGGTTTCCACCAATTGCGTATAGCCGAAGACTGTGTTCCTTTAACAGCCTTCAGGGGTCCCGATTTATTCTACGAATGGTTAGTAATGCCGTTCGGCTTGTGTAACGCTCCGGCATACTTCGTTGATCTTATGAACAGAGTGTTCCGTGGTGTATTGAATAAATTTGTTCTAGTCTTCATCGATGACATTTTAATCTACTCCAAGTCGGAAGACGAACATGCAAAACATTTAGAACAAGTGTTGAAAATTCTAAGGAGAAATGTCTTGAAAGCTAAATTTTCTAAGTGTGTCTTCTGGCAGAATGAAGTTAAATTCCTAGGCCATGTCGTATCAGAAGAAGGAATTGCTGTAGACCCAAGCAAAATTACAGCGATTCAGAACTGGAAACAACCTACTACGCCCACAGAAGTTCGAAGTTTCCTTGGATTAGCTAGTTACTATCGGAAATTCGTTCAGGATTTTTCAAAGATATCTGGTGTATTGACAAAGCTTACAAAGAAGCATGAGAAATTCAAATGGACTCCCGGATGTGAAGGAGCTTTCCAAGAGCTAAAACTGAAGTTGACAACCGCGCCAGTATTGACCATAATAGAAGGCAACCAAGACTTGACTGTATGGACAGATGCTTATATTAGAGGGCTAGGCGCAGTACTAATGCAAAAAGGCCAAGTGATTGCTTATGCCAGCCGTCAACTAAAGCCGCATGAAAGAAACTATGCAACTCATGATCTTGAGTTATTAGCCATCGTGTTCGCTTTAAGAATCTGGAGGCATTATTTGCTGGGTGAGAAGTTCGAACTATTTACCGATCATCAATCCTTGATATACCTGTTCACCCAGAAAGATTTAAACTTGAGGCAACAGCGCTGGTTAGAATTCCTTGCAGCATACGATTTTGAAATTCTATACACTCCAGGGAAAGCCAATGTTGTAGCCGATGTGCTCAGCAGAAAGAATGAAATCATCGCCAGTTTTGTCATCGCGTCTTCATTAATAGACAGAATCTCGACTCTGCAGAAAGACGATGAATTTATTCAAAGAATCAGTCAAAGAATCAAAGGAGGTGAATCCACAAGTTTTCGACTCGAGGACAAAGGAGTTCTAAGATTAAAGGGTAGAATTTGCATCCCAAACCTTCCCGAGCTCAGAAGAGAAATACTTGATGAGTGCCACAAATCCAAATTAAGTATCCATCCCGGTGTGAGCAAAATGTATAACGATATCAAACGCACATTCTGGTGGAGAGCTATGAAAAGAGATATCTCATTATATGTTAGCAGATGCCCCACTTGTCAGCTAGTTAAGAGTGATCAGCAGAAATTGGCTGGATTATTACAACCATTAGAAATTCCAGGTTGGAAGTGGGAACAAATCTCGATGGATTTCATCGATGGCCTGCCTCGAACTAGAAAAGGAAACGACAGTATATGGTAATCGTAGATCGCTTCACGAAGACTGCCCATTTCATACCTGTCCGATCCAACAGAACGGCTCAAAGTCTAGCATAGATTTACTTCAGAGAAATAGTTAAACTACATGGAGTGCCGCTCAATATAGTCAGCGATAGAGATCCCCTGTTTACTAGCAAAATCTGGGGAGCATTCCAGGAAGAATTGGGAACCAAATTAAATCTAAGCACCGCTTATCACCCTCAGACAGATGGCCAAACTGAGCGGGTGAATAGAATTTTAGAAGATTTGCTGCGGGCTTGCGTTATTGATTTCGGAGGTTCATGGGAAGATCATTTACATTTAGCAGAATTCTCTTACAACAATAGCTATCAAGCAAGTTTGGGAATGTCTCCATTTGAAGCATTATACGGTAGACCGTGCAGATCTCCCGCATGTTGGGTAGAACCTGGCAATAGACTTGTGTTAGGGCCCGATATGACTCGAGAAGCATCGGATAAAGTCGATTTCATTAAGAAGCGATTAAAAACCGCACAGAGCCGACAGAAAAGTTATGCTGATGCGAGAAGAAGGGATATATCGTTTGCCGTTGGCGATTATGTTTATTTAAGAGTTTCTCCAATGCGAGGAGTAATCAGATTTGGCAAGACTGGGAAGTTGGCACCGAGATTTATTGGTCCCTTTCCTATACTTGAAAGGATTGGAACTCTTGCATATAAGGTTTCATTACCTAATTGGTTGCCCGGTATACATGATGTGTTCCACGTATCCCAACTCAGAAAACATGTTCATGATCCCGACCTTATTGTGGAAGAAGCAGCGCAACATGATATTGACATAACTCCAGAATTAGCACTCAGTAGAGAGCCATTAAAGATAGTTGGCAAAGAAACCAGAGAGCTAAGGAGGAAAAAGATTCATCTAGTCAAAGTGCAGTGGAGTAGTGCTCCTAGAGACTGTACTTGGGAGACTGAGGAAAGCATTAAACAAGCCTATCCCAAATGCAGAGTGGACATCTCTGACTAACTCCGGTGCAATGTACCTTTACAATACTTTGCATTTACATTTTATTTCCTGCTTAACTATTATTTCCTTTTCGAGGACGAAAAGTTTTAAGTGGGGGAGATTGTAATAACCCGGAAAATGTGAACCAGTTTAAATTTTTTTTAATTAGGTTATTACCAAGAAATTTGAATAGTTGAAATAGTATATTTCAATAAAATATAGAATTGTGTATAATATGGCAGTTTGAAATTTTGAATACAAACTTTGTCTGACTGTACCGGGTGGAAAATATAACGGATTTTGACGAAACTGAAAATATTTAAATCTGTTTATCAATACCTTTCTAAGGAATCTGAAAAATCGAAATTTCATAACGGAAATCAAAAGTTATGGCCAATTGAATTTTCAGAAAGGTCGCTATATAGTATATATAACCCTTGAAAATTGAGATTTTGCATACGACCTCGGAATTCGACGAAACTACTTTTGTTGGGTCCGGGATGTCAAATTATTGCTAAGTTTCAAATTTCGTAATTTTTGAAGCTAGTATGTGAGCGGGGCAAAAGATTATGTGTTTGGTCAAATTCTGTTAAAATGGGTCGACCTAAAAATGGCCGTTTTTCAAACGAGCTCAGAATTCGACGAAACTTGTTTTGTTAGGACCGTATCGTCAAAACAAAGCTAGATTTATTTTTCTGGAATTTTTCGATTCAGTTTGTGGCCTTGGCAAATTGAAATGTACGTTTAAATTAAATATCGAATGTTTTATATTTTAAATTGAAAAATAACTGACTGTAACAGTCGAAATGGCCAACGAAACATATCCCATTGTGTCCGGAATGGGGGTATTTAGCTAGGGACGACAGTCGTTGGGTTTAAAAAGGAGTCCGTTTGCAAAAACACTATTTAAAAATTTTTCTATAAATTTCTGGCCAATAGGAAATTTTCTTTCACAAAAAAAAAATTAAAAAACCCCAAAAACCCTCCGCCGTTCAAAAGAATCGACGATCTACGTCGTTCATTTCTTTCCGCCCACGCCGTCGCCGCTACAGGCCATTTCAGACCTTGCCACCACCGCCGTTCGCTCTGCCTCTTCCCCCTCTACAAATCCGACCCATCGCCGACCCCCATCGCCTCCGCCATCGTCGGAATCGCCCCCACGAAGTTCCAAACTTCCCATCGCTAGATCTGCCCCGATCTGCCACCATCTCCGACCCCACCACCATCGACCTGACGCCCTCGACCCCCTCTACGACGCCATCACCTCCAATCAGACCCACGACGCACAGATTTCGCGAAAACAGCGAATCCCCTTTTGAACAAATAATAAAGGTAATTCCTTTATACGTTTTTAACACTTTAAAGCGTTGCAAAGCTTTGAAAAATAATATCTTTTTCGTTCTTTAACGAAATTCGATGAAACAGGAGACACCGTGACTGCAAGGAGGCTCTCTACATTCTAGAAGAAGCCGCGGATTTTTCTGACCTTCCTACGATTTTTAGCACCGCAATAACCAATGTGAGGAATCTAAACTATTTGTGTGAATGAAATCGTGTTATATAAATTATATAAGCGAAGTGTAAATTATATACGCATTGTATACCGCATGTACATGTGTTGTATAAGTTATATTAGCGATGTATAAATTATACAAGCGTTGTTTGAAACATATATGCTTTGAATTGTGATGAAATGCAAGTGAATTATTATATTATATATATATATATATACTCCCCTCGTCCACAGACCATGGACGATATTTATTGCTTGTGATTGACGTGATATTATAGGGTATGACGAATGGTTGGAAATAATTGTTTGTGGTTGATATTATGGTTGAAAAATACCTTTATGATTGAAAAATACCCTCTTGTGGTTGAAACAAAATAGAATAGGATTGTGGAATTGAAAATAAAACATGCCGCCTGCGTGCGAACTAGATGCATGATCCCCATTGTCAAAAACCGCGAGGTTTTAAGGTAGAGCGAGGAGCCGTACTAGGGACGGTCCCGGTTTTAACTACCCTGCCGTTATGCTGCCGAAATTTTCTGAAATATTAATGTGTTAGAATAATTTTCATGCATTGAAATTATTTACATATGCTATATCGAATATTCATGTGTTGAGTTGTAATTCATTCGTTGAGTTGAAATTCATGTGTTGAATATTATTCGAATTTATACAAATGGCTTTAGCGATAAAAATCACATTTTTATATATATTCAAACTATATCGAATATTCATGTGTTGAGTTGCAATTCATTCGTTGAGTTGAAATTCATGTGTTGAGTATTATTCGAATTTAAACAAATGGCTTTAGCGATAAAAATCACATTTTTATATATATTCAAACTATATCGAATATTCATGTGTTGAGTTGCAATTCATTCATTGAGTTGAAATTCATGTGTTGAATATTATTCGAATTTAAACAAATGGATTTAGCGATAAAAATCACATTTTTATATATATTCAGACTATATCGAATATTCATGTGTTGAGTTGCAATTCATTCGTTGAGTTGAAATTCATGTGTTGAATATTATTCGAATTTAAACAAATGGATTTAGCGATAAAAATCACATTTTTATATATACACAAACTATATAGAATATTCATGTGTTGAATTGCAATTCGTTCGTTGAGTTGAAGTTCATGTGTTGAATATTATCATCTTTTAAAAAAAAATGAAATGAATCGACAATGAAAACTATATTTTTATAGTGAATAAGAAGAGTTAAAAATACACATGTGTCGAATAAATATTTTTGATGATAAAAATATTCCTTTTATCAAGTATACACTTAGTTAAAAATACACATGTATCGAATAAATATTTTTGATGATAAAAATATTCCTTTTATCTAGTATACGCTTAGTTAAAAATACACATGTGTCGAATAAATATTTTTGATGATAAAAATATTCCTTTTATCAAGTATACGCTTAGTTAAAAATATACATGTGTTGAAATAAATAATAGTTTGCTAGAAATATTATTATTAGCTTTGTTCTGCATATATATACATGTGTTGAACAGGAAAAATGGATTGGCTGTAGGGTAAAGAAATTATTTGCGTGCCCGACAAATAGGTAAACCTTGATGAGTTGGCTGCGCAATTTTATTTATATAACAACTCCTGTGAATGCCATTGGATGCGGAGTGCTGGTTTTTCTGTGTGAAATAATAAACAACGCCATAGGATAGTAACAATAAATTTTGAACTACACTACATGGCATACTTCTTGATGATAGACATACTTCATCATATTCCACATAAGCAATTGGAGCTTGTGTGACGAGGTGGAAGATTTACCATATAAGCAAGAGGCTTGTATGGCGATGACTATGTACTACAGGTTGAACTGATGACTGATATGGACTATATAAATTATAACGATAAATTGCCAGATTAATAAAAACCCCACACGGGTCTGGAGTTGACAATAATCACGTCGCTCTAGTTATTAGATACGGCACATGGACTATTTATTTCCACACGGAAACGGGGTGACGGGAATTTATTCTCTGGAGTGATTATCAGTACATGCTCCCCCGTAAACACCAAAATATATCACTATAAATATGTGAATGCTTTTTAGGATTTATTGGGTACCTAATACGGCCCAATAAATTTCCAAACCCCTCCCCGTACAAAGGAGGTTATGGCGAAATTTTTCGAAATATTAAGGCGTTAGTGAAATATTTGAAGTGAAAACGAAGTTGAAAATATAGGATGAGCTATAGTTGAAATTACAGATTGAACTATATTTATATATATATATAAATATAATTAAAGGGAATAAAGGTCGTGCAGTTCGCGTTTCGGAATCGTAATTTGAAACGATTAGTACGAGAAATCCGACCATCGGATTTTCCCAAAACCTCAATCGCTGGGTTCGCCGTGGAAATATCTTTCCAACGGCACCAACCTTGTAAAAATCCAACGGTTGGATTGTCCGGAATGTTTAATTCAAATCTGAAGAAAAACAGCGCCAGAATCGTTTATATTTATATATATATATATATAAATATAATTAAATTAAATTGAATAACGACGTTGCAGTTCGAATTTTGAAACCGTAACTTCAAACGACTAGTGTGGAAGATCCGACCGTCGGATTCTCACGAAACTGGAACCGTTGGGTTCGCTTTGGGAATATCTTCCCACTGATATAGACTTTGTAGAAATCCAACGGTTAGATTTTCCGATATATGTAAAACAAATTAAGGGAAAAACAGCGCCACGGCACGACCTGAAACGTCGTTAAATTAAATATGGCCATTTTTAAATAAATAAAAATGGCGAAAAATCGTTATAAAATATTACAAGCAATATTGATTGAAAATAAACCAATTGGGCTTGAATTGTTGGATATTTGAGGGTTGTTTGTGTATGGCATGAAAATAACACTAAAGAACCGAAAGATGGATGTCGAATAATATAACCATAAAATGAATCGATTTAAATTCTAATGACGTGAATTATTTGAAAAGGCCGAGCTAACCCTCATTTCAAATAATTTATCGAGCGATTCGAATTGGAAAATGCAAAGACGATTCAAGACCGACGATCTTCGTATCGGTTGGATGGGCGCTATTGAGGTTCCTGACCGGAGTAGCTACCGGAAAGGGACGGAAGTAGTAGCCGTCTGAACGTATGTGTTGATTGGACGGATATACGAGGAATTTGACGCCTCCGGTTTCGTTCAGACCCAGGACGGACTTGTAATTGGACGGTGTGTCTGACATTGGATTTTGTTCTGTACTGATTGATCTCTGTTAAATATATATCTGTTTGGCGGTGGAGAATTTATTCTCTTGCTTAACGCCCTTCTCTGAGACGTACGAGCTTAGAGGTTATATATCGATGGAAATCAATCGTATGGAGTGGACTGCCTATGTGGCATGCCGAGATGCTGTGATCAAGGCTTCTGTTGCAAAGCAAAGTCTTGTGGATGGTGATCAAAGCAAGGTCTACGTAGCCTAGCTTTGTGTATTTCGTAGATTCGCGAACCTCACACCCTGGTATGAGTTAAAAACGGGATACAGACTGTAGGGAGAGTACGACGTTTCTTTCTAGCTATGGTGGTGTCAGTGACTTACCAGCCCTGACATATATATCTACTTTTCACCTTTGTGGTTGTTGGAATGCCAGGCGCCTCGATTATAGGTCTGTAAGGACCGGGAAACGTGTGTTCAGGAATTGCCAATCCTCTAACGTAAGTGAGGACCGGCCCTGAAGCATCCAGGGGTTACCCAGAGTGTGTAGTCCCGAGGCATTTGCTAGAGTGTCTCGAAGCGGAGAGGAGCTTGCCCCTTGCCTCGACTCATGACGGAAATCCAACTTCCAATACGAAATAACGGTCTTGATTGTAGAACTAGTATGGCGACATAGTAGATGGTAGCTATGCCGCCTATGATTGATATTTATGATGCTATTCGTTTTGAAACATATATGCACTAGTAATAATATCAAATGATTTTGCTTTATACGTATCAAGCATATTTGTCCCTTATAAGGTAAAACTCTATCCTCCGGCTTGCGTTGCATTGTATGATGGGACCTGAGTCTTATACTGGCTTCATTCTTTCTAAAAGCATTGCGTTGTTTTAAAAAGAATTTACTTTGTTTTAAATGCACTAGCAATCACTGGAGTAAACCCGTTCCGCGAAAGTGGCGTGGTCCTATGATTTGCTATTACTGTTGTTTAACTGTTAAATAGATTCCTCATACCAGTCCCCATGACTGACTCGTTGTTTGTTTCACTTTGCAAACGCGGGTGCCCTTATTTTCACACGGGCAGCCTAGTACACAGGTGACATGTGGTTTTTGGTTCTGCACTGCTGCATAGAGTGCATTTTTGGCTCATGGCGAGGCTGACTTCACAGAGATGACTTTGATATTTTCCGCCATTACTGTACTTATATTATGATTCCGCCACTGGCGATGATGACTGATCACTTTCCTTTTCATTTACTAAGAATATCCCACGTTATGCTATTCTGATATTCCTGCATGTTGTGATTCCGCTGTCATATCCATGTAAAATTATTTTATTTATTGTTTCTGCTATTATCTGTACTCTGCTATGATGATTAATGTGTTATTTCCTAATGATTATCCTTAATACCGCCCCTCGGATTTTGGGATTGTCACACCCAGTGAGTAAATCTCTGTCACCTTCATTTAGAACTATTTTTATCAGCTAAAAATAATTGTTGTTACTTGTTTGAATGCTTTGTGGTTGATTTAAATATATTAGTTATTTAGGGTTGACTATTATATATATTGGGTTGATGATTGGATTGTTCCTGCAGTCTCATTAGCGGATGCCCGCAGTTTCACAGCGGATGATTTCCCTATGCGCCCCATAAATATATATTAGTGGATGACCTTCATACCGCGATGTCCTGCCTCGAAGCAGGATGGGTATTATTTCTGTTGACTAACGTCTGTGGATGCAGGAAAAACAGGTTGGAGGGATCCAACTAGATTCCTCAAAAATATATTATCTGTTTGTTTGTTTGTTTGTTTGTTTGTTTGCACCTATACTGTCATATATGATGTGTTAGAAAACCTGAAATAAATAATTGGTTGTTTGGTGTTTAAATATCACTGGGCCTAAGTGTTAATTTATAAAAATACCCTGAAAGGGGTATTTGAGATTTAAAAGGGAAATTCTATTTTAGAAAAATAGAATTTGAATTTTTGAATAGATTTGAAATATAAATTTGTTTTGAAAAATAAAACAAGTAGTTCTTTTATAAACGAAGTTTATAAATAGTTCTTTTATAAATGAAGTTTATAAATGAAGTAAAAAGAATTATCATTGGATAATTCAGAAATAAAAATACAAGGGTGAAATTGAAAAGGGAAATCTATTTTCCAAAAGTAGATATATTGATTTCAAAAGAAATTGAAATCGAGACTTGTTTAAAGAATGAATAAAGAAAATTCAAATAGAAATTCAAATGGAATTCAATTATAGAATTTGAATATAGAAAATATAAAGGAATTCAAATATAGAATTTGAATATCGAAAGTAAAATGGAATTTGAATAAAGAAAATTTAAATATGGAATTTGAATATAGAATTCAAATAGATTGAAATGAGAATTTGAATATAGAATTCAAATAGAAATTGACTTTGAATATAGAATTTAAAGAGTTAAAATGGAATTTGAAAATAAGATTAAAATAGAGTTAAAATGGAATTTGAAAATAGGATTCAAAAAGACTTGAAATGGAATTTGATTATAGGTAATTCAATTTGATTGAAATTAGATTTGAATATAGAAATTCAAATGAAGTTTGAAAATAGATTTGAATATAGGAATTCAAATGGAGTTTGAAAATGGAATTTGAATATAGGAAATTCAATTTGAAGTTGAAGTTATTATAAACGAAGTTAAAAAGTTTATATATAAAAATATAATTTAAAACGAACTCGCCGCAGCGCGGCAGTTCGTAAATTGGTGATTTGAACTTCAATTGAGTTTACAGAACTCAATTGAAGTCGGAATTCTTTGAAACAAGAACCGTCGGGATTAGTTGAATAATAGTTTTCTAATGAAAGAGAAAAATCTAGATTTCGTCATATAGATTTTGAGTTATGTCAAAATCAAATTTTCAGAAAAACAGCGCCATAACCATTTAAAAACCATAACGGTTTACTTAATTTTATAAAAGGATTTTAAGCGAATAAAATCCGAATTTCTATTTAGAAAATCCCAGATTTGAATTGTAAATTATATGTGAACTCAAGTGAAGTAATGAATTGATTTTAGAACAAAAATCGAATTTTTAATTATTGAATAGAATTAACTAATTTGAATAATAATTATTTAACAAGATTTTGAAGTAAAATTGGACTTTTAATAAGTGAATTCGATTTGTGTAATAACCCGGAAATCTGGGCCAGTTTAAATTTTTTATTTTGGCAATTTTAGCGAATTTTGATTATTTAAAATGAATTATTTTAAATAATATCGATGAGAAATTTATTTTGAATAGAATTCGAACGTATACGTATATATTATATAGATAGTCGTTACAATATAAAAAAAATATTTTTATATAAGTAGAATATTAAAAATAGAATTTCTGTATAGTAGGGAATATAAAAATATAATTTTTATATTGTAAAGATAATAAAGATATGATTTTTACTTAGGTAGAGTATTAAAAATATGGTTTTTATTAAAGTAGAAATGTAAAAATATAATTATTATATAGAAAGAAGCGTTGCAAATATATGAAGTTAAATAAAAATGTGAACTTTATTTTTATCATGAAGGAATGAAAATAAAAATGTGATTTTTATATATGTAGCAAACACGGACGGTGGAAGTGACAAGAGGCGAGTACGACAAAGATTTCCTACATACGAAGAGTCGAGGCGTTTGGTTTAGCTATTCGGTGAGAACTTATCACTTTTAATTAAATTTTCTAGTTAAAATATATACTAGGATGCAGACGGTGTTTAGTAGCACCCGACACCCGTCGTCCACAACCATGGACGGCTTGTATGCTTATTTGTTTGATTTTGATGTGTAGTTGATTGTGTGATGTGATGTGAAATGAAATAAAATATTTATATAGTTGAAATAAAATATTTTATAGTGGAAAATATTTTATAGTTAAAAATAGAATTTTTAACGTGTATATGAAATGAAATAAAAATAAACAAATCAGACGATTTGTTTATATACACACATTTGACTGATATTGATTGGGACGATAAGTTTTACACATCGCCCAACTTCACAAATAAAATCTGTGTTTGATTGTTTGAAACCCCACACGGGTATTGGGATGATATTACGTGCACTAATCCCGATTGTTTAGTTGTATGTCGATCGATTGATTGACAGACTGTTATAAGCGTCGAATATTTATATTTGATGCTTATACAGTGTAGAATGCACTTTGGATGATGGTTGATTATTCATTGTTGTTATTGTATACATGTGTTGTAGAAAATCCATATAATTAACATTATATGGTAATTGATTGGGCCTCATTCCAGTTTTGAAAAAGAAATATTTGAATAGAAATATTTGAAAAAGAATATTTGAAATAGAATATTTGAAAATAGAAACATATGAAGCCGTGTTGATTAGATTGACGCCATTTTGACGTGAACGGTATTTATATCGATTTTATTCATTTTATAATCAATATCGAAAGTGATTTCAAAATCTGATATTTTTGAATAGAAATGAATTCGAATTGAAACTGAATAGAAATGAATTCGAATTGAAATTGAATAGAAATGAATTCGAATTGAAATTGAATATAAATGAATTCGAATTGAAATTGAATAGAAATGAATTCGAATTGAAATTCAAATAGAAATGAATTCGAATTGAAATTGAATGGAATTGAAAAAGAACTGAAATTGAATTAAAATTCGATTTGAAATGAATTTAAAACGAATTTATAAGGAAAAATTCAATTTTGATTTGAATTTGAAAAAGGAAGTTGAAATCTTTTTGAAAACGAATTTAAAACGATTTATAAAATACGTTTTAAAAAGGAAATCAACAAAGTATATATTATACATATTATATATATAATATAATGGCCTGAACAGAACGCGCCGCGCCGCGGCAGTTCACGAATTTCGACCATTGACTTCGAACGGGTATTACGGGAGATCCGACCGTCGGATTCTCCTAAAACCGGAACCGTTGGGTTCGTATCGAAAAGAGCTTTCTAACGAATATTAGATATTATAAATCTAACGGTTGGATTTGGAATTATGTCCAAATAAAATTTGGAAAAGGTCATTGTAAGTGCAGTTCGATGGCCACTGGTGGAAATCGACTGTACGAGCCTTGATAAAATTATTAAAAATAGTAATAATTTTTATGAAATCATAAGAAATGATTTGTGAAGAATTGGGATGAAAAACTCCATATTTGAAAAGATAAAAATAGATTTTTATCGAAATGAACTAGTTTTGAACTAGAATTATAATTCCATTTATTTTTAAATAAATAAATTGGATTTGAAATGGTTTTGAAAATAACCAGAATTTCCAATAATTATATTGGAATGGATTTGAATCGAAATTGTCTTCGGAATATTTCGATGTTGGATTTCGTGATGATACAGATATTGTTATGGGAATTTGAAAGATATATATATCGTTATTTCCAATACGATATTTGTTGGTCGTTGAATTTGATATTGAATATAAGCCGGTATATTTTCTATTCAGAGCCTTGTATTTAATATCAAATGTGATTTGGGTTTGTCGTGAATGGTGTCTTTATTAACACTGTTCTTAAGCCCAGTTGAGAAAAAGATTAAATCTTTTTATTTGGATTTAATGAAGTATACCAATTAAATAATATTTAATAGGAATTGAATTGGTATTGATTTTTGGGTTTATCGTGAACAGTGTTTTAAATAACACTTGTTCTTTAACCTGATAATTAATGGAATGGGATTTTGGGTTGTTGTGAACGGTATCTTCAACAATACTGTTCTTAGACCCAAAGGAGTTAAGAAAATCAGAAACTAACTGGAGATTAGTTAAGTTGAATGGTTTCTGGGGTATTGATCTGATGTTGGTTTCGGCCTTTGGGGTTAATATTTTGGGAATTGCTCACTTGCTAATTTACGGTTAGGGACTGATTGAAATGTGATGTGATTTTGGGTTTATCGTGAACCATGTTTTAAATGACACTGATTCTTTAACCCAGTTAAAGATTAAAACTAAATGGAGTTTTAATGAATCTTTAATTAGACTGAAAAGATCGAGAATGGATTATCACCAGTTTTGCTCCAGGCGATAGTTAAATATTTAATTAGATTTGAACGTGAAATGGTGATTGAATTTACTGATAACACCATGGTGTTAGATATGATGTATAACCAGTTTTACTTCATGGGATGAATAGGTTGGGGTTGGGAAATTAAAACAAATGATTACTTCGGTAAGGTTCGTTAATCCCGACTAGTTTGAAGTGATATTCAAAAGGAAGATTAAAGAATAAATTTGAAAGAATTTATCTTTGATAAAATTAATGGGAACCTTTCCCTATGAATGTGAAATTTAGAAACTAACTGTCAGTTAGCTAAGTAGAATGGTTTTTTGGATATTGATCTGATGTTGGTTTCGGCCTTCGGGGTTAATATTTGGGGAATTATTCTCTTGTTAATTTACGGTTAGTGACTGATGAATTGAAATGAGGTGTATGTTGTGTTTGTGTAACACTTGTTTATAATATACGCGAGTTATTCGGAAAGACCGGGTTTATCCCATTCTGAATAACTGATACGACGATAAGTCGAAGATGAAGACGGTGGTCGAAGACCGGAGGTCTTCACGTCGTTTGGGTGATTACTGACAATCTTGATTGGGATGTACACCCAAGAAGATGGAAACAGTTGGTGATCGTCCAGACCTACTTGGAGATCGATGGATATGCGGGGTACTAGGTGCCTCCGGTTTCGTTCAGACCCAGAACGAACTTGTAAATGGACTGTGTCTGACATTGGATTTTAGTCTGTGTGATTGATTTCTATTAAATATATATCTGTTTGGCGGCGGAGGATTTATTCTCTTGCTTAACGCCCTTCTCTGAGACATACGAGCTCAGGGGTTATATACTGATGGATATCCATCGCGTGGAATGAATTGCCTGTGTGTCATGCCTAAGTGGCAATTGATCAAGGCTTCTGTTGAAAAGCAAAGTCTTGTGGTTGATGATCAAAGCAAGGCCTTTGTGGCATAGCTTTGTGTAACGTTTACTTCGTGAGTTTCACACCCGGTATGAACCAGAAACGGGAGAGGACATCAGGGAGGGCATGCATTTCTTTCTAGTTAGAAGTGGCATCAGTGGTTTTACACGCCCTGACGAGTTTGACTTATGTGGTTGTTGCTGTTGCGAGGCGCCTCGGATTTATCGGACGTTCTCGAACCGATGGAGTCATTTAGTTGGCTCACCTACGCCCCATAGGGCGGGGAGACGTATTGTTCAGGCATAATAATCCACATCGGTGGACCGGCCCTGACGATCCATGGGGCAGTTGCGGCTGTTCCTGAGACATGGGCTAGATTGTCTCGAATCGGTGAGGACGATCCCTAGCCTCGGTTCATACCATAAATGATAACCCAATTTCCAAATACGTAACATTTGCGATTTTATTTGTAGAGCCTAGTATGGCGACATAGTGGGATGGGGCGCTTATGCCGTCTATGATTGATACTTATGATTTGAAGTTGTTTTATACACTATGCACTTATAATAGTATCAAATGATTTGATTTAAACGTATCAAGCATTCTTGGCTATTATAAGGTAAAAACCTATCCTCCGGCTTGCGTTGCATTGTGTGATGGGACCTGGGTCTTATAATAGCTTCATTTTTCTTTATTAAGCATCACGTTGTTTTGTTATATGCACTGTATTCTTGGGAGGAAACGCGTTCCGTGTTATACGGCGCGGTCCCTTGAATTACTCTCTTTTAAAGTAAAGTTTGAAATAACTGTTTTAGTCCTCACACCAGTCACATGACTGACCTGGAGTTTATTGTTTTAACCTAAACTCTGGGTGCCCTTATTTTGACACGGGCAGCTAGTAGTTTTGGTTTTGCAGATTTATATTCACAGGATCCTGGTTTACAGCTGGAATGATATCCGGAAAGCTTTGTATCCGTGTATCTCCTTCAGTTGTGTTTTGTATTATTTCCACTGCGATGTATTTAAATGTAATTTAAATCTCTGATATTTCTGTGTAATATTTATTCATTCATACTCTGTATATTCTTGTGTTCTGATGGAGTTGTTGTAATTAACAATGAAATGTTCTCCCGTCTGCGTTCCGTTGTGGCTTGTTCTCGAACTATTTGCGCTTTCCTCACCGGGGAAGTTACGGGTCTTTACATTTTGGAAATTTATATTCGAACTGAATATGGAGTTTGAATTGAAAATGGGATTCGAATGGTAATAAGCAAGTTAAATTATATTTGAACGTGATATGTTCAAATAGAGAAATGAAATGAGCAAACAAGCTGATTAAAGAATGAGTTAGTGAATCAAGTTAAAAATGGCTAGATTGAGTTGGAATTAATTAGGAATGGAAATATATGGGTTAGACAAGTATGGAATGAAGAGATGAAGATTATAATTTAAAGTACCTGACAAAAAGGTACACGTTTAAATTCCATATGAGATTTTATGCGCCTTTTCGGCAAGCCGCTTGGCTTTTTCTTTTTCTTTTGGATTAGTGAGGGCCATGGGAGGCTATTTGAAATATCCCGATGCTCCCGGTATAAAGGAGGTTATGGCGAAATTTTCCGAAAATTTAAGGAGTTAGAATATTTTTAAGAAAATTTGATAGTTAGTAATCAATATATCAATATATATAGAATTTGATAATGAAACGAAATTTAAAACAGAATATTGTAAACAAAAAGGGAAATCGATAAGCTAGTAATAGAAAGAGAAACATATATATGTTTAAAAATGAATAATTGGTTTTTATAATGTTGATTATTCGGCGTAAGTGGTTTTGTCTGTTTTGAAGTTAATGATGTTTTCAGTCAAGGTCTGAGAGGTAATTTTTCCCCAACTTGATTGATTTCATTTTTAATTGATAAATAGTAAGATCCAATCTCGAAGAGAAGTGTTGGATAATAGTTAGTTGAATAAAATATTATGGGTTGTTGTAACGGTGTTTTACACAACATTCGTTTTAACCCAAGTGATGGAATTTTGGAAATATAAAAGTAAATATTTCCTGAGTATAATTAAAGTAGTCGGGAAAGAGATAAGTGATTGAAATTGTTTCAATTTCAAATTGAATATATTTTCTAAGTGTAGAAAATAAAAGAAGGCGAGATATAGAAATGTTTTCCAAAGAATGTAAGAGATCGAGATGATAATTGAAAATATTTGTTTAACAAATATTGATAAGGAAATGGAAAGGGTGATTTAATTAATGAATAGTAATCAAGGGGCCCAGTGATTGTTTGATTGTTTTGAATGGATGTTTGTTTTTCTTCGATAGTTAAATAACCGACTATCGAAGTATTTGCCAATATCGTTGTCAATATGGAGAGACCGGTTGGATTATTATCCGTGAACCACTCTGTATTGGCACTAGCGTTGCGAATCATACTATATGAAGATAATCGAAGACGGAGTAAAGTGCAAGGGCTTTTTCTATTAATAGAAATTGTGCCTTTGGCTTCGTTCAAATCCCTGAACGAACGTAAATGGACGAATGTCTGACAAAGTATTTCCAATGGTCGAATATGTTGGTCTATATAAATGGTGGCAACGGATTTATTCCCTTAGCATAATATCCAGAATATATTTGTGCAAATCAATTAGTGATTAACGGATCTGACAATGTGGCCTTCATGGTGATTGTGCTATCAATGAATAGAAAGTAATCGTAGCCTCAGGCCTCAACAATCGGGAAATGACAAAAATCGAGCAGGCAGCATGGCTATGTGGGTCGCTCCCATTAGGGTGTATTATCACCTATCTAGAGATTCATTTATTTCCTTATTCTATTCGATGTTGTCCCATTCGGGAAACGGTTGTTGATCCCAACCATTAGTGATATACATTCGATACACTCAAGCGAAATGAGTGGTCGGTCATGTGTGGGCCGGGTTGCAAGATGTTCTAGTTGAACCCAGTGTATTCCTCTCTAGAGATTCACTATCGGAAGGTGGTTCCATACCTTGTCATGTTGGAAATCCAATCTCAAATAAGCCCCTGCGTTTTTGATTTTATATTATATATGGCGTGTGAGATGCAAGCGTTCCGCTAGATTCTATTTATTTGATTAGACATTATTATAATATCGCTGGATTTTTGTATCAAAGTGTTTTGGGTTATAGTAAGGTAAAAACCGTCCATGTTTATGGGTGGGCCGGTCTTACTATTATCATTTCTTTAGAAATGATTTTTAAAGTTAAACAAATGTTTGGAGTTTACTCACACCAGTCCCATGACCGACCCAGAGTTTATTTTGTTTTTGTTTTCCCTAAACTCTTGGGTGCCCAAACTTGTACGGGCAGTCAAGTAGTAGGGATTTTACAGATTCACTTGGAAGAGCTGGAAGCAGAAGGCTTCATCAGTTAGCTATAGATTATCATATTTCCGCTGTGTACTATGTTGTATCTGGAAACAGGTGTTTATAACTGTTCCAGGAATAACTGTTGTGCTCTGATGATGGTATGTATATATACAGTTACTAATTTGTATCTCAAAAGTTATGTTATATAGTATATTTTATTCATTCCGCTGTGTGTTAATAATGATTCGTATTTCTGTGCAATTTGGGTTGGGCGTGTGGTGTTATTAGTCGACTCAGATAGTACAGATTTGCGGGTCGTTATAAAAATCAAGATGGGATGATCCCTTCAGCTAACCATAATAACGATAACGATGGTGGTAGTTTCGTGTATTCCTAGCTGCTGTCATAGGTGCCGCCTGCTCCTATCTCAACTAGTCATACCCACTACCCTCCTACTATAAATTGGTAGACTTAGGGCATACGTCCGGGTATACTCTTACCACTACCTTAATCAATTGGCACCCTACTCTGTAGATACCCTGTGCTGGTCCCACAACTTGGGGGTATCACTTCCCTAAAGTGGCAACCCAAGGTGTGCATAGTTATACCTACTGGTGTCACGTTCGTCTTGTCCCCCTCTGCTCGGCCCATGCACGCACATGTCCCCGGTCGGTTTGCGCCTCCGCCCACACCATCCGTCTCGTTTTGGATCTCTTACAATCAATCAGTAAGCGTGCCCCTTCCCCGCCTAGTATGGAGTTTTTTACTTTGATACCCCTCCGGGTTACTGACTGAAATGGGTCCCACACAACATGATACAAGCTCTCCCCTATGTCTTGTATCCCCACTAGGTTTTCTACTGACTATGTATACCCTAAGGTTTCTTTAATTACATAGCCCTCAATTAGTTATGTGTACCTATATGTGTCTTTAATACATAACCCTCAATCTACCTATCGGTTATGCTTACCTATAGGTGTCTTTAATACATAACTCTATCTATTCCCATTAGTTATGCGTACCCCTAAGGGTGTCTTTAATACATAACTTTACTATTTTGCCCCGGTTATGTATACCATTAGGTGTCTTTAATTACATAACCCTTTTTATCCGGTTAAGTTTGTGGGCCTATATATATTAATATTACCCACCTACCCTTCAGTTGTACTTTACCCTCCCACTGATTTAGTCCTATTTATTTAATGGTTAAGTTTGTGGGCCTATATATATTAATATTACCCACCTACCCATCAGTTGTACTTAACCCACCCACTATCCAACTCATTTTACTTAACCCTAACTTATGTTTATCATCATACAGTCCACATGTATTAAGTTAGGTTAAGTAGTTTTTTCGTATTACCATGTCCAATTATGGTTATATTGGGCTAGACCACCCACATTCGGCCTACAACATGTGGATGCTGGATATGCTGGTCGGGTCCGGGCAGTCTTATTCCACAGTTGGGTCTAACCTCGTGTCTTAGCCCGAGTCGTATTCACACACTTAGACCTCTAACATTAGGTTCAACATTAGTGGCTGCTAGATATGCCAGTCGGGTCCGGGCAGACTTCCACCACTAATGTAACCTAACCTCGTGCCATAAGTGTTAATTAAATTTTCAGACTTTGATTGCTTAAACATTCCTCTTTTGATTAATTAAGTTAATTAATTAATCCTTTCCTTTTTATAGGTGTCAATACCTATTTTATTAACAATTTGAATTTCCTATCCATAAATGGTCATATTCAAATTATACCATTTTTACTCAACTTTACCTATGTCATAATAGGTAATTTTTTTATAGTTTACCTAGTAGAATCATGTGCCCAATTTACATAAACACTATGTAAATTATGCCTATTACAAATTCCCCTTTTCCCCGTTTCTTAACTAGCGTAACCGTTTGTGTTTCATCGAGGCTAGAAGGTAGCCTCGCCATAACAATAAAATAATGGGAATGAGAAGGTGATCGTTTTCAGTACAATTTTTGGCATAAGCATGACAACTAGGGAAAATGACATGATAACTTCGCATTAATTATGATTCACCACATAATTAACAACTTGCATAGATTCATGATTTTGCAACATAACAACTTGCATAGGTGACTTGCATACGATCATGATTCACAACATAACAACTTGCATAGGTGGCTTGCATATGTTCATGATTCACAACATAGCAATTTGCATAGGTGACTTTCATAGGTTCATGATTCACAACATAACAACTTGCATAGGTTCATGAATTCATCACACAATAACTTGCATAGGTAACTTGCATGATCTCATAAAAACTTGCATCGGTTCATGATAACAACTTGCATAGATTCATGAATTCGCAACATAATAACTTGCAATAGTAACTTGCATAGGTTTATGAATTTCACTTGCATAATTTCATGATTTACCACAACAATAAACTTGTATAATTTCATGATCCACAACAACAATGAACTTGTATAATTTCATGATTCACCACAACAATAAACTTGTATAATTTCATGATCCACAACAAAAATAAACTTGTATAATTTCATGATCCAGAACAACAATGAACTTGTATAATTTCATGATCCACAACAACAATAAACTTGCATAACTATAAACAACATATACCCAAATCATAGTCTACCACAATTCACTTTTATCTATTTAAACCTAAAAGTGACTAGAACTCACAGAAAAAGAGGGTCTTGAGTTCTGGGATCTGAATTCTGTAATTGATTAGCGTTCCCTTGTCGTAGACAATTTCGTTGTTGAGATTAGACTTTGATTTGAATAGAAATGAGTTGCTTTACTTTGCTTCTAATTGGTGGCGGCTACTCCAAGTTCTAGAGAGACAGTATGACGGCCATGGTTCTAATTTTTATTTGGTTTTAGGGTTTGAGTCTACATGTGTTTATATAGAATTTCATTTTAATTTGAGTCGTCGGATGCTCTTAGGTTTAATCAAAACCATTCAGTCAGGATAGGGTGACACCTAAGCCCTAATGACTTGGCAAGGAGTCAGAAAGGACTCAGCAATGAGTTACAGTGTGGATGAGATCACACCAGAAAGCTATGCAGGCTTTCTGCTCGGCCTGGGCACACTTGGGAAGTGCGCCAGTGTATTTTTGTACTGGCGCACTTCCTAAGTGCGCTAGTGCATTTTTTCTCTTTTTCTTCTTCTGGTTTTTCCGCCTAACTTCGTTCGTCCATATCTCCATTATATGGTATCCGTTTTACACAAACTCGGACTCTATCTCAAGCAGAATTCCGAGATGAACGCAATGGCGCAACCTGTTTCCCTTAATTACCACATTTGAAACTAAGTATTCTTAAATTTAATTAATTTGATTATTCAAAAATTCGGGGTGTTACAAGTATAGCTTTGTTTTACAAGGATTTTTGAATAAAAATCATTTTGAACGGATTTTAATGATAATGCACCAAACTCACTTCAGTGGTTGGAAAATAATTCTGATGATGAATGCAGCATCAACAATGTTCATTTTCGAGTTTCTAAGTGATGGATTGCTACCTTAGCAAAGTTTTTGATGGAAATTTGTTTGAAAGAAAACAAGTTAGTTTGAAAATTAAATAGTTTTTAAATTCGAAATGGAAATAAATATATGTATATATTTCTGTGATATCAAAAGGATTTGAAATGAAAACCTAGAGAATTTAATTCTGGGATTTAAATTTTACTTCAGCAAGTTAAATGGATCGAAGTGAATAAATTGATAAGAATCAATTTGAATAGAATATGAATTGATTGTAAATCATTCAGATAAAATGAATATAAGCATATTTGATATTCAGTAAATGAAAACCAAAAGTTTTGGTTGGAACTAAATTTGTAGAATTATAAAATGTTGAGCTCAACATAAGTGAATTTTTGAAAAGTAAATTAGTTTGTAGCACTCTTCCAACCTTAGTAATTTCGGGGATGAAATTCTTTTAAGGGGGGAAGAATGTAACGACTCAGATTTTTGATCAATTTATTTTTAGTATTTAATATGCTTTTAAATATTGAGTTGATAATATAAATGAATTTTTATATTCATTATCGATTTAATAATCGATCTCGACTTAATATCGAATATATTAAATTTTCATAATGCGAAAACGGTAATAATTAAAATAAAAATTTAAAGATGAAACGAATCATTTCAGATGATCAATACAAAATCTATTTGAACTGGAATAATAATATTTATTTATTTTTTAAGAATTAATTGTTTTTATTTTAATTTATATTGATTAAATTTATATCTTCTCTAGATGATCAAATAAAGCTTTGAAACTTGTCCCAGTGGGTTTAGAATGGTGGTTTAACCCTAGGATGGCCTGTTGTTGGGCTCAAACAGGAGTTGAAATCAACGCGATAATTTAAAATTAAAGGGTACCGGTTTTAATTAAAATTAAAATAAAATAGAAATAAAATAATATTTTAATACTTTCCTTCCTACCGAAGTATACACTGCACGCCTACCCTAAATAGCTTCTTTATTCTTTCATTTCGCGTGCCTTTTATATCTTTCCTTCACTACTAAGTAAAATAAAGAATCAATGGTTTATGTACTTCTAGTTTCCATTCTCGTCTATTTAAATGCGCACCACCCTGTTTAATTCTGTTCATTTTTCCTTCTGGAAAAACATTTCGATTGAAGCTCAATTGGAAATGGTCATTCTCTTCATTCAAAAACGAATCCATATAGATTCACCGTATGCTTCAATCTTCTATAATTAAACTGCGCCCCTCTTACTAGGTATCTCAAAATCAAATCACCCTCAAAGAAAAATTCCAATACCATTAATTCTTCCCCCTTCTAATTAATTTGAAAATCCTTCATAAATGAAATCAAATACGATTTTGAATTCGAATTCGAGACGAGCTTCGAGGGTATGAAGTAGTGCGTTTGTAACAAAGGGAACTTGATTTTTGAACATCAATCGAGTGGGAGCATCGATTTTAGGGGGAGTCACGGATGTCGTTCGTGATAATATTGAAGGATGCGATGTCAATAGTTGGATCCCGTAGGTGGTTGCGACTTGGTGGTGTTGATTGGAAAAGTGGTGCTTCGCGATCTGTAATGTAGTCGAGTGGGTTGAGAACGTGTTCAACATTGGGAGAGTGGAGCTGAAATTGGCATGGTACAGGCCGATGTTGGTGACTAGATGGTACAGTGCAATGATCTATACTGGTGGTAGATATATTTGGTGGCTTAGATCGATGTATGTCAGATCTGAGTTTGTGAAGGAGAAGGTTTGGCTCAGGAAATAGTTGCGAGTTGTTGTGTCAGGTTATGAATGATTTTGGCAAGTTGTTTGAAGTGTAAATGGGAAAGTTTGATGGTTTCGGCTATGGAGAGGGGTTCGTTTTAACTGAAAACTAAATATGGCATAGAAAAGGGGATTAGCGCAAGTGAATTCTAGGTAATTTAAATTAATGATGTAATTATGATTTTTTAATG
Source organism: Allium sativum (assembly GCA_030737875.1). Classification (NCBI taxonomy): domain Eukaryota; kingdom Viridiplantae; phylum Streptophyta; class Magnoliopsida; order Asparagales; family Amaryllidaceae; genus Allium; species Allium sativum. The sequence goes on along the minus strand of CM060920.1, from coordinate 56,203,671 downwards.
CTATTTAAAATCATAATCTTATAAATAAATTATATTCCTTGTAGAAAGTCCAAATCGATTGCCATAAATCATGTTACGCTCATGGAGTCGAATACTACATCATGGTATTAATTTGACAATAATTTGCAGCAATGGGATTTGGTACCAAAGTTAAATACCGTTTTATTTTAATCAGAGAAAACAGACTAATGACAACTGAAATCACAGTGAGTAAATATCACTCGGATTTTATATTAAATTTTATTTTTATCGTTAAAGATAATTAATGGTTGTTTGTTTGCACTGAAATATTATTGTGGTTATTAAATATATATTAGTTATTTAGGATTGATGTTTGTGGCTATTATATATATATATATATATATATTGGTGATTGGATGGTTCCCGCGGTATCATTAGCGGATGCCCGCAGTATCATTAGCGGATGACCCTATACTCCCCACGCTATGATAGTCGATGATGTTCTATACCACGATATCCTGCCTCGAAGAAGGATGGGTATTATTATGTTGGCTAACATCCGATGCAGGAAAACAGGTTGGAGGGATCCAACTGTATTCCTCAAAAATATTATCATTTGTTTGGTTTCATATATGTTATCCTATATGATGTGTTAGAAAAACCCATGATTGATAATTTGGTATTTTGGATGTTTGAAATATCACTAGGCTTAAATAGTAATTTATAAAATAAAAACATCATAAAAAGGGTTTTGAGATTTAAAAAGGAAAATCCTATTTTCTAAAAATAGAATTTGAATTTTTAAAGGGATATAGAAATATTAACTTGTTTTGAATAAATAAAACAAGTATTGAATTTATAAACGATGTTTATAAATTAAATAATACAGGAAATTGAAGTAAATTTATAAATTGTGATGACCCCAAACCCCCGTTCCACGGTGGCAAGGGTAATCTTTGGAATATAACACATAAACAATAATAGCAAAACAGAAATATAATTACACCAGAAAATGTACATCAAATTACACTGGAAATAATAATCATCAGAGTTACACAGTATACAAGATCACACTTAGTACAACATATAGTTTCAGCTTTATATAAAATGTCGATAGTGGAATCAAACATAATATACATAACAGGAGCTGAACAACATAAAAGAAGTGATAGAATCCATCTTCAGCTCCATGGTTATCCAGAGAGAGCCTGCTAAAATCTGAATACATGGCTGCCCGTGTAGAAAATGGGGCACCCGAGTTTGCAAGTGAAACAAACTACGAGTCAATCATGGGACTGGTATGAGAAATCTACTTAACTTATTTTGTAATAAGGCGAATCACGGCACCACGCCGCTAACACGGAACAGGTTTACTCCATTGGATTTCCAGTGCTTAAAACAAGTAAATCATTTAAACATCGCAATGCTTTTTACAAAAATGAAGCCATTATAAGACTCAGGTCCCATCACACAATGCAACGCAAACCGAAGGATAGAGTTTTACCTTATAATGGCCAAAATATGCTTGATACATATAAAATAAAAGCATTTGATATTATTACTAGTGTTTATATGTTTCAAAATCAATTTCAATCATAAGTATCAATCATAGACGGCATGGTACCATATATCATGTCGCCATATATAGGTTTACAATCAAAACCGCTCAATGTTGTATTTGGAAGTTGGATTCCTATCATGAACTAAGGCAAGGGATCGTCCTTACCTCTTCAAGACGCATTAGCCCATGTCTCAGGATCAGAACGCATCGACCCTTGGATCGTCAGGGCCGGTCCACACGGAGTGGATTAAAATGCCTGAACATTGCGTTTTCCCACCCTATGGGGCATAAAATCGGTCTGTATAAAGACCGTACCATCCATCGGCTCTGTAGAGACCGATATAACCGAGGTGCCTCGCTATCCATTATCCACATAAGTAAAACATTCGGGCATGTAAAACCCAGACACCACTCCTAGCTAGAAGGAAACGCATGTCCTCCCTGATGTCCTCTCCCGTTTCTGGTTCATACGGGGGGTGTGAGGCCCGCGAATCAACGCTATACGCAAAGCTAGCCGTATTAAAGCCATGCTTTGATCATCAACCACAAGACTCTGCTTTTCAACGAAAGCCTTGATCACAACATCTCTGTATGCCATGTTGTCAATCTACAACGTCAGACACACATCCATTTACAAGTCCGTTCTGGGTCTGAACGAAACCGGAGGCACCTTATTCCTCGTCCCATGTGTCCAATACAGGAGAGAGGCCCTCGCACATCCGAAGGATCAACAAGTACGTCTGGACAACCACCACTGTAACCCCTTCAGGGCAGCAACTCCCATCAAAGGCATCAGTAGTCATCAATTCTATGTGAAGATCATCGGTCTTGCACCATCTTCGTATCTTTGACTTCTAATCGTCGACCAATTATTTGAAATGAGATTTAACTCGGCCTTTTCAAATAATTCATGTATATTTAGAATTCAAATCAATTCATTTCCATGGTTAAATTATTTGACATTTATAATTCAGTTCATTAATGTAATTTTCATGTCCAACACATTCAACAATCAAATATCCAATAAACCGAGTAAATTCGGTTTATTTCCATTCCATATCGTTTATAATATTTTGTAACGATTTATCGCTATTTTTATTTATTTAAAAATAGCCTATTTATTCAAATGATGCTTGTAACACCCCTTAATTTAAAAACGAGACATAAGAGATAATTAAAAAATAATTAATCTTTAAAGGAGGAATTAAGGGAAAGGGTAGCGCCATTGCGTTCGTCTCGGAATTCTACTTGAGATAGAGTCCAAGTTTGCATAAAACAGATATAGTATGAAGAAGTTATGGAGGTTAGAAGATTTTATTTTAAACCGGAATTAAAATAAAATATTCAAAATAGCGAAGGCGGGAGGAGGAAACGCGAAACCGACCACGTTTGGGGTGTCGACCCGAGACCCGTTTGGTTGGCACCTATGTCGACTCAGGCTCTTTGGGGTCGACACCGGGGTCGACATAGGTGTCCACCCCGGTGTCGACCCCAATGAGGTCAACCCCATCAGCCAGATCTGGGCAGTGACGATTTTTTGGTGTCTTAGAGCTGATGTGGCCTTCCTTGATTGGCCAATGACTAATTTATGAGGTATTATGGCATATGTGTCATGTTATGGTTGGCTGGATGACACATCTCTTTGGTTTGATGGCTCTGATTTCTCCTAGACTAATCTAAAGGCTAGCATTGAACCTAGACTTCTATATAATCACCACAAACCTCAACCCTAGAACTCATTCTATGAAGCCGTCATGTTGTTCGTCTACAAACTGGCCTAGCCTCCATTCATCTACCCCAAACTAGAGAAAAAAATTCAAACTAAAAATCAATTAGAAGTACTAGAGAATCAAACGTCTACATCAAAGGATAACTTTTCAAATTTAGAAATTAGATCCTAGAAATCAAGATCCATCCTTTTTCTGTAAGTACAGTTATTGTTTAGATGTGAACACCTAATAAGAAATCATGACTGTAATAACTGGATCTAGAACTATGCCTAATTCTATTTGTGCCTACACTTTTGTCAATTCTGAATTGCCTATGCCTATGTGACTATTGTGATTGATTTAACGACACCTATCGTGCCTATAAGACTATTGTGATTGACATAATGAAACCTAAGTTCCTATGAGACTATTGGATTGACAAAATGGAAACTATCATGCCTGTGGGACTGTTATGATTGATTTATCATGTTGTACATCCTATGCCTATGAGACTATTGGACTGACACAATTAAACCTACCATGGTGTATATGCAAATTTCATGATAAGTTATGTTCATACATGCTTACACGTTTAGATCCAAGCTAGTAGCCATGTTTAAGATCTATATAAGTTCATGCTTACACAATTTGATCTATGCTAATTCGCATGTTAATTGGATCTAAATTAAATGCAAGATCACGTTCATGTGCTTAATTAAGTTTATGTCATTCTATTCCAAAATTTATACTATGCATGTTGATCTATATTGTTTATGCATGTTGAAATGTTACATGTCCCTTTCTTTTCCCCTTTGTTTATAAGTTAGGCTAATTTTCGAGCCTAACGTTCTATGTGAATTATGCGAACGAAAAACGGGTGAGACGTTGGGGAAAAATATTAAACTACATGCTATTGGCATAGATTGGCTCATAATCATGTAAATGATTAGTAGCATGAAATGGTAGAATTTGTATACCTAGAATTATGGACATAACTTAGAGGGTAAATGGGGCATGACTTGAATTGACAACACTAGTGGATAATTTACATATGAACATAAATTGTAAATATGTAAATTAATTAAAAGATGAATATGCCTAACCCGAGGTTAGATTGAGTTATGGTGTAAGATTGCCCGGAACCGCCTGGCACATCCAGCAACCTTAACAATATAGATCTAATGTGAGAGGTTAGCACATTAAGCCCAAAAACCCGAGGTTAGATTGAGTTGTGGTGTAAGACTGCTCGGAACCGCCTGACACATCTAGTGACCGCAACAATATAGATCTAATGTGAGAGGTTGGTGCTTTAATGAATAAATTAAAGCTAAGAAACAGACATGCTAAGAATGGTAGGGTTAAGTTAATCAAAGCAACACTTAACCAATATAACATGATGTGTGATAGGGTTAAGTAACACAAGAGGGCAACATTTAACCAATGTAACATGACAAGTGGTAGGGTTAAGTAACACTAGAAGGCAACACTTAACCAATGTAACATGACAAGTGGTAGGGTTAAGTAACACAAGAGGGCAACACTTAACCAATGTAACATGACCAGTGGTAGGGTTAAGTTAACACTTAACCAATGAACGAGTGGGGTTAAGTTAATGGGAAACACTTAACCAATGCAACATGATGAACGAATGGTGTTAAACTAAGGGGAAACACTTAACCAATATAATATGATGAGTGAATAGGGTTAAGTTAATAGAAAACACTTAACCAATTACAACATGATTGAATGAGAAGGGTTAAGTTAATAAGAAACACTTAACCAACATGACATGGCATGTGGATGGGTTAAGTTAACTTGAATGGATGGATAACACTTAGCTAATTTGGGGGGTATACGAATAGACCCTAGAAAACCCTAGTGGCGGGGACCCATTTTAGCAGTAACACACATAGATGTATCACGGTACCCTGAAACTAGGTAAGGCGGGGCACGATTACTGGGCTAATTATAAGCGGTCAAAATAGCGGCAGAGAGTGCAGCAGTGTAGTTCCGACGGAGTATGGGCGTGCACATGCTCCGGAGTGGAAAAGCAGGTACTGGGCATCAGTAGTATACACTGTGCATCTAGAATTTGTGTCGGGTGGCTATCATAGGGACTGATACACCTTATGGTGGGACCAGCATAGGGTATCTACATGCAAGAGAGGGCCGATTGACACAGACACAAGGAAAGTTAATACAAGTAGGAAGCCAATCGATAGTGTAGTAAGGGTACATCTAACATCTTCATGGAAATTAGGCTGATAGAGGTAAGATCCTCATACTAGATGTACACCTGAAGGATACCACAATTGCGGGGCTAGGATCACCTTATTTTATAACACATGATACTAGTTGGGACACTAGTAAGGGATACAGATCCTTTTTCACAGGATACTAGTTGGGAATACGAATCGCTCTATAAAAGACACTAGTTAGGAAGCTAGTTGGGTGGTGCAGAGAAAATAGGAAATCATAGAAAGAATCGAAGCGCATTCAGTGTATCTTACCTTGTCATATCTAACGATCATCATTTGTTGTCTTGCTATGCTTATTATCGTGGTTATGGTCGGGTATTTAGTTTATTCATGTCATGATCCTTTTACCTGTTTACATGCTGAATAATTACTGGACTTACTAGGCTTTACGTCTGACTTTTTTTTCTTTCACCTTCTTTTCTTCCGCCCCCCTCCATCCCCCCCCCCCCCCCACAGGTTCACAGGGAGGGATTATTACCACTTAGCTCAGTTTTCTTTCCAAGCTCGAAGATAGGCGATGTAATTCTTTGGACTCTCTTTTCCACTGCTATGGTTGGCTCATGCTTTATTGGGGAATATCATTGTCATTTTATGCTTCTTTATTTTGTTAAACAAGACAGATGCTTCGTTGTAATGGGTAAGGGTGTTTTGGTGTTGAAAAACAATCTTTATACAAGCTGTTTTACCAAGCTGTTGTTTTATAAATAAAGTAAAGTTTTATTTATTATTTATTTTCCGCTATTTGAATTTTGTCTGTTTTCTAATTTATTTGTTCTATACACTTATGAGGCTCCACTGAAGTTAATGCATTCCCTTTGTGAGTGATCTTAATGGAGGTGGGGTGTTACATTTGGTATCAGAGCAATGGTTTACCAGATCAGATAAAAGTTTTTGAAAACTATTTTTCAAAAAGAAGTTTAAAGAAGCTTTTCTGAGAAAAATGTTGTTTTATTTTAAAAGGCATATTCCCCAAAGCCATATGCACTACCTTTCGATTCTCTATTTGAATATTTTCTTCCTTTCTTTTCGCCATAGTTTCGTAGGCTTACGGCACATGTCGAGGGCGAAGTAGTGCCCAACCTCTATCTATAGCCGTAATAGTTACACCTGCAGCTAATCTTCTTTCAAGCTTTGTAGGTTGCCATGCGATGGAGGTAGTTTCAAGAAACTTGTCAACAAGCTACACAAGGAAAGTAGGATAAGAACAAGGGAGTTTGGGCTAAGGAGCACAAGCCCAAGGATAAGAAGCTTGTTAATATGGCTTAATCCACGTAGAAGGGAACAGGTGAAAAGAAAGAGGCCAAAGTGGAAGAATCAAAAACAAGGGATTGGAATAAAAGAAGAGTGGAAGAAATAATAAATCCCGTGACAAGGAGAAGTGTCTTTTCTATGGTATAGTGGGTCATTTAATTGTAGGAAGACGAAGACAAGTGGTTGTTTTCAGTATGGTGAAGCAGGGCATCTTATCAAGGATTGCCGAAGGACAAGGACAAGGGAAAAGGACATAATCTTCTAGCGGGCAATTGCATGTTCTTACTGCTAGTTTACCTAAGAGAGGTAGGAATGTTTCTGTTGAAAGTTTAGTTTTACTTTCCAATCATGGTATTAGAAACTTGTTCGATTCTGGCGCTTCACATTCTTTTCTATATGCTTCCATAGTTGAGTCTTTGCACCTTAGTACTAGTATAGTAGAAGATCCCATTATTGTCTTAAATCCAATTGATGGTTCGGCTCATTTATCTATGATTTGTCTGGATTTGGAAATATCTATACTAAGCGTTGAGTTTAGATATAATGTTTACATTTTTTGTTTCATGGGCTAGGGGTTGATTCTAGGGATGGATTGGTTATCCAGTAATGGTGCTATTCTCAATTGTGAAAGGAGGGTAGTCAGACTTTTGACTCGCCTCGGTAATTCCCTTGAAATCTCATGTAACCCTAAGAGTTCTGTCATGCTTAGTTACCTAGAATCTATTGATGCATCTGTTGATAATTTGCAATTCGTTCAAGTAGTCCATGAGTATCCCGATGTCTTTGAAGAAGTGAAGGGTTTACCCCCAAAACACGAAATAGATTTCCACATATACTTGGTTGATAACGCCAACCCAGTTGCATTACCCGTACGACACATGGCTCCAAGGAAAAGAAAAGAGCTCAGCAAGCTAGTTAAAGAGTTGCTTGAGAAGGGTTTTATTAGGCGAAGTATTTATGAATGGAGTGCTCCATTAGTGTTCGCTACTAAGGCGGATGGTCCACTTCGCTTATGCGTGGATTTTAGAGAATTAAACAAGCTGAATAAGAAAAACAGGCACCCACTTCCGAGAGTGCATGATTTGTTTGACCATCTTGTAGGTGCATCTGTTTTCTCCTAACTAGATTAGGTTATAGGGTTTCATCAGCTAAGAAAAGCTGAGGACAGTATAGAAAATACTGCTTTTTGGACCCCTAACGGTTTCTTTGAGTAGCTAGTAATGCCTTTCGGTTTGACAAATGCACCCGTTTATTTTGTTGACTTGACGAGTAAGTTGTTTAGGGAGTTCCTTAATAAGTTTGTAGTAGCCTTCGTGGATGATATCTTGATTTTCTCAAAGAACAAGGGAGAACATGTTTTGCATTTAAGAGAAGACATGAATACACTTCGAGCACATCAACTTAAGGCGAAGTTCTCCAAAATGTCATTTTTGTAGAGAAGAAGTAAGGTTTCTAGGACAAGTGGCATCCAAAGAAGGGATAGCAGTAGATCCCCCAAAAGTAGCTACGATGCAAGACTGAAAGGTCCCAAGGAATGCAACAGAAGTAAGAAGATTTCTTGGACTAGCGGGTTAATATAAGAAGTTCATTAAGAACTTTGTGATGGTATTAGCCCGACTTACTGGATTAACGAAGAAGAATTTAACCTTTGCTTGGGATATTGATTGTGATGTCTCTTTCCAACGATCGAAGATGGCTCTTACAACGGCCCCAGTTTTGACTTTTACCTTATAGTAGTAAAAGGTTTAAGGTATAAACAAATGTATGCGGCACGGGACTAGGCGCCATTTTGAGGTAAGAAGGAAGGGTAAGGTCGTAGCGGATGCCTTAAGAAGAAAAAGGTTGACTTCAAGTCCTCTTTAGGTGAAAAGGAAAAGTTCAGAATACATATCAACCTTTGATTTTAAAACCTTCGGTTAAGTTAGTAGTTGGCATCGCCAGGAGTAAGACCTACGCTTTTGGATCAAATAGGGACTTCACAAAAAAAAGACTCTCAGATAGTTGACGCAATGGATAAGTTAAATAGAGAAGAGACCTCTAATCACCTTAATATCTACAATTGGTAACAGGGTTAGCATCTGTTTATTTTCAAAAGATTGTTCTTCCACATGGAATACCCTCTAGTGAATTTTGGAAGACCTTTTGGAAGACCCTTTGATGAAATGTTAGCATAACACAGTAGAAGTTGTAGTCCCGAGTATATTAGAAGTAGAAGAGGTGGAACGAGAGGCGACAGTGAAATGAGTTCCAACTCATGTTTTGGAAACATAAATTAAGAAACTACGCAATCGTGAAGTTAAGACAGTCAGAGCACAATGGGGTGAAGCTCAAGAAGATGCGACTTAGAAGACTGAAGAATACATATGCGCATCATACCCTTTTTAAGGGTATATCCTTGATCTCTCTTTTTTTGTAAAGTGTATTTGCAAGCTAGTCTTTATCTTTTAAGTATATCCTCTCGGTCATATCCTCGATCCTTAGGTAGAAGCCAATGGTTGTAAACATGTGTTTGAGACATGTTATGTATGGTGGATGCAAGTGAATGTAAGTGTTTGCTAGTGGTTGCTCGTGGATGCATATACACACATTAGCACTAGATCAACTACATCACTTCCATATTGCATATGCGTGAGTGAATTTATATATATATATGGATTGAAACTTGATGTGTTATCATATGGATGTTGCATTTGTATGAATGATTGTGCACTCATGTAGAAGTTATAAAGTACGATTAGGAATAATTGCATACATGATGGACTCATGGCACTAACATAATTAGCACTAAGGAGGTCAACTGAATCAGTAGACCGCCTGATTTTACATTTGGGTAAGGACATATACACACACTATCCATATGTTCATGAAAATCACTAAAGACCTTTTAAGGACAATGGATGCCTGTGATTGAATGGTTGAGTAGATGGATGTTGGATGGTAGAATAAACATTCTTCTAGACTTGGAGATTTCGGGGACGAAATCCTTTGAGGACGGGAGAATGTAATACCCCGTAATTTTAAAACAGCACATAAGAGATAATTAAAGAATAATTAATCTTTAAAAGAAGAATTAAGGGAAAGGGTTCTGCCATTGCATTCGTCTCGGAATTCTACTTGAGATAGAGCCCGAGTTTGCGTAAAACATATACAGTATGAAGAAGTTATGGAGCTTAAAAGATTTCAGTTTAAACCAGAATTAAAATAAAATATTCAAAACAGCAAAGGCGGGAGGAGGAAACGCAGAACCGACCATGTTTGCGGTGTCGACCCTGGATCGAGATCTATGTCGACTCAGGCTCTTTGGGGTCGACACAGGTGTCTACCCCCCCGTAGGCGTCGACCCCATCAGCCAGATCTGGGCAGTGACGATTTTTGGTGTCTTAGAGCTGATGTGGCCTTCCCCGATTGGCCAATGACTGATTTCTGAGGTATTAAAGCATATGTGTCATGCTATGGTTGGCTGAATGACACATCTGTTTGGTTTGATGGCTCTGATTTCTCCTAGACTAATCTAAAGGCTAGAGTTGAACCTAGACTTCTATATAATCACCCCAAACCTCAACCCTATAACTCATTCTATGAAGTTGTCATGCTGTTCGTCTACAAACTAGCCTAGCCTCCATTCATCTACCCCAAACCAGAGAATCAAATTCAAACTAGAAATCAATTAGAAGAACTAGAGAATCAAACGTCTACATCAAAAGATAGCTTTTCAAATTCAGAAATCAGATCCCAGAAATCAAGATCCGTCCTTTTTCTTTAAGTACAATTATTGTTTAGATGTGAACACCTAATAAGAAATCATGACTGTAACAACTAGATCTAGAACTATGCCTAATTATATTCGTGTCTATCCTTTTGTCAATTCTAAATTGCCTATGCCTATGAGACAATTGTGATTGATGTAACGATACCTATCGTGCCTATGAGACTATTTTGATTGACATAATGAAACCTAACATGCCTATTCGTACATATCTTGTATGTAATTTACTTCATTTGTTTTACATGACATGTGATTTGAATTGTTCAAACATGGTAAATGGCTTGAGTAATGTAAAATAACCAATACACCACAATAAATTAGGCTGTTTCGATGCAAAATGGTCGCAGACCATCGGTGGCCGTCGGAAAACATCCGAAATAGCCATCTCTTTTCAAGGCGTCGTGGAATAGAGTTTTCGGCGGCTATTGACATAGCTTGTCGATTGTAATTCTGATGGTTAGAGGTGGTTAATGTCGGTTTCCGACAGATGACATCGGCCGTAGGTAGCCGTCAGAAACTGCTACATACACAACGCCAATAAACTGTTGCAAGCCGTCGAAAACTGTTGCATATTCAATTGCCAATAAGCTGTCGGTAGCCTTCGAAAGCCTGCATTTTTTATTGTTTTTTGCATTTCAACTACATTTCTCACACAAACCACTAACCCAACAACAACATATAACCCCAACATACCACATATCAAGCAAATATCGAAATAAAACCAATGCTAATTCAATATATCAATAAAAACATAAAAACAACATAAATTTCACCAAAAACTCAAACCATTAATTAAACAATACACAAAATTTGTACATACCACATACTCTACCATCATAATAAAATAAATGCATCAAGTCTACCACAACAAGTCTACAATGAAGTATACCATCAAGACTACCATCAACGTCAACCATCATAATACGTACAAAATGTCAACCCACAGTCACGTCAATCACAAGTCATATGTACACTGCCAAAAAAAAACTACCACGCACTCTATCACTGTTCATCCTCTCTGGAATTTGCAGAGCCAACTAAATATGGTAAACGGTCATTGCTACGTGAACCCGGCCAAACGTTGGTCTAGAAGATGAGTTATCTCAATGACCTGGTGGGGATTCTTATCCTCGAGTTGCGCCACCCTAGGCCTTAACTCCTCAATCTCTGCTAAGTCTATATCAGCTCTAGTCTGCCTGCTCCGTCTCTGACTTCTAGCGTGTAACAATTATTTTAAAATCTTTTAATCATATGCAATACAATTCATAAATGTTATTTTGTTTCTAAATTAAAAATTAAATTAAGGAAATGTAATTTGGGTTCGTAAACATAATTTGTAATATTTTGGTCCCATTGCAAGATGTTTCAACCCTTCATCAACAACACAATTTCTGGGTTCGTAAACATAATTTGTAAACCAACCAGATTTTTTTTAATGATATCTCCTTTTAGATGTTCACGTTCATAAACACTGTATATATAAATAAAATATTACATTTAATTATACACACGCAAGCACTATAGAAATGAATAAACCACTAATTGATATTTCAAATTACCTAACAAATGGTACAACTTCAGCACAATTTAGAAGAACATACGTGTGTGCTACATAAAGATTTCTATCATCTAGCCATATGTCTACACATTTCCCAGAAAGTCGACCATGTTGTCTAAAAATAGATAACACATTGTTTGAGACAATTCTTGCTTGTCGCCTTCATCGTTACGAGGAACACTTTCAAGTGATATACATGATCACTGAAGTAATTAGAGAAAAAGAACAAAGCTTCTTCAGATGATTCAGATATCTATGCAAAATAAATTTATATTACTTCATATTTTAAGTGCAACTAAATTAATAGGTAACTTGTTCATATATACCTCTCATATGGATAATCCATCCATTTTGGACGGGAACTCGAAGTCCTGCTTTACTTGGGAGGTGAATAGGTAAACGCTCCATTACAATAAAAAAATATAATGGAAATATTTTCTCTAATTTGCAGTGCAATATAAGAATATCTATTTCAAGTTTACGTAAACGTTGCACTTTTAAAGTAGTCGAACAAAGCTCTTTCTAAAACATATTAAGCTACGTTACTACCTTCCAAACTTTTAACGACAATAGTTATTTGAACATAATGGAAAATAAATGCTTCATCATAATGTAACAGTCGTGACTTTTCATTCCGTTCAATTTACAATTTTTGAAGTCAACATATCTATGAAGTTTTGTTGACATCCCATCAGGAAATCTTAGCCTTCAACCCATTTTAACACAACTTTAACTTGATTATTATCTTATTCATAACATGCTTTGGGTTTTTTACTGTCATTTGGTTTCATATAAAGCTCAAAATGTTTGCATGATTATTCTATATATATTGCGCCTTAATTTCAAATCATCTTTAGTTTTCCCTTTGACATTCAAAAATTTGTTAAAGACATTATTAAATACATTTTTCTCATTGTGTATAACATCAATATTATGACGAAGCAGAAGATGTTTCCAATATGGCAACTCCAAAAAATAAACTGTTTGTACCAATTGTGAACAGTCGTTTGTCTTCGATTTCTGTTTAAACTCCAATTTTGTATATATATTTGGATAATCATTAACCCGTTCATATATGTCTTTGCTTGACCATATCATTGGTGGTTTTCTGGTTTCTACTCTATTAGCTAAAAAGTTTTTCTTGTTTCCTCTGAAAGGATGATTTACATGAAGAAAACATCGATGATAGTTAAACCATGAAGTTTTATTACGATGCGGTAAAGAAAACGCTTGTGTTTCTTCCATGCAATATGAAAAATGCTAGACGACCAGTAGTACTCCATCCTAAAAGCATTGCATAGGCAGGAAAATTACTTATAGTCCATAACAACAAAAAACATGCAAAAATTTTACTTTTTTGAAACATCATATGTTTATACTCCTTCATTCGACAATGTCTTTAATTCTTCAAACAGTGGTTGTAAATAAACATTAATTTCTTATGTCGGATCGTCGGGACCATGAACAACAACAATAAGAAACATATATTATGTTTTCATACATATCCATAGAGGTAAATTATATGGTGTGATGATAATAAGCCATGATGAATATTTAGCACCAAAATGAGAAAATAGTGAAAAACCGTCCGTACATAAACCAAGTATGACATTACGACTCTCCGCTGCAAAATTCGGATAAGTTTTATCGAAATGCTCCCATGCTTCTCCATCGGCCGGATGGGTTAACTTACCTTCTTCCTTCGATCTCACATTATGTCATCTCATATCAGATGCTGTTACCGAAGATGCATATAATCTTTGGAGCCTTGGAGTAATGCGTAAGTAATGCATACGTTTGTATGAAACTTCCTTTCCTTTCTTATTTCTTGGTTTATATCTTTCATGATTACATATTTTACATTTTCTAAGGTTTGCGTTATCTTTTCAAAACAACATGCATCCATTTAAACATGTATTTATTTTCTGATAAGGTGAACCAAATCTCAACATAAGTCTTTTTAACTTCGTAGTGATTTTCACACATTATATTATCGGGTGACATGTGCCTTTTTGCAGCTTGTGCAATGTCTAAACCCAGCTTCAGTGATGTTGTACCTTCACTTCGTCGCAATGTATTATGCGATTACCAACAGTTGAATGTCGCTTTTGCAACCATCCCATATAGGTTTCTTAGCTGCATCTAGCTTCAATATTCGGTTTTTCAGCATTTCCATCATCGTCGTCAACTGCAACCATAGGAAACGTTGATCGTGCTGCATCTTCGAACATATTTTCAATACGAGTCGTACTAACATTTTTATTAACAACACTTTCAACCTCAGACTGTGTAGTTTTTTACAACTTCTCTATGACGATCGCAAAAATAATACTTAGGTACAATCCGCTTTTTCGCAAATGGACTTTCACAATATCGGGTAATAAATACTTCAAATGTCTACACTTGCTACACAAACAACGAATTTCTGGAACATTTACATTATTACTTGAAGCGAATTCAACAAAGACATTTATATCATTATAAGAAACTTCTTTTATTGAACTTCTCTGTCCTCTTCTTGGTACATCCATCTCCTCCGTCAGCAAAATAATTAATCATTTTTCTTATTTGAGAAATTTATTCACAAGATCAAAAATTAATATTTATTTTCAAGAATACAAATTCGAAAAAGCTAATTTTCATAGTCGTACAACACATGTATATATAATAGTTGAAAATAAATAACAACTTCATAAATTTACAAATATTTTCTAATTTGGCACATTTTTTTAATGTAATTGTTTTACATGGTTAAACATCCTATTTCACATTATAAACATAGTAAGCATTTACATTTTGTGTATTACTTCATCTCAAAGGATTCAACAAATTTCGGCAGCACTTCCTTTTTGTTTCCAGCATTGTACACAGATGCATATATGTAGGAAACAAAAAAAAAGTTAATCTGAAATTTTGTGAATTGTTTGAAATGAAGTAGTATACAAAATGTAAAGGCTTACTATGTTTATAACTTGTCTAATACAAGGAAATATCCAAGAAACATTGTACAGAAGAATATAAATGGTCGTTTTTGACAAAAGTGATTATTTATATAACAATCATGTACAACACTCGTCGGACGGAGACGAAAACACTCTTGTGGATATAAGCCAATTAGATGTGCGCTTTTTACTATAAAATTACAGTTTTACCACAATACAAAAATATTTCAATTTATCTCATTTGTTCGATGTATCACATCAAGTTAAAGATAATTTATCATTATTGTCATTTTAATAGACTCAATTACATTTTAGACACATGCTTTTTTTGGGCATAAGTCTAAACATGCACAATATACTATGTCTAGCTCGTGCATTCAGTTTTTCCTATATCAACTAACACAATACAACAATCACACATACACTACGGTGCACATATGCACAAATAACCACAATTATACAATGGCCAAAACCATGCTAAGGGAGACATATTCACAAATAACCAAATGTTGCACATAAAATTTCAAATTTCACTCTATCAAATGAAATATGCACATAATAGGATGATATAACCCACTAGAACGCAATTGTAATCAATTGAAATCAATAGATAACCCTAATTTTTGAATTTAAGCATATATAGGTTTAGGTAAAAACTTGATTTTTATGCAAAAAAAGAGATTATATCTGAAATTACTCGCTCTGGACATTTTAATTGAAGCCAAGGAGGTTCCTATGTGAAGAAATGGGTGTTTAGAGGTCAAAAACTCAAAATTGGGGGTGTAAGGGTTTGAAAACCGAAAGCTGGAAAAATGAGGAAACGACTTGCGGAAGAAAGAGGGCTACAACGCTTCGTATATCCCGACATTTTCTGATAGTTTCCGATGGCTGCCCACGGCCCGTTGGGAATAACTTGTCGTGAACCATTCACCACTACGCCATTGATGGCCTACGACATAATCCAAGATATGATGTAGTAAGTGCCAAAAAATGTTGTTGTAGGCAAAAAAACGATTCAAGGCAACATTTTCCTGGTGATGCATTTTGTTGCGTTACCCTAGAGTCAAAGGCAATATCTTTACCATCCAATGACAACATTTTCCTTATGTTGCGACAGATACTAATTTTACTTGAAAGTGGGTCGCACATTATCTATAGAAACACTTTTACCATCCATTGTCAACACTTTTACCATCCATTGTCAACACTTTTACATTCCAAAATTGTTGTTATAGATATTTCATCTCTAATAGGATTAAATATTTGTTTAATAGAATACTACATAATTTGAATTCAAACAGTTTTTTAGTAAATAAAATATTTTATTTCAATAACTAAAATAGTACAAATTTCCGACTCCAACTATTTACAACTCAATGATGTTCTACAACACTGATTATTCACATATACATATATTTCTCACTACATCACTCAGTTCACTCATTATATATGTAGTTTCAATTTATACTGACACCGACAAATATATGCCGACCCGGAGGCGAGCCGAGTATTGAGTCGTAGACATGGAATCACATAGTAGATTTTACAATTTTGTTGAGCTTGTGCGCATGTGCATCTTCACGTGCCTCTCTTCTTTGCGAGATGAAATTCTTTAAATATATAATATTTGAATCTTACCCGAGCGTTCCACGCAAAAACATAATAAATCACTCAAGTTAGGATTAAACTTATTTCAAGTACGTCAACTTCTAATAAACATATAAATTTAATTATTTTAAACCCAATAATCTATTAAATTCGAGTATATCAACCCACGAAAACTACCGAAATATAAACATCATGGAACATAACACAACAATGCAGTACATGAGTGGTTCCATGCATAAGGCATAATCTTAGAACCAAGTAATAGCAAGCATGTAAATGGGAAGGAAAGCCTACAGCAGAGTAAATCTTCTTACAACACAAGATAGCCATATTCAAGTCGCATGAGGGTAGCAAGACTCAATATAATGAAGTGACTGCATAGTCTCTGTAATGGCCTGCAAAGTCCGCAACATCAGAGTTGACTATATACATCATACGTCCAACTCAAATATCACGAAAATAAGAAACATTATTTTTAGAAGAAAAGGGTAGAAGAAGAACAGAAATAACAACACAGAATATCACATCGCAGCGGAACAAAATATAATATATCATAACTTTTGAAATACAAATTTCAACTGTATAACATACACTTATCAGAGTACAACACTTACAACACAGCGGAACAAAATTCTATATGACTAACGCTGAAGCCTCCTGCTCCAAGCTCCTTCAGATAGATCTGTAAAATCCTGAACTACTTGACTGCCCGTACAAATTTAGGCACCCAAGAGTTTAGGTAGAACAAAACAAAATAAACTCCGGGTCAGTCATAGGACTGGTATGAGTAAACAAATTAAATTAGCTTGAACAGGTAAATGATATCTCATAAGACCACGCCGTATAACGGAACGGGTTTTTCCCTTATGAGAATCCAAAATATCTTTATATCAAAAACCTTTTGATATTATAATAATGTCTATCAACCACAATATAATAATCATCTAGCAGAAACGCTTTCGTCTCACGTTCTACATACATAGTATACAATCAAAACCGCAAGCACGTATTGGGTAATGGATTTCCAACTATGACAAGGTATGGAATCACCTTTCGCTGGTGTACCTCTAGAGAGGAATACACTGGGTTCAAGAAGAACATCTTGCAACCGGCCACACATGACCGACCACTCATTTCGCTTGAGTGTATCGAATGTATATCACCATCGGTTGGGATCAGCAACCGCTTCCCGAATAGGACAACATCAACAATAGATTTGTAGAAATAAATGAAACTCTAGATCAGGTGATTATACACCCTAATAGGTGCGACCTACATAGCCATGCTACCTGCCCGATTTCTGTCATTTACCGGTTGATGAGGCCTGAGGTTTCGCTTTATCATCACATCAGATTTCACTTCGAATGCCACATTGTCAGATCCATCGAAAATCACTAATTGATGTCTACAACAGTACATTACGTGTTAGCTAAAGAAGTTTCCTTCTCCGCTTCCACTCTTGGTACGGTTGAGGAAATCAATGTACGTGACCTTTCTGGAAATACTCTGTCAGATATTATCCATACAAGTCATCCAGGAACAGGATGAACCGAAGGCACTATTCAGTACATCCATCTTAGGCACTGTTATCTAAGACTTAAACAATAGCCCTTGCACTTTACTCCGTCTTCAATTATCTTTGGCATATATGATTCGCAACGCTTATGCCAATACAGAGTGGTTCTTTGGATAATAATCCAACCGGTGTCTCCATATTAACAATGTTAAAATGGTCAAAACTTCGATAGTCTATGATTTAACTATCGAATAAAACAAATGTTTCAATAGTCGATGATTTAACTATCGAAGAAAACAAGTGTTCATCCAATTATCAAACAATCACTGAGCCCGTAATTAATATTCCATTAATTAAATCACTTCTCTATTTCTTTATCAATATTTATTAACCAAATATTTTCAATAACCATATTGGCCTTTTACGTTATTTGGAAAACATTTCCGAATATCGCCTTCCTTTATTTTCTAAACTTCAGAAAATATATGCTATTTATAATTGGAAAATATTCCAATTACTTATCTCTTTTTCCTATCTCGTTTATTTCTATACTTAGGAAATATTCTTTATTATATTTCCAAGCTTACACTTATTTGGGTTAAAACGGATGTTGTGTAAAACAACGTTACGACAACCCAAATACTATATTCAACTAACTCTTATTCAACATTGATCTTCGAGCCTGAAATCTTACTATTTATTTGTTAATAATGAAATCAATCAAGTTGGGGTATAACTACCTCTCATACCTTGACTGAATAACATTTATTGTAACACCCCGTAATTTTATAACATTAAAATTCACAAATTAAAGTATACTTAATTTTTAGAAAAGAATTAAGTGAAATGGGTTGCGCAGAGAAATATATATATATATATAATAAAAATTAAATAAATAAATATGCGAAAAGGTTCAAAACAGCGAATTGGGGGGGAATAACCGAACCGGTCCATTTTTGAGGTCGACCCGAGCCTTGCTGGGTCGACTAGGGGTTAATCCAGGGTGTTTGGCTGTCAACCCTTGGGCCGATTCGCTCAAATGCAGATTTTGCATTTGATTGGTTCTCACGGTTCAGGGTTAATCTAATGGTCCTAAATAACTTCCTACACCTATAAATACATCCTAAAGCTAACCCTAAACCTAATTAAAATATAATAGTTACCGTCTCCATGGAAATCAATGGAGCCGCCGCCAACTAAGAAAGAAGAAAAGCAAATTCAATTCTAATTCTCTCAAGCCTAAAGCAAAGCAAAACTCTCTCTTTTCTTCTCTAAATTGTGAGTATGATGATCTTAACAAGATTATTATCATTTTAATTAGGTTGAGTTATGAATGGATTATGAGTAGATGATGTGAATTATCATATATGTTGTTGTAAACCCCTTTTGCTATCATGTATATTGTAAATCCATTGTTATGTGATGATGATATATTATATGTTGTAAATCATGCTATGATGATGTTATGTATGTTGAAAGTTTCTATGCTAAGTTGTGATGAATCATACATGTTAAAAAGGCCATGATGTTACCATCTATGCTAGTTAGTTCATATTAATTAAATCATCATGTTTGGGCTATGTTGATCTATATGACAAGTTAAATATGTTGATTAGAAAAGTTATGAACATATGCCATGACATCTATTATGACATCTAGAACCATGCTATGACATATGTGATATCCTATGCTAGTTCACACCATCATTATGTTGCCTACAAACCCCATATGCTAGTTTATGTATAGATTTGGGCTATGATCATATCATGTAAATTTTGACATTTAACAAGTTGACACCTTTTGATCCTTAACATGTATAGTTTATGCAAGTTTCACCCCTGTTATGATTAGATTTATTTTAATTGTCTATATGTTGTGATAATTTATCTTTGTGCTATGCGTTAGACTATTCAAGTCTAGCCTATATTATGCGTTGAATAAGCGAACGTATAAACGTGGGGTAGGGGTAATATTAAGGATTTAATAATAAGATGTTGGGTGCAATTGATATGATTTTGCATACCATGAGTGGATGACCATAATTGAGTCAATTATGGACATCAATAAAAGTGGACTAAATTAATAATTTGGATAGGGAATTATTAAAACTGGGGTAAAAGATTGAAAGTTGTCAATCAATGCTTAGGACACGAGGTTGGACTCGTTTGTGACGTAAACCTGCCCGGAACCGCCCGGCAAATCCAGTGGTCACAAATGTCAGCCCAATGTGAGAGGTCCTAGGCCTAAACTAAAGCGTAACAGTTGTAAAGACACGAGGTTAGACTCTTTTACGGTGTAAGACTGCCCGGACCCGCCCAGCAAATCCAGCTGCCATAAATGCCAGTCTAATGTGAGAGGTCTTTACGAGGTTATGGCCTGAATGAATTAAGAAATACTTAACCAGATAAAACATGTAAAGTGGGACATGAGGGTTAAGTAGGTGCCTTGGGTGGCATGAGGAATCTAGTGGGTGCCCTTAGTGGCATGTGAAATACGATTAGTAAGACTTAACCAAACACACATGTAAATGAACATGACTAAGAGGGTTAAGTGGGATATATTAATGACAAGCTTAGGTAGGTAGCTTGTGGGGGCCCATTTCAACCAGTATCCCAAACGTATCTTTGTGGGCTCGACCCAAGTCGAGGACGGGACACGCATACTGGGCTTGACTATAAGAGGCCAAAACGGGGAGCGGTGGCAACGCAAGCCCAGCGGGTTTCATATGCGTGTGTGGACCCGGGCTGGTAGGTAAGACGTTGTTGCATCGTGTAGATATAATCCGTGCATTCTCAAGTTGTATCGGGTTGCCACTTTAGGGGAGTGATACACCCCACTGTGGGGCCAGCACGGGTATCTACGAGTAGGGAGCCGATCGAAAGTGGGTAGTGGGGTACACCTAGTGGAGATTGGGGCAGACGGCACTTATGTAGTCAGCTAGGGGTACGTAAGGCTATTTATAAAGTTTCTGTGTGAAGCAAGTGGGATCAACCTTTAGGGTGACTGGTGCGGTGCAGTGAAGTAATGTGCGGTGCAGTGTAGTAATGTGCGGTGCAGTATAGTAATTATTCGTTAGTAATTAGGTATGCCTTTACCGTTATCTTTAACGTTATCTTAAACGCTATCTTTATCTGCCTAATAGTTCATAGACATTTACTTGTCTTCCATCTTATGCCTTAGTCTAGTTAACTTGATAATAGTATTGTTAGAATTGTCATACTCGCCAGACTTTATGTCTGACCCCCTCCATTTCTATCCTTTTCCCCCTCCAAGTCCTCAGGTTGGGCCCAGTTCTAGTGGAGTTTGATCAGATTTCTCATCTCTCTTTGGAAAGCTTGGACCGTTGAAGTAAAGTCCAGCTTCTTATCTTCTTTAATGGCTATTTGTGTAATGGGATTATGTATTTTGTTTTTATGAAGATGGATAATGTACTTGACTCTGATTAATGGTTTTTGTGATGTAATAAACATGTTTCCGCAGCAATAAAATGAAGCTTTAGTTTTCAAGTACTACTTATTATCTGTCTTGTTGTAATTTTTCTGTTCTAATTCACTTATAACCTCCATGGAAGTTAATGCATTCCCTTTGTGAGTGACATTAATGGACGTGGGGTGTTACACGTGGTATCAGAGCTTAAGGTTACCAGAACAGATAAAAATACTTTAGAAAAATAGTTATTTTTGGAAGAAGTGCTTTCAAAAACATGTTTTAATGAGAAATTTAAAGAGAAAAGTTTTTAAGAAAAAAAAAACATAATCCCCAATAGCCCATATCTTTATCTTTTGAATTCTCCATTCTGAGTCTTTCCTTTTTCGTTTCAGCATGGCTGAAGATCTTAATCTACCCGACGGTGTAACGATACCAGGATGGTATAGGAGGTTATTAGAGGCTAGGGCCGCTGCAGGTCCAGCCAATGTTCCTCCACCACCAGTTGCACCTGTTCCTCCTCCTCCTCCTCGTGTAGATACTTTTGCAAAGACGTGCAAGGAATTCAAGGCTATGGGCGGAAAACCATTTCAAGGGTCAGAAACGTTTGTGGAAGCTAGAGATTGGCTTAAGGAGGTGGAATAATTGCTAGAAATCTTTGAAGTAGAAGAAGGGAGGAGAGTTCATTTAGCAGCTTGGTTGATGAAGGGAGAGGCCTCGTTTTGGTGGGAGGTCACTAATGGGGAGCGTCTTGTTGACTCTTGGGCAGATTTTAAACGTAGGTTTGAGGCGAAGTTTCTCTCGAGGGCGGAAGAAAATCTATATATGGAAAGGTTCTTGACATTGAAGCAAGGAAGCTCGTCAGTGAAAGAATATGTCAACAAATTTAATCAGCTAGCAAGGTTTGGTTTGGACTTAGTAAACACGCCGGAGAAGAAGGCTCTGAGGTTCGTTAATTGCTTGAATGAACCGTTGCAAGGGTTGGCCGTGACCCACATCCCTATGGGGGCCACCTTTGAGAAGCTAGTAGAAATGGCGCTCATGCACGAGGAGAAAAGTGCTAAAGTTGATAAGGCACCCGAGAAGAAAGGGGATCAGAAGAAACCACAACAGCAAAACAATAAGGGTGGTAAAGACAATAACGGCAAGGGAAAGAAGAAATGTTTTAACTGTGGGACCCCAGGCCATCTCAGCAAGGATTGCCGAAAGAAAAAGAAGACTGGCTGTTTTCACTGTGGTGATGCGGGACATTTAGTGAAGGACTGCCCAAGGAAGGGGCAAAGGGCAGGGGCTACCTTGGGAGGACAGGTGCAGGCTCTTATAGCACCAGGGCAGGCAAGGGGACAAGTTCAGGCTCTCGCGGTCCCACCACTGCAAGAACGAGGTAGAACCATTTCTGTTGAAAGCTTAGTTTTTCTGTTTGATCATCCTGTCCGTACCTTATTCGATTCGGGTGCATCGCATTCGTTTATTTCTTCATCACTAGTTGAATCACTACACTTAAACACCAGTTTATTAGAGGATCCCTTAGTTGTTTCGAATCCAATTGGGGGCTCAGCTTATTTGTCCATGATGTGTTTGGATTTGAAAATTTCTATACTTAGCGTTGAGTTTAGATGTGATGCTTATGTGTTAGGCTTCATGGGCTATGGGCTAATTTTAGGAATGGATTGGTTATCCAGAAATGGGGCCGTACTTGATTGTGAAAGGAGAGTAGTTAAGCTCATGACTCGCCTTGGCAACACTCTCGAAATATTTTGTAATCCCATAAATTCGGTTATGCTAAGTTATCTAGAATCGCTTGACGTGTCTGAGGAAAATCTACGATTTGTTAGAGTGGTCCGAGAATATTCGGATGTGTTTGAGGAGGTGAAGGGCTTGCCTCCGAAGCGGGAGATAGATTTTCGAATATATCTTGTGGATAATATGAGACCAGTATCTTTGCCAGTACGCCACATGGCTCCACGTGAAAGGAGGGAACTCGGTAAGCAAGTGAAGGAGTTACTCGAGAAGGGGTTCATAAGACGGAGTATATCGGAGTGGGGTGCTCCAGTAGTATTTGCCACGAAGGCGGATGGGTCCCTTAGACTTTGTGTGGACTATAGAGAACTTAATAAGCTTACTAAGAAGAACAGACACCCACTGCCGAGGATTGACGATCTCTTCGATCAGTTAGTTAGCGCCTCAGTGTTTTCGCAGTTGGACTTAGCCACTGGTTTCCATCAGTTGAGAGTGGCTGAGGATAGCATTGACAAGACTGCCTTTAGGACTCTAGATGGTTTATATGAATGGCTAGTGATGCCCTTCGGTTTGACAAACGCCCCCGCATGCTTTGTTTATTTGATGAGTAGGGTGTTTAGGGAGTACCTTAATAAATTCGTGGTAGTCTTCGTAGACGACACCTTGATCTTTTCTAAGGATGAGGAAGACCATGCCCTACATCTTAGGGAAGTGTTGGAGACTCTTCGAGCGCATAGCCTTAAGGCTAAATTTTCTAAGTGTCACTTCTGGATGAAGGAAGTACGGTTCTTGGGGCATGTGGTTTCCAAAGAAGGGATAGTTGTGGATCCCGCGAAGGTGGTGGCCATCCAAGAATGGAAGGTTCCTAAAAATGCTACCGAAGTAAGAAGTTTCTTGGGGTTGGCTGGCTACTATAGGAAGTTTATCAAAGACTTCGCAAAGATATCTGCTCCATTGACACGCTTGACGAAGAACAACCTAGTTTTCACATGGGACGTAGATTGTGATGATGCGTTCCAACGTTTAAAGAGAGCTTTGACTTCAGCCCCAGTCTTAGTATTGCCAGACGGGAGTAAGCCGTTTACCGTTTATACTGACGCTTGTGGGACAGGACTAGGTGCAGTCTTAATGCAAGAGGGCAGGGTAATAGCCTATGGTGGAAGGCAGTTGAGAGCGCATGAAAAGAATTACCCCACACATGACCTAGAGTTGGCCGCTATTGTTTTCGCGCTTAAGTCTTGGCGTCATTATCTTCTTGGCGAGAAATTCGAACTATTCACTGACCAAAAATCTTTAAAATACCTATTCTCTCAAAAGGACTTGAACTTAAGGCAGCAAAGGTGGATGGAGTTCTTAGCGTCCTACGACTTTGAGATGGCATATACCCCTGGCAAGGGTAACGTGGTGGCCGATGCCTTAAGTAGAAAAAGATTATCCTTAAGTCCTTTGTTTGTTGAGCGGCAAAGTTTAGAATTCATTTCGATGTTTGACTTTAGACCTTCCGTTGACTTCGTACCCGGTTTGCTAGCATCCTTGGAGGTTAGACCTACGTTTTTGGGACGGATTGGCGAGGCACAGCGAGACGACCCACAGTTAGTTGAGTTAGTAGAAAAGCTCAAAGGAGGGGAGTCATCAAGCTATCTCCGAAGGTATACCCTAGATGATAAGGGTTGGTTACGTAGGGACGGTAGACTTTGTGTACCAAAAGACGATGACCTAAGGAAGACTATTCTTGACGAAGCACATCGTTCGAAGATGACCATTCATCCCGGCGGGGACAAGATGTACAAAGGCATGAAGAGAGTTTACTTTTGGGCCGGCATGAAGAAAGACGTGGCCGAGTATGTCGCTAGATGCTTGGTGTGCCAACAAGTAAAGGTGGAGCAAAAGAAACCCGGTGGGTTGCTTCACCCATTGGAGGTTCCACTACGGAAGTGGGAGAGTGTCTCGATGGATTTTGTGGATGGATTACCAAGATCGAGGAAGGGTAATACGGGGATTTGGGTTATAGTAGATAGGCTTACTAAGAGCGCCCATTTCATTCCCGTGAAGAGTAAGAGGACTGCTCCATGGTTAGCTTCTGTATACGTTCGAGAGATAATTCGTTTGCACGGTGTTCCTTCTAGCACAGTGAGGGACCGCGATCCTATTTTCACTAGCGAATTTTGGAGAAGCTTACAAAAGGCGGTAGGGACTCATTTATGTTTGAGAACCGCATATTATCCTCAGACGGACGGCCAGACCGAGAGGGTGAATCGCATTCTAGAGGATCTGTTGAGGCTATGTATCCTAGACTTTGGGGGTACGTGGGAAGATCATCTTCCATTGGTGGAGTTCGCATATAGTAACAGCTTTCAGTCCAGCATTGGTATGGCACCATTCGAAGCTCTATATGGACGACCTTGTCGTTCACCTACATGTTGGTGGGAATCTACGGATAAGATCTTACTTGGGCCCGATATGATTAGGGAGACTTCGGAGAAGATCGACTTGACTCGAAGGAGGATGAAAGCAGCGCAAGATAGGCAGAAATCTTATGCGGATAAGAGGAGGACAGATCTCGAGTTTGAAGTTGGGGACATGGTCTTTGTCAAAGTGTCTCCATTACGAAACGTTGTTCGCTTTGGGTCCGATGGGAAATTAGCACCAAGGTTTGTAGGGTCGTTTCCTATTAAGGAGAGGATTGGACGGATGGCGTATAGAGTGGAGTTGCTCGAGAGACTTAGTGGTGTACATGACGTATTCCATGTGTCACATTTGAGGAAGTGCTTGCACGAGACCGCGGAAGTGGTAGAGCCGAGCTTGCTTAGAGAGGTGGAGATAGAGCGTGATGCGACAATTCGACGAGCTCCTACGCGCATTCTTGGGTCGGAGATCAAGAGGTTGAGGAATCGAGAGGTCAAACTACTCAAAGTGCAATAGGGAGATGATGAGAGCAACGCTACTTGGGAGACGGAAGAGAAGATGCGTTCACGATACCCTTTTCTTTTTGAGGGTATGTCCTTTAATTTCTCCTTTATCGCTTAGCTTGTACTTATCTTATCTTTAGTATATCCTCACGCTAGTATCTTTGACCTTAAGTTAGGATAATCCTATGGTTGAAATATGTGTTTGAGACATGTTATGTATGGTGGATGCAAAGTGGATGCAAGTGTTTGCTAGCGGTTGCTCGTGGATGCATATACACACACTATTAGGCACCAGATCGGCTCAGTCACTTCATATTGCATATTGCATATATATGGATGTA
Source organism: Allium sativum (assembly GCA_030737875.1). Lineage (NCBI taxonomy): Eukaryota > Viridiplantae > Streptophyta > Magnoliopsida > Asparagales > Amaryllidaceae > Allium > Allium sativum. Next base: position 56,177,125 of record CM060920.1, on the reverse strand, counting down.
TTTAGTAAAATGGATGTATAATGGTTGTATTATCATATAGTTGCTGCATTTGGGTGGATGGTTGTGCACGCATATAGAATTAATATGTATCATTAGGAATCTTTTGCATACATATTGGACGCATGGCACTATCATGAATTGCACTAAGGAGGTCGACTGAATCAGTAGACCGCCTAATTTTGCATTAGATATGGACATATACACACAGTGTGTAACGATCCGAATTCTACACATCATAGGATTGTAGAATATTTATTTCTTTCTCGTATGAAGTTGTATGGTCATGTAACTTTGGTAAACATCTATTAGAGTCATTTCCCATGTTCATGATTTTTGTCGATTTTTAAAAGACCATTTTGCCCCTAGTTGGTACTGTTTTGGCCACAACTTTTGATTGGAAAGGAATTTTGACCTGAAACCACTTCCATTGAATTCGTTTGATGGTTTACCTTTCCGTAGAGTGGTCATAATAGCCAAACGGACTTACCGTTTGGGAGATATGGCTGAAATAAGGTTTGGGAGGTGAAAAACTGCTTAACCGGGCCAAATCGGGTGATTAGTGAGTAGGCCCATAACCCATTTCGGGATTAGGGTTATGGGAAGGCTGAAATGAGATAGAGGATCATTCCATTTCAGTTTTCTAGCCTCCACTTATCACCACGGAACCCTAAAAATGGCCTCCAACCTCTAAATCACCTCCAAATCACCTTTTGGTCAAGGATTTGGCTTAGCAACCCCTAATCAAGGAAGATCTACACCAAATCAACATTGGAGCTGCTGTTTAGCATTGGGATTCACATCAAATCGGAGATTTATTTCAGATCTTAGTTTATTTTGTGGCTAAGGTGAGTGATTTGCATAGTTTTGCACTAATTATGGCTAACTAGGGATGATTAGTGTTAATTAGCGAATTTAAAACATGATAAAACTCTGGAAAAATGTTTATAAAATTCGGAATGTTGTTTTAGACCTCTGATATGAATTTGGGTTAATTTGGTTAAGTTTTGCTAATCCTATCATTAGTTTCACCTAAACATGCTTAAGGGGAAATATGGGGTTTTGGGTATGTTTGATCCATTTTAACCTATCATGTTGATGTTTTGATGTTGTGGTTGATTATGCATGTTGCTATGACTGTATGAAATGCTTTGTGATTGATTTCAATAGTTAGAATGGTCGAAAACGCCGTCGAGGGGCGTAAACTGTTCGCTGGAAGAACTGCAGGAATCTGCCTGAACCGGACCGGATCGGTGGGCATAGGGGCGATCCGATCCCAAGACGATGATCCGCATGGCCACCCCCTATCGTGAATCCTCTCCACGATCCGATCCAGCTAGATGAAGCGCCACGATCCGAAGGGAGGAGCACGACCCGATCCACTTCAGAAGCTCATGAGCTGACGACCTGGGAAGATGCACCCGACCCGACCCGACCAGTGGGGGAAGCACGAACTGACTTGAAGGAGGGACCACGACCCGATCCGAATGGATGCCACGACCCGATCCGAATGGATGCCACGACCCGATCCGAAAGGGTGAGTACGACCCGATCCGTATGGGTGTCCACGAGCTGATGGCGTGACTCGATCCGAACCGTTGTGACGAGGAAAGCTGGACTCCGAACCAGATGAGGCCGATCCGATTCGATGGTATTGACCAATAACCCGAGATGCAAAGGTAGTCCAATAGGGGAAGTTAGAGCTCAGGATCCAGTTGGGAACCGATGAGTTCACTTCATGGTTGGACTTTGCTGCGGGACGTGTGCTAAGGAGTTGTCGACGTTCATAACTTCGATTCACCACCAAAAATGAATGATGGGCTACTTATCAGTGCAGTAGGGTCATTATGACCTGAGGGGCAAAGTGATGGTAGCAAGACTACGTTATCAGTGCAGTAGGGTCATTATGACCCGAGGGGCAAGGTGATGCGTAGTAAGACTATGAGCCAGTGCAGTGGGGTTCTTGTGACTCCATAGGGCAGAGTGGACATAGTAAGGATTGGTAAGGCTATGAGCCAGTGCAGTGGGGTTCTTGTGACTCCATGGGGAAAAGTGGACATAGCGAAGGATTTGTGGCTACGTTATCAGTGCAGTGAAGCCATTTATGACTTCATGGGGCAAAGTGATCGTAGCAAGGTATGTTGGGTGATCGAAGTGGTGAATATCGTATGCTTTACGCACTGAGTGAGAGATGTGAGGATGGATGCTATGTTTGATTGTTTGCCATCCCTATGACATGCACACCTCCCCCACCTCCGTATCTATACACTGTTTGATATGATACCTTAGAGTGTTGTACAGTATGTAGTGCTAACTCTTTGGTTGCAGGTCCAGGTTCAGGTATGTTTTAGTCTACCTGTTATTGTTCACTTTAGATGCTTATCGCTCATACCAGGCTTTATGTCTGACCCAGAGTTTTATGTCTCCTCTTATTACTCTGGGTGCTCACACGAGCAGACTAGAGACAGGTTAGCTGGTGATGCGCGAGTAGCTGATTCGGAGGCGGGCAGGAGGTTTCCACGTATGATATATATATATACACATTCTCCCTGTGTCGTTGGTGGTCGCTACTTGGGCATTAGTAGTGCACCTCCTTTATCTTACTTTTGTTTTGAGACAGTTAGAAAGTTGTAATAAGCTGTATTTTGGATTTCCGCTGCCATGATGTTTAGTTCTGATTTTCAGCTTATGCACTGTCTCTCCTGTTTTATGTCAAGTATGTTATTATTATATTTTGTTCTATGCGCTATGAGACATTCTACAGGTTCCTTGTATGTTCCTTTCCTTCTTCCCTTTCCTTCTCACGGCCCGTTCCGTGCTAACTAGACATGTGTACAGCGCACCTTTGGAGTAAATGTCGGTTGGTGCGGGGCGGGCCGTCACACTGTGCATATAAACATTAAAGCATTAGAAGTCTTTTAAGGACAATGGATGCTGGTGTTTGATGGTTGAGTAGATGGACGATTAAATGGTAGGATATACATTCTTCTTGACTTGGAGATTTCAGGAACGAAATCCTTTAAGGAGAGGAGAATGTAACACCCCGTAATTTTATAACATTAAAATTCACAAATTAAAGTATACTTAATTTTTAGAAAAGAATTAAGTGAAATGGGTTGCGCAGAGAAATATATATATATATATACAAATTAAAAATTAATTAAATAAATATGCGAAAAAGTTCAAAACAGCGAATTGGGAGGGGAATAACCGAACCGGCCCATTTTTGAGGTCGACCCGAGCCCTGCTGGGTCGACTAGGGGTTAATCCAGGGTGTTTGGCTGTCAACCCGTGGGCCGATTCGCTCAAATGCAGATTGTGCATTTGATTGGTTCTCATGGTTCAGGGTTAATCTAATGGTCCTAAATAACTTCCTACACCTATAAATACATCCTAATGTTAACCCTAAACCTAATTAAAATAGAATAGTTACCGTCGCCATGGAAATCAATGGAGCCGCCGCCAACTAAGAAAGAAGAAAAGCAAATTCAATTCTAATTCTCTCAACCCTAAAGCAAAGCAAAACTCTCTCTTTTCTTCTCTAAATTGTGAGTATGATGATCTTAACAAGATTATTATCATTTTAATTAGGTTGAGTTATGAATGGATTATGAGTAGATGATGTGAATTATCATATATGTTGTAAACCCCTTTTTCTATCATGTATATTGTAAATCCAATGTTATGTGATGATGATATCTTATATGTTGTAAATCATGCTATGATGATGTTATGTATGTTGAAAGTTTCTATGCTAAGTTGTGATGAATCATACATGTTAAAAAGGCCATGATGTTACCATCTATGCTAGTTAGTTCATATTAATTAAATCATCATGTTTGGGCTATGTTGATCTATATGACAAGTTACATATGTTGATTAGAAAAGTTATGAACATATGCCATGACATCTATTATGGCATCTAGAACTATGCTATGACATATGTGATAACCTATGCTAGTTCACACCATCATTATGTTGCCTATAAACCCCATATGCAAGTTTATGTATAGATTTGGGCTATCATCATATCATGTAAATTGTGACTTTAACAAGTTGACACCTTTTGATCCTTAACATGTGTAGTTTATGCAAGTTTCACCCCTATTATGATTAGATTTATTTTAATTGTCTATATGTTGTGATAATTTATCTTTGTGCTATGCGTTAGACTATTCAAGTCTAGCCTATATTATGCGTTGAATAAGCGAACGTATAAACGTGGGGTAGGGGTAATATTAAGGATTTAATAATAAGATGTTGGGTGCAATTGATATGATTTTGCATACCATGAGTGGATGACCATAATTGAGTCAATTATGGACATCAATAAAAGTGGACTAAATTAATAATTTGGATAGGGAATTATTAAAACTGGGGTAAAAGATTGAAAGTTGTCAATCAATGCTTAGGACACGAGGTTGGACACGTTTATGAAGTAAACCTGCCCGGAACCGCCCGGCAAATCCAGTGGTCACAAATGTCAGCCCAATGTGAGAGGTCCTAGGCCTAAACTAAAGCAAAACAGTTGTAAAGACACGAGGTTAGACTCTTTTATGGTGTAAGACTGCCCGGACCCGCCCGGCAAATCCAGTGCCATAAATGCCAGTCTAATGTGAGAGGTCTTTACGAGGTTATGGCCTGAATGAATTAAGAAATACTTAACCAGATAAAACATGTAAAGTGGGACATGGGGGTTAAGTAGGTGCCTTCAGTGGCATGAGGAATCTAGTGGGTGCCCTTAGTGGCATGTGAAATACGATTAGTAAGACTTAACCAAACACACATGTAAATGAACATGACTAAAAGGGTTAAGTGGGATATATTAATGACAAGCTTAGGTGGGTAGCTTGTGGGGGCCCATTTCAACCAGTATCCCAAACGTATCTTTGGGGGCTCGACCCAAGTCGAGGACGGGACACGCATACTGGGCTTGACTATAAGAGGCCAAAACGGGGAGTGGTAGCAACGCAAGTCCAACGGGTTTCATATGCGTGTGTGGACCCGGGCTGGTAAGTAAGACGTTGTTGCATCGTGTAGATATAAGTCGTGCATTCTCAAGTTGTATCGGGTTGCCACTTTAGGGGAGCGATACACCCCACTGTGGGGACAGCACGGGTATCTACGAGTAGGGAGCCGATCGAAAGTGGGTAGTGGTGTACACCTAGTGGAGATAGGGGCAGACTGCACCTATGTGTCAGCTAGGGGTACATAAGGCTATTTATAAAGTTTCTGTGTGAAGCAAGTGGGATCAACCTTTAGGGTGACTGGTGCGGTGCAGTGAAGTAATGTGCGGCGCAGTGTAGTAATGTGCGGTGCAGTATAGTAATTATTCGTTAGTAATTAGGTATGCCTTTACCATTATCTTAAACGCTATCTTTATCTTCCTAATAGTTCATAGACATTTACTTGTCTTCCAGCTTATGCCTTAGTCTAGTTAACTTGATAATAGTATTGTTAGAATTGTCATACTCGCCAGACTTTATGTCTGACCCCCTCCATTTCTATCCTTTTCCCCCTCCAGGTCCTCAGGTTGGGCCCAGTTCTAGTGGAGTTTGATCGGATTGCTCATCTCTCTTTGGAAAGCTTGGACCATTGAAGTAAAGTCCAGCTTGTTATCTTCTTTAATGGCTATTTGTGTAATGGGATTATGTATTTTGTTTTTATGAAGATGGATAATGTACTTGACTCTGATTAATGGTTTTTGTGATGTAATAAACATGTTTCCGCTGCAATAAAATGAAGCTTTAGTTTTCAAGTACTACTTATTATCTGTCTTGTTGTAATTTTTCTGTTCTAAATTCACTTATAACCTCCATGGAAGTTAATGCATTCCCTTTGTGAGTGACATTAATGGACGTGGGGTGTTACATTTATAACGTCAAAACAGATATGACTACTTACTCGAATAATCAATACCATACAACTACTTGTTCACTTTTAAACACGTATATGCTTTCTCTTTCTATTCTTACGAGATTCTATTCCTAGTCTTCCTTTTTGATTATACTATTCTATTTCTAAGTTCGTTTCCTTATCGACTTCTATATATATCAATACGTTGATTTCTAACAATCAAATTATCTTAAAAATATTCTAAATCCTTAAATTCCCGGAAAAATTCGCCATAATCTCCTTTGTATCGGGAGAATCAGGATATTTCAAATAGCCTCCCATGGCCCTCACCAATCCAAAAGAAAAAGAAAAAGCCAAGCGGCTTGCCGATACGGCGCATAAAATCTTATATATGAATTAAATACATACCTTTTTGTCGGGCATACTATTTATATAACTTCATTTACCTTATCCATACCTGTCTCCTGTATATCTATACCTGTTCAATTCAATTCAACTATACCCGATCGTTTAACTCAATTCGTTAGTTAATTTGTTAATTAACTCTTTAGTCTATTTCACTTTTATATTTGAACAAGACATGTTCAAATATATTTTAACTTGCTTATTAACTAATTTGAATTCAAATTTGAAAACTAAATTCTATATTCGATTTTGAATATACATTTACAAATCCAATTCACCTTTCAAAGTTCAACTTCAATTCAAAACTTGATTAACTAATTTCTCTTCGACTTAGTTAATTCCATTCAATTCTATTTGATTTCTTTATTCAATTTCCATTTCAATATATTTGAATTCTATATTCAAATTCCATAGTTAAACTCCATTTGAATTTTTATTTGAATTTCTATATATTCAAACTCTATTTCACTTCTATTATTCAAATTCTATTTCACTTCCTTTGTTCAAATTCTATTTCACTTCCTTTTTGAATTCTCTTATATTCAAATTTCAAATTCAATTCTATGCATTATTTATAAACAACGTTTATAACTTCACTTAAAATCCCACATTATATATTTATAAACAAAGTTTATAAATTAAATTCAAATCCTACATTTTAATTTATAAATAGAGTTTATAAATTCAATTCAAATCCCACATTTGAATTTATAAACAGAGTTTATAAATTCAATACTCGTTATATATATATATATTCAAAACAAGTTAATATTTTCTATAGTTCATTACAAATTCAAATTCTATTTATAAAAATAGAATTCCCTTTTTAAATCTCAATTATCCTTTTTCGATATTTTTATAAATCAATATTCAAGCCCCAGTGATATTTAAATACCCCAAAAAGTTAGTTATCAAATCACGGGATTTCTAATACATCATATATGACAGTATATATGAACAAACAGATAATAATATTTTTGAGGAATCCTGTTGGACTCCTCCAACCTGTTTTCCTGCATCCACAGACGTTAGCACATAAATAATACCCATTCTGCTTCGCGGCAGAATATCGCGGTATAGAAGGTCATCCACTAATATATATTTGTTGGGGCACATAGGGAAATCATCCGCTATGAAACTACGGGCATCCGCTAATGAGACTGCGGGAATCCAACCAATCATTAACCCAATATGTATATATATATATATAATAGTCAACCCTAAATAACTAATATATTTCAAATAATCAGAAAGCATTCAACAAGCAACAAACAATTATTTTTAGCTGATAAAAATAATTCTAAATAAAGGTGAGTGAGGTTTACTCACCGAAATTGCAGTTGTTGAATATCCTGTATATTTCTGAATCATCGGCTACGAATCTTCTTGAATGAATTCGTACCTACGACAATTTTATTTAAATTTACTGATTAAACATTTATTTATTTAAATTAACTATTTAAACGAATGAATAACTTTTCCTAGAATTTTCTTCTTCTTTTTAACGGTTATGAATTTAAACTAATATATATATATATATATTACACTAAACCATATATATTTTATTACTTACTTAAATAAATAAACAACAAATTTAATTCCTTTTTTTTAATTTTCATTTCGAGTTTGAGCATAGATTTTATAACTGAAAAGGGTCATTAGCTAATAAATTAACTAGACTGATTTTACTAATAATTTTCTCTTTTTGGTTTCCAATTTCTAGACTAGCAGTTAATAACATTTTCTGTTAACTGTATACTAAACAAAGTAAAACAATTTCAAAGAAGAATTCACCTTCTATTAGTTTAATTTTCCAAACCATAACCTGCTTTCAACTCCTCGTAGCCAACTCCACCAGATCTATACTACGCAAAACCCCATTTCCTCAACACTTCGATGAACTGACCACGATCTTTTCCAAACCTCACTATAGTCGTTGCTTTACCCAGGTTATCCATCAAAATATCGAACTCCCCTTCTACTGTTACTTTAAACCCACTGTCGATGTTCCAGAAAACCCAAAAGGACCTCATCCGCAACCATCTCCAGTTCTGGCCTTCTTCGTAAATCGCGACTTCGACTGTTCTTCACGCACCACAAATCAACTGTCACCGCTCCATTATGGAGTTTGAATCCATCAAAAATCAATGCGGTTGCCTTTGAGTTTGAACCCCAGGCATCATCGATACTCCCACTGTCGAGCATGGTACCTCTGCTTCCATTATTGATCACTAACTCGCCTCATTCCAACCTGACATCGTATCCACTCGAGCGTCACTTTCTGGCCTTCCGCAACCCACCACGATCAAAACTCCATTCTTGGCTGAACCCAAATCGAACCAATTTGATCACGGCTCCCCATTCTACTTTCCCAAACTCGAGTGCGAGCAACTCTACGAAGATGCGTTGAAATCGAACTTCGGAAGAAGACAGACGATTTCCATTTCTAAATAGGGATTTGCAGGTTTTTAATTCGAAATGGTTTCGAATTCCTGAAAGAGAAGAGAGGGATTATCCTCACTTAAATCGAACGGAAGGAAAGAAATGAATTGGGATGGCTTTTGATTTTAAGGTGGAAAGGAATGGATTTTAGCATGTCCATGTTAATTTTGTTCTGCGGTTTAGAAATGAACTACGAAGCCATATAATTTGTGGAAGAAAAGGAGGTACCGTGGTTTTGTTTTGGTCTACACAACACTGATATTTTATTTTAATTTAATTAAAAATTGTATCCTCAAATTTAGATAACCCTTGATCCTGAGCTCCTTACTGAACCCAACAACTGTCAATTTTAGGATAATACCCCTATTTCGGACACACTGGGAGAGGTCACGAAGTTCAATTCGATCATCTGGGATAGATACCAATTTAAATTGATATAAATTAAATTTCAAACCATTAAATTCTTCGATAATCAATTAATATTATTATTCGTATTCAAATAGAAGTCTGAACTGTATTTAATTCAGTTTTAAATCTCAAACTGAATTATATTTTCGCATTACGATAATTTAATATATTCGATATTAAATCGAAATTGATTATTAAACTGATAACTTAATATAAATATTCATTTATATTTATCCACCCAATATTTAAATCCATATTAAATATTTATAATTAACCCATAAGAATCCGGGTCATTACAGTCTCTAATTCAAAGTACATAGTCTAGTTGGATTAGGTAGCAAAACATAAATTTAATAGCTCCAGAAAACGTGCAATTCATGTGCATCCCATGCGCAAGTGAATGTACTTGGGAATGCATTAGTAAGACAACTAAACAAAATGTATCCCATGCGAAGTAAATAGCTGACATGTTTGGATCCATCAGTACCAATAACAATATAGGAGTATGCACCACAACAGGTAACAACATTGAAACGTAAGAGTTCATGCTAATAGAAAAAAGCAGTAGGTTCAAACGGTGATAATATCGAATGCTTTACACAGGTTCAACACACTCAGCACGCATGGTCAAAGGCAAAGAGGGATAACAATAAGCAATTGTTGGGCTACATATGCAACATATCAACACGGTTTCCACTGGTATGAATGGAGTAACCAAACATCAAGCAAGTGCATGGAAGTCGAATGCAACATAAAACTCATGTCTCACAAACTCACGCAACAAATGCAACCAAGAATTTAGGCTTTTGCGACTAGCAATACATAACTCAAGTGGTGATTTTAGAAAAATCAAGGTGGAGAAAAAGTTCAAGACCTAAATACAAATGCATTTCGGAGAACAAAACAAGGACGACATTAAATATCAATCCAACATCGGGGAGCTTGACAATAACAATCATGTCAATGGTTATAAAAACTACTCAAGTCATTTAAGCAAGGATGTATTATAACAAGCCTAGAACCAAACAACTCAGCGGTGAGTGGACAGATCATCCGACAATTTAAGTCCACGCAAACATCAAGACAACAGATGTTCTCGTGTACATACGTATGTCGATGGTGCGCTTATACAAATACATAAGTACATATATACACCCATCTACACCAGCCTCCACGTGTATACACGATCAAACATCCGAACATACAAAGTGACAAAACATAGAAATGAGGCATCCAACCAAAAGAATCAATGCAGTATGCACATCCAAGCATATATGTATGTCGATTTTACGTATATAAATATACAATAGTGTGTATGTGTATATATATATATATATATGTGTGTGTGTGTGTGTGAACAATGACCGCTACATACATACCCAAGTTCAAGTTTCCACATCCAACAACAAGTGATCAAAATTGGAAATCAAAGTGGCAACAAAAATGACAGAAATGCAACAGCAAAACAACTAACGAATAATTATATTTAGCAGATATGAGGCAATACTCACATTTGGTGATGGCGAAGAAGCGATTTCTGGCCTTAAAGCGGGCTAAAAAACTCACTAGTCCTACGCAACAGTCACGACAACAGCACGATGGCTTGGGAGATTCGGTCGGGTGTGGCACAACAAAGGTGAATTTGACGTTGGCCATAGCAAGCGGAGAGCGGAGGCTTGGTTGAAACTTGGGGAAAGGCACAAAGCGCCATTGCAGGTATGGTAACCAAAAGGGACAGTGTAACAATCCGGAATTTCTGAACTAATTTAAAATTTCTACTTTAGTTATTTTAATGGATTTTGCATATTTAAAATGATTTATTTTAAATAATAGCAACTAAAAATTTATTTAAATCGAAGTTAGAACTTATAAATTTTAATTTTAATTAAAATGAGCTCGAAATGGCGTGGTAGCTTGAAAATTCGATTTTAAATTTCAGTTGAATATACATAATTCAATATAAGTCAGAATTAAACAAAAACACAAACGTTAGAATCTATTTAACTACATCTTTCTACGAATTAAGAAACTGAAATTTAATAATACAGATTGAAAGTTATGGCCAGTTTAAAATTCAAAATAGTCGCTATGGAATTTATATATATTTTTAATAATACATAAGCCCTTAAAAATAGCCATTGTGCAAACGACCTCCATTTTCGACGAAACCACTTTTGTTGGATCCAGAATGTCAAATTATTGCTAGATTTCAAATTTCATAATTCTTGGAATTATTATGTATGCATGGAGAATTTAAACGGCGTTTGGTAAATTCAGTTTGAATTTAAAAGCCAGTTAAAAAGGCCATTTTTCAAACGGCCTCCCAATTCGATGAAATTAGTTTTGTTAGGACTGTATCATCAAAACATAGCTAGATTTATTTTTCTATAATTTTTGGAGTTAGTATGTGGCCCGGAAAATTAAAATGTGTGTTTAAATACAATATATATTGATTTATATTTTAATTTTGATCAAAACTATTGAAACAGTCGAATTGGCTTACGAAACATATTCCATTGTGTCCCTAATGGGGGTATTTGCCTAGGGGTGACAGTCGTTGGGTTTTATTTGGAGTTCAGAATGTTTAATAAGAAATATATGAATTAAATAATATAATATATATAACCTAGAGAATTGCCTAACTCTAGTCGAAGTTAAAACCCCTGGTCAAACTTCCTCTGCCGCCTCCTCATGCGATAAATGAACCAAAACATCCCAAATCGAATCGTCGATTTCTCCTTCTACACATGGAATTGAATCAAAGTTATAAAACTAATACTGTAGAGATTTGTGCAAGCTTTAATCCTAGATGGGTTTGATCATTTACGGTGGCGTGTTTGGGAGAAATCATGCCATGAAGTGGCATTGTTCAGACGCGTTTTCCAATGTCAAGGGGGGGTCGAGCTCGACCATGCTGGAGGTGGGGTAGGGCGACGGAGGCGGCGACGTTGGGGTGGGATCTGATCGGCCGATGGTGGAGCTAGGTGATGAAGGCGTGTTAAATTGAAATCGACAATTTAGGGTTTTGGTGGCAACAGTATTGAACGACAAGAAGAAAGGTTGAGGGGTGTAATTTATTTAATTATAAAATTAATTATATTAAATTTGTAATTAATATAAAAACGTCCATAACTTGTTCAAACAGCGATGAAATCGACTGAAACAAAGTTCGTAGAAACCGTGATGACGATGTCTTCAACATGGAACTGACCGGAATGGAAACGGGGGAAGTTGGAATTTTTGACAAAATTAAACGGTCATTTAAGTTTGTTAAAACGATCGTTCAAATAAAGACTACCGGTAAACCTATGTGAGAATTCTCTCACTAAAAATTCTGTATAGTTATTTATTTATTTTATAATTGAAAAATATATAGAATTGCCAATGTTGATTTTTATCAGTTTTAATCATTATAAATTGTATACGGTGCCTGTTAGCTCACCTCCCTCGTCCACAGACCATGGACGATTTAATTGACTGTATTGTTTTTTGATTGTGATGATTAATATATTAAAGATAATGTTAACATTAATGTGGTAGTTAAAATTAAATTATAAAAAATTATTTATAGCTTAAACTGTGAAAGTTGACAAATCAAAAAAATAATTCAAATCGAATTAGAACTGGTTAAATTAATTAACCATTGATTATTTTGAACATATTGTTGTTGTTTGAATACTCCATACGGGTCTGGGGATGGCAATTTATTCACATCTCCCTTGAATATAAATAGATGTCAATCGATGGATTGACAGATCGTGGTGAGCGTTATTTATTTATTTTAAAGCTTATGCAGTGGTAGAATGCACTCTGGATGTTGTGTGAATGTTTAATGATTATTTATCATTATTGTGAATACATGCGGTGTATGGAAATCCATATAAATATATTTATATGGTAATTGATTGAGTCTGATTCCAATTCAGAAATAACGAATAGTTTTAAATTAATATATAGCATAGTTTTCAAATATTATTCAGTATAGTTTTAAATTAATGTTATGTATAGTTTTAAAATAATATTCAGTGAAGAATCAAGATATGATTTTGATGTCCGATTTAGGATGGGCACAAAAATATTGAAATATTCAGAACTGAAATGAATATGAAGCCGAGTTAAGTAGTTGAACGCCATTTTTAACCCGAATGGGTTTATCAATCGATTTTATTTATTTTATAAATAATATCGAAAAGAATTGATTTCAAAATATGATATTTTGAAAATATTATCATTTTAATATTATAATGGTATGGAATATTCAATCTTGATTAAAATTGAAGTAGAAGCTGACATCGTTTCAAAATGAATTTATAAATGATTTGTAAAATACGACTTAAATAGAAATTGACGATATTATATATATATATATATATATATGTATGTATATATATTTAATGGCCTAAATAGAACGAGTTACACAGAGACCGTTCGCGAATTTCGACCATTAACATCAAATGGATGTAATGGGAGATCCGACTGTTGGGTTCGTATCGAAAAGATCTTTCCAATGAATATAAGATATTTAAATTTGAATGGTTAGATCTTGAAATATGTCCAAATCAATTTCAAAAAAGGTCGCTATGGATGCAGTTTTGGCTGTTATTGGAAACCGACAGTAAGGGCCTTAATAAAATTATTAAAAATATGGAAAAATTGGTTAAAATCATAATAAATGATTTAGAAAGATTATGGATGAAAAATTTCAAGTTTTGAAAAGATAAAAGATATTTTTATCTAAATGAACTAGTTAATAATCCAAATGGTTTCTAAATAAATAAATTTGATTTGAAAGGGTTTTAAATAACCAGAATTTTCCAATGAATAAATTGGAATGGAAATAATCTTCGAAATATTTTGATACTGGATTCCATGGTTATACGGATATTGTTATAGAGATATGGAAGATACTGATATCGTTATTCCCAATACGATATCCATTAGTTTCAAAATTTAATTATGAATATAAGCCGATAAAATTTCTATCCAGAGCCTTGTATTTAATGTCGAAATGGATTTTGGGTTTACCGTGAATGGTGTCATAAATAACGTTGTTCTTAAACTCGGTTGAGAAAAGAATAAATCTTTTAATTAAGATTTAGAGAATTTACCAATTAATTAATACTTAATTGGAATTGAACTGAAATTGGTTTTTTAGGTTTATCGTGAACAATGTTTTAAATAACATTTGTTCTTTAACCTAATTAACAGTGAAGATATGATTTGGAATTTATAAATCTTTTTATTAAGATTAATGGAATTTTCCAAAGTGAAATTCTCCAATTTAATATATTAAATTGGAATTGAATGGAATTCGATTTGGTAATAATCGAGACGAGCTTATGTGAATGAAGACCATTACTATATATGGAATTTAAAAGGCTTTGCTGCTATTCCATTTATATTATTAGTCTGATACAGGAATTTATATCGATTATACACTATTATGATTTCCGTGTAGGTTCCATTTGATGGAAGATGATTTTGGGTTTATCGTGAATGATGTTTTAAAGGACATTCGCTCTTTAACCCAGTTAAAGACGGGATTTATTTCCTAAATTTGAATAATCCTTCAATAAAGTTTTTTGGAGATTAAAACTAAGCGGAGCTTTAATAAGTCTTTAATTAGATTGAAAAGTTAATGTGGTAATTAAAATTTCCAAATTTGAGAAGTGATCGAGAATGGAGTACCACCAGTTTTACTCCAAGCAATAGTTAAACCTTTAATTAGATTTGAATGGGAAATGGTAATTAAATTTACCGATAACACAGTGGTGTTAGATATGGAGTGCTACCAGTTTTGCTCCATGGGATGAATAGGTTGGGATTGGAAAAATAATAAATGATTACTTTGGTAAGGCTCGATAATCCCGACTAGTTTTATAAACCTTAACTTGGTTTAGAATTGATAAAGGATAAAATCAAATCTTTTAAATTGATATCAAAAAGAAGATTAAAGAATAAATTTAAAGGGTTTTATCTTTGATAAAATTAATGGGAACCTTTCCCTAAAAATGTGAATATTTGAATAAAAGAATATTCTATATTGGAATGAGGCATATGATGTGGTTTTATAGCACTTGATTATTGATTATGAAATACGCGAGTTATTCGAAAAGACCGGGTTTAACCCATTCTAAATAATTAATACGACGACTAAAAGTCGACGATGAAGACGGTTGTCGAAGACCAGAGATCTTCACATCATTTGGATGATTACTGATGTCTTGATTGGGCTGTACATCCAAGATAAGGTAATAAGTGGTGATCGTTCAGACGTACATGGAGATCGACCGGATATGCGAGGACCTCTCTCCTGTATTGGACATATGGGATGAGGAATAAGGTGCCTCCAGTTTCGTTCAGACATAGAATTGACTTGCAAGTGGATGGTATGTCCGACTTCCTATTCCTTTATACTGTATTCGTTGATCTCTGCTAAATATATACTTGTTTCACAATGGAGAATTTAATCTCTTGCTTAACACCTTTCTCTGAGACATACGAGCTTAGAGGTTATATATTGGTAGAAATCAGTGGTATGGTATGCATGTTAAGATGCAAATGATCAAGGCTTTTGTTGAAAAGCAGAGTATTGTGGATGATGATCAAAGCACGACTTTAATTAGCATAGCTTTGTGTATAGCATTAATTCGGGAGCCTCAGACCCGGTATGAGTCAAAAACGGGATAGTGACCGCAGGGAGTGTACGATGTTTCTATCTAGCTGGGAGTGGTGTCAAGGTATGGAGCCCAGACATTTTTACTTATGTGGATGATGGATTGTGAGGCATCTCGGATTATTGAGTCCCTAGTGGCTCAGAGATAGGTCCTTTAGGACCGGGAAACATGTGTTCAGGAATAATTAATCCACTAAAGAAAGTGTGGACCGGCCTTGCCGCTTCCAAGGGTTGCCCCTAGGTGCGTAATCTTGAGACATGTGCTACAGTGTCGAATAGATGAGGATACATCCCTTGCCTTGACTCATATATGGAAATCTAATTTCCAATACGACATTTTTTTGTTTTAGTTGTAGAACTAGTATGGCGACATGATATATGGTACTCGTGTTGTGTATGATTGATACATTTATATTTGAAGTTTTTTTTGACACTATGCACTTATATTAATATCAAAATGATTTGTTTTAAACCTACCAAGCATGTTTGGCTATTATAAGGTAAAACCCTATCCTTCTTCTTGCGTTGCATTGTGTGATGGGACCTGAGTCTTATAATAGCTTTATTTTTCCAAAAAGCATTGCTTTGTTTTATTTTAAACTGAGATTCATGTGGAGTAAACCCGTTCCGTGTTATACGGCGTGGTCCCATGATTTTCCAACTTTTAAAGTAAAGAATTAATAACTGTTTTAGTTCTCACACCAGTCCCATGGCTGACTCGGGGTTTATTGTTTCTACCTAAACTCTGGGTGCCCGTATTTTCGACACAGGCAGCTAGTAGTTGTGGTTTTCGCAGATATTTCTTTTCATAGGATCCTGAATTACAGTTGGAGCTATACTCACAAAGCTTTGTATCCGTGTATTTCATTAAGTTGTATCAGTTGTTATTTTCCACTATGCATTGTACTTATGTATTATTTCCCGCTCCTATGTAACTTAAATCTCTGATATTTTTCCAAGGTGTAATATTTATTCATACTCTAGAATATTCTTGTACTCTGATGTAAATTGTTGTAATAGCAACGGAATGAATCTCTCGCGAATACAAGCCGAATAATCAAACGATTTTCAATTTGGTTTGATTTAGGATTCCCACAGACTTTCCCTTCAAATTAAGGACGCTGATGAAAATCGAAAAAGAGAAAATTGATTTGGGTTTTAGGGATTTCGTGGTGGCTTATTATATAGGTGAGTTTATTATTTGTTTATTATCTTTTTTTCTTTATTGATTTTTCTTTGCTTGTTTTTCTTTGTCTGAAGAAGGCAGTAAGGACATTAGTTTTTAAAGGAAAAGTAAGTTTGGCAGGCACGACATCTAGTGGCTTGGCACACACGGAATTGAAAAAAAAAACGTGGAGCGCACGACTTTTTGCAGCGTATAGGAAAAGATAGTGTATATATGTTTATGTGCAATGCGGGGATGTATTAATTTTTATGTGATGGTCTTTGGAGAGTAACATTCTTTATAAATATATGTTTAATGAAATCCAACGATACACCGCTATGCAAAACTTTGTTTGTGTACGAGCCGCTATAGAGAAATATAAAAATACCACTATGTTGAGCAGTGTGCTACGATTCCAGAAATATAATAAAACAGACCAGTTAACTTACTCTATAAAGTCCTAAAAATGCTGTTATGGGGGGTAAAATACTCAAAAAAACAAGTTGCTTATTTTTCAAACTAAAAATTACAGTAAAATTCTATAAATTAAATAAGCAACACGTCTCAAAAATCTTACCATAATTAATTTTTTTGGATTTTATAAAATTATTTTCGTTAAAATCAGAGGTTGTTTGGAAAATAAATCGATATAATATGAATAGATTCCGAAATAAACAAATTTATTAATAAATAAAATATTATTATCATATATATTCAACAAGAATATACCTATAGCTTCAAAATAATCATTTTTGGATTTTAAACTTGATATTTCAAAATCACTGACGTTCGGACTATTTAAAATCGATTTATTTATATAAATAAATCGTTAAAATTTATATACAATTCCATAGCGACTATTTGAAAATTTAACTTGGGCATAATTCACAATCTACTAGACGAAATCTCGATTTTTCTCTTTCATTAGAAAAATATAATCAAATAGATCCGAACATTTCTTGTTTCAAAGAAATCCGACTTATATTGGATTCTGTATATATCCAACTGAAGTTCAAAATGTAATTTTACGAACTACCGCGACATTATGACCTTGTTTTAAATTTAATTATAAATTATACGTTCAGTCATCATTTTCATAAATAAATTCCTTATAAAAATCCGTTTTATAATTCAAATAAAATATTTATAACCAATATAAATATTCAGAATTAAATGGCTCAAAATCCGGGTCGTTACAATAAATTAACCCAAATCTAATATGATATTGAACTGAATTGAAATTTGATTGAAACTGCATACATGTACATATATATATATATATATATATACACACAAGTGTGTGGCCCGTGCTACGCATACGGGCAATGCCGGAACATACTAATCCATAAGTCAAGGTCTGTAATTATTGCGCTAAAGTTTAAAAAGTCAAAATTAGTCCGTTAAGCATGTTAAACAGATTTCGAAATGGAATTTTGAAAAGTACTATTACTTATTTCAATTAAAATATATGTCATTGCACCTTGCCATTACATATACATATATTCGTAGATGTTTGGTAAATTAAGAAAAAAATTGTTTTATCCGAACTTTTTTTAATCATAGTGATTGTAAAACATTTTTGCTTTACTAAACATATAATTAAAATTATCGAACATGATGATAATGAAGAAATTGTAAGCAGTTAGGTTGCATTAGATGATAATGAAACCAAATGGAAAGAATATTTAAACATAAAATATAGAGATAACTGGGTAACATAGAGGACTTATGCTGTTGTATTACCCCTTGATTTCCACCATTCATGCGAAGTAAAATAAAGTCAATGTTCAAATTATTTTGTGTGACCAATGTATAATTTTGTGCTTAAATAACCGACCATCAACCCTAGCGTAAAATCCTAATTTAATAAAACAATAAATATATGTCATTGATTGTACCCAAATATAAATAGTATTAAAAATAATATTGATGAAACCTAAATTAATATATTCAAGTGACGATATATTTGTATCATCATATTTGTTTTTTTCTAATTTCAGACATTTAACCTTTTCTAAATATGGATGCATATTGTTTTAAGTTTTGTTGAGGAATCTTCTACAACCTTCTTGATAACTGTTATTTAGGTACTTAAAATATATTAAGTTTCAAACATATTAATAGTAATAAACCTGAATAAATTAAAAACAAATCACGATTCAATAACTATATGCATTATTCAAATAATGCAATCTATTTGTTGATAACATACTATAACTATGACCCGTAATCTTTGATCTGCTTGCAAGTAGGTATAATAGAAAATTAGTTATTGATTGGTAAATTGTTCGCTTACCAGCATTTCATTAGAACACGAATTAATCCTTAGAAACCAATGGGCCAACAATTTTTAGATTGAAAAAGAAATGTACGTGGAAATAGGCATGTAAAAATGAACAAATAAAATGTCTAGTTAGTCAATACAAAGCCGTTTAACGCTGCCTTTTGCAGAATGAAGAAAGAAGAACATCCTAGATGCTAGCCATGTTGTCACATAAGCAGATAATTGTAAAAAAAAAAAAAAAGAATTGAGTACATTACGAAACAGGAAACATGTGAACCACCAAAAAAGAAGCTATGTACATTAATCGTACATAAAATGCAAGGAACGTTAATGTTGGGACCTCTTTGCAACAATACCTGACTCGAAGCACAAATGATTATTAGTTAGCTTATTAGAGTAAAGTAAACATATTTTTAAATCAGAAAGAAGCTCGTACACAAAGTGAATGATGAATGTGGAAAAAAAAACTGAAAAAGCACATGCACCAAAAAGTAGGAATGTTTGAGGCATGGAGTGCAGCGGAGCCATTATGGGGTGAAAAGAATAAGAAGAAATAAATGATCTTCAAAAAGCATACAAACCCCAAATTGATCAACATAGTTTTGGTACTTCTAACCAAATACCATTGACTGATGATAATTCAAAGTGAGGTAGGGATGATAGAATAAAATAAGCATTATTCTCAAAAAAATATTAAGTTATATTATTGGAAAAAAAGTTACAAATATTAGTGGTATATATTTTAAGAAATCCTTGAACAAAACCGTAACTAAATGAGTCTCGCCAGGCCATATAAACAGCCAAATGAGCTCATAATTGTTATAATGTAATAAGCTATTGAGTGACTTGCGTCGTTGTGGATATCTATATAAAAAGAAATATTTATAGAAGGCAACATGGTAATATGTTATTAATTAAACTGATGATCGTACAGGCATATAAATACAAATATGGAGTGTTGTTCAAACGAAAAATAAAAAATAGACCTTGCACTAAAATGACAACTGAATAAAACATATAGACCTTGCACTGAAAATAAAAATTGGAAGGAAAACAATGCAGAGGTTGGTTGTCAGAAGTGGGTTGCCAACGTGTTAAATCTTATGGTCGCTTGCTTCTTTCCTTCTCTGAAGTTCTTTCATTGACCATTTGCTTATTACCATTCCTTTTTGAATCAATTTGAAAAGTGTAGAAAAATATAAATCAGTCAGTATCAAAAATATATAGTACTAATATTGGATAATTGGCAGACCATGTCAATCTGTTTTGATGTAGAAACATGTTTAGTTTTTCGTACTTCCTTCTTAGCCAAACGCTTTATTCAATCAGTCTTCTTTCCCTATGACTTCATCATTATCCGAATGCCAATGAACGCCATTTTTTTCCTTAATCCCAGTTTTGCTTGCACTGAAATATATGATTTTGTAAGAGTTAATGATTTTGGACAACATGACCATCATGTGTCAAAGTTGAAATTAAAATTCAGAATTTATTATAGCAATAGGATAACAATAATCATCACATATATTTTGGACTGATCAAAACTGAGAAGAAGCCAGAAATTTGCAGTCATATTCAAGCAATGAAGAAGTTCAAAAATGTCAAAATATTTAACAGCAATAAACAATATGAAGGAACAAAAAACAGTAAACCTACAAAATTTATAATACAGTAGATAACACCGTTAGTAAAGAAATTGGGTTTCAGATTGTAATAAAAAGGAAAAATGAGAACCTGCATGTAATTTAACCACATTTTTGTTGATTTTATCACAAAAATCTTGTGTGCTTATTCTTCTTTAATTCCCAATTCACTACCTTCTATTTTGTGGGAAGAAAAATTACAGATTGAAATTTTTGGCCATTTAATGGATATAGTTAACAAATTTTCTAAAGGAATTAAGGCATAACACATTAGTAAAAATGATAACCAAGTACCTAATGTTACCTTTGACAATCAAGAACAGTGGATAACTTTCCCATGTCAACACGAATTTAATCACCAGCCATCTAGAAAATTTACCAAACATTTAAAAAGTAGAAAATTTGTATGAGTAGAAAATTTTGAACATTAGGGATAATGTTATTAATGATCATCACAAAGTTCACTGGACAAAGAAATCATTGAAGTCAAAAACATTAACAATAACTCAGTAATCATTCACACAATTAAAGAAACAAAGTGCATGAAAAAATGTGCTCCATAATAAATAGTGAACATTGCTACATGAAACCTATATAGAATAATATTGATGTGAGCACCGCCTCAATGATAAAACCATAATAGGTGAAAAAGGAAGAAATTCAATCAGTAAAAAGAAATTTAGGAAAGATTGACTAACAACACTAATAATTTATTACCTAGAAATGAAGATGAGGCAAAAAAAATGACCATTGGTGGACATCTGAATCGAGAACAATTTGGAAAAAATTATGAAAGTATATAAAGGGAGGAAACAATTGTGATGACTAAGCGGTTGGTAGTAGAGGATACCTAAATTATAATTGTCTGAAATACTAAACAGGTTTTGAGCTAAGTTCTTCAGATAACGACTAATTCCAAACCAATCAAATTGTGTAACACAGCTAGTGGATTCGTGAGTGGTAGATTACAAAAAATTCAACCATTCCTTTCAACTTTAATTTGTTTATCTTTATTGTTTGTTATCCACTTTCTGTCCTCCATACAAACAAATCTACGCAATCCCTAAATTGTTCTAACTGCCGTACGTTACTTCCTGCGTCTTGAATATCGGTTGATTCTCAACTGAATTTAATTATGGTATATGTTTTCACTATTGGACTCAAGTAATTTCAAGGAGCACAATTCATCTTTATAACCAGCTTACTCAATGACATCTCATTAAGTTTTTTAGATTTTACTTTAGCTTATAGGATTGTACTATAACTATTTTATGATGTTTAATTTACTGAAATAATCCAGTTGGATTAAATTTACTTTCTTTCATCTTCCCTCTAACAATGGATTGTGATTCCATATCACGAAAACCATTGACATACATGTTACATTATGTCATTAAAGAACATACACTTTCGTTACAATCTGTTTTTGCTTAACATTGTGGTTTATTGGTTACCATGTTTGATAGCTATATTTTTTTCTACTATAGTGCAACTGATTGGTTAGCTATTTTTATTTTATTTTATAAATGAACATAACCAGATATATGGTTCAGGCGACCACCAAGCGTAAGAAGAGGAAATTTTCCTAATATACACGTGGTATCTCATATTGCCATATACGACACACATATTCGATACAAAAAGATTAACATTAGGAACCTAACATCTTTGCAACATATACATCCAGTTGTTAGCCGAAATGAACGGTAGAACATTGCAAAGTAAATTAAACATGAGTCAAACTAATAAGTGATAGTGAAATATTTTGGATTGCATTAGGTGTTTAAAATTATATTTATACAGGAACAGAAATAAATACCAAGGCGTTTATCTCCTATTTCAAACTAAGAAGCATTAATCGGAACCCAACTTAATAATAAGAAATTTCAGAAAAGGTACATTGACATACATACCTAAAGACCATGTAATGTGTCCAAAAATGAGTTGCTTCTTATATTGTTCCTATTTTAAATTATCCTACAAATACTGACCCTGCATTATATGTAAAAGGAAAGTGTGTTATATTTTTGGATTGAAAATACTGCTACCCTTATTCAGTTATAGTTAAGGTTGTTCAGCATGAGAACAAATTATTTGAAATCTGCTTCAAACTTAAAAAATTACAACATTGGGTAGAAAATACAAATGATCAAATTTTAAAAATTGCAGCATTAGAATAAGTGAAGTTTGGGTATGTAGTTTTAGTTTTGATTATAACTGAAGGAAAAATTATATATTGTGGGTTAATCAAATTTACAACCTTAAAGATGGAGGAAAAGAATATTATTCTTACCTATAATTGATCTTCCTCTTGATGTACTAAAACTTCAAATTTATCGTCTAAATATGGCGTCGTAGCTCTCCTCCCATTAAAGCAAGTGAAAGTAGTCTTTTCACATCCCCAAGTTTATTTGTCTAGATTAAAGATATAAATTTGGACTGGGAAGAGAAAACTAAAATCATTGATTTGTGTCAATTTTGTTAACGAAAATAATTGTAAAACAAAGAAAATAGTTACAGTCTGTTAAATCAATAGGCTCCTCATGCCGTAGGTTTCTTGAACACATTATTCCTCTTGTTTTATTCGATCCAAATTGCAAAGAATGCACTCCCTGGAAAAACAAAAAACAACAATGAAATAAATTGATTAAATATGAACTAAGTTTGGATGATAATATACGAAATGTAATTAATAATTTTTTTAAGTTGCCCTTATATGAAGTACACTTATATTAGTAAATTGTATATTGCATATCCTCTACATTTTCTTTAAAATGAGATACTGATTATGGTTGTTCTTTTTTTTTTTAACTTTTTGTTCTAAATATAACAGTGACAATGATTAATATTGTGATATATTTATGAAATTGTTTATGCTTATAAAATTTTCAATGGCTATCTCTAATTTTAAAAATAAACATATAGTAATATTTAAACTGTATGGGTTAATGCATGAGCATGTAATATTTTGGTGAGTATTAAAAGCAATTAAGAGATGATTCAAACTATAGGTATATAAAACTTAAGCAATATATAATTATCTCCATATTCCAACTATCAAACATATATACAATGAATTTTAGATCAACAAAAAAATTGAATATTTTTAACTTGTGTACATCCATCATCCACAGTGCCACGCTATTGCACGTGTGCATGTATAAAATGATGCACCTTTCAAAAGTGGGATATCATTCACCTCAACATTTAAATAACATCACCTTTTAAGTTTTTTAAGATTTGGTTAAATACAATATAAAAGAGGATGAAGAAAAGAAAATTCATATATACTGGAACTAAATCTGATATTTGTTTCTTTTTACTAATTTGCAATAGATTAGAAAATGATGATACATATTAATAACTGTTAT
Source organism: Allium sativum (assembly GCA_030737875.1). NCBI lineage: Eukaryota > Viridiplantae > Streptophyta > Magnoliopsida > Asparagales > Amaryllidaceae > Allium > Allium sativum. The sequence goes on along the minus strand of CM060920.1, from coordinate 56,152,878 downwards.
TCTAAATTTGGATACAATTAAGTAACCAACATAACAACTATTTAGCTTACATTGAAATAAGCTGAATTCCCTTTCTTTAAAATTTTCATTTTACTCGTGCCCAATAAGTGGCAGCTTCCGTTCCTAATGCTATTTGTGTACAATTATGCTACAGCGCCCGAATAAGAAACGGGCAATTTATGAGGGCTGACGTGGCACTGGAGAATTCTTCTTACGCGATCTTTTCTTTCTCCTCAAACAGCTTTCTTCCGCCGTCAAATTTTATTGTCCTTCATCAAATTTTTACGCGATATTCATTATTCCTCTGCATCTACAAATAATGGAAAAAATGAAAATCTCAGCAACTCGTTCAATGGGCGGTAAGATATCTTCCAACATCTTTCTTTCTTTCTTTTTTCTTTTTTTTCTTTTTTTATACTTGAGGAATTGAAAATTTATGAGAACAATTTTCTACAACCAGTATATTGAAGTGTTCTCATAAATTTCTAGCAAACCAGTATAAGGGTTCTCATAAATTTCTACTTTGGATTGAAAATATATTTATACTGGTTGTAAATTTCTACTTTGGATTGAAAATTTCTGGCAACCAGTATATGTTTCTACACTTATTATATATTGGTTGTTCTCATAAATTTCATATCTACAACCAGTATATAAATAATGAAAATTTCTATATCATATACTGGTTGTAAATTTATGAAGTGTTCTAGCAAATCAGTATATATTTATACTGGTTGTAAATTTATAAACCAGTATATAAAACACTTCATAAATTTATGAGAACACTTCATAAATTTCATAAATATAAACCTGGTTGTAAATTTCTACTTTGGATTGAATATTTCTATATCATATACTGGTTGTTCTCATAAATTTCAAATCTACAACCAGTATATAAATAAATTTCTAGCAAACCAGTATATATTTCTACAACCAGTATAAGGGTTCTCATAAATTTTGCATTATTTTCCTATGATTTTTATTTTCAAATAATGAAGTGTTCTCATAAATTTTTCTACAACCAGTATATGGGTGTTGTGTAACGACCAGACTTTTCGACCCTCAAATGTCGACACTAATACATCCATGGTATTCACGTAGCGAGCACCAGAGTGCCGGAAAGATGAAAAGTTAGGGTGAAATAAAATAAAAAGAAAATAGACCGAGGAAGAAGAGGACACAATATCAGAATCTCACAACGGAATGGTAACATATAATATAATGAATGATCTTTACCAAATAAAACTGTATGCCTACAACTATCAGAGAAGACTAACCTATCATCAAGTTGGACAGTTATAACAACCCGTCCTCATAAATGTTGATGTACAACATAGAATGCAGCGGATATAAAAAGTACGGTAAGATGAACTCCAACTCTCTTCCAAAAACTCCAAGGCATCCAAAGTAAAACCTGTCATACTCAGCCTACTCAAAGGAGTACATGATGATTTTAAGGAAAACAAAAACCAAGCGTCAGACATCAGTCTGGTATGAGAAACTCAAGATACACATTGCATGTAACAACACTGAGGGGACTGTGCAGATAACCGCTCCGGATTTCCCCTCAATTGAAACCAACCATTTATTAGGAGAAGTATAGTTGTATTATAAATAATGTCTAGGGTGTAGAATATAAATAAATTCACATAGAAGGAATGGTTACATTGGTTACATTCGACAACTATTAAGTGTACAAACAAAACCGACAAGGCACGTTCGCATATTGGATTTTCCATCGGAGATCTCTCAATACATATCCAAACTCCATGCACAAGGGTCAGAAAGTACCTCCGAGCGTCGCATATCTCCAGATAAAATATACCATAAGGTAAACACAACTGGCCCACGTACGAAACACCGAAGTGCACCATGTGGAACCAAATATATCCAACTCCCGCGCGCAACTTCGAGGAGCCCCCGCACGATTCGATAATAAGCATACACTAGATATGGAGTCAACATATCCTGACGCAGGTTAGCAAAACCCCAGATTGTGCTCCTACTCTGTTTTTAGCCATTTCCGATGTCGAGGTTTCGTTCGGCATCTTTCACACGAGTCTTCATCACTCGAACAAAACAAGAATTCCCAGTTGGAATCCCACAGCTCAATAGATCTTGGAATCACACATAGACTCCTTCACAGATCTCGGAATCATACATGGATTCCAATACATCAATAGATCTTGGAATCACACATAGATTCTTTCATAGATCTTAAAATCACTATATGTGTTCGAGCATCTCAACAGATCTCGAATCGCCATATGGCCTTCACTTCACAACCGCTTCCAAAACATAGAACCCATATACTAGTTTTGAAGTGGTTTTCGATAAGTAAAACATTTACCAATCCCGGTCTCCTCAAAACCAGTCGCTAAATATAAGGCCAAGTTGTATAGTCAACTAACTGACTACATTTCACACAATATACGATTGTATATGGAAAACAACCCTGCTTAATTTCCATAACAACCGAATAAACATTCAAGGCACTATCAAGACCCCGAAGCATGATAACATCCAAATCACTATCAAGTCACGCAACATGACAATTAGTCGAAGCACGGTTAACTCATATAAACGGCTTCAATCCCATTCCCATTTAATTAATATTTCATTAATTAAAACTTATTTTATTAGTAAAACTCCTTTTAACAAATAAAACTTCACTTGTCAAATACAACTTCAATTATTAATCAATAACTCATACTCGATTAATATTCCTTTCTTAGTAAAACTTCTTTAAACTAATAAAACTTCGTTTGTCAAATAAGAAATCACTTATTAATCAATAACTCATACTCGATTAATATTCCTTTATATACTAGCGTATATATTCAACTTATACATATAAAATGTGTATATGTATATATTCTACGAATTACCTAATCCGTTATAGTCTTACTACCCAAAAAGGGTTTTAATACACTTATCTCTCCGGTATAAGTATAATCACAATTCAATTCCAAGATTTCCTATTTAAATTCAATATTTCAAAACGTACTCATATACTTATCCCTCCGGTATAAGTATATCTACAATTCATTTTCAATATTTCTTTTCTAACTTCAATACTTCAAAACGTATTCATATACTTATCCCTCCGATATAAGTATAACTACAATTCATTTTCAATATTTCTTTTCTAGCTTCAATACTTCAAAACGTATTTATATACTTATCCTTAATATACTTATCCCTCCAGTATAAGTATAACTACAATTCATTTTCAATATTTCTTTTCTAACTTCAATACTTCAAAACGTATTTATATACTTATCCCTCCGGTATAAGTATTACTACAATTCATTTTCAATACTTCTTTTCTAACTTCAATACTTCAAAACGTATTTATATACTTATCCCTCCAGTATAAGTATATCAATAATTCATTTCTAGGATTTCTTAAAGTATAACCAAAGAGGTTAAAACCATTGTTTAATAAAGAACCTCTTCTCTTTTATAAGTTAAACATCTTATTCAATATCATTATTCTGAAAGATTCCTATACTTGTTTCTATCTTTAAAATCAATTATTAAAGTTCTAAGTATATTCAAAATCATTAACCCGTATATTCCAGTTTAACTACATTCCAAGGGTTTCAAAACAAGTGTTGCTAAAACAATGTTCACAACAAACCCAAAACAATCCTTTATAATTTATCTTTAAATGTTTGTTTAAAGATTCAATTATATTTACTTCCATGATATAATCTGAGAGGGTTAAAGACTAATGTAATTAACACATTGTCACGACAAAACCCAAAACCATTTTTTGCTTACAGAAATCACACTTCGTGTACTTAACTCATTTCCGACATTATCAACTTAACTATCCCTCGGTCAAGAGTGAGGCCAGGTAAGTTAGAGCACTGGTTGCATATCACCCCTGGCCTAGACACCCCATTCTTGACACTCACAGATAGATAAGCCTACTCGTCGGCTTATTAGAATTAAGCACAATAATCATGATATTCAATAAACAAGTAATTAGCAAGTGCACTTATATGACTATTCTAGCTTTACACACTTTCAAACTTACTTCGATTTAACATATAAGTTAAACAACCATTTTAATATGATAAGAAATCACTAAGGATGTCATTGCAAAGTTTCATACAAAGTGTTGAAAACACAACAATTCAAACTGCATCTATAGCGACCATCGCTATAAGTGCACTTTCAAGTTCAAGTCCATAATATGTCAATCCGTACTAATTCTTATGTGCTTTTTTTCAAATCCATTCCACTTGTTATACAAGTAAATTCAAATACAATTCCAAGTCCATTCAAGTCCACTCCAATCCATTAACATGGATCACATATGTCGCTTACTTTTAAAGTAAGAATCAAGTTAACATTTTTAACATAAGTTACCAACATTCAAGCAACTTTAACAATAGTTAAAAACATGCAAAAGATTTATGTTCCCTGTCCTAAATAGTGAGTAAACTCACCTTAATCCTTCGCAAATCCGAGAACCAAGAATAAGAATAAAGATCCAAGAATAAGAACAAAGATCCAAGCTAGCAACCTCCTTCCTTTCCTTGCTTTCCCTTCTTATAAAGATCACGACCAAAGATGAAAATAGAGAAGGACTTGGAATTTTCAACTTCTAACTTTCTAGAAGGTCTTATAATGGCATAAGAAGGCTACAATCAAAGTTTGAGTTGATTTGGAGTTGGTATGAGTGTAGTTTGAGAAAGTTAGTAAGGAAGAGGAAGAAGTTAAAGAGAAACCATTAAAAAGCTTCATTAAGCTTAGGAATTTTGTGTAAGAAATAAGGAGGCATACCCCTCCTTATATAGGAAAAGGAAGGTGAATGGGAAAAGACCAAAATGCCCTTAAAACCCTAATGGCATTAATGAGTGATGGGATGGTGTGTAAGGTGAAGTGAAAGGTGTGTAAGAGATGGTAAGTTTGCTTTTTCAAGTAAGCATTCATTTGTATACATATAAGAAGCTTATATACATACACTTAGGATATTTTCTAAACTCTTAATGTGACTAATTATGATTACATATATATGTGTATGTGCATATATACAAATATATCAAACAACGTTGCAACGATGTGAAACAACTTCTATTCAACGATAGGATGTGAATCTGGAAGTTGAACCTCGATGATATTTTTAGGTCTTTATCAAATGATTTATTCAAGTAAACAAAACTTGGAAATAAATTCATTAACTTATTTAAACAATTAAAACAAGCATATTCAAATTATAAAACATTTATTTGAATATTTAAATACCCAAAATACAAAAACTTTCCTTAAATGCTCATTTTTGAAAATGATGACATCATCAAAATAGTTAACCATAAATATAAAAATACTTTTATTAGCTAACTACTTCCCTAATGATTAATTAGACATTCACTAAAATTTTCAACAACTTTTACTGAGAAAATATCCATTTATTGATAAAACGATTTTCGGTCATTTTATCAATATTTTACCAAAAATATATTTTTGAAAACATTTTTCCAAAACGAGTCTAGAATTATAAATTACTAATTAAATGATGTTTATCAAGGTTATAAAATCATATTTATAACACTTAACAATATTACAAATTGTTATGTTATTCAAAGATTAAGTGTTCGAATTTTCCGGGTCTTTACATTCTTCCCCACTTAAAATATTTCATCCCCGAAATTGCAACACGAGAAACCAAAGAAACAATCAAACATCGATACCTAACAGTATCATACTACCAGCAAAAAAAACTCATGGCTTGATCAAGTTCAAACCCCCTCATCGCATAAGGATGATAAACAACCTACTAAGTGCGCCTTATGCTCAACAGCCTTAGAGATTACTCAGTCGATAATTCACAATACCTCATAACAAATCAAAGAGTCATTTCCCAAACCCTCCAATAGCTACCAAACATACTAAATCCCATATGATGTTAATATACCATCCATACACATTGTTTGATCATATCACTTTCCCGATCACAAGACTTCGTTTCCGAACTAGTATACCACACTTGACATATCTAGTGCGTACTTCGATCTAGTTTCTTGACCAGAAACTTCCATCTTCCTTACATAGCCATACACTATGATAGAAAACTTCAGGATCATATCAAAAATCCATATCAAGTATTCACTATCAAAGTCTAGTGAAGAACCCTTGTTCGGACCAGTGTAAATCACCTTCAAAATCCTGTACTCGAATCTGTACCAAGATCAACTATGCGAATAAAACGATCTACGTACGACTCACGTATTTTATCCTATTGGTTTCTTAACCACCAATATCCTTTATTAATTCTTCTATATGTATAGTATGCCATTTTATTCTAATATCCTTCCTCTTTTTTCGACATTCAATTATCACTTATTATTTCTTTATTAATACTAAAACCACTTATGAATCATTTCATAAAACTTTACTTCAAGTTATTAAACACTGTATAACTTAAGTATGTACACATATAATACTCTAATACATTCTATGAGTATATCCAAACATCAAATTTGTTGAGTATGTTAATCAAATTTTGAACTTGTTCCAACTTGATATCTTAATAATTCAAGTGCTATATAAACTCAATTTATATTTTCACAAACACTTAACTTCAAGTTCCATAATAATTCAAAAGTTTTCAACTACAAAATCGTTGAAAATCCCGTTTATTTTAACAAATGAAACCGACCAAACTACAAATCATGGCATTATTCACATTTATACAATCTTAATGCACAGACTATATGGTTCCGTAAAATGACTTAATCGAGTTTCAATAATTTATATAAAGCGCTTCTTTATGTAACTTATTTCACAAATTCTTATCATTATTCGGATTATAATAGACAGATCATGTTAGAATTAAATTTAACCTAACAACATCATTAAACGCCTTATAATCAAACTATGAAACTTAATTCACAAGGTGTTCATATCTAATGTTCTCACTTATTCCCATCTACCCAACCCATGTTTTTAAAAGGTAAACTGGTGATAAGTCAACATGCAATAGTACATGCTCATAAACTGATCAAGCATAACTAATCACAACACCAGAATTGTCTTTTTCTAATGGTTATAAGTGTTACTAATTACAGTCCCAACGGTTATAACCGTTGGTAAGAGGTGCGTGGTAAATTTTGTAACGTATGTACTAACGGTTATAACCGTTAGAAGAAAAATTTGTCCCAACGGTTATAACCGTCGGAAGAAGAATTTGTTCTAATGGTTATAACCGTTAGGAAAGTTTTCTTTTCCAACGGTTATAAGCGTTGGAACATATTGTTGTACCAACATTTATAACCGTTGGGCCAAATGTGTACAGGTTACACATATATACAAATGCAAAAATCCCAACACTTATAAGTGTTAAAAATTTTGCACTGCTGGACCATGTTACATTTAACATCTTCTAGTAAAAGCACATATCATTTCATTCAAGTACATAAAATCAAATTTATACCAATACCAAACATGAAAATAATTTTCGAACCAACATTTAACCAAATTGAAAAGAAGGTAGCAAACATATTCAATAAGCAATTACATTCTACAAAGTTCATTGTGACAACTTGAAGTTTCACTAATACAAAATATATAGTTCTTACAAAAACTTCGGCAACGACATCTCTTTCGAAATCCTCCAAGCCAATAACTCCTTCGTTATCGTTAACGCTAGCTTCAGACGTTTGTCTCTCTTCTGCAGCTTCTATTAAAGTCTAAATATCCAAAAGAACAAATTGCAACAAGTTAAGCATGGAAATAAATGATGCTGGATGTAATGAATGCCACAAGTTCCGATGGATGCCAAAATTAAACTAGTAACTGGACCAACAGTAACAAGTGGTGCTGCCTTTGGACTTGCTTCAACAAGAATGACTTGCATAAAGATAAGGTGAGCGTGCACTACAAAGTGTAGAAATAGAAATGTATGAAACTAAGGTGAAATGTATGAAACTAAGGTTCTGTTCTTTGCAAGCTGAAGTGGAGAATTTGAGCAGAGAATTTAAGCGGAGAATTGTAGTTAGCGGAGTATGCGTTTGGCGCGTTAAGTGGAGGATTTAAGCGAACCATTTTATTTTTATTTTATAATTTAATTAATTAATGGTTAATTAATTTATCATTTATTTTTAATAAATAATATATATCAATAATTTACACAAATAAATAAATAAATTAAAAAATTGAAAAAATATAAGTTTCTCCAATTCAGTTCAAACCAACTCCATTACGTAGAGCATTTCGATACGATCGCAACGCAAAAAACCGCGTCTCAAACGGATCTCGTATGCAAAAGTTATCAATTTTTAAAGTTTTTAAAAACTTAAAATAATTAATTAAACTAAATAATTGTCAATTAATCTGACGCGTCAGACGCGTCCGACGCGTCGGACCCCAACAGACAACTTTTGGTCCGTTGGGGAAACGGGGTATAATACCCCGTTTAAGTAACGGACACGTCAGACGCGTCGGACGCGTCCGTTACTTTTCTCTTCCGTTTTGAGAAAAGAACGGGCCCTAATGCTGCAAATGACCAATTACCAATCCACATTCTAAACCAAAATTCATTTAGAATAGATCGTATGTATGATAACATATAACAAATATACTTGCAAAGACAACTCATGTAATGACAGGAATTTTGCCATAGTTATGCATATATGCATGGTTTAGAGTCAAATTAAAACATGTCACAAACTGTAGAATGCAACCTTGCAAAGGTACACGACAACTACTGCACATTATGAGCAAGTATGTAGTTGCTCAAAAGATTAGCAGACAAAATTAAAACACTATCAAAATTACTACATGTTTTAAAGTTACGTATACAATGATCTCCTTAGTCTCTTGAAGGGACTTGTGAACACACGTACATCACCAAAAACATAGCAATAAACACCCAGTTACCTTGCATATAAAAAGGAGAGATTTGAAGGTGAAAAAGGGACGATTATTCGTGCCAAATTTTGCATATAATTGCTAGGACAATTCTTGATAGATTCAATACTAGTTTTTACCAGTATAATGGGGGCAGCTGGTAAATACAGTTACAAGTAGAGCCGTCAATTGGGTAGGGTCGGGTCACAATGGGTAGGATCAAATTTGTCTTGACCCTTTTTATGACCCTAACCCATTTATCATGTTTATTAAATAACAAACTAGACCCAACCCACTAGTTTCTAGGGTCAACCCATTTAACACATCATCACTACATTAACAATAAAGCATGCGCACAGTATAAATAACCAATAAAATATAAAACTGAAAGTCTAAAACTGCTTATAACACTGAAGTTGCATTTAGATATGGTTATATAACCAATGAAATATAAAACTGAAAGTCTGAAACTGCTTATAACACTGAAATTGCATTTAAATATGGTTATATAACCGTATATGACATCAATACAGCACTGAAACTGTATGATAGTGCGTCAAATAATATCAATATAACACTCAAAATGCATCTACATAAAAATTCCATCAAATATCATTAAAATAACATCAGCATAACACTGGATGTATACAACTTTGAAACATCAAACTGTGATAAAATTGCAGCTGATATAATACTGTAATTCATATCAAAATAACACCGAATCTGAATACCAATATAACACTGCATTTGAAAGTGGATTAAATATAAAAATCAAAGATAAAATGGCCTTCAAAATTACTGAAAGTAAATCATGCACCAACAAGAACCTGCACAAAGAAATAAAACATGCATGTAAGTTCTAATAACCCAAATAAAACATGCATGTAAGTTATCTACTGTAATCATTTTCAAAACAAAAGTAAAATAGGTTATAATTTGGAATCTAGGAATACTGATGCTGTTAGGTTTAATAGTCTAAAGGGAAAACAGTAATTATACAAGTATTCATGTATTCTAGTTTCTTGCGTTTCCTGGTCAAAAGCCGCATTATAAGCTCATTTTCTCCGGTTAAACTTTTATGGTTAATGCCTCAGAACATACAACAATTATACAAGTGCTAGAAGCAAGTTACTCAGATTGATCCCAAGATAAATAAACATCAACAATACTATTATGTTTTATGCTTATGTCTTAATAAAGTATACTAGTACTCATTTCTTGTTTGTCTCGGATCTTTTTCTGAAGGAAAAATGATGATATCGTGTATCTCTATGTTTATAATCTGAACGAGGAAATCAATGGTTTTCAACTTTGTTTAATAAGTTTAGCTATTGCAGTTCAACTATTTGATAGAAATATAACCATTTAATGTATTTGAACAATAAGTACTAAAACATAACCGCTAATATGTAAAGAGTGTAATGTAAAGGGAATAAGTCAATTTGGGAATATGTAAAGAGTATGGGAATATGTAAAGAGTGTGGGAATATGTAAACAATAAGATAGGACGAGGTAAAAGTTAATGCTACGAAGAAAATAATAATGACTACTCATAGCTCATAGGAAGGAACCTCATAACCGGGAGAAAGCATAATTTTACCAAAATTGCATAGTTTGTATTCTTTAGCCAATTATAATATGGAAAAGCATAATTTTACCTCTAAATAGGGGAAGCAACTCAAAGTAAAGAGTGGGAAGTACTCACTAAAAGCTAAAGAGGGTATATCTCAATATACATAAACCTGTATAGTGCATAAACCTGTATGTAAAAAGGAGAATTTGAGTAACAAAAAGGTACATAACAAAAGTATGTAAAAACAACATGTAGAGGGAAACTAGTGGAAACTTGCAATTTTAACAAAAGTATGTAAAAAAATGTGATATCCTAATATACTCAAACATGTAGAGGGAACGTAAAATTAGCAGTACAAACGTAAAAACAGCAAAGTTTTAAACATCATGTGAATGAGACTTCTATAAGATATATTTTACTTCCTTGTAATGTCAAATGAGGATTATATACCAGTAAAAATCAATGATAGGAAGTAAGAACTGAGCTTGCATTGAGTAATAAAAGAGTATGTGAGAAGATATTCAAATTAGCATGACAAGCCTGAAAGGTCTTTGGATAATTAAATCTTATCAAACTTGCTTTCACTGAACTACAACAGAATTAAATCAGATAATGAATTCTTTGGATAATTAAAATGCCATGTTTACATTTGACAATTGCAATACGAGAATCTCAATTTTACATTTAATCGTTGGTAACGTGACGATGGTTCCACACAAAATAAAACATGCTTTAAAGAGTTCGAATTTAAAGAATAATTATGTATTTTTATATTTAAAAGAAAAAACTTAAACTCTATTTTGTGTTATGTAACCTGTAATTTGGATTCAAATCAAAATAAAACTAATGATGTTTGGTTTGTACCTTTATTTTCAAGAGAAGACAACAAGTTAAAAGAATATACATTCCAATTTCAAAGAAAAACAACATAAAGAAGCAACATAAAAGAGATATATTAACTATCCCTGTTTAATGCATGACCATATATCAATCTTTCAGAGTAACATGTTATATTTGGTAAAAGGGTTTGTATATATCCCACTTGAGAAGACTGTGATAACTCAACTAACAAGTACTGCTTTCTTAAGTAATGATATGGATACCATTAATTCAATCAAAACGTAAGCTGATGCTACATTCATAGAAAAATTCAACTCCAACGTGGTTGTTGACTAACAAAAACTAACGGATAACATGAAGATTAAAAGAAAAATACTCATTGCAACATGATGGATTACATTACACTGCAAAACCATTCTCAAAAGCTTGTTTTAAATTATACAGTATTTCTAGTTTTAGTTTAAGAACAATCCACTTTCTATTGAAAGTTGAATCTGAATGTTAATCCCATGCTTTATGATCAAAACTTCTCCTTTTCTTGATTTTTTTTTTCCTTTTGAATTTTTCTGGAATATTACAAATATTTCACAAAAAGCATTTAACAGTGACACAAATTCACAAAATATTTCACACGTTATAGAAATAGAAATGGTTACTGAAATGATTAAAGAGAAGCTGGTAACATGTATCCAAATTGGGCTCCTTAAAATTAAAATAGATGCCAGTTAATTCTTATTCGTTTATCAGTAAAACTACCTACTGAATTTCTGCACGTAATTCGCAGCAAAAGCATTCACACAATATCTGAACGTCAACACTTGCATCAGCATTCACAAAATCTACAGAAATCATCAAAAAATAAACTGACCTAGAAATCGATCCACGGTAATATTGATTCAGTAAAATTGATTTAGTTTTATGATTGTAATTCTGTAGATGTTCTATAAATTATACCTTTAACTCCACGCTAATACTAATCCAGTAATCGATCCAGAAATTGCAGCAAGAGACAGGGTTTCGACTTCGGAAGAACAACAAAGATGGATCCACATAGATTCGAGCGAAGTCCAGAGTGATTGTTTGAAGAGAATCCACAGAGTTTCGAACGATGGATTTAAGATTTAGGGATGAAAGAGAAACGGCATCGTTCGTATTTTGAAGAAGCGAAATTCTAAGGAATTAGGTTTTCGAACTGGTAAGGGGTTAGTGAGGGTCCAACGTCTTTTAAGTGGGCTGAATGGGGTTATTGACCCAGCCTAAATATAAATGAATTTGTTCAACCCAACCCATTTAAAAATGAGTTAAAAGGGTTGGGTCAAAGGGTTGTCTTCAATTTTGACAGCTCTAGTTACAAGTATAATTGCTGGTTCACACATGCGTCCCCCCGACACTTAAGTAACTAATGTAAGAACACAAGCAGGCTGAAACTAAAAATAAAATTCACTGACACAGCTCATGTAATGACGGAATGTGTAAATATATATTATGTATAATCCTCTTCTTCCTTTTTTTTTAACAAAATCCTTTCTAAAAACTCCAGAAATTTTTTATCTAGACAAGAAAATAACATATTCTGACCTCACATGGTTATTCAGAAACTTGCTACACAATGAAAACTTACTCACCAAGACATAACACACAAAAACACGCAAGGTGTATAGGAGTTCACATTGAGCACAACTACTTAGGCTATGTTTTAGAAAATTATCCTCAATAGAATATTGAACTCGGCCCTCTAGTAGTGGTGCAGGTGGGTGGAATTGTACATTTAACATTTTGGCACAGTTAAACAGTGAAGTAGCGCAGACTCACTTTGTTGTTTGTGTGTGTGCGCGCAGATTTCCAAATTGATAATGCAAGATATTATCAAAAATTGATATATTACCCATGATACTAGTATATAACCTTACGTGCAAGAAAACAATATAAACACTTACATATTTTTCTGCCGTGCATGGAAGAACATCTCCGGTTTTCCTACTTGTGTGTGCTGCTTTTCACACCATTGCTCGTGTGAGTTTGCATTCCGGATTCTCCGCTTCCTACATGAATGGATATGAATTAGTTTGCAAGTTACAACTAAACAATAAGATTTCACATATACCAATTACTACATACCAATTTTTCATACAATCGAGTATATGATTTTCGTCCCAATGTAACAAAATATGGTATTTTTCCCTTTATTTTCAGCATTTGTTTTGCATTGTTTTGTTTTCTTCTCAGTGTACTCATTATCAACAAATTTCTCCCATTGAACTTTATCAATACAATTCGGACGGTTAACAATTGCGATACGTCTAGGCAATAGATGCTTATCTTTCTTTAAAAAAGTATTCTGAAACTTTGATTTTTCTATTCTGAAATACCGTGAAAAACCTTTTTTTCAAAATAGGTCGAGCAATAGGTGGTTTTATATTCATGTCAAACTCCCACAAAAAATAAAAAGAGGAAAAAAAACAAAATAATTTGTTATGCCAAATTTCCCCAAGCACTGACGCGCATATAAAACAATGACAGGATGGGATGATTGATTTCATCAATCTCAACGTACATGTATCAGTCCAGTGTTATACATCTGGGTTGGCCTGAAGTCATATCTAAAAACTAAATAAATGGAATTTTTCATACTCATATGATCTAGGTTATTTGGTTAAGCTTCTCCAATTCATGCTCAACATATGTGTGCTTTAGTTGTGCAAAGGATAACTTTTTAAACTTTCATGCTCAATAAGTGTATGTGCCATTTGTGCAAACATAAATCGGGATAGCATTTTTAAGTACTGCATTGGAATGCCTATTCAAACTTGTCTAATGCCTTTATTTTCAAACTTGTCCAATGCCTATTCACTATTTGTTTTTTGTGATACTGTTTTATCCGCATGTAATACTTATGTTGCAGAACCATATATCAGGTGGAAATAAGCGAATTGGACCTAATACTTACACTTAGCTGCTAAAAAATGTTGAATGCATGTTCTTGAAAGATTCCATCAGCATAAGTATTATACATAAATAAGCTTGAAAACTGAAACCTTGCTTTCAATCTGACTTAGTTACAAATTAAAACAATACTTAAATAAATTCATGCTCTTAACCTCTTTGATGAAGTCACCACGGTGTAGTGAAGGCATCCATTCTTGTGTTGCATTAATCAATTCCGATATTAAAAATCTTCTCTTTTTGCCTGTAACTTGTCCATTGTTATATAAACAACCAGCAGTGTATTATAGGCACATGACGTTTTACATTTTCAATTTAGAAGTTCATCCACAATGTGCAAGAAACCATCCAGCAGATGAATGGGATAACACAATTTGCTTCCCTCCTCTCTTTTACTCCCCAACTGTTGCCTAATTATTTGTTTCTTTTATATGATCATCCCATAAATTCTAACATCACGTTGACAGCCCATGCTTTGTGAAGGCAATAATTTGTACTAAGTGTATCACATTTTTATCCTGAACCATTTCGATATTGATGCCTGCATCTGCAGTTAGGTGACAAGGATATGTTAAAAGAGAGATATACAAAGTACCAATTGCAGCAAGTTAGCATGCCAAAACGTCAGAAGCAAGTTAGCAAGTTAGAAAGCATGTATATCTATTGTTTTTTCTCATTACCAATTGCATCATGTATGCGAAGACCATATCATGAAACTGTCCTCTAATAATACAATGGGCCATGTCCAATGAAATTTACTCATTTCTAGTTGAGCCCTGTACAAAAATACTAATAGTGGTCATCTTTCACTTATTTTTTGTTGTATGGAGAACAAAATAATAATAGTGATGAATATTTGTATAGAATATAAGAGAAGCAGCTACCAAAATAGAGGGAGATGTATTTTTTTTGTCATTTATCAGCACGAATTTATCAGCAAATAGGACCCAAATTTATCATTACACGAATAATTAGATGGTATTGTTTCATTGATCGATACCACATTGCTTGTTCCATGTAAATGCTTTATAATCTGAATTTACTTGATAAATATTAGAAACATTGTTATACAACTCTTATCATCAAAACATTAGTGGTTTTTCATAACATTAAGGGTCCGTTTGATTTTGAACGGGAAGGGGCATTTGGAAGGGGCATTTGGAAGGAGCATCGGAAGGGGAATTGTTGGGAACGGGGAATGTGTTCTTTTTACGGAAGGGGCATTTTGGAAGGGGCAAAGTTATTATTTAAATGTTTTTTGTATATATTATTTTTAATTGTTTGTGTGTGTTTATTGAGAACCAGAATAATAGATCGCAGAATACAACTTGCAGAATTCAAATTGCAGAATACAAATTGCAGAATTTAAATTGCAGAATACAAATTGCAGAATACAAATCTGCGTGTCCCGCTAGTATTTCATGAACCCAAACAAGACCGGTACTTGCGGAATTGTGTATTCTGCTCCTTTGTCATGTTTGAACAGTCATAATTTCTTGAATATCAAGCACATCTTGCAAATCTTCAAGATCGGATTGGTCAGAACCTGCCATATTTGGTTGAAGAAGTAGAGAAAAATGGACATATATTGTGGTGATGTAGTGATGGTATGAGCAGAATATGTATAGGGAGAGGGAAAAGTGAAGGGGCCAAAAATAACTGTCGCATCGGACGTGCGTCGGACGCGTCCGACGCGTCTGACGCGAAATCTAAGTTTCCATCCGTTAAGCTTGAAGGGGAAAAAGTGTAGGACCCATCGTAGACGCATCCGACGCGTCGGACGCGTCGGACACAGACGCGAACATTAACTGCCCAGTTAACAAATCAAACGCTACCTAAGTCTATGGTTTATACATTACAATCTATTGAGATATTCAGCTAAACAAATCCTAAAATTAGCTTATGAGAAACGGAACCAGTATATAATATGTCTTTATTATTTTCATTTGTCTACTAGTTTGGCTTCGCTTCAATCATCTAATTCATCGCTAACATTTCCAAAATTTCATCACGTTCATCGTTTTTAGTTGAATCAACTGACTGTTGATCTATATTTTATTTATACTTTGGATTCTAATTTCATTGTTCATAGTTTAAATATGCAACTTCACACAAACAAGAACAAATAAAATAATTTAACGATAGAAACCAGTGTAAATCTATTATGTGATTCATTAATAGATATCATGTTGTTGATTGGAACCTGAGATTACATTATTTCAACTTATGAAAAAACTGGCAACACTCAAAATGAGACATAAATATAAATTGGATATATAAAAAATAAAAATAGGACCCAAATTTATCAGCACGGACGAAGAAGCATGGAGCAAACCTTGAATGAATCGGTGACAAACGATGATGAGCTAGAAATGCGCGTGTATTCAAATCAATGTGGTGGCTGTTGAATAATCAGGGAAGTGGCTGCAACGCGAGGTGACGATGTGGAGGAGAAGCTTCATAAGATGGTGGCGACTGACCAGTGAACAGACATTGAAATTCTCTTATTAGGTTTTAATCTGGGGAAAATATGTGTTGATAATATTTGCCCGTTTCATGAAAATTATACGTCCGCGATAAAAATATTGTAGCGCCGCTATTAAATTAACACTTTAGCAGTTTAAATCCGCTATACACCCGCTTGATTCGCTATCACTAACCGCTTTTCTGAAAAACCATAGCGGCAAAAATCCACTATGCGCTATAGCGGCGATATAGCATCGCTATAGTGGCACTTTAACTGTAAATAAAAATAACTATATTTGCTGGATGTGATGTTATCATGTTACTTCATACAAAACTGACAAACCTTTTTAAATATCCGAATAGAAGTCAAGTAACCATTAAACAAACTTGACTAAAACAAATTAAACTATATAAGAATACTCAGACTACAACAAGGAAAGATGCAACGGGAAAGAAAAATTACTGTACAAGAGGCAAAAGGTTTGGGCCCCCATGTATGCCTAGAGTAGTCAAATGAAATCTGAAGTAGCACAATTGCATAGCAATGAAACTGCCTTTAGAACAAAACACTGCCTTATATTTTCCTTATAAAGGAATGCATATCAAAACCTGGACACACAAACAATAATTAAAGTTCAAATATTATACCCTAATCTTCTTAATATCATACATGCCAATATACTTATTATTAAAACATGAATGTTGCGTACTATAATCCAGACAAATACATTCAAAATAAAAAGAGCCAATATTTCAGACATGCTATACAATAAATTTATTGATTTGATGGTATATAAATCGACATAATATTATTAACTAAAAATAACAAAACTAAACGTGGGTAAATAAGTATAATACCATTAATTGAAAATAATGAACTAATGTATAAAATCTAGTTATTATGTTGATTATACAGACTGATACTCAAAGATGAAAACAAAAAATAATAACATCATATACCTAGAATCTTATGAAGTGGTATGAAATACATAAAATTGCAAATAAATATGACTTGAATTTTTGTAAGCTGATTAATTTGCAGTCACTGTCTCATTGATGCTAATAGTTCAAGACTACAAACCAATATATGAAACTTTGCCTTCAAAGTGCTGGAAGAAGGCAATAAGTTGTTAGTATCACTACATAAAATTCACTATACGCACGCAACTGACAAAACCTGGACACACCATGCTTTCCAAAAACCAAAAAGGGAAACTTTTTGCATAACAACTAAACTGCCTTTAGAACAAAACACTGCCTTATAATTTCATTATAAAGGAATGCATATCAAAACGAATAAGGATAAAATAACATATGAAAAACACAATAGAAGATATTGAAAATATTTATGATTGCGATAATATAATATAATGTTAGGCTATCATTGAGGTAAGCAGCGTTACAGCTAGATGTCCATATAAAAAATAAATACATAAACCATGTATTATAATATTATCATTCCTTGTCAAAAAATACAAGGGATAAGAAATGGTAGGCGAAAGTTAAATGTAGGCAAAAAACCAGCTGTGATAAGCTGCAACACTACTAACTTAGCTGATGTAATTCTGTTTTATATTCTACCACAACTGCCATTGTTTCCAAAAAAAATTAAAAAAAAATAACCAGCTAGCACAGAAATATTTACCGACAATACCATGTTAAGATAAGGCATGGTTCCAAGAACAGAAAATGAAGTGCAACCAAATACTAAGTTTAAATACATTATTTTAGGGAATAAGTAAATGTGAAATAAGAATGATATACATTCTTGATTTTGTTCCTAACTTTTTAATTTTCCCCATTCCTGAATCTATTCTATCGCTTAGCACTTAGTACTCTCCCTTGTCCTGGCAACGCTGGCACAATGGAACAGATTTTTAAACCGTTGTCTAACTTGATGTTCAGGGCTAATCAAAATCAGAGCCGATAGACCATTACAAAATTTAAACTAAAATCTGGCCATTACAGAATTTCCTTCATAATATTCTATACAAGCTATCAATAATTTAAACAAAAATTATCAAGCCCATTAAAAAAAGCAACAAAATAAACAGCAGCTACCTTGTAAATAAATAATATTCAATCAATTAACAAAACTAGATGCAAATTAAAAAAGGTACAACGAGAGGAAAAATCAAACCTGAATTCGTTTTGGGTCCGCCAAGTACTATGAAAACAAATCGAACCCTAGAATACAACGGAAGGTAATGGTCGTTCTCACTGATGCCTAGGCGAAGGCGATGGCAAGAATAACTTCTCCGAATCACAAAAGCACGATCGATAACAGTAAGTGGCTCCATTTGAAATCCAAAACGAAAATTTAAGGAATTTGATATTCGACCACAAGAGAACGAGTAGATAGAGCAGAAGAAGCTAGGTCCAGCCACTCAGATGCGTTAGAAAGGATTATTAATAGGAATTTACTAATCTACCCCCATTGTTTCACGATATTTTCATAGGCAATTGGCATTATAATGGTTTTAACCATTATAAAAGAAAATAACAAAAATAACTGTTAGTATGTTACAACAGTTATAACTGTTATGATTTTTAAAGGAATAAATGTTACGAAATGGTTGATTTGGTGTTGTGAATAATAGTTGAATATTATCATTCCTAACAACCAAACACATCATAAATAACTATATCAATTTATGAAAGTTTATATTATGTACAAAAATATAAGCCTAGGTAAAATTATTTCATTTACCAATTTAAAACCAATATTGTGTCGATTTGCCTTGTTTAAGTATTTAGAAATCCCTATCGATACCATGGCGTCCCACATATCGACCAGAATTCATAAACTACTCAACAGATTAACTAACACAACATAAAATATATTTATAGCACTAACAAATACGCGCTCTCTTATATATAATACACCCAACTCATGTTAGGGCATACCATTACCCTATCTCTTAATGAGTCATACCCAACCTAAGCCAAGGTGTTCGCTCAACCTTGTGCTCTGATACCAATTGTAACGACCCGACTTTTCGACCCTCAAATGTCGACACTAATATATCCACGGTATTCACGTGGCGAGCACCCAAGTGCCGGAAAGACAAAAAGTTAGGGTGAAATAAAATAAAAAGAAAATAGACTGAGGAAGAAGAGGACACAATATCAGAATCTCACAACGGAACGGTAACATATAATATAATGAATGATCTTTACCAAATAAAACTGTATGATTACAACTATTAGAGAAGACTAACATATCATCAACTTGGACAGTTATAGCAACCCGTCCTCATAAATGTTGATGTACAACATAGAATGCAGCGGATATAAAAAGTACGGTAAGATGAACTCCAACTCTCTTCCAAAAGCTCCAAGGCATCCAAAGTAAAACCTGCCATACTCAGCCTAGTCGAAGGAGTACGTGATGATTTTAAGGAAAACAAAAACCAAGCGTCAAACATCAGTCTGGTATGAGAAACTCAAGATACACATTGCATGTAACAACACTGAGGGGACTGTGCAGATAACCGCTTCGGATTTCCCCTCAATTGAAACCAACCATTAATTAGGAGAAGTATAGTTGTATTATAAATAATGTCTAGGGTGTAGAATATAAATAAATTCACATAGAAGGAATGGTTACATTGGTTACATTCGACAACTATTAAGTGTACAAACAAAACCGATAAGGCACATTCGCATATTGGATTTTCCATCAGAGATCTCTCAATACGGATCCAAACTCCATGCACAAGGTTCAGAAAGTACCTCCGAGCGTCGCATATCTCTAGATAAAATATACCATAAGGTAAACACAACTGGCCCACGCACGAAACACCGAAGTGCACCACGTGGAACCAAATATATCCAACTCCCGCGGGCAACTTCGAGGAGCTCCTGCACGATTTGATAATAAGCATACACTAGATATGGAGTCAATATATCCTGCCGTAGGTTAGCAAAACCCCAGATTGTGCTCCTACTCTGTTTTTAGCCATTTCCGATGTTGAGGTTTCGTTCGGCATCTTTCACACGAGTCTTCATCACTCGAACAGAACAAGAATTCCCAGTTGGAATCCCACAGCTCAATAGATCTTGGAATCACACATAGAATCCTTCACAGATCTCGGAATCATACATGGATTCCAATACATCAACAGATCTTGGAATCACACATAGATTCTTTCATAGATCTTAGAATCACTATATGTGTTCGAGCATCTCAACAGATCTCGAATCGCCATATGGCCTTCACTTCATAACCGCTTCCAAAACATAGAACCCGTATACTAGTTTTGAAGTGGTTTTCGATAAGTAAAACACTTATCAATCCCGGTCTCCTCAAAACCAGTCGCTAAATTTAAGGCCAAGTTGTATAGCAACTAACTGACTACATTTCACACAATATACGATTGTATATGGATAACAACCCTGCTTAATTTCCATAACAACCGAATAAACATTCAAGGCACTATCAAGATCATGAAGCACGATAACATCCAAATCACTATCAAGTCACGCAACATGACAATTAGTCGAAGCACGGTTAACTCATATAAACGGCTTCTAATCCCATTCCCATTTATTTAATATTTCATTAATTAAAACTTATTTTATTAGTAAAACTCCTTTTAACAAATAAAACTTCACTTGTCAAATACAACTTCAATTATTAATCAATAACTCATACTCGATTAATATTCCTTTATTAGTAAAACTTATTTTAACTAATAAAACTTCGTTTGTCAAATAAGACATCACTTATTAATCAATAACTCATACTCGATTAATATTCCTTTATATACTAGCGTATATATTCAACTTATACATATAAAATGTGTATATGTATATATTCTACGAATTACCTAATCCGTTATAGTCTTACTACCCAAAAAGGGTTTTAATATACTTATCCCTCCGGTATAAGTATAATCACAATTCAATTCCAAGATTTCCTATTTAAATTCAATATTTCAAAACGTACTCATATACTTATCCCTCCGGTATAAGTATATCTACAATTCATGTTCAATATTTCTTTTCTAACTTCAATACTTCAAAACGTATTCATATACTTATCCCTCCGGTATAAGTATAACTACAATTCATTTTCAATATTTCTTTTCTAACGTCAATACTTCAAAACGTATTTATATACTTATCCTTAATGTACTTATCCCTCCAGTATAAATATAACTACAATTCATTTTCAATATTTCTTTTCTAACTTCAATACTTCAAAACGTATTTATATACTTATCCCTCCGGTATAAGTATAACTACAATTCATTTTCAATATTTCTTTTCTAACTTCAATAATTCAAAACTTATTTATATACTTATCCCTCCAGTATAAGTATTTCAATAATTCATTTCTAGGATTTCTTAAAGTATAACCAAAGAGGTTAAAACCATTGTTTAATAAAGAACCTCCTCTTTTATAAGTTAAACATCTTATTCAATATCTTTATTCTGAAAGATTCCTATACTTGTTTCTATCATTAAAATCAATTATTAAAGATCTAAGTATATTCAAAATCATTAAACCGTATATTCCAGTTTAACTACATTCCAAGGGTTTCAAAACAAGTGTTGCTAAAACAATGTTTACAACAAACCCAAAACAATCCTTTATAATTTATCTTTAAATGTTTGTTTAAAGATTCAATTATATTTACTTCCATGATATAATCTGAGAGGGTTAAAGACTAATGTAATTAACACATTGTCACGACAAACCCAAAACCATTTTATGCTTACAGAAATCACACTTCGTGTACTTAACTCGTTTCCGACATTATCAACTTAACTATCCCTCGGTCAAGAGTGAGGCCAGGTAAGTTAGAGCACTGGTTGCATATCACCCCTTGCCTAGACACCCCATTCTTGACACTCACAGATAGATAAGCTTACTCGTCGTCTTATTAGAATTAAGCACAATAATCATGATATTCAATAAACAAGTAATTAGCAAGTGCACTTATATGACTATTCTAGCTTTACACACTTTCAAACTTACTTCAATTTAACATATAAGTTAAACAACCATTTTAATATGATAAGAAATCACTAAGGATGTCAGCAAAGTTTCATACAAAGTGTTGAAAACACAACAATTCAAACTGCATCTATAGCGACCATCGCTATAAGTGCACTTTCAAGTTCAAGTCCATAATATGTCAATCCATACTAATTCTTATGTGCTTTTTTTCAAATCCATTCCACTTGTTATACAAGTAAATTCAAATACAATTCCAAGTCCGTTCAAGTCCATTCCAATCCATTAACATGGATCACATATGTCACTTACTTTGAAAGTAAGAATCAAGTTAACATTTTTTACATAAGTTACCAACATTCAAGCAACTTTAACAATAGTTAAAAACATGCAAAAGATTTATGTTCACTGTCCTAAATAGTGAGTAAACTCACCTTAATCCTTCGCAAATCTGAGAACCAAGAATAAGAATAAAGATCCAAGAATAAGAACAAAGATCCAAGCTAGCAACCTCCTTCCTTTCCTTGCTTTCCCTTCTTATAAAGCTCATGGCCAAAGATGAAAATAGAGAAGGACTTGGAATTTTCAACTTCTAACTTTCTAGAAGGTCTTGTAATGGCATAAGAATGCTACACTCAAAGTTTGAGTTGATTTGGAGTTGGTTTGAGTATAGTTTGAGAAAGTTAGTAAGGAAGAGGAAGAAGATGAAGAGAAACCGTTAAAAAGCTTCATTAAGCTTAGGAATTTTGTGTACGAAATAAGGAGGCATACCCTCCTTATATAGGAAAAGGAAGGTGAATGGGAAAAGACCAAAATGCCCTTAAAACCCTAATGGCATTAATGAGAGATGGGATGGTGTGTAAGGTGAAGTGAGAGGTGTGTACGAGATGGTAAGTTTGCTTTTTCAAGTAAGCATTCATTTGTATACATATAAGAAGCTTTTATACATACACTTAGGATATTTTCTAAACTCTTGATGTGACTAATTATGATTACATATATATGTGTATGTGCATATATACAAATATATCAAACAACGTTGCAACGATATGAAACAACTTCTATTCAACGATAGGATGTGAATCTGGATGTTGAACCCCAATCATATTTTTAATTCTTTATCAAATGATTTATTCAAGTAAACAAAACTTGGAAATAAATTCATTAACTTATTTAAACAATTAAAACAAGCATATTTAAATTATAAAATATTTATTTGAATATTTAAATACCTGTTAGACCAAAAAATGGTCCTAACACCCAATTGATAATGTTTTGTAGAGAATAATGAGGAATCGTGAACAAAAAGCAAGAAAAATCAATCAACACACGGAATTTATAGTGGTTCGGCGTTAACAAGCCTACATCCACTTCATAGCTTCTCAATTCATTCAGAAATTACAAATACAATGAGTATTGACGCTCAAGCACTCAATTACAATGAATAATACTCTCCGAATTCATTGATTTTATTAAAGAGGATGAAGGTTCTTCGTTGGTAGCCATGGCTGAAATAGATAGAGCTTCCTTCAGGCCCAAAAGTCCCCTTCTATGATGTGTTGTATGTATATTTATAGGTAGAAATTCGGTTAGGGTTGAGTGGCCACGTGGCAGCTTCAGAGTAAATCTCGGAAGTAGTGGAGAACATGGGGAAGTGGTTACCAGGTCGTGCTTTGCCAAGTGGAGTCCGATCCGCAATTGTAGGAGTCGGTTATGCCAAGAGAAGAGGTCAAACTCCGTGTGCCGAAATAGGTCCAGTCGATTCGGATCGGATCCGAACCGAACCGGTTGTTCGAGCAGATTGCCTGCACGCACTTCTGTGCAGAATACTTCAGGAGGTTCGGGTAGAGGGGGATCCGATCCGATCCGGAGAGGGGGATCCGATCCGATCCGAAAGGAGGGATCCGATCCGATCCGGAGAGGGGGATCCGATCCGAAAGGAGGGATCCGATCCGATCCGAATGGGGGATCCGATCCGGTGACATTTGCATGTATAATTCAAATTTTCCATCTTTCTATCACTCCATCCAAGTGATCGCCAATCAATGTAAGTTCATACTCAAGTCCCTGGCTTTGGGTAGCCTGGTCACAAAGCAGGCTAACATTTTGCCCCCTAAAGTACATCTTATCGCAGATGAGATGTTCTTTGATTAAGTCGAGATAAATCTTTTAGAACGCCATCCATCCTTGAGGAGACTTTATCGAATTGTTGCACTACTTCCATGGGTGCTAGTTAGTACAAATTCTATGGAAGGAGTAGTCGAAATGATCGGGTAACCGTTTTAAACATCGTCGAATCAAGATGTTGATTTCCTTCATGATAAGTCATGTGGTATGTTTGGCTCCCGTGTGAGATCGTACATGTAAAAGTTGATGCCAAACGACGCCATCTTCCTAAACAAGTCAAGTGCATTACTAAGCTAAGATTTCTTTAATGTATAAGTCAATGTATACAATAGCCGTCCAAGTCATAGTATGGTGTCAGAATCTTCGTATCTTGAGCTAGCATCTGGACCGTTCGGATAAAGTGCATCAGAGTCGGCATATGAATTTGTCATTTTTGCTTGGATTTGGACTATCTCGATGTCAGGATATTAATCTAGGACTCCATGATTGCATCTAATCGTAATAATAGTGCATCCGGAAGCCATGATCACTTCAGATTGTTTTATAGTCCCGTGATCACATACGAGTCAGTATGAGATGTTGTTGAAAACATGCAAGCCAATAGCTGGTGGGATTATCACAATTGTAAGGCAGCAGAGGAGTTCATCATACTCTCCATTTGATGCTGCTGCAGATCAAGTCTTTGAATTCTTGCTTGATCCGTAATTTCGCTCACTTGGATGGTCAGGATGAATCAAGTCATATTCTAAAGATATAATGTATATGTTCTGAATCATGCATTGAGTTAGGGTCATGTTTAAAGTCAATCTGTCGGTTGAAGTTGATGTTCCTAGCATTAGTGGAGGACGAGCGAAGTCAGTGCTTATGCCCCCAGCATTGTTGGGGGTTATGATAGGTCAATCGGACATCCAATCTTTTAGCCTTTATGCTTTTTTCTGCCGCATCGGGTTAGATATGTAGGTTCAACAATCTTAGTCACCCTGTGTCATTATGTGCACATTCCCAAGTCATCAAGGGTTGGAGTTGTATATGCGAATGGTCGAATCACATTCGTGTTGGGGTCAACCCATCTGTTTAGCCAGAAAGCAGTGATCGCCTCATTGAGTATATCAGCAAACTTAGATACTCTCCTCGCATCAGCTGCAGAGTTGAGTAAGCTCGTCAATCTTGCAAGTGAGCGAATGTCGTTAGTGAGTTATTCGAGCTCCTTCGTTCACGCTTTGGCATAATCCGAAATAGCCACCATAGTCTTGTTGAGTCTATCTCCCATGCTTGGTTCCATTAAGCTTGACAATCAAGACCGCGGGCCCGATTAATGACATTGGTCATTTCCAGAATTGTAAATTCCTGTTAGTCTTTCCTGGGGCTTTTCTTTTTCCTTTATTATTTCAAGAGTCAGATGGTGCTCCATTCTGTCGTGAAGACATTGAGATCATCCATTTCAACATTAGCACACTCTTATTGCACGAATCTGTCTGTCTCAGGATAGGATTTTCCAACGTTTCTAGGAGAATCTCATGGTAGAGAGTACTGAGGTATGTTTCAGAGGTGAATCTGCCAAGTCCTCTTGGTGGGTCTCGATGCAAAGAGATTTTGAAGTTTTAGATATCCTGAATACCGGATACTACAGCAATCAACGCTATATATGGTCCTGGTCGATTTACCGATGCCACTGCGGCGTTGAATCTTTCAAGGAATGCATGCAGGGTCTCGCCTGATCTCTGTTGAAGCATCAATTAATGTTGCCAATTTGGCCCTCAGGTTTGAGAAGTTGTCGCTAATTACCTAATTTAGCGCTAGTGCCCCCGGTATGAAGTCTTAAATTGGGTGGAAGCTGGTTTCTGGCTTCTTGGTTGTGCATATGTAATAGCAGTCAATCAGGCTTCTGTTTTTTAATTCTGGATGGTGATCCGCTACTTGGATGTATGCAGGTTGCTCTTGAGGAGCCATTCTTCTGCTTATAGTCTGGGTTATTGTGAAGCTCAGATAATCGTAAATGTGCCTAAAGCTGGCAGATAGTCAGATGATAATGTTCGAAGCTCTTATCCTGTACTCCCCATCCATGGGGATTTTACTAAACGGTGGTCATTAAATCCACGTATTCTCTGAATTCATACTCCCTTATCGAGATGTGAGTTAGAGTTTGATATAAAATGATTTATTCGTGTCCAGCTCATGTTAGTCCTTGGTCTCCCATCCAAGCTTTGAGGTTCGAAGTAGGATGGCAATGAAGTTAGACTATAGCTTTCTCGAATGCTCTCGTCTTCCCCCTACATGGGGAGCCTCATGTTGAGGTTGAGCTGGATTTTAAACATTCCTCCGAATTGGAGCAAAGGTTGGTTGGGCTTCGTTTAATTTTTCGGTGGCTCTTGCATATCCCTCGTTTTCATCCAAAATGTTATAGTCGGAAGTTGCATGCTACAAATGCCTGGGAGGAGGTTGGTTGCATCTTGTTTTATTAAAGACGACTATGCCAACTTGTCCTAGGGTCCCATATGATCTAGACCATGGAGCAGGGAGTGTTTGAGCCAAGTTCGTTATCGCTTGAATTTCCATGGTGCTCGCTCCAGCGAGTAAGCTGTAGTTACTCGGCCTTCCATCTATCCAAGTAAAAAAGTTATCCACCATTTTCTGTTGTTTCCGGAGAAGTTCATCTCGCTGATCCATTTGAGTTCACAAATCAGTAAGGGTACCATCCATTTCATATCTAGCTTGACATGCTGAGGGATCATCACTAGAAGAAATCTGCTACCTTCCTTCGATCCTAGCGCCTTCTGTGCCAATATCCTCAGCACGGAAGAAATTTCTATCTTCCTTCTTCTTTGCTTTTGAGTCTGAGTGTCAGGCAATTCGCCTCCTCGCAAGTTAGGAATCAAAGCAATGGCATCTCCCTTTACATGGGGTCTTTCAACCGGGAAGTCGGTCCGGACTAGCAAATGGACGTTCACTCTGCATCCATTTCGTGGTCCTCAAGCAGCCTGTCAAGATCGAGATATAAGTTAGTCACAGACATATAACATTTATGAATATTTTCAGCAGTGCGGCCCCAGTCTGGGGGTAATGGAGAAAGGTCGGTAGTTGTATCACATCCCTTTTAAATTTAGACGTGGATGCACGGAAGGGAGACATTGTTTTCAAAGCTTATGTGGTTGAGTTATCCAAGTGCTCGAGTTATCGCGTTTTCTATTCAATACATCTGCGAAGTGGCACTCGTCGTTGCACTTGGGCTATGGCTAGTCATACATGGGTGTGTATATTGATTTGATATATCACTCTTAGGGCCTCCTTTCGGTCGTTGCCTTAAGTCGTGTGACACGTTATTAAACAGTTCACTCTCAAGGCCTCCTTTCGGTGATTGCATTGAGTCGTGTGGGAAGCTTAGCATTAGAAGTCGACGTCATTCCTTCAAACACGACCTCTTTGTTGTTGTACGTGAGTATCCCTTGTGTCTTTGCTTTGTATCTGTACATAATCTTGCAATTCGAAAAAGAATAGTCAGCTTAGTCTTGCAAGCTACTAAGTCAATCTTTAAGTCACAAGCAATTGTAGCTCGAAATGAAAACATGTTGAGTGCTAATCTATCTAGCATAGAATTATTAAATGTCAAAGTGTCAGGTGTCGTAGTTTGGAGGTATAGTGTCTGTAGCCTCCAATTAACTTTGAAACACGGGTCGCGTCCAAAGCGTGTTTGAAGTTAATTCAGAAATCTATGTCCGTGCCCCCAGCGTTGATGGGAACCGGATTAAGTCATTCGGATGTCTGATTTGTAAGTCCTTTATAACCTTGTCCTCGGTCGGAGGGCAATGAAGATTGCATGCACGTCGCAGCATTGTCCTTTATACTCTCTCCCAAGTCGTGAGAGTTAGAGTTATGGGTTTAGTGGTCTTAAGTCATGGTGCACCATTCACACTAACCCAATAGATTTATACTCTCTCTCAAGTCGTGAGAGTTAGAGTTATGGACGTCGCGGTTCGTCCTTTATACTCTCCCAAAGTCAATTTGGGTTAGAGTTGTGGATCGAGTGGTCTTAAATCTTGGTGCGCCTGTCACACTCGTCCTAAGTTTATACTCATATCCAAGCTCTGAGGATTAGAGTTAGTCGGGCAAACAGTCGGGTCACATTTGCCTTGGCATCGTCCCTTTGCTCCCATGTCAAGGGCAAAGGTCGCCATCGAGGATGATCGGTTCTCACCCCTATTGAGTTTATACTCCTCCCTTCCGAAGCATGGGAAAGAGTTAGATACGTCGTTAGAGAGCGGTCGAGTCATACTCATCCTCGTCTTAACATATCTCTTTTGCCCCCACTTCGAAGGTAAAAGTTATCTCGTTCATGGTATTGTACCCGTCACTGTTGCACTCTTCCCATCAGATCAAGGGATAGAGTCGTCGATCCACCGAGTTATTATGTCACACTCGAATACATTTCTATGTCTTGCGTGGCAAATCAATGGATAGATGATGAGGAGGCCTCATTAGTATGTCCATATATGGATAACACAAGTCGAACTCGTGTGCATTTACTCTCTTGCCCCCACATCAAGGGCAAAAAGTCGGTGAATGAATGGTCGAACTTCTTTTGCTTTAGAATGTTGTCATTAGGCCAATAGTAAGCGGGTGAAGGGTCGAATCACGTTCGCCAAAGCTTTACATTCCTCCGATCAAACTATGGCAGGAGTTGTCGGTACCGAACCTCGGGTACCTGCAAAATTCATATACGAATTTGCATGAGTTAATCATGTCAATAACTCAAGAAGTATGTAAAGGAAAAATGCATGATTGGAAAATAAGTATGTTGATAGGCGGTGTTGCCTCCTTTATTTGGATTTATGTAATTCGATTGCATCGACTGCAGGATCTGATTGTATGGACGGTCGAACCGCGTCCATCTGGAGTCGGATCTCAACTCTGAAATGCAATGATTGATGCACAATTATCTTGAGATCTGCCACGTGTGAGCCAAGGAGTGGATGGTCACCTCGGATCCATCTTAAGGTATACAACTTCTCTCATGCGAAGGACGTGGCTCTGTAAACGAGCAGTTCAATCGGGCTCGTTACGGCAATGCTCCATAATTCTTCCTGTAGGTGCTCAAAGTTTGATCGGTACCAGATTCGGGGTACCTACATCATCCACATATAAATTCATCTGAGTTAGTTACATCAATAACTCATAAAGCATGGAAATATAAGAGTCATGGTTAAAAAGTAATCCTGTTAAAGGAATGAATATCATTCTGTGCAAAGATGGCATTGCACGCTCTTTGCAAGTCCATTTTTCCTCACTACATCTCTGTCAGGGGATGGCTGTCAAAATCTTTAGCTGGCGATGAATGTCTTTTCAAACCGTTGTGGGGTGGCGGTCCCAAGAATGAAGAGACCTTGAAAGAGGACTTGGAGTGACAAAGGCAATTAGGCAAATACTATAAGCGAATGACGAGGTCGCATCTTATTTGAATCGACTTCTTGCCCCCATGCTAAGGGCAAGGATTGAGTATAAGGGAGTCATGGCTGCTAGGGGGATAGTCATATCTCATCCATCCGCAGATATGCCTTTAGTCCCACGTTGGGAATAAGATCTAATGCACAGATAATCAATCAGCATCCAGGCTTAAGTGCTCAAAACCTTTAACTTGCCACCTCCATTGAGTAGCATCTCCTAATTAGCTAAATAGCAGGCTCTTCCAGTAACATGGTCGCCATGGACCATTCCCATTCCATCTTTCATTAGGAATTTTAGCAATAGATACCAGGGTGTAATGTAAGCTCTAATCGCCGCTAGAGCTGGTCAGTTTAGACCTTAGTCAGATAAACTTGACTACAATAGCATGGCTTCCAAGGCTTGAAGTAATGCTCACGTTTTCTATCACAATTTATGTATGAAGTCGAGAGCAAACGGTCGATTCATATTTGTTTTGATCTCGAACTCTCATCTCTTGACAAAGGTCAAATGGTGACTGGTGAGCAGTCAAGTTGCTATCATCCGAGCAAAGATTCATATGTCCAATCATGGCCTGCAGGGGTTCAGCTGTTACCTATCGCTGGGCACCAAAGTATGTTGACCTAACCCTTATTCGATGGAAATCAGTCTTCCTCAATGCGATTGACAGCAAATAGCCATTGCAAAAGTTAGCTAAGTTCTTCGGGAGGTGAGACGCATGACATTTTATTCATCACATCATACAATTGAAGTGTAGCTTTGGGATGTTGGGATCCTTAGCTGCTTTCTGTTATCCCACTATTGACAATCATGGTCGCTAAGATCATATGAATCATCTTTGAAGTAGTGTTCGAACTATTCTATATAACTGTCATTCGATGCTCCGCCGATTGGACAGGTTTAAGTCATATAAATGGGATGGTCACTACTCATTAGGGAACAACATCAGTTGCATTGCTGAAATCTACACTATCGGAGTTCAGAAGATGAGGCTACTATTAGACAATCATTATCTCGTATACTGTCATTGATAGCATGCTGAATCTGACAGACAGCTCCTCCCATTGAATGGCATCGGCAAATAGAGGCTATGGCTTCTGGAGGAATCCTAGTCGTTGCCATTTGGTTGTCATATTCTTTGACTATCCACCTTATCTTCATTAACAAACTTTGATGACTACTGTTGGTCAAAACATACGTCGAGCCGAAGGCGAGCCGTGCTCCGAGCCGAAGGCGAGGCCGTCAGCGGGTCCGGGCGCAGCGCCAGCGGGGGTCCGGGGCCCCGCAGTCCCGGCGGCGATCGACCTAACCGGCGGGATGATCTTAAAAATGTGGGCACCGCACGATTTTTTCGATTTTGGAAGATGGAGCCTTTTCTGAAATGATCTTAAAAATGTATTTTTTTCCAAAAATAGCTGTTTCGGGTCGGATCGGATCATGCCTTCAAATTTGCGGTTCGGAGATTGTCTTCAGGTCGGGTCGGATCGGACTAGTTCCTCCGAGCCGGATCGGAGACGTCATTAGCTAGTCGGTTCAGTATATATGAAAGAGCCGGTTCGAATCTCCTCCCCCTGTTCGGATCGGTCTTCCCGACCCTGCGTCTTCACTTTCCTGCGGTTCGGGTCGTGGCACCCTCTTCGGTTCGGTTCGGAGATGCATCATTGGGTCGGTTCGGGCCTTCCCATGCAGCTCGGATCGGGGATATGCCTTTGGGTTGGTTCAGGAAACAAAAGGATCCATACGTCCTTTTCCTTTCTCTATCTTTTCCTCCAATCCGACCTGGTCGGGCAAGCATGGCTTTCTTCACATCGCATTTTATTCCGACCCGATCCTAACATATGAACTTGTCCTCCCCTCCGTTGCTTCAGCACTTCCTTACCCGAACCGAACCCAGTTCTTATTCTCCCCTTTCTCGTCTTCAAATTTCACTAGACCCAAATGAAGTTAAGTGTTTATGTGCTTGAATGTTTAACGCTGGATCCTAATGACCCCCGTTGCTACCTCGAGACGGCGAAGACGCCATCAACGACGATGACAAACGGTGGAGGAGATCCAGGCGTCGGAGTTCAACAAACACCACACTCCAATCGTTCGATTTAACCGCAAATTCTAGCTGAAATCAGTTATTACATAAATAATCGGAGATTTAAAATACCTAGATGTTTTATTCGAAGATCGAAACGAGAAGTTTTGGAGTTTTTGGGATTTTTTAGGAAATAGGGTTTCGGTATAAAGCTGGGAGAACAAGAATTGTGGGAGTAAAAAAGGTAGAAGAGTTTGGGTGGTTGGGTTTATATAAGACGTGAGATGGCTCTTTGTATTCCCCGTATTTTACTCCGTTCGGACCGAGTCCAAGCCAGCCCACACCTTCCGGCCCACCAACCCAGTGCAAAGCGAAACAGGAAGAAAAGGCACTCGAGTCGGACACCGAACCGGGTAGAAATTTGTGCATTCCTCTAGCATTCGAATTGGACTTAAAAGAAAAACTAGGAAAGAACATACCTGAGAAGAATATTATATGTCGAGAAGAACTTCTGGACTTGACTCAAAAATGAAGAAAATGAATCAAGTATTTCACGACATATATATAAGCGATAAGAGACATGTCTTCATGAAGCAACGCATCTTCACAAACGAACAAAAGTGACTTTCTGACTGTTCTGATTCAAGGACTAGCATTCAAACGACATCAAAGCACGCTTCGTATACAACAGAAGCATCCTTTGAGGGGGCAAAATGTTAGCCTACTTTGTGAACTAGGCAACACAAAGTCAAGAAACCAGACATTGAAGGGCATTTTTAATTAGAAGACTTCGGTTCGGATTGGAGAAGACACTACAATCTAGATTGGATAGCTGCAGTTGTTCGGGTCGGGTCAGAGCAACATATCGGTTCGGGTCGGATAGAGTCTTCTGTTCGGATCGGTGAACTGCTGATGAGGAAGTTGGTAAGGTATATCTAATCGGATCGGAAGACAACACAATTTCAATTGGATCGGAAAGCCACCTGTTTGCCACGAAAATGGATCGGAGCGGAGCAGATTAGAGAAGAAGAGAGCGTTGCATCCAAGCCAATCCGGGTCGGATCGGATATCCCGATCCGAACCCCTTGTCTGTGCGTTTCCGATCCGAGCCCATATTCCATGTTATTCTCCTGCAAAAGCGCCTGGATATCCGGACCGGTTGTGACCAGTTCCTACTCGTATCGTCCGTTCCTTTGATGCGTTGTCAGCATAATAATTCATCCGAACCTGAAGATAGTGGGATGGACGACATGTGGCCCCGACCCGGATCAAGTTTCAAGCAAATTCACACCTATAAATACCCCGTCTGGAGACAAAGAGAGGGATCTTTTTTAGGCACTTTGAGAATTCAACTACCTCCATAATCCGAACTCCATTGCTCCCGGAGAATCCAAATCTTCTTTCATTATTTGTTTTAATCTATTGAGTGAATATAAGCGAGTTGTGAGTGAAATCAAGCGATAATTACATTGTATTTGCAACTGAATCATTGAATATAGTGAAAGATAAGTGGACGTAGGCATTTCTTCGCCGAACCACTATAAATCCTGTGTGTTCATTTTTATTTTTATCTCATCTTATTTGCTTTTAATCAATTTGGGTGTTAGAACCACTTTTGGGTCTAACAATACCCAAAATACAAAAACTTTCCTTAAATGCTCGTTTTTGAAAATGATGACATCATCAAAATAGTTAACCATAAATATGAAAAATACTTTTATTAGCTAACTACTTCCCTAATGATTAATTAGACATTCACTAAAATTTTCAACAACTTTTACTGAGAAAATAGCCATTTATTGATAAAACGATTTTCGGTCATTTTATCAATATTTTACCAAAAAAATATTTTTGAAAGCATTTTTCCAAAATGAGTCTAGAATTATAAATTACTAATTAAATGATATTTAATGTAATAACCCGAAAAATTGGGCCAGTTTAAAATTTTTACTTTGGCAATTTTAACGAATTTTGAATATTTAAAATAGATTATTTTAAATAATATCGACGAGAAATTTATTTTGAATATAATTCGAACGTATATAGTTATATAGATCGTCGTTAGAATATAAATAATTATTTATAATTATAAAAGGAATTGAAAATGGCGCGGTAGTTCGATAATTCGATTTCAAACTTCAATTGTATGTACAGGGTGCAAAATAAACCGGATTTTAGTGAAACCAAAAATAATAGAATCTATTTGAGAATATCTTTCCAACGAATCCGAAAAACCATAATTTCATAGCGGGAATCAAATGATATGTCCAAATGAAAATCCTGAATAGTCGCTATGGAATTCAGGCCCTTAAAAATGGAAATTTTGCAAACGACCTCGGATTTCGAAGAAACCACTTTTGTTGGATCCGTGATGTCAAGTTATTGCTAATTTCAAATTTCATAATTTTTTGATTCAATATGTGAGCGTGGCACATGAAAACGTGTTTGACCAGTTTCGGTTGATTTTAATCGGCTGGAAAATGGCCATTTTTCAAACGGTCTTAGAATTCGACGAAACTAGTTTTGTTGGGACCGTATCGTCAATACGAAGCTAGAAAATATTTTTCGGGAATTTTTAGAGCCCGTATGTGGCCCCGGTAAATTGAAATGCGCGTTCAAATTCAATATATAGAGTTATATGTTGATTTTGACGAAAACTGATCGAAACGATCGAATCAGTCTACGATACATATCCCATTGTGTTTGGAAAGGGGGTAAAACACTAGGGACGATAGGCGGTGGGCCTCGTTTAGAGGTCGAATAAAAAAAATCAACTTTTGGAATTTAAAAATAAACAAAAAATATATCTCCCCCTCTCTCTCCTTAATTCCTCTCAGCCCCCCCCCCCCCCCCGGTCAGTTCATTCAATCGTAAATAAAAAAAAGGAGAGAAGGGGGGAATCACGAATCGTCGCCCCCCCTCGGTCGATTAGCCGTCGTCGCCCCAGGTGGGGCGCCGCCGCCTCCCTCTCTTCTTCCTCCTCTTCCTTTCTTCTCTCTCCACTTAGCACGCGAGCCCTCCGCCCTAAATCGAGACAGCCTTCCCCAGTCGACCCCCTGCCGCACCAATCCTCTCTCCTCCGCTGTTCAGGAGCGCCGACGCCATCGTCCATCCCCCCTTCTCTCCCTCCTCGAACCCAAACGCCTCCAAACCCTGGTATCCGCCGCTGCTAGCCACCGAAGGCCAACCACCGCTCCTCCTCGACTTCCTCCGGCCACGCTAGCCCCTCCGCAGCCCATTCTCTTCCCCATTATATGATGTTAGTTTTTTTTTAATTTGTTTATTTTAATTTCTTTTGAATAATCGGTTTATCATATGCGAAGTAAAACAAAATATGATTTTTTTTAAGGGTTTAAAAATACGGGGTTTTCAAAGGTAAAACGATTCGATTTTTATAAGGTCTTCATGAAGATAAAGTTTTGAATTTTAATTTATATAGTTTTGATTTTTATTTATGAAAAGCATACATTTTTATTATAGAAAGAATACAAATTTTTATAACATAGAAGAGTTAAAAATATAATTTTTATACTAGTGGCATATTAAAAATATGATCTTTATATGGGTACGATAGTAAAAATATAATTTTTATATTATAGAAAGGCTAAAAATATTATCTTTATGTAGCAGAGATAATAAAAATATAATTTTTATATAATATAGATAATAAAAATTCGACCTTTATTATGTAGAAGATATAAAAATACTATTTTTATATAAGTAGTGTATTGAAAATAGAATTTTTATATAATAGAGAATATAAAATTTTGATCTTTATATACGCAGCGAAATAAAAATCTGATTTTTATTATATATATAAATATATATATATATAGTGAAGCAAAAATGTGATTTTTATAGCGAAGCTATAAAAATTCGATCTTTATAAATAAAGTAGAAATATAAAAATATAATTTTCATATAAAAATAAGTGTTGTAAAAATATATGAAATAAAAATATGATTTTTATTTATTGAATGAAGCAATAAAAATATACTTTTTATTTGAACAGCGTGAAAAGAACTGAATTGGAATTTGAAAGGAATCCTGACAGTTCAGCAGTTCAAAAGCAAAGCACGGCGGAGTGGATCCCTCTGTGAGAACTTCTCACTTTAACTTTTATTTCCTAGTTAGAAATATATACTAGGATGCAGACGGTGTTTAGTAGCACCCGACACCACTGTCCATAGACCATGGACTTGTTTGTTTGGTTGCATAGATTAGTTAGATTATTTGAGTTGAATATGATTGTTTGGGGTGAAATGGAAATTGATTTGATTGATGTGTGAATGGCGTGGGCCATCACTAGACCGGGGATAAGGCTAGGCATTGTCCCGTTTCTAGTATCGTGTCGTTATGCCGCCGAAATTTTCTAAA
This sequence comes from Allium sativum, assembly GCA_030737875.1. Lineage (NCBI taxonomy): Eukaryota > Viridiplantae > Streptophyta > Magnoliopsida > Asparagales > Amaryllidaceae > Allium > Allium sativum. The sequence goes on along the minus strand of CM060920.1, from coordinate 56,116,266 downwards.
ATAAGTTAGAAAAATAAAGATATCATTTTATTTAATAAATGAACCGAATAGAATATTCATAGGTTGAATAAAATAATTTGGTCATTAAAAATATAATTTTTGACGTGAATGTGAATAAATAAGTATTCGTTTACAAACCGGATGGTTTGTTTATGTACACCTATTTGAATGACATTGATTGGGACGATAAATTTTACACATCGCTCAACTGCACAAATAAAATCTGTGTTTGATTGTTTGAAACCCCACACGGGTATTGGGATAAAATACGGCATACACTAATCCCAATAATTAGTTGTATGTTGATCGATGGATCGACAGGATGTTATAAGCGTTAGATATCTATATTTGATGCTTATACAGTGCAGTGCACTTTGGATGATGGTTGATTATTTATCGTTGCTATTATATACATGTGTTGTATGGAATCCATATAATTAACTTTATATGGTAATTGATTGGGCCTCATTCCAATTGGGAAAATAAAGAATATTTTAAAATATAGGTTCATGTGTTGACCGTACTCATTCGTTGAGATTAGTCATGTGTTGAACGAAATATTTTAACAATAAAATTTACATCTTTATTATATATAGAATTAGAAACTAACTTCTTTATAAAATAAAGGTTCATGTGTTGACAGTACTCATCCGTTGAGATTAGTCATGTGTCGAACGAAATATTTTAATAATAAAATTTACATCTTTATCATATATAAAATTAGAAATTAACTGGAAAATAGATGAGATGAGTGGTCTCCTGGATATTGATCTGATGTTGGTTGCGGCCTTCAGGGTTAATATTTAGGGAATCGTTCTCTTACTAATTTACGGTTGGGGTCTGATTTAAATCAAACGATAGATACCATAATTTTTATAAAATATATTAAGTAACAAAAATAGTCACACGTGGACAGTACTCATTCGTTGAGATTAGTCATGTGTTGACAAAAATAGGGATTTATTTGTTGAATGGAATAACAGAATTATTGAAATATATAAAGCCGTGTTGATTAGAGATGCGCTATTTTGGCGGGAACGATATTTATATCGATTATATTCGTTTTTATAATGAATATTGAAAAGAGATAAAAATCGAATATTTATAACAGGGAATTTGAATTGAATTGAATTAAGAATGAATTTGAATTGAATTGAAAAGAAAGTGAATTTGAATTGAATTGAAAAGAAAACGAATTTATAAGGAAAAATTCAATTTTGATTTGAATTTGAAATGAAGGTTGAAATTGTTTTAGAAACAAATTTGAAACTATTTATAAAATTCGTTTTAAATAGAAATCGACGAAATATATATTATATATATTATATATATAATATAATGGCCTGAATAGAACGCGCCGCGCCGCGGTAGTTCGTAAATTTCGACCATTGACTTTGAACGGACATTACGGGAGATCCGACCGTCGGATTCTCCTAAAACCGGTACCGTTGGGTTCGTATCAAAAAGAGCTTTCTAAGAATATTAGAAATTTGAAATCTAACGGTTGGATTTGGAGATACGTCCAAATCAAATTTGGAAAAGGTCGCTGTAAGTGCAGTTCGATGGCCGTTGATGGAAATCTACTGTACGGGCCTTGATAAAATTATTAAAAATAGTAATAATTTGTGTAAAATCATAAGAAATGATTTGGGAAAAATTGGGATGAAAAACTCCATATTTGAAAAGATAAAAATAGATTTTTATCGAAATGAACTAGTTTTGAACAAAAATTAAAACCCATTTATTTTTAAATAAATAAATTGGATTTGAAATGGGTTGTAAATAGAATTGATTTGTTGGTTTATTGTGAAGGGTGTTCTAAATAACACTTGTTCTTTAACCCGATAATAAATAGAATGTGATTTGGGTTTATCGTGAACTGTGTTTTAAATGACATTAGTTCTTTAACCCAGTAAAAGGAGTTTTAATGAATCTACAATTAAATTGAAATGTGAATTGATAATTTAAATTATCAAATTTGGAAAGTGAGCGGGAATGGAGTATTACCAGTTTTGCTCCAAAGCGATAGTTAAATCTTTAATTAGATTTGAACGTGAAATGGTAATTAATTTTACCGATAACACCGTGGTGTTAGATATGGAGAATTACCAGTTTTTCTTCATGGGATGAATAGGTTGGGATAGGGAAATAAAATAAATAATTACTTCGGTGTGGTTCGCTAATCTCGACTAGTCTGAAAAACCATAATTTGGTTTGTTATGACATCCGATGGGAGATTAAAGAATAAATTTTAAAGAATTTATCTTTGATAAAATTAATGGGAACCTTTCCCTAAGAATTGAAATTTAGAAACTAGCTGTAGGTTAGTTAAGAAGAATGGTTTCCTGGGTATTGATTTGATGTTGGTTTCGGCCTTCGGGGTTAATATTTGGGGAATTGCTCTCTTGCTGATTTACGGTTAGTGGCTGCTAGATTGGAAGGAGGCGTATGTTGTGTTTGTGTTACATTTGTTTTTAATATACGCGGGTTGTTCGGAAAGGCCAGGTTTATACCCATTCTGAATAACCGATTCGACGATAAGTCGAAGATGATGACGGTGGTCGAAGACCGGAAGTCTTCACATCGTTTGGATGATTACTGATGATCTTGATTGGGCTGTACACCCAAGATGAGGGAATCAGTTGGTGGTTGTCCAGACGTACTTGGAGATCGATGGATATGCGAGGAAAGTGCCTCCGGTTTCGTTCAGATCCAGAACGAACTTGTAAATGGATTATGTGTCTGACATTGGACTTTATTCTGTGTTGATTGATCTCTATTATATATACATCTGTTTGGCGACGGAGAATTTATTCTCTTGCTTAACGCCCTTCTCTGAGACGTACGAGCTCAGATGTTGTATATCGATGGACATCAGTCGCATGGCATGAATTGCCTGTGTGGCATGCTGAGTTGCATGGATCAAGGCTTTTGTTGAAAAGCAAAGTCTTGTGGTTGATGATCAAAACACAGCTTACGTGGCAGCTTTGTGTATAATGTGAATTCGCGATCCTCACACCTCGGTATGAGTTAAAAACGGGATAAGGACTGCAGGGAGAGCACGACGTTTCTTTCTAGCTTTGGTGGTGTCAGTGACTTACCAGCCCTGACATTTATATACTTTTCACCTATGTGGTTGTTGGATGAGGCGCCTCGATTTTAGGTCTGTTAGGACCGGGAAACGTGTGTTCAGGAATTGCCAATCCTCAAACGTAAGAGAGGACCGGCCCTGAAGCATCCAGGGGTTGCCCAGAGTGTGTAATCCCGAGGCATTTGCTAGAGTGTCCCGAATCGGAGAGGAGCTTGCCCCTTGCCTCGAGTCATGACGGAAACCCAATTTCCAATACATGTATCTCGGTTTTATTTGTAGAGCCTAGTATGGCGACATAGTGGGATGGGGCGCTTATGCCATCTATGATTAATATTTATGATTGAAATTGTTTTGACACTATACACTTATTATAGTATCAAATGACTTGTTTTTAAACGTACCAAGAATGTTTGGCTATTATAAGGGAAAACCCTATCCTCCGGCTTGCGTTGCATTGTGTGATGGGACCTGGGTCTTATAATAGCTTCATTTTTCAAAAAAGCATTGCGTTGTCTTTTCTATGCACTGGTATTCTTGGGAGGAAACCCATTCCATGTTATACGGCGTGGTCCCTTGAATTACTCTCTTTTAAAGTAAAGTTTTAAATAACTGTTTTAGTTCTCACACCAGTCACATGACTGACCTGGAGTTTATTGTTTTAACCTAAACTCTGGGTGCCCCTATTTTCGACACGGGAAACTAGTAGTTTTAGTTTTGCAGATTTATATTCATAGGATCCTGATTTACAGCAGGAACGATGCTCGGAAAGCTCTGTATCCGTGTATTACTTTCAGTTGTGTTTTGTATTATTTTTCCGCTGCAATACTGTATTTAAATCTCTGATTTTCTTTGTTGTATAATATTTATTCATACTCTGTATATTCTTGTATTCTGATGGAATTGTTGTAATAACAATGAAATGTTCTTCCGTCTGCGTTCATTTGTGTGTTGTTCTCAAAGTATCCGCTCTTTCCTTCACGGGGAAGTAACGGGTTCTCACAGTTGGTATCAGAGCTTTGGTTACAGAGCTCGAGAACAAGACACATTAGAACCATACGAAAGAATTCATCAGATATTGGATTAGTAATATCCAATTAGAATGACTCGTTAGAGATAGGATCAGTAGTATCCTAGAACGAGTGTAAAGAGTATGTTTTTAAAATAAAACAAACTTTGTTTTGAAAATTAAAATCATTTTATACGTATTTGAATATTTATTTATTTTGAATTTGGACAATCCAATATATAAAGATTTTGCATATACGCGTCATGAACGTATATTCGAGGTTTTAATATACTGGATAGATATAGAATCACACTCTAGTCGCCCGGACCTGATTCTGATGATTGACGCGTCATCATCAGTAATTATTTTCGTGTTTCGAAGGTGTGATATCTATATATTTCCATTAGACTGATGTGAGAACCAAAATATAGCTAGAATACATTGTTGTGATTTGGCATCAAAAACAAGATTTTCAGTATATATATCAAAATTATGAATTTGAAACTCTAATTCACTAATTGATTGATGGTTGTGTTGTTTGTCTATTTGTTTGATAATTTTGAACCATTTAGCCTAATAGAATCAAATATTGAATTGTATTGAAAATTAGTCGCATTTGCTTGCATATACATGTACTTACATTGAACAGGTCATAGCAAGGAGGCTAGAGCAGAGAATAAAATTTGTTTTCCCGACAAATAGGTACATGTTTACCATAATTTACTGTTTTGTTTGGGTGATGATGATTTTATGAGCCGATTGGCTAGCCGCTTGGCTTTTTCTTTTTCTTTTTGAGATCATAAGGCCTGTATGGCAATTTCGGGATTTTCCCGGTGCTCCCGGTGCAGGGGAGGTTATGGCGAAATTTTTCGAAAATTTAAGGTGTTAGCCAAATTTTTGAAAAATTTGAAAAGTTCTTAGAAACTGAAAAGTTGAAGAACTTAAGCCGTAATCGAAAATAAAGGAAGTTGAATTGATTAGTAAAACAACTTTCGGCTTTGTTCCATTTCGGGGACGAAAAGTTTTAAGTGAGGGAGATTGTAATAACCCAAAAATCTAGGCCAGCTTAAAAATTTTACTTTGGCAATTTTAGCGAATTTTGAATATTTAAAATAGATTATTTTGAATAATATCGACGAGAAATTTATTTTGAATATAATTCTAACGTATATAGTTATATAGATCGTCGTTAGAATATAAATAATTATTTATAATTATAAAAGGAATTGAAAATGGCGCGGTAGTTCGATATTCAATTTCAAACTTCAATTGTATGTACAGGGTGCAAAATAAACCGGATTTTAGTGAAACAAAAAATAATAGAATCTATTTGAGAATATCTTTCCAACGAATCCGAAAAATCATAATTTCATAGAGGGAATCAAAAGATATGTCCAAATGAAAATCCTGAATAGTCGCTATGGAATTCAGGCCCTTAAAAATGGAAATTTTGCAAACGACCTCGGATTTCGACGAAACCACTTTTATTGGATCCGTGATGTCAAGTTATAGCTAGGTTTCAAATTTCATAATTTTTCGATTCAATATGTGAGCGTGGCACATGAAAACGTGTTTGACCAGTTTAAGTTGATTTCAATCGACTGGAAAATAGCCATTTTTCAAACGGTCTCAGAATTCGAAGAAACTAGTTTTGTTAGGACCGTATCGTCAATATGAAGGTAGAAAATATTTTTCTGGAATTTTTAGAGCCCGTATGTGGCCCCGGTAAATTGAAATGCGCGTTCAAATTCAATATATAGAGTTATATGTTGATTTTGACGAAAACTGATCGAAACAATCGAATCAGCCTATGATACATATCCCATTGTATTTGGAAAGGGGGTAAAACGCTAGGGACGACAGGCGGTGGGCCTCGTTTAGAGGTCGAATAAAAAAATCAACTTTTTGAATTTAAAAATAAATAAATAAATATATCTCCCCCTCTCTCCTTAATTCCTCTCAGCCCCCCCCCCAATCAATTCATTTAATCGTAAAAAAAAAGTAGAGAAGGGGGGAATCGCGATTCGTCCCTCCCCCCCCCCCCCCCCCCCCCGCCCGTTCGATTAGCCGCCGCCGCCCCAGGTGGGGCGCCACCACCTGCCGCCGCCTCCCTCTCCTCTTCTTCCTCCTTTTCCTTTCTTCTCTCTCCACCTAGCACGCGAGCCCTCTGCCCTAAATCGAGACAGCCTTCCCCAATCGACCCCCTGCCGCACCCATCCTCCCTCCACCGCTGTTCTGGAGCGCCGACGCCATCCTCCAGCCCCTCCTTCTCTCCCTCCTCGAACCCAAACGCCTCCAAACCCTGGTATCCGCCGCTGCTAGCCACCGAAGGCCAACCACCGCTCCTCCTCGACTTCCTCCGGCCACGCTAGCCCCTCCGCAGCCCATTCTCTTCCCTATTATATGATGTAAGTTTTTTTTAATTTGTTTATTTTAATTTCTTTTGAATAATCGGTTTATCATATGCGAAGCAAAACAAAATATGATTTTTTTTAAGGGTTTAAAAATACGGTGTTTTCAAAGGTAAAAAGATTCGATTTTTATAAGGTCTTCATGAAGATAAAGTTTTGATTTTTAATTTATAAAGTTTTGATTTTTATTTATGAAAAGCATACATTTTTATTATAGAAAGAATACAAATTTTTATAATATAGAAGAGTTAAAAATATAATTTTTATACTAGTGGCATATTAAAAATATGATCTTTATATGGGTACGATAGTAAAAATATAATTTTTATATTATAGAAAGGCTAAAAATATTATCTTTATGAAGTAGAGATAATAAAAATATAATTTTTATATAATATAGATAATAAAAATTCGACCTTTATTATGTAGAAGATATAAAAATACTATTTTTATATAAGTAGTGTAATGAAAATAGAATTTTTATATAATAGAGAATATAAAAATTTGATCTTTATATATGCAGTGAAATAAAAATCTGATTTTTATTATATATATATAGTGAAGTAAAAATGTGATTTTTATAGCGAAGCTATAAAAATTCGATCTTTATATATAAAGTAGAAATATAAAAATATAATTTTCATATAAAAATAAGTGTTGTAAAAATATATGAAATAAAAATATGATTTTTATTTATTGAATGAAGCAATAAAAATATAATTTTTATTTGAACAGCGTGAAAAGAACTGAATTGGAATTTCAAAGGAATCCCGACGGTTCAGCAGTTCAAAAGCAAAGCACGGCGGAGTGGATCCCTCTATGAGAACTTCTCACTTTAACTTTTATTTCCTAGTTAGAAATATATACTAGGATGCAGACGGTGTTTAGTAGCACCTGACACCACTGTCCACAGACCATGGACTTGTTTGTTTGGTTGCATAGATTAGTTAGATTATTTGAGTTGAATTTGATTGTTTGGGGGGAAATGGAAATTGATTTGATTGATGTGTGAATGGCGTGGGCCATCACTAGACCAGGGATAAGGCTAGGCCTTGTCCCGTTTCTAGTATCGTGCCGTTATGCAGTCGAAATTTTCTAAAATAAGTTAGAAAAATAAAGATATCATTTTATTTAATAAATGAACCGAATAGAATATTCATAGATTGAATAAAATAATTTGGTCGTTAAAAATGTAATTTTTGACGTGAATGTGAATAAATAAATATTTGTTTACAAACCGGACGGTTTGTTTATGTACATCTATTTGAATGACATTGATTGGGACGATAAATTTTACACATCGCCCAACTGCACAAATAAAATCTTTGTTTGATTGTTTGAAACCCCACACGGGTATTGGGATAAAATACGGCGTACACTAATCCCAATAATTAGTTGTATGTCGATCGATGGATCAACAGGCTGTTATAAGCGTTAGATATCTATATTTGATGCTTATACAGTGTAGTGCACTTTGGATGATGGTTGATTATTTATCGTTGCTATTATATACATGTGTTGTATGGAATCCATATAATTAACTTTATATGGTAATTGATTGGGCCTCATTCCAGTTAGGAAAATAAAGAATATTTTAAAATATAGGTTCATGTGTTGACTGTACTCATTCGTTGAGATTAGTCATGTGTTGAACAAAATATTTTAACAATAAAATTTACATCTTTATTATATATAGAATTAGAAACTAACTTCTTTATAAAATAAAGGTTCATGTGTTGACAGTACTCATCTGTTGAGATTAGTCATGTGTTGAACAAAATATTTTAACAATAAAATTTACATCATATATAAAATTAGAAATTACCTGGAAAATAGATGAGATGAGTGGTCTCCTGGATATTGATCTGATGTTGGTTTCGGCCTTCGGGGTTAATATTTAGGGAATCGTTCTCTTACTAATTTATAGTTGGGGTCTGATTTAAATCAAATGATAGATACCATAATTTTTATAAAATATATTAAATAACAAAAATAGTCACACGTGGATAGTACTCATTCGTTGAGATTAGTCATGTGTTGACAAAAATATAGATTCATTTGTTAAATGGAATAACAAAATTATTGAAATATATAAAGCCGTGTTGATTAGAGATGCGCTATTTTGACGCGAACGATATTTATATCGATTATATTCGTTTTTATAATGAATATTGAAAAGAGATAAAAATCGAATATTTATAACAGGGAATTTGAATTGAATTGGATTGAGAATGAATTTGAATTGAATTGAAAGAAAATGAATTTGAATTGAATTGAAAAGAAAACGAATTTGAATTGAATTGAAAAGAAAACGAATTTATAAGGAAAATTTCAATTTTGATTTGAATTTGAAATGAAGGTTGAAATTATTTTAGAAAAAAATTTGAAACTATTTATGAAATTCGTTTTGAATAGAAATCGACGAAATATATATATATATATTATGTATAATATAGTGGCCTGAATAGAACGCGCCGCGCCGCGGCAGTTTGTAAATTTCGACCATTGACTTCGAACGGACATTACTGGAGATCCGACCGTCGGATTCTCCTAAAACCGGAACCGTTGGGTTCGTATCGAAAAGAGATTTCGAACGAAAATTAGAAATTTTAAATCTAACGGTTGGATTTGGAGATACGTCCAAATCAAATTTGGAAAAGGTCGCTGTAAGTGCAGTTCGATGGCCGTTGATGGAAATCGACTGTACGGGCCTTGATAAAATTATTAAAAATAGTAATAATTTGTGTAAAATCATAAGAAATGATTTGTGAAAAATTGGGATGAAAAACTCCATATTTGAAAAGATAAAAATAGATTTTTATCGAAATGAACTTGTTTTGAACTAAAATTAAAACCCATTTATTTTTAAATAAATAAATTGAATTTGAAATGGGTTGTAAATCGAATTGATTTGTGGGTTTATTGTGAAGGGTGTTTTAAATAACACTTGTTCTTTAACCCGATAATAAATAGAATGTGATTTGGGTTTATCGTGAACCGTGTTTTAAATGACATTAGTTCTTTAACCCAGTAAAAGGAGTTTTAATGAATCTGCAATTAAATTAAAATGTGAATTGATAATTTAAATTATCAAATTTGGAAACTGAGTGGGAATGGAGTATTACCAATTTTGCTCCAAAGCGATAGTTAAATATTTAATTAGATTTGAACGTGAAATGGTAATAAATTTTACCGATAACACCGTGGTGTTAGATATGGAGTATTACCAGTTTTTCTTCATGGGATGAACAGGTTGGGATTGGGAAATAAAATAAATAATTACTTCGGTGCGGTTCGCTAATCTCGACTATTGGGATTGGGAAATAAAATAAATAATTACTTCGGTGCGGTTCGCTAATCTCGACTATTGGGATTGGGAAATAAATAAATAATTACTTCGGTGCGGTTCGCTAATCTCGACTAGTCTGAAAAACCATAATTTGGTTTGTTATGACATCCAATGGGAGATTAAAGAATAAAATTTTAAAGAATTTATCTTTGAGAAAATTAATGGGAACCTTTCCCTAAGAATTGAAATTTAGAAACTAGCCGTAGGTTAGTTAAGAAGAATGGTTTCCTGGGTATTGATCTGATGTTGGTTTCGGCCTTCGGGGTTAATATTTGGGGAACTGCTCTCTTGCTGATTTACGGTTAGTGGCTGCTAGATTGGAAGGAGGCGTATGTTGTGTTTGTGTAACATTTGTTTTTAATATACGCGGGTTGTTCGGAAAGGCCAGGTTTATACCCATTCTGAATACCCGATTCGACGATAAGTCGAAGATGATGACGGTGGTCGAAGACCGGAAGTCTTCACATCGTTTGGGTGATTACTGATGATCTTGATTGGGCTTTACACCCAAGATGAGGGAATCAGTTGGTGGTCGTCCAGACGTACTTGGAGATCGATGGATATGCGAGGAAAGTGCCTCCGATTTCGTTCAGACCCAGAACGAACTTGTAAATGGATTGTGTGTCTGACATTGGACTTTATTCTGTGTTGATTGATCTCTTTTAAATATACATCTGTATGGCAGCCGAGAATTTATTCTCTTGCTTAACGCCCTTCTCTGAGACGTACGAGCTCAGATGTTCTATATCGATGGACATCAGTCGCATGGCATGAATTGCCTGTGTGGCATGCTAATTTGCATGGATAAAGGCTTCTGTTGAAAAGCGAAGTCTTGTGGTTGATGATCAAAGCACACACGTGGCAGCTTGGTGTATAACGTGAATTCGCGAGCCTCACACCTCGGTATGAGTTAAAAACGGGATAAGGACTACCGGGAGAGCACGACGTTTCTTTCTAGCTTTGGTGGTGTTAGTGACTTACCAGCCCTGACATTTATATACTTTTCACCTATGTGGTTGTTGGATGAGGCGCCTCGATTTTAGGTCTGTTAGGACCGGGAAACGTGTGTTCAGGAATTGCCAATCCTCAAACGTAAGAGAGGACCGGCCCTGAAGCATCCAGGGGTTGCCCAGTGTGTGTAATCCCGAGGCATTTGCTAGAGTGTCTCGAATCAGAGAGGAGCTTGCCCCTTGCCTCGACTCATGACGGAAATCCAATTTCCAATACGTGTATCTCGGTTTTATTTGTAGAGCCTAGTATGGCGACATAGTGGGATGGGGCGCTTATGTCGTCTATGATTAATATTTATGATTGAAATTGTTTTGACACTATACACTTATTATAGTATCAAATGACTTGTTTTTAAACGTACCAAGCATGTTTGGCTATTATAAGGGAAAACCCTATCCTCCGGCTTGCGTTGCATTGTGTGATGGGACCTGGGTCTTATAATAGCTTCATTTTTCGAAAAAGCATTGCGTTGTCTTTTCTATGCACTGGTATTCTTGGGAGGAAACCCGTTCTGTGTTATACAGTGTGGTCCCTTGAATTACTCTCTTTTAAAGTAAAGTTTTAAATAACTGTTTTAGTTCTCACACCAGTCACATGACTGACCTGGAGTTTATTCTTTTAACCTAAACTCTGGGTGCTCCTATTTTCGACACGGGTAGCTAGTAGTTTTGGTTTTGCAGATTTATATTCACAGGATCATGATTTACAGCTGGAATGATGCTCGGAAAGCTATGTATCCGTGTATTACTTTCAGATGTGTTTTGTATTATTTTTCCGCTGCAATACTGTATTAAAATCTCTGATATTCTTTGTTGTACAATATTTATTCATACTCCGTATATTCTTGTATTCTGATGGAATTGTTGTAATAACAATGAAATGTTCTTCCGTCTGCGTTCATTTGTGTGTTGTTCTCAAAGTATCCGCTCTTTCCTTCACGGGGAAGTAACGGGTTCTCACAATTAACAAGGTTATAAAATCATATTTATAACACTTTACAATATTACAAATTGTTATGTTATTCAAAGATTAAGTATTCGAATTTTCCGGGTCTTTACATTCTCCCCCACTTAAAATATTTCGTCCCCGAAATTGCAACACGAGAAACCAAAGAAACAATCAAACATCAATACCTAACTGTATCATACTACCAGCAAACAAAACTCATGGCTTGATCAAGTTCAAACCCCCTCATCGCATAAGGATGATAAACAACCTACTAAGTGTGCCTTATGCTCAACAGCCTTAGGGATTACTCAGTCGATAATTCACAATACCTCATAACAAATCAAAGAGTCGTTTCCCAAACCCTCCACTAGCTACCAAACATACTAAATCCCATACGATGTTAATAAACCATCCGTACACATTGTTTGATCATATCACTTTCCCGATCACAAGACTTCGTTTCCGAACTAGTATACCACACTTGACATATCTAGTGCGTACTTCGATCTAGTTTCTTGACCAGAAACTTCCATCTTCCTTACATAGCCATACACTATGATAGAAAACTTCAGGATCATATCAAAAATCCATATCAAGTATTCACTATCAAAGTCTAGTGAAGAACCCTTGTTCGGACCAGTGTAAATCACCTTCAAAATCCTGTACTCGAATCTGTACCAAGATCAACTATGCGAATAAAACGATCTACGTACAACTCACGTATTTTATCCTATTGGTTTCTTAACCACCAATATCCTTTATTAATTCTTCTATATGTATAGTATGCCATTTTATTCTAATATCCTTCCTCTTTTTTCGACATTCAATTATCACTTAGTATTTCTTTATTAATACTAAAACCACTTATGAATCATTTCATAAAACTTTACTTCAAGTTATTAAACACTGTATAACTTAAGTTTGTACACATATAATACTCTAATACATTCTATGAGTATATCCAAACATCAAATTTGTTGAGTATGTTAATCAAATTTTGAACTTGTTCCAACTTGATATCTTAATAATTCAAGTGTTATATAAACTCAATTTATATTTTCACAAACACTTAACTTCAAGTTCCATAATAATTCAAAAGTTTTCAACTACAAAATCGTTGAAAATCCCGTTTATTTTAACAAATGAAACCGACCAAACTACAAATCATGGCATTATTCACATTTATACAATCTTAATGCATAGACTATATGGTTCCGTAAAATGACTTAATCGAGTTTCAATAATTTATATAAAGCGCTTCTTTATCTAACTTATTTCACAAATTCTTATCATTATTCGGATTATAATAGACAGATCATGTTAAAATTAAATTTAACCTAACAACATCATTAAACGCCTTATAGTCAAACTATGAAACTTAATTCACAAGGTGTTCATATCTAATGTTCTCACTTATTCCCATCTACCCAACCCATGTTTTTAAAAGGTAAACTAGTTATAAGTCAACATGCAATAGTACATGCTCATAAACTGATCAAGCATAACTAATAATAGTTGAATATTATCATTCCTAACAACCAAACACATCATAAATAACTATATCAATTTATGAAAGTTTATATTTTGTACAAAAATATAAGCCTAGGTTAAATTATTTCATTTACCAATTTAAAACCAATATTGTGTCGATTTTCCTAGTTTAAATATTTAGAAATCCCTATCGATACCATGGCGTCCCACATATCGACCAGAATTCATAAACCACTCAACAGATTAACTAACACAACATAAAATATATTTATAGCACTAACAAATACGCGCTCTCTTATATATAATACACCCAACTCATGTCAGGGCATTCCATTACCCTATCTCTTGATGAGTCATACCCAACCTAAGCCAAGGTGTTCGCTCAACCTTGTGCTCTGATACCAAATGTAACGACCCGACTTTTCGACCCTCAAATGTCGACACTAATACATCCACGGTATTCATGTGGCGAGCACCCAAGTGCCGGAAAGACGAAAAGTTAGGGTGAAATAAAATAAAAAGAAAATAGACTAAGGAAGAAGAGGACACAATATCAGAATCTCACAATGGAACGGTAACATATAATATAATGAATGATCTTTACCAAATAAAACTGTATTATTACAACTATCAGAGAAGACTAACCTATCATCAACTTGGACAGTTATAACGACCCATCCTCATAAATGTTGATGTACAACATAGAATGTAGCGGATATAAAAAGCACGGTAAGATGAACTCCAACTCTCTTCCAAAAGCTCCAAGGCAACCAAAGTAAAACCTTCCATACTCAGCCTACTCGAAGGAGTACGTGATGATTTAAAGGAAAACAAAAACCAAGCGTCAGACATCAGTCTGGTACGAGGAACTCAAGATACACATTGCATGTAACAACACTGAGGGGACTGTGCAGATAACCGCTCCGGATTTCCCCTCAATTGAAACCAACTATTTATTAGGAGAAGTATAGTTGTATTATAAATAATGTCTAGGGTGTAGAACATAAATAAATTCATATAGAAGGAATGGTTACATTGGCTACATTCGACAACTATTAAGTGTACAAACAAAACCGATAAGGCACGTTCGCATATTGGATTTTCTATTGGAGATCTCTCAATACAGATCCAAACTCCATGCACAAGGGTCAGAAAGTACTTCCGAGCGTCGCATATCTCTAGATAAAATATACCATAAGGTAAACACAACTGGCCCACGCACGAAACACCGAAGTGAACCACGTGGAACCAAATATATCCAACTCCCGCGCGCAACTTCGAGGAGCTCCCGCATGATTCGAGAATAAGCATACACTAGATATGGAGTCAATATATCCTGCCGTAGGTTAGCAAAACCCCAGATTGTGCTCCTACTCTGTTTTTAGCCATTTCCGATGTCGAGGTTTCGTTCGGCATCTTTCACACGAGTCTTCATCACTCGAACAGAACAAGAATTCCCAATTGGAATCCCACAGCTCAATAAATCTTGGAATCACACATAGACTCCTTCACAGATCTCGGAATCATACATGGATTCCAATACATCAACAGATCTTGGAATCACACATAGATTCTTTCATAGATCTTAGAATCACTATATGTGTTCGAGCATCTCAACAGATCTCGAATCGCCATATGGCCTTCACTTCACAACCGCTTCCAAAACATAGATCCCGTATACTAGTTTTGAAGTAGGTTTCGATAAGTAAACACTTACCAATCCCTGTCTCCTCAAAACCAGTCGCTAAATTTAAGGCCAAGTTGTATAGTCAACTAACTGACTACATTTCACACAATATATGATTGTATATGGAAAACAACCCTGCTTAATTTCCATAACAACCGAATAAACATTCAAGGCACTATCAAGATCCCGAAGCATGATAATATCCAAATTACTATCAAGTCACGCAACATGACAATTAGTCGAAGCACGGTTAACTCATACAAACGGCTTCAATCCCATTCCCATTTGATTAATATTTCATTAATTAAAACTTATTTTATTAGTAAAACTCCTTTTAACAAATAAAACTTCACTTGTCAAATACAACTTCAATTATTAATCAATAACTCATACTCGGTTAATATTCCTTTCTTAGTAAAACTTCTTTTAACTAATAAAACTTCATTTGTCAAATAAGACATCACTTATTAATCAATAACTCATACTCGATTAATATTCCTTTATATACTAGCGTATATATTCAACTTATACATATAAAATGTGTATATGTATATATTCTACGAATTACCTAATCCGTTATAGTCTTACTACCCAAAAAGGGTTTTAATACACTTATCCCTCCGGTATAAGTATAATCACAATTCAATTCCAAGATTTCCTATTTAAATTCAATATTTCAAAACGTACTCATATACTTATCCCTCCGGTATAAGTATATCTACAATTCATTTTCAATATTTCTTTTCTAACTTCAATACTTCAAAACGTATTCATATACTTATCCCTCCGATATAAGTATAACTACAATTCATTTTCAATATTTCTTTTCTAGCTACAATACTTCAAAACGTATTTGTATACTTATCCTTAATATACTTATCCCTCCAGTATAAGTATAACTACAATTCATTTTCAATTCTAACTTCAATACTTCAAAACGTATTTATATACTTATCCCTCCGGTATAAGTATAACTACAATTCATTTTCAATATTTCTTTTCTAACTTCAATACTTCAAAACGTATTTATATACTTATCCCTCCAGTATAAGTATTTCAATAATTCATTTCTAGGATTTCTTAAAGTATAACCAAAGAGGTTAAAACCATTGTTTAATAAAGAACCTCTTCTCTTTTATAAGTTAAACATCTTATTCAATATCTTTATTCTGAAAGATTCCTATACTTGTTTCTATCTTTAAAATCAATTATTAAAGATCTGAGTATATTCAAAATCATTAAACCGTATATTCCAGTTTAACTACATTCCAAGGGTTTCAAAACAAGTGTTGCTAAAACAATGTTTACAACAAACCCAAAACAATCCTTTATAATTTATCTTTAAATGTTTGTTTAAAGATTCAATTATATTTACTTCCATGATATAATCTGAGAGGGTTAAAGACTAATGTAATTAACACATTGTCACGACAAACCCAAAACCATTTTATGCTTACCGAAATCACACTTTGTGTACTTAACTCGTTTCCGACATTATCAACTTAACTACCCTCGGTCAAGAGTGAGGCCAGGTAAGTTAGAGCACTGGTTGCATATCACCCCTTGCCTAGACACCCCATTCTTGACACTCACAGATAGATAAGCCTACTCGTCGGCTTATTAGAATTAAGCACAATAATCATGATACTCAATAAACAAGTAATTAGCAAGTGCACTTATATGACTATTCTAGCTTTACACACTTTCAAACTTACTTCAATTTAACATATAAGTTAAACAACCATTTTAATATGATAAGAAATCACTAAGGATGTCATTGCAAAGTTTCATACAAAGTGTTGAAAACACAACAATTCAAACTGCATCTATAGCGACCATCGCTATCAGTGCACTTTCAAGTTCAAGTCCATAATATGTCAATCCATACTAATTCTTATGTACTTTTTTTCAAATCCATTCCACTTGTTATACAAGTAAATTCAAATACAATTCCAAGTCCATTCAAGTCCATTCCAATCCATTAACATGGATCACATATGTCGCTTACTTTTAAAGTAAGAATCAAGTTAACATTTTTAACATAAGTTACCAACATTCAAGCAACTTTAACAATAGTTAAAAACATGCAAAAGATTTATGTTCGCTGTCCCAAATAGTGAGTAAACTCACCTTAATCCTTCGCAAATCCGAGAACCAAGAATAAGAATAAAGATCCAAGAATAAGAACAAAGATCCAAGAATAAGAACAAAGATCCAAGCTAGCAACCTCCTTCCTTTCCTTGCTTTCCCTTCTTATAAAGCTCACGGCCAAAGATGAAAATAGAGAAGGACTTGGAATTTTCAACTTCTAACTTTCTAGAAGGTCTTGTAATGGTATAAGAAGGCTACACTCAAAGTTTGAGTTGATTTGGAGTTGGTTTGAGTATAGTTTGAGAATGTTAGTAAGGAAGAGGAAGAAGATGAAGAGAAACCATTAAAAAGCTTCATTAAGCTTAGGAATTTTGTGTAAGAAATAAGGAGGCATACCCCTCCTTATACAGGAAAAGGAAGGTGAATGGGAAAAGACCAAAATGCCCTTAAAACCCTAATGGCATTAATGAGTGATGGGATGGTGTGTAAGGTGAAGTGAGAGGTGTGTAAGAGATGGTAAGTTTGCTTTTTCAAGTAAGCATTCATTTGTATACATATAAGAAGCTTATATGCATACACTTAGGATATTTTTTAAACTCTTGATGTGACTAATTATGATTACATATATATGTGCATGTGCATATATAAAAATATATCAAACAACGTTGCAACGATATGAAACAACTTCTATTCAATGATAGGATGTCAATCTGGAAGTTGAACCTCAATCATATTTTTAGTTCTTTATCAAATGATTTATTCAAGTAAACAAAACTTGGAAATAAATTCATTAACTTATTTAAACAATTAAAACAAGCATATTCTAATTATAAAACAATTATTTGAATATTTAAATAGCCAAAATACAAAAACTTTCCTTAAATGCTCATTTTTGAAAATGATGACATCATCAAAATAGTTAAGCATAAATATGAAAAATACTTTTATTAGTTAACTACTTCCCTAATGATTAATTAGACATTCACTAAAATTTTCAACAACTTTTACTGAGAAAATAGCCATTTATTGATAAAACGATTTTCAGTCATTTTATCAATATTTTACCAAAAATATATTTTTGAAAGCATTTTTCCAAAACGAGTCTAGAATTATAAATTACTAATTAAATGATGTTTAACAACGTTATAAAATCATATTTATAACACTTAACAATATTACAAATTGTTATGTTATTCAAAGATTAAGTGTTCGAATTT
Source organism: Allium sativum (assembly GCA_030737875.1). Classification (NCBI taxonomy): domain Eukaryota; kingdom Viridiplantae; phylum Streptophyta; class Magnoliopsida; order Asparagales; family Amaryllidaceae; genus Allium; species Allium sativum. The sequence goes on along the minus strand of CM060920.1, from coordinate 56,097,964 downwards.
TCTAGGTCTTTACATGTTGTTTCATATCTACAACCAGTATATATTTCTAGCAATCCAAAATAGAACATTCAAATTATTTCATTTTGATTTATTCAGTGTTCCGCGCTTGATTACATCAATATATATTTTGTCACTTGGTCGTTAATGGTGTATCTTCATTTGTAGAATTAGACGTGGACTCAGTTAACCATTTCGATACAGAATTTTCACACAAAGAATTTGCTACATGTGCAAAATCTAATGAAATCGACGAAGTATCAGAAAACTAGGTTGGTGTCGAGACGGTGAATGAAAATGCAATTATATTTGAAAAAGAAGTTACTGCACCCAAAATCGGCTCGAAATTTGATACCGCTGAACAAGTATTTCAATGCTTTAAGGATTACGGAAAGCAAATGGGATTTGCAGTGAGACGACGATCAAGCAGGAGAGATGAAAACGGAAAAGTGAAGTATGTGACATTTGCTTGTAGTCGATGCAGGAAACCAGATTGTATGAATCTTGATTATGCAGTTGGAAATCCACTGACGCCACAACCAACAAATAATATAGGTTGCAACGTAAAGCTCACTTCCAGTATAGGTGAAGATGGAAAATGGCACATTAATAAGATTTTTCTTGATCACAACCATGACTTGAGCCCTACAAAAGCTCGATTCTTTCAATGCTATAGAAACATTGATGATCATGTCAAAAGACAACTCGAAGTTTGTGATATTGCAGGAATTGGTCCTAAAAAAAGTTTTAATGCGTTAGTAGTAGAAGGAGGTGGCCATGAGAACTTAACTTTCATTGAGAAGGACTGTAGAAACTACCTTGATAAGGCGAGAAAATTGCGCCTCGGAGAAGGGGATGCCGTTGCAATTCAAAAATATTTTTTGAAAATGCAAGCACATAATTCAGATTTTTTTTCAGTATGGACTTAGATGATGATGGACGGCTAAAAAATGTTTTCTGGGCAGATGGCAGAAGTAGAGAGGCTTATAAAGAGTTTGGTGATGTTGTTACTTTTGACACAGCGTACTTGACGAATAAATACGATATGCCGTTTGCTCCATTTGTTGGGGTAAACCATCATGGTCAGTCAATTTTGTTTGGTTGTGGACTGATTTCAAGTGAGACAACAAACACTTTTGTATGGCTTTTTAAGACCTGGCTTGCTTGTATGTCTAACATAGCTCCTCAAGGAATAATTACCGACCAAGACCAGGCAATGAAAAAAGCAATAAACATAGTTTTCCCTTATACTAAACATCGACTATGTTTATGGCATATAATAAAGAAGGTGCCCGAAAAATTTGGAAGTCACAGCGATTATGAGTTAATCAAAAGTAACTTACAAAGAATTGTTTATGATACACAAGAGTTGAGGGAGTTTGAAGATAGCTGGAAAATAATGTTAGACAAATTTGCATTGCATGAGAACACTTGGCTATTAGAAATATACAAAGAAAGACATCATTGGGTGCCATGTTTAGTGAAAATGAATTTTTGGGCCGGGATGTCCACCACTCAAAGAAGTGAAAGTATGAACGCCTTTTTTGATGGATATGTTAATGTCAAAACCAGTATAAAGCAATTTGTGGAGCAATACAATAAAAATCGAGAAGGAAAGTCAAGCAGATTTCAAATGTTTTCACAAAGCATTCGTTGTGCAACTACGTACGATATAGAAAAACAATTTCAAAGTGTTTACACACTCAAAAAGTTTAAAGAATTTCAGAAAGAGTTAGTAGCCAAGATGTATTGTGATATATATGATAGTACAGAGACTAGCATGGGAAGAGAATTTGACGTGCACGAAGACGTGGCTTTCGAAAATCATAGGAAAATACTGCAATATATGGTTTTATTACAAAAAGAGGGTTGTGAAGTTAGATGTAACTGTTGTAAGTTCGAGTTTGTAGGAATTTTGTGTCGACATACACTGCTCGTGTTGATTAAAAATAATGTGAAAACAGTTCCAGAAAAATATATATTGGATAGATGGAGAAAAGTCAAGTTGAGATCTCATTCAAGAATCCAACTCAATCATGGAGATGAAGAAGTTACTTCCGAATTAGTACGATACAAGAAGATGTCTAATGAATTCTCTAAAGTAGCACGTTTAGCAGCGGAGGATGAGAGTCGTTTCAATGTTATTATGGAGTGGTTAGAAAATAATAAGAAAGAGTTGTACACAATCAAATACAATGCACCTCCAAAGGCCCTAGAACATGCAAGCAATAAAGAAAATCATAGTACAAGCAAAACATGTTTGAAGATGCAAGATCCTGTGCAAAATAGAAGAAAAGGCTGCATTCGCATAAATAGATTAAAATCGTCTCTCGAGAAAAATTCCAAAAAGAGTAGAAGGCGAACTCAACCGAGTAAGGATAGACAGGTATAAGAACAAAATTTATTGTTTGAATACTGAAGATGTCGTTGCAGGGTGAACATCGAAATTTGTATACTTTATACATTTGCAGAGTTGTGGTTATTATTCGTGTGTATACATTCAGTTCTCTTTATTTTTTATTGCCATTTATTGTTAAATGTTGACAGTTGTTTTGTTGAATGAAACAGGAGGATTCTAATTTTGACGATTCAATTACAATTTCGAAGAAACCAAAACTAGCCAAGAATAGGGAGAATGATACACCAAGATACTATGATAATGTGTCGAATGACAACAACCACTCTTTCCTGCAGCTAGGAGTATCGTCAAATCAGGATATTGAGGTTGGGAATGAAAATTTATCGCAAAACGTTCTTGTTTCACCGTATGCACAGAATGTACATTTTCAGTATATCTGAATGCTTTAGCATTTCCGTTTTTGTTAACTATAAAATTGGCAGCAATGTTTGAATGTATACTATACTGCAGACGTACATGAATTATAAGATGAGATATGGGAAACACATGCAATGCTTGTATGCTCGACATAATGTCATGGTAAAATTCCACTATACATTTTAATGTTGCACATGTTGATTTTTATTTCACATACTTCATTTTATATATCAGGAACCTCGTTATTCTGGAAGCAGTAGTCCTTATATGTTCACCTCGTCTACGTTCGCACCTTTCTTTCCTCATCAGACACAGCAAATAGCTTACGACACCGCTCAGAATTACGTAGCAAGACCAGGCCAACAGATGATGAGCCCATTCTGTGTATACTTTTAATTTTTAAATATACTATTGTCACAATATTGAGCTGCTAAAAATTGATTTGACTTAGGGGATTCTATGTGCAGGTCAAAGAATGCAATGGAGAAGTTGACAAAGCTAATGCCGTCTTTCCGTATCTTTCCAGGACCTGATGAAGTACACAGACGAAGCTGAAATTGAATCGGTGAAGCCGACTTTGATAATCGGGTTTTTTCCAAAATATGTGTGTGGGTGTTTGTTACCACTGTTATTAGGTTTCATAACAATAACAACAAATATTTGTAACTGTTGTAAGTTTGTTATACTGATAGATTTGATTTTCATAGTTGTTTTTATGTTTGATCTAGTGGATTTGTTATCTTGAGTTGTTATCTTTTTTTATATCGGTACCATGCATGCTGCACAAAATTTGATTACATGCAAATGCACTGGAGCATTTTTTGATATCTGAACCATATTTGTTGTGATATAAACTTGACCAAATACCTAAATGGGACTGGTTCAGATCAAAAAATGATGCAAAGTGCATTTCCTTATCCATATTTTTTGGATCCTTTGGCTTCAAAACCTAGAGCTGATGGTGCTGGTTGGAATTACAGATTTCCGGTTGATCGGGAGATAAAATCATGAATTTATTTGTGGAGAGGATATCCTTGGAATCTTGATATTTATGCAGTAGTTAACTTAACTAATGAGGTTGATGCAGTATTTTTCACATGTGTAATATTGTTCACAAACAAATAAATTGGCCGTATACACTTCGTTACTATTTTATTGTCCGTTGTTCCACTATGAAACAAAATAAAAACGATAACCCGGTTCGCCTCGTGCATACACATGCAGTATTTTTTTTGTAATTCTCCATGTCAAAGTAATGTAATTCTCCATGACAAACTTTGTCCATTGGAGGGTGGCATAGCTGGATTTAATGCACTAGATTTATGACAAGGAGAATTATCCTTCAACATGTGAGCGGCATAACAAACAGTAGGGAGCAATTTTGGATTGCAGCACCAGGGATGGTGGTATATGAAACATAGACTTATGACATTTGCAGGCGTGGATGGTGCTATAGGAATAAACTATGGAATGCTAGGAAACAACCTGTCGCCACCACCAGCAGTAGCGTCCCTATACAAGTCAAGAAAAGTGTACAACCTATGAATGTTCAACCCTAACGCCGTGTAGAAAGCACTAAAGAACTCCAAAATTTCAGTGATCCGCGGAACATACAATCAAGATCTTCAAAAGCTCGCCACCGACAACTCGTTTTCCGAACAATGGGTGAAGGAAAACATAGCTCCATACGCCAGTACAGTCAAATTCAAATATGTAACTGCTGGCAATGAAGTCATACCTGGAGAGTCAGCAAACTATGTGGTTCCTGCAATTCAGAGTCTTCATAACGCTTTGAATGTAAAAGCTAATTTCAGGGTCAATGTGACTATGGTTGTTGCAACCTCAGGGTTCGCTGCTTCTTACCTGCCCTCCAATGGCGCTTTTGCTGATAATGCGCTGTCTGTTATGAGACAACTTGTTTCTCTTTTGCGCCACATTAATGCCCCTCTTTTGATCAATGTCTATCCTTACTTAGCTTATGCTTGTAGAGCTTTAAAATTTTCTCATTTTTAGATCTTTTTTTTTTTGAACAAAGGGGTACTTCATTACAAAACTAAATATTACAGGAGATTTGAGCTGGGTATGAAATTACATCACAAACAGCAAACGAATGCTATACACCTAAGAAGAAACCCAGCTCAAAAACAAAAAACACAGGCCAAACAGACCCAATACAACAGTAAAAACCCAAGAAAACACGTTTAAAACACAAAAACAAATTACACCAAAGAAAAATACCAGAAAAAGCTTCAAGAACTAAGCCAGGAAGCACTGATAAGTGACAACTACCAGTAACAGGAAGACACCAATTGCCAAGGCAGATGACAACTTTGCACATCAAAATAATTCCACCAGCGAACCTCCAAAAACATAGAAATACCCAACTACACAGCACCAAACTGAAGTATACAGGTTCAGTACACCAAAATATAACTGCATGCAGCCAGGAAATCAACACAAAGCTTCAAACCCAGGCTAGCAGAGAAGAACCAAGTTTGAAACATTGAAAGTTCTTTATCTCTCTTTGATCCTACTAACTTATGGCAATAAGAACCAAACATCCATTGGCAAACGCAAGTAACATGATGGCCAGACCAAAAGCCACAAAGCCACAAAGCCACCGCACCCTACCAATACAGCAGTACCAAAAAGACCCACAAAACACCAACATAAGCCCCTGGTCAAAAAGTTACAATGCTTTTTATATATCTTTTTCATAACAAATTAGTTAAACGAAAAATTGGTTACCAAGCATAGACGGGAAAATAAAACAAGTTACAGTCAATTGATTAATTGTTCCAAAATATAGTGATTTTGGATTGCAGCCAGCAAATTTCAGGGGAGAAGACAGTGAAAAAGTAGCGACAGTGCCATTCTGCTTCAAAATAGAATACATTTTTTCTCACGATCAGCATAGGAATTGCACAGTCAGCTTCAGTGCATTCAACATAGGAGTGCAAATTTCAAGGGAAAAAATGAAGGAGCGAGATTTTCATTTGATGAAATGGGACGAGTTGCTCCAGTGCGAGTTGCTCCAGTGCAATGAAATAGAAAATGCAATCCAAAAAGTGAAAAAATGAAGGAGCTCCACTGTCAGCTCCAGTTGCTGAGATTTTCAATTTTTCCATTATTTGAAGATGCAGAGTAATAATGAAGGAGAAAAAATTTGATGAAGATCACGTAAAAATTTGATGAAGGAGCAATAAAATTTGACGGAGGAAGAAAGCTGTTTGAGGAGAAAGAAAAGATCGCGTAAGAAGAATTCTCAAGTGCCACGTCAGTCCTCATAAGTTGCCCATTTTTAATTCGGGCGCTTTAGCATAATTGATTTGTGTATACCTTTGCTGCATTACTTTAATTGTGCCATTTCCCTTTTAGAAAGATGACCTTTGCATAAGCTGGACCCTTTTCTTTTAGCAATTGATTGTAGAATTTGAATGCTTGCACTTCTTAGTTGAACAACATGCTATTTTCAGAATCAATCTTGGATCCATCCAAAGCTTCTGTAGTGCCTGATACAATGAAATTGTGTAATTTATGGACAAAAAAATTGGTGAGTTAACACAAAATGAAATTCAAATAACACCAGATCTATCACATTATATGTTAGATGAGGCTATTGCTATAGGATAAGAATAAACTATGTACCATAATACCGTGCATCATTTAACATCCATGATAAAAAATGAAAGCTACACCGACTTGACAATTTTGTTTGTTCCTTCATTTCAACTGCAGAGTTACTATACACGGTTTATAGAGAAAAAAAATCTTTTATCATACAAATAAAGCTTTGGTTTGTCCGATCCCTAACCTCGTCATGCATTAATCGAAAGTTGAATTTCTCATAAATGGACTTTAAGCTAATAGAGCAGCTTCTGCTCCATCAGACAGGATAATGCGGCTGATCAAGCTTTCCGCTCTTGTCAAATCTTGCTACGCTGTCCATCGTGGTGCTCCTGAACCTTCTACCTCTGGCATTATCTCTGACAGTTGCCGATCCTTATGCACTGTGTGCACATCTGTCTTTGCACATCCATTCAGCGGTTCTTTCAGTTTGTGGTTCCCTCATTGTCTCACCACCGGACCCAACTCAGGTTAAACCATAGGGAACTGAAGGCTGCTAGCCATGGGATCGGAATGCATATGAACTGGTTAGCTGCATAAACTGTTCAAAAACCACAGAAGCTAGTCAAAACTGCCAGTCCAATATTCAAAAGGTATTTCAGACAACTAAATTTTCTCATCAATCATCAAATTTGCAACCTATAGGATGAAGAATCAAATCTGCACCATCGTTTACTGTTTGGTTTGGACTATTTGGACTGAATATTGGAGCATGAAAAGGAATCCCCATTTATTCAAAATATGATGATATAAATATTTGCATTTAAACTATTTTAATTATAGAGCATGACACCCAGTAGTCAGTTTAGACATTGAAAAGTGAAACTATAGTCAAATAATGATAAAAAAATATCAATAATATTCCACGAAATTATAGTTACACCAACAAATATACAGCGGCTATTATAGATTGCTATTCTATCAAACTACCAGTTGTAGGTAATGTTCTGTAACTTATTGTATGGGACATAGTTATCAATGGCGCGCCATGGCGCACGGCGCGGCGCGGCGCAGCATCTGCGCCATTTTGGCTTATGGCGCGGCGAATATGAGAAGGCGCACGAAATGGCGCAAAAGGCGCGCGGCGCAAAAAAGGCGCACGGCGCAAAATGGCGCGCCTTTTGTTTATTTTTTTGTTTTTTGCTTGTTTTTGTTTATTTTTTCATTTTTTGCAGTTCACACAAGATTAATGTTGATCATATTATTGTGTTTGCTAACGTTTTGTATTTTGTTTTATTTATTTTGTAGGTTCTGATGGATTTTGAAAATATGATTGTTGAATCGGATTCAAATTTCTAGTTTATTAGTAATATGTATTATTATATTGGATTTTGAAACCTATGACGCTTGAAATTTTATGCTAATGATCTCAAATATGATGATGTTTCTTTTTGCAAAATAGTAAAAACTTTGATTGCACATGTTTTAGCAAAAAATACCGGATTTTTAATATTTTTTATTATATGTTAAATTAAAAAACAAAAGTGCGCCGTAAATCAGAAAGGCGCGTGCCATTTGCCGCGCCGCGCGCCAAGGCTCCGGACTGATGTTTCGCCTTTTTGCGCCATGCGCCATTAATAACTATGGTATGGGACTATCAGGACTTCATAAATTAGTTTGAAATACCTGCATAGATCTAGGATGGTTTTGAATGGCTGGAGAAAGAATGGGTAGACAATAAATGTTGAATGATTTTGACATGTATAAAATAGTGTACAACTGAGTTATATGTGTAAAGTGAATTTGCAAGTTATATTGAATTGCAGATGGGGTTAAAAAGAAAATTGGGATCAACATGTTCAAATAAAGTATTTGTACATAGAACCAAGATCTGGAAAGGTAGAAATTGAAAGAAGGTTTACTAAATAAAACATATGTAATCAAATAGAGCATCAATGTGTAATTTCCTTTTTTTATACATTTTATATGTATTTTCTGTTAATGTAATTGACAAAATAATCTATACTTCTCCCTTAATTAGATTGAAAAGATCATGAAACATATCATTAACGCAGGTTTTTAAAAAAGGAGTTTCAGCGAAGTTTCAGCTGTTAAGGGTTGATGAATAGATTTTGAGTCATTAACCTTGTTGAAAATAAATTAGTCAAAGTTTTCCTTAATCAATACTGCTAACTTCTCAAATAGTTGGTAACTAAAGCATATATTATAAACTTTTTTTTTGTAGATAAATGAAACAAAAATAGCACCAATAAAGTATAGTCAAATATTATCGAGAATACAAACACTATGTTTGATCAACACTTCCTCAGCAAAAATATGGATCATATGCAACTGCCTCAACAGTAACAGTAGTGTTGTATCTAGCTTACTTGCACTAAAACTTCAATATGCAACTGTTATTAAAAAGCCATATGTATATTATTCCTACATACACACACACACACACACACACACACACATATATATATATATATATATATACATATATGTATATATATATGTGTGTGTGTGTGTGTGTGTGAATATATTCATATGTAGTTTAATATCACGGTCCTTAAGATAAATAATTTTAGTACTTCAAAAAGCCATAAACGATACTAATTATAAATATAAATTATTTTAACAATACGTAGTTTACAGATGTGCACATAAACATATACAAACCCCTTTTTGCACCTTAATTTATTATATTTGTAACATAAAAAACATAAAATGTATATTTAAGAACACAAATTTACATCAATTGAGTTGATGCTAAAAAACGTTGTTGTAATCGGAAATGATTTAAAGTTGAACAAAATAATAATAAACTGCAACAAAATTGTGCATGCATGGAAATATATCAACGTTTTGAAACCTTTGGTTCGTCGTAGGCAAATAAATGTGCGAAATCCCAAAAGTCGGTTAAAATGGCAATTTAATGTAATAGAAAATGGAAAAGACTTGATGCTAGAATATCAGGTATCCTAATTGGCAATGAAATTATAGCATGTGTTGAAAATCTTAGTGTAATGAATTTGAACCTGCATCGTAGATGCAGGTAGGTACTCTATCATGTGGATCACTCCATTTTCTGAATAAGATACCCTGGACATGCATAGGTAAGTAGAAGTAATTACAAATCCATACGTAAGTGTTAAAACGGATTAATATTGAAAAATAAAACATTTAAACTTGGTATAATCTCAACAGTTGATATCTAAATGGATGAAACATACATGGATGTTAATGAACTGATAACAAATTTGGCCTGCAATAATATACGGAAAAATAGAGAAAACTTTATGCCCACTAACTGTGAAATGAGTTGATCAACCATGTGTACATAATTTAATTGTGATCCAAATTAATAGGCATTAATTATATGATGTTACAGAGATATAAGAAATGAATATTTGTGAAACTAAATGAGATTTAGGATAAAATAAATATTGATAATAGTGCAACATCGAAAAAAATAATAGAAATATTTTCAAAAATAACGGTTAAATTACCACAGATCACCTGAAACAGCCATTGTTAAAAACAAAACAAAATAACACCGTAGAAAATTTAAAATAAATAAATACTTGATATGTGAAGCAATTTAGAAGGAGACTGAAATCTTTTGGTACAACATCTCAGCAGCCCATCTGCCTAAATTAACCATATGGATTACTTATTTGGATTTATGCACAATTTAAAGTTGAAATAACGTGCTCGGTATAATTGAGCAACAACAATGATCTGAAATTATGTTGAACCACATTTCCTACCTAATAAATCCTCCAATTTAAACGGAATCGTATAATTTAATTACAAATGTACCAAATTACTAACCTTATGAAACCATAGTTCCTGAATTTTCCGAATTTTGCAGTTGAATCAATGTGCGGAGATCATGAATGCAGACATTAATGAGGTACAAATTATTGATAAGTAGATGATTGAAGGAAGCAATAGTGTCTCTTAATTTGCAAAGAATGCATTCCCTAAAAAACCAAAAAATAACAATTAAATAAATTGATTAAAAAATGAATGATTGTAAATAAAATAACTGAAAAATTTACGATAAAATTCAATTTGGTGGCATTAGCCAGTTGTGCCATTAGGACCCAAAAAAATAATATTCGTAAGATATAAATTATTTATCCTATTTAAAGCCAATGAAATCTTCATACCGTAAATGTGTTGTTCATGTTTATTAGTTATTTTTAATGGTCTAGCATATAATTAAAACTACAATTCCATATTTTTGTATTGGATTCATACAGTAATATATTCCCACTGACTGAAAAAATGATTAAATTAACTGTAGTTCAGAAAAATTTATAACCATGTTTTATTAGTTTTCGATCTATAATTCCATGTAAAATTTTCTAATTGGAGTAAAATATGTTGTAAATCTATCTTTTTCATATATCTAATTGCTACAGAATATGGTTTCCAGAAAATGAAATAAGAAAAATGAAATACAGTGGAGAAAATGAAATCCAACGAATTGAGCACATATTAATAACTCCAAAATAATGAAAGTCTACTTGAAACACACAAAGGACACTGACTATACTGATTTTGCAGTTGCCAGTACTGCATATTCATTTTTGTGCTTTGTAACCAAAATGACATCGAAGACAACAGGAATAAATGACAGTGAAAACTTAATAGAAATGCAAATGCTTCTAAAGCAAACTCCATTTTAAACTGGAAACGTAACTGGTAATAGATTAGATGAAATTTAATATTAATACTATTAATCCACGATGTATATAAGTTCATTGTAACCCTAATCTCATCTGATCCCTAAGATTTCTATGAACCCTAAATTCAAAACACGATCGTATTCAAAAATAAAAAATAACTGCTGTAGAAAGTTCAGAAACATCATTAACTGTCAATTACATGAAATTTAATAGCGAAATATCGGAATTTAGGCACAGCCGTGAAAATTTCTAAGTTCGAAATTACCTGATTTTAGAAATCGTCCGCAAGCCGGGGGAGAACCAACGTCGACGGTAGAAGGTACGAAGAAGATTCAGAGGGGAGGAAAATTGATGGTTGTAATCTTCCAATTTTCAGATGAATGGGGGAAAACGATCTTCTTGCGGTTATCCAGAAAGGAAGGTATGGAGACGCATGTAAAAAGTGTTTTAATTAATTAAATGATGCGGTATGTCTAAGAATGGAAACGCTACTTTGCCAGCTTTTCATTTTGTCGAAAACTATGGTAGAGACAAGAAAATAGGAGGCCCACCCCTTGAGTCACACAAATGCCCCTCTGAAGTCAATGCTTGCTACCCCTGAATTCTGTATTTACCCCTATTTCTTACTTTTTGACAAAAACTTTTTTGGGTATTATAGCATTTCTCGTCTAAGAAAGAAAAAGGACAGATGTCATAATAAGAAAGGTTTGGTTTCTCTTTTCCAATATAAGTAATAGATGTGTGTGTGTGTAAACATGTCATAGCATGAAGCTAAGAAGGGGAATAAAATTGTATGCCCGACAAATAAGTACATATTTACTGTATTTATTGGGTTTTGATGATTTCATGAGCCGATTGGCAAACTGCTTGGCTTTTTATTTTTCTTTTGGATTGATGAGGCCCCTGTGATGCAAGTTGTGGTTTTACCGACCAGTCCGTACAATAGAGGTTATGGCGAATTTTTTTGAAAATTTAGGGTGTTAGTGAATTTTTTGAGAAATTAGAAAATTCTTAGAAACTGAAAAGTTGAAGAATGAAAGTTGAGTTAGTTAGGTAAACAACTTTTAGCTCCGTTCCTTTTTGAGGATGAAAAGATTCTAACTATGGGAGATTGTAACAACCTGGAATTTCTGAACCAATTTAAAAATTTTATTTTAGCTATTTTAATGGATTTTGAATATTTAAAATGATTTATTTCAAATAATAACAACTAAAAATTTATTTAAATCGAAGTTAGAACGTATAAATTTAAAATTTAATTAAAACAAACTCATAATGGCGGGGTAGTTTGAAAATTCGATTTTAAATTTCAATTGAATATACAGAATTCAATATAAGTCAGAATTGAACGAAACAAGAAACGCTAACTATATCTTTCTAACAAATATCAGAAACTGAGATTCATTATATAAATTGGAAGTTATGACCATTTTAAAATTCAAAATAATCGCTATGGAATTTATATATTTTTAATAATATATAAGCCTTTAAAAATATCCATTTTGCAAACGACCTCCGTTTTCGACGAAACTACTTTTGTTGGATCCGGATGTCAAATTATTGCTAGATTTCAAATTTCATAATTTTTGGAATTAATATGTGAGTGTGGTGAATTTAAACGCGTTTGGTAAATTCAGTTTGAATTTAAAAGCCAGTTAAAAAGGCTGTTTTTCAAACGGCCTCCGAATTCGTTGAAATTAGTTTTGCTAGGACCGTATCGTTGAAACATAGCTGATTTATTTTTCTGTAATTTATGGAGTTAGTATGTGGCCCCGGCAAATTAAAATGTATGTTTAAATTCAATATATATTGATATATATATTTTAATTTTGCTCAAAACTGATTGAAACAATCGAATTGACTTACGAAACATATTCCATTGTGTCCGGAACGGGGGTATTTGGATAGGGTTGACTGTCATTGTGTTTGATTTGGAGTTCAGAACGTTTAACAAGAAATACATGAATTAAATAATATATATATATAGCCTAGAGAATTGCCTAAACCTAGTCAAAGTTCAAACCCCTGGTCAAAGTTCCTTTGCCGCCTCCTCACACGATAAACGAACCAAAACATCCCAAATCGAGTCATCGATTTCTCTTCTACACACGAAATTGAATCAAAGTTATAAAACTAATATTGTAGAGATTTGTGCAAGCTTTAATCCTAGACGGGTTTGATCATTTATGGTGGCGTGTTTTTGGAGAAATCATGCCACGATGTGGCATTGTTCAGACGCTTTTTCCAGCGTCAAGGGGGAACCGAGCTTAACCATGCTGGAGATGGGGGAGGGCGATGGAGGTGGCGACGTTGGGGTGGGATCCGATCGGCTGACGGTGCAGCTAGGTAATGGCGGCGGCGTTAAATTGAAATCGACAGTTTAGGGTTTTGGTGGAAACAGTATTGAACGGCAAGAAGAAAGATTGAGGGGTGTAATTTATTTAATTATAAAATTAATTATATTAAATTTGTAATTAATATCAAAACGTCCGTAACTTGTTCAAACAGTGATGAAATCGACCGAAACAAAGTTCGTTGAAACCGTGAGGACGATGTCTACAACAGGGAACTGACCAGAATGGAAACGGAGGAAGTTTGAATTTTTGATAAAATTAAACGGTCGTTTAATTTTGTTAAAACGATCGTTCAAATAAAGACTGACGGAGTGGGAACCAATGTGAGAATTCTCTCATTGAAAATTCTGTACAATTATTAATTTATTTTATTACTGAGAAATATGTGGAATTGCCAATGTAGATTTTTATCAATTTTAATTATTATAAATTGTATACGGTGCCTGTTAGCTCACCTCCCTCGTCCACAGACCACGGACGATTTAATTGACTGTATTGTGTTTTGATTGTGATGTTGTGATGATTAACATATTAAAGGTAATGTTAACATTAATGTGGTAATTAAAATTAAATTATAAATATTTATTTATAATTTAAACTGTGAAAATTGGCAAATCAGAAAAATGATTCAAATCGATTTAGAACTAGTTAAATTAAATAACCAGTGATTATTTTGAATATACTGTTGTTGTTTGAAAACCCCATACGGGACTGGGGATGGTAATTTATTCACATCTCACCTGAATTTAATTATATGTCAATCGATGGGTTGACAGACTTTGATGAGCATCATACAATGGTAGAATGCACTCTGGGTGATGTGTGGATGTTTAATGATTATTTATCATTATTGTGAATACATGCGATGTATGGAAATCCATATAAATATATTTATAAGGTAATTGATTGAGTCTGATTCCAATTTAGAAATAATGAATAGTTTTAAAATAATATATAGTATAGTTTTCAAATATTATTCAGTATAGTTTTAAATTAATATTCCATATAGTTTTAAAATAATATTCAGTGAAGAATCAAGATATGATTTTGATGTCCAATTTGGGATGGGCACGAAAATATTGAAATATTTAGAACTGAAATGAATAGGAAGCCGAGTTAAGTAGTTAAACGCCATTTTTAATCTGAACAAGTATATTGATCAATTTTAGTTATTTTATAAATAATATCAAAAAGAATTGATTTAAAATTTGATATTTTGAAAATATTATCATTTTTGTATTATAGTGATATAGAATATTAAATTTTGATTTAAAATTGAAGTAGAAGCTGAAACTGTTTTACAATGAATTTATAAACGATTTATAAAATATGACTTAAATAGAAATGGACGAAATATTATATATATATATATATATATATATTTAATGGCCTGAATAGAACGCGCCGCGCAGCGACTGTTCTCGAATTTCGACCATTAACTTCAAATGGACATAATGGGAGATCCTACTGTCGGATTCTCCTAAAACCGGAACCGTTGGGTTCGTATCGAAAAGATCTTTATAATGAATGTAAGATATTTAAATTTGAACTGTTAGATCTTTAAATATGTCCAAATCAATTTCAGAAAAGGTCGTTATGGATGCAGTTCAGTGGCCATTATTGAAAACCGACTGTAAGAGCCTTAATAAAATTATTAAAAATATGGAAAAATTGGGTGAAATCATAATAAATGATTTGGAAAGATTTTGGATGAAAAATTCCAAGTTTTGAAAAGATGAAAGATATTTTTATTTAAATGAACTAGTTATTAACTAGAATAATAATCCAAATGATTTTTAAATAAATAAATTGGATTTGAAATGGTTTTAAAATAACCAGAATTTTCCAATGAATAAATTGTAATGTAAATAATCTTCGGAATATTTTGATATTGGATTTTGTGGTTATACAGATATTGTTATGGGGATTTGGAAGGTACAGATATCGTTATTCTCAATACGATATCCGTTAGTTTCAGAATTTGATATTGAATATAAGCCGATAAAATTTCTATTCAGAGCCTTGTATTTAATGTCAAATTGGATTTTGGGTTTGTCGTGAATGGTGTCTTAAATAATACTGTTCTTAAACTCAGTTGAGAAAAGAATAAATCTTTTAATTAAGATTTAGGGAAGTTTACCAATTAATTAATATTTAATTAGAATTCAATTGAAATTAAAATTTTGAGTTTATCGTGAACAATGTTTTAAATAACATTTGTTCTTTAACCCAATTAACAGTGAAGATATGATTTGGAATTTATAATTTTTTTATTAAGATTAATGGAATTTTCCAAAGTAAAGTTTTCCAATTTAATATATTAAATTGGAATTCGATTTGGTAATAATCGAGATAAGCTTCTGTGTATGAAGACCATTACTATATATGGAATTTAAAAGGCTTTGTCACTATTCCATTTATATTATTAGTCTAATACGAGAATTTATATCGATTATACACTGTTATGATTTTCGTGTAGAATCCATTTTGACGGACAATGATTTTTGGTTTATCGTGAACGATGTTTTAAAGGACATTCGTTTCTAACCCAGTTAAAGACGGGATTTATTTCCTAAATTTGAATAATCCTTAAATAATGTTTTTTGGAGACTAAAACTAAGTGGAGTTTTAATGAGTCTTTAAGTAGATTGAAAATTTAACGTGATAATTAAATTTGCCAAATTTGAGAAGTGATCAAGAATGGAGTACCACCAATTTTACTCCAGGTGATAGTTAAATCTTTAATTAGATTTGAACGGGAAATGGTAAATAAATTTACCGATAACACAGTGGTGTTAGGTATGGAGTGCTACCAGTTTTGCTCCATGGGATGAATAGGTTGGGATTGGAAAAATAATAAATGATTACTTCGGTAAGGCACGATAATCCCGACTAGTTTTATAAACCTTAATTTGGTTTAGAATTGATAAAGGATATAATCAAATTTGAATTGAGATCAAAAGGAATATTAAAGAATAAATTTAAAGGATTTTATCTTTGATAAAATTAATGGGAACCTTTCTCTAAAAATGTGAATATTTGAATAAAAGAATATTCTTGATTGGAATGAGGCGTATGATGTGTTTTTATAGTACTTGATTATTGATTATGAAATACGTGAGTTATTCGGAAAGGCAGGGTTTAACCCATTCTGAATAATTAATACGACAACTAAAAGTAAACGATGAAGATGGGGGTTAAAGACCGGAGATCTTCACATCATTTGGATGATTACTGATGTCTTGATTGGGTTGTACACCCAAGACAAGGTAATAAGTGGTGATCGTCCAGATGTACTTGGAGATCAACCGGATATGCGAGGACCTCTCTCCTGTATTGGATATACGGGACGAGGAATAAAGTGCCTCTGGTTTCGTTTAGACCCAGAACGGAGTTGCAAATGGATGGTATGTATGACATCGTATTCCCTTATACTGTATTCGTTGATCTCTGTTAAATATACATCTGTTTGGTGGTAGAGAATTTATTCTCTTGCTTGACACCCTTCTCTGAGACATACAAGCTTAGAGGTTATATATTGGTAGAAATCAGTGGTATGGTATGGATTGACAATGTGGCATGCTATGATGCAAATGGTCAAGGCTTTTGTTGAAAAGAAAAGTCTTATGGATGATGACTAAAGCACGACTTTGATTAGCATTGCTTTGCGTATAGCGTTAATTTGCGAGCCTCACGCCCATTATGAGTCAAAAATGGGATAGTGACCACAGTGAGTGCACGACGTTTCTTTATAGCTAGGAGTGGTGTCATGATATGGAGCCTAGATATTTTTACTTATGTGGATGATGTATTGCAAGGTTCCTCAGATTATCGAGTCCCTAATGGCTCAGAGATAGGTCCGATAGGATCGGGAAACGTGTGTTTAGGAATAATTAATCCACTAAAGTAAGTATGGACCGGCCCTGCCGCTTCCAAGGGTTGCCTCGAGGTGTGTAATCCTGAGACATGTGCTAGAGTGTCTCGAATCAGTGAGGAGACATCCCTTGCCTCGACTCATACATGGAAATCCAATTTCCAATACGACATTTTTTGGTTTTATTTGTAGAACTAGTATGGCGACATGATGTATGATACCCATGCCTTCTATGATCGATACATTTATATTTGAAGTTGTTTTTGACCCTATGCTCTCACACCAGTCCCATAACTGACTCGGAGTTTATAATTTCTACCTAAACTCTGGGTGCCATTACTTTCGACACGGGCAGCTACTAGTTTTGGTTTCCGTAGATATTTCTTTTCACAGGATCCTGGATTACAATTGGAGCTATACTCGGAAAGCTTTGTATCCGTGTATTTCATTCAGTTGTGTTAGTTGTTATTTTCCGCTATGCATCGTACTTATGTATTGTTTCCCGCTGCTATGTTAAATCTCTGATATTTTTCCAAGGTGTAATATTTATTCATACTCTAGAATATTCATGTACTCTTATGTAAATTGTTGTAATAGCAATCAAATGTTCTACTGTTGGTGTTTTGATGCATCATGTTCTCAAAGCAATCCGTTGTTTTTCGTCTCTTCGGAGATCGGGGGATTTCGGGTCGTTACAGACTGTGAGAAAATTAGCCAGAGTTAATGCGTACGGGCCTCGAAGGCCAGAGATGACACGGGATATTCAGTGCGGCGTAGGGATGCCTGGTTGTGAGCTCGAAGCGGAGCAGAAAAGCGAGGGCTAGACCTGAATTCAGGGTAGCGATGACGATAAAGGATCGGAGGTGGCGATTTGGAGGCATTGTGGTGGCTCGACACGATGGTGACCTGCTTGGAGGGAGGCGAACATTTATTTGCGATTTGATGAAACTAATTTGGCTGAGTAAAAATGAAGTTGCGATTTGTTGAAGAGGGAAAATCCTAGTTTTCGATCAGGTGAAAATGAAAATTTGGGGCACAGAAGCTTAGGCAGTGAAAGAAAATCAGATTGACACGGATTGGTAACATAAATCGTTGGATCGTTTTGAAACAAAAAATGTGTGATCTTCTGAAAAGAAGAGAGCATACACACATATATATATAGCCAAAAACTACAAAATCCAACTACATAATAACAGACTCTGCTATATAGATGTATAGGAGGTAGATAGATGAGCTCCGGATAAACCACCGCACATCATACTTCAGTATCGAATTCCGACAAGGCCACCACCTGATATTAAAGTATACTACTCCAATACAAACAAAACACATCAAAATAGCCAATGAGAATCAAAACAACCAAATACAACACTCCAAATCTAACTATAAAAAACAACCCCCATAGTAACTGCTACCAATCCATCCAGCTATCCGCTAAGTACTTCCTCTTAATCAACAACCTGAATCTGCGAAAAGCTCAACAAACTATTAGTAATTTGTCACACACATATATATATGGAAATATATGTGTATAAATATATATATATTATATAAGCATATATATATATATATTCATACATATTTATCTACCATACATATATGTGTAGAAGAAAAATACAATGAAAAAACTAATAAAAGAAATTAACAACCAACGTGATATATATTACAAAAAAGACTGCTGATTCTAATAAATAGATACAAATTAAATCTAAACTTAATCAATAAACTCTCAAAGCCCAATTTCCCAAATAGCTTGTAATGTGAATCAGACATCCATTCCAAACAAAAATAAACTATTTTAATAATTAAATTATCCGTAGAAACAGAATTGGAATGAAAACATCTCTGATTTCTCTCAAACCAAATGGACGAACTTATGATAGTGACTAAAGAATATAAAATGTATCTTTTACTACCATTATAAACAAATCTATAAGAATCCCAATATTCGACACAACTATTGTAAGAATTAGAACAATCAAAAACAAATATCCTTAGAACCATATTAAATATAAAATTTGTGATATTGCATGAGAAAAATAAATGATCAACATCCTCGTTGAAAAGATTACAATAATAACACTTAACATCAAAAATGATATTCTTCCTCTTTAGAAGCTCAACCGTGTTAAGTTTCTTGTGAGTGCATTAGAAATTTAGCTTTAGGAGGAGAATTAGATTTCCAAATAAACTTAAAAGGCCGAAATGAGATTCCCGAAAAATTTATAAAGTTATACATAGAATTAACCGAATAAACTTGACTCTTATCCATACCCCAACTAATAAAGTCCCTATACTCATCAATGTGATATAATGATAACTTAGCATATAGTAAAGCTAATTGTCTTAACATTTCCCCTTCTAAGATATTATCAAAAAAAAACTCCCATGGGGGATCCAAATCTCTTCTAAAAACATCTTTAATCAACGCATTTTTAAAACTACAATTATTAAAGAGTTCCCTAAATTCAATTTTAAGTGGTAAACGAGAAATCCACATATCATGCCAAAAGTAAGTCATATCACCCGAATGAACAATCACCCTATAACCTAAGTTAAAAAAAATCAAAGCACTTTAATACTGACTTCCAAAATTATGATAATCTATTATACCAACTATCCCTAGATCCCACAATAAACTCTCCTCCTGAATAGTAAAATTTAGATATAATAACCTTCCACATAGTTGACTGTAACACCCCGTGTATTCTATAACTGTGGAATTAACAAATTAAAGTATAATTAATTTGAAATCAAAGAACTAAGGGAAACGGGATACGCCATTGCATTCGTCTCGGAAAAATACGCGAAATAGAGTCCGAGTTTTCGAAAAACGGAGTCCGTATGAAGAAGATATAGCCTCCGGAAGTTTCTGAATTAAGTTTAAAATTAAAAATCGGGCCCAATTGGCCAGGGCGGGAAAATTCCCGCCTAAGACACCCAGGTCTGTCGACAGGGCTGTCGACAGGGCTGTCGACCTGGTCCAGACCCAGGTCGAACCCAGTCCACCCTGGCTGGCCTAGTCTATGTTGGTCGATTTTCAGAAGCATGCTTTGTCATTAGGGCTAGGTGGCAGGCTCTAATTGGTCTCTCTTTCGAATGAATGGCTACGATCAATCCAAGCAACATCGATGGTCCTAATCAGTTCATAAACTCTATAAAAATGACCCTAGACTCTACCTAGGTTTCTTACACAATTCTCTAGCCTCCATTGCTCTCTTCTTCTAATAAAAAAATAAAAATGGCGTCGCTGCTCTATTGGAATTAAAACTAGAAGATAATCAACATCAGCCTAAGCAACTCAATTCAAACTAGAGATTAAAGTTTCTGCAAAGATTCTACAACAAGTTAAAGTTCTTTCTTTAATCCAATCAAGGCAAGTACAGTTATTCTCCGCTATAAACGTTAATTATAATTTTGATATGTTTTTAATTCTGAATCTGAGATTGTATATATATTCTCTTCTGTCAGATTTGTTTTTCTGTGACTGTTCTGTATCCCTTTTCTTCTTTTCTGTTTTTATAGCCAGGCTACCACGAGCCTGTGCCTAATCTCATAAGAGATGAACGTATGAACGCAAATTTTGGGATAAATAATGAATGATGCGAAATTTGACAAGACTAAATAGAATGTATGACTTTAGGTCTGAGGCATAAAATATATTGGACATATGCATAAATTTGATTATGAACATATAATTTATGCATGTTGTATGCATAGTTATGTTGTAATTTAGAGCTGTAATTAATGAGCATATGTTGTAAACTAGATTTGGATCTATGCATATTCTATGATAGAAGAAAAGAGGAACCATTGTAAGATTACATATGATTTGAGATTTTGGACAAAATGCATATAAAAGTCAAGATATGATTTTTAGAAGATATGATTTAAAGATTTATATTGTTGGGTATAGTTTGCATAATGATTCATGACTCAAAAAGAAGAAGATATGGAAACTTAGGTGTAAAGATTTACATTAATTAGGATATCTATTATTGTGATTACACCTAAATAGGGATTTTTGGATATATGGCATGCATTGATATTAATGGTTATATTTGGTATAATTTATATGTGAATCTGCTGTAAAATGCTAGTTTAACAAAAATTGGAACATAGGTTATATGGAAAATTATGTCCATATTCTGCGCTTATGCAAACATGGAGTATATGTTGTGAATCATGACAATTATGTAAGCATATGAATTTAGGCCAATTTATGATTGGGCAAGGCATGTAAATAGAACTTTTAGAAATATTAAATTTTCTAAATCTGCTAATTTGTCAAGTTGCCTAAACTACTAGTTTTGTTATATTGCCTAGACTGCTAATTTGATTGAAATGCCTAATCTGTTAAATTTGTCGGTTGAAATGCCTAACCTGTTATATGCCAAAATCTGCTAAGTTGCTAAATCTGTTAAATCCGTTAAGTCATATAAAATCTGTTATCTGCTATGTTGATATAATCATCCTGTTATTGATATAATCTGAATTGGCATATATATTGGGCGTGCGCATAAACGGTAAATTATTAATTAATTGGCCGCAAAGATAAACATGGCTAACTCGAGGTTAGAATGAGTTTGCGGCGTAAATCTGCCCGGAACCGCCCGGCACATCCAGTGGCCGCAAACAATAGGTTCTAATGTGAGAAGTTAGTCATAACATGCGTAAGACACGAGGTTAGGTCTGGCTTGTGGCAGAAGTCTGCCCGGAACCGCCCGGCATATCCAGCGGTCACAAGCTACCGACCTAATGTGAGAGGTCTGTGCATTAATAATTAATTAATGCAAATCTAAGATAAGAATGACGTCTAAAACGTATTGGGGAAAAATAGGGTTAAACCAAAGGGATTAATAGATGTAGTAAAACCCGTCCATGAATCTGTAGGCCCAATACAAAGTTAGACAAATCTGAAAAATCTGTACATCTGATCCGTTAGTCTGAAAACTTGTTAACTTAATTTGTGAATTAGTAAATCTGAATTCTGTATGTCTGAACTTGTAAACAAGTTAATCTGAAATCTGTTAGTCTGGGGACACAAGGTTAGGAGGGGAATTACTTGTGTCATCTGTTGTTTGGGACCCATATTAGTCAGTAACCCTTTCTGGTATCAAAACTTTGACCCAACAGTAAGTAGGGTCCGGGCACGCTTACTGAACTAATTATAAGAGGTTCATTCTGATAATGGCGAGGGGTGTTGATGGTGCGTTCCAACCGGGTCATGTGCGTGCATGGATCCCGGTCTGCCTCTGAGGATGTAAGACGCCGTGACATCTGTAAATAGGTCTGTGCCAATTGGTTGTCACTTTAGGGAGTGATACACCCTACTGTGGGGCCGACACGGGATATTTATGTATTAGGGAGTCGATCGCTTGGGGTAGGGTTTTAGGGTACGCTTAGTTCTGTCTGTTTCTGTTGGTACCGTCTGTTTCTGTTGGGTGGTAACACCTGTCTGTTTCTGTGTGGTACCGTCTGTTCGGGTGGTAAAGGCCCATTACTAGTGTACACCTAATTCCACATTCTGTTTCCATAGGGATAAATATGTTTCTTCTTCTGTCTGTTTCTGATCGGGTAGTAAAGGCCCATTATTAGCATTCTGTTTCTGTTAAAGTATTCTGTACCCGTTCCTGCTTCAATTTAGACATTAGGGTGACACCTAATTTTGCTATACTAGTATTAGTGCAGAGAAGTGTAAAACAATACTTTATATCATTCTGTTTTTCTGTTATATCTGCTACACCTGTTATAGTTATCTCGCATCCAGTTTTATGTTCATATCATATTATTATTATCTGTTCATATGCTGAAAGTCACTGCAGCTTGACCAGCCTTAACATCCAGCTTGAAGAAGAGAAATGCATTGCTTGGACCTTTTCGTTTGAAACTATGGCTTTGGACAAACTCTATGGGGCTTTTTGCAGTTTATCTATGTTTTATTTGTGCTTCTTTAAATAATGTAATCAAGACAGATTATGAAAGAGTTATGTTATGTTTTGGAAAAGATGTAAGACAGTTATGGTGATGTTGTTGTAACACGTATTTGCTTTCATGAAATAAAAGTTTGTTGATTTTCCGTTGTTTACAAATATGTGTTCTTATATCTGTCTTGTATATCTGTGACTTATACTTATAAACCTCCACCAAAATTAGGGCATTCCCTTTGAGAGTGACCCTAACGGAGGTGGGGTGTTTCACTTGGTATCAGAGCATAGGTTTACCAGATAGGATAAAAAGTTCTAAAAATTTATTTTCAAAAAGGAAATTTAAAGAAGCATTTTTAAAAATAAAAATATTATTTTATTTTAAAAAGGCAAAGTCCACCCCCAAAGCCATAGGTACTATCTCTTATCCTTCGTTTTGAATCTATCCTTTTTGTTTCAGCATGTCAGAAGATCTTAACTTGCCAGAAGGGGTGCCAATACCTGGTTGGTTTAGACGGTTCTTAGAAGCAAGAGCCACTCAGCCAGGTCCTACCGTTCCTCCTCCCCCAACTGCCGGAAATCATCCAGCTGCAGCGGCACCTTTTCCTCCACCTCCTCCTCGGGGAAACACGTTTGCTAAGATATGTAAAGATTTTAAAGCTATGGGAGGAAGGGATTTCCATGGAACTGAGTCCTTCGTGGCAGCTAGGAATTGGCTGAAAGAAACTGAGGACCTATTCATCATCTTTGAGGTAGAGGATAGACAAAAAGTACAATTGGCAGTGTGGCTATTGAAGGGCGAGGCTTCCTACTGGTGGGAAGTCACTAATGCTGAAAGACCAGTGGAGACATGGGAGGACTTTAGGGCAAGGTTTGAGACTAAATTTCTCTCAGATGCGGAAAGAAGTTTGCAGTTGGAAAAATTCTTATTTCTTAAGCAAGGGGACAAGACAGTCAGAGAGTATGTGAATCAGTTCGATGAGCTGGCTAGGTTTGGGCTTGACCTAGTCAATACCCCGCACAAGAAGGCGCTCCGTTTCGTTAAAGGATTGAATGAGCCACTGCACAGCCTAGCCATGACCCATGTACCCATGGGAGCAACTTACGAGAAATTGGTGGATATGGCACTACTGCACGAGGAAGACAAGGGCCCGAAAGAGACAAAGAAGGAAGAACCACAGAATAAGAAAGCGGGGCCCAAAAAGGAAACACAAAAGAAGGATGAGAAGTCTGAAGATAAGAAGGGGAAAAAGTGCTTTACTTGTGGGAGCTCAACTCATCTGAACAAGGATTGCAGAAAAAGGAAGGGCGCTTGCTTCAACTGTGGGGAGATGGGACACTTCACTAGGGACTGCTCGAAGAGACGAGGACAAGGAGGGCAGGCGAACACTCTTGAGGCTAGTGGCTAGGATAGAAATAGGAAAATTTCTATAGTAGGTTTAATTTCTTTATCTGATTATGGAGTTAAGACTTTTTCTGATTCTGGTATTTTGATTTTGTAATCGATACTCTGCACTTTAATACTAGTATTATTTCTGAATTCCGCTATAGACTCAGACCCATAATAGTTATGGGTCATCTGTTTGAGATTGGGGTTTGAGGGATATCTGTGTTAGGCGTCAAGTATGACGCATACATTCTGAGTTTTCGTGGGGTATGATTTTATCATGCTTAGCTTCCTAAGAATCATTAGGGAACCTGATCTGTACCCGTAGTCTGTAAATATCTAAATACTTTTTATAGGATTTCTAGTTTTGACATTGTCTAAAGAAGGTAATCCTCTGGGTGTCAATTTGATGTTGGTTTCGGTCTTTGGGGCCGATACTTAGGACCCATGTCTAATGGGAACCAAATTTTCGTTCTATCTGTACTCGCTTCCATCATTCGACTGTATCCTATCGATCGAATATTTGAACTTTAGGTAGAAACTAATGGGTGTAAACATGTGTTTGAGACATGTTATGTTTGATGGTTGCAAGTGGATGCAAGTGGTTGCTAGTGGTTGCCCGTGGATGCATATACACACACTAGGCACTAGATCGGCTCGAAAACACTCTCATACTGCATATGGATGGGTGAGCATTTTTCAATTCTTGTGGATGCAAAATGGTTGATTCAGCACATGGATGTTGCATTTGAGTGAATGGTTGTGCACTCATATAGAAATAATATATATCATCAGAATTCTATTGCATACATGTTGGACTCATGACACTGACATAATTCGCATTAAGGAGGTCAACTGAATCAGTAGACCGCCTGATCTTTGCATTAGATAAGGAACATATACACACACTTTTGCATATGTTCATACAACATTAGAAGTTTTCTAAGGACAATGGATGCTTGTGGATGATGGTTGAGTAGATGGGTGATTGGATGGTAGGACACATTCTTCTTAACTTGAAGATTTCGGGGACGAAATCCTTTTAAGTGGGGGAGAATGTAACACCCCGTGTATTCTATAACTGTGGAATTAACAAATTAAAGTATAATTAATTTGAAATCAAAGAACTAAGGGAAACGGGATACGCCATTGCGTTCGTCTCGGAAAAATACGCGAAATAGAGTCCGAGTTTTCGAAAAACGGAGTCCGTATGAAGAAGATATAGCCTCCGGAAGTTTCTGAATTAAGTTTAAAATTAAAAATCGGGCCCAATTGGCCAGGGCGGGAAAATTCCCGCCTAAGACACCCAGGTCGACTGGGCTGTCGACCTGGTCTAGCCAGGTCGACAGGGCTGTCGACAGGGCTGTCGACAGGGCTGTCGACAGGGCTGTCGACCTGGTCCAGACCCAGGTCGAACCCAGTCCACCCTGGCTGGCCTAGTCTATGTTGGTCGATTTTCAGAAGCATGCTTTGTCATTAGGGCTAGGTGGCAGGCTCTAATTGGTCTCTCTTTCGAATGAATGGCTACGATCAATCCAAGCAACATCGATGGTCCTAATCAGTTCATAAACTCTATAAAAATGACCCTAGACTCTACCTAGGTTTCTTACACAATTCTCTAGCCTCCATTGCTCTCTTCTTCTAATAAAAAAATAAAAATGGCGTCGCTGCTCTGCTGGAATTAAAACTAGAAGATAATCAACATCAGCCTAAGCAACTCAATTCAAACTAGAGATTAAAGTTTCTGCAAAGATTCTACAACAAGTTAAAGTTCTTTCTTTAATCCAATCAAGGCAAGTACAGTTATTCTCCGCTATAAACGTTAATTATAATTTTGATATGTTTTTAATTCTGAATCTGAGATTGTATATATATTCTCTTCTGTCAGATTTGTTTTTCTGTGACTGTTCTGTATCCCTTTTCTTCTTTTCTGTTTTTATAGCCAGGCTACCACGAGCCTGTGCCTAATCTCATAAGAGATGAACGTATGAACGCAAATTTTGGGATAAATAATGAATGATGCGAAATTTGACAAGACTAAATAGAATGTATGACTTTAGGTCTGAGGCATAAAATATATTGGACATATGCATAAATTTGATTATGAACATATAATTTATGCATGTTGTATGCATAGTTATGTTGTAATTTAGAGCTGTAATTAATGAGCATATGTTGTAAACTAGATTTGGATCTATGCATATTCTATGATAGAAGAAAAGAGGAACCATTGTAAGATTACATATGATTTGAGATTTTGGACAAAATGCATATAAAAGTCAAGATATGATTTTTAGAAGATATGATTTAAAGATTTATATTGTTGGGTATAGTTTGCATAATGATTCATGACTCAAAAAGAAGAAGATATGGAAACTTAGGTGTAAAGATTTACATTAATTAGGATATCTATTATTGTGATTACACCTAAATAGGGATTTTTGGATATATGGCATGCATTGAAATTAATGGTTATATTTGGTATAATTTATATGTGAATCTGCTGTAAAATGCTAGTTTAACAAAAATTGGAACATAGGTTATATGGAAAATTATGTCTATATTCTGCGCTTATGCAAACATGGAGTATATGTTGTGAATCATGACAATTATGTAAGCATATGAATTTAGGCCAATTTATGATTGGGCAAGGCATGTAAATAGAACTTTTAGAAATATTAAATTTGCTAAATCTGCTAATTTGTCAAGTTGCCTAAACTACTAGTTTTTTTATATTGCCTAGACTGCTAATTTGATTGAAATGCCTAATCTGTTAAATTTGTCGGTTGAAATGCCTAACCTGTTATATGCCAAAATCTGCTAAGTTGCTAAATCTGTTAAATTCGTTAAGTCATATAAAATCTGTTATCTGCTATGTTGATATAATCATCCTGTTATTGATATAATCTGAATTGGCATATATATTGGGCGTGCGCATAAACGGTAAATTATTAATTAATTGGCCGCAAAGATAAACATGGCTAACTCGAGGTTAGAATGAGTTTGCGGCGTAAATCTGCCCGGAACCGCCCGGCACATCCAGTGGCCGCAAACAATAGGTTCTAATGTGAGAAGTTAGTCATAACTTGCGTAAGACACGAGGTTAGGTCTGGCTTGTGGCAGAAGTCTGCCCGGAACCGCCCGGCATATCCAGCGGTCACAAGCTACCGACCTAATGTGAGAGGTCTGTGCATTAATAATTAATTAATGCAAATCTAAGATAAGAATGACGTCTAAAACGTATTGGGGGAAAATAGGGTTAAACCAAAGGGATTAATAGATGTAGTAAAGCCCGTCCATGAATCTGTAGGCCCAATACAAAGTTAGACAAATCTGAAAAATCTGTACATCTGATCCGTTAGTCTGAAAACTTGTTAACTTAATTTGTGAATTAGTAAATCTGAATTCTGTATGTCTGAACTTGTAAACAAGTTAATCTGAAATCTGTTAGTCTGGGGACACAAGGTTAGGAGGGGAATTACTTGTGTCATCTGTTGTTTGGGACCCATATTAGTCAGTAACCCTTTCTGGTATCAAAACTTTGACCCAACAGTAAGTAGGGTCCGGGCACGCTTACTGAACTAATTATAAGAGGTTCATTCTGATAATGGCGAGGGGTGTTGATGGTGCGTTCCAACCGGGTCATGTGCGTGCATGGATCCCGGTCTGCCTCTGAGGATGTAAGACGCCGTGACATCTGTAAATAGGTCTGTGCCAATTGGTTGTCACTTTAGGGAGTGATACACCCTACTGTGGGGCCGACACGGGATATTTATGTATTAGGGAGCCGATCGCTTGGGGTAGGGTTTTAGGGTACGCTTAGTTCTGTCTGTTTCTGTTGGTACCGTCTGTTTCTGTTGGGTGGTAACACCTGTCTGTTTCTGTGTGGTACCGTCTGTTCGGGTGGTAAAGGCCCATTACTAGTGTACACCTAATTCCACATTCTGTTTCCATAGGGATAAATATGTTTCTTCTTCTGTCTGTTTCTGATCGGGTAGTAAAGGCCCATTATTAGCATTCTGTTTCTGTTAAAGTATTCTGTACCCGTTCCTGCTTCAATTTAGACATTAGGGTGACACCTAATTTTGCTATACTAGTATTAGTGCAGAGAAGTGTAAAACAATACTTTATATCATTCTGTTTTTCTGTTATATCTGCTACACCTGTTATAGTTATCTCGCATCCAGTTTTATGTTCATATCATATTATTATTATCTGTTCATATGCTGAAAGTCACTGGACTTGCCAGACTTTTTGTCTGACCCTTGTTGTTTCGCCTCCTTTCTTCCGTTCCCCCCAGGTTATCCAAGGAGGGAAATACTTTAGCTTGATCCGGATTTCTCTTTGCTTGAAGTGCTTAAAGTATGGCTTGGCTCTGTATAGCTTCCGTTCCATGGGGATTATGATTTTAAACTATGTATTTTGAAGGCTTTTGTACAAGACTGATATTTTGTACTTGAATTTTGAAATTGAAAGGATGTAACCATATTAATTTCTGTTTCCGCTGTAATAAAGTTAAAATTTTTCAAGTACTGTTTTATCTGTCTTGTAAGTTTCTGTCCTGTTTACTAAAATGCTCCACCAAAGTTAAGGCATTCCCTTTGTGAGTGACCTTAACGGAGGTGGGGTGTTACATTGACACTATAGGACATCTAAATTTCCACAACCATTTGGCTAATAAGGAAGAGTTAAAATTAACTAAATTAAAGATCACTAATCCCCCATCTTTCTTAGGCTTACAACACACCTCCCAGTTTACTAAACATTTGAAACCCCTACAAATAGGATCACCACCCCCACTCTTATTCTATCAATCTTTTCAATAACCCATTGAGGAAATCTATGTATAGACATCCAATAAGCAGGGATAGCAGATAGTACTGAATTAACCAAAACTAATCTACCTTCTCTAGACAAAAAACTATTGTTCCAACTTGATAGTCTACTATTAATCTTATCGATTATGACTAACCAATCCTCCTTCTTTAGTTTCGAAGGCCTAATCTTAAAGCCTAAATAATCAAAAGAAAATTTCATGATAGAACAGTTTAAGGTGCTAGCAACCATAGCCTCTACATTACCAAAATCATTGATGACCATAACAGTACTCTTGTCAAAATTAATCCTAAGACCTGATAACATCTCAAAACAATAAAGAATAAACTTGAGAGCAATAGCGTGCTTAGGCAGGTGAGAAGAAAATAACAAAGTATCATCCGTGAATTGAAGTATAGATAACTCATTGTTAAATTCCTCATTACCAACATTACCCAAAACACCTAATCTCCCAGCTCTCTTAATAATTCTAGAAAAAACTTCAGTCGCTAAATTAAATAATAGAGGTGACAGGGGATCTCCCTGTCTAAGACCCCTCTTAGATTGGATCTTCTTCCCCATAACCCCATTGACAACAATATTAGAACTACCAGACCTAAGTAAAAGCATTATCCAGTTAATCCATCTGACACTAAAACCTCTAGCAAGACATACTTCACATATGTAATCCCAGTCAATAGAATCAAATGCCTTCTCAAAATCTAATTTCAAAATAGCACATGAAAAAATATTTTTAACACATACATTAATGTACTCTTGTACAGCTGCCACTCCATCCACTATTTGTCTTCCTCTAATAAAAGCAGTTTGCGAATGATCTATAAGATCATTCATCTTCTACTAAGCTTATTCGCTAGAACTTTAGAAATAATCTTAACAGAAACATTTATCAAAGAGATAGGTCTAAAATCCTTTAAAATTTTGCACCCTCTCTCTTCTTAATAAGGATAAAATTAGCAAAATTAAAGTTACCTAGACACAAATCTCCGCTATAAAAATCATTAAATAATTTAACAACATCAGATTTCAAGACCTCCCAAAATTGTTTGTAAAATAGAACAGAAAAACCATCAGGCCCTGGAGCTTTGTCACTAGACATATCACAAATAGCCTTCCAAATCTCCTGCTCACAAAAAGGTTTATCTAAATCTAATAACTCTCCCTTAACATCATTAGGTTAGATGTCCTTCCAATTAACGTTAATTCTTCTCTTGATCCTGGTCCCAAAAAATTTTTTGTAATAATTGGTGAAAGCTTCATTTAAATCACGCTGGACTGTCAATTCCTCATTATTTAAGAAAATAGAATGAATCAAATTATCACGTCTCCTCTTATTAGCCATACTATGAAAAAAATTCGTGTTACTATCACCTTCCTTAATCCATTGAACACGTGATCTTTGCTTCCACATTATTTCTTCCTTTTCCAAAATCAGTTTGCAGTCATTTCTAAGATTACTAAGTCTATCTCTCTCGACTAGATTAAGAGTTCTAGATTCCCCCAACTTATCTAAATCTAACATCTCACATAAAATTTTATCTTTCTTAATTCGAACGCTTCCAAAAATATATTTATTCCACCTCTTAAGAAAAAATCTTAATTTACCAAGTTTTGCAACAAAAATCTTTGCTGAATTTCCCTTGTACAAATTATTAAAATAGAATAACGAATTCCATTTGACAGTGACTAATTTAATAAAAATGGTATCCAAAAGCCACATCTTTTCAAATTTAAAATTATTACTAATTAAAATATTTGAATCGCACGAGAGAATTAAAGGACAATGATCCGAATATAAAAAAGGAAAACCCTTTACTTTACAAATAGGAAATCTATCATCAACCTCAGTACTTATAAAAAATATATCTAATAAGGCAAAAGACGGACTATCCCTATCATTAGACCTGGTAAATGATCTATTGTTAAGCGGAATCTTAATCAAATTATTATCAAGAATGAATTCATTAAATTCCTCCATGTCAGAGAAATCACCTTCTCTAGGAGATCTCTCTCCTAAAAACCTAGTAACATTAAAATCCCCCCTACAATCCAAAGATTTGGGGCAAGTTTCCTAAATTCGGAACATTCATCCCACAAACGTCTCCTCTCAATCTTAGTGTGAGGGCCATACACATTCGTAATGCCCAATAATGAATTATCACTAAGTGAAGTTAATATAATGTGTAGTGAATGTAACTTAGAAAATTCCTGCACAGGTCTATATTGGTTATCTTTCCAACTAATCATAAGCCCTCCTGCACTGCCAATTGACGGCAGATAGGCCCAATTACAAAAATGGGATCCACCAAATCTGGCGTTAAAACTAAAGTCAGGACTTTCAATTTTAGTCTCTTGAAGCAAAGAAATATCAATATGATAATCTACAAAGAAAGTCCTAACTTTTGCACATTTTTTAGGTTCATTTAAACCCCTAATATTCCAGCTAACAATCCTCATCTACTCAAGGAAGAAACTCTCTCTAATTCCCTACTCCTAATGAAGTCATAATCTAGCTCAATATCCGTAAAAGTAAAAGCTGTATCATTGGCAACCTGAAATAACTGACTAGTCGAAAGGCTACTCAAGGCATAAGGAGAATAATCACTACCATAAACAGAAGTCATACCTGAGCTCGAGTCCGAATTGCTACTACTAGCAATCGGATTTAGGGACCTACCTTGAAAAGGAGAGGAGTTATATCTGATCCTAGCACTGCGATGAATAACTCTAGAACTGGGGACTACTCTCTTGCATCTCCCCCTCCTGGACGAAGAAGAAGGAGCAACTCTACTCTGACAAAGAACACCACTAGGCTCCATCAAACCATCACTGCTCGAGATACTAGTTTCAACCTCAGAAGCAATCACCGAGCGTAAAAAGTCTTCCTCCCAACCAAATATACTAGGGCTCGGTCTTAAATACATAAAAAGAATTTTCGCAAACTTCTCGCACACAACGACCAAGCAAAAATCTATGCCCCATGAAATTGTAATACCACATGACTGACAATCCAACACAGGATCAAAGCCTACTAAATCGTTCACCATAACAGCTAAATCATCACTGGTAGGCAAGCTAATGACTGCACCAGCCTTACTATACAGTTCCATACCCTCATCATTCTGTCCTGTCCACTTATCCACCACTACATTTTCCATAAGCTCACTACCGTTCGTGAGCACCACATCCACAGTGTCCTCATTAACATTATAGCCTGTATCCTTTGCCTTATTCTCATACATACCCAACTTTACCTTGTCTCGATCACAACCACTATACCTCGTATCCTTCATTTGAAACACCCTCCCATATTTTAAACGTCTCACTCTAAACCCCTTCCTCGACAAAGAGCCATACTTCGAGACAACCACTGCTTTAGAATCCTCTATCCCTACCTTCCTCGAGACCATCCTATCATCACATTCCCCTAATACTTCAAAACTGTTCGAAAGATCCACCCCCTTTTGCCACATACCAGTCAATCCCTTCCTCCACCTCCGAAACACAAACCGGCTCTAACTCAGTGACACATTCTGGTACATAGTCCACCATGTCCACCGCATCCACTCCTGTCATCACTTCCTTAACCATCCCATTAGTGACAGTCATACCCCCCTTAAATCCACCAATAAACGAAATCTCATCGTAGTGACCCAAACACTTCAGTACAAACGGATCGATTAACATTGGATCACACAACGACAACCAATACAAACCAACATCATCCCTTGTCTCTTCTACAAGAAAAGCCACTCCAGCATTCACCAAATCAGAACTTGCACCCATATCCTCTACTGTCTGACCACTATTACCCATCCCCACATTAACTATACAAAACTTACGGACTTATACTGCCTATCCCCAACATCACAGTTAATGACAGTATTTAGGATATCTAAATGCTTTACAATTTTATCCAACAACCGAAAAACTGCCCTTTTATTTCTGACATTCAAATCAGTGTATAATCTCCTCAATTTAATGAGATTCAAACTGAAAGCGAAGGCATTCTCTTTTCTTGTCAATGGATGAGGTAACGAAGGATAAACCTTCATGGTATCAACACACTTGTTCCACAAAATTCCATCAACCAGCCCTTCCAAATTCCACCCCAATAACAGAACCAGATAAGCCCCTTCGTTCTTATTAACTGGAAAATCTAGTGAATACAATTCCAGTAAATCCGTCATTCTCAGACAAATCATCAAACAATTGAAGTGCAAATGCTCCTTAACTGTTTTACCAGAATATCTCGCTGGACAACTTTCCTTACGGTGCCCCACTTCACCACAATTAAAACATCACAACCCATTTCTACAATCCTTCGCTAAATGATATGAATCACCACAATGAAATCAAAGATGGTCACCCACAAATTTCCGAAAACGAACCTTTTTAGATGAATTCCAGTTAGGCATATTAGACAGTGGTTGCCTTACCACTTCCGCAAAGGATCGATTAAAATTTGTATTAATCTGATGTGAGAAACTAACCTTGCTTGATGAGAAATTAAGACGCACCTCTTCATTTGAAGACTCACACTGTCTGAATGTCAAATTCAGTCTACCCACTTTCATATTTGTCCTCTTTCTAAGTAAATTTGGAGCCGAGTCTTTGTAAATGCCTGTTATGCCATGAAATATTCTTCTTGATTTACCACCAAAAATGAGAACATCCCCTGATTCAAGTAATTTTTTCCTTTCTAAACCTTTGAATCTATCTTACCTGAACACGAACTCGGCCGAATCTCCTATAGAGAAAGAAACCACAGGAAGACCAAGCAAAAGACTTTCATTACTTTCATCCTTATCTTGATGCAATCCCAATTTTCCATCTAGGTTGTAATAATTGACAATACAAACATCAGGAGACATAAGCGGTAAATCGACAGCTTCTCCACCATTGCTCGTTATTTCTTTATGCACTAACATCATGGAATCATTAACCAACTTTTTGAAGTCTAAAGGAATTTCTGGAGGGATAGCACCATCATTATACCGCCTGTCTTCATATTGTCTAGATTGAGGATTCCAGTTTCTACCCAAACACATCATAAGAAGATTAAACATTGCGCCATTCTCATAACCTGGTCTATAGAAGCCTCCATCATTAAGTCCTAATTCTTGGCGCTTATTAACGATTTGTATCTGATCGTTAAGGCTTATAAAATTCTTTAATAATATCATAACAGAACTAAGGATTTGATATTGTGCTTCTTTGGTCTTTTCCTGTCTATGCCAAGAAAATATACCTCCTGAAGAAATCGAACAATTGCCAATTTTGTGCCCCAGTCGACCACAAGTAAAACATCTAATTTGATTTCAACAACTTCTCGCAAAGTGATTGCCATTTCCACACCGAAAACTTCGTATTCACGTGGATTGATAATTTTATTAATCTTTTAATTTGAATATATCTATGGATGCTGCAACATCGTGTTGGTATTTATGCCAACACCTTAAAGCGATTGTTGTAATAGAATTTTTTTATCCTAGCTACCGTTATATTATATCTAGCAACACCATCTGATTTTGTTACAGTAGGCCATCTATAGCATAGTGTCGCCCCACCCGGTTAGAATAAGTAATGTTTGTAGTAGTGATAGGTTGAGTGGTGTTTGGTCATGTTTTCAAGTTTTCAACGTTAATTAACAAAATAAAAAAAATGAAAGATGATGGAAGGAATGAAAGGGAGAACGAGACCATGAAAGGGAGATGGAGGGGACCACGAAAGGGATTAATGGATGACAGAGTGATAAATTATTTCTCATTCTTTGGTTATTTTGATAAACAAGCAAAACAAATAAATTTTGGTTCTTATTTTGTGTATAAACTTGTTTTCTAAAATGATCGTTTTTCGCTAATATATGTATCATTTACATTTTTATACGAGCTAATATCAAAAACTAAAAAGGGTAAATCGAATAATTATGCATATTTTTCTAATGGCTTTTGTATTTAGACATTATAAATGTTGAACAATAAATCATAATGCAACATTTAGATCAAAAAATGTTCCTTAGTTCCTTAACTGTAAAACAAACCATGTTTATTATTACTATGGCTTCGAAATCATACAATGTATTACGTTTTACTTCATTATTATTTTCCTATTTTCTTTAAAATTTATTTGGGGAATGAAAGACATAACAGTAGATGGATCAAAATTTTAGCATGTAAAAAATGCTATAACATGTTTCTGGCTCTGGTCCAATTAAGGTACAAATGTCTATTAGTATAAAGTAGGGATGTTACAGTTATGGTAACCGTCATTTTTACCTCCAACCATAATCTTACCATTGTTGATGGTTATAAATTATAGTAACTATCACTGCAACCATCTATGATGGTTAACCATTGTATTTCTAATCTTAAAGAATTTTGTATATATATTTCTAACTACATGTATTATTTATAATAAATTCATGTAGCTATAACTTTTTTATATAAATGTATTTATTTGTATATATAATGACCATACACGCACATAATATTAGTTCATGAAGCCGCATATTGTTAATATACAAGCTATTCCTTTAACTTAAATTACCAATTTTTATATTTGATTGTTAAATATTGCATGAAGCAATCACTTATGGTTGTATGGTTAACCGTCATTAAACTAATTTTTCAACCGTTACTATAACTATTACCGTTACAGATGGTAACCGCATAAATGGTTGTGTGGTTGAATGGTTAATGATTCAACCATAACAGCAATAGTATAAAGTACATTGGTTGTACATCGAAATGTATACTTAACATGATTTCATATAGGAGAAATTTGTGATATGCCTTTTCATGAGTATGTCCGATTTTATTTAACATGGATCATACATTGTGAGATGTTAATCTTTGAAAATATACGTAAGTGATATCCATATCTTAAGGCATTTATACGTTTAAGGCGTTTAATCAACACAATTTTAGAGTTTAATGTCTCGTGAATGTTAGTCCGATGGCTGTGAATGTTTGATAGAGGACTCACCAAATAATGAAAGAAAATGAGCAACATGAATTTATTGTTGTTCCTTGAATAATTATCAATATGTATTTTTATTCAATTTTATCCTTTAGGATGTAATTCGACCCTTTTTTTGATTTAACGACATAAAATGGCTAAATACTATAAGAAAATCATGTAAAAATAAATTGATTCCTATTATTCTATTTTTACGCATGTAAATCACAATTTTTTTAATTAATAGTTGATTTGTAAGTGCAAATTTTATCCAAAAGTGAAGTTTAAAAATACTTAAAATGCTCTTATACACGCGCACACACACACACACATACACACACACACACACACACATATATATATATATATATATATGGAAATGTTCCAATCCATCTCTTAAACTACCTTTATCTACCCAGAATTCCAACCACTTGTCTGATTTAAATATTCATTCGTTTTCTTTTGGATTGAATTAAATAATATAGTGTAGTGGAAAGAGAGAGAAAGAATGAATATTAAAATTGGAATGAGTAGTTGGATTTTAATGGGAGATAAAGGTGTAGCTTAAGAGGTGTAGTGGACCATTTCCCCATATATATACATACACACGCACGTGCGCGCACACACACATATATATATATACACATATGTATATACATACATACATACATATTAATAGTTGGTTAGTTTTAAAGCGTAAAATTTTAACCATGAAGTTGTAAAAATACTTTTTATATCTTATCTTTATTGATAGTTGACTTAAAACTTTTGTCCATCCATGAATTTCTAGAGTCACGTTTGCATATCTTTATCTTTATCATTTACAAATTGGATTAAACGGTTAAACATTTTTATAATTTTAATTATATTTTCATAAATATTAATTAATTTTAATATCACTTAAAAATACAATATAACAAATAAACATTACTTATAGCATCGTTCTATATTAGTTAACAACTTAAAAAAATAAAATAAAAAAATAATTATGTTTAGCACTTTCTAGTGCGAAATAAGTTCGACATAAGTATGATTTCAAATTAATTATGGGAAAAACATGGTAATCTTGTTTCTTGATGAGTAAGTAAAATAAGTAGATGTATTTTTACATTCCTATCGTTTGGACTCCCTTATAGCAGGTGAAGGACATTGGAAGCCAAAAAATACATTTCAAATCTAACTCACTTGAAATTAAAAGTGTTGCGGTAAATCATATCGTTTAATAAAAATAAAAATCTAAAGTTATCTTATAAAATGTATGCATATAACATCAAATAATTACATACAAATCTTATATAGATATGTAAACTAGGAACAAAATAAAAAATACTGGTTCAAAGAGGATGTTTAATCTGAAATATAGCAACCAACACTTCGTCAATTAATCTATTTTACTTGAATCTTAAAAACGACTGCTTTCGTGAATTTCGCCTAAAGCCACACTTCCATGACCTTCAGCTTTTGGCTTCCTAGTGCTTTATGATTTCAAAATTGAGAAGTGTTATAGTATATGAATATCCTTTTTGTCAAAAATTGCGAACTTTTTACTTTTTATTTGGGTTTGCAGGCGAAAATTCAGGAGATACATGAAACAGTTGTATATCGGGGAGGGGTAAGCAATTCAATAGTGATGGTTGCTTCCTCAAATTTTGTCAAAATTATTTTCGGTAAAGTAGCTTTGTAAAATTCTACCGTCCTTTCCCCTTTTTTATAGACTAAAAACATCATGATTTACTACCTTTTGTAAATCGCCCACTTCTTTCCACCTCTTCTCAAAACTGCTTTTTCCTACACCAACTATTTTACGTCCTCTAGCCTTCTTCCTTACCAACTTAACAGTTTCTCCAACTTATGCTGACAATTCGAAATCTGTGAAGCACTAGCACAAATTAAGGGTCATAAATTCTCAACTATTGGATTGCCCACTGATTTCCACCTCTCACATAGAAACAAATTGACTCAATGGCTAGGATTTTATGTTTCTTGATATGTGCAAGTTTTTTGTGTCTAAATAGCCGCTCCTATATACATATATACATACATACATACACACACACACACATATATATATATATAGAGAGAGAGGAGTGTTCAAGGGCACCCTTTTTTGTAGCATCCTTATGCTACCATGAGCTACACTAATCCAAATTCAATAAGATTTTGTAGATGTTCATTCCACATATATATTATCATCTATCCAAAATTTGAGCACATTCCGACATTCGTAACATTATCAAAATTTGGCACAAATATTCATCGATAAGACATTTATTCAAACCGTTAAATTTAGACATTAGATATATTATTCTACAAATGTCAGATTGAAACCAAATTTTGGATAGATAATAATCTATGTGTGGATTGAACATATATAAAATCTTATTGGATTTGGATCAGTATAGCGCACGGCAGGGTATGGGTGCTGCAAAACAAGGGTTCCCCAGAACGCTCCTTATATATATATACACACATATATATATAGGAAAGTCTACTTAGACACAAGATTTTGATACAATTGATTTGCACCGTTGGGTCGCCCCCCGAATTCCACCCATCCATTAAGGACAAAATGATGCAATGGTCGAGGCTTTGTGTCAACTCTCCGCATGTCTAATTTCGTGTCCAAATAACCGGCCTGTATATATATATATATATATATATATATATATATATATTGAAATCGGCCTCTGTGTGTGTGTGTATATATATGTGTGTGTGTACATATTAGGATCATTCCGGAGACCCTTGTTTTGTAGCACCCCTTTAGCACCCCAACTCTAACGTGAGCTACACTAATCCAAATCCAACAAGATTTTGTAAATGTTCAATCCACATGTATATTATCGTCTTTCCAAAATTTGAGCTCACTTTGACATTCGTAGAATTTTCAAAAAAGCATTTTCAAAATCTTTGCTTAATTATTCAATGTTTAGACATTTATTCGAACTGTTAAATTTAAACATAAAATATATTATTATACGAGTAACATAATGAACTCGAATTTTCTCCGAATGCCAACTGTTCTAATCTACGCTCAAAACCCTACATTAATCTAGAACCCTAAGTTCAGATTTTCTCCGAATTATGAACCCGTAATTTGTAAACCCCAATTACCGCAATTATAAATCCTATAACTAGAAAATCCTAGTTTAAAAAAAAACTAGAAAAACAAATCGACGATTACAAATGAAATAAAAAAATACAATATAAACTAAAATATAAGGCTCCCTTATAAGACATATAGCCGACCTCCTTTTATTTCTTTTATCCCTAAAACAATGTCGGCCGACCCTATTAAAATTAGAGCTCTGCTTCAAATAAATCTCGATGCGATTTCAAACTTTTGTATGAAAATTTGCTCTAATGATCTTCGAGATTGGTTGTTCTTGGTTGATTGAATTGGGGTACTTGCGATCGAAAACAAAGTAAGTTCTCTATTTTGATTTCTTTGAGCTCTCGAAATTGTAGCTTGTTGTTTTTGATCTCTCTCATTACCAACGATGAAATAGGTCAGATATTTATAGGGTTTAAACAATCGCCTAAAACATTCTATGGTTTCATAAATGGCTGGTTTGATTATGTGTGAGTTTTTCTCTTGCGTGATTCGATGTCATGAGTCTTTGATTGATTTTGTTCAAATTAATTGAATTTATTTATTTCCTTGAATCCCCTGTTGGTTTTCTAGAAACAATTAAAATTGTTTTCTTGGCCCTTGCATGATTGAAAAACATGCTTGATAAAATCTGGTAATTTCCTATTTCTATTCCATGAATATTTGTCGTGAATCACCTGTTCGATTTCTAGAAAATAATTTGTGATATCTTGCCAAATGTATTCACTTCGATTGCATTGTTGCATTCTTGCCAAAAATTGGCCACTATTGAATTTTTGAAACACTCGAATGACTGATTCTTTCCTTGAGTTCCTTGATGATTTTATGCCAGTTTTGCTACCTGCGTGATTTTCTTTGCATTACATATGTATACATTTCTTGAACCAAATGATAGATTGAATTTCATTGTTTAAAAATGTCCTGCAAATATCCTTGACTCACGAGGATAAATTCTTGCTCTATATTCCTGAAATGAATTTTTGCCATATTTATCATTTTCCAGGAAATGTACATTAAAAATCTTGCCAAATATAATGCTGTGATTTCTGGAAAAATGTTTTGGCAACTCGAATTTATTTGTTGTCTACACACCCTGATTTGCAAAAGAAATTGCTTGCTAATTTTATGAAATGCATGAAAAAATCTTTGCATCTTGAAACATATTCGAGCATTGTAACTTCTTGATGATTGCATGACCATAAACTTGATTTATATACTTGCATGCAATATCAATGTGGTATTCCTAAGATGCACCAGTAGATCAT
Source organism: Allium sativum (assembly GCA_030737875.1). Classification (NCBI taxonomy): domain Eukaryota; kingdom Viridiplantae; phylum Streptophyta; class Magnoliopsida; order Asparagales; family Amaryllidaceae; genus Allium; species Allium sativum. The sequence continues at coordinate 56,057,206 of CM060920.1, read as the reverse complement.
TCATCTTGTACATTGTTATGCAGTTCTTGTATCCATATTTTTATGAGTTGTTGTGTCCTTGTGTTCAGCTGCTCTAATAGCATGCATGGTTCCAGTTTGACCTTGTCACATGAGGCTGTGTTTGTGCTTTGACTTGTGCACATTGGTAGGACAGAGAAATCATTTATCTCTTACATAATTTGTTTTAGTTGCATTGGGTTGTATCTTTGTGTCACGGGCTTGGGCTGTTGGCCCAAAGCATCAATAAAAATTTAACCATCTTCAATATATATATATATATATATATATATATATATACATACATACATACATACACACATGGGCGTGTGTGTGCCCTCCTTCATGTACGCATGTAAATTTGTACATTGTTGTCACTAGTTGCATACAACAAACATATGTGGTTGGCTTGTTCACTTGAAAACTTGGTCTTGTACTTGAACCATTGCTATACTTGAACCATTGCTATACTTGAACTGTCTTAAAACCGTTATGTATTCATTGGCATGCAGCCATTCTGCCCTTGGTTAATACTTGTTGCACCTGAGCTGGTTCATGTTGGCTTGAATCATGATATTTCATGGTTGTGCATACACTTGATATGTCCATGTACATGCAAGTTTGACCAATTCCCAGTCTTGTGTATACTATTGTCTTTGAACGCTTGCTTGCCATCTTGCTTCATTTTTCATTGTTGCTAGACCATGTATGGCTTGGCTGTTCCACTTGATTGATGAACCATGTATGTATGTATGTATGTATGTATGTATGTGTGTGTGTGTGTGTGTGTGTGGCTTTTTATTTTTGGTTTGAGTCACTTGTGTGTTCATGGATACTTGTAGCACGTCTGTGTTGTCAAGCTTCACCTGAGTATATAAGACTTGATATATTTATCCCTTGCTATCCATATTGCCCCTGCACAAATATATGTTTATATACATACACATGTATGTGTATACATGTATTGTGTATGTGAAGAATATATATATATACATATATGTGTGTGTGTGTGTGTGTGAGCACTAGAGAAATTGTCTATCTTGTGGTATTTACAGTGAATCACTGTGAATATTACAAGCTGTCTAGACATGGATGGATATTATACATAACAGATCAAGTCATGAAATATGATGAGAAACACACCAAAATTCTGTGGCAAATAAATTTTAAAATAAAATTATATCTGCTAAAATTTATAAACATTTTTATTCTAGTTTACTCTGTGTGTTTCTGTGATAGGTATGAAGGTGACTGGACTGACAGTGAAGCAAAAAAAACAGTGATGTGTCAGTGAGTGGGAGAAAATTTGTATATGAGTGAGCTGAGTGAAACAAAATGTATATGTGTTTGTACAAATGAGTGACAGAGTGAAATGAGTGAACTCTAGTGAGGAGCAATGTATATAAATGAAATTGAATGTATTGTATCGTAGTGAGATTTACAAATAGTGGAGTTATGAAAAATTATACTATTGAAATGTTGGAATAAAATATTTATTTTTAAATAAATTATTGTTTAAATATTTAAACTCTTGTGTAGTAGTATTCTATTTAAAAATAAATATTTAATTCTGTTTGTGATGAAGTAGGATAGTACAATTACAAACACATTTATATTAATGTATATATTTGTTATCCTCAAACAAAAATCATAGAATTTTTATATATAACAAGCTTCGTGTTTGAGTTGAATTGTGTTCATCTAGAACCAACTAGGTTTTTTTTTCTAATTTTAAACAATAATTTAAAATTATATAAAACGATGTGAGAACGTCAGTTGGAATGGATGGTGAGTAAACTCTCACACTTTCTGGAATACTTTTGACATGAACCAAACCCCCGCTCAATGGTGGCAAGGTTGGTCTTTGGAAAATAACACACAAATCACATAAGCTGATTACAGAACACGGCATATTACGTAAAATTAGAGAACAATTTACATCATAACATAACAGTGGAATCATAATCATCATCAGAGTTACACAAATACAGGATCCTACTTAGTACATTAGAAGTTTCATTACATAGATAATAAGTCTAATGCGGAATCAAATATAAACATACACAAGATAGTGTATAAAAGTTCAAAAGGAATGATAGAAAGTTACGTCTTCATCTTCAGCCAAAACAACACCCCATGCTACGATGCATATCCAAAAGAAAGCCAATCACCTATTCACTTGGCTGCCTATGTAAAAATATGGGCACCCGAGTTTGCAAGGGAAAAAACTACGAGTCAGTCATGAGACTAGTATGAGAAATTCAACAGTTACTCAACTTGTTTAATAATGAGGCAAATCACAGAACCACGCCGTATGTCATGGAACGAGTTTACTCTATTGTACTGTCGGTGCATAAAATAAAGTAAATCAAGTAAACGTCGCAATGATTTTTAGAAAATGAAGTTGTTATAAGACTCGGGTCCCATCACACAATGCAACGCAAGTCGGAGGATAGAGTTTTACCTTATAAGGACCAAATATGCTTGATACATAGAAAACAAAAATCATTTGATATTATTATTAGTGTCTAAACATCCAAAACACTTTCAAAATAAATGTATCAATCATAGACATCATAGGTACCATATATTAAGTCGCCATATAGGTTTACAACTAAAATCGTAAGATGTCGAATTGGAAATTGGATTTCCGTCAGGAGTCAAGGCAAGGGATGGTCTCCTAACTGATCAAAATCATCTCTAGCAAGATGACCCAGGACTCATTCTGTAACGACCCAAGGGTTTCGGCCCTAAAAATCGACATAAATATCTTTACCGTATCTCATGCCGATCCTCCAAGCACCGAAAACACTGGATAGTTTAGAAAGAAATTAGAGGGTGAGATAAGAAAGAAAGAAATATTAGAATAGAAGAAGAAGAATAACCAACACAATACAGATTCTCACTTCGCAGCGGAACAAAATATAATACAGAAATAATCTTTATTGAGAGCTTTTGAAAAATACTTACAATATCAGAGTACAACACACATCTGGACAGTTTTGATAACTTGTCCTCATATATGTAATCACACAACAGAATATCATTCGTCTGAACATCTTCAGCTCGTCTTTGGACCTTTCAGTATCTGGTAACCTGAACCTGTACACCTCGGTCTAACCCGAGCATTTACAAAACACCGGGTCAGTCTGGTGGACCAGAGTGAGAAAAACTCACACAGCATAAAGGTATCAAACAATTTGGTTTTAAGTTTAAAATCCTTTTGAAAGAAAAGGATAATCGTAAGACCAAATCCACACATAAACCCGGACGGTTTTTACCTTATGTTAACCCAAAACAGTTTTCGAAATCAATATCTTATCTGATATTATCATAATGTCTAAATACAAGTAATTAACAAATCTAGTGGAACGCTTGCATCTCACGCTCCCCGTATATAGTATACAATCGAAAACCGCGGGCGCTTATTATGTATTGGATTTCCAACTTGACAAGGTATGGGACCACCTTCCGCACGTGTATCTCTAGAGGCGAATACACAGGGTTCAACAAGAACGTCTTGCAACCCGGCCCTCACATGACCAACCACTCATTTCGCTTGAGTGTTTCGAATGTATATCACCAACGGTTGGACTCAAACCACCATTCCCGAATGGGCAGAATCGATAAAGTAAGAAACAAAAGGAATTTCTTTAGATAGGTGATTATACACCCTAATGGGAGCGACCCACATAGCCATGCTACCTGCCCGATTTCTGTCATCTTCCGGTTGATGAGGCTTGAGGTCAGAACACATCTGATCATCATACACTTTGAATGCCACATCGTCAGATCCGCCAGATATCACTAATTGACGTCCACAAAAATACTTTAGCAGTTAAGCTAAGAGAACGGCCATTCCCCGCCAACCAGTATCGCAGTTTGAAGAAATCAACGTACGTGACCCTTTGGAAATACTCAGTCAGACATCCGTCCATACAAGTCATCCAGGAACAGGATGAACCGAAGGTACTCTTCTACTGCATCCAATATAGGAATCACCCCATGGATCAGTAGCGATAGTCCTTGCATTCCACAGATTCCAACCACGACAGGACCCCAGTATATCTCCGGTGCGAATCAGAGATTGTAAGTGGTCCTTCCGCTTTATGAAGATCTATGGTCTTCACGTGCTCCATCTCGATCGTCGCTTGATTTCTTCTTTATATTCGTATTTGTTGGTCAGAATGGTTTTCGAATAAACATTCGATCCCGGTCTTTCCATACCATCAATCGTAATGGCCAGACTTGATAGTCGGTTATTTAACTATCAAGTAACATCCATAAAAACAAAAATAGATTCACTAGCCTTGTCCTCAGCATCACTTGGCTCCTTAAAATTTATCACCCAAATTCCTTTTAATTCAGTTACTAGGGAAATATCATCCCATCTCATTCCCGTTACTTTGGAAATCTTATCCTACATACATGACATTACCAACTAGTATCACCCTTGGATAGTCCTGAAGCTGTTCAAGTTGGGGTATTTTAATTACCTCTCAGACCTTGATCAACAACGTTCCTATCTGCAGATGAATACGAGTTGTAATTCAAAACCCCTATATTTTTATTACAAATCTTATTTCCAATTCTCGTTTTACCAAGCTTTCTTTTAAATCTCTTTCATGGTAAATCTCTTTCCAATTCTTTTGGTTTAATTTAATTCCCTTATTAAGTATTTCAAATTTCAAAAACGACGTTCAAACTCATTTTTCATTTATAAACCTTGTTTATAAATTTAATATAACTTTTCCACCTCCCTTAACCCAAATGTTAAGTAAAACCTCTCATTTTAGTTATAAATTCGTTTAAACCTCTTATTTGCTCCATTATAAAACTCGAGTTCAAATACTAAAACTCATCATTTACCTCTTTCTAACACTCGACCATTTCTTTTCAAATTTGATTACTTAAAGGCATTACATTGGTGATTACTATATTAACTCAATAATTTCAACAGTCATCATTCAGTTTAATCATCTCCTTTATTTACTAAAATGGATAATAAATTTTCTTTTTAAAACCCTACTAGGATTAGTCAATTTCCAAGTTATTTCACAAATTTCAAAGTCTAACTTGGTTTAAATAGTCGACACAAAACATGGTTACCCCTTTTAACCAATTCTATTTAATTCCACTTCTAAATTAATCAAAGTACAATTAATTTAAATAACTTTATTTAATCTCTCACGATTAATCAAATATTTAACCGCTAGGTTAAATCCTGCTTTTTGTTTATAACTCTTATCGACATAAGAATCCATTTGATAAACAAATTCCATAATTTCTTATAAACTCTAAAATAAATAATTTCTATTTATTTCTCTTTAAATACCTTCTACTCAAAGTAATATTTTTGAAAAACTATCTTAGTTCTAAACTATATTTATAATTTTTTTATATCATCAATTCACCATCGAAAAATCCATATCTTAAAAATCGATTGACCTCTAGACCATGTGATGCCAGTTACCAATCTATACCATCCACCAGTATAAATGTTGAAATATATTTCAACATTCAACAATAACCAATCACTTCCTTTTAATTTGACTGATAATTTCTATATCGATCATCAATCAATCAACGAACAATTCAAACAATTTCAAACAATTTCAAACACGTTTATAAACGTGACCAATCAGGGGAATTTACTTTGTTCGGGTCAAATCAAACTGATTGGTGTTTCACTGAAATTAAACGATCGTTTAATTTCAGAAATTTAATCAACGATAAATATATATCACTAGCAAACAGTCAATCACTAGCAACCAGAACACGCAAATTAAAAACCCAATTTATATAAAATATAAATGGGAAGAGCTGAGTGAGTTTAACTCACCTTGATTTGAATCTGTCGATAAATATCTGACTTTTAGTTGAAAACTGACGTTTAATTCGAAATAAAATTCCAGTTACTTCAGATCCGGACTAGGCTCACTCCATCTCGAAGTACTCGTCTCCACGATCCCAACGCAACTGACCGTCTGTAAATCTGACATCGTACGAGAGAGAAATCGTATAAACAAGTTTAAATAAAACATAAATTTTAAAAACTTAGATTTCCTTTAAATTAAAATTGGGCTTACCTCTTTGATCACCGGCCTAAACACTACCCGACCCGCTACCATTTAAACCATAACCCATCGTTCCCTCTTCATTCATTCATGCCGCCACAAAATTTTTATTAAAACCGAAACCCTAATTCCCAATTCCTTCAGCCAAAACCAAAAATCATGGCGTCGCAACCTTCTACTCGCACCCCTCCTCTTTTGTTGACCGGTCAGCCACCATCCTCACATCCTTCGACTCCCTACCGAGACCACGACGAACCCCCAACACCCAGATCTATCTCGGATTCAAAACGAGGCCTCCATCGTGAACGATTTCAACAGAAATCAGTTCACCATCAAAAGCTAAGTCTTTTTACTTGATTTTCCTATACCGCATCTATTTTTTTTATTTGATTCTTTGGTTGATTTTGTGTCGTTCGAATGGTCCTGGATGAATGAAATACTGCTATATTTATAGTTGCGATTTGCTTTAGATGAGCACACTGTCATTCATTAGTTACGAGTTGTTATTTCACTCAGATTCGAATCTGTAGTTAGATTTTTGGTTCGGATTTTAGGTTATATGATTTCAGATTGGTTTGAAATGGATTGTGATTGATCTTGGATAGGTTTTAGATAGCTGTGCTATGCTGTGCTATGTATTGTTCATTCAATACAGACACTAGGACATGTCCTTAGATTGTGTTCGGATTTAAAAATATACTAAGAACAGTGATCCTCTTTACTGCCCTAACATGTGGCTCCACTGATTTGCTAAGGATTTTGCATAGATTTCTCAAAGTACGGTAGCAGTGAATTGGTAATCACTGTATCTTTGATATATACCTTACCTGTTTATTGTGCCTTACTGATTTTAATCTTGTTGAGATTTGGTATATGTAAGTGTACCATAGCTGTTATTGATTGATGGAGATATATATCTATTATTATTTTTAGCTGAGCACTTACTGTTTTGCTATAGCTGCTCATACCCCTACTTCATTAGCTAATCGATTTATATTTCTTTAGTTTTTGAGTCACTTCCTTGGCTGTTCTTCCCTTTTCAGATTAATGCATTCATAGTTGTTTATTGCTGTCATGAATTACCCTTCTAATGGGTCTTTTCTTCTTTGTTTTCTCGCAGATCATTACTGATCTAGATGATGGATTCTGTGGTTTCTCAAAAGGGACAAAAGCTGCCGATAAAAACTGAATCCTTTTAGTATTGTTCTATCTTGATTTGTTTGCAGAGATTTGAGTTCTGCATTGTATATTTTCTGTTTCAATTTTTAAATGTCTAAACAGTGATTTTGGTACATAAAAGATTTGGTGTATATAAAAGATTTCTTCTTAACTGTTCTTGTACCCTTCTCATTTGTTGTTTTCTTTTATTGTGGATTGTATGTATATATATTAATCTATTCGATTTTATGTTTTGATTTGATGATATCATTTTCTATTGAATAATGCGATTCTGTGTTCAAGATTTGGTATGAATGGCATCAATCTTTGGTATAGATTTGTACCATAGCTTGTCATAGCTGTAAGGCTATTAAATTGTGACCTTCAATACATAGATTTGATTTTATATATCTGAGTAAGTTTCTATATATATATATGTATATATATTTCCTCTTTCTTTTCTTATGTTGTTTTAGATTTGAAGTATGAATTCTCTTTCCTTTTAGTTGTTCGTATATAAATATCAGTTGAACATATACTAATCAAGAAATGGGTGCTTCTTAGAAATTTATCTTTGTTATTGAAGATTAAAATACCAAAATATGTTAAAAGCTTATGATTAAAGATTCTTGCTGGTCATTAGTCGAGCCAAGTATTTTGTATTTCAATCAAACATTGAGAATTAACAACTCAAACTTAATTTTGAGTAAACCTGATTTCAGCAAAATCGTTAAAGCTTGAAAATCCAAATCAGTCTAAATTTTAGGAGCATGCATTCGTTTATTTCAAAAGACAAACGAATCAGTTTATACTATTCTCTTCCTTTAATTTATTCACTATAATTCGAGTTCTGTTTCTTTTCTACGGTTCGCATGTTCAGAAATAACGTGTCATGTGCATCTCAGACGTAGATGGATAAATTAGGATGAACAAATAAATAAAATAGAAAATTTATAGTAAAATTTAAACAGAAATCATTCCATGTCTTTTGGTTAGTATAGATTTGGGCACTTTAATTCGCTTAGGAAAAAGTTACTATCATTTTATTTTTATGGTTACATTATTTCGCCTTTTGATTATCGTTGCATGTCATATATTCGCGCCAACCTTCACAGACTCCATCCGCGATAGAAATGAACGCAGCACCACGTTTTGACGTTGCGAAACCAATAAAATTAGTGTCATTGAAAAATGATCGTTGTTTGAAAAGATAACTGTTTTAATGGCTTATATAATATCGAAACAAAATATATAATTCCAAGTAAAATATTTAAACCACTTTAAATATTCGAATCCAAATAACTGGAAAACCCAGGTCGTTACATTCTTCCCCCCTTAAATAATTTTGTCCTCGAAATTGCAAAGTAAGAAGAATATTCTGAACCATATTATTTTTAAAATCATTATCCTTGCATTAAATTCAAAATAAATTTGAACTCTAAATTTTTTCTAAAATTCTGCCAGCACTCCCTCTGCATGGCTCAGTCGGTATGACTACGACTGTCACTCTGGCCTCACTTCTTCGAAAATAAAATTCAAGATCCAAATAGCAACCCACTCAGTGTATAAATTAATTTATTAACCCATAACATAAAGTTTACCTTTTGGTCGAGCATTCCAATTTCCTAAACGTATCAACTCTCTGCCCGTCGTCGGCATTCTTACTCTGTATAACCAAATCATTCCTACTGTCTTTAGGATCTTGCACTTATTCCACTTATAATGCCAATAATAATCTGGGTTAAATAATTTCGTTTCCACTTCACAACCAATCTTATTTCCAATCTACTACACCGAGATTTATCTCCTGCTTCCCAATCATACAGTTTCTTATTAACCTCAACTGGCTAAATTCAAATAAATATTCAATATCTCGTTTGCTTACGCCTTGGTTTAACATTCATGTTAATCGCTTAATATCCATCCTTATGATTTATCCATTTAATTCTCAATTCCAATTTATTTAAGTCCATCTCATTCGAAGTCATCCTTAAATTGATTTTATTTAACCAGATCCAATTTCACTTTCATATTCGATTCAATTGACCAATTCAATTTTATTTCAAAATTCAAATTTGATTCCAAATCAAACCAATCAGAACAAACAACCAACTCACATTACCATAATATAGAAAATAATTCCTTTTTCTATATAAAATATATGTTGGGTAAAATTATTTCATTTACCCTCTTCATAAACAATATTGTATCCATTCACTGGTTCAACGCTTCTCAACACTTGAACCAGTCAAATAACACAATACAAAACATCTTTATATAAAATTTCACAAATACGCTCTCATATATATACACTCAAACTCAATCTAGGGTGTTACTAACCCTATCTCTATTGAGTTACGCCACAGAGCCAAGGTTACTGCTCAACCAATAGCTCTGATACCACTGTAACGACCCAAGGGTTTCGGCCCCGAAAATCGACATAAATATCTTTACTGTATCTCATGCCGATCCTCCAAGCACCGAAAAAACTGGATAGTTTAGAAAGAAATTATAGGGTGAGATAAGAAAGAAAGAAATATTAGAATAGAAGAAGAAGAAGAACCAACACAATACACGTTCTCACTTCGTAGCGGAACAAAATATAATACAGAAATAATCTTTATTGAGAGCTTATGAAAATACTTACAATATCAGAGTACAACACACATCTGGTCAGTTTTGATAACTTGTCCTCATATATATAATCACACAGTGGAATATCATTCGTCTGAACATCTTCAGCTCGTCTCTGGACCTTTCAGTATCTGGTAACCCGAACCTGTACACCTCTGTCTAACCCGAGCATTTACAAAACACCGGGTCAGTCTGGTGGACCAGAGTGAGAAAAACTCGCACAACATAAAGGTATCACACAATTTGGTTTTAAGTTCAAAATCCTTTCGAAAGAAAAGGATAATCGTAAGACCAAATCCACACATAAACACGGACGGTTTTACCTTACGATAACCCAAAACAGTTTTCGAAATCAATATCTTATCTGATATTATCATAATGTCTAAATACAAGTAATTAACAAATCTAGAGGAACGCTTGCATCTCACGCTCCCCGTATATAGTATACAATCGAAAACCGCAGGCGCTTATTGGGTATTGGATTTCCAACTTGACAAGGTATGGGACCACCTTCCGCACGTGTATCTCTAGAGGCGAATACACAGGGTTCAACAAGAACGTCTTGCAACCCTGCCATCCTACGCATCTAGGATCGTAGAATATTTATTTCTTTTTCTTGGTAAGTCGTATGGTCGTGTACTTTTGGGAAACGACTAGTGGGGTCATTTCCCATGTTCATGATTTTTTGCCAATTTTTAAATGACCTTTTTGCCCCTAGTTGATCTTGTTTCGTCCATAACTTTTGACTGGAAAGGAATTTTGACCCGAAACCACTTCCATTTGCTCCGAATGATGGTTTCTCTTTCCGTAGAGTGGTCATAATAGCCAAACGGACTTACCGTTTGGGAGATATGGCTGAATTAAGGTTTAAAGGGTTATTTTCAGCTAACTGGGCTTAACCGGGTAATTAGCAGCTAGGCCCAAAGGGGGATTTCGGGATTAGTGGTATTTAAGGGCTGCTAGGGTTATGATTTCGGTTTTTACTTCATTTTCCAGCCGCCTAAGACATTCCTTCAAGTATAGCCATGGCCTCCACCTTCTAATTTCACTCCAAATCACCTCTAATCACTTTCTAATCAAAGATTAAGCAAAACTACATCAAACCAAAGGGGATTAGCACCAAATCAGAGAGAGAGTTGCTAGAACACATAGAGATTGGATCTATATCAGAGGAGTTTCAGTTCTGAAAGTTTAATTGTGCCAAAGGTGAGTGATTTGCATAGTTTTTGCACTAATTACGGTAATTAAGGGTAATTAGTGAAGATTAGCGAATTTATACACTAATAAATTCTGGAAAAATGTTTAGAAATTCTTAAATAATGTTTTATGCTTCTGTTAGAAATTTGGTTCGATTTGATTAAGTTTTGTTAACCCTATGATTAGTTTTACTTAAACATGCTTAGGGGAAAATAAGGAGTTTTGGCCACTTTTGATCCGTTTTGATTCATTTGAATTGTTGTTTGGTGTTTGTGGTTGCTCTTAAATGTTGATATGACTCTATGGTATGTTTTATGATTGATTAGAATAGTTAGATTAGTCGAAAACGCCGTCGAATGGCGTAGAAAGCTCGCTGGAAAGTTGTAGAAATGTGCAGGTTCCGAACCGGATCGGATCGGAGTAGGGGTCGGATCGGATTTGTGAATTGACCAAGGGAATTCGAACTAGATTGGAACTTGTCACTGGAGGAGGATTGGCGAGAAGGAAGGCCGTTTACTTAGAGTTGGAGTTGGGCAGAGGATCGGATCGGAGCCATGGAGCAGGATCGGATCGGAGTAGACTAGAGAGCGGATCGGATCGGAGTAAGCTAGAGAGCGGATCAGATCGGAGTAAGCTAGAGGGCGGATCGGATCGGAGCAAACAAGCGAGTGGGAGCGGATCGGGCAAATGGAGAAGGACAGGATCGGATCCAGGAACTTAGAAGGGAGTAACCACCGAACCAAGCAGAGAATAGGCACTACACTTCCGAACCGAGTGGAGAGCCCGAACCGAAGGAGCACCGAACCGAATGGAAAGATGACTACCGAACCGAACCGACGAAGGTGATGACTACCGAACCGAACCGAATTCTAGGAATGTTAATGCGCGACAACTCTTATGAAGACCCACTCCAATTCGACCAAACCCGAGATGCAAAGGAAGTCCAAATGAGAAGTTAGAGCTCAAGATTCAGATGGGAATCAACGAGTTCGCTTCATGGTTGGGCTTTGCTGCGGGACGTGTGCAAAGGGGTTATCGGTGTCCATAACTTTGGTTCATCACTGAGAGATGGATTAGGGGCTCATAGTGTAGTTATACGGGGTTGGACTCTGTCATGGCCCAAAAGATTAGGTGACCAAAGTAGTGGATATTGTATGCTTTACGCACTGAGTGAGAGATGTGAGGATGGTTGCTATGCTTGATTGTTTGACATCACTATGACATATACACCTCCACCCCCGTATTCTTTACACCATATGTTAGTGGCACCTTAGAGTATTGTACGGTAAGTAGTGCTAACTCTTTGGTTGCAGGTCCAGGTTCAAGTATGATTGGATTATACCTGTTATTATTCTGTTTTGTTTAGCTGCTTATCGCTCACACCAGACTTTTTGTCTGACCCAGAGTTTTATGTCTCTTCTTATTACTCTGGGTGCTCACACGAGCAGACTAGAGACAGTTTAGGTGGATGCACGGGTAGCTATACTGGAGACGAGCAGGAGGCTTCCACGTATGATATTTATGTATTATCTCCCTGTGTTATCGATGGTCACTGCTTGGGCATTAGTAGTGTACCTTTTCCTTTCTTTTGCTTAGAGACGGTATTTTTGAAATTGTAATAAGGATGTTGGATCATAAGCTGTATTTTGGATTTCCGCTGCCATGTTAGACATGATTTAGTTTTTCATCTTATGCACTGTCTCGCCTGTTTTATGTCAAAGTTATGTTATTATTATATTTTATTCCATGCGCTGTGAGACATTCTACAGGTTCTGTGTTAGTTCTTCACCTTCTTTCTTTCCTTCCGACGACCGTTCCGTGCTAGTTAGACATGTGTACAGCGCACTTTCGGAGGAAATGTCGGCTAGTACAGGGCAGGTCGTTACATTTGGTATCAAAGCTCTAGGTTGCGTAGTTAACCTGGGGAAAGTCATCAGGGAGAGATATTATACGTATATGAGAGCGCGTATTTGTGATTATTTTGATCTTTCAAAACTGGTTTTCAAAGCTATATAGATATATATATATATACTATTAGTATAGTTAAGGATGAAGTTGCACTACACTGACACCACAAAGGAGATGGTTAATCGTTTGCTATGTACAGATTGAACGATGAGCCGATATGCGAGGGGTACTGGCAGAGGAGCCAATAATGGGAATGTTACTGAGATGAGGACTATGTTCACTGACTTCATGAGGGAGATGCTTAGGGATGTCCAGAGAGCGGCTCCTAATGTTGCTAACGGTGGTGGTGCAGCGGTGCAGGCGCCTAGGACCGATTTCGCCAAGCTTAACAAGGATTATGCTAGTCTTGGTGGGAAGCCGTTCCACGGAACAGAGTTGGCTACGGTTGTTCAGGATTGGTTGGATAGCTGTGAGCGTATCTTCGAAGACTTGGGTATTGAAGATGCCATGAAGAGGAAGCTAGCATCCCGTCAGCTTCAAGGACGAGCAATGAATTGGTGGAATGCTATTAAGGCAGCAACTCCCGAGGATCAGATTACATGGGATCAGTTTAAGGCTCGTTTTTGCGATAAGTTTATACCAGCTGCTCAGAAGTCAGAATTGTTTAGAAAGTTTCTGGAGCTTAAGCAGAACGGAAGGCCAGTTTCAGAGTATGTTGCCGAGTTCGATACTTTATCGAAATATGGGTTATCTCTTATCGACACTGCCGAGAAGAAGAACGAGAAGTTCATAATTGGTTTAGATGGGTACTTGGGGGAAAGGCTTATAAACCACATCGATGAGACGTTTGAATCGATTGTAGGAAAGGCATTAAGGTCAGAAAGTCTTTACCCTAAGCCTAAGACTGAGGTCGCTACTGCATCTGCAAAGGAGCCAAAGCCGCAAGCAGGCGGCGGAGGCAAGAATAATTCCCAGACTAAGAGGAAACAAGACCAAACCATGGATGGTCAGAGTAAGAAGAATAAGAAAGATGGCGAGTGCTTTAGCTGTGGCAAGAAGGGCCACTACCAGAGATTGTCGAGAAAAGCCTGGGGAAAGGAAGTGCTTTAATTGCGGCCAAGCGGGACATCACAAGAATGAATGTCCACAATCTCCTAGGGAGAAGCAGATCGTGAAAGCATATGCTATCAACGCTATTCCTTCTTCGTCGAATGCCCCAACTGCGGCCCAGAAGGAAAAAGGTGTCATTATTCGAGGTATGCTTTCTATTTAAGATGTTTCTATTCGAGTTTTGTTTAATAACAAGGTTTCCCATTCCTTCGTACCTAGTGACCTGGTAGATAGGTTGGAATTGGAACCCGAGATAGTCGATAGACCTTTAGTAGTGACAAACCCGATAGGTGGTTTGACTAGCCTTTGTAGGATTTGTCGTAATTTGGTCTTATCGAGTCATGGATGTATGTTTGTTGTGATTGCTTTATTTTGAGCTTTACTAGGTTTGGCTTGATTTTGGGAGCTGATTGACTCCAAAATTATAGAGTGATAGTAGATTGTGAAGAGCCTTTGATGACCGTTAGAGTGGATGATGGACGAAGGGTGGTATTGGATCACCTACCTTATGACGAAGATGATAACGGGAGTTAGAGAAGCAAATGTACATTGGATGTACAATAGTTGGTCAGGACTTGGTCATGCAATCGATGATAATTTCAAGCAAGATTGACGAGGATAGCCAAAGTCAGTTATGGATGCTTGAGTGTTTGGATGTTTTGCTCATGTCATCTCACGTAGATCGTCTGAACTCGGAGGAGATGTTCCTTGGGTGCTTGTCTGATATTGGTTTAGGCCTTTGGGACTTGTGCTCGGGGAATGTCGAGGTCGACTAGGATGGTCTGCATGAGAGATAGGTAGTTGTTGCGATTTTCATTGGATGATATCTTGGTTTACTCGAAGAATGATGGGCAGTTGTGACAGGATAAGACTATTCGATGGTATGGACTGCCCCGAGTTAGACTCGATAGGGTTATGAGATGACTCGAGTGGGACTCAAGAAAGATGCAAAGTAATGAATTGTTTAGGACCATATGTTGATGTTCTTTTTTGAAAGAATAGGATGTGTTCGTTGGTCAAGGAAGGTGCAACGAAGGTTAGGACGATTCAAGTTGGACTTGAACTCGTAAAATAAAATAGATGTTCGATTGATCTTAGAGATGCAACGAATAGGGAGACGACTCACGTTGGACTAGAGTTTGTAGGTAATGGATACTCAAGACTGGGTCTGAGTTATGGGTAATAGATTGACTCGAGTTGGACTCGAGGAGGCTGCGAGGAATTGGATTGGCTTGAGTTAGACTCAAGAGGGCAGCAGGATAATGGATAGACTTGGGTGGGACTCGAGTGTTTCAGGCGGACTAAAAGCAGGGGTATCTGGGGACGCCCGTTACCTTGGATCCGTTGGACGTGATCTAGTTATCCTTGGAGGATAAACGTGCGTTGGACGTACGGTAGTCCGTTTGGAGGCTGGGCTTCCATTAGTTATTGATGTTGGTTGGACCAGACATATAGGTGTTGATGTATTCAAGGATTTAGCAGGTGATAGATAGGATTTGTTTGATGGATGCTATGGTTGCTATGTTTGTTCCTACCTTTCTTCTCTTGATTAGACTATCACCTGTAAGGATCCTGTTAAATGGAAATAGGATAGGTTTGTTGATCATAGTGAGATGATGGGTGTATGATACTTTACGTTAGACTTGAAGTATGTTTGGGCATTATGGAGCGTCCGTTGATCTTGGAGATTCAGCGGATATAGGAGATTCAAGTTGGACTTGGACTCATAGGTAGGGTACCTAGATTCATTGGATGAGTCTAGTTCACCTTTAGAAGGTGAATGTACGTTGGACGTGCAATACAGATATGGGTAAGGTACCTAGATTCATTAGATGAGTCTAGCTCACCTTTAGAAGGTGAATGTATGTTAGATTTACAGTACGGATATAGATGTAGTGCCTAGGGTCATTGGATGGATCTAGTTTGCCTCTAAGAGGTGAATATACGTTGGACGTGCAGTATGGATGTAGGCAAGATTCGGGTTAGACTTAAAAGGACATTTGGAATGTAGTTGGTAATTTGACGTATATGGTTGGATTACCTAAGAAGATGACAGTACAGACGGATGCCGTAGTACCGGACTAGGTGCGGTAGCTGATGCATTGGGTTGGAGACATGCCAGTTTAGAGGCTATGTTTCTGGAATAGAAGCTACTAGAGTATATCATGGGGCATGACTTCAGACCTAAGTGTGAATTTGATTCAGAAATGCTAGTAAGCTTGACAATTAGATCGATCTGGATTGAGTGGAACAGTTCCAGTCAGAGGAACGATCCTAACCTATTGGAAATCGCCTCTAGGATAAAGATGGGAATCGATGGCGAGAGGACGACTGTACTTGGGAAGTAGAGGATGACATAAGAAGGTCGTATTTGAAGCTCTTTGTCTGGTAAGATCTTAGCGGCGATGATTCTTCCTTTGTTAGAAAACCGCATGCTAGGTTATGCTTGTTGTACTATCATGTATGTTTGATTGTTTGAAATTGGTTGTTAGGCATGCGGGACCCATTGTTGTTTCTTAGTTAAGGAATTTCGGGGGCGAAATTTCTTAAGGGGGGGAGAATGTAACAACCCACATCCTACGCATCTAGGATCGTAGAATATTTATTTCTTTTTCTTGGTAAGTCGTATGGTCGTGTACTTTTGGGAAACGACTAGTGGGGTCATTTCCCATGTTCATGATTTTTGCCAATTTTTAAATGACCTTTTTGCCCCTAGTTGATCTTGTTTCGTCCATAACTTTTGACTGGAAAGGAATTTTGACCTGAAACCACTTCCATTTGCTCCGGATGATGGTTTCTCTTTCCGTAGAGTGGTCATAATAGCCAAACGGACTTACCGTTTGGGAGATATGGCTGAATTAAGGTTTAAAGAGTTATTTTCAGCTAACTGGGCTTAACCGGGTAATTAGCAGCTAGGCCCAAAGGGGGATTTCGGGATTAGTGGTATTTAAGGGCTGCTAGGGTTATGATTTCGGTTTTTACTTCATTTTCCAGCCGCCTAAGACATTCCTTCAAGTATAGCCATGGCCTCCACCTTCTAATTTCACTCCAAATCACCTCTAATCACTTTCTAATCAAAGATTAAGCAAAACTACATCAAACCAAAGGGGATTAGCACCAAATCAGAGAGAGTTGCTAGAACACATAGAGATTGGATCTATATCAGAGGAGTTTCAGTTCTGAAAGTTTAATTGTGCCAAAGGTGAGTGATTTGCATAGTTTTTGCACTAATTACGGTAATTAAGGGTAATTAGTGAAGATTAGCGAATTTATACACTAATAAATTCTGGAAAAATGTTTAGAAATTCTTAAATAATGTTTTATGCTTCTGTTAGAAATTTGGTTCGATTTGATTAAGTTTTGTTAACCCTATGATTAGTTTTACTTAAACATGCTTAGGGGAAAATAAGGAGTTTTGGCCACTTTTGATCCGTTTTGATTCATTTGAATTGTTGTTTGGTGTTTGTGGTTGCTCTTACATGTTGATATGACTCTATGGTATGTTTTATGATTGATTAGAATAGTTAGATTAGTCGAAAACGCCGTCGAATGGCGTAGAAAGCTCGCTGGAAAGTTGCAGAAATGTGCAGGTTCCGAACCGGATCGGATCGGAGTAGGGGTCGGATCGGATTTGTGAACTGACCAAGGGAATTCGAACTGGATTGGAACTTGTCACTGGAGGAGGATTGGCGAGAAGGAAGGCCGTTTACTTAGAGTTGGAGTTGGGCAGAGGATCGGATCGGAGCCATGGAGCAGGATCGGATCGGAGTAGACTAGAGAGCGGATCGGATCGGAGTAAGCTAGAGAGCGGATCGGATCGGAGTAAGCTAGAGGGCGGATCGGATCGGAGCAAACAAGCGAGTGGGAGCGGATCGGGCAAATGGGGAAGGACAGGATCGGATCCAGGAACTTAGAAGGGAGTAACCACCGAACCAAGCAGAGAATAGGCACTACACTTCCGAACCGAACCGAGTGGAGAGCCCGAACCGAAGGAGCACCGAACCGAATGGAAAGATGACTACCGAACCGAACCGACAAAGGTGATGACTACCGAACCGAACCGAATTCTAGGATTGTTAATGCGCGACAACTCTTCTGAAGACCCACTCCAATTCGACCAAACCCGAGATGCAAAGGAAGTCCAAATGAGAAGTTAGAGCTCAAGATTCAGATGGGAATCAACGAGTTCGCTTCATGGTTGGGCTTTACTGCAGGACGTGTGCAAAGGGGTTATCGGTGTCCATAACTTTGGTTCATCACTGATAGATGGATTAGGGGCTCATAGTGTAGTTATACGGGGTTGGACTCTGTCATGGCCCAAAAAATTAGGTGACCAAAGTAGTGGATATCGTATGCTTTACGCACTGAGTGAGAGATGTGAGGATGGTTGCTATGCTTGATTGTTTGACATCACTATGACACACACACCCCCACCCCCGTATTCTTTACACCATATGTTAGTGGCACCTTAGAGTATTGTACGGTATGTAGTGCTAACTCTTTGGTTGCAGGTCCAGGTTCAGGTATGATTGGATTATACCTGTTATTATTCTGTTTTGTTTAGCTGCTTATCGCTCACACCAGACTTTTTGTCTGACCCAGAGTTTTATGTCTCTTCTTATTACTCTGGGTGCTCACACGAGCAGACTAGAGACAGGTTAGGTGGATGCACGGGTAGCTGTACTGGAGACGAGCAGGAGGCTTCCACGTATGATATTTATGTATTATCTCCCTGTGTTATCGATGGTCACTGCTTGGGCATTAGTAGTGTACCTTTTCCTTTCTTTTGCTTAGAGACGGTATTTTTGAAGTTGTAATAAGGATGTTGGATCATAAGCTGTATTTTGGATTTCCGCTGCCATGTTAGACATGATTTAGTTTTTCAGCTTATGCACTATCTCGCCTGTTTTATGTCAAAGTTATGTTATTATTATATTTTATTCCATGCGCTGTGAGACATTCTACAGGTTCTGTGTTAGTTCTTCACCTTCTTTCTTTCCTTCCGACGACCGTTCCGTGCTAGTTAAACATGTGTACAGCGCACTTTCGAAGGAAATGTCGGCTAGTACAGGGCGGGTCGTTACACCCCACATGACCGAGCACTCATTTCGCTTGAGTGTTTCGAATGTATATCACCAACGGTTGGACTCAAACCACCGTTCCCGAATGGGAAGAATCGATAAAGTAAGAAACAAAAGGAATTTCTCTAGATAGGTGATTATACACCCTAATGGGAGCGACCCATATAGCCATGCTACTTGCCCGATTTCTGTCATCTTCCGATTGATGAGGCTTGAGGTCATAACACACCTAATCATCATACACTTTGAATGCCACATCGTCAGATCCACCAGATATCACTAATTGACGTCCACAAAAATACTCTAGCAGTAAAGCTAAGAGAAAGGCCATTCCCCGCCAACCACTATCGCACGTTTGAAGAAATCAACGTACGTTACCCTTTGGAAATACTTTATCAGACATCCGTCCATACAAGTCATCCAGGAACAGGATGAACCGAAGGTACTCTCCTAGTGCATCCAATATAGGAATCACCCCATGTATCAGTAGCGATAGTCCTTGCATTCCACAGATTCCAACAATGATAGGACCCCAGTATATCTCCGGCGCGAATCAGAGATTGTAAGTGGTCCTTCCACTTTATGAAGATCTATGGTCTTCACGTGCTCCATCTCGATCGTCGCTTGATCTCTTCTTTATATTCGTATTTGTTGGTCGGAATGGTTTTTGAATAAACATTCGATCCCGGGCTTTCCATACCATCAATCGTAATGGCCAGACTTGATAGTCGGTTATTTAACTATCAAGAAACATCCATAAAAACAAAAATAGATTCACTGGCCTTGTCCTCAGCATCACTTGGCTCCTTAAAATTTATCACCCAATTTCCTTTTAATTCTGTTACTAGGGAAATATCATCCCATCTCATTCCCGTTACTTTGGAAATCTTATCCTACATACTTGACATTACCAACTAGTATCACCCTTAGATAGTCCTGAAGCTGTTCAAGTTGGAGTATTTTAATTACCTCTCAGACCTTGATCAACAACGTTCCTATCTCCAGATGAATACGAGTTGTAATTCAAAACCCCTATATTTTTATTACAAATCTTATTTCCAATTCTCGTTTTACTAAGCTTTCTTTTAAATCTCTTTCTTGGTAAATCTCTTTCCAATTCTTTTGGTTTAACTTAATTCCCTTATTAAGTATTTCAAATTTCAAAAACTACGTTCAAACTCATTTTTCATTTATAAACCTTGTTTATAAATTTAATATAACTTTTCCACCTCCCTTAACTCAAATGTTAAGTAAAACCTCTCATTTTAGTTATAAATTCGTTTAAACCTATTATTTGCTCCATTCTAAAACTCGAGTTCAAATACTAAAACTCATCATTTACCTCTTTCTAACACTCGACCATTTCTTTTCAAATTTGATTACTTAAAGGCATTACATTGGTGATTACGATATTAACTCATTAATTTCAACAGTCATCATTCAATTTAATCATCTCCTTTATTTACTAAAATGGATAATAAATTTTCTTTTTAAAACCCTGCTTGGATTAATCAATTTCCAAGTTATTTCACAAATTTCAAAATCTAACTTGGTTTAAATAGTCGACACAAAACATGGTTATCCCTTTTAACCAATTCTATTTAATTCCACTTTTAAATTAATCAAAGTACAATTAATTTAAATAACTTTATTTAATCTCTCACGATTAATCAAATATTTAACCGCTAGGTTAAATCCTGCTTTTCGTTTATAACTCTTATCGACATAAGAATCCATTTTATAAACAAATTCCGTAATTTCTTATAAACTCTAAAATAAATCATTTCTATTTATTTCTCTTTTAAATACCTTCTACTCAAAGTAATATTTTTGAAAAACTATCTTAGTTCCAAACTATATTTATAATTTTTTTATATCGTCGATTCACCATCGAAAAATCCGTATCTTAAAAATCGATTGACCTCTAGACCATGTGATGACAGTTACCAATCCATACCATCCACCAGTATAAATGTTGAAATATATTTCAACAGTCAACAATAACCAATCACTTCTGTAACAACCCGAATTTTAACAACACGTTAAAACAAGAAATCAAGGCAGAATTAAATTTTAAAATTAGAATTAGGTAAAATGGACATCACAATTGCGTTCGTCTCGGAAAAATACGCGAAATAGAGTCCGAGTTTTCGAAAATCGGAGTCCGTATGACCAAGATATGGCCAAAACAAGATTTCAGCAGACTTTCTGGCAGACTGACCCGTGTCGACTGTAGTGTCGACACCCAAGTCGACCTGCCCCCCTTGTGTCGACTGTAGTGTCGACTTCCCCCTGTACAGGTCAACCTGGTCGGCCTAGGGTGGCCCAGAATCCATTTTTGAGGCCCAGGATGAGTATTGATGGTCCGGATTGACTCTAGGGTTGTTCTAAAGGCCCTAAATGGTTCCTACACTTGACTTCTTCCCCAAGACATGCTTTGGGTCTAGTTTGTTGGCTTGTGATGGATTTAGATGGCTAGGATCTAAACTAGGGTTTATCCTACGGCCTAAACTATCCTAGTCTTCTATAAAAAGACCCCTAACCCTACCTTAAACCCTCATAAATTGATCCTACAACTAAACTATGCCAAAAATTCTAATGATCATGGCCTCCACTCAAGCCTCCATCCTCTTGTCATAAATTCTATCTTCATTTACATGAGAGATTACATGATCATATGAGTGTATGAGAGTTTCTATGTTCATATGAGAGCTTCTAAACTTGATTTCAAGGCAAATCTTCATCAAAGCAAGGATCTTTCTTATTATTTTCTCAAGGGTTTTATTGGAGCTTATTGATTTGGGGTTTTTGCTAGTGTGGCTTCGTCTCAATCTTTTTATATATTGATTTGTGCCTTCATAGCATTGTAAGCCTCCTCCTACTCTTAGATATTAACTATGAAGTTAAATGTTCATGTTGCAAGTTTTGGGTTTGAACTTGAGTAGGTTACATGCTTAGAAACTATCATGTTATGTGTAGATTTATCCTATGCATATTCGTAAAGTCATCACCTTGATTTTTGGGCTAAAAGCTATAAGCTTTATGTTGAAATGTTGCATTATGCAACATAAGAACTCTCTTATCCCTTAAGTTAACTTGCATAGAATGCTAGATGCGAACTTCTAGCCATTTTTCTATGTCATCTATCACCATGATTCACCTATATGCTAAGTTTTGGGGTTATGCATGTTTTTGGGGCTTAATAATGTAACATGCAAGTTTGTGAACACATTATGTCTCATATGCCACCATGTTTAACTTGCGGCCTTATACCCCTTTTGTCATACCTTTGCCAAGTTCCTTCTTTTAATCCATTATGCGTTGTTGCGAATGTATATGCGAGTTTAAAAGTGTTGGGGTTACGTTATGGGTAAACTTTAATGACATGAAACATGATTTGGGTAAATTGGTATAAACATGACAACATGTAATTTTGGCTATGAATATGGGACTTGAAAACTTGACACGTATGGGTTGTAAGTGTAATAAGACACTAGACCAAACATGAAAGTGGCCAACTCGAGGTTGGGTTGAGTTTGTAGCATAAATCTACCCGGACCCGCCCGGCTTAACTAGTGGCTACAAACAATAGGACCTATTGTGGGTAGTTGGTCATATAGCACTTAAAACCCGAGGTTAGACTAGGTTGTGGTGTAAATCTACCCGGACCCGCCCGGCTTAACTAGTAACCACAACAACGTCTAATATGAGAGGTTGGGGTGCATTAATCTAATTAATGCCACATGAAAAGGTTAAGTAATTTTGATTAACGACACTTAAACCGATATGACACGAATGGGTAGGTTAAGTTAAACTGGAATTGGTTCCTTAATGACACTTAACCATATAAGACAATTAGGGGATGGGGTTAAGTAATTTACACTTAACTAATCCGACTTGGTAATTAGATGTGGTTAAGTAACCTACACTTAACTAATCTAAACACGGTAATTAGATGGGGTTAAGTAATCCATACTTAACTAATCTAACACGGTAAATTCGATGGGGTTAAGTAATTTACACTTAACTAATCCGACTTGGTAATTAGATGGGGTTAAGTAACTTAGACTTAACTAATCTAAACACGGTAATTAGATGGGGCTAAATAACCTTCACTTAACTAATCTAAGCACGGTAATTCGATGGGGTTAAATTAAACACTTAACCAATCTAAACTTGGTAATTTAATGAGGTTAAGTAACCAATACTTACCAACTTAACATGATAATTTAATGGGGTTAAGTAACTTATACTTAACCAATTATACATGATGATTTGATGAGGTTAAGTAACCTATACTTAACCAATCTAATATGCGGACCTGATAGGGTTAAGTCACAAGACCTTTTAACTTAGGCTTAACCATTGTAATGCGATTAGTGGATGGGGTTAAGCTAACCCATACTTAACCAATCCGACTTGATAATCTGATGGGATTAAGATAATCTATGCTTAATCAATCTAACATGATAATCTGATAGGGTTAAGACAAATAAATACTTAACCAATTTGACTTGATAGGGATAAGTCATGAGCTTCTTGGTACACTTAACCAACTTGTAGGGCTAAGCCTTGAACTTGAGTACTTAGCCAATCTTGACATGATTCGTGGGCGGGTTAGGTCATGAACTTGAATGACAACACTTAACCCATTAAACAAAACCCTAGCTCAGGGGACTAGGTTGAAAATCGTAGTTAACAAGGATAGTGGGAAGAGAAGCTAAGTGGTAAACCTTAGTTAAGGATAACTAAGTAATAATTCTTAGCCAAGGACATGGGACTAGTTCATAAATAGATATGGTAAGTCATCGCTTAGTATACGAGGAGGAGCAACTTATCTGACTTGGATAAAAAGCTCCAGCGAACTGGGTGACGAAGCGGTAGCTTCGGGGGACGTGAGGGTACTCTTGGTATCCCTCTGTGAGGTGGCAGGTGGTCCATGAAACCCGGCCTCACAGAGGTTAAGGTCTGCGGTAGAAGAGCCAAGAGTATGCCTTGGTTGCTATGCGAGCGACCTAAAGACTGGGATGGATTAGCGTGGAGTCGACGATACTTGTTTTTGCCCTAGATAGCACGTCGCCGACTACCTACCATCTTTAGTCAATCGTGTACGAACGGAAAGGCAGAGAACTCCCAACAGACCATGTTCTTGCTATCGAGTCATGGGTGAGGTTGGCCCATAGGAAAGTGGGGCTATAGTGGGGCCGGGATGTAGTTCTGATACATGATTTTTCTTGGATTGCCTTTCAGTAGTTGAGGGAGGGGTCACGTGGGACCATAGCCACGGATACAAAAAACAGACCTTGGTATCTGCATCAGCAGACGACTTAAAGCTCCCGACCGAGTTTCTTATTTCTTGATTTTCCCTGGCACGGAACTCGGGTGGCACATTGAGATACATGTGCGTCTAGACATGGAAACGATTCACGATACATACGTGAGATAAAGGGCGCGGTTGACGGTGGCATAATCCCTAGTGGCCCTAGGTGGCTTGAACCCAAAACACGGAAACGTTCATTAGGTAGCATAATCCCTAGTGACCCTAGGTGGCATAAATCCTAAGTGAACACGCGATAGTTCATGGTAAGAAAACATAACCAGATCAAGGGTAGCAGTCCAAAATAACCTCAAGGATAAAACGGTACTACGTTGAAGTGGTATAGATTTACATAAGAAAGCCCGTACGGCCTACGGCAAAGGACTGAACTTATGCATGGAAAGAATCATATGAATCAGGAAACCTACATATACGATATATTAGGATGACATGGACCATTACATGACATTGGGCAAGAGACATTCATAGTTAACACATGACGCGAGCCGGGATACTAGTACGGGAGGTGCAGAGCGAATATACATGATAGATACCTTGCGATATTGTACTTGATAGAAATCTGACGATGTGATACCTTGACTTATCTTGACACCGTAGTTTATCATGACACACTTGTTTATCTTGGTACAGTAGTTCATCCTGTTATTTTGGTTTAGCTTATCTATCTTGTCATCATACTTATGTTCATCTCAGTTCCTCATGCCAGATAACTTTACTAGTTTATATACTGATAGTAGATAGGGCTTACCAGTCTTTATGACTGACCCCGTTTTGTTTTGCCTCTTTGTCTTCCGTTCCCCCCAGGTTACAAGGAGGAAATGCTATTGTTAGTTCGGACTTCTTCTGTTTGAAGGTCATCATGTATGGCTTGGACTTTTCTTGGCTATGGCTACTTTACTGTTTCACTTGGGGAATAATTTATGAAAAGGTTTTTATGCTTCTTTACTATTACAAGACAGGTTTTCATGTAAGAAATTCTCTGATGTAAAAGGCTTTAGACCTTATTTATTAATGATATGAAAGTTGGTTTTACTTCCGCTATTTTATATGTTCTGTCTTGTAATATTTCTGTACATGTTTACCAATAATACCCCTCTAAAGCTAGTGCATTCCTTTGCGAGTGACCCTAGCGGAGGTTGGGTGTAACAACTTCCTTTTAATTTGACTGATAATTTCTATATCGATCATCAATCAATCAATAAACAATTCAAACAATTTCAAACACGTTTATAAACGTGACCAATCAGAGGAATTTACTTTGTTTGGGTCAAATCAAACTGATTGGTGTTTCACTGAAATTAAACGATCGTTTAATTTCAGAAATTTAATCAATGATAAATATATATCACTAGCAAACAGTCAATCACTAGCAACCAAAACACGCAAATTAAAAACCCAATTTATATAAAATATAAATGGGAAGAGCTGAGTGAGTTTAACTCACCTTGATTTGAATCTGTCGATAAATATCTGACTATTAGTTGAAAACTGACGTTTAATTCAAAAAAAAATCCAGTTACTTCAGATTCGGACTAGGCTCGCTCCATCTCGAAGTACTCGTCTCCACGGTCCCAACGCAACTGACCGTCTGTAAATCTGACATCGTACGAGAGAGAAATCGTATAAACAAGTTTTAATAAAACATAAATTTTAAAAACTTAGATTTCCTTTAAATTAAAATTGGGCTTACCTCTTTGATCACCGGCCTAAACACTACCCGACCCGCTACCATTTAAAACTTAACCCATCGTTCCCTTTTCATTCATTCAAGCCGCCACAAAAATTTTGATCAAAATTGAAACCCTAATTCCCAATTCCTTCAGCCAAAGCCAAAAATCATGGCGTCGCAACCTTCTACTCGCGCCCCTCCTCTTCCGTCGATTGGTCAGCCACCATCCTCACATCCTTCGACTCCCAACCGAGACCACGACGAACCCCCAACACCCAGATCCATCTCGGATTCAAAACGAGGCCTCCATCGCGAACGATTTCAACAGAAATCAGTTCACCATCAAAAGCTAAGTCTTTTCACTTGATTTTCCTATATCGCATCTATTTTTTTTATTTGATTCTCTGGTTGATTTTGTGTCGTTTGAATGGTCCTGGATGAATGAAATACTGCTATATTTATAGTTGCGATTTGCTTTAGATGAGCACACTGTCATTCATTAGTTACGAGTTGTTATTTCACTCAGATTCGAATCTGTAGTTGGATTTTTGGTTCGAATTTTAGGGTATATGATTTCAGATTGGTTTGAAATGGATTGTGATTGATCTTGGATAGGTTTTAGATAGCTGTGCTATGCTGTGTTATGTATTGTTCATTCAATATAGACATAAGGATATGTTCTTAGATTGTGTTTGGATTTAAAAATATACTAAGAACAGTGATCCTCTTTATTGTCCCTACATGTGACTCCACTGATTTGATAAGGATTTTGCATAGATTTCTCAAAGTATGGTAGTAGTGAATTGGCAATCACTGTATCTTTGATATATACCTTACTGTTTATTGTGCCATACTGATTTTAATCTTGTTGAGATTTGGTATATGTAAGTGTACCATAGCTGTTATTGATTGATGGAGATATATATCTATTAATTTTTTTAGCTAAGCACTTACTGTTTTGCTATAGCTGCTCATACCCCTACTTCTTTAGCTATTCGATTTATATTTCTTTAGTTTTTGAGTCACTTCCTTGGTTGTTCTTCCCTTTTCAGATTAATACATTCATAGCTGTTTATTGCTGTCATGAATTACCCTTCTAATGGGTCTTTTCTTCTTTGTTTTCTCGCAGATCATTACTGATCTAGATGATGGATTCTGTGGTTTCTCAAAAGGGACAAAAGCTGCCGATAAAAATTGAATCCTTTTAGTATTTTTCTGTCTTGATTTGTTTGCAGAGATTTCAGTTTTGCATTGTATATTTTCTGTTTCAATTTTTAAATGTCTGAACAGTGATTTTGGTACATAAAAGATTTGGTGTATATAAAAGATTTCTTCTTAACTGTTCTTGTACCCTTCTCATTTGCTGTTTTCTTTTATTATGGATTGTATGTATATATTAATCTGTTCGATTTTCTGTTTTGATTTGATGATATCATTTTCTATTGAATAATGCGATTCTGTGTTCAAGATTTGGTATGAATGGCATCAATCTTTGGTATAGATTTGTACCATAGCTTGTCATAGCTGTAAGGCTATTAAATTTGACCTTAAATACATAGATTTGATTTTATATATCTGAGTAAGTTTCTATATATATATGTATGTATGTATATATATATATATATATTTTCTCTTTCTTTTCTTATGTTGTTTTAGATTTGAAGTATGAATTCTCTTTCCTTTTAGTCGTTCGTATATAAATATCAGTTGAACATATACTAATCAAGAACTGGGTGCTTCTCAGAAATTTATCTTTGTTATTGAAGATTAAAACACCAAAATATGTTAAAAGCTTATGATTAAAGATTCTTGCTGGTCATTAGTCGAGCCAAGTATTTTTTATTTCAATCAAACATTGAGAATTAACAACTCAAATTTAATTTTGAGTAAACCTGATTTCAGCAAAATCGTTAAAGCTTGAAAATCCAATTTAGTCTAAATTTTAGGAGCATGCATTCGTTTATTTCAAAAGACAAACGAATCAGTTTATACTATTCTCCTCCTTCAATTTATTCACTATAACTCGAGTTCTGTTTCTTTTCTACGGTTCGCATGTTCAGAAATAACGTGTCATGTGCATCTCAGACGTAGATGGATAAACTAGGATGAACAAATAAATAAAATAGAAAATTTATAGTAAAATTTAAACAGAAATCATTCCATGTCTTTTGGTTAGTATAGATTTGGGCACTTTAATTCGCTTAGGAAAAAGTTACTATCATTTTATTTTTGTGGTTACATTATTTCGCCTTTTGATTATCTTTGCATGTCATATATTCGCGCCAACCTTCACGGACTCCATCCGCGATAGAAATGAACGCATCACCACGTTTTGACATTGCGAAACCAATAAAATTCGTGTCGTCGAAAACGATCGTTGTTTGAAAAGATAACTGTTTTAACGGCTTATATAATATCGAAACAAAATATATAATTCCAAGTAAAATATTTAAACCACTTTAAATATTCGAATCCAAATAACTGGAAAACCCGGGTCGTTACACTTTCGCTGGTGACCCCTTGGATTCTGTAGTGTCGGTCCTCTCTTACTTTTGAGGAATAATTATTACTGAACAATACATTTCCCGGTCCTATCGGACATATCCTCGAGCCTTTTAGTCGGCTCTATATCCGAGGCGCCTCGCAATCCATCATCCACATAAGTAAAAATGTCTGAGCTCCATACCATGACACCACTTATAGTTAGAAAAGAAAAGTATGCACTCACTGCATCTCTTATCCTATTTTTGACTTATATCGGGATGTGAGGTTCGCGAATTAACACTATACACAAAGCTATGCTACTTAAAGTTGTGCTTTGATCATCATCCACAGGACTCTGCTTTTCAACAAAAGCCTTGATCATTAGCATCTTGGCATGCCACACTGTCAATCCACACTATGTCATTTATTTCCACCAATTTATACTCTCTAAGCTCTTGCGCCTCAGAGAAGGGTGTTAAGCAAGAGAATAAATTCTCCGCCACCAAACAGATATATATTTAGTAGAGATGAACATCATAGCATACACTACAATGTCAAACATATAATCCATTCATACGTCCGTCCTGGGTCTGAACGAAGCCGGAGGCACCCTAATCCTCGTTCCATATGTCAAATACATAAGAGCGATCCTCGCATATCCAGACAATCAACAAGTACGTCCGGACAACTACCACTATAAACCTTTCAAGGGAGCTACCCACATCCAAGGGCATCGGTAGTAATCCATTCGATGTGAAGTTTACCGGTCTTGCACCGTCTTCATTATCTTTGACTTTTAATCGTCGTTTAATTATTTGAAATGAGATTTAACTCGGTCTTTCCAAATAATTCTCGCATAAAATTTCAAATCAAATTATTTTCCTTGGTTAAATCATTGGCCTTCACCATCCGCTATCGTACGTAAGAAGGTTTAGTCAAGAATTTAATTCGGTCATCGAATTTGATACTCAAGTCATTTCATATCCAATATTCATTTTATAAGTGTACATGCCAAATCTTACTTAACCATTTTTATTTTTCAAACCCAGCAAAATTTGTTTGCCCACATTTTAAATCGCTTAAAATAATTTGAAACAATTTATCAAACGATTTCGAATAAAATAGATGGCCGAAATCTACGAATTAGCGAAACTGACAATCACAAAGGAAGTCAAAATAGGCCGAAACTCGGCCGGGAAAGAGCCTGGATGGACCTAAACTGTTGACCGTGGTTTCCACCAATCAACAGTCCAAAAACAGGATTCAGACGTCTGACCTAAAAATTCAGACGTTTGAATTTCTTTTTTCTTGAAATATCAAGGATTTAGTTCAATTTGGTGCTATTTCAGACGTTTGAGTTTTTTTGACTAGACGTCTGAATTAAAAATTTCAGACTTCTGAATTGCTCTGCTTGTTTTCATAATTATTTGAAGCAGGTTAGACATCTGACCCAAAATATTCATGTCTGAATCCTGAACCAGAGCACAATTTGCCTAGATAAAAAGATCAAAGTGATATTGAAAAATGCACGAAGGCCTATGATGTTATGTACAAGCAAATGAGGCTTCTAAAACTCTCCGAGTTAGCTCATAACACCAAACTCACATGCAAAAACATTCATATAAGATATTTGCAATGATTTTTTATTATAAATTCCAAAACGGGCAAATTTTCCAACGAAAGCAATCAAATATGATTCAAGTGAATTGTGAAGACTTAGAACTTTGTCGGGGCTGCAACGAAGCTTCACAATATCACCAAATAAACTCATAGCATATGAATGGATCATATGAGCACTCCAAACCATAATTTTCCAATTCAATGGAACATGAATACATGAAATCAACTAAATTACACTAACATATCCCTTCCATTAGCATATGCAAACCCAAATGAACATTAAGTTACTCTTTTACAAGCCAATAGCTTGTGGCATACATGTGAGTTTATGAATAACTCACCTATATCAAATAAAAACGATTTTTATTGCAATACTTAACATTTATCCTCTTGCTAAACTCATATGATCAATCAGTAGTCATTTCATCAACCCAAACTTAATCAACTACAATATATTTAACTAATACTAGCCCTTATTGTTTCTCATAACAAATATTATGATAGAAAATCTCAACCTTGCTTGTTTATAAACAAGAAATAGATCCAATAGCAAGCAAAATAAACCTCTCTTCCAATATTACATGCAAATCTCCAATCTAAGCACATATAAATAGATTTTCTAAGAGTTAAGTAATAGGAATCATCAACAATCAAAGAGGAGATAAGCTAGAGAAGATGGAGAAGATGAACATGAGGCTTACCAAGGTTTCCTCTTCGATTTCCTCTTCAATTTGAGCAAGTAATTGAAACCCTAGCTTAGGAATTTTTATTTCTCATTCCTTTCCCCATTTTCTAATTTTCTTCTAAGTGTTGAAGGTGGATGAGAGGGAGAGCGCTAATCTAGTTATATGGAGTAGGATAGGATTAACTACAACCAAAACCAAAACCAACCAAAGTCCGAATTATCACAAGCTCGAAATATATCGAAGCTTAAAGTTTTCGAGCACGCAAACGACATTTTGAACTCAACGGAAGTGGTTTCGAGTCCAAATTCATATGCAAAATGGATATTTTTAAGGACTATATATAATATTAAAATATATATGAACTCCATAGTGACTATTCTAAATTTTAATTTAGACATAATTTACGATTTATAAAGTGAAATCTCAATTTCTTACATTCATTAGAAAATTATAATTCAAAATATTCCTACTTTTCTTGTTTTATCAAATTATGATTTATATTGAATTTTATACGTTCATTCAAAATTTAAAATCAAAATTTCAAACTACCGCGCCCTTACAAGCTCATTTTAGTTAAATTTTAAATTTATATGCTCTAACTTCGATTTAAATAAATTTTAAATCGTTTATTCTCACAATAATTTGACAATCTCCCCCATTTAAATAAATAATTTGACAATCGAATTTGTTGTTGTTTCTTTTTTGGGGACAAAAAAGTTTTAATTGGGGAGATTGTAACAACCTGTACTTTTGGAATCAATCTGACAATCTCACAATAAATTTTAAATTGATTCCAAAAATACGGGTTGTTACAATCTCCCCCACTTAAAACTTTTTCTTCCCCGAATAAGAAACAACAACAAAGTAGGAACTAAATAGTAATATAACATAACACAAATGTACCTCTCACTAGAGCTAATCAGAGAAATCCATTCTGCACTTGGGATAAGCATGTTTAATGCTATCTTTTGTTTCCCATGTACAGTCTCTAGGATCTCCACTCCATTGCACTTTGACTAAATGCACCTTCTTATTCCTTTGAACTCTGGTTTGTCTGCCAATAATCTTTTTCGTTTCTTTATGCACATTCTAACTCAGAGTTATCCAAATCTTGTTGCGTTGCTTCTTCCATGATCAAGTCTGGATCATGCACATGCTTCCAAAGTTGAGAAATGTGAAATACATCATGCACTCCAAGAAACCAGTCTGGCAACTGAACCCTGTAAGCAAGAGCTCCAATCCTCTCGAGTATAGGAAACGGGCCAATATATCTAGGTGCCAACTTCCCCGTCTTCCCAATTCAAATTACTCCTCTTATCGGAGAAATTCTCAAATACACGTAATCACTAACAGAAAATGCTAAATCTCTTCTTTTAGAATCCGCATAACTCTTCTATCGACTTTGAGTTGCTTGTAATCGCTTCTTAATGAAATCCACTTTATCTGAAGCTTCTTGGATCATATCTAGACCCAATACTAACCGATTACCAGGCTTTATCAAACATGTAGGAGATCTACATGGTCTACCATACAATGCTTCAAACGATGACATTTTAAACTTTCCTGGAAGCTATTATAATATAAAAACTCAACTAAGTGTATGTAATCTTCCCAAGATCCTCAAAAATCAAGAATACAAACCAGCAATAAATCTTACAATATATGATTCACCCTGTCTGAGGATGATATGTAGTGCTAAGATTGATCTTGGTTCCCAATTCAAATTAGAATGCTTCTCAGAACTTTCTAGTAAAGATCAGATCGTGATCACTAACAGTGTTGCTAGGAATTCCATGCAGTCTAACAATCTCTCTCACATAAATATGAGCAAGACTCTGAGTTGTTCTAGTTGATTTCACTGGAATAAAATGAGTGCTCTTTGTGAAACGATCAACTATAACCCAAACACTATATTGCCCTTCTTGGTTCTAGGAAAAACATCAATGAAATCCATGGGTATCTGGTCCCACTTCCATTCTGGAATCTCTAAAGGTTGCAAAAAACAAGTGGCCTTCTGTTGATCATTCTTGACTTGTTGGCAAGTTGGACACCTGCTAACATATACAGAAATGTATCACTTCATCGACTTCCACTAGAATGTGCGCTTAAGATTGTAATACATTTTACTCACCCCTGGATGAATACTATGCTTGGATTTGTGGCATTCATCCATTACCTCTCTTTTGAGCTCGGGAATATTCGGAACACAGATTCGACCTAGTAATCCCAGAATTCCCTTGCTATCAATTTGGAAACTTGAGACTTCGCCTTGTTGGATTCTTTTAATTATTTTCTGAGTAAAATAATCATCCCTTTGAAGAACAAAGATCTTCTCAATCAATGAAGGCGTAATAATCAGATTAGCGACAATTACATTCTTTCTACTAAGTGGGTCTGCTACAACATTGGCTTTCCCTGGAGTATACAAAATATCTAGATCATATGCTACAAGAAATTCTAACCAATGCTGCTGTCTCAAATTCATGTCCTTTTAGGTGAACGGATATTTCAATGATTTATGATCTATATATAATTCGAACTTCTCACCCAAGAGATCGTGCCTCCGTATCTTCAAAGAAAATACCATGGCTAGTAGCTCTAGGTCGTGTGTAACATACTTCTTCTCATGCGGCTTCAACTGGCGGCTAGCGTAAGCAACAACTTGACCTCTTTGCATTAATACCACACTTACTCCTTCTGAAAAGCATATGTATAGATAGTCAAATCCTAGTTGCCATCTATAATAGTCAACATTGGAGCAGTAGCCAGTCTTACTTTTAGCTCTTGGAAGCCTGCCTCATATTCTGTTGTCCAATTAAATCTCGCATGCTTCTTTGTAAGCTTTGTCAATGGACTAGATGGCTTTGAAAAATCCTTAACGATCGAATTTCTGATAATAACCTGCCAATCCTAGAAAACATCTAACTTCTGTGGGAGTGCTAGGTTGCTTCCAATCTCTAATGGCTGTAATCTTTCCTTGATCCACTGAAATTCCATCCTTCGATACTACATGACCGAGGAACTTCACTTCTTCTTTCCAGAATATGCATTTAGAAAATTTGGCTTTCAATACATTCTTTCTCAAAATTTCCAAAACATGTTCCAAAAGCTTTGCCTCCTCGATAGCTGACTTAGAGAAGATTAAAATATCATCGATAAAAACTAGCACAAATTTATTCAAAACTCCGCGGAATGCCCGATTCATCAAATCAACAAAGTAAAAAGGAGCATTACATAAGATGAACGGCATTACTAACCATTCATTAAACAAGTCTGGACCTCTTAAAGCTATTAAAGGAACACATTCTTCTGCAATTCACAACTGATGGAAACCTTTAGCTAGGTTCATCTTTGAAAACACTCTCGCTCCATTCAATCAATCTAATAAATCATCAATGCGCGACAATGGATATTTATTCTTCAATGTTTTCTTATTTAACTCTCGGTAATCTATGCATAATCTTAGAGTGCCGTCAGACTTAGGAACAAATACCACGGCTGCTCCCCAACTCGAGAAACAAGGCCTGATTAGACCTTTCCATAAAAATTGTCGAGTTAGATCACCCAACTCTTCTTTTTCTTACAATGTCATTTTTCGAATTGCTTGCACAACTAGCCTTGCATTCGTAACTAAATCGATTTTGAAATCAATTTCTCTTCGCGTAGGTAAGCTATCAACTTCTTCGAATACATCCGCATAATCTCTAACAACCTGAGAATTCGCAATAGAAGTAGGAAAAACTTCAAGAGCAAACCAATATTCTTTTCTATTTGAACTTGAACCCATACATGGTATAATAATACTCCCAAGTTTTTTTTAACTTAATCCACTCTTTCGGCGCATTTAACTTCAGCCTCGTATTTAGTTAACCAATTCAACCCAAGTATGATATCGAACTCGAAAAGATTCATGATGATCGAATTAAAAGGAAACTGGTAAAAAGAATAGGAGACAGGCACTCTACAATATAAACCAAGAATAAGGGAACCTCCAATAGAATTATGTGTAGGATCTAAATTAACCCTAGAGGGGGGGGTGAATAGGGTTTATTGTAAATTAAATAAATTTAAAATAAAATAATAAATTGCAGAAAGAAAAATCACACATAGAAAATACCCAGCTTCGGCAAAACTGTGCCTACTGCTGCATTCAAGGTTTCTACTAGGAATTATAAACAATGTAACACCCCGTGTATTCTATAACCGTGAAAGTCATAAATTAAAGTATAATTAATTTCAAATCAAATAATTAACGGAAACGGGTTACGCCATTGCATTCGCCTCGAAATTCTGCTTGAGATAGAGTCCGAGTTTACGCAAAACGGATAACGTGTGAAGAAGATATCTTTAATTTAAATATCGCAGCAAAACATGAAAAAAAAGAAGAATGGGAAACGAATAATGTTTAGCATTGTTCTAGGGTTTGTAAGCAAAATACTTAGTAGCTCATTTGGTTGGAACACATGACTTGCATACAAGAGGTACAGAGTTCGATCCCCGCCAGCGCCCTATTTTTGTTTTAGGGGAATGGCTTAAAATAGCCTAGTGTGAACGCAGTTCAAAAAGTGGTTTAGTGTGAAAATGGGTAATTGGGAAGATAGAGAAAAAAATGAATACATATAATATATATATACATATACGCATATATATATATATATATATATATGACGTGTACGCATCATGTAGCGTACGTTGCGCATTTTTGGTTGTCAAGGATGGTTTTTTTTTTTGGGCCTTCTCCAATTTTTAACTATGACAAATTAAAGGTAAGAAAATATTTATTCATATATAAATAAATATTTATATATGGGTAATTAATACGGTAAAGGGGAAAATGTATCTATTAAATACGTATTTACGTTTGAATTGGTGAACATTTAATACGCTGAGTCATTTCTGACTCATCGCTGAGTCAATGCTGAGTCATTTCTGACTCATGGCTGAGTCAATAGGATAACTCTATCCTGACTGAACGGTTATGGTCATTTCTAGGATTAATCAAACGGCCTAAATTAATCCTAAAATTCTATATATACAACTCAAACCTAACCTAAACTCACACAAAAAAATAAGAATGAGGCCATCATGCTGCTGAGGAATGACTAGGAGTAGCCACCAATTTGAGAGAAGATTAGGAGGCAAATTCTAAAGCATAAAGCAACTTAAACAAATCAAATCAACGCCTACGTCAAAAGGAGTCGCATCTCCAAATTCCTGAATTGGAGAATTCGCCACACGATTGTAAGTAGAGTATTATTCTGGTATGAACAAATAACTGTGTTGGTTTGTACACTTGATTTGTGGTGATAAGTAATTCACATTTGTGCGTTACTATGATTCTTATCGATTTGGAATATTGTATAACAATTGGATATTCGCAAAGTATGTTATTCATTATAAAAACTACATGTTTGTGGTAGTTTTATGCAAGTATACGATTGGATATTCGCAAAGTATGTTATTCATTATAAAAACTACATGTTTGCGGTAGTTTTATGCAAGTATACGTTTGGATATTCGCAAAGTATGTAATTCATGTTGAAGCTACATGTATGTAGTTGTTTAATTGAAATTCATGCAAGTATGTGGTTTTGCTACTATGCCATCATAATGTATATTTTTGTATAAAAATCATTTTGTGTGTAATTGGAACAAATTTGGGTTATTATAATTCATATGAAATTTTGGCATCATGATCTATGTATAAGACCATACTTTTGCATTAAATACAAAAGTAAGCCTCTTTGCGAACTTACGAATATGACTAGGCTATGTTTGATATTTTGCATAATTGAAAAACATGTTAGGTCTATATTGTTAACAAGAATTATATGATGACATATGTGGTACATAGCTAGGTTAGATTTAAAAATCCCATTTGCAAGTTTGCATGACCAAAGTAAAAATCATGATTTCATGTTTAGAAATATTTATGTAATAAGTATATGTGTGCCATGGTTATGTGAATAGATTTAAAATCATGATTAAGTTGGAATAATTCAAGTTGAACTATACTTTTGTATTAGTAACAAAAGTAAACACCTTTGTAAACATGTAGTAATCTTATGAACATGATTTGCTTATGTTTGACATTATGCCTAAATAAAAATATAGGTTTATGTTGTAGTTAAGACTATGTGTCAATAATGATATCC
The DNA here is from genome assembly GCA_030737875.1 of Allium sativum. Classification (NCBI taxonomy): domain Eukaryota; kingdom Viridiplantae; phylum Streptophyta; class Magnoliopsida; order Asparagales; family Amaryllidaceae; genus Allium; species Allium sativum. Next base: position 56,020,092 of record CM060920.1, on the reverse strand, counting down.
AATTTAGATTCTTAACTTAACTACAAGTTTACATGCTTTGATTCATGTCACTTATGCTTTATGACCAAAGTATACGTTACTACTATGCAAGTATACCAGTTTCCATTTTGTAGTTCCAACGTTATGTTGCAAGTTCATGCGTTCACCTTCCCCTTTTTGTGTATATAATCACGCTTTAAGCCTCCCCTTTTTCACGTGGCTAAGTTGGGCTTAAAAAGGCTAAGCCCAACATATATTATAATAAACGAACGTATTAAACGGGGGAAATAGCGTTGGGCCAAATTAATTAATAAATGAAAATATAAAAGTAGATGGGCCCAAATTCAAGAATGGGTTGGGCCCATGATTGGTGTAAACCTTTACACCATTAGCTTAAATTGATTTTGAATAATGGGCCGCAAATATTTACATATAAAAAGAAGAAAGACAAAATATGTAAATGTAGAAAATACGATGTGTTTAACCCGAGGTTGGATTGAGTTGTGATGTAAACCTGCCCGGAACCGCCCGACTGTCCAGTAGTCACAACAATACCTATCCAATGTGGGTGGTTAAACATGGAGCCCAATAAGGACCCGAGGTTAGACTGAGTTGTGGCGTAAGACTGCCCGGACCCAACCGGCAACAGGCAGCCACAACAATACCTGTCTAATGTGAGAGGTCAAGGCTTTAATAAGACAATTAAGGCTGAGTCAGGATTGATAGGATTAAGTAGATTATATTAATACTTAATCAAAATGGAACATGCTAAACTAAACAGACTGATTGGGGGTTAGGTTTATAAACACTTAACCAACTTAGCATGTTGGCTAGAAATAGAAAACCTAGTAGCGGGGGACCCTTTTCAGCAGTAACCCTACAAGGCGTATCATGATACCCTGAAACTAGGCAGGGTGGGGCACAATTACTGGGCTGATTGTAAGAGGTCAAATCGACGGCGGTGGTGCAGCAGTGTAGGTTCTAACGGGGTGCGGGCGTGCACACACTCCGGCGCAGAAAAATAAGGCACTGGGCACCAGTAGCATACCTGTGCATTCTAGAATTGTGTCGGGCCGCCACCATGGGACTTGATACACCCCATGGTGGGACCAGCATAGGTAACTACAACATCGGGGGCCGTAAGACACATGTAACTATGCGAGTTGGAGCCGATCATCATAAAATGGATCACTTCACCCTGATTATGGGGTGCCAATTGGGAACTAGTTTATATGGGTTCAGAGATTAAAATGGGGTACGATGGTATATTCGACCCTAGACAACTTAACTAAGTTTATGGTGCTTTCCCATTTCTAGTTTATACTTATCATACCCAGTTCTTTATTCATAGACTGAATAGTCCTAGACTTACTCAGGCTTTATGTCTGACTCTACTTTTCTTTCATCCTCTTTTCTTCCGTTTCCCCCACCCCCAGGTCCACAGGGAGGGAATACCGCAGCTTGACCAGCCTTCTTATCCAGCTTGAAGAGAAAGAATGTATTGCTTGGATCTTTTCGTTTTGGACTATGGCTTTGGACAACAATTATGGGACTTTTGCAGTTTATTTATGTTTTCTTTATGCTTCTTTAAATAATGTAATCAAGACAGTTATGAAGATGTTATGTTTTTTTGAAGTATTGTAAAACAAATTATGGCATGGATTGTGTAACACATATGTTAATGAAATAAAAGTTGTTGTTTTCCGCTGTTCAAAAATATGTGTTCTTATATCTGTCTTGTATATCTGTGACTTATACTTATAAACCTCCACCAAAATTAGGGCATTCCCTTTGAGAGTGACCCTAACGGAGGTGGGGTGTTTCACTTGGTATCAGAGCATAGGTTTACCAGATAAGATAAAAAGTTTTGAAAATTTATTTTCAAAAAAAAAATTTAAAGAAGCATTTTTAAAAGAAAAATATTATTTTGTTTTTTTTAAAAAAAAAGGCAAAGTCCCCCCAAAGCCATAGGTACTATCTCTTATCCTTCGTTTTGAATCTATCCTATTTCTCTCCTCGATCCTATCTTGAGAACCATAGGTAGAATCTTTTTGGATGTAAACATGTAGTTGAAACATGTTATGGATGATGGTTGCAAGTGGTTGCAAGTGATTGCTAGTGGTTGCTCGTGGTTGCATATACACACACAATCTAGGTTTTAGATCGGCTCAGTCACTTCATATTGCATATGCATATATGTTTGCATTCATATATGGTTGAACTTTAATGTGTTGTCATATGGATGTTGCATTTGTATGAATGATTGTGCACTCATGTAGAATCATGAATAGGAAAATTTGCATACATAATGGATTCATGGCACTTACATAATTTGCATTAAGGAGGTCAACTGAATCAGTAGACCGCCTGATTTTGCATTAGATAAGTACATGTACACACACACACTTCGCATATGATCATGAAGCATTAGAAGTATTTTAAGGACAATGGATGCTCGTGTTTGATGGATGATTGGATGTTAGGATATACATTCCTCCTAACTTGAAGATTTCGGGGACGAAATCGTTTTAAGTGGGGGAGAATGTAACACCCCGTGTATTCTATAACCGTGAAAGTCATAAATTAAAGTATAATTAATTTCAAATCAAATAATTAAGGGAAACGGGTTACGCCATTGCATTCGCCTCGAAATTCTGCTTGAGATAGAGTCCGAGTTTACGCAAAACGGATAACGTGTGAAGAAGATATCTTTAATTTAAATATCGCAGCAAAACATGAAAAAGAAGAAGAATGGGAAACGAATAATGTTTAGCATTGTTCTAGGGTATGTAAGCAAAAGACTTAGTAGCTCATTTGGTTGGAACACATGACTTGCATACAAGAGGTACAGAGTTCGATCCCCGCCAGCGCCCTATTTTTGTTTTAGGGGAATGGCTTAAAATAGCCTAGTGTGAACGCAGTTCAAAAAGTGGTTTAGTGTGAAAATGGGTAATTGGGAAGATAGAGAAAAAAATGAATACATATAATATATATATATACATATACGCATATATATATATATATATATATATGACGTGTACGCATCATGTAGCGTACGTTGCGCATTTTTGGTTGTCAAGGATGGTTTTTTTTTTTTTTGGCCTTCTCCAATTTTTAATTATGACAAATTAAAGGTAAGAAAATATTTATTCATATATAAATAAATATTTATATATGGGTAATTAATACGGTAAAGGGGAAAATGTATCTATTAAATACGTATTTACGTTTGAATTGGTGAACATTTAATACGCTGAGTCATTTCTGACTCATCGCTGAGTCAATGCTGAGTCATTTCTGACTCATGGCTGAGTCAATAGGATAACTCTATCCTGACTGAACGGTTATGGTCATTTCTAGGATTAATCAAACGGCCTAAATTAATCCTAAAATTCTATATATACAACTCAAACCTAACCTAAACTCACACAAAAAAATAAGAATGAGGCCATCATGCTGCTGAGGAACGACTAGGAGTAGCCACCAATTTGAGAGAAGATTAGGAGGCAAATTCTAAAGCATAAAGCAACTTAAACAAATCAAATCAACGCCTACGTCAAAAGGAGTCGCATCTCCAAATTCCTGAATTGGAGAATTCGCCACACGATTGTAAGTAGAGTATTATTCTGGTATGAACAAATAACTGTGTTGGTTTGTACACTTGATTTGTGGTGATAAGTAATTCACATTTGTGCGTTACTATGATTCTTATCGATTTGGAATATTGTATAACGATTGGATATTCGCAAAGTATGTTATTCATTATAAAAACTACATGTTTGCGGTAGTTTTATGCAAGTATACGATTGGATATTCGCAAAGTATGTTATTCATTATAAAAACTACATGTTTGCGGTAGTTTTATGCAAGTATACGTTTGGATATTCGCAAAGTATGTAATTCATGTTGAAACTACATGTATGTAGTTGTTTAATTGAAATTCATGCAAGTATGTGGTTTTGCTACTATGCCATCATAATGTATATTTTTGTATAAAAATCATTTTGTGTGTAATTGGAACAAATTTGGGTTATTATAATTCATATGAAATTTTGGCATCATGATCTATGTATAAGACCATACTTTTGCATTAAATACAAAAGTAAGCCTCTTTGCGAACTTACGAATATGACTAGGCTATGTTTGATATTTTGCATAATTGAAAAACATGTTAGGTCTATATTGTTAACAAGAATTATATGATGACATATGTGGTACATAGCTAGGTTAGATTTAAAAATCCCATTTGCAAGTTTGCATGACCAAAGTAAAAATCATGATTTCATGTTTAGAAATATTTATGTAATAAGTATATGTGTGCCATGGTTATGTGAATAGATTTAAAATCATGATTAAGTTTGAATAATTCAAGTTGAACTATACTTTTGTATTAGTAACAAAAGTAAACACCTTTGTAAACATGTAGTAATCTTATGAACATGATTTGCTTATGTTTGACATTATGCCTAAATAAAAATATAGGTTTATGTTGTAGTTAAGACTATGTGTCAATAATGATATCCAATTTAGATTCTTAACTTAACTACAAGTTTACATGCTTTGATTCATGTCACTTATGCTTTATGACCAAAGTATACGTTACTACTATGCAAGTATACCAGTTTCCATTTTGTAGTTCCAACGTTATGTTGCAAGTTCATGCGTTCACCTTCCCCTTTTTGTGTATATAATCACGCTTTAAGCCTCCCCTTTTTCACATGGCTAAGTTGGGCTTAAAAAGGCTAAGCCCAACATATATTATAATAAACGAACGTATTAAACGGGGGAAATAGCGTTGGGCCAAATTAATTAATAAATGAAAATATAAAAGTAGATGGGCCCAAATTCAAGAATGGGTTGGGCCCATGATTGGTGTAAACCTTTACACCATTAGCTTAAATTGATTTTGAATAATGGGCCGCAAATATTTACATATAAAAAGAAGAAAGACAAAATATGTAAATGTAGAAAATACGATGTGTTTAACCCGAGGTTGGATTGAGTTGTGATGTAAACCTGCCCGGAACCGCCCGGCTGTCCAGTAGTCACAACAATACCTATCCAATGTGGGTGGTTAAACATGGAGCCCAATAAGGACCCGAGGTTAGACTGAGTTGTGGCGTAAGACTGCCCGGACCCAACCGGCAACAGGCAGCCACAACAATACCTGTCTAATGTGAGAGGTCAAGGCTTTAATAAGACAATTAAGGCTGAGTCAGGATTGATAGGATTAAGTAGATTATATTAATACTTAATCAAAATGGAACATGCTAAACTAAACAGACTGATAGGGGGTTAGGTTTATAAACACTTAACCAACTTAGCATGTTGGCTAGAAATAGAAAACCTAGTAGCGGGGGACCCTTTTCAGCAGTAACCCTACAAGGCGTATCATGATACACTGAAACTAGGCAGGGTGGGGCACGATTACTGGGCTGATTGTAAGAGGTCAAATCGACGGCGGTGGTGCAGCAGTGTAGGTTCTAACGGGGTGCGGGCGTGCACACACTCCGGCGCAGAAAAATAAGGCACTGGGCACCAGTAGCATACCTGTGCATTCTAGAATTGTGTCGGGCCGCCACCATGGGACTTGATACACCCCATGGTGGGACCAGCATAGGTAACTACAACATCGGAGGCCGTAAGACACATGTAACTATGCGAGTAGGAGCCGATCATCATAAAATGGATCACTTCACCCTGATTATGGGGTGCCAGTTGGGAACTAGTTTATATGGGTTCAGAGATTAAAATGGGGTACGATGGTATATTCGACCCTAGACAACTTAACTAAGTTTATGGTGCTTTCCCATTTCTAGTTTATACTTATCATACCCAGTTCTTTATTCATAGACTGAATAGTCCTAGACTTACTCAGGCTTTATGTCTGACTCTACTTTTCTTTCGTCTTCTTTTCTTCCGTTTCCCCCCCCCAGGTCCACAGGGAGGGAATACCGCAGCTTGACCAGCCTTCTTATCCAACTTGAAGAGAAAGAATGTATTGCTTGGATCTTTTCGTTTTGGACTATGGCTTTGGACAGCAATTATGGGACTTTTGCAGTTTATTTATGTTTTCTTTATGCTTCTTTAAATAATGTAATCAAGACAGTTATGAAGATGTTATGTTTTTTTTGAAGTATTGTAAAACAAATTATGGCATGGATTGTGTAACACATATGTTAATGAAATAAAAGTTGTTGTTTTCCGCTGTTCAAAAATATGTGTTCTTATATCTGTCTTGTATATCTGTGAATTATACTTATAAACCTCCACCAAAATTAGGGCATTCCCTTTGAGAGTGACCCTAACGGAGGTGGGGTGTTTCAAACAATCTCTTCGCTTACAGACTCTTGTAAACTTGCGACCTTCGCTCCCGACTGTTTAAACCCTACGCTCAAGACCTTGACACAACTCGATCCGTTAAGTCGTGATTTTTCCAACTACAGACACTAGTAGTTATTGACTCTAAGAGATGAAATTTGAATTTTAAAACAAGTAAAAGATAATAAAACCCTAGGAGTTTAAAGGTTAAGGGTTATCCCCTTTTTAACATAAGAGAAAAAGCGGCTCCCTTGTTTAATTGCTCCACCACTTTAATTTGTTTAGCCCAAACTTCCTTTGTCTCTCTCTGGAAATAGAAATGGCGGCGTTTAAAAACTAGGGTTTTTCTGAAAACACTAAATCGAGATGCCTGGTTGATGAAAATCAGTTCTCTGCTGCTCGATTCTTCTTAGCTTCAATCTCTGGCGGCTTGTATCTTCTTCGATTGAATTTATAGACTCTGATTCGGATTCAAGTTTTCTTGATTTCTGGTATGGTTTTATTATTCGATTTTTATGCTTTAGTTGTGCTTGAACTTCGATGGATTTTAAGCCTATGATGATAGGTGTATATATAAAGGATTAAAATCCGATATATGTGCTCTGATTTTTTGAATGACTTGGTGGCGATATTTGAGTAGATTTTGGCTTGAATTCTTTTCGTCCTTGAATTAGTCTTAGAGTGATTCGGCTTTGAGTTAATCCCTTAAATTTTGTTGTGACTAATTCACGAAATTGTTGCCATATATGCCTTTATTTCTGGAAACAGTAAAAAACTTTCCTTGCTACACTTTGTGATTGCCGAATTTTCAGGAATGCTTTTGCTTGAATCCTGGAATTTAAATCTTGCTAATATTTTTCATATATACTCCAGAATTAAACTATGATTTAATAGAGTGTGACTTGCTTTGTTTTTCCTGAACCCCTTTTGTATTGTTTCAAACAAACTTGTTTGGCTAATGCTTGTAAACAGATTTGAACTGATAAGAGCAGATATTTCCCTTTGATTTTCTAAATCTCTTGAACTGGTGCTTTACTCTTGTGTTTCTAGTATGAATCATGAACTAAAAATAAACTGGCCTGATAAACTGTTATACTATACTCATTGTACTTCTAACCATCTGTGTACTCTATCATTGTCTTGTTTGGCCATACACACTGATCATATAAATATATGTGTGTGTACACTGTCATGTTGATACATCTACATTATATACTTGACCTTATCCACTTCTTGACTTAGTTGTTTGTGCGTGTATCCTTCACTATGTGATACTGCTTGATCATTTGTGTTCCTTGCCTGGTTAGTTCATGAACCTTAGCACTTTGGCATTTTGTTGACCTTGTCAAATAGTTCTGCCCTTTTACTCTTTAATACTTTTCATCCTGATTCCTTAGTACCAATTTCACCTTGCGTATAGTTGTGTTCATGTCACCACTTTCCTTGTCTAACCTTGATACTTGACATGAATCTGCACCATACATGGCTGCATGTCCATATGTATTAGCACCATTGTACAGTCAGGTTCTTGTGACTTGTATTTGAAAAACTTCCTGTCTTGAAAGAGTTGGCTTTGCAGTTATTTGTATATATGAATACCATCTACATGCATGAATATGACTGTACTGCTGTAGCCTTGCTTTTATCATGTTGCTCCAGTAATTAGACCATGAGCCTGAAACTTGTGTCATAATCTGGAACTTTTGTCATGCCCTGTATATACACCATTTATCTAGCAGTCATGTAGATTTTCATTTGAATACTGAAATGTGTTGGCTTGAACATGATTTCTAGACTATGCTTTCTCTCCATGTATACACTTGCTTCTACCTGTAACACCCCGTATTTTGGGTTGATACTAAAATTCACTAATTACAGAATAAATAATCTCATATGTGGGAATTAGGGGAAACGGGCTGCGTTATTGCGTTCGTCTCGGAAAAATACGCGAAATAGAGTCCGAGTTTTCGAAAATCGGAGTCCGTATGGCCCAGTTATGGCCCAATGAAGTTTGCAGAAAATTCAAAACTAAAACAGATTTAAAAAATTTAAATATTCAGATTTGGAATGGGTCAGGCGGGAAGCTTCCCGCCCAACCCATGTCGACAGGGCTGTCGACAGGCCTGTCGACAAGGGTGTCGACATGCCTGTCGACTTGCCTGTCGACAGGGTGGCACCGTTCTGTGAACCTGGGTGCACCAGGTTGCACCAGGTTGGGTTTCAGGCTGGCTAGGAGGGCTGGTTCTAGAGATTTCCTAAATCTAAGGGTCCTAATCTAATCTAGGGTTAATCCAAGGGTCTAAAATGCAACCTAATCCTATAAATAAGACCCTAACCCTACCCTAATTCATTCATAATTAAATCTAGTAACTAAACTATGGCAAAATGAAACTTGGTCATGGCCTCCACAAAACAAATGAAGAGAGTTGCAAGCTAATCAACCCCTAATCACCTTCTTCTTCATATTTGGCAACTAGTTTTACTTCATTGATTTGCTAATCTTGGTTTTGGTGAGTTTCTATGGCTTTAATAATCAATTGTTAAATTGATTATGGTAGGATGTGATAAGACATGGCTATGTTTGTGGATAAATGTATTTATGCAAGTTTGTATGATATGTGATTTGCAAGTTTTATGTTAAATGCAAGCTTAAGGCCATGTTTTATGATGCAAAACACCATGTTAAATATTTATGCATATGTGACATGTTATGCAAACTATATGTGAGAATATATGCAAGTTATATGCAACATGATATGCAAGTTATGCATGTGATTTTGTGCATGCTAAGTAGTTGGTGTTATGCATGTTAAGTATTTGATGTTATGCATGTTAAGTTGATTTATGCATGTTTAACAAGTTGATATATGCATGTTTAATAAGTGGAATTATGCATGTTTAGCAAAATGAGTTATGCAAGTTGAAAGTGATATGCAAGTCATGTATATGTTTAAATGCAAGTTGAAAGTGATATGCAAGTTATGCATGCTTATGCAAGTGTATGGATGCTTATGCAAGTCATGTATATGTTTAAATGCAAGATTTATGTGATATGCAAGTTATGCATGCTTATGCGAGTATATGAATGCTTATGCAAGATATGTATATGCTTAAATGACATGATATGCAAGTTATTCATGTTTATGCAAGTATGTGGATGCTTATGCAAGTATGTGAATGCTTATGCAAGTATGTGGATGCTTATGCAAGTATGTGAATGCTTATGCAAGTATGTGGATGCTTATGCAAGTATGTGAATGCTTATGCAAGTTATGTGTATGCTTAAATGCATGATTAACATGTTATGCAAGTTATGAGAATGCCTATATGCAGGTTCAACATGTTATGCAAGATATGTGTATGATAATATGCAAGCTCATATGCAACATGTTATGCAAATCATGTGTATGATAATATGCAAGTTTGGGTTATATGTAGTTGGGTTAATATATGCTCATATATGCAAGTTGACATTCTCTTAACCCATGACAAAGTTGTATGTTAAACCCATAATATTTGTGATGATCTTCCCCTTATTATGTCATGTAACGAGAACGATTTACGTGGGGAACGATGAGGTTGGTAAATATGTTAATAAATGAATGATTGGGTATGATTAAGCATACCATAAAAAAATAAATTACCATAAGTGGGAATTTACCTATTGAGTTAGGTCTACCCCATGGGAATTTACCTATTGAGTTAGGTCTACCCATGTTATGCAAACTTGATATTAATTAGGGATAATTAATATGGGGGTGATTAATTAGGTGTAATTAATCGACTAAGACACGAGGTTGGACTCATTTGTAGTGTAAAACTGCCCGGACCCGACCGGCTTAACCAGTTGCTACAAATGTCAGCCCAATGTGAGAGGTCTTAGCCATAAATTAAATACGTGATTAAGATAAAGACACGAGGTTAGACTCTGTTATGACGTAAGACTGCCCGGACTCTACCGGCTTAACCAGGCGGTCATAACAGCCAGTCTAATGTGGGAGGTCTTTATGGGAGATCACGGTCTGAATTAATTAAGAAACACTTAACCATATTAGCATGTAGTGGGACATGAGGGGTTAAGTGGGTGCCTTGGGTGGCATGTAGTAACTAGTGGGGGTGCCTCGGGTGGCATGAGGAAACTAGTGGGTTGCCTTGGGTGGCAATAGAAAATACGATTAGAATACTTAACCAAAGTGGAACATGTAATTAAACATGATTAAAGGGGTTAAGTAAGTGCCTTGGGTGGCATGTGGGAATCAAGTAAGTGCTTTGGGTGGCATGTGGAAATCTAGTGGGTGCCCTTAGTGGCGATTGAAATATGATTGATGACTTAACCAAACCTTAACATGTAAGGGGGCATGATTATAAAAAAGGGGTTAAGTGGGATGCACTAGATTAAACGACAAGCTTAAGTAGTAGCTTGTGGGGGCCCATTTCAACCAATATCCCAAACGTATCTTTGTAGGCTCGACTCAAGTCGAGTGACGGGACGCGCATATTGGGCTTGACTATAAGAGGCCAAAACGGGTTAGCGGTGGCAACGCGGGACCAACGGGTTTCATATGCGTGTGTGGGCCCGGGCTGGTTGGTAAGTCGTTGTTGCATCGTGTAGATATAAAGCCGTGCACCGTGATATTATCTGGTAGCCACTTTAGGGAAATGATACACCCCAATCGTGGGACCAGCACGGGTATCTACGATAGGGAGCCTATCGATGGGGAGTAGTGGGTACACCTAGTAAAGATAGGGGCAGACGGCACCTGTGTAGGGGTACACGAAACTACTGGGTAAGATTACTAGGTACACCTAGTGGATGTAGGGGCAGACGGCACCTACGTGGTCAGTTATACACCTAATGGATGTAGGGGCAGACGACACCTACGTGGTCAGCTAGAAGTACCAGAAACTACTAGTTATATTTTCTAAGACTTTAGATGGGATCAACCTTTAAGTAGAAATTACTCTTGGTGGGTAGAACTGGTGTGGTACAGTGTAGGAATTACCCTTGGGTGGGTAGGTCTGGGGTGGTGTAAGCTAGTAATTATCCTTGGGTGGATAAATACGTCGTTTCGATTATCGTGGTACATCCTGTGTTTTGTGGGCTACTTATTGTAGTCATTATCCCCAGAGGTACCGTATCTTGTTTATATCATACCCTAATTACTTTAATGGTTGTATTGTTAGGGTTATAGGACTCACTCAGACTTATGTCTGACCCCGTTGTTGTTTATCTTTTTCCCCACCCTCAGGTTATCAGAGTGGACTTAGCACTAGTGGGCTTAGACCAGACCGCTATATCTATCTTTTGGGGCTTGGACGGTAGAAGTAAAGCTCAGTTTATCCTCTGGCTATTGTCTATGTAATGGGATTATGTACTTCTATTTTATCAGGATGGATATTATGTACTTGACTCTTGTTATGGTTGTGATGTAGCCAAACATATTTTGATAATGAAATGATGTTTTAAATTTTCAAGTATTACTTATATCTGTCCTGTTGTAATTTTTCTGTTCTATACTCACTAAAAATACTCCACCAAAACTAAGGCATTCCCTTTGTGAGTGACCTTAGCGGGTGTGGGGTGTTACACGTGGTATCAGAGCTTAAGGTTACCGGAACAGATAAAATTTTTAGAAAAACTATTTTCTAAGAATATTTTTGGAAAGGAGTATTTTCAAAAACATGTCTTTTAAGAGAAAAGTTTTTGAAAGAAAAGCATAATCCCCAATAGCCATATCTATATCTCTCGAATTCTCCATTTTGAATCTCTTCCTTTCTCTCGTTTTGAGTTTCCCCTCCACGTATAGATGATCTTTCTAAGATAGATAAGGATGGAAAACCACTTCAAGGGACTTAGACGTTAGTCGGATTAGAAGTTGGTTTAAGAAGGAGGAGGACTGGTAGGTATCTATTGGATAGACGACGGGAGGAAGGCTCAAATAGTTGTTTGGTTAATGAAGGATGAAACCTCATTGGTGGGAGGTTACGAGTGGAGAATAGGGAAGAAGAAGGCAAGTGGTTATCCTTTTGAGAGGAATAGGACACCTTATTAGGATTGTTCAAAGAAGCAAGGGCAAGGTATGGAATCTTCTGGAGGGTAGTTGTATTCCCTCACGACTAGGGTACCAGATGGGGATATGACCGTCTAGGTTGGAATTTGGACTTCTTTATCATCCGATTCAAGCTTTATTTGATTCTGATATATCAAGTTCGTTTATCCCACCATTGTTAGTTGAGTCACTACACTTAGACACCAGTTTGGTAGATGATCCCTTAGTTGTTTCAAACCCAGTTGGGGCTCCATGATATGTTTGGGTTTGAAAGTTTCTATACTTAGCGTTGAGTTTAGATGTGATGCTTGTTGGGCTTCACGGGCTATGGGTTAATTTTGGGCATGGACTGGTTATCCAGTAGGAGTGCTGTTCTTCATTTTGAAGGGAGAGTTGTTAGGCTTATGGGCCGCTTGGGTAACACTCTCGAGATCTCTAATAATCCCATAGAATCTGTTATGCTAAGTTATCTAGAATCGCTTGACACGTCGGTCTAGAATTTGCGATCTGTTAGAGCGGTCCGGGAGCACCCGGATGTGTGTGAGGAGGTGAAGGGCTTACCTCCGAAGCGGGAGATTGACTTCCAAATATATCTGGTGGATAATGCTAAACCAGTATCTTGGCCAGTGTGCCACATGGCTCCTAGTGAGAGGAGGGAACTCCATAAGTAAGTAGGCGATTTGCTTGAGAAGGGGTTCATAAGACGAAGTATATCGGAGTGGGGCGCTCCAGTAGTTTTTGTTATAAAGGCGGATGGGTCCCTCAGACTTTGTGTAGGCTAAAGAGAACTAAAGAAACTCACAAAGAAGAATAGATACCCATTGCCGAGGATTAATGATCTCTTTGATCAGTTGGCTGGCGCCTCAGTATTTTTGTAGTAGGACTTAGCCACGGGATTTCATCAGTTGAGAGTGGCTGAGAATAGTATAGAGAAGACTGCCTTTAGGACTCCGGATGATTTCTTTTATGAGTGGCTGGTGATGCCGTTGGGTTTGACGAACGCCCCCGCATACTTTGTTGAGAAGGGTGTTCAGGGAGTACCTAAATAAGTTCGTGATGGTCTTTGTAGATGACATCTGGGTCTTTTCTAGGAGCGAAATAAGTTTTCGTATGTGCTCAATAGGCTGAGCAGAGCCAGTATAGGACAAACGACGGTTTTGGAGCGAGACTGGCGAGAACATCCAGGATTGGTCAAGGGCTTAATTATTTAGCCATTTTTACTAGTATCGTCTCACGTAGGTCGTCTGAATTCGAAGGAGGTATCCCTTGGGTGTTTGTCTGATATTGGTTTAGGCCTTTGGGGCTTGCATTTGGGGGATGCCGAATTCGACTAGGGTGGTCTGCGTGGGAGACAGTTGTGATGATTTTGGATGATATTCTGGTGGAGAAGAGCATGCCCTACATCTTAGGGAAGTGTTGGAGACTCTTCGAGCGCATAGTCTTAGGACAGCAAAAGTGGATGGGATCCTTAGCATCCTATGAGTAAGGGTAACATGGTAGCGGACACCTTAAGTAGAAAAAGGTTGTCCTTGAGTTCATTGTTCGCTGAACGACGGAGCTTAGAGTTTATTTCTAAGTTTGACTTTAGACCTTCCGTTGACTTTGTACCCGGTTTGCTAGCCTCCTTGGAGGTTAGACCTACTCTTTTGGGGCGGATTGGAAAAGCACAGAGGGACGACCCATAGTTGGTTGAGTTGGTAGAGAAGCTCATAAGGGGGGAAGTCGTCCAGCCATTTGAGTAGGAACACCCTAGACGATATGGGTGTTTGCGTAGAGACGGTATACTTTGTGTACCGCAAGACGAGGGTCTGAGGAAGGCTATTCTTGATGACGCACACCGTTCTAGGATGACCATTCATCCCGGTAGGGATAAGATGTACCAAGACGTGAAGAGGGTTTTCTTCTGGGCCGGTATGAAGATAGATGTGGCCGAGTATGTCGCTCGATGTTTGGTGTGCCAGCAAGTAAAAGCGGAGCAAAAGAAACCAGGTGGGTTGCTTCACCCATTGGAGGTTCCGAAATGGAAGTGGGATAGCGTCTCGATGGATTTTATTGACGGGTTACCCAGGTCGAGGAAGGGTAATACAGGAATTTGGGTGGTGGTAGATAGACTTACTGAGAGCACCCATTTCATACCTGTGAAGAGCAAGAGGACTGCTCCATGGCTAGCTTCAGTATATCTTCGAGAGATAGTTCGATTACATGGGGTACCCTCTACCATAGTAAGTGATCGAGATCCTATCTTCACTAGCGAGTGCTGGAAGAGTTTGCAAGAGGCGGTAGGGACTCAGTTGTGTTTGAATACCGCATATCATCCTCAGACGGACGGCCAGACCGAGAGGGTGAATCATGTCCTAGAAGACCTTTTGAGGCTTTGTATCTTAGATTTTGGAGGTACATGGGAAGAGCATCTTCCATTGGTGGAGTTCGCATATAATAACAGCTTTCAGTCCAGTATTGGTATGGCACCTTTCGAAGCTCTTTATGGAAGGCCTTGTCGATCACCTACACGTTGGTAGGAATCTACGGATGAGATCTTGCTTGGGCCGATAAGGTAAGAAAGTACGAAGGGGAAAAGATTGATTTGATTCAAAGAAGGATGAAAGCGACGCGAGATAAACAGAAATCTTATGCGGACAAGAGGAGAACAGAGCTTGAGTTGGATATTAGGACATGCTTTTTATTAAGATATCTCCGTTATGGAATGTGGTTCACTTTGAATCTGTTGGGAAGTGAGTACCAAGGTTTGTTGGACCGTTTCCTATTAAGGAAAGGATTGGACAGATGTCATATAGAGTGGAGTTGCCCGACAGGCTTAGTGGTGTACATGATATATTCCATGTGTTATATTTGAGGAAGTTCCTACATGAGACCGCAAAGGCGGTAGAGCCGAGCCTGCTTAGAGAAGTGGAAGTAGAGCGTGATGCGACGATTCGACGAGCTCCTACTGGCATCCTTGGGTCAGAGATTTGGAAGTTGAGAAACAGAGAGGTTCAACTAATCAAAGTACAAAGGGGAGATGAAGAGAGTAACGCTACCTGGGAGACGGAAGCGAAGATGCGTTCGAGGTACCTTTTTTTTTCCGGAGGGTATGTCCTTTTGCTTCTCCTTCATCGCATATCTTGTGCTTATCTTATCCTTAGTATGTCCTCTCGATAGTACCTTTGACCTTCAGATAGGATAGTCCTATGGTTGAAACATGTGTTTGAGACATGTTATGTATGATGGATGCACGTGGATGCAAGTGTTTGCTAGTGGTTGCTCGTGGATGCATATACACACACTCTAGGCATAGATCGGCTCAATCACTTCATATTGCATATTGCATAAAATTGTGTGTAGGAAGCTATATTTATGGATGTTTAATGATTGTGTTATCATATGGATGATGCATTTTGGTGAATGATTGTGCACTCATATAGATATTGTATGGGTCTATAGGGTTCTCTCGCATACATCATGGATGCATGGCACTATCATGGTTTGCATATGTTCATACATTAGATAGGGAACATATACACACACTTTTTGCATATGCTCATACATCATTAGAAATTGTTTTAAGGACAATGGATGCCCGTGGATGATGGTTTGAGTAGATGGTTGTTTGGATGGTAGGATTTGCATTCTCCTTAGCTTAGAGATTTCGGGGACGAAATCCTTTAAGGAGGGGAGAATGTAACACCCCGTATTTTGGGTTGATACTAAAATTCACTAATTACAGAATAAATAATCTCAGATGTGGGAATTAGGGGAAACGGGCTGCGTTATTGCGTTCGTCTCGGAAAAATACGCGAAATAGAGTCCGAGTTTTCGAAAATCGGAGTCCGTATGGCCCAGTTATGGCCCAATGAAGTTTGCAGAAAATTCAAAACTAAAACAGATTTAAAAAATTTAAATATTCAGATTTGGAATGGGCCAGGCGGGGTCAGGCGGGAAGCTTCCCGCCCAACCCATGTCGACAGGGCTGTCGACAGGCCTGTCGACAGGGGTGTCGACATGCCTGTCGACTTGCCTGTCGACAGGGTGGCACCGTTCTGTGAACCTGGGTGCACCAGGTTGCACCAGGTTGGGTTTCAGGCTGGCTAGGAGGGCTGGTTCTAGAGATTTCCTAAATCTAAGGGTCCTAATCTAATCTAGGGTTAATCCAAGGGTCTAAAATGCAACCTAATCCTATAAATAAGACCCTAACCCTACCCTAATTCATTCATAATTAAATCTAGTAACTAAACTATGGCAAAATGAAACTTGGTCATGGCCTCCACAAAACAAATGAAGAGAGTTGCAAGCTAATCAACCCCTAATCACCTTCTTCTTCATATTTGGCAACTAGTTTTACTTCATTGATTTGCTAATCTTGGTTTTGGTGAGTTTCTATGGCTTTAATAATCAATTGTTAAATTGATTATGGTAGGATGTGATAAGACATGGCTATGTTTGTGGATAAATGTATTTATGCAAGTTTGTATGATATGTGATTTGCAAGTTTTATGTTAAATGCAAGCTTAAGGCCATGTTTTATGATGCAAAACACCATGTTAAATATTTATGCATATGTGACATGTTATGCAAACTATATGTG
The DNA here is from genome assembly GCA_030737875.1 of Allium sativum. Lineage (NCBI taxonomy): Eukaryota > Viridiplantae > Streptophyta > Magnoliopsida > Asparagales > Amaryllidaceae > Allium > Allium sativum. Next base: position 56,003,160 of record CM060920.1, on the reverse strand, counting down.
AGAATATATGCAAGTTATATGCAACATGATATGCAAGTTATGCATGTGATTTTGTGCATGCTAAGTAGTTGGTGTTATGCATGTTAAGTATTTGATGTTATGCATGTTAAGTTGATTTATGCATGTTTAACAAGTTGATATATGCATGTTTAATAAGTGGAATTATGCATGTTTAGCAAAATGAGTTATGCAAGTTGAAAGTGATATGCAAGTCATGTATATGTTTAAATGCAAGTTGAAAGTGATATGCAAGTTATGCATGCTTATGCAAGTGTATGGATGCTTATGCAAGTCATGTATATGTTTAAATGCAAGATTTATGTGATATGCAAGTTATGCATGCTTATGCGAGTATATGAATGCTTATGCAAGATATGTATATGCTTAAATGACATGATATGCAAGTTATTCATGTTTATGCAAGTATGTGGATGCTTATGCAAGTATGTGAATGCTTATGCAAGTATGTGGATGCTTATGCAAGTATGTGAATGCTTATGCAAGTATGTGGATGCTTATGCAAGTATGTGAATGCTTATGCAAGTTATGTGTATGCTTAAATGCATGATTAACATGTTATGCAAGTTATGAGAATGCCTATATGCAGGTTCAACATGTTATGCAAGATATGTGTATGATAATATGCAAGCTCATATGCAACATGTTATGCAAATCATGTGTATGATAATATGCAAGTTTGGGTTATATGTAGTTGGGTTAATATATGCTCATATATGCAAGTTGACATTCTCTTAACCCATGACAAAGTTGTATGTTAAACCCATAATATTTGTGATGATCTTCCCCTTATTATGTCATGTAACGAGAACGATTTACGTGGGGAACGATGGGGTTGGTAAATATGTTAATAAATGAATGATTGGGTATGATTAAGCATACCATAAAAAAATAAATTACCATAAGTGGGAATTTACCTATTGAGTTAGGTCTACCCCATGGGAATTTACCTATTGAGTTAGGTCTACCCATGTTATGCAAACTTGATATTAATTAGGGATAATTAATATGGGGGTGATTAATTAGGTGTAATTAATCGACTAAGACACGAGGTTGGACTCATTTGTAGTGTAAAACTGCCCGGACCCGACCGGCTTAACCAGTTGCTACAAATGTCAGCCCAATGTGAGAGGTCTTAGCCATAAATTAAATACGTGATTAAGATAAAGACACGAGGTTAGACTCTGTTATGACGTAAGACTGCCCGGACTCTACCGGCTTAACCAGGCGGTCATAACAGCCAGTCTAATGTGGGAGGTCTTTATGGGAGATCACGGTCTGAATTAATTAAGAAACACTTAACCATATTAGCATGTAGTGGGACATGAGGGGTTAAGTGGGTGCCTTGGGTGGCATGTAGTAACTAGTGGGGGTGCCTCGGGTGGCATGAGGAAACTAGTGGGTTGCCTTGGGTGGCAATAGAAAATACGATTAGAATACTTAACCAAAGTGGAACATGTAATTAAACATGATTAAAGGGGTTAAGTAAGTGCCTTGGGTGGCATGTGGGAATCAAGTAAGTGCTTTGGGTGGCATGTGGAAATCTAGTGGGTGCCCTTAGTGGCGATTGAAATATGATTGATGACTTAACCAAACCTTAACATGTAAGGGGGCATGATTATAAAAAAGGGGTTAAGTGGGATGCACTAGATTAAACGACAAGCTTAAGTAGTAGCTTGTGGGGGCCCATTTCAACCAATATCCCAAACGTATCTTTGTAGGCTCGACTCAAGTCGAGTGACGGGACGCGCATATTGGGCTTGACTATAAGAGGCCAAAACGGGTTAGCGGTTGCAACGCGGGACCAACGGGTTTCATATGCGTGTGTGGGCCCGGGCTGGTTGGTAAGTCGTTGTTGCATCGTGTAGATATAAAGCCGTGCACCGTGATATTATCTGGTAGCCACTTTAGGGAAATGATACACCCCAATCGTGGGACCAGCACGGGTATCTACGATAGGGAGCCGATCGATGGGGAGTAGTGGGTACACCTAGTAAAGATAGGGGCAGACGGCACCTGTGTAGGGGTACACGAAACTACTGGGTAAGATTACTAGGTACACCTAGTGGATGTAGGGGCAGACGGCACCTACGTGGTCAGTTATACACCTAATGGATGTAGGGGCAGACGACACCTACGTGGTCAGCTAGAAGTACCAGAAACTACTAGTTATATTTTCTAAGACTTTAGATGGGATCAACCTTTAAGTAGAAATTACTCTTGGTGGGTAGAACTGGTGTGGTGCAGTGTAGGAATTACCCTTGGGTGGGTAGGTCTGGGGTGGTGTAAGCTAGTAATTATCCTTGGGTGGATAAATACGTCGTTTCGATTATCGTGGTACATCCTGTGTTTTGTGGGCTACTTATTGTAGTCATTATCCCCAGAGGTACCGTATCTTGTTTATATCATACCCTAATTACTTTAATGGTTGTATTGTTAGGGTTATAGGACTCACTCAGACTTATGTCTGACCCCGTTGTTGTTTATCTTTTTCCCCACACTCAGGTTATCAGAGTGGACTTAGCACTAGTGGGCTTGGACCAGACCGCTATATCTATCTTTTGGGGCTTGGACGGTAGAAGTAAAGCTCAGTTTATCCTCTGGCTATTGTCTATGTAATGGGATTATGTACTTCTATTTTATCAGGATGGATATTATGTACTTGACTCTTGTTATGGTTGTGATGTAGCCAAACATATTTTGATAATGAAATGATGTTTTAAATTTTCAAGTATTACTTATATCTGTCCTGTTGTAATTTTTCTGTTCTATACTCACTAAAAATACTCCACCAAAACTAAGGCATTCCCTTTGTGAGTGACCTTAGCGGGTGTGGGGTGTTACACTACCCTGATACTTTTTATAGATACTTTGTTGTTTTCTCATTGCTTTATGCTGAACAAATAATGCACTTGGACTTTTCTTGAATTTTTTTTGACTTTTAAAACTGTGAATTTGAAGTGCCTTTCCATATTATTGTTATGAGTTGTTTCCCTTTCTTGAACTGTGACCTTTTGCTCGACTATTTGCACACTGATTTGCACTGAGTTGAGACGGTCCTTGTGGCAACTCCTCATTTGCTCACCGTATTGGCGAGGCAGTGCACACGTGTATATACACGTGTGTACATGCAGCCATGTTTTTCCTGTCCCTGCATATCAGACCAAGTCTAGAAAAACGATGAGAAACACACCGTAAATCTGAGGCAAATAATTTTTTTTTTAAAAAATTATTTGCTTGTATTTAAATTATTTTTGTTGCAGTCTATTGTGTGTGTTTGTTTCTTGTGACAGGTATGACTACAGTACTTATCTGAAGACTGTGAAGGCAGAAGATAGAAGACAAAAGTCAGTGGAAAAATATCAGTGTCAATGTATAACAATGTCTGCAAATATAGTTGTATATAGTGACAGATTTGTATGAATGAAATATAGTATGTCAAATAGTGGAGTTATAAAAGATGTACTTTTTGATGTTGGAATAAAATATTTTTATTTAAATAAAAATACCGTGTGATTGTTTAAATTTCTGCACAGTTATATTTTTATTTAAATAGAAATATTATATTCCTGTTTGTTGTGTAGTATATCAGTGCATTTACAAGCACATTCAATAATAAAATATATTTGGTTGTTATCATCAAACAAAAATCATATAATTGTTATATACAACAATCTCCCCCTTTTGATGATGACAAACAAATAAAAGATTTTGAATGTGTTTGAAACGTGAAGTATATTACTCCCCCTATTTGTATGCTCCCCCTACAACTAAGCTTCCCTTATTGATGCATAGATTTGAAAATTATGAAATAAATTAATCAGACACCAAATTTAAAAAAATATTCTGTAAATGTTTACTCATCCATCAAAATCAAATATTCTATAAATGTTTACTCATCCATCAAAATCTTGACCATTCTCCCCCTTTTGTAATCATCAAAAGAATATCAGAAATTAAAACAGCTATGAATATAAACTTGAAATATGAGTCCAAATCAAGAGGAAAATATATCGTAAATCTCATTTAATCAAACAAAAATCATAATATTCTTTGAATCAGAAGAAAATTTCACTTTCAGAATGAATGGATTTACAATGGATTTTATAGAATGAGGAGAGTTCAATAAAAATTGAATATTTGAATATAAATTTTAAAGATTTTAAATATAGAATGTGTTAACCACTTTCTAACCACACATAGACCAAAGGTCTTTTAAATGGGGTTAGTAGTAACTTAACTTTATCCTCTCTAATGAGTTCCATCCATGCACAGCCCAAAGGTCTTTTAAGTGAGAATGGAAGCACATAGAGATTAAGGTAATTCACTCACGCATAACCGCAAGGACTTTTAAATGGGAGTGAGTACCAAGAATAAATTATTTTTATTATTATTATTATTATTTTAATTCCAAGAGTAATTAGAACTCCCCAAATTAAATAAAACCATGATGAATGACAGAAGTATGGTAGATATAGAAGATGGTCGTGAAATAAGCTCTAATTCAAAAATATTATAAAATCTGTCCAATCATCATGAGATTTAAAAATATTTCCTTATGATATGATATAAAAAAATTCTAGTCAATACCCATCACAATTTCAAGATCTGACATATCTTCAACGAGTTCCAAAATAGTTCAAATGATCAATCATTTAACTTTTGAATAACTATTTTTTTTTTAATTTTTATTTTAAAATGGATAATGATCAATCAATTTCTATAATTCCCAAATCTAAGTGTAATCGTGAAAATCTATCTTCGGGAAGAGGTTTTGTAAAAATATCAGCTAGTTGATAATCAGTTGAAATAAACTCAATACAAATATCTTCTCGTGAAATGTGATCTCTAATAAAATGGTGTCTCACATCTATGTGTTTAGTGCATGAATGGTGAACAGGATTATTAGACAGGTCTATAGCACTTTTACTGTCACATTTTAGTGGTACTTTTTTATAAATTAGACCAAAGTCTGAAAGAGTTTGCATCATCCATAGTATTTGTGCACAACAACTTCCTAAAGCAATGTAATCAGCCTCAGTTGTGGATAAAGCAACACAATTTTGTTTTCGACTTGACCATGAGACTAACGAGTGTCCTAGCATAAAACAAGTCCCACTAGTGCTCTTTCTATCAACAAGGGATCCAGCATAATCAACATCAGAATATCCAATTAATTCAAAATTATTGCATGCGGGGTACCATAAACCAAATTTGTGTGTGTGCAAGAGATATCTTAATATTCTTTTTGTGGCTTTTAAGTGAGATTCTTTTGGATTAGACTGAAAGCGTGCACATAAACAAACAGCAAACATAATATCAGGCCTAGATGCAGTGAGGAAGAGGAGTGAACCAATTATTCCACGATATTTTTTCTGATCAACTGCAACTCCTTTCTCGTCTTTGTCAAGCTTGATTGAAGAACTCATTGGTGTTCTGAGTGGTTTTGCATTTTCTAGTCCAAATCTTTTCAGCAATTCAGCAATGTATTTTGTTTGTGATATGAAAATCCCTTTGGTGCTTTGTTTGATTTGAAATCCAAGGAAGTACTTTAATTCACCTACTAAGCTCATTTCGAATTTATCCTGCATGACTTTTTCAAATTTCTCACACAAACTATCATTAGTAGCACCATATATAATATCATCAGCATAAATTTGGACTATTAAAAAATCATCACCTTCATGTAATAAAAACAATGTAGTGTCAGCAATGCCCTTTTTTAAAACCGTTTTCCAAAAGATATGCACTTAAACAATCGTACCAAGCTCTAGGAGCTTGTTTAAGACCGTATAATGCTTTTTCAAGTTTAAATACATGATTTGGAAATTCATGATTTTCAAAACCAGGGGGTTGTTCCACAAAAACTTCTTCCTTTAATTCTCCATTTAAAAACGCACTTTTTACATCCATTTGTTTAAGTTTGAAACCTTTGTAACATGCAAAACTGAGCAAAATTCTAATGGCTTCTAACCTAGCTACTGGTGCAAATGTCTCATCAAAATCAATGCCTTCAATTTGATTATATCCTTTTGCAACCAACCTAGCTTTGTTTCTAATTACATTTCCGGATTCATCAAGTTTATTTTTGAACACCCATTTAGTTCCCACTACTGGATAGTCATTTGGTCTAGGAACTAATTTCCAAACTTTATTCCGTTCAAATTGATTTAGTTCTTCTTGCATTGCTAAAATCCAACTTTCATCACTAAGTGCGACTTCAACATTTTTAGGTTCAGTTTCAGAAATAAAACAGTTGTGAATACAAAAGGCACATATATCTTTAAATGATGAACGAGTTCGTATACCTGCCGTTGGATTTCCTATTACCAATTCTGGAGGATGATTGGCTTTGAATTTCAACTTTTCGACTTCAAATATTTGTTTTGTTGGATCATCACTGCCAGTCTTTTCTTGCTATTTTCTTTTTCACCCTCATATGTAATTCCCTCGTCGTTTTTCTCCTTGTTCACCGTATCTAGATCTGATTCATCAAATTTCACGTTTATGGTTTCAACAATAGTTTTCGATCGTTTGTTAAAGATTCGATACGCCTTGCTTCTTGAAGAGTAACCCATGAAAATTCCCTCATCGGCCTTTGATTCAAACTTACCAAGATGATCACCTGTATTAAGAAGATAACAAGGGCATCCAAAAACTCTAAAATATGAAATGTTAGGCTTTCTGTTAAACCACAATTCATAGGATGTTTTGTTAAGTATTGGTCTTATCATTACTCTGTTCATTACATGGCAGGATGTATTAACTGCCTCTGCCCAAAAATTCAAAGGCAAATTATATTCACTTAACATAGATCTAGCCAATTCCTGTAATGTACGATTTTTCCTTTCGACTACCCCATTTTGTTGGGGTGTTCGAGGAGCAGAAAATTCGTGTTTAAAACCATTTTCTTCACAAAAATTTTCAAAATCCAAATTTTCAAATTCACCACCGTGAACACTTCTTAAAGTTTTTATTGAAACACCTTTTTCATTTTGAACGAGTTTTGCAAACTTTGAAAAATAATCAAAAGTTTCGGATTTTTTGGCTAGAAAATAAACCCATGTAAATCTAGAATAATCATCAACCAACACATAACAATAACGTTTTCCATTCAGGCTAGCAATTTCATTTGGTCCAAATAAATCCATGTGAATCAATTCAAGTACCCTATTAGTACTAACAATATTTTTGGGACGAAATGATGAACGACTGAATTTTCCCATAGCACATGATTTACACACTTTATTATTTTTATATTTCTGATGTGGTAGTCCTCTTACCAATTCTTTTGATTCAAGTTTTTCTAAGAGACTCATACTAGCATGACCCAATCTCCTATGCCATAAGAAAACTTCTTCATCCGTAGCTACTAAACATCGTGAGAGAGTCAAATCATCAAATGAAATCGTATAAACATTTCCTTTTCTTTTTCCCATGAACACAATACTGTTTGTGGATTTTTCAATAATTTTGCAAGATTCATTATCAAATATCACACTCATTCCTTTGTCACATAGTTGGCTTATGGAAATGAGATTATGATGCAAGTTTTCAACATATAAAACATCAGTTAAGGAGAAAGTACTATTACCTACTTTACCTTTACCGATAATTTTACATTTTCTGTTATCGCCCATTATCACACTTCCTCCTTTATGTTTTTCAAGGCTAAGGAACTTTAATTTATCTCCTGTCATATGTTTGGAACAACCTGAATCCAAGTACCATTCTTGTTGTTCCTTAGCCCGCCAACATACCTACACACGAGAAGAAGAGAATGACCTAGAGAAACTCATAGGTCTAATAAAATTAGTAACTGAAATTTTTTAATTTTGAACAACAGATCCTTTTGGAATCCAAATTTGTTTGTTCTTACCAAATCCAAATCTATTACAATTGCTTGTCGACCCTTTTGGAACCCAAATTTGTTTGAATTTTTTATTATTGTTCCTACTTTGACATTTTTCATAGCTATGTCCAATTTTTCCACATTTTATACATTTAGGAAAAACACTTCCACCCTTCGCATTACCATTCATATTAATGTGTGTTTTCCCATATCCTAATCCTTTTCTATTATTAGCATATAATTGATTTCCAAGCAGCATCCTAAATGACTTTTCCCCTTTTGAAAACTTACTTAATGCTATTTCAAGATTTTTTATTTTGGTTTTAAGTGCTGCATTTTCATTTACAAGAGAAGTGCATCTGTTGATGAAATTCTTTCTTTTTGTGTCATCACTTTCTTTTAAAGCCAAGTGTTCTTGTTTCAATTTCTCAAACTTTGTTTCAAATTCTGTTTGCTCTTGTTTTAAAACCTTGCAGTTTTCACAATCAAGGTTTGTTACTTTTTCAAGCTCAGTTTCTAACCTATTGTTTTCGTGAACCAATTTTAACCTATCAGATTTTAATTTCTTAACTTTTAGCTCAAGAGAATCAACGGTTTTGGTAAGATCATGACACATTAAGATTAAATCTTTATAGGAGTAATTTGGTACCTCAGTGGAATCTTCTTCACTACTTTCTGAATCTGACTGTGCCATAAGACACAAATTGGCTTCCTCTTTATCAATGTCAGAATCTTCTTCTTCTCCTTCTTCGTCATCCCATGTAGCTGCAAAAGATTTCTTTTTCTTCTTCTTCTTTCTGTCTTTCTGAAGTAGTGGACAATTTGGTTTGATATGGCCTGGTTTATTGCAGTTGTAGCATATGACTTCATCGTCTGAGTTGTCTGAATTCTTGGATTTGTTGGATTTTGAATTCTTCTTTCGTGACTTATATTTCTTGTTAGACCACTTTTTAAGAACCATTGCCAATTCTTCAATGGGATTCTCAGCTTCATCATTACTTTCAACAGTGCTGTTTAGAGCGATTGTCTTTTTCTTTGATTCTGACTCATCGCGTCCTTCTTTGGCTTTTAGCTCCATTTCATAAGCGATCAAGTTTCCAATCAACTCTTCTATTCTTAACTTACTTAGATCTTTTGATTCTTGAATGGCTGTAACTTTGGCTTCAAAGTTTATTGGCAGTACTCTTAGTATTTTGCGTATTAATTCCACTTCAGTGTAGACTTTACCAAGAGCCCTAGCATTATAAATCAGTGTGGAGAATCGACCATACATCTCTTTTATATCTTCGTCTTTACGCATCGTGAAATTTTCATATTCATTGCAGAGTAGTGCGAGACGAGATTCTTTGACTTGTACTGTTCCTTCATGTGTAACTTCCAGAGTATGCCAAATTTCCTACGCAGTTGAACAATGAGATATACGGTTAAACTCAGTTTTATCAAGAGCACAAATTAAAGCGTTCATTGCTTTGGCATCAGTTGAGAATAATTTTTTATCATTAGCATCCCACTTATCTTTTGGCTTAGGAATTTCAATATCATTAATAATCGTCACGGGAGGTTTGTAGCCTGTCTCAACGATATCCCATACATCATAATCGACTGAACTTAAGTAAATTTTCATCCTAGCTTTCCAATAGGCATAATCAGTTCCATTGAACATTGGTGGCCTAGCTATGGACTGACCCTCAGAAAAAGCGTTGTTAGACAAATTCATCACTCTAGAGTTAAAAATACCCGCTCTGATACCACTTGTAGGATCTAAATTAACCCTAAAGGGGGGGGTGAATAGGGTTTATTGTAAATTAAATAAATTTAAAATAAAATAATAAATTGCAGAAAGAAAAATCACACACAGAAAATACCCAGCTTCGGCAAAACTGTGCCTACTGCTGCATTCAAGGTTTCTACTAGGAATTATAAACAATCTCTTCGCTTACAGACTCTTGTAAACTTGCGACCTTCGCTCCCGACTGTTTAAACCCTACGCTCAAGACCTTGACACAACTCGATCCATTAAGTTGTGATTTTTCCAACTACAGACACTAGTAGTTATTGACTCTAAGAGATGAAATTTGAATTTTAAAACAAGTAAAAGATAATAAAACCCTAGGAGTTTAAAGGTTAAGGGTTATCCCCTTTTTAACATAAGAGAAAAAGCGGCTCCCTTGTTTAATTGCTCCACCACTTTAATTTGTTTAGCCCAAACTTCCTTTGTCTCTCTCTGGAAATAGAAATGGCGGCTTTTAAAAACTAGGGTTTTTTCTGAAAACACTGAATCGAGATGCCTGGTTGATGAAAATCAGTTCTCTACTGCTCGATTCTTCTTAGCTTCAATCTCTGGCGGCTTGTATCTTCTTCGATTGAATTTATAGACTCTGATTCGGATTCAAGTTTTCTCGATTTCTGGTATGGTTTTACTATTCGATTTTTATGCTTTAGTTGTGCTTGAACTTCGATGGATTTTAAGCCTATGATGATAGGTGTATATATAAAGGATTAAAATCCGATATATGTGCTCTGATTTTGTGAATGACTTGGTGGTGATATTTGAGTAAATTTTGGCTTGAATTCTATTCGTCCTTGAATTAGTCTTAGAGTGATTCGGCTTTGAGTTAATCCCTTAAATTTTGCTGTGACCAATTCATGAAATTGTTGCCATATATGCCTTTATTTCTGGAAACATTAAAAAACTTTCCTTGCTACACTTTGTGATTGCCGAATTTTCTGGAATGCTTTTGCTTGAATCCTGGAATTTAAATCTTGCTAATATTTTTCATATATACTCCAGAATTAAACTCTGATTTAATAAAGTGTGACTTGCTTTGTTTTTCCTGAACCCCTTTTGTATTGTTTCGAACAAACTTGTTTGGCTAATGCTTGTAAACAGATTTGAACTGATAAGAGCAGATATTTCCCTTTGATTTTCCAAAACTCTTGAACTGGTGCTTTACTCTTGTGTTTCTAGTATGAATCATGAACTAAAAATAAACTGGCCCGATGAACTGCTATACTATACTCATTGTACTTCTAACCGTCTGTGTACTCTGTCATTGTATTGTTTGGCCATACACACTGATCAAATAAATATATGTGTGTGTACACTGTCATGTTGATACATCTGCATTATATACTTGACCCTATCCACTTCTTGACTTAGTTGTTTGTGCGTGTATCCTTCACTGTGTGATACTGCTTGATCATTTGTGTTCCTTGCCTGGTTAGTTCATGAACCTTAGCACTTTGGCATTTTGTTGACCTTGTCAAATATTTCTGCCCTTTTACTCTTTAATACTTTTCATCCTGATTCCTTAGTACCAATTTCACCTTGCGTATAGTTGTGTTCATGTCACCACTTTCCTTGTCTAAACTTGATACTTGACATGAATCTGCACCATACATGACTGCATGTCCATATGTATTAGCACCATTGTACAGTCAGGTTCTTGTGACTTGTATTTGAAAAACTTCCTGTCTTGAAAGAGTTGGCTTTGCAGTTATTTGTATATATGAATACCATCTACATGCATGAATATGACTGTACTGCTGTAGCCTTGCTTTTATCATGTTGCTCCAGTATTTAGACCATGAGCCTGAAACTTGTGTCATAACCTGGAACTTTTGTCATGACCTGTATATACACCATTTATCTAGCAGTCATGTAGATTTTCATTTGAAATACTGAAATGTGTTGGCTTGAACATGATTTCTAGACTATGCTTTCTCTCCATGTATACACTTGCTTCTACCCTGATACTTTTTGTAGATACTTTGTTGTTTTCTCATTGCTTTATGCTGAACAAATAATGCACTTGGACTTTTCTTGAATTTTTTTTGACTTTTAAAACTGTGAATTTGAAGTGCCTTTCCATATTATTGTTATGAGTTGTTTCCCTTTCTTGAACTGTGACCTTTTGCTCGACTATTTGCACACTGATTTGCACTGAGTTGAGACGGTCCTTGTGGCTACTCCTCAGTTGCTCACCGTATTGGCGAGGCAGTGCACACGTGTATATACACGTGTGTACATGCAGCCATGTTTTTCCTGTCCCTGCATATCAGACCAAGTCTAGAAAAACGATGAGAAACACACCGAAAATCTGAGGCAAATAAAATTTTTTTTTAAAATTATTTGCTTGTATTTAAATTATTTTTGTTGCAGTCTACTGTGTGTGTTTGTTTCTTGTGACAGGTATGACTACAGTACTTATCTGAAGACTGTGAAGGCAGAAGATAGAAGACAAAAGTCAGTGGAAAAATATCAGTGTCAATGTATAACAATGTCTGCAAATATAGTTGTATATAGTGACAGATTTGTATGAATGAAATATAGTATGTCAAATAGTGGAGTTATAAAAGATGTACTTTTTGATGTTGGAATAAAATATTTTTATTTAAATAAAAATACCGTGTGATTGTTTAAATTTCTGCACAGTTATATTTTTATTTAAATAGAAATATTATATTCCTGTCTGTTGTGTAGTATATCAGTGCATTTACAAGCACATTCAATAATAAAATATATTTGGTTGTTATCATCAAACAAAAATCATATAATTGTTATATACAACATTATGGACACTAATGTATTCTTCAAGATCTCTCAATTTTAAATTTAACTTTTTAACCGTGTTGCTTGAAATAAAACTTCGCGATGCCTCCGTATCAAATAATACTTTAACAGGAATATTTTTAGGGTGCGTTTTTTACAGGTCCCTGTTAAGTTTTAAATTAGGCTCACATCCATCATAAACTTATTGTAAATTTAGCCCCTATTTTTCAAAAATTCATCAAAAAATATAAAAAATCACGTAAATTCGTATTTAAATTAAACATGTACTCACCCAAAAATTCAGATCATAAAAAAAAATCAAAGAATGCATCAAAATAAAATAAAAATATACAAAAAACAGCGAAAAATGCAGTAATTTGCGTTAAATCATGCACATATTTGAAATTCTTGCATTCATCTGTGCAAATATTTCACCGTTGAATATGTGTTGGCTTTTTTTCATACATGTAAGCAAGTTATGCAAATTCTTGTATTCAAGTGTGCAATAATCTACAGGCAAAATTTCAGTTCAGTTTTCTTTATGCGATACTTGCATATATATGTGCAAGTATTCCAAATAGTTGCACACATGTATGCAAGTTTAGCTCCAGATTTTCAGTAGAAAACAACATATGCAAAAGGTGCATACATGTATGCAACTATTGGCAAAATTTGCATACATGTATGCAACTTTTTTTTTAATTTCCGTAAACTTCTGTTAATATTTCCAGAATTTACAATTCTTTTTTTTTAACAATGTAGCGCCAAAATTTTTGGCCAAAAAAGCTAAAAGGCGGAACTGGAAAAATAGGTGCGGGTTTACATGTAAACTTAGGGAGGGATGTGAGCCTAATTAAGTTTGCTTTTAGGGATGTGTGCCTAATTTTCACATATTTTTAATTGTAAGCGTACCTTCCAACACGTCAGGTATACCTTCGCCTGTAGAAGGAGCTGGCGCCTTCACCCCATCATATGCATGAGCTACCTCGGTCTTTTTCAGCAATAGACAATTCTTGGTAATATACCTCATTTTACGCAATTGAAGCACTCCCTAGTATGCCGAGGTTTCTGACCAGGGCCTAATTCATTTCGTGTTGGCCTCTTAGGAGCTTCGCATTGATTAGCCCAATGCCCATACTGGTCACAGTTAAAGCATTTAATCTTTGCTCGCTTATCTTCTTGAGGCATAGCCGCTTCATTCCTACTTGTCTCAGGTTTCTTATCGAGAAGCTTTCTCTTGTTGCTAGCTTGACATCTCTCCCAATCTGCTTTAGAGTTTTTCCGATCGATACCCTCATATCTACAAGCCATCTCGACAACCATAGCAAATGGAAGTTCTATGTGGGTTGCCACTCTACTATGGTACCTCCTATGAAGACCATCAATGAATCGCTTGTTCTTTCTGATTGGTTCTTGAATTAATTCTAGTCCATAGCGAGAGAGTTCATTAAACATACTAACATACACATGAATGGTTCTGTCGCCTTGCTGGAGATTAGCAAATTCATCATGCAAGCACTTTACTTCCTGTCGTGGAAAAAACCTTTCCTCAAAGACTTCTTTAAACCTCGCCCAAGTCATCTCAACTTCGAGTTCACCTACTGTCACAACTTCCCGCCAAATTAGGGCCTCGTCTTTAAGTAGCCAAGATACTAAAAATCTTTTCGTGTCATCTATCAATTCTAAGCCAACGAAGATCCATTCGCAAGACCTCAACCAAGCTTGAGTTTCCATTATGGTTCCAATGCTTGTAAATGACACTCCACCTAAGTTCTTATATTTCTTGGCAACTGCATTAAGATCAAACGGTTGTTGTGGATGTTGTCGCAATACGGGCTCATTATTAGCCGCTGATCCACCTTCATCGAGATTAGGCTGATTATTAACAGCGGGGATATTGCCCATTCCTTGTCCTCTACCTCTTCTGCCTCTGCTTTGTCCACTCATTTACTTTCAGTTTTGAGGATAACATGGAAAGAGTCAGGCCAACAGAAAGGATAGCTTAAGGAACGACAAAAGCATACAGACATATGCATAGATAATGATGTAATGATCCGGTTATATGCTATTATGATGTACTCATTCTAGGATATTATCAATCCTATCTCCAATGAGTTACCCATTCTAGAATATTACTCATTCTATCCTTGACGAGTTGTCTTAATTTGTTATCTTCCCGAACTAAGGTTACCCAAAGCTCTAATACCACAACTGACATGAACAAAACCCCCGCTCCACGGTGGCAAGGTTGGTCTTTGGAAAATAACACATTAATCACACAAGCTGATTACAGAACATAGCATATTACATAAAATTAGAGAACAATTTACATCATAACATAACAACGAAATCATAATCATCATCAGAGTTACACAGATACATAATCCTACTTAGTACATAACAAGTTCCATCACATAGATAATAAGTCTAATGCGGAATCAAATATAAAAATACACAAGATAGTGTTTAAAAGTTCAAAAGGAATGATAAAAAGTCACGTCTTCATCTTCATCCAAAAGAGCACCCCATGCTATGGTGCATATCCAAAAGAAAGCCAATCACCTGTTCACTTGGCTACCCATGTAAAAATATGGGCACCCGAGTTTGCAAGGGAAAAATAAACTACGAGTCAGTCATGGTACTGGTATGAGAAATTCTACTGTTACTCAACTTGTTTAATAATGAGGCAAATCACAGGACCACGCCGTATGTCATTGAACGAGTTTACTCTATTGGACTGTCGGTGCATAAAATAAAGTAAATCAAGTAAACATCGCAATGATTTTTAGAAAATGAAGTTTTTATAAGACTCAGGACCCATCACACAATGCAACGCAAGTCGGAGGATAGAGTTTTACCTTATAAGGACCAAATATGCTTGACACATAGAAAACAAAAATCATTTGATATTATTATTAGTGTCTAAACATCCAAAACACTTTCAAAATAAATGTATCAATCATAGACATCATAGGTACCATGATTCTCGAACAATAAGTTTCTCGACCCTATAAGGATTAGTTATTCTTGAACAATAAGTTTCTCGACCCTATCGGACCTATCATTCAAGCATTTTGGTCGACTCTATATCCAAAACGCCTCGCAATCCATCATCCACACAAGTAAAAATGTCTGGGCTCCACACCATGATTCCACTTCTAACTAGAAAGAAACATATGCACTCACTGTGTCCCTTATCCCGTTTTTGACTCATATCGGGGTGTGAGGTTCATGAATTAACGCTATACACAAAGCTATGCTACTTAAATCTGTGCTTTGATCATCATCCACAAGACTCTGCTTTTCAACAAAAGCCTTAATCACTTGCATCTTGGCATGTCACATTGTCAGTCCATACTATGTCATTTATTTCCACCAATATATAATCTCTAAGCTCGTGCATCTCAGAGAAGGGTGATAAGCAAGAAAATAAATTCTCCGTCACCAAACAGATATATATTTAGTAGAGATGAACAACATAGCACACACTACAATGTCAAACATACAATCCATTCATATGTCCGTCTTAGATCTGAATGAAATCGGAGGCACCCTATTCCTCATTCCATATGTCCAATACAGAAGAGAGGTCCTCGCATATCCGGACAATCAACAAGTACGTCCGGACAACTACCACTATAACCCCTTCAAGGGAGCTACCTATATCTAAGGCATCAGTATTAATCCATTCGATGTGAACATTGCCAGTCTTGCACCGTCTTCATTATCTTTGACTTTTAATCGTCATTTAATTATTTGAAATGAGATTTAACTCGGTCTTTCCAAATAATTCTCGCATAAAATTTCAAATCGAATTCATTCCCTTGGTTAAATCATTGGCCTTCACCATCTTTTACCGTATATAAGAATGTTTAGTCAAGAGTTTAATTGGGTCATCGAATTAGGTACTCAAGTCATATCATATCCAATATTCATATTATAAGTTTTCATGCCAAATCGTACTTAACCATTTTTATTTTTCAAACCTAGCAAAATTTGTTTACACACATCCTAAATCGCTTAAAATAATGTGAAACAATTTATCAAACGATTTCGAATAAAATAGGTGGTTGAAATATGCGAACTAGAGAAACTGAAAAGTCATAAAGGAAGTCGAAATGGGCCGAAACTCGGCCAGGAAAGAGTCTGGATGGACCTAAACTATTGACCGTGGTTTCCACCGATCAACAGTCCAAAAACAGGATTCAGACGTCTGACCTAAAAATTCAGACGTTTGAATTTCCTTTTTCCTGAACCAGCAAGGATTTAGTTCAATTTGGTGTTATTTAAGACATTTGAGTTTTTTTGACCAGACGTCTGAATTAAAAATTTCAGACTTCTGAATTGCTCTGCTTATTTCCATAATTATTTGAAGTAGGTCAGACGTCTGACCCAAAATATTCAGACGTATGAATCTGTAACGACCCAGAAAATCTGAACCAATTTAAAATTTTTAAATTGGCTAAAATAACGAATTTTAAATATTTAAAATAAATATTTTAAATAATGGCAATGAAAAGTGAGTTTGAATCGATGTTTGAAAACGAATATAATTAATTATAATTATAAACAAGGCCTGAAAAGGCGCTGCAGTTTCAAAAATTGAATCCAAACTTTGTCGGACTGTACCGGGTACAAAACAAAACGGATTTGAGTGAAACCAAAAATATTTAAATCTGTTAGTGAATACCTTTCTAACGAATCTGAAAAATCGAATTTTCATAGCGGAAAGCAAAAGTTATGGCCAAATGAATTTTCAGAAAGGTCGTTATGGAATTTATATAGCCCGTGAAATTGGTCATTTTGCATACGACCTCGGAATTCGACGAAATCACTTTTGTTGGATCCGGGATGTGAAGTAATTGCTAGGTTTCAAATTTCATAATTTTTGAAGCTAGTATGTGAGTGTGGCAAAGGAAAATGTGTTTTGTTCAATTACAGTTAAATTGGATCGACCAGAAATGGGCCTTTTTGCAAACGGTCATAGAATTCGACGAAACTAGTTTTGTTGGGACCGTATCGTCAAAACATAGCTAGATTTATTTTTTTGGAAATTTTCAAATCAGTTTGCGGCCCTGGCAAATTGAAATGTACGTTCAAATTGAATATTGAATGTTATATATTTTAATTTGAAGGAAAACTGACTGAAACAGTCGAATGGGCCTACGAAACATATCCCATTGTGTTCGGAATGGGAGTAAAACGCTAGGGACGACAGTCGTTGGGTTTAGATTGGTGGTCATGTCAGAAAACCCCTTTAAAACTCCCCCGACCAACCATATTTTTTAAAAAAAAGAAAAAAAAAGAAAAATCCTTTTTTCTCTCTCCCCGTAACAGCCGATCGACGGCGAAAACCATTCTCGCTGTTCCCATCCACTTTCTGACCAAACCAGGCAAAATTAGCCCCTCCTCCAGTTGAAGATTTTGAAGAGCTCGAGAAAATCTTCAAATCCATATATAGTTTGTATTTTTTCGTTCAACATTCAAGGAGATCTCGGGCTCGAAAGTCGAGTCGTTCAAACCGCCGCCGCACTCTCCTCCTGCCGTCGAACTGGCCAACTCCCCCCGGCGCCTGAGCGCCTCTCCTCCCCCTTCGTCACTGCGTAGCCCGATCGTTCTATCGATTCACGGATTTCACGAAATCGCGTGACCTAGTTTTGAACATTTCAGAAAGGTATACGGCTATATATATTTTCAACAGTTTTAACACCTTTAAACCGTTGCAAACTTTAAAAAATCATATCTTTTTCGTTTATTGACGAAATTCGATGAAACAGGAAACATCGTGACCGTGTGGACGTCTTCTACCTTCTAGAAGAGACCGCATATTTTTCTGAGCCTTCTGCTATTTTTGGTGGAGTGGAACCCAATGTGAGATTTCTAATTTATAAACGATATGGAAAACGACGATGTATAAATTATATAATCGATGTATGAGTTATACAAGCTTTGTACACCTCATGTATAAGCGTTGTATAAGTTGTACATTCGATGTATAAGTTATATATGCGTTGTAAAAATTATATATGTGTTGAAATAGAAGTGAATTGCTATATATATATATATATATATATATACGCCCCTCGTCCACAAACCATGGACGATATTTATTGGTTGTGATAGGTGTGAAAATTGATTGATAGCGAATGGTTGTTTGGGATTGTTTGTGGTTGATATTGATTGATTGTGATTGAAAAATACCCGTTGGTGGTTGAGAAATATTTGGTTGAAACCACATAGGATTAGTTTGTGGAAATGAAATAAATATTTACATGCCGCCTGCGTGCGAACTAGATGCATGATCCCCATTGTCAAAAACCGCGAGGTCTTAAGGTAGAGCGAGGAGCCGTACTAGGGACGGTCATGGTTTTAACTACCCTGTTGTTATGCTGCCGAAATTTTGAATAATATTCATGTGTTTGAATTATTTTCATTTGCTGAAACTATATTTATTCGTTGAATAGAAAACCTTCATGTGTTGAATTGAAATTCATTCGTTGAATTGAAATTCATGTGTTGAATGGTATTCGTGTTTTAAAATATAAAAATCACATTTTTATCCATCTATATAAACTATAGAAAACCTTCATGTGTTGAATCGATATTCATTCGTTGAATTGAAATTCTTGTGTTGAATGATATTCGTGTTTTAAATATAAAAAATCACATTTTTATCCATATATATAAACTATAGAAAACCTTCATGTGTCGAATCGATATTCGTTCGTTGAATTGAAATTCATGTGTTGAATGGTATTCATATTTTGAAATAAATTGTTTTATAATAAAAAATCACATTTTTATCATCTATATGAACTATATGAAATAATCTCGTCCTGAAATAAATTGTTTTATAATAAAAATCCTATTTTTATTACCTGTAAGAACTATATAAAATAATAGTGTTTTGAAATGAATTGTTTAACAATAAAAATCACATTTTTATTATATACATGAATTGTTGAATATAGTGAAGTGTTGAAATAGAAGACAGTTAGATAAAAATATCATTTTTATCAAATGTACGAAAAGAATATAGCTTTGAAATCGAAGAATCGATATATATATATATAAATAGAATTAAAATATATCGAATAACGACGCTGCAGTTCGTATTTTGAAACCGTGATTTCAAACGATTATACCGGGAGATCCGATGTAATAACCCGGAAATTCTGAGCCACTTTAAAATTTTTATTTTGGCAATTTTAATGAATTTTGAATATTTAAAATAGATTATTTTAAATAATATCGATGATAAAATTTATTTTGAATATAAATAGAACATATATATTATATACGTCGTCGTTAGAATATAAAATAATTATATATAATTATAAATAGAATTGAAAATGGCGCGGTAGTTCGATAATTCGATTTCAAACTTCAATTGAATGTACCGGGTGCAAAATAAACCGGATTTTAGTGAAACCAAAAACATTAGGATCTATTTTAGAATATCTTTTCAACGAATCCGAAAAATCTAGATTTCATAGCGGGAATCAAAAGATATGCCCAGTTGAAAATTCTGAATAGTCGCTATGGAATTTAGGCCCTTAAAAATGGGAATTTTGCAAACGACCTCGGATTTCGACGAAACCACTTTTTTGGGTCCGTGATGTCAAATTATTGCTAGGTTCCAAATTTCATAATTTTTCGAATCAATATGTGAGCGTGGCAAAGGAAAACGCATTTGACCAGTTTCAGTTGATTTTAATCGACTGGAAAATGGCCATTTTTCAAACGGTCTCAGAATTCGACGAAACTAGTTTTGTTAGGACCGTATCGTCAATACGAAGCTAGAAAATATTTTTCTGAAATTTTTCGAGTTAGTATGTGACCCCGGTAAATTGAAATGCGCGTTCAAATTCAATATATAGAGTTATATGTTGATTTTAAAGGAAACTGATCGAAACGATCGAATCAACCTACGATACATATCCTATTGTGTTCGGAATGGGGGTAATTAGCTATGGACGACAGGCGGTGGGTCTCGTTTCGAGGTCGAATAAAAAAAGTTGCTTTTTGAGAAAAATAAAATAAAATAAATATAAAGCCCCCTCCTTTTCATTTCTCTGGTCAGACCCCACCCCTCAAATCAATTTCGCGAATCAGAAAAATGGCAGTAGTCGCCTCACCTTCGCCCCGCTCCTCCACGCCTGACCTCCCGCCACCGCGCCCACAACGGCGATGTCGATCCCCTTCCCCATTCCTTTCGAACCCGCTCCACTCGAACCCAATTCGAATCGCGACTTCACCCTTCGCCAGCCTCCGCGTCCGACAACCTCGAGCTCGTCGAACATCTGGCCAGTGGTGGCGCGTCCTTAGGCCGATGATGTGGCCACCGTCGATCTGATTCCGGTGGTCCTATGCTAGAGCGATTTGAAGCCCTAAGGGCTGCCGTTTTCGAAGGAGCAGCTTGAACCTGGAGCAATTCGAGAAGACAGGAACGATACAACGTAGAAGTAAGGTAATTTAAATTAATTTTTAAAACTGATTTTTTTTCAATAGAAAAGATAAGATTTTTAAAATAGAAAAGATAAGCTTGGCCCCTGCGTAAGGATGATACGCACAAATTGAGAAATAAAATTACCTTACTTCTACGCTGTATCGTTCCTGTCTTCTCGAATTGCTCCAGGTTCAAGCTGCTCCTTCGAAAACGGCGGCCCTTAGGGCTTCAAATCGCTCTAGCATAGGACCACCGGAATCAGATCGACGGTGGCCACATCATCGGCCTAAGGACGCGCCACCACTGGCCAGATGCTCGACGAGCTCGAGGTTGCCGGACGCGGAGGCTGGCGTAGGGTGAAGTCGCGAATCGAATTGGGTTCGAGAGGAATGGGGAAGGGGATCGACATCGCCGTTGTGGGCGCGGTGGCGCGAGGTCAGGCATGGAGGAGCGGGGCGAAGTTGAGGCGACGACCGCCATTTTTCTGATTCGCGAAATTGATTTGAGGGGGGGGGGGGGTCTGTGTAACAACCCAAAATTTAACAACATGTTAAATCAAGAATCAAGGCAGAATTAAATTATAAAGTCTGAATCAGACAAAACGGGTTGTGCCATTGCGTTCGTCTCGGAAAAATACGCGAAATAGAGTCCGAAATTTCGTAAATCGGAGTCCGTATGACCAAGATATGACCTCGCGAAGTTTCACGAAAAATTCAAAAACGAAAACAGATACAATTTTCAGAATTCAGAAGAGGCGGGAAAATTTCCCGCCAAACCAGGGGAGGTCGACTGGGTAGTCGACCCCCTCCCTGCCCCAGGTCGACTGAGGAGTCAACCCCAGGGTCGACCTGGGGGTCGACCTGCCTGGTCGGACCCAGGTAGCCTGGTGCACCTGTTTTGCTGTTTGGCTCGGTTTTGGAGGCTTGTGACGATTTTTGAGGGCTTGGATCTATCCTAGGGTTAATCTAACGGCCTAAAACTACCTTAATCTCTATAAAAACACCCCTAGACTTGCCTAAACCCTCACAAATCACTCATGCCACGAAGTGCTGCCCAAATCTCCATTGATCATGACCTCCATCTCCAACTTCAAGAGCCTATGCATTCAAATCGGGTTCAAATCAAAAGGTGCAAGCTTGCTACACCAAATCAAGGCCAAATCAACGTTGCTATGCGAGTTTCATGACGGTTCTTCGACAAAGGAGCCACCTTTCTTCGTCAAAATGATTCATGCTCCAAGTCCTCTTGCCACGCTATGTAAGTTCTAGCTACTTCGAGATGTTAACGGTAGTTTAATAATGGCATGGGATAAAATGCGATTAAACATAAGTGCTATAACCTATGTGAACCTAGTTTTGCCTCTTACCTTGAATATATGACTAGGAACTATGTTTTAGCGACTATATCATGTCACTCATGTTATGTTTAGTCTAGTCTATCATGAAAGATTGAACCTTTAACTTGTGAATGTGGGCATAAGACCTTAGAACCACTTTGGGCTTGTGAAATATGTGCATGAACTTAACTTGGGGCTTATGCAAGTATATGAACCCGAAACCCCTTATGATAATATGCAAGTTTGTGGCCAATCACCTTTTTATGTTATGCATGCTTGTGGCCAACCCCTTCTTGATTTGTCATGCATGCTTGTGGCCAAATTCCCTTATGATACTATGCATGTTTGTGGCCAAATTCTCTTATGACACAATGCATGTTTGTGGCCAAATTCCCTTATGACACTATGCATGTTTGTGGCCAATATGTTGGCATAACACCCTACTATGTGACTCGCTTCCACTTGGGTTGGAAATACGTTTGGGTAGCTTAGGAAAAACGTGGTTATGACATGAAAAAACTTGACATGGGGCCTACATGAGAACATGACATTCATGATACATTTAAATATGGTCATGACACGTGGGAAAACATGGAACTTGAACTAGACATGGGTGGGTTGTAAGTGTAAAAAGACACTAGACCAAACATGAAAGTGGCCAACTCGAGGTTGGGTTGAGTTTGTAGCATAAATCTACCCGGACCCGCCCGGCTTAACTAGTGGCTACAAACAATAGGATCCAATGTGAGAAGTTGGTCATGTCTCGCTTAAGACCCGAGGTTAGACTAGGTTGTGGTGTAAAACTACCCGGACCCGCCCGGCTTAACTAGTGACCACAACAAGGTCTAATGTGAGAGGTTGAGAGTGCATTAATTAAATTAATGCCACATAATAAGGTTAAGTAAATTTGATTAATGACACTTAACCGATATGACACGAATGGGTAGGTTAAGTGGGACCGGGTTTGATTTCTTAATGACACTTAACCATACAAGATGATTAGGGGATGGGGTTAAGTAATTTACGCTTAACTAATCCGACTTGGTAATTAAATGGGGTTAAGTAATTAAGACTTAACTAATCTAAACACGGTAATTAGATGGGGTTAAGTAATTAAGACTTAACTAATTTAAAATGATAATTTAATGGGGTTAAGTAACCAATACTTAACCAATTTAACATGATAATTTAATGGGGTTAAGTAACCTATACTTAACCAATCTAATAGGTGGACCTGATAGGGTTAAGTCACAAGGCCTTTTAAAAGTAGGTTTAACCATGGTAATACGATTAGTGGATGGGGTTAAGCTAACCCATACTTAACCAATCCGAATCGATAATCTGATGGGATTAAGATAATCCATGCTTAATCAATCTAACATGATAACCTGATAGGGTTAAGACAAATAAATACTTAACCAGTTTGACTTGATAAGGTTAAGTCATGAGCTGCTTGGTACACTTAACCAACCTGTAGGGCTGAGCCTTGAACTTGAGTACTTAGCCAATCTAGACATGATTCGTAGGCGGGTTAAATCATGAACTTGGATAACAACACATAACCCATTTGAAAAAACCGTAGCTCAGGGGACTAGGTTGGAAATCGTAGTTAACCAGGATAGCGGAAAGAGGGGCTAAGTGGTAAACCTTAGTTAAGGGTAACTAAGTAATAATTCTTAGCTAAGGACATGGGACTAGTTCATAAAGGGATGAGTAACCTGGTACGGTAGGTCATCGCTTAGTATACGAGGAGGAGCAAGTTATCGGACTTGGATAAAAGCTCCAGCGAACTGGGTGACGAAGCGGAAGCTTCGGGGAACGTGAGGGTACTCTTGGTATCCCTCTGTGAGGTGGCGAGTGGTCCATGAAACCCGGCCTCACAGGGGTTAAGGTCTGCGGTAGAAGAGCCAAGAGTATGCCTTGGTTGCTATGCGAGCGACCTAAAGACTGGGATGGATTAGCGTGGAGTCGACGATACTTGATTTTGCCCCGGGATAGCATGTCGCCGACTACCTACCATCTTTAGTCAATCGTGTACGTACGGAAAGGCAGGGAACTCCCAAAAGACCATATACTAGCTATCGAGTTATGGGTGAGGTTGGCTATCTGGAAATGGGCATCGATGGGCCTTAGTGTAGTTCTCATACATGATTTTTTTTTGGTTGCCTTTCAGTAGTTGAGGGAGGGGTCACGTGGGACCATAGCCACGGGTACAAAAACAGACCTTGATATCTGCAACAACAGACGACTTAAAGCTCCCGACCGAGTTCCGTATTTCTTGATTTGCCTGACACGGAACTCGGATGGCACATTGAGGAACATGTGCGTCTAGACATGGAAAACGATTCACGATACATACGCGGGATAAAGGGCGCGGTTGACGGGTGGCATAATCCCTAGTGGTCCTAGGTGGCTGAACCCAAACCGAGACACGGAAACGTTCATTAGGTAGCATAATCCCTAGTGGTCCTAGGCGGCATAAATCCTAAGTGAACGCGCGATAGTTCATGGCAAGGAAACATAACTAGATCAAGGGTAGCAGTCCAAAATAACCTCAAGGATAAGACGTTTACATGGGAAAGCCCGTATGGCCTACGGCAAAGGACTGAACTTATACATAGAAAGAAACATACGAGTTGGGAAAACCTACATATGCTATATATTAGGTTGACATGGACCATTATATGACATTGGGCAAGGGACATTCATAGTTAACACATGACGCGAGCTGGGATACTAGTACGAGGGGTGCAGAGCAAATATACATGTTAGGACCATGAGAAATATGCATGATAGATACCGTGGGACGTTGTACAGGATAGATACCTCGGGATAGTATACTTGATAGGAACCGAACGATGTGATACCTTGACTTATCATGACAACGTAGTTTATCATGATATCTTAGTTTACCTTGCTACAGTAGTTCAGCCTGTTTTAGTTTATCTATCTTGTAGTCATCCTTATGTTTACTTTCAGTTTATGCATGTCATGTTACCTTTACCTGTTTTTATACTGGAAGTAGACAGGACTTACCAGTCTTTATGACTGACCCCGTTTTCTTTCGCCTCTTGTCTTCCGTTTCCCCCCCACCCCAGGTTTTCAGGGAGGAAACACTATTATCTAGTTCGGACTTCTTCTACTTGAAGGTCATCACGCATGGTTTGGACTTTTCTTGGCTATGGCTACTTTACTGTTTTACTTGGGGAATAATTTATGAAATGGTTTTATGCTCCTTTACTATTGCAAGACAGGTTTTGATGTATTCTGATGTAAAAGGCTTTAGACCTTATTTTATAAGGTAATAAAATTTGTTTTACTTCCGCTGTTATATATATATATGTTCTGTCTTGTAATATTTCTGTGCATGTGTAACACCCCGCCTCCGCTAGGGTCACTCGCAAAGGAATGCACTAGCTTTAGAGGGGCATTATTGGTAAACATGCACAGAAATATCACAAGACAGAACATATAAAATAGCGGAAGTAAAATCGAACTTTCATAAACATGAATACATAAGGTCTAAAGCCTTTTACATCAGAGTACATCAAAACCTGTCTTGCAATAGTAAAGAAGCATAAAGACATTTTAATAAATTATTCCCCAAGTAAAACAGTAAAGTAGCCATAGCCAAGAGAAGTCCAAGCCATCCATGATGACCTTCAAGCAGAAGAAGTCCGAGCTAAACAGCATTGTTTCCTCCCTGAAACCTGGGGGGGGGGAAACGGAAGAAAAGGGGCGAAACAAAACGGGTCAGTCAAAAAGACTGAGTAAGTCCTATCTACTTCCAGTATAAAAACAGGTAAAGGTAACATGACATGCATAAACTGAAAGTAAACATAAGGATAACTACAAGATAGATAAACCAGGGTAGCCGGTTGAACTACTGCGGCAAGGTAAACTAAGGTATCATGATAAACTACGGTGTTATGATAGGTCAAGGTATCACATCGTCAGATTTCTATCGAGTACATTATCCCAAGGTCTCTACCCCGTCTAGCATCCCACGGTATCTATTATGTATATTCTTCCTAGTTCTAACATGTATATTTGCTCTGCACCTCTCGTACTAGTATCCCTACCCGCGTCATGTGTTAACCATGAATGTCCCTTGCTCAAAGTCGTGTAATGGTCCGTGTCAACCTAATATATCACATATATAGGTTACTCAAATCCTATGTTTCTTTCCATGTATATAAGTTCAGTCCTTTGCCGTACCTCGTACGGGCTTCCTCATGTCGTATTATCCTTGAAATCGTTTGGACTGTCACCCTTGTTCTAGCTAGGCTCTTCCATATGAATCATCGTTTGAACAACTAGGACTTACGCCACCTAGCACCACTAGGGATTACGCTTACCTATTGCACGCTTTCGTATTTCGGTTTGGGTTAAACCACCTAGGCCACTAGGGATTACGCTAACCCTCAACCGCGCCCTTTTTCCCACGCATTCATCGTGAATCGTTTTTCTATAACTGTATGCACATGTATCACATCGTGCCATCCGAGTCCTGTCACAGGGCAAAACAAGAAATACAAGACTCGGTCGGGAGCTTTAGATTTATCTGCCGATGCAGATACTAAGGTCTGCTTTTCTACCCGTGGCTATGGTCCCACGAGACCCCTCCCTCAACTAGTGAAAGGCAACACAAGAGAAAATCTTGCATGAGAACTACACTCCGGCCAGCCCACATCCTACGGCCTACCTCACCCATAATTAGATAGCAATTATGGTCTGTTGGGTGTTCCCTACCTTTCCGTACGTACACGCTTGACTCAAGATGGTAGATGATCGACGAACTTGCTATCTAGGGCACTATCATGTATTCGTTGACTCACTGCTATCCATCCCAGTCTTTAGGTCGCTCGTATAGCAACCAAGGCATACTCTTGGTTCTTCTAACGCAGACCTTAACCTCTTGTGAGCCCAGGATGATCATCTGCGACCTCACAGAGGGATACCAAGAATATCCTCACGTTCCCCGAAGCCGCTGCTTCGTTACCCAGTTCGCTGGAGCCTTTATCTAAATCAGATAGCCTGCTCCGACACGTATACTTAAACGATGACCTACCGTATCGGGTTACTCATCTATCTAAGAAGTGGTCCAAATTTCCTTGACTAAGAATTATTACTTAGTTTCCCTTCACTAAGGTTTACCACTTAGCCTTATTTCCATTATCCTTGTTAACTATGGTTATTTACCTAATCCTCCGAATTAGGGTTTATCTAATGGGCTAAGTGTCACTTAAGTTCACAACTTAACCCGTCTACAAAACATGTCGAAACTGGCTAAGTATCCAAGTCCAAGACTTAACCATACAGACCATGTGTCAAGTTGGTTAAGTATATCAAGCAATCCATGACTTAACCTCGTCTAATTATCATTTTAGATTGGTTAAGTATATATATATTAATTTGACCCTATCAAATTACCGAGTCAAATCGGTCAAGCGTATTCGAAACGATTCGTGACTTAGCCTTATCATGTTTTCACGTTAGATTGGTTAAGTATAGGTTAACTTAACCTCATCAAATTAACGAGTTAGATTGGTTAAGTATAAGTCACTTAACCTCATCAGATCATCGTGTTAAATTAGTTAAGTGTTTAACTTAACCCCATTAAATTACCAAGTTAAGTTGGTTAAGTATGGGTTACTTGACCTCATTGAATTACCAAGTTTAAATTGGTTAAGTGTTTAACTTAACCCCATCGAATTACCGTATTTAGATTAGTTAAGTGTGGATTACTTAACCCCACTAATTACCGTGGTTGGGTTAGTTAAGTCTTAATTACTTAACCCCATCTAATTACCCCGTCGGATTAGTTAAGTGTAAATTACTTAACCCCATCTCCTAATCATCTTGCATGGTTAAGTGTCATTAAGGAATCAAGTCCGGTCCCACTTAACCTACCCATTCGTGTCATATCGGTTAAGTGTCATTAGTCAAATTTACTTAACCTTATCATGTGGCATTAATTCAATTAATGCACTCTTAACCTCTCACATTAGACCTTGTTGTGGTTAATAGTTAAGCCGGGCGGGTCCGGGTAGATTTACACCACAACCTAGTCTAACCTCGGGTCTTAAGCGCGACATGACCAACTTCTCACATTGGGTCCTATTGTTTGCAACTACTAGTTAGGCCGGTCGGTTCCGGGTAGTTTTACGTTGCAAACTCAACCCAACCTCGAGTTGGCCACACTTATATTATCTAAGTTCATCATGTTTCCACAACATGTTACAAGTTTTCAAGCATTTGGGTAGACCTAACTTAATAGGTAAATTCCCAAAGGGTAGACCTAACTTAATAGGTAAATTCCCAAGCTCATGTTTTTATGCATATTTACATGTTAACTTACATGCTATATTCAATGTTACATGTTGTCATGTTATACCCATTTAACCCAAATCATGTTTCACATCATATTTCATGGAACTTCAAGTTAAGTTTCTCATGTATATTCACGCTTGTCTAACCCAACCCCAAAACGTGTTTCCAACGTAAGTATAGACGAGTCAACATAGTAGGAATACTATGACTACGAATTGGCCTCGAACATGCATAGTGTCATAAAAAGGGTTTTGGCCACAAACACACAAAATGTCACAAGGGAATTCGGCCACAAACATGCATATTATCAAAAAGGGTTTGGCCATAAACATGCACAACTTAAAAGGGGGGATTGGCCACGAGCATGCATAATCTCATAAAGGATTTGGCCACAAACTTGCATGTTAGCATAAGGGGTTTGGGTTCATAAACATGCATAAGCCCCAAAATCTTGTCTTAGCCAATGTTTCACAAGTAAAGTGGTTCCTAAAGGTTCATGCTAGCATTTCATGCATAAAGATCCAAACTTGCAAGTTAAACTAGGTTATGCATAGCATGAGAGGCATGATTAAGTCACTCACATGGCCTAAAATCATAAACATGAACACAAGATGCAAGGTAAGGTTCATATAGGTTCGCATAATCATGTTTAGCCTCATTTTATCCCATGTCATTATCAAAACTACCGTTTCCATCTAAAAGTAGCTAGAACTTACATAGTTAGGCCTAGGGAAAGGAGCATGAATCATCTTGGCTAAGAAAGGTGCCTCCTTTGTAGAAGAATCGTCATGGAACTCGCATAGCAATGTTGATTTGGCCTTGATTTGGTGTAGCAAGCTTGCACCTTTTGATTTGAACTTGATTTGGATGCATAGGCTCTAGGGATTTGAGATGGAGGCCATGATCAAGATTGATTTTGGCAGCACTTAGTTGCTAGGTTTGAGTTTTAGGGATTTAGGTTAGGTTTAGGGTCTTTTTATAGAGATTAGGATAGTTTTAGGCCCTAGGATTAGATCTAGGATTAATCTAGACCACAGAAATCGTCACAGGCCCATCAGACCAGACCAAGACTGCATCCAGGTGCACCAGGCCATAAAACACAGAGTTGTGTTTTTGGACCCAGTCGACACCCAAGTCGACAGCCCTGTCGACTTGGGGTCCAGGGGTGTCGACAGCCCTGTCGACTCCCCTGTCGACATGGGCTTTGGCGGGAAAATTCCCGCCTACCCCAAAACTTGAACTTCTTAGGTGATTTTCAAACTTGGAAACCCCGAAAACTTCGACGGACCATAACTTGGTCATACGGACTCCGATTCTCGAAAACTCGGACTCTATTTCGCGTATTTTTCTGAGACCACGCAATGGCATAGCCCGTTTTACTTGATTCAGAATTTAAAATTAAATTCTGCCTTGATTCTCGTTTTAACATGTTATCGAAATACGAGTTGTTACATTCTCCCCACCTTTTAGGATTTCGTCCCCGAAATCTCCAAGTTAGGAAGAACATATCCTACCATCCATCATCCATCTACTCAAAACATCATCCACAAGCAATCATTGTCCTTAGATGATTTCTAATGCTGTATGAATATATGCAAAACGTGTGTGTACATGTCCCTTAGCTAATGCTAATGATCAGGCCTGGATAATCTTTCTAATGCAAAAATATGTATAGTGCCATGAATCCAACATGTATGCAAATAGTCCTAGTCATATAGATACTATATGTGTGCACAATCATTCATCCATATGCAACATCCGCATGATAACACATTCAATTTCATCTATAAACAAGTATAAATACTCGTGCATATGCAATATGAAATGTGACCGAGTCGAGCTAATATCTAATGTTAATTCGCGCATCCACGAGCAACCACTTGCAACCATTTGCACCCATATCAACCATAACATGTTTCAAATACATGTTTACATCCATAGGGTTCTACCTAAGATTCCCTGAAACAGGGTCGAGAAGATAACCAAAACAAACTCCGTACGGGGTTTGTAACAGAGGCAGGACTGAGAGGATATCCATAAAAGATAGCCTACAAGCAAGCTCAACAGAAAAACAGGGATCGAGGATATATTCCCAAAAGAGATATCATGCACGTATTTTGTCTTCAGTCTCCTGAGTCGCATTACCCTGAGCTTAGTTCCATCGTGCCTTGACTGCCTTTGACTTCATGATTTCGTAGCTCCTTGATTCCTATTTCCAAGGTGCGAGTGAAACTCATTTCACTATCGCCTCTCGTTTCACTTTCACTTATTCTTTCCCTAGTATACTTGGCGCAAACAGGACTGCGTACACATTATTCCATGCAAGCCCTCAAAATTCACTAGTGAATCCTGGACCTTGTACCATAAGGTATTCCACGTAGAAAAACTTTCCCTTGCAAGTAAACAGGTTACCATGCGCACTTACTAGGGTAGTTCCCATAACCCATACATAAGCGAAGTAAACCATCCGTTTTATCAGCGAACACCACTCGATCGGGTTTCTAATTCCCAACAAAGGCATCTAGGGATTCTAAGTAACTAATCATGACAGAACCCAAAAGGTTACGCGATACTTCAAGGGTATTAGCAAAACAAGCCAAGAGTCTAACTACCCTCCTTCTAAAACCGAGAGTGGCACCCCTTACTGGATAACCACTTCATCCCTAGAATCCATCCACAACTTATAAACATAAGCATTATTTCCAAGCTCAACACTTGATATAGACATTCTCAAATCCAAACAAGCCATGAGTAAATGGACCGATCTTCCAATAGGACTTGAGACAAAAACGGGATCCTCTACTATGCTAGTACTAAGGTGCAGAGACTCAACTATCGAAGCGGACTTAAAAGATGCGGTGATCAAAACAAAGTCCCGACAGGATGATAGAGAAGAAAAGCTAAACCTTTAACAAGATCGTTACCCTCCTTCCGAGGTACCCTAGAAATGAGAGCATACTATTACCCTCCCGATGATCTTGTCCTTGTCCCATAATACTTAACTATCCACCCCGTTTTACCATGCCAAAGGTACTCTCTCGTCATGGGTTTCATTGTTCATCTTTCTCCCTCCTTTGAGGACTAAGCCATACCAACCAGTTGCTCATCCTTAAGCTCGTATCCTTTATCCTCTTTCTCACTATCCTTTCTTATAACGCGGCCACTGGTCTCTCGAGAACCACCTCCATCGCATGGAAAGCACTTTTGTAGATAGAAAAGACTAGTCGCAGTTAAAACCACTGTGACTACAGATGGAGAAAAGAAAGGAAAAGAGATTCAATTAAGGAAACAAGGATAGTGCTAATGGCCTTTGGGGAATAGCCTTTTTCTTTTAAAAGAAAATTTTCTTGAAAAATGCTTCTTTATAAACGGTTTTCAAATAGTTTTCAGAAGGTCTTTAAAAACTTTTGCCCAGTCTGGTAACCTTCTGCTCTGATACCAAATGTAACACCCCGCCTCCGCTAGGGTCACTCGCAAAGGAATGCACTAGCTTTAGAGGGGCATTATTGGTAAACATGCACAGAAATATCACAAGACAGAACATATAAAATAGCGGAAGTAAAATCGAACTTTCATAAACATGAATACATAAGGTCTAAAGCCTTTTACATCAGAGTACATCAAAACCTGTCTTGCAATAGTAAAGAAGCATAAAGACATTTTAATAAATTATTCCCCAAGTAAAACAGTAAAGTAGCCATAGCCAAGAGAAGTCCAAGCCATCCATGATGACCTTCAAGCAGAAGAAGTCCGAGCTAAACAGCATTGTTTCCTCCCTGAAACCTGGGGGGGGGGGAAACGGAAGAAAAGGGGCGAAACAAAACGGGTCAGTCAAAAAGACTGAGTAAGTCCTATCTACTTCCAGTATAAAAACAGGTAAAGGTAACATGACATGCATAAACTGAAAGTAAACATAAGGATAACTACAAGATAGATAAACCAGGGTAGCCGGTTGAACTACTGCGGCAAGGTAAACTAAGGTATCATGATAAACTACGGTGTTATGATAGGTCAAGGTATCACATCGTCAGATTTCTATCGAGTACATTATCCCAAGGTCTCTACCCCGTCTAGCATCCCACGGTATCTATTATGTATATTCTTCCTAGTTCTAACATGTATATTTGCTCTGCACCTCTCGTACTAGTATCCCTACCCGCGTCATGTGTTAACCATGAATGTCCCTTGCTCAAAGTCGTGTAATGGTCCGTGTCAACCTAATATATCACATATATAGGTTACTCAAATCCTATGTTTCTTTCCATGTATATAAGTTCAGTCCTTTGCCGTACCTCGTACGGGCTTCCTCATGTCGTATTATCCTTGAAATCGTTTGGACTGTCACCCTTGTTCTAGCTAGGCTCTTCCATATGAATCATCGTTTGAACAACTAGGACTTACGCCACCTAGCACCACTAGGGATTACGCTTACCTATTGCACGCTTTCGTATTTCGGTTTGGGTTAAACCACCTAGGCCACTAGGGATTACGCTAACCCTCAACCGCGCCCTTTTTCCCACGCATTCATCGTGAATCGTTTTTCTATAACTGTATGCACATGTATCACATCGTGCCATCCGAGTCCTGTCACAGGGCAAAACAAGAAATACAAGACTCGGTCGGGAGCTTTAGATTTATCTGCCGATGCAGATACTAAGGTCTGCTTTTCTACCCGTGGCTATGGTCCCACGAGACCCCTCCCTCAACTAGTGAAAGGCAACACAAGAGAAAATCTTGCATGAGAACTACACTCCGGCCAGCCCATATCCTACGGCCTACCTCACCCATAATTAGATAGCAATTATGGTCTGTTGGGTGTTCCCTGCCTTTCCGTACGTACACGCTTGACTCAAGATGGTAGATGATCGACGAACTTGCTATCTAGGGCACTATCATGTATTCGTTGACTCACTGCTATCCATCCCAGTCTTTAGGTCGCTCGTATAGCAACCAAGGCATACTCTTGGTTCTTCTAACGCAGACCTTAACCTCTTGTGAGCCCAGGATGATCATCTGCGACCTCACAGAGGGATACCAAGAATATCCTCACGTTCCCCGAAGCCGCTGCTTCGTTACCCAGTTCGCTGGAGCCTTTATCTAAATCAGATAGCCTGCTCCGACACGTATACTTAAACGATGACCTACCGTATCGGGTTACTCATCTATCTAAGAAGTGGTCCAAATTTCCTTGACTAAGAATTATTACTTAGTTTCCCTTCACTAAGGTTTACCACTTAGCCTTATTTCCATTATCCTTGTTAACTATGGTTATTTACCTAATCCTCCGAATTAGGGTTTATCTAATGGGCTAAGTGTCACTTAAGTTCACAACTTAACCCGTCTACAAAACATGTCGAAACTGGCTAAGTATCCAAGTCCAAGACTTAACCCTACAGACCATGTGTCAAGTTGGTTAAGTATATCAAGCAATCCATGACTTAACCTCGTATAATTATCATTTTAGATTGGTTAAGTATATATATATTAATTTGACCCTATCAAATTACCGAGTCAAATCGGTCAAGCGTATTCGAAACGATTCGCGACTTAGCATTATCATGTTTTCACGTTAGATTGGTTAAGTATAGGTTAACTTAACCTCATCAAATTAACGAGTTAGATTGGTTAAGTATAAGTCACTTAACCTCATCAGATCATCGTGTTAAATTAGTTAAGTGTTTAACTTAACCCCATTAAATTACCAAGTTAAGTTGGTTAAGTATGGGTTACTTGACCTCATTGAATTACCAAGTTTAAATTGGTTAAGTGTTTAACTTAACCCCATCGAATTACCGTATTTAGATTAGTTAAGTGTGGATTACTTAACCCCACTAATTACCGTGGTTGGGTTAGTTAAGTCTTAATTACTTAACCCCATCTAATTACCCCGTCGGATTAGTTAAGTGTAAATTACTTAACCCCATCTCCTAATCATCTTGCATGGTTAAGTGTCATTAAGGAATCAAGTCCGGTCCCACTTAACCTACCCATTCGTGTCATATCAGTTAAGTGTCATTAGTCAAATTTACTTAACCTTATCATGTGGCATTAATTCAATTAATGCACTCTTAACCTCTCACATTAGACCTTGTTGTGGTTACTAGTTAAGCCGGGCGGGTCCGGGTAGATTTACACCACAACCTAGTCTAACCTCGGGTCTTAAGCGCGACATGACCAACTTCTCACATTGGGTCCTATTGTTTGCAACTACTAGTTAGGCCGGTCGGTTCCGGGTAGTTTTACGTTGCAAACTCAACCCAACCTCGAGTTGGCCACACTTATATTATCTAAGTTCATCATGTTTCCACAACATGTTACAAGTTTTCAAGCATTTGGGTAGACCTAACTTAATAGGTAAATTCCCAAAGGGTAGACCTAACTTAATAGGTAAATTCCCAAGCTCATGTTTTTATGCATATTTACATCTTAACTTACATGCTATATTCAATGTTACATGTTGTCATGTTATACCCATTTAACCCAAATCATGTTTCACATCATATTTCATGGAACTTCAAGTTAAGTTTCTCATGTATATTCACGCTCGTCTAACCCAACCCCAAAACGTGTTTCCAACGTAAGTATAGACGAGTCAACATAGTAGGAATACTATGACTACGAATTGGCCTCGAACATGCATAGTGTCATAAAAAGGGTTTTGGCCACAAACACACAAAATGTCACAAGGGAATTCGGCCACAAACATGCATATTATCAAAAAGGGTTTGGCCATAAACATGCACAACTTAAAAGGGGGGATTGGCCACGAGCATGCATAATCTCATAAAGGATTTGGCCACAAACTTGCATGTTAGCATAAGGGGTTTGGGTTCATAAACATGCATAAGCCCCAAAATCTTGTCTTAGCCAATGTTTCACAAGTAAAGTGGTTCCTAAAGGTTCATGCTAGCATTTCATGCATAAAGATCCAAACTTGCAAGTTAAACTAGGTTATGCATAACATGAGAGGCATGATTAAGTCACTCACATGGCCTAAAATCATAAACATGAACACAAGATGCAAGGTAAGGTTCATATAGGTTCGCATAATCATGTTTACCTCATTTTATCCCGTGTCATTATCAAAACTACCGTTTCCATCTAAAAGTAGCTAGAACTTACATAGTTAGGCCTAGGGAAAGGAGCATGAATCATCTTGGCTAAGAAAGGTGCCTCCTTTGTAGAAGAATCGTCATGGAACTCGCATAGCAATGTTGATTTGGCCTTGATTTGGTGTAGCAAGCTTGCACCTTTTGATTTGAACTTGATTTGGATGCATAGGCTCTAGGGATTTGAGATGGAGGCCATGATCAAGATTGATTTTGGCAGCACTTAGTTGCTAGGTTTGAGTTTTAGGGATTTAGGTTAGGTTTAGGGTCTTTTTATAGAGATTAGGATAGTTTTAGGCCCTAGGATTAGATCTAGGATTAATCTAGACCACAGAAATCGTCACAGGC
This sequence comes from Allium sativum, assembly GCA_030737875.1. NCBI lineage: Eukaryota > Viridiplantae > Streptophyta > Magnoliopsida > Asparagales > Amaryllidaceae > Allium > Allium sativum. The sequence continues at coordinate 55,967,163 of CM060920.1, read as the reverse complement.
CCATCAGACCAGACCAAGACTGCATCCAGGTGCACCAGGCCATAAAACACGGAGTTGTGTTTTTGGACCCAGTCGACAGCCCTGTCGACTTGGGGTCCAGGGGTGTCGACAGCCCTGTCGACTCCCCTGTCGACATGGGCTTTGGCGGGAAAATTCCCGCCTACCCCAAAACTTGAACTTCCTAGGTGATTTTCAAACTTGGAAACCCCGAAAACTTCGACGGACCATAACTTGGTCATACGGACTCCGATTCTCGAAAACTCGGACTCTATTTCGCGTATTTTTCCGAGATGAACGCAATGGCATAGCCCGTTTTACTTGATTCAGAATTTAAAATTAAATTCTGCCTTGATTCTCGTTTTAACATGTTATCGAAATACGAGTTGTTACAGCATGTTTACCTCGATAATGCTTCACCAAACCTAGTGCATTCCCTTTGTGAGTGACCCTAGCGGAGGTGGGTGTTACATTTGGTATCAGAGCAGAATGTTACCAGACTGGGCAAAAGTTTTTAAAACCTTCTGAAAACTATTTGAGAAATCGTTTTATAAAGAAGCATTTTTCAAGAAAAGTTTGTTTTAAAAGGCTATTCCCAAAGGCCATTAGCATTATCCTTTGATTCCTTGATTGAATCTCCTTTCCTTTCTTTCCTCCATCTGTGGTCACAGTAGTTCTAACTGTGACTAATCTTTTCTAGCCACGTAGGTGTTTCCCGTACGATGGAGGTGGTTCTCGAGAGACCTGTTGCCGTGGTACAAGGAAGGATAATAAGAGTAAGGATGAAGGACGCGAGCTTAAGGATAAGCAACTGTTGCTATGGCTTAGTCCATCAAGGAGGACAAGGACAAGATCATCGGAGAGGGAAATTGTACGCTCCCATTTCTAGGGTACCTAAAAGAAATGGTACCGTTTCTGGTAAAGGTTTAGCCGTTCTTTTCTATCATCCCTTCCAGACTTTGTCTTGATCATCGTATCATTTAAGTCTGCTTGGATAGTTGAGTCTCTGCACCTTAGTACTAGCATGGTAAAGGATCCCAGTTTTGTCCCAAAATCTGGTTGGAGAGTCGGTCCATTTATTCATGACTTGTTGGATTTGAGAACGTCTAGGCCAAGTGTTAAGATTAGAAGCAATACTTCTATTGTTGAGTCATGGATGGATTCTAGGGGTAAAGTGGTTATCCAGTAAGGGATACCATTCTCGGTTTTGAAAAGAGGGTAGTCAGACTCTTGGCTTGCTTTGGTAATACCTTCGAGGTCTCGTGTAACCTTTTGGGTTCTGTCATGGCTAGTTACCTAGAATCTCTCGATGCATTTATCGTAAATCTCTGATCCAATCAAGTAACGTCCGCCAATAAGACGGATGGTTCATTCCGCTTGAGCATGGGTTATAGGAACCACCCTAGTAAGTGCACGTGGTAACATGGATTGGCATTGGTAAACAAGATCCAGAATTCACTAGTGAATTTTGGAGAGCTTGCATGAGTACGTAGATATGGTTGAGCAAAGTATACTAGGGAAAGAATAAATGAAAGTGGAACGAGAGGCAACAGTGAAAAGAGTTCCGACTCATACCTTGGAAATAGGAATCAAGGAAACTACGAAATCATGAAGTCAAAGGCAGTCAAGGCACACTGGAATTAAGCTCAAGGAAATGCGGCTTAGACGCGCGCATCGTGTCTCTTTGTAAGAGTATATCGTTGATCCCTGGTTCTCCTGTAGAGCTTACTTACATGCTGTCACTTGGTGGATATCCTCTCGGTCCTGTTTCTGTTACAAACCCCATAAGGAGTTTGTCTTGTTTATCTCCCCGATCTTATCTTGGGAACCTTAGATAGAACTCTATGGATGTAAACATGTATTTGAAACATGTTATGATTGATATGGTTGCAAATGGTTGCGAGTGGTTGCTCGTGGATGCGCGAATACACATTAGATACTAGATTGACGCGGTCATGTTTCATGTTGCATATGCACGAGTATTTATACTTGTTTATGGATGAAATTGAATGTGTTATCATGTGGATGTTGCATATGAATGAATGTTTGTGCACGCATATAGTACTTATATGACTAGGACTATTTGCATAAATGTTGGACTCATGGCACTAAACATATTTTGCATTAGAAAGATCATTCAGGCCTGATCATTAGCACTAGCTAAGGAGCATATACACACACGTTCTGCATATGTTCATATGGCATTAGAAATTGTCTAAGGACAATGGTTGCCGGTGGATGATGTTTTGAGTAGATGGATGATGGATGGTAGGATACGTTCTTCCTAACTGGGAGATTTCGGGGACGAAATCCTTAAAGGAGGGGAGAATGTAACAACCCGAAATTTAACAACATGTTAAATCAAGAATCAAGGCAGAATTAAATTATAAAATCTGAATCAGACAAAACGGGTTGTGCCATTGCGTTCGTCTCGGAAAAATACGCGAAACAGAGTCCGAAATTTCGTAAATCGGAGTCCGTATGACCAAGATATGACCTCGCGAAGTTTCACGAAAAATTCAAAAACGAAAACAGATTCAAATTTCAGAATTCAGAAGAGGCTGGAAAATTTCCCGCCAGACCAGGGGAGGTCGACTGGGGAGTCGACCCCCCCTGCCCCAGGTCGACTGGGGAGTCAACCCTAGGGTCGACCTAGGGGTCGACCTGCCTGGTCGGACCCAGGCAGCCTGGTGCACCTGTTTTGCTATTTGGCTCGGTTTTGGAGGCTTGTGACGATTTTTGAGGGCTTGGATCTATCCTAGGGTTAATCTAACGGCCTAAAACTACCCTAATCTCTATAAAAACACCCCTAGACTTGCCTAAACCCTCACAAATCACTCATGCCACGAAGTGCTGCCCAAATCTCCATTGATCATGGCCTTTATCTCCAACTTCAAGAGCCTATGCATTCAAATCGGGTTCAAATCAAAAGGTGCAAGCTTGCTACACCAAATCAAGGCCAAATCAACGTTGCTATGCGAGTTTCATGACGATTCTTCGACAAAGGAGCCACCTTTCTTCGTCAAAATGATTCATGCTCCTAGTCCTCTTGCCACGCTATGTAAGTTCTAGCTACTTCGAGATGTTAACGGTAGTTTAATAATGGCATGGGATAAAATGCGATTAAACATAAGTGCTATAACCTATGTGAACCTAGTTTTGCCTCTTACCTTGAATATATGACTTGGAACTATGTTTTAGCGACTATATCATGTCACTCATGTTATGTTTAGCCTAGTCTATCATGAAAGATTGAACCTTTAACTTGTGAATGTGGGCATAAGACCTTAGAACCACTTTGGGCTTGTGAAATATGTGCATGAACTTAACTTGGGGCTTATGCAAGTATATGAACCCGAAACCCCTTATGATAATATGCAAGTTTGTAGCCAATCACCTTTTTATGTTATGCATGCTTGTGGCCAACCCCTTCTTGATTTGTCATGCATGCTTGTGGCCAAATTCCCTTATGATACTATGCATGTTTGTGGCCAAATTCTCTTATGACACAATGCATGTTTGTGGCCAAATTCCCTTATGACACTATGCATGTTTGTGGCCAATATGTTGGCATAACACCCTACTATGTGACTCGCTTCCACCTGGGTTGGAAATACGTTTGGGTAGCTTAGGAAAAACGTGGTTATGACATGAAAAAACTTGACATGGGGCCTGCATGAGAACATGACATTCATGATACATTTAAATATGGTCATGACACGTGGAAAAACATGGAACTTGAACTAGACATGGGTGGGTTGTAAGTGTAAAAAGACACTAGACCAAACATGAAAGTGGCCAACTCGAGGTTGGGTTGAGTTTGTAGCATAAATCTACCCGGACCCGCCCGGCTTAACTAGTGGCTACAAACAATAGGATCCAATGTGAGAAGTTGGTCATGTCGCGCTTAAGACCCGAGGTTAGACTACGTTGTGGTGTAAAACTACCCGGACCCGCCTGGCTTAACTAGTAACCACAACAAGGTCTAATGTGAGAGGTTGAGAGTGCATTAATCAAATTAATGCCACATGACAAGGTTAAGTAAATTTGATTAATGACACTTAACCAATATGACACGAATGGGTAGGTTAAGTGGGACCGGGTTTGATTTCTTAATGACACTTAACCATATAAGATGATTAGGGGATGGGGTTAAGTAATTTACGCTTAACTAATCCGACTTGGTAATTAAATGGGGTTAAGTAATTAAGACTTAACTAATCTAAACACGGTAATTAGATGGGGTTAAGTAATTAAGACTTAACTAATTTAACATGATAATTTAATGGTGTTAAGTAACCAATACTTAACCAATTTAACATGATAATTTAATGGGGTTAAGTAACCTATACTTAACCAATCTAATAGGTGGACCTGATAGGGTTAAGTCACAAGGCCTTTTAAAAGTAGGCTTAACCATGGTAATACGATTAGTGGATGGGGTTAAGCTAACCCATACTTAACCAATCCGACTCGATAATCTGATGGGATTAAGATAATCCATGCTTAATCAATCTTACATGATAACCTGATAGGGTTAAGACAAATAAATACTTAACCAGTTTGACTTGATAAGGTTAAGTCATGAGCTGCTTGGTACACTTAACCAACCTGTAGGGCTGAGCCTTGAACTTGAGTACTTAGCCAATCTAGACATGATTCGTAGGCGGGTTAAATCATGAACTTGGATAACAACACATAACCCATTTGACAAAACCCTAGCTCAGGGGACTAGGTTGGAAATCGTAGTTAACCAGGATAGCGGAAAGAGGGGCTAAGTGGTAAACCTTAGTTAAGGGTAACTAAGTAATAATTCTTAGCTAAGGACATGGGACTAGTTCATAAAGGGATGAGTAACCTGGTATGGTAGGTCATCGCTTAGTATACGAGGAGGAGCAAGTTATCTGACTTGGATAAAAGCTCCAGCGAACTGGGTGACGAAGCGGAAGCTTCGGGGAACGTGAGGGTACTCTTGGTATCCCTCTGTGAGGTGGCGAGTGGTCCATGAAACCCGGCCTCACAGGGGTTAAGGTCTGCGGTAGAAGAGCCAAGAGTATGCCTTGGTTGCTATGCGAGCGACCTAAAGACTGGGATGGATTAGCGTGGAGTCGACGATACTTGATTTTGCCCCGGGATAGCATGTCGCTGACTACCTACCATCTTTAGTCAATCGTGTACGTACGGAAAGGCAGGGAACTCCCAAAAGACCATATACTAGCTATCGAGTTATGGGTGAGGTTGGCTATCTGGAAATGGGCATCAATGGGCCTTAGTGTAGTTCTCATACATGATTTTTCTTGGGTTGCCTTTCAGTAGTTGAGGGACGGGTCACGTGGGACCATAGCCACGGGTACAAAAACAGACCTTGATATCTGCAACAGCAGACGACTTAAAGCTCCCGACTGAGTTCCGTATTTCTTGATTTGCCTGACACGGAACTCGGATGGCACATTGAGGAACATGTGCGTCTAGACATGGAAAACGATTCACGATACATACACGGGATAAAGGGCGCGGTTGACGGGTGGCATAATCCCTAGTGGTCCTAGGTGGCTGAACCCAAACCGAGACACGGAAACGTTCATTAGGTAGCATAATCCCTAGTGGTCCTAGGCGGCATAAATCCTAAGTGAACGCGCGATAGTTCATGGCAAGGAAACATAACTAGATCAAGGGTAGCAGTCCAAAATAACCTCAAGGATAAGACGTTTACATGGGAAAGCCCGTATGGCCTACGGCAAAGGACTGAACTTATACATAGAACATACGAGTTGGGAAAACCTACATATGCTATATATTAGGTTGACATGGACCATTACATGACATTGGGCAAGGGACATTCATAGTTAACACATGACGCGAGCTGGGATACTAGTACGAGGGGTGCAGAGCAAATATACATGTTAGGACCATGAGAAATATGCATGATAGATACCGTGGGACGTTGTACATGATAGATACCTCGGGATAGTATACTTGATAGGAACCGGACGATGTGATACCTTGACTTATCATGACAACGTAGTTTATCATGATATCTTAGTTTACCTTGCTACAGTAGTTCAGCCTGTTTTAGTTTATCTATCTTGTAGTCATCCTTATGTTTACTTTCAGTTTATGCATGTCATGTTACCTTTACCTTTTTTTATACTGGAAGTAGATAGGACTTACCAGTCTTTATGACTGACCCCGTTTTCTTTCGCCTCTTGTCTTCCGTTCCCCCCCCCAGGTTTTCAGGGAGGAAACACTGTTATCTAGTTCGGACTTCTTCTACTTGAAGGTCATCACGCATGGTTTGGACTTTTCTTGGCTATTGCTACTTTACTTTTTTACTTGGGGAATAATTTATGAAATGGTTTTATGCTCCCTTACTATTGCAAGACAGGTTTTGATGTATTCTGATGTAAAAGGCTTTAGACCTTATTTTGTAAGGTAATGAAATTTGTTTTACTTCCGCTGTTTTATATATATATGTTCTGTCTTGTAATATTTCTGTGCATGTTTACCACGATAATGCTTCACCAAACCTAGTGCATTCCCTTTGTGAGTGACCCTAGCGGAGGTGGGGTGTTACAGTCTGACCAGAGAAATGAAAAGGAGGGGGCTTTATATTTATTTTATTTTTCTCAAAAAGCAACTTTTTTTATTCGTCCTCGAAACGAGACCCACCGCCTGTCGTCCACAGCTAATTACCCCCATTCCGAACACAATGGGATATGCATCGTAGGTTGATTCGATCGTTTCGATCAGTTTCCATTAAAATCAATATATAACTCTATATATTGAATTTGAACGCGCATTTCAATTTACCGGGGTCACATACTACTAACTCGAAAAATTTCAAAAAAATATTTTCTAGCTTCGTATTGACGATACGGTCCTAACAAAACTAGTTTCGTCGAATTTTGAGACCGTTTGAAAAATGGCCATTTTACAGTCGATTAAAATCAACTAAAACTGGTCAAACGTGTTTTCCTTTGCCACGCTCACATATTGATTCGAAAAATTATGAAATTTGGAATCTAGCAATAATTTGACATCACGGACTCAACAAAAGTGGTTTCATCGAAATTCGAGGTCGTTTGCAAAATTCCCATTTTTAAGGGCCTGAATTCCATATCGACTATTCAGAATTTTCAACTGAGCATATCTTTTGATTCCCGCTATGAAATCTCGATTTTTCGGATTCGTTGAAAAGATATTCTAAAATAGATCCTAATGTTTTTGGTTTCACTAAAATCCGGTTTATTTTGCACCCGGTACATTCAATTGAAGTTTGAAATCGAATTATCGAACTACCGCGCCATTTTCAATTCTATTTATAATTATATATAATTATTTTATATTCTAACGACGTCGTATATAATATATACGTTCTATTTATATTCAAAATAAATTTTCTCGTCGATATTATTTAAAATTATCTATTTTAAATATTCAAAATAATCTATTTTAAATATTCAAAATTCATTAAAATTGCCAAAATAAAAATTTTAAACTGGCTCAGAATTTCCGGGTTATTACATCCGACCATCGGATTTTCCTGAAATTGCAACCGTTGGGTTCGCTTTGGAAATATCTTTCCAACGGCACCAACTTTGTAAAAATCCAACGGTTGGATTGTCTGGAATGTTTAATTCAAATCAGAAGAAAAACAGCGCCAGAATCGATTATATATATATATATATACAAATATAATTTTATTTAATCGAATAACGACGCTGCAGTTCGTATTTTGAAATCGAAACTTCAAACGATTATACCGGGAGATCTGACCGTCGGATTTTCCCGAAACTGGAACCGTTGGATTCGTTTTGAAAAGATCTTTCTAATGATGTAAATTTTGTGAAGATCCAACGGTTAGATTTTCAGATATGTGTAAATCAAATCTGAAGAAAAACAGCGCCACGGTCGCGTTATGGCCCGATGCGTCGTTTTGAATAAAATGGCTATTTTAAAATAAATAAAAATAGCGATAAATCGTTATAAAATATTATAAACGATATGGATGTGATTTAGAAATTAACTAAAGGTTGGCTAAGTCGAATGGTCTCCTGGGTGTTGATCTGATGTTGGTTTCGGCCTTCGGGGTTAATATTTGGGAAATCGTTCTCTTACTGATTGACGGTTAGTGACTAATGAATTGAAATGATGCGTGTGTATGTTAGTGTTGCATTTGTTTATTATATACACGAGTTGCTCAGAAAGACCGGGTTTATCCCATTCTGAATAACTGAATCGACGATAAGAAATCGAAGATAAAGACGGTGGTCGAAGACCGGAGATCTTCACCTCGTTTGGATGGTAACCGAGGTCCTGATTGGGAGGCATCCCGAAATATGGATAATGAGTGGTGATCGTCCAGACGTACGTGGTGATCGATGGGTTTGCGAGGTATTTAGTGCCTCCAGTTTCGTTCAGACCCAGAACGGACTAGCAAATGGACAGTGTGTTTGACATTGGAATTTATTCTGTGTGATTGATAGCCATCAGTTGCACGGTGTGAATTGCCTGTGTGGCATGCTAAGATGCAGTGATCAGGGCTTCTGTTGAAAAGCAAAGTCTTGTGGTGATGATCAAAGCACCGCCTGTGTGGGGTAGCTTTGTGTATAACGTGTAATCGCGAGCCTCACACCCCGGTATGAACCAGAAACGGGAGAAAGGACCTCAGGGAGGGTCTGCGTTTCCACCTAGCTAGAAGTGGTGTCAGTGGTTTTACATGCCCTGACGAGTTTGACTTATGTGGTTGTTGCTGTTGCGAGGCGCCTCAGTTAGATCGGACAATCCGGGTCCGATGGAGTCATTTGTTGGCTCGCTTACGCCCCAAAGGGCGGGGAAACGTAGTGTTCAGGCATTTTAATCCACTCCGTGTGGACCGGCCCTGACGATCCAAGGGTTGATGCGTTCTGATCCTGAGACTCGGGCTAGGCAGTCTCGAATTCGGTAAGGACTATCTTTTGCCTTGGTTCATGACGGAAATCCAATTTCCAAATACGACATCGTGCGGTTTTGATTGTATATATATATGGCGACATGATATATGGTACCCATGCCGTCTATGATTGATACTTATGATTGAAATTGTTTTTGAAACAAATAAACACTAGTAATAATATCAAATGCTTTTGTTTTTATTCGTATCAATCATATTTTGGCCATTATAAGGTAAAACTCTATCCTCCGGTTTGCGTTCCATTGTGTGATGGGAGCTGAGTCTTATAATGGCTTCATGTTTATAAAAAGCATAGCGATGTTTAATAGAATGATTTGTTTTAAAGCACTGGCGATCCAATGGAGTAAACCCGTTCCACGAAAGTGGCGTGGTCCGGTGATTAGCCATATTTGAAATGTGTTGAGTAGATTTCTCATACCAGTCCCATGACTGACTCGTAGTTTGTTTCACTTTCAAACTCGGGTGCCCCTTTTTCTACACGGGTAGCCTTGTATTCAGGTTTAGCAGGTTCTTTCTGGATAGCTGGAGCTGAAGATGGATTCTATCATTTATCTCTTTTTATGCTGTTCAGCTCCTATTGTACATTATGTTTGTTTTCCGCTGTAGACATATATGTATAGTTGAACTGTATTTGTACTAAGCATGATCTTGTATACTGTGTAACTCTGATGATTACGTTTATCCAGTATATTCTATTGTTTATTATCTGGTGTATTTATTTAATTCTGTTCTGCTATTATCTGTTTCTGTGTTATATTCCACGGATTACCCTTGCCACCGTTAGTACGGGGTTTGGGGTCGTCTCATACGGTATCAGAGCTTTGGTTAAGCTTAGTTCTGGAATATAACACATGAATGAACTCGTCAGAAATAGAACCAGTAGTGTTCTAGGACGGGTAACTCTATACAGATAGGATCAACAATATGCTAGTATAAATAAAGAAGAATGAAATACACCCCAGTAGACACATTTACACTTAAGTATTTGTCTCTATGTTTTGAAATATCTTTTCTGTTGACCTGACACTTTGTCTGCTAATTGCAGATGCACTAGAAAATGAGTGACAGGAGCAGGAGAAATAATCGTATGGCTCGACCAGCTAATGTGCCAGTTGTGCTCCCACAGCTAGAATCAGATATAGAAGTTCTATTCAAGAGATTTCGAAATCTGGGTGGATCACCATTCTTAGGCAAAGAGTCCATTATGGAAACACAAGCTTGGATTCGTTCTGCAGAGAAAATCTTTGAGGGTTTAAAGCTGAGAGACGATCAGAAAAGATTACTGGCGTCTTGGGCACTCAAAGAAGAAGCTTTGTTTTGGTGGGATTCAGTTGTTAAAGATAATCCAGAAGGCGATATCACCTGGGACAGATTCAAAATGATTTTCTTAGAAAGATTTACTCCTCGCGAAGCAACCGAGCGATTATGTGATGAATTTTCTTATTTGATACAAGGTGATATGACCATCCCAGAATATCATAAGAAATTCAACGAACTTTATCACTTTGCTCCTCATCTGATTCAAGATCCAAAGAGGAAGAATCTGAGATTTATTCATGGCCTGCAAAGAAAATATCAGAATAGTGTGATGAGGAATGTGAAACTTCCTTTCTCAGAAATGATTTATATGGCTTATCAGTATGAAGATCTCGACAAGAAAGGTATGTTACCTTACGAAGAAGGGGTCAGTTCTAGTAACAAAGATGAGCCTGAAACTGATAATCCCGAGGCCAGTGCGATATCTGAGGTGAGTAAGAAGCCCAAAGTCAATCGAGAAAGGGCCAGATCTGAAAAGGAACCAGCAACGATGGCCACTTGTTCTAACTGCAGGAAACCAGGGCATTTTACCAGGAATTGTAAAACCTCGAAGAAACGAAAGAAGGGGTTTAAACCTGATAACCAGTTTCGAGAGAATAGAAAATGTTGTCAATGTCATCAGATTGGCCATCTTGAAAAGGATTGCAGGCAATTTAAGAAATCCAAAGTAGTTCAAATGAATGAAATAGCAGAAACTTCTGGACCCTCAGATGTTCTGGAAAGGCTAGATGTTTTAGAAGGCACGCTAACTGTCAAAGACATCCCAGTTAAAGTACTGTTTGACACAGGCGCGTCACGCAGCTTCATTGCCAAGGATGCAGCTAAGAAACTGGATTTGAATTTGAAAAAGCTCAAGGAACCAATGACTGTCCAAAATCTGGTTGGGGGTTCCATTGATCTCAGTTGGGTTTGTGGAGTGCCGGTTTCCTTCTCTCGTTATCGGTTTCCCACCATCGCGGTCGTCATGAATTTTAAAGAGTTTGATCTTATATTGGGGTTAGACTGGTTGACCAAATATGAAGCTGAAGTTAAATGTGCCGACAGAGTCGTAAAGGCGAAGATTAAATCAGGTGATTATACAACCATTCCCTGTGAAGGTCAGAATGCTAATAGAAAAGACTTCTGGGCCACTCTCGATGTTTCTCCAACCCAAATAGAAAATATCCCTGAAGTTACAGAGAATATTCCTGACCTCATCAAAGATATTCCTGTCGTCAAGAACTATGCGGATGTGTTCGAGGAAGTTGTTCGCTTACCTCCGCAGAGAGAAATAGATTTCAAAATTGCTTTAATTCCTAATGCAAGGCCGGTAGTTCACGCTATTCGAAGAATGTCCTTGAAAGAGAAAGAGGAATTAGACAATCAAACACGACAGCTAGTATGGAATGGTCTGATCAGGCCTAGTTTCTCTGATTGGGGTGCAGTAGTGGTGTTTGTCCCAAAATCAGACGGTACTCTACGGCTATGTGTGGATTATCGTGATTTGAACAAGCAGACCATAAAGAACAAATATCCATTGCCGCGGATTGATGATTTGTTGGATCGATTAAATGGCGCACAAGTATTTTCATGAATGGACCTAGCTACAGGTTTCCATCAGCTTCGTATCGCCGAGGAGTGTATTCCTTTGACAGCATTCAGAGGTCCCGACCTATTCTACGAGTGGTTAGTAATGCCGTTTGGCTTATCTAACGCTCCATCCTATTTCGTCGATCTAATGAACAGAGTATTCAGAGGAGTATTGAATAAATTTGTTCTGGTTTTCATTGATGATATTCTAATCTTCTCTAAATCAAAGGCCGAACATGAAAAGCATTTGGAACAGGTTCTGGAAATCTTCAGAAGGAATGTATTGAAAGCAAAGTTTTCCAAATGTATATTCTGGCAAGAAGAAGTCAAATTTCTAGGAAGGTGGTATCGAAAGAAGGAATTGCTGTGGATCCAAGTAAAATCATAGCTATTCAGAATTGGAAACAGCCCAATACCCCTACAGAAGTCCGCAGTTTTCTCGGATTGGCTAGTTATTACCGGAAGTTCGTTAAAAACTTTTCGAAGATATCTGGTCACTTAACGAAGCTTACAAAGAAGCACTCTAAATTCAAATGGACTCCAGAAAGTGAAGAGGCTTTTGAAGAGCTAAAGTTGAGATTAACGACAGCTCCAGTGTTAACCATCATCGATGGCAATCAGGATTTGAAAGTCTGGACTGACGCTTCTAGAGAAGGCCTTGGCGCAGTGTTAATGCAAAAGGGTCAAGTGATTGCTTATGCTAGCCGTCAGCTGAAGCCGCACGAGAAAAACTACGTCACTCATGATCTTGAGTTATTGGCGATAGTATTCGCTTTGAAAATCTGGAGGCACTATCTTCTGGGTGAGAGATTTGAACTGCTTATAGATCACCAGTCGTTAAAGTATCTGTTCACCCAGAATGACTTGAATCTGAGGCAGCAACGTTGGATGGAGTTTCTTGCAGCATATGACTTTGAAATTATATACACTCCAGGGAAAGCTAATGTCGTGGCCGATGCGTTAAGCCGAAAGAATGAAATGATCGCCAGTTTTATTATCACGACTTCATTGCTAGATAAAATATCTGCTCTTCAGAAGGATGATCACTTCATTCAGAAGATAAGAGAGATAATTCACCAAGGCGAACCCTCGAGTTTTCAAGTTGATAATGATGGGATTCTAAGGCTCAAGGGTCGGATCTGTGTCCCTAAAATTGCTGAGCTCCGAAAGGAAGTACTGGATGAATGCCACAAGTCAAAACTATGTATCCATCCGGGAGTAAGCAAAATGTATAATGACATCAAACGCACTTTCTGGTGGAAGTCGATGAAGAGGGACATTTCTTTATATGTTAGCCGATGCCCTACTTGCCAGCTAGTCAAAAGTGACCAACAGAAACTAGCTGGATTATTACAACCGCTAGACGTTCCTGGTTGGAAGTGGGAACATATTTCTATGGATTTCATTGAAGGTCTGCCCAGAACTAGAAAAGGGAATGACAGTATTTGGGTGATCGTAGATCGCTTCACGAAGACCGCCCATTTCATACCTGTCAGATCAAACAGAACTGCTCAGAGCCTGGCGCAGATATACTTCAGGGAAATTGTAAGGCTACATGGAGTGCTGCTCAGTATAGTTAGTGATAGAGATACAATATTTACTAGTAAATTCTGGGAGGCATTTCAAGTAGAGCTGGGAACAAAGCTGAACTTGAGCACCGCTTATCATCCTCAGACAGACGGTCAGACTGAGAGGGTGAATCGTATTTTAGAAGATCTATTGCGGGCTTGTGTTCTAAATTTCGGTGGATCATGGGAAGACCATCTACATTTGGCTGAATTCTCATATAACAACAGCTACCAGGCGAGCCTGACAATGTCGCCATTCGAAGCGTTGTATGGTAGACCATGCCGATCTCCTGCTTGTTGGGTCGAACCTGGAAATAGACTTGTGTTAGGGCCCGATATGATCCGAGAAGCTGCCGACAAAGTCGATTTTATTAAGAAGCGATTACTCGCCGCTCAAAGCTGACAAAAGAGTTATGCCGATAGGAGAAGAAGAGATATATCCTTTGCTGTTGGCGACTATGTATATTTGAAGGTATCGCCGATGAGAGGAGTTATCCGGTTCGGTAAAACTGGAAAGTTGGCGCCTAAATTCATTGGTCCGTTTCCTATTCTGGAACGGATCGGAACTCTCGCTTATAGGGTCAAACTGCCTAATTGGTTGCCTAGAGTTCATGATGTATTTCACATATCTCAACTTCGAAAGCACGTTCATGATCCAGACTGGATCGTGGAAGAAGCAACTCAGCAGGATATTGAAATTACTCCAGAATTAGCTGTGAGAAGAGAGCCGCTAAAGATCATCGGCAAGGAAACCAAAGAGCTGAGGAACAAGAAGGTTCACTTAGTCAAAGTGCAATGGAGTGGAGATCCGCGAGATTGTACTTGGGAAACTGAGGAGAGCATTCAGAAAGCTTATCCTAGATGCCGAGTGGATATCTCTGATTGACTCCGGTGCAAGGTATATTTACCATACTTTGCATTACCATTTAATTCTCTACTCTTTTGTTATTTTCTTTCCATGGATGTGCACTTTTAATTCTATAGTCTGAATGATTTTAAAAGAGAATAGGAATTAATTTGTATGATTTTGAAAAGTTAAGAACAATTTGATTGTTGCTTATGTTGTGTGATAGTAAATTTGATTAATTGAATTATTGAAACAATAGTTAATTTAATCAACAATAGAATAATGGTAGAATTTATTCGATTATATCACACATTGAACTGATTAGAAAATAGATAGAAATATATACTTGTGCATTATATATGTTTGAACAGGTAAATGGATTAGCAGTTGAGTAAAGATTTTATTTGCATGCCCGACAAATAGGTGAACCTTAATGAGTTGGATGCGAAATATTATTATATCAACTCCTGTGAATGCCATTGGATGCGGAGTGCTGGTTATTCTGTGTGTAAAAATAAATGTCGCCATAGGATAGTAACAATTAATTTTGAACTACATTACATGGCATACTTCTGGAAAATTGGCATACTTCATCATATACCACATAAGCATTTGGAGCTTGTGTGACGAGGTGGAAGATTTACCATACGAGCGAGAGGCTTGTATGGCGATGACTATATTTTACAGGTTGAACTGATGACTGATATGGACTATTTAAATTGTAACAATTAAATTGCCAGATTAATAAAAACCCCACACGGGTCTGGAGTTGACAATAATCACGTCTCTCTAGTTATTGGATACGGCACATGGACTATTTGTTTCCCACACGGGACCAGGTGACGAGGATTTATCCTCTGGAGCATTTAAAATATACACTCCCTCAGGCTTTGACAGGGTGACGAGAATTTATTCTCTGGAGTTATTATCAATACACGCTCCCCTGTAAACACCAGAATATATCACTATAAATATGTGTATGCTTATTAGGATTTATTGGGTACCTAATACGGCCCAATAAATTTCCAAACCTCTCCCCGTACAAAGGAGGTTATGGCGAATTTTTCGAAAATTCTGGGTGTTAGCCACATTTTTGAAGAATTTGAAAATTCTCAGAAACTGAAAAGTTGGAGAATGAAAGCCAGATCGAACATAGAGTTGATTAATCAAACCACTTTCGACTTTGTTCCTTTTCGGGGACGAAAAGTTTTAAGTGGGGGAGATTGTAACGACCCAGAAAATCTGAACCAATTTAAAAATTTTAAATTGGCTAAAATAATGAATTTAAAATATTTAAAATAAATATTTTATATAATGGCAATGAAAAGTGAGTTTGAATCGACGTTTGAAAACGAATATAATTAATTATAATTATAAACAAGGCCTGAAAAGGCGCTGCAGTTTCAAAAATTGAATAAAAACTTTGTCGGACTGTACCGGGTGCAAAACAAAACGGATTTGAGTGAAACCAAAAATATTTAAATCTGTTAGTGAATACCTTTCTAACGAATCTGAAAAATCGAATTTTCATAGCGGAAAGCAAAAGTTATGGCCAAATGAATTTTTAGAAAGGTCACTATGGAATTTACATTGCCCGTGAAATTGGCTATTTTGCATACAACCTCGGAATTTGACGAAATCACTTTTGTTGGATCCGGGATGTGAAGTAATTTCAAGGTTTCAAATTTCATAATTTTTGAAGCTAGTATGTGAGAGTGGCAAAGGAAAACGTGTTTTAGTCAATTACAGTTAAATTGGATCGACCAGAATTGGGCCTTTTTGCAAACGGTCTCAGAATTCGACGAAACTAGTTTTGTTGGGACCGTATCGTCAAAAAATAGCTAGATTTATTTTTCTGGAATTTTTCGAATCAGTTTGCGGCCCTGGAAAATTGAAATATACGTTCAAATTGAATATTGAATGTTATATATTTTAATTTGAAGGAAAACTAACTGAAACAGTCGAATGGGCCTACGAAACATATCCCATTGTGTTCGGAATGGGGGTAAAACTCTAGGGACGATAGTCGTTGGGTTTAGATTGGTGGTCGTGTCAGAAAACCCCTTTAAAACTCCCCCGACCAATCATATTTTTTTTAAAATAAAAAAAAGAAAAATCCTTTTTTCTCTCTCCCCGTAACAGCCGATCGACGGCGAAAACCATTCTCGCCGTTCCCATCCACTTTCCGACCAAACCAGGCAAAATTAGCCCCTCCTCCAGTTGAAGATTTTGAAGAGCTCGAGAAGATCTTCAAATCCATATATAGTTTGTATTTTTCCGTTCAACATTCAAGGAGATCTCGGGCTCGAAAGTCGAGCCGTTCAAACCGCCGTCGCACTCTCCTCCTGTCGTCGAACTGGCCAACTCCCCCCGGCGCCTGAGCGCCTCTCCTCCCCCTTCGACACTGCGTAGCCCGATCGTTCTATCGATTCACGGATTTCACGAAATCGCGTGACCTAGTTTTGAACATTTCAGAAAGGTATACGGCTATATATATTTCCAACAGTTTTAACACCTTTAAACCGTTGCAAATTTGAAAAATCATATCTTTTTCGTTTCTTGACGAAATTCGATGAAACAGGAAACATCGTGACCGTGTGGACGTCTTCTACCTTCTAGAAGAGACCACATATTTTTCTGAGCCTTCTGCTATTTTTGGTGGAGTGGAACCCAATGTGAGATTTCTATTTTATAAACGATATGGAAAACAACGATGTATAAATTATATAATCGATGTATGAGTTATATAAGCGTTGTACACCTCATGTATAAGCGTTGTATAAGTTGTACGTTTGATGTATAAGTTATATATGCGTTGTAAAAATTATATATGTGTTGAAATAGAAGTGAATTGCTATATATAAATATAAATATATATATACGCCCCTCGTCCACAAACCATGGACGATATTTATTGGTTGTGATTGGTGTGAAAATTGATTGATAGCGAATGGTTGTTTGGGATTGTTTGTGGTTGATATTGATTGATTGTGGTTGAAAAATACCCGTTGGTGGTGGAGAAATATTTGGTTGAAACCACATAGGATTAGTTTGTGGAAATGAAATAAATATATGCATGCCGCCTGCGTGCGAACTAGATGCATGATCCCCATTGTCCAAAACCGTGAGGTTTTAAGGTAGAGCGAGGAGCCGTACTAAGGACGGTCCCGGTTTTAACTACCCTGCCGTTATGCTGCCGAAATTTTGAATAATATTCATGTGTTTGAATTATTTTCATTTGCTGAAACTATATTTATTCGTTGAATAGAAAACCTTCATGTGTTGAATTGAAATTCATTCATTGAATTGAAATTCATGTGTTGAATGGTATTCGTGTTTTAAAATATAAAAATCACATTTTTATCCATATATATAAACTATAGAAAACCTTCATGTGTTGAATCAATATTCATTCGTTGAATTGAAATTCATGTGTTGAATGGTATTCGTGTTTTAAATATAAAAAATCACATTTTTATCCATATATATAAACTATAGAAAACCTTCATGTGTTGAATCGATATTCATTCGTTGAATTGAAATTCATGTGTTGAATGGTATTCATATTTTGAAATAAATTGTTTTATAATTAAAAAATCACATTTTTATCATCTATATGAACTATATAAAATAATCTCGTCTTGAAATAAATTGTTTTATAATAAAAATCCTATTTTTATTACCTGTATGAACTATATAAAATAATAGTGTTTTGAAATGAATTGTTTTACAATAAAAATCACATTTTTATTATATACATGAATTGTTGAATATAGTGAAGTGTTGAAATAGAAGACAGTTAGATAAAAATATCATTTTTATCAAATGTACGAAAATAATATAGCTTTGAAATCGAAGAATCGATATATATATAAATAGAATTAAAATATATCGAATAACGACGCTGCAGTTCGTATTTTGAAACCGTGATTTCAAACGATTATACCGAGAGATCCGACCATCGGATTTTCCTGAAATCGCAACCGTTGGGTTCGCTTTGGAAATATCTTTCCAATGGCACCAACTTTGTAAAAATCCAACGGTTGGATTGTCTGGAATGTTTAGTTCAAATCAGAAGAAAAACAGCGCTAGAATCGATTATATATATATATATAATTATATTTAATCGAATAACGACGCTGTAGTTTGTATTTTGAAATCGAAACTTCAAACAATTATACCGGGAGATCCGACCGTCGGATTTTCCCGAAACTAGAACCGTTGGATTCATTTTGAAAAGATATTTCTAATGATGTAAATTTTGTGAAGATCCAACGGTTAGATTTTCAGATATGTGTAAATCAAATCTGAAGAAAAACAGCGCCACGGTCGCGTTATGGCCCGAAGCGTCGTTTTGAATAAAATGGCTATTTTAAAATAAATAAAAATAGTGATAAATCGTTATAAAATATTATAAACGATATGGATGTGATTTAGAAATTAACTGAAGGTTGGCTAAGTCGAATGGTCTCCTGGGCGTTGATCTGATGTTGGTTTCGGCCTTCGGGGTTAATATTTGGGAAATCGTTCTCTTACTGATTGACGGTTAGTGACTAATGAATTGAAATGATGCGTGTGTATGTTAGTGTTGCACTTGTTTATTATATACGCGAGTTGTTCAGAAAGACTGGGTTTATCCCATTCTGAATAACTGAATCGACGATAAGAAATCGAAGATAAAGACGGTGGTCGAAGACCGGAGATCTTCACCTCGTTTGGATGGTAACCGAGGTCCTGATTGGGAGGCATCCCAAAATATGGATAATGAGTGGTGATTGCCCAGACGTATGTGGTGATCGATGGGTTTGCGAGGTATTTAGTGCCTCTAGTTTCGTTCAGACCCAGAATGGACTAGCAAATGGACAGTGTGTTTGACATTGGAATTTATTCTGTGTGATTGATAGCCATCAGTTGCACGGTGTGAATTGCCTGTGTGACATGCTAAGATGCAGTGATCAGGGCTTCTGTTGAAAAGCAAAGTCTTGTGGTGATGATCAAAGCACCGCATGTGTGGCGTAGCTTTGTGTATAACGTGTAATCGCGAGCCTCACACCCCGGTATGAACCAGAAACGGGAGAAAGGACCTCAGGGAGGGCCTGCGTTTCCTCCTAGCTAGAAGTGGCGTCAGTGGTTTTACACGCCCTGACGAGTTTGACTTATGTGGTTGTTGCTGTTGCGAGGCACCTCGGTTAGATCGGACGTTCCGGGTCCGATGGAGTCATTTGTTGGCTCGCTTACGCCCCAAAGGGCGGGGAAATGTAGTGTTCAGGCATTTTAATCCACTTCGTGTGGACTGGCCCTGATGATCCAAGGGTCGATGCGTTCTGATCCTGAGACTCGGGCTAGGCAGTCTCGAATTCGGTAAGGACTATCTTTTGCCTTGGTTCATGACGGAAATCCAATTTCCAAATACGACATCGTGCGGTTTTGATTGTATATATATATGGCGACATGATATGTGGTACCCATGCCGTCTATGATTGAAAGTTATGATTGAAATTGTTTTTGAAACAAATAAACACTAGTAATAATATCAAATGCTTTTGTTTTTATTCGTATCAATCATATTTTGGCCATTATAAGGTAAAACTCTATCCTCCGGTTTGCGTTGCATTGTGTGATGGGAACTGAGTCTTATAATGGCTTCATGTTTATAAAAAGCATAGCGATGTTTAGAAGAATGATTTGTTTTAAAGCACTGGAGATCCAATGGAGTAAACCCGTTCCACGAAAGTGGCGTGGTCTGGTGGTTAGCCATATTTGAAATGTGTTGAGTAGATTTCTCATACCAGTCCCATGACTGACTCGTAGTTTGTTTCACTTTCAAACTCGGGTGCCCCTTTTTCTACACGGGCAGCCTTGTATTCAGGTTTAGCTAGTTCTTTCTGGATAGCTGGAGCTGAAGATGGATTCTATCATTTATCTCTTTTTATGCTGTTCAGCTCCTATTGTACATTATGTTTGTTTTCCGCTGTAGACATATATGTATAGTTGAACTGTATTTGTACTAAGCATGATCTTGTATACTGTGTAACTCTGATGATTACGTTTATCCAGTATATTCTATTGTTCATTATCTGGTGTATTTATTTAATTCTGTTCTGCTATTATCTGTTTCTGTGTTATATTCCACGGATTACCCTTGCCACCGTCAGTACGGGGTTTGGGGTCGTCTCAGAATCCTAAACCAGAGCACAATTTGCCTAGATAACATACTCAAAGTGATATCGAAAAATGCCGGAAGGCCTTTGATGTTATGTACATGCAAATGAAGCTTCTAAAACTCTCCGAGGTGTCTCATAACACCAAACTCACATGCACAAACATGCATATAAGAGATTTGCAATGATTTTTGATTATAAATTCCAAAACGGGCAAATTTTCTAACCAAAGCAATAAAATACGATTCATGTGACTTGTGAAGACTTTGAACATTGCCGGGGCTGCAACGGAGCTTCACAATATCACCAAATCAACTCATAGCATATGAATGGATTATATGAGCACTCCAAACCAAAATTTTCCAATTTAATGAAACATGAATACATGAAATCGGCTAAATTACACTAACATATCCCTTCCACTAGCATATGCAAACCTAAATGAACATTAAGTTACTCTTTTACAAGCCAATAGCTTGTGACATAGATGTGAGTTCATGAATAAACCGTCTATATCAAATAAAAATGATTTTAGTTGCAATACTTGACATTTATCCTCATGTTAAACTCATATGATCAATCAATGGTCATTTTATTAACCCACGCTTAATCAACTACTATATATTTAACTAATGCTAGCCCTTTTTGTTTCTCACAAAAAATATTATGATAGAAAAGCTCACTTTTGCTTGTTTACAAATAAGGAATAGATCCAATAGCAAGAAAAATCAACCTCTCTTCCAATATTGCATGCAAATCTCCAATCTAAACAGTTATAAATAGATTTCCTAAGAGTTAGGTCAAAGGAATCATCAAAATTCAAAGAGGAGATAAGCTAAAGAAGATGGAGAAGATGAAGATGAGGCTTAACAAGGTTTCCTCTTCGATTTCCCCTTTGATTTGAGCAACTAATCGAAATCCCTAGCTTAGAAATTTTAATTTCCCATTCCTTTCCCCATTTTCTAATTTTCTTCTAAGTGTTGAAGGCGAATGAGAGGGAGAGCGCTGATTTAGTTATATGGAGTGGGTTAGGTTTAGCCAAACCCATACCCGACCAAAGTCCGAATTTTCACAACCTAGAAATACATCGAAGCTTAAAGTTTTCGAGCACGCAAACGACATTTTTCTTTCAACGGAAGTGGTTTCGAGCCCAAATTCATTCGTATGCAAAATGACTATTTTTAAGGGCTATATATAATATTAAAATATATATAAACTCCATAGCGACTATTCTAAATTTTAATTTAGACATAACTTACGTTTTATAAAGTGAAATCTCAATTTCTTACATTCATTAGAAAATTACAATTCAAAATATTCCAATGTGATAAGTGGATAACCTTCGACAATACCTGCTTTTAAGCGGAAGATTCATCTTAAATGAATTAGATTAAAATTTCTAGTTCAAAGTGATGATGATGTTAACAAGTTAAATTAGTTAAGTTATTAATGAGATGATGTTAAATTAATTAAGTGGGATGATGTTAAATTAATTAAATGTGATGACGTTAAATTAGTTAAGAAGGATGATGTTAAATTAATTATGTTATTAATTAATTTAAAGGGGAGGATTAACAAAAATTAATTAAGAAGTTAACTATGTTTTCAAGTTAACTAAGTCAAGTGTTTCAATTGGAATTGGATATTAAGTTAATTGGATTTAAACTTAATTAATTGAAAATATTTAAGTGGGATGATGTTAACAAGATAAATTAATTAAGTTATTAAGTGGGATGCTTTTAAACCAATTAAGTGGGATGATGTTAAATTAATTAAGTTATCAATTAATTTAAAGGGAAGGATTAAATTAAATAAGTTGAAGTTGACTATGTTTTCAAGTTGACTAAGTCAACTATTTCAATTGGAATTGGATTTAAATAAATTTGTTTTCATTTAACCTAGGGTGCTACTATTCACATCCCGCTTTACACTTCTGGTCACTTTTCTAAATTTAATATAAATGATTATTTTTTATATTCTTCTGGCCACCATATATTATTCTTTCAGTCAATTATTTATCACCGTACTTCTCTTAAGAAAAACACGTATTTCTCTACAACTTCAAACCCAAAACCCTAACAAAAGCATATATTCTTTTGTGCCTAATAGAGATGGAAGATGAAGATAAAAAAGTGGTTAGAATTGCTTGATTTTTATTGTTTTTTGTTATGTTATAGAACATGTTGTTAGGGTTTTCCATTGCATTTTAGGATATTTTTTCCGCTCCATTGAAATTTCATACTTGGAGGACATTAAGTTTAACGACGTTATAATAGAGAATGACAATGTAAGTTTTAACTTGTAAGGTTTATATCCATATAACTTATATATCTTATTTTACAAATTGATACATTTACTTTTTTGTCGTTTGATAGATGGAGTATTTGAATGATGATAAATTGAATGATAAACATTATGGTTGTGATAAAATGATGCAAGATGCTTGATCAAATGACTCAAAAGACATAAATGCATGATGTAAGTAAGGAAGGAAGCGTTCATGTATACGAAGATGTTGGTGGCCTCTCCATTTTTAGATTATTAATCTAGACGGTGGCCAGTAGAGGAAATTTGAAATATTTGGGGTGATTTTAGTTTCGGTGGCTAGAAGTGTAAATCGGGTTGTGAATAGTAGCACCCTTAACCTAATAAAAACAGGTTTAACAAACAGTTATTTAAACTTAATAAGATTTCTCAATAGTTGATTAATCATCTAATTAACTTTGTTTAAAGATAACTATCGAGTTGATAATCATTAACAAAGTTAGTAATTATTTTAATAATTTTTTAAAAGGGATTAACTATTTTGTTTTTAGTTAATAACCAAGTAAACTACTTTTACTTTAGTTAATATTGAAGTTAATCATTATTTTAATTATTAATAATTAAAGTGATTACCTTTTTAAAACGGAATTCATTAAAGGAAATTTATCATGTTTGTAATAAGTTTTAATTGAATTTTGTAAAGGGTTTTATAAAGGGATTTTATAATAAATCCAAGTTTTAAATAAGCTTATAAAAGAGATTTAAAGCTAATGCAACAGTTAAAAATAACTATTTACTTAATAATTAAATTAAATAAGAGTGATTGTAATTGAAAAGTGATTTTTCAAATGCAAGAAAGAGTTTTTAAAACACTGTTTAAATTAAATAGTAAAGGGAACTTATTGTAACATTTATTGAATATCAGGTTTTGTGTTAACAAACTTCTATTTATCTGAAAGATAAGAATGTTGTCGAGTCAAGGTTCGAAAGATAAATAAACCCTAACTTGAATGATTTCATTTTTATCCA
Organism: Allium sativum; assembly: GCA_030737875.1. Lineage (NCBI taxonomy): Eukaryota > Viridiplantae > Streptophyta > Magnoliopsida > Asparagales > Amaryllidaceae > Allium > Allium sativum. Next base: position 55,943,457 of record CM060920.1, on the reverse strand, counting down.
AGCGATGATACAAGTTTGAACTGAAGTTGATGTTAGAAATTAAATTATTATTTCCATAAAAGATATTATAAACTTTAAATTGCTGAGTTTATGAGTTGAATAAAACTGTTTAGTGTTTTATAACAAGCAAGGTATCCCATAACATTGTTTTAGCTAGATATGATTTCGAAACATACTTATACCACTCGGTTAAGTACATAGTGTTATTTTCCAAAGTAGGGAAAATACTATGGTTTTGTTAATACGCTAATTCTAAAGAGATATACGGCTATCGTTTTCAAAGTAACGAGAATAAGATATTTGTGAGTACACTTATCCCGTTGAGATAAGTTTACGGAATCGATTTTTAAGAATTGATGAAATGATTTAAATGAATTGTTTTAATTAAAAGGGTCTATGATGATGATGTACTTAAGTATACTGATTTGATTTGATAGTTAAAGAATTGACCATCAATAAACATCCCATTTAGCATATAACGTGTTGATTTGAGAAACCGGGATTGGAATTGGATCCAAAACCAATTCAAACCGACTTTCCATTCGAAACTGAATCTGCAGATATGCTTATGTGTATTTAAACGATTTGAAGGCATATACCTTCCAAGAGAAAATGGATGCTCGTTGATGTCTCTGGTTACTAGGATTATATTTATAACAGTATTCCTTATACGTTTTGGGTTCTGCATGATGCAAGGACTTTTGGTTACCAATCTTAGGGTTTATCCGAATAGGATGTAGTAAAAGAGTACCTTCGATTTGTCTTGATGCAGGATAACTTGTATGAACGGAAGTCTGACATTGTATTTCTTAAACCACGTACGTTGATTTTTACAAATGTATATCTGTTTGGTGGTGGAGAAGACAAGTTCTTTAAGCATAACACCCAAAGTATCTTTATGCAAATCATTAGTGATTGACGGATCTGACAATGTGACATTCAAAGTTGAATGTGATGTCTCAAAAAGGTAGTCGTAGCCTCAATAAGTGTAGATATTTCTGCAATTTATTTTTCGTTTTCAGTTTTAACAATACACTATCCAAAAGTTGCTGATATATCTGTACTTTTTCACAATAAGGTACAGACATTTCAACAACTTTTATTTATTTAAAAACCTTATATTAATATTTACAAAAGAAATGTTGCTATAGAAAAATAAAAAACCATTCTACAAACAAATTAAAGGAGTTTCCGGTTTATTATAATAAGCTTCATTTTAAGGATCTCCATAATTTCCACTTTAGGAAAGCTAACTTAGGATGATACAGTAGTAACTTTTTTAATAATTTTTCGGGATGTGCGTAAAGCAAATACTAGGGGACTAGCATAACTTAGCCTTTTGCCTATTCATTCTCAAAGTTGTACAAGCCTGCGCTGAAACATAGTATTGTATTTGCAAGGATGCGCTGAAACATATTATTGTATTTGCAGGGATGCGCTGAAACATAGTACTGTATATGTATCTGTAACTATATTTGTATTTGTATCTGTATTTTAAATTTGTATTTCTGTATCTGTATTTGCTGCTAGTATTTAGAAACTGTATTTGTATTTCTACTTATATTTAAAAATTGTATTGTTAAAATTAAACATATATAACAAAATAACACATCTTAAATACACCGTTTAAATAACATGCATTCTCCGTTTACAAACTTGCACGTTCAAATATTCGGTTATTGTTCATCAAAAACGCAACCTTAGAGTTTTAAATATTACCTTAGTTGTTCTGTAGGGTTGACTTTATTACGGAAGTTTTTAATTGATGTATATGTTTGATTTTGATTCTTGTAGGTAGTTTTTAATGCCATTCGACAAACAAATTAGGGGTCTGCTTGGACACTTACGAGCTGGTACACAACAGCTGAAATATCCCTTTCTCTGACGCAATGGTGCAATGCTACGAACGACCCCTATATAACCGGCGCCAATCCTCCAACCACTGAAGTCCTCATACAAAAAGAATCGAAGGTTTACAGCAACAATTCTCAATCTACAATGGCTGCCGAAAAGGGAATTACTCTCCTCAATTTATGGGTCAGTCCATTTGGCCAAAGATGCCGAATCGCCCTCTTAGAAAATAAATTTTAAATCGTTTATTCTCACAATAGTTCATCTAAAATATTTAATTTCTTTGAAAATCAATTCAAAATAAATTTTAAAGTGGTTCCAAAAATACGGGTTGTTACAACTTTTGAATATTGTTTTACCATATAATAATATTTATTTTTTATTTTTATATCACATTGTGTGTTTGGATGATTTATTGCTTTGTTGGTGATTGTCGATATTTATATTTCCGTCTGTGAACGAATAACCTTCGACACTACTTGCTTTTAAGCGGAAGATTCATCTTAAATGAATTAGATTAAAAAATTTAGTTCAAAGTGATGATGATGTTAACAAGTTAAATTAGTTAAGTTATTAATGAGATGATGTTAAATTAATTAAGTGGGATGATGTTAAATTAATTAAGTGGGATGTTAAATTAGTTAAAAGGGATGATGTTAAATTAATTATGTTATTAATTAATTTAAAGGGGATGATGTTAAATTAATTAATTATTAATTAATTTAAAGGGGAGATTAACAAAAATTAATTAAGAAGTTAACTATGTTTTCAAGTTGACTAAGTCAACAATTTCAATTGGAATTGGATATTAAATTAATTGGATATAAAATTAATTAATTGAAAATATTTAAGTGGGATGATGTTAACAAGTTAAATTAATTAAGTTATTAAGTGGGATGATTTTAAATCAATTAAGTGGGATGATGTTAAATTAATTAAGTTATTAATTAATTTAAAGGGAAGGATTCAATTTAATTAGTTAAAGTTGACTATGTTTTCAAGTTGATTAAGTCAACTATTTCAATTGGAATTGGATTTAAATTAATTTGTTTTCATTTAACCTAACAGAAACAGGTTTAACAAACAGTTGTTTAAACTTAATAAGATTTCTCAATAGGCGATTAATCATCTAATTAACTGTGTTTAAAGATAACTATCGAGTTGATAATCATTAATAAAGTTAGTAATTATTTTAATAATTTTTTAAAAGGGATTAACTATTTTGTTTTTAGTTAATAACCAAGTAAACTACTTTTACTTTAGTTAATATTGAAGTTAATAATTACTTTAATTATTAATAATTAAAGCGTTTACCTTTTTAAAATGGAATTCATTAAAGGAAATTTATCAAGTTTGTAATGAGTTTTAATTGAATTTTGTAAAGGGTTTTTATAAAGGGATTTTATAATAAATCCAGGTTTTATAAATAAGCTTATAAAAGAGATTTAAAGCTAATGCAATGGTTTAAAATAAGTATTTACTTAATAATTGAATTAAATAAGAGTGATTGTAATTGAAAAGTGATTTTTCAAATGCAAGAAAGAGTTTTTAAAACACTTTTTAAATTGAATAGTAAATGGAACTTATTGTAACATTTACTGAATATCAGGTTTTGTGTCAACAAACTTCTATTTATCTGAAAGATAAGAATGTTGTTGAGTCAAGGTTTGAAAGATAAATAAAATACCCTAACTTAAATGATTTCATTTTTATCCAAGCGATGATATAAGTTTGAACTGAAGTTGATGTTAGAAATTAAATTATTATTTCCATAAAAGATATTATAAACTTTAAATTGCAGAGTTTATGAGTTGAATAAAACTGTTTAGTGTTTTATAACAAGCAAGGTATCCTATGACATTGTTTTAGCTAGATATGATTTCGAAACATACTTATACCACTCGGTTAAGTATATAGTGTTATTTTCCAAAGTAGGGAAAATAATATGGTTTTGTTAATAAGCTTATTCTGAAGAGATATATGGCTATCGTTTTCAAAGTAACGAGAATAAGATATTTGTGAATACATTTATCCCGTTGAGATAAGTTTACGGAATCGATTTTTAAGAATCGATAAAATGATTTAAATGAATGATTTTAATTAAAAGGGTCTATGCTGCTGATGTGCTTAAGTATACTCACTTGATTTGATAGTTAAAGAACTGACTATCAACAAACATCCCATTTACCATATAACGTGTTGATTCGAGAAACCGGGATTGGAATTGGATCTAAAACTAATTCAAATTGACTTTCCGTTCGAAACTGAATCTGCAGATATGCTTATGCGTATTTAAACGATTTGAAGGCATATACCTTTCGAGAGAAAATGAGTGCTTGTTGATGTTTCTGGTTACTAGGATTATACTTATAACAGTAGTTCCTATACGATTTGGGTTTTGCATGATGCGAGGACTTAGTTACTAATCATAGGGTTTGTCCCAATAGGATGTAGTAAAAGAGCATCTTCGATTTGTCTTGATCCAAGATAACTTGTATGGACGGAAGTCTGATACTGTATTTTGTAAACCATCTACATTGATTTTTACAAATGTATATCTGTTTGGTTGTGGAGAAGACTTCTTTTAAGCTGAACAGCCAAAGTATCTTTGTCCAAATCATTAGTGATTGACCCCTATACAACTTCTTTAAGCTGAACACAACAGCTGAAATATCCCTTTTTCTGACGCAATGCTACGAACGACCCCTATATAACCGGCGCCAATCCTCCATCCACTGAAGTCCTCGTACAAAAAGAATCAAAGGTTTACAGCAACAATTCTCAATCAACAATGGCTGCCAAAAAGGGAATTACTCTCCTCAATTTATGGGTCAGTCCATTTGGCCAAAGATGCCGGATCGCCCTCTTAGAAAAAGGAATCGAGTACGAGTATCGAGAAGAAAACCTGGCTGATAAAAGCCCTCTTCTGCTCAATTCCAATCCTGTATACAAAAAGATTCCGGTTCTGATTCACGACGGAAAACCAATTTGCGAATCTCTCATAATCGTCCAGTACATTGATGAAGTTTGGAGTCAAAAGGCAAAATTGCTGCCTGAAGATGCATACGCTCGGTCTCAAGCTCGATTCTGGGCTGATTTCATCGACAAGAAGGTAAATTTAGTCTTTTGTGTTGCCTACTTGATTCCAACTATCAATGCTGACATATTGATTACTGTTTGATTTATGTCTCTAGATATTTGATTGTGGAATCAGACTGTGGAAGCTGGAAGGACAGGAAGAAGCGAAGAAGGAGTTCATAGGCATACTGAAAACTCTAGAGAAGGAGCTTGGAGACAAGAAATTCTTCCACGGTGATACGTTTGGATATGTTGATATCGCCCTCGTGCCATTTACTGCATGGTTCTATTCATATGAGACGTCTGCAAACTTCAGTGTGGAGAAGGAAGTTCCGAAATTGGTGGAGTGGGGAAAAAGATGCATGGAGAGGGAAAGTGTTGCAAAGTCTCTTCACGATCCCAAGAAGGTGCATGAGTTTGTATGCACGGTGTTGAAGAAGAAACTTGGCATTGAGTGAAGTGTGTCTGAATATGGTATGGTGAGAGTCTTTAAGAGTTCGGGTCCTGTTTAGGTATGGTTTTTAATTTTGGTCTACTCTCAATGTTTCTGAGGTGTTCCTTGATAGGTTAACTATCTCTATTCATGTAATGTTACCGTATATGTATGAATAAAATGTTTTCATTGTGTGTTAATTAACGTATTGCCTTTTTTTAATCATACTAGCACGAGGCGATGCTTAGCATAAACCTTGTTCTTTAAAAAAATTTAAACATATTCTTCGTAGTTGTGTGAGCAAACATATAAATATGTAATCAATCGGCGCATGGTATTCAAATGCATTCTCATGCACTGGAAATCAATAAAATATGCAATCAATCAGCTCTTCCTTGTGTTGAGGCTGCATATATAACATAAAACTGTACATAATATTATACTTATCCTGAAGTCTGCAACTTCAAAGGCCAAACAATCGCAAATAAAAATTAACTTCTTGTTAATAATATACCGGGATGGTCACAAGACAAAATTGTTAGGATTTGGCAAATGCTGACAAATGTCTGTAAATAATTAATTTTAGCATGAGTCATTCAAGATAATTTGGTTAAGAAAACCATAATTATAGGGGAGGAGGATCAGGGCCAGCCTTAAACAATCGGAGGCCCAAGGCCATATCCACACACAACGATGACCGCTGGAGAATGACTGGAGGAGAAAAAAATCACATTAACTAGAAAAGTGGCTGCCAATACTTAAACTCACGACTTGAGCTAGAAAGCCAAATACACTGACCACTCAGCCACGTTCACTTTCAAACAGGTGCCCCTATCATATACTATACATACATTTAAGTCTATGTTTGAGGCCCCCTCCTGGCCCGAGGCCCTAGGCGGGCCATCTAGTTGGCCTATGCCCAGGGTCGAGCCCAAGGGGGATCACACTAGAATTACATTATTACTGGAGAATGTATGATAAGGGAATTCAAATCAAGAAATTTGTTGTGTTGTCCATACATTTGAAACATGTTCTGCAGTCCATTCAATTTGATCTATACCCTATTGTAAAGTGAAAAGAAAAAATGATCAATATTCCTTGTGACTAACAAAATCTACTATGATAACCACTGTACTACGGTCTATAACTCTATATAGTAGCACTGAAATAGTGATGATTGAATAAGTAAACTTATTGATAGTTTAAAAAAGGATTCACTCAGGCTTGACAACAAAGAAGAAACATGGGATAGTGGGGGTTATGCCAAAAAAATAGGCACAAGGATAAACTTGAATGCAAAGATTAAAATGAAATAGCATCCGTTAAGTAGGGCTGTATACCGGACAGGACAGTCCGCTGTCCGCCTCGGTTCGAAGCTATAAGGTGTCTGGTCCGTGTCCGTCTGATTCTCTTATAGGACAGAGCTTGAACACACCAGTGTTTGGTCCGATCTAAGATGTTCGATGTTTTTCTATTATCCAAGGCTATATCGGACAGGACAGTTAGTTGTCCGGCTCGGTCCGAGACTATATGATGTCCGATCTGTGTCCGTCCGGATTCTTATAGGATAGAGCTTGGATACACCTCCGTCCGGTCCGATCCGACCCATCTACACTCCTACCTTAAGGCACTAGGTTCGTTGTTATCATGCTTACATAAATCTATTCAATCAATCACTTTACATCAGGTTTATTTTGAAATAGAAACATCATTTGGTTTTTACAAATTTACCAGAACCACGTTTTATTTTAATGGCTATTTTAAAATATACCGTTGAAAGTTTTCATGCACAAACATATGTTTGATGTTTATAGGAAACAAAATTAATTGAAAATCCTTCACCAAAAGTAGATGCTTCACGACATCAATGCTGTAAAAAGGAAAACAGTCAAAAGCTCTTATATACCTCATTAGTGCTAATATCTTCAATATCATATCTATGCCAAAATGGTGACAGTAACAAAATACTGAATCTGATCAGTTGTTAAAATAATCAAATGGCAAATGAGTACACAAGAGAGGAGAGAGTTTGTTCACGTCACTTTCGGTGAGGTGGACAAAACTCCCGCCTCCTACTGGATGAAATCAGGAGGGAGTTATGTTCACCTCACCAAAAGTGAGGTGAACAAACTCACAGTGACAAGAGATAACTGTCGTCTCTACAGCGAAGAAGAAAATAACATTTAATGCAAAAAATAACCAGGGCTGTTGTCAACGCATTCGTCATCTATTGTCATTTCGATTGAAAGAAAGTAAAACCTTGTAGATTATACATACTTTGGTCGGTTTTTTCTTTCATACGCAAGAAGTGGGTTGTCCACTTGATTTTGCTCATCCTTAGGGTCAACTAGTCTCATGTCTCGTATCACCATTAGATGTTTGCAATTGCCCTGTATATCATGCCAAAATTAATCACATGTGCTAGTTTAAAATCATATGTTAAACCATGTTTAATGTGTGATTCATCACAAAAATGCTCAACTGATATGATTTTCTGATGTTTTGATCTAAAGGCATTACTAGAATGCAAGAAACAAGTCGTCATTTTCTTCTTCTTCTTTTCGACAATAATATTCTAGTTTATTTAAAGATTTTACAGTAATAAAATGCACTTTTGTAAAGTGTTATTGTTAAAGGAAAGACCGAAAGAAAATGGATAAGAGAGATGATTGATGTAAATGAAATACCATAAAACAAAAAGTGGAAATTTAGTTTCTCGTTTTGTTCTCAGAATTGATACGTGAAAAGCTCAGCTAAAAATTACTAGTGTGAAGCCGTGCATTGCAGATGGTTATGACAAAAATATTTTAATTGCATATGGGTACTATTGGGTTGGTAAATGTCTCTTATAACTAAATGGAATATTTTTAAATTGCATGGAAAGCTAACTTAATACTATTTCATTAATGGACCGTTTATATTATTATTCTAGCATAAACCAAATAAGGTTGTTCATTTCTTGAAGAACACGGTTTGCTTTTTAAGGTTAGAAAATATTTTGAAACACAAATTTCGGTGGTGATTGCATAGGTATTTGCTATACATATCTTTGCAATTCATAATGGACATTTATATATTTTAACACGTTGTTTGTATATACCATCAAATGTGGCGGCCCTACCAATTCACTGCCCGAGCCACACTGGATTTTGGTTGCGCTTCAACATAAATAATTGCACTATTTTTGTTTTGCAAAGTAACATAATTTTAAATCAAAATAAAAAATAAATAAAAATATCACGTACAAAATCATGACAATAGTTGATTCAAAAAATATCAAATACCAGTTCCCATACGAAATACTACAACCTTCCAAGAAAATTAGTTTTGATCACTTGACTTGAGCCAAATAATTGTTATGCTCATGCATTAAGTAACCTAAAAGTTGAACCCACCCACGACGCAGATATCACATCTTGGCATTGCTTTACTTTTCAGCTATAAGCTCCAGAATGTTATTTTCTAAACGTCACTTGAATTTTTTCTTTCTTCATTTCTTGACATGAAATCTAATAATGTATATTAAACAAATTAACTTGCAATGAATTATTTTGCTAGTATAATCATCATGTCGAAAATACCCAGCATTTTTCATAATTAAATTAGAGTAGCATCTAAAATTTAGTCAGTAATCCAAAATACCATTCACTAATTAGAATGTAAGCATATACCATGTCTCAGATTAAACCACAAACCATTCAAACATTATTATGATTTATTTATATAATAAAAACATGAGCCACTCCAAAATTTGATATTTACTAATAAATTAAAATATTAATATTACCTTTCAGTTTCTAAACTTTACTGTTATCTAGGTACAAACCAAAACAAATTCCATTAATCCAAATAGGAAGATCCCAATTTTACCAATTTGAATCATATGTAAAATTAAAAAGCAGAAAGCTTAATCTTGAATTTTAGTTCGGAGAAGGATAATAAGGAAGAGAGAGGCCTAGGCGCTATATTATTGATGAAGTGTGAAGCTAGCTTCGGTGGTAGAGGCTGGAGGAGCAAAGGGTTGATAGCATGACTGCATTTGAAACGACTCATGAATACAACTAAGATAAAAATTTTCTTTAATGATTGAGAGAACAAAGAAATGCATGTTTGGTTTTTTTGTTTCCTTTCTTCTTTAGCTAAAGTTGGTTGCTGCATAAACTTTTAGCTGGACTTTTATCTTTTTCAATTTTTTGTTGCCCTTTTCCAGTGGGTTGCCCCAGCCCGTGGTCTTGGTGGGCTGTCCACTAGGCCACCCCTGCCACCAATATGTAGGCTTTTCTCCATAAAGTCTCCATGTTAGTCTAGAAACAACGTGTAAGCACAATAATCGATCTAATTGTTCTTAGACAAAACATGTATCTGCCATATTCCTTGAAATAGGCAAGCAAGTATGCTTCATTTACATTTGCAAGGGGAAATGCAATTACTACAGTGAAGGATTTGTTAGGACTAAAAAGCTCTCACCTGTTACAGGACTTCAAAATGATTGTTGAAGTATGCAAAGTAATTTCTGAAACCCATATTTAAATCTCAGTTACAACTATGGACATGCAAGCCTTCTTTAAAGAAAAGTTAATTAATAAGGTAAAAATACCTTATGTCCAATGTCTGGAACATACTGAATCAGAACATATTTTAACACGACCAGTAAAACAGCAGATAATATAAAAATGCAAGGTTCATTGGTAGAAATTTTGAATGCTTAGTACATGAAAAACAGGGAAAAGAAACTGCAGTGCTGGGGCAGTTCAAATCATATAATGCAAATGCAAGGGCGGTAATCGGTCCAAGCTAATTTCCACTACCAGATGCCTGTGACATTACTAATTGACCTAGCTGATGACATCCAAGCATGTAAAATGCTAAGTTGAATATCTTAGGTGTTGTGCTTCATCGGCTGTAGCCATACATTTTTACTACGTAGTCAACAATTGAAGTTTGGCAGTTTACCAACGCGAACAACAAAAGATCCAGAATATGGCTCTAAATAACTGCGATACAAATTGAAGAACTTTAATCTGAATACAACCATATAATGTTGTATATAACTTAGCTATCCACTTCCGTTTGCACGGTTGAATACCATTTTGTGATTAATCTTTTTTTAGTATATAGACTTTTGTGAATCCAATATAACAAAGAAAACATAGCATATACTTCTTACTGGTCATATAATAAAGGATAAGCATAGAATTTTCGGATTGATAATTTAGTCATCCAGGTATTAGAATTGTAAGTTGACCTTGAAAACTACAAGAATACAAATAGATATAAAAGGAAAGTGGTTCAATATCTTGAAGCTTTTGTCGAAGATTGAAAAAAAACGGAAAGCTAAAAATTATTATATATCTGAAAGCTTTACGTATAAAGAATTAAGAGCTAAAAAATACTAGCACATGGAGGCAGTTTTTTTTTCCTTCTCATGCACAAGTATGTAAGAAATTTTTTGGCTATGAACATAGGAAAATTTATCGAGTAAAAGGGTAAGCAAAATGCAAAAAGCATTATCACTGTGTCAACATACTCGATCGAAAAAAACGAATTGTCATGTAATAGATGAGTGATTATCATGGTGCATCCAATCACTGACCAAACTAAGAAAGTTAAGGAAAATTAAGCATGATGTCCTAGTCATTGCATAGTTAAATATGAAGACGACTAGTTAGACATAAAATTAAATACAAAAAAGAGACACAGAGCCTTAACCTTTGGATCCTTTTTATCTTTATACAGAGAGGTGGAATTCATGGGGTGATCCAACAATGCAAATCAATTTTATCGCCATTTGTGTCAAAGTTTTGTGTTTAAATAGACTTTTCATTCAAAAATATAAACAATGAACTTAATTGTGTGGGCTTATACCAATTCAATCATCCCATCCTATTTGTTTTATTTGACTATGTGTGAATCCATAAGGTAGTAGAATTTGATGAATAAACTGTATAAAAAATCATCTATCACACACATATTACATGAGAAAATATGATTATTTTCAAATAATATTGTTTAATACACCATAAATGTACATAAATTTTTAGGAGCCACAAAAATCCAAAAATACAGCGATATAGTTCCAGCCCCAAAGTAATAATCTTATAATTTATGAAAAATCAATTAAAAAGAATATTCATTTACTATATTCTAAGGCTATATAATTATAAAACAACATCTTGATAACTAAATTTCGTAGAGTAAAAAAAAATGTAAAATAGTTTCCCTATCAAGTGTTGAAAACAAATTATGTAAGTCATCCCAAATTTTAAATAAGCGTTCATGTACAAGGGAACACTATACAATATTTTTTTGAAATGGTATAAACGAATGTGAACACACCTATTGTAGTCATAGAAAGTAGAAATCAAGTAAGACTTCTATGCTCAAAATAAAACACCAATATTGAACCAGCTGCATTAGCATTTTAACGCAATCTAACCATTCTCGTTAAATAATTATACTTCAAAACGTGAATTTATCAAAGTTGAATATTTAGAGTTTGAGATTTTCAAAATCAAAATCATAAAAGCCAAAATAAATTAAACATTGTATTTCCAAATCTAAACTTACATTAGAAAAAACTAAAAAGAAAAATAATGAAAATTGAAAAAAAAAAAGTGGTTTCAAATATTGCGAAAAGAAAATTTATTTATTTTCAAAGCAAGTTATATGATTGTTCTTCTATGAAACATATTTTATCATTTTCCTTGTCAAAAATGATTGTCCATTTAGTAGCTAGTTGTACACAACTGTAATACACTTGTCTATTTACTGTAGGCCCAAGAATTAACATAACAACAACCAAAACTAACTAAGCGGAACGAGGAAAACAAGATACAAATCATCCACGTAACAACTACTTTTTGCATCTTATGGTGAATTTGGGGTAATGTATGCAAGATAAGAGATACAAAATCATGTGTCAAGAAAATCAACCGAACTTCTATTATTTGGTTGTATTTCTATTTTTCTTGAGCAATCGAACTAAAAAGCAACAACATCAAAAGTAATAATTGAAATTTAACTTTTGTGATGTGATTCTGTTGTCATAGAACTCTACATGGAGAAAAACTTCAAGTTGATTGTAATAACAAATTTCAGTGGAAAAAAATCTTTTGTAGAATCAAAATATATAGATATAAAAAAATTGCACATAAAAATCATTTTCCACTGTAGATCCAAAATTTAGCTCCTATGCATAAATCAAACAAAATAACTAATACATTTCTGAACATAGATATATGATTGGGGTTTGCTTGAAGAACTGGTTAAAAAAAAGGAGAAATAACAGGCATTAGACTTGAAGGGAGAAATAATAAGGAAAAATATGCAGTTTACAATAATAAATAAGGGGGAAACATCGGATTTGAGCTTCGAAGAGTAAAAGACACGACATTTACAAATCTGAATTCTTATTGACTTGCCTCCTTTGTATTGATATTATTATTTCTTTTTTCGTTGGATTTGTGGATCTGTCAGCTCCATTTGGTATCACATTACTGTTGGTGGCTACCATCGGTTGATTAACAATTTCTCCATTATTAAAATTTTTGGTTAGTTCATTGAATTATAGGATTGCTTTTTAAAATCACTACAAGAAAAGTGGCTTTCAACAATATTGGGAAACATCATTTTACGCTGAATGTTGTTGTTGAACCTTTTCGTAAGTAGGAAGATCTTAAAACAATATAGCAAAATGTTGTATAATTAACGCAACCTAAAAATAATTGGCGGTCTTTCAATTAACTTTAGTGGCCGCGCTCTTTCACCACTACCTTCTTCTGTTTCCCCGCTTCGCATAATATGCTCCTTCTTCCCCTAAAACACTAAAATACGTCTACTCTTCTTTGTCCTCTAATCACATTAGATCTAACAATATTTTACTCGAAAAACTGTTCCTCTTCATTCGCTCTGTCTTCTCACCTTTAGGGTCGACCTTTAGGTAAAACCGGGAAAGCATTCGCTTTAGGCCTCGTAAAAAAACTATGGCGCCGTTCATCAAAAATTTTGCGTAGCAAAATAAAGGGAAAAGGAATCACAATTGCCAATGAAGAACTCCAGAAGCGGCAGCCGACGGGACTTTGACAGTGGCACATTAGAATAGCGGCAATTTACTCCAGTGGGCAGTGACTTGACGGTGACCTTGCCAAGCGATAGTTGCTCCAGTCATAGTTTCAGACTTGGATAACGGAATGCATGGCTGTGGGCATTATTTGTCAAATGCTGGTTGATCTTGTTCATGAATATGGGACTATGGATTGGCACCAAACATTAAAAATCAAATGGAAAGAGGACCTAAAGCCTAAAGATGTGGTATTCTTTGTAAACTCCTATTATTGTTTGCAATTTCTCCGATTTGGAAGATATGTCTACAGTTAAGTTTTTTATGTTGAAAGGTTGAGTTTAATATTCCTGTGAATTCAGATTAAAAGTTTAAATAATTGTCAAAAGCTAATTCTTATTTTTTATAGTGGTTAGATAGTATAAAATTAGCTTATGGCTAATCAAGTTAAGGTTATAGTCAATGTTTTTAAGTAGAATTGAAAAGTAAAAGATAATTCCCATTGCAATTCTCGTGTGCAGATATTTTCAATGTAATATAACTCATAGATAAGATAGTCAGTCAGTTTTTATTTTCAAATACCAGTGACCTATAAATAGTTTAACAAATACATTTTCTCAAGTGCATATGTTTTATTTTGATACTCATTCTGTAGCACTGTATGTTCATAGAAAATTATATAATTTAGTGAAAAAAGACACTGATCCATTAATGAAAAAATACATTGATCCATTAATTAAAATTTAGGGAAAGGTTGAGCCCATCATTTTATTTTATATAGTGGTTGTGCCCATAATTTTACATTCTTATTTTATATAGGTTGAACGCTGGAGCAGGCAGAAGAAGGCATGCACTGAAGTTTGGGATTATAGATGAAGGTTGAAGTGGCTTGAATAGAGGAGATGGGTGGTGGCAAGTTAGGTTCGTGGCAGCTGTGAATAGTTTAGTGCAGGTAATATTTAATTTGGTTATGTTTGTTATTCTATTGCATTTTCCTTTTACGATTATGTGGTTGTTCGCTACAATTATGTAACTGTTGATTTTAATGGCTTTGATTGAAGTAAAACTATTTGACGTATTCAAACAAAGCCACTAACAAAACACTGATAAAGTAGGAGAAGGGATTAAATTAAGAGCAAATGTAAAACGTAGAATAGATAGGTAAATAAATCTTTTATTGTAATGAAACAGTGCGTTGTGATACCTGAGTAGCTAATTCACTTGGCCAATCCACTTTATTCCCCCATTATCACCATTAAAGAATGGAAGGCTGAGTTGAATTACATGGATTTTGAGTGGCCTTGGTGTAGTGAAAAGTCAGTGGTTTGGGCAGCGGAAGTAGAAACACCCATTAATTTAGCCTGTCGACAATCTCAACAATGCAATCCAACAGAGATGATAAAGAAAAACAAATGGCTCAAATTATAGAGAAAAAACAAAAATAGAAAAGGGAAAGAACACACCAATATAATGAGGTTCGTCTATGCCTACATCCTCGGATCCAACAACCATTTATTTCTCCGCTTCAAGAGAAGGTACAATATGAGAAGAAATAAACAATTCAATACAACTTTTCACCCTATAATAGATACAAAAAATAGGGATCTCATTGAAGATAACGTATGGAGAGAGATTTTGTTCTTGTGTGTGTTGAAAATATGAGAAAATGCCTGCGTATGTATAGGAGGAAGGATGAAGAATGCTTCATGGATAAGGATGAAATGTTTCCAGATTTATTCCACTATAAATCTAGAACATTTTAAATTGTTTCCACCAATACCAATAATTGATTGATTCCTTAAATTAAATTTATACCTTCCCCATATTAATATATTATCTCCTGATGTGACTTGATTACGAGAATCAATTAATATATCCTCATTAATATATTTAAAATGTCCAATTTTAACACTCCATCTTGATTGAAATATATTCATCAATCAACAAAAGAAATGGTTATTGGGTCAGTGCCCCATGGTGTTAAGTAACTCGTACCACACCAATCAAGTTTGAGCAATGTTGTAACGAACATCTTAGGCAATTTCTACCTAGGATTCCCAGAACAGCCCTTGCATAAACTCCGTCTTCAATTATCTTCATCATATTTGATTCGCAATGCTAATGCCCATACAGAGTGGTTTTCAGATAATAAATCTGATCCCAGTCTCTCCGTATTGACAACGGAAAAATAATCAAAAACTTTGATAGCCGGTTATTTAACTATCAAAGGAAAACATACAAACAAACAATGGTCGTATATCCAAATGGAAATCTTACCGATCAATCATCAATCAACACTGAGCTCCTTTAAATAGATTTATCAAAATCATTTCATTTCCCTTTTATATCTTTAGTTGAATATTTCTTCAAGTCATTTAGTCTCTCACAATTTCTTGAAAAACGTTTCCTTATATTCACAACTCCTTTTTTTCCGTATTTCGAAAATATACGTTATTAACATTTGAAAACATTTCCATACCTTATTCACGCATCCCTAACCATCAGTCCCTAACCGTAAACCAGTAATAGAACAACTTCCCAAGTATCAAACCCGAAGGCCGAAACCAACATCAGATCGACACACAGAAAGCCGTTTAACTTAACTAATCTTCGGTCAGTTTCTAATTTCCTTAACTCCGTTTCTTAATTTCTTATCAAATCATTTCTTACGCAACTCTTGGATTCGGTTTACAAATCCATTTCTTTTACAGAAAATATTGATTATAATGATAGCATTATAATCCATGTTTCCAAAATATTTAACTTTAAATATAACTCTGATTCGAATTTTGACTTTAAATAATAATATTTAATTAATTAATTAATTAATTAATCTTCATCTAAAAATGGAAAGTAAATATTACTTTTCTGGATTTAATATAATCGAATTTCAACTTATAACTCTCTTACAAATAATCTATATTCGATTAGTATTCCGAACCTTGGAATAAACTCACCATTTCCAGTCAACTCAGTTTCTAAATTCATTTTTGAATTTATCACTTTCAAACACTTACCAACTCCTTTGATAACCAGTTAACTCTGTAAAGTTTATTTCAAATCATTATTCACTTTAAAATGTGAATATTATCCCTTTTACATAAATCTAGACTCATTTTATCAAATCAAATCTTGGTTTGTATTTATAAATGCTATTACATGTCCATGGTCTGTTTATTGAGTTATCTTATCAACCCAAACTCATATTCTATTTTATTTACAAGTAAATGTCTTGTTAGTAACATATCAAGTTTATAATTAAATCTTGATTTCCTACTCAATTATAATTTATTGGTTTCAAACCAAATATTAACTATTTTGTCAAATATTGAATTATATAATATATAATTTCTAAGAATAAATCATTTTAATAATATTCAACATCGTCGAATTATAATTATAAATCCTTATTGATTTATTTCACTCCTATTCATATTTCGAACATCGAAATAATTTCATCGTCTTCCTTTTGAAACGATTTTCAAATTTTCCCCTTTTTGAATCCATTCTTATATTTTCTAAATATCTATTAATAATTATTCCACTTTATTTCTAAACATGTTTATAGATCCAACTACTTGTTTTATATAATTAAACAACTTATTGTATTCTAACCAATCAAAATTCAATTCTATTTTTAAAATAGATTTTTTTTCTTTTTAAAACCCCAAATTCTTTTTCCAACATATTCGAATATATTTTACGGTATTTAAATACCAATATTTCAGGTTAATGTTATTCAAACTACCCAAACACACATTAATCACCAACATATTATTTTTCACATCATATAACGTAATATATGAAAAACAATAGTATAATTGTTGAGGAATCCAGTTGGATCCCTCCAACCTGTTTCCCTGCATCCACAGATGTTAATCGATATAAATAACACTAATTTCATAACAATACGAGATATTAAAATAAATAGATCAATATCCAATCAACTAATTATATATATATATATGACTATATATATAATTTCAACCAATAAATTAACAAATCATCCAAACAACCATCACACACAATATTCAATCACTTTTATCAATATTAAATAATGTTTATAAAATAATAAAACTGGACAGAGTTAGTGAGTTTACTCACCTTCTTCTTTAATCGTTTAATAACGATTAACGATTGATTAATTCAATCAGCCGTTTTATTTTTCCTTAATTTCTAACGAGCTCCAATAATTCCAAACCAACCTCATAGCGTAGCCTATCCTATGATTCCAATGGATCAGGCCGTTTGGGATTCTGACAACGTATGAGTGAAATACTGTATTTACAAGATTTTGTGTGTGTATATATATATTAAATAAAACTAACTTATATTATTGAATATAAAATCGGGCCTCACCTATCATTATTAGCCCGTCTCCCCATTTAAACCCATTATCGAAATGAGGGTGCCTTCTTCTACATTTCGAACGTCCTCACCATTTCGAAATCGTTCCATGCTTCGTACCTTCACTGTTGCACTTACCCGACTTCACCACTCAGCTTAACAATCAACCCTCCACTGTAAAGCACATCATCCCCTCTCACTTTTCATTCAAAACTCCTCAGTAAAAATATATAAGCATACACTTATCCCACACAAATTCCGTGATGTACGAAACAACCGATCATCTTTAGTTTTTTTTAAAAACCTGGGCCTTAACGTTTTGAATCAGCCCACGTGAACTAAAACTCATTGGAACGACAACCATCTCCCTCCCCTATAACTCGTGTATCACTGCTCCTTTATGCCATGGTTATCACGGCGGTAAGTCGAGTCGAGTCGACGGAGTTCCAATTAGTCGACTAGTGGACTAGTCGTGGACTGGTCGTAGACTAGTCGAGGCTAGTCGATAAATAAATAAATATATACACATGCATAAAAATTCAAACATGTGCATAAAAATTTAAACATGTAGTAACATACCTCATTGCTTCTTGCAGGGCAGTAATATGAAGTGAAAACAACCGTTGATAGACATCAATATTGGTGACTTGCTGGCAATATAAAGTGATTCTTACAAGACACCATGTTATATACAATGATGTAAAAAATATATAGTAATGTATCATTGCTATGTACCATTTATGTAATGACAACTGATAAATTAATGAAAGTATATGTGATGATGTATAAAATATTTAGCAATTCAGTACTTGCCGTTGGTACTGCAAAAAAAAAAAAAAAAAAAAAAAAAAAAAAAACCAAAAACAAACACACAAACAAATATCAGTTCAGGTCCTTCAGGTGTAACAGGAAAAAAAAAGCAACGCAACATTCATAAGTGTAAGGGGAAAATAAACAATAGGAAGAGCAAACTTGACTCTCGTTTAAATTGTACAAGAGAAAAAAAATCAAAGCAAAAAAGGGAGTACCTAGGGTTACTCGAACTCAAGAGGAGCAGACACTGGAGCAACGGCGGCAGGAGATTAGCGACGGCGGCAGGAGTTGATCGGCGGTGGCTAGGATTACGAGGTTTCTTCTATCGAGCTCGGTTTCTACAATTCTCTGGTTTTTTTTCTTCTGAAGTCGAATTTCCTTCTATACGTGACTGTGTATATCGAACTGGACTTTCCATCTGTTTATTTTTTTCCTTGTTTTGGGCCCAAATTTGAAATCAGTCTGTTAAAGTTAACCGACTAGTCGACTAGTCGACTCCTAGTCGATCCAGTCGACCGACATATTGACAAATTTCATGTTGACAGTCCAAGTCGAAGACTTGGGACGGACTAGTCGACGACTAGTCAGGACTAGTCGGTCCCCGTGATAAGAGTGCTTTATAAAGATCCATTACTGCACGCATCAAGCCTTTCTTCCACCTCCATTTCACCATGAAACCCACCAAACCTTGTGAAATCTCCACTGTTTGACTTGTCGGTCAACACTCTGGACCGCTACCTTTCAATCCCGTTCTCTCCCATGTCGCCACGCTACAGGAAAGCTCCATGTCTAAGTAGCGGCTTCCTCTCTTCTCCAATCTCCCGCATACTCCAGTATATCATGCCATGCGTGTTCATCCGCCCAGCAAGAAACCCTTCCCAACTATAAAAAAACTAACGAATAACACCATCACACATCTCGACTCTTTCTCTTCGTCAACGCCCCTACTGAACCCACTCCGCATTGCTCCTTCAGTTCGCAAGTTCCTGAGTCCATGCTGCTGTAAAGTTGAGGTACGACATTTATCAAAAACCTACACAAAAATCCCGCGCAAGCCCTCCACTCCATGGTCTAAGCTCAAAACCAACAACCGTCGCTCCATTTGGTAACTCAAACTCTCAAACCAAGGATGCGCTGACTAGAAAAGCCGAACCCAAAACCGCGATCGCTCAACTAAAAATGCATATCAAACTGAAGTTGTTGGCCTCGGGATCATATATATATATGTATATGTGTATATATATATATATATATATATGTATATATGTATATATGTGTATATATGTATATATGTATATATGTGTATATGTATATATGTGTATATATGTATATATGTGTATATATGTATATGTATATGTATGTATATGTATATGTATATATGTATATATATATACATACGTACATACATATGTGTTTGGATTTTTAAAATGAAAAAATGGGGTATGTGTTGTTACTTGCTTCTTATGGTTTGCCATGGAAATAAGAAAAAAGGCGGTTGCTGTCTTGCGAAGGTGTTAGATTGAGAATAATTAACTTTATTTAGAGGAAGAATTCTTTCTTAATTTCTTGCATCCAATACAACAAATGACCACATATATATATTGGTTTACATAACCTTTCACCGAATAGACATGACTTTTTAATTCAAGGGACATGTTGATACATGATTCCAATGCAAATATTAATTATTACACACATTACTAACATTCTCCCCCTTAATGTGTTGTTCTTGAACTCGAAGAGCTTCTCTAAATTTCTGAAATTTTTCTCTAGGTAAGGCTTTTGTGAAAATATCAGCAATTTGATTATTTGTTTTGCAAAAATTCAGTTGTACCTTCTCATTTTCAATTGCATCTCGAATGAAATGATGTTTGATGGCTATATGTTTTGTTCTTTCATGATGGACTGGATTTTTAGTCATAGCAATGGCTGATTTGTTGTCACAATGGATAGTCACAGCTTCTTGTTTCTCACCAAAATCATGTAGTATTTTCTTCAACCATATTGTTTGTTGGGTAGCTAGGCCAGCTGAAATATATTCAGCTACTGCAGAAGATTGAGCAACTGTTTGTTGCTTCTTCGAACGCCAAGAAAATGCCCCTGTTCCAAGTGGAAACACATATCCAGAAGTGCTTTTCATATCATCCATACTTCTTGCCCAGTCACTATCGCAAAATCCAAATAAAATAGTTTCAACATTATTTTCGTATTTGATCCCATAGACCAAAGTGCCTTGAATATGTCTTAGAATCCTTTTTGCTGTACCTAGATGGATATGAATTGGATCATTCATGAACCGAGAAAGTAGGTTGGTGCAAACATGATATTAGGTCTTGTACTGGTGAGGTAAAATAGATTACCAACAAGGCTTCTATAGTAACTAGCATCAACCTTCCTTCCCCCATCTTTTTTTTAGCTTTTCCTTCACAACTAATGGTGTATCAACTGGATTACACCCAAACATCCCAAACTTTCTCAATATTTTCTCTGCATATTTCTTTTGAAAATAAAAACTCCATCATCATCTTGAGAGATTTCTATTTCAAGGAAAAAATGCAGCAAGCCCAAATTGTTCATTTCATATTTCTTCATCATTTTTTTTCTAAAATCTTCAATCAACTTTAAATTCTTTCCGGTGTAAATTAAATCATCTACGTAAAGTGCAATAATTAGAATATCATCCAAACCTTGTCGTTTGACATATGAAATAAGCTCATTCCTACTCTTCACAAAACCTTTCTTTGTGAAGTAATTGTCAATATTGCTATACCATGCCCATGGTGCTTGTTTTAGCCCATAAAGCACTTTCTTTAATTTGTAAACTTTTCCTTCTTATCCTTCAATCTCAAATCCTTGAGGTTGCTCCATGTAAACCTCTTCTTTCAATTCTCCGTTCAAGAATGCCAATTTTACATCTAGCTGATATAGCTTCCATCCTTTTGGGATGCAAGTAATATTAAAGCTCTAATGGTGTCAAGACGTTCCACAGGAGCAAATATCTCTTCGTAGTCAATTTCGGACTGTTGAGAATAGCCCTTTGCAATGAGTTTCGCTTTCTTCTTTTGAACTGAAGCATCTGGGTTATGCTTCACCTTGTAGATCCATTTTACTCCAACAGTTTCTTTGCCTTTTGGCTTATCAACTAACAGCCATCTCTTATTCTTTTCAAGTGCATCCATCTCTTCTTGCATTGTCTTCCTCCAAGCATCTTCCTTAACTGCTTCTTCAAAATTTTCTGGTTCCATAGCGCAATAGTTGCACCTAGCAAAAATATCATCCAAACTCCTTATTTTTATTGGGGTTGAGCATGGAGATGAGGAATTATGGCTTGCTGAAGATGAAGTGCTGGATGGAGAACTTGGTGAAGATGAATCACATTGGTTATTTGCAAGTGAAATGTTGGATTTTGTTCTGAAATTACCGCTGGAACTGTTTTATCCTCCACTTTCTCCTTTTGCCAATTCCAAGATGTTTTTTTCATCAAATACAACATCTCTAGTAATGATGACTTTCTTTGTCTTCAAGTTGTAAAGTCTGTAGCCATTTGACATAGAACTATAGCCAATAAAATTGCATCTTTCACTTGCTTCTTGAAGCTTTGTCCTTTTTTCTTTTGGAATTTGAGCATAGCAAATACTCCCAAAAATTTTGAGGTGATTTACCGAAGGCTTTCTACCACTCCAGGCTTCAAACGACGTCATATTTTATACAGCTTTTGTTGGATATCGATTTAGCATATACATAGCTGTATTTACAACCTCGGGCCAAAATTCTTTAGGCATGCCTTTCTCAAACAACATTGATTTAGCCATCTCCATCACGATTTGATTCTTCCTTTCGGATGCACCGTTTTGTTGAGGTGTATACCTAACGGTTAGTTGCCTCTCAACGCCTTCTTCTTCACAAAATTTATCAAAATCATTGGATTTATATTCCTTTCCCCTGTCACCTCTCAAAACTTTTATGGACCTACCACTTTGTTTCTCAACAAAAGCTTTAAACTTCTTAAATATAACAAACACTTCAGATTTTTGTCTCATGAAATAAACTCATGTCATGCGAGTCAAATCATCAATGAACAAAATAAAGTACATGTTTTGAGCATGAGATAAGGTGCTCATAGGACCACATACATCCGTGTGTACTAATTACAACACTTATTTGGCTCTTCTTGATCCTTCCTTTGGAAACGGTTGCTGATAATGTTTACCAAATACACATCCTTCACATACTCCATGTTTTTTTATTGTTGGCAGCCCGTACTCCATTTTTTTTAGAAAGCAATGTGAGACTATTGTAGTTTAAATGTCCAAGTCTCTTATGCCATAAACAAGTGTCGTTTTCTTTTTTTGCCATGAAGCTATGATTTTTCTCATAATTGAGATGGAGGGGAAGGCTTCTGTTTTTCATCAGTTTATTACAGCAGCAGCTTTTCCTTTTGAATCAAAGATTTTACATTCTCGATTCTCAAATTGAAGAGAATAACCATGCTCTAAAAGTTGTCCAATGCTCAACAAAATCTCATCTAATTTAGGAACATAGAAGGTATCATGAATAACCTTACCTCCTTGCTATGTTGCAACTCCATTGTTGCCTTTACCTTTAACTTCAACATACTCTCCAGTGCCGAGTTTAACTTTTGAATCAAATGAAGGATCTATGTCAATGAATGCAATTTTATCTTTTGTCATATGATTGCTGCATCTGTTGTCCAAATACCATACATCTTTATATTCTTTAGTTGCTTTTTGACAAGCAATGAACAAGCTCCCTTCCATATTTTGCGCTTCGGCAAATGTTATGTGTTGTGGCTTACCAAAGTGACAATCCTTTTGAATGTGCCCGAACTTTTTGCAATTATGACATAGTGGCTTACCTTTATTCCAACAATCATTTTCTTCATGAGAGTTCTTTTTGCAAATTCCACACCATTTATTTGATCCTTCATCACTTCCTCTTTCGCCATAGGTTCCTCGACCTCTTCCGCGTGAATTTCTTCCTCTTTCTTTGCCAAATCTGCCACCTGTTGAAGACTCGCCATTATTTTGCTTTATTGTTTTGTCATTGTTTGATTGAGTGGTGAGTTTGGACCAAAATGCGTTTTCAATAGTCTTTTCTATACAGCGTAACAGTCTTTGCTCGCAATATCTAAGTGGATCCGTCAATCCTTGAACGGTCATGTTTGACAAATCTTTGGTTTCTTCTACAACAACCACCATATGATCAATTTTTTCAATCAAGCTTATCAAAATTTTATCAACAATTCTACGATCATCAATTATATCTCCATGAGACTTCATTTGATTCACCAATTCGGACAACCTATTAAAATACTCATTCAAGCTTTCATTTTCTTTCGTTTTTTCATTTTCAGAATCTCTCTTTAGGGATTGAAGTTTGACAGTTCTCGCCTTTGAATCTCCTTCAAACTCTTGTTGCAAGGTTTTGCATGCTTCCTTGGCTGTTTTTGCTCTCATAATTCTTTGAAATATGGTGTTTGACACTTCTCTTTGAATCATTCCAAGAACTCCAGCATCAGTGATTTTTTTCTTTTTTAATACTTCAGTTTGGGCTGCTGTAGGTTTTGCGGTAGCCGTTATGTCTTCATACCCTTGTTTGGTGAACTCCAAGACATCCAACGAAGTAAACAAAGTCTCCATTTTTAATGCCCAGAAAACATAATTTTCTCCTTCAAATAAAGGAACTTGAACATTGCTATAGGTGGAGTTGATGCTTGCTGAAGTATTGCTTGGAGAAGCCATTACTTCGCACTTTGTGTTTTTTTTATTGCAAGGATCTAGAGCTCCGATACTTTTTGTTAGATTGAGAATACTTAATTTTATTTAGAGGAAGAATTCATTCTTAATTTCTTACATCCAATATAGCAAATGACTGCATATATATAGTGGTTTACATAACCTTTCACCGAATAGACATGACTTTTTAATTCAAAGGACATATGACTCTTCAGTATTCTAGATACATGATTCCAATGCAAATATTAATTATTACACACATTACTAACATTCTCCCCCTTAATGTGTTGTTCTTGAACTCCAAGAGCTTCTCTAAATTTCTGAAATTTTTCTCTAGGTAGGGCTTTTGTGAAAATATCAGCAATTTGATTATTTGTTTTGCAAAAATTCAGTTGTACCTTCTCATTTTCAATTGCATCTCGAATGAAATGATGTTTGATGGCTATATGTTTTGTTCTTCCATGATGGACTGGATTTTTAGTCATAGCAATGGCTGATTTGTTGTCACAATGGATAGTCACAGCTTCTTGTTTCTCACCAAAATCATGTAGTATTTTCTTCAACCATATTGTTTGTTGTGTAGCTAGGCCAGCTGAAATATATTCAGCTGCTGCAGAAGATTGAGCAACTGTTTGTTGCTTCTTCGAACGCCAAGAAAATGCCCCTGTTCCAAGTGGAAACACATATCCAGAAGTGCTTTTCATATCATCCATACTTCTTGCCCAGTCACTATCGCAAAACCCAAATAAAATAGTTTCAACATTATTTTCGTATTTGATCCCATAGACCAAAGTGCCTTGAATATGTCTTAGAATCCTTTTTGCTGTACCTAGATGGATATGAATTGGATCATTCATGAACCGAGAAAGTAGGTTGGTGCAAACATGATATTAGGTCTTGTACTGGTGAGGTAAAATAGATTACCAACAAGGCTTCTATAGTAACTAGCATCAACCTTCCTTCCCCCATCTTTTTTTAGCTTTTCCTTCACAACTAATGGTGTATCAACTGGATTACACCCAACATCCCAAACTTTCTCAATATTTTCTCTGCATATTTCTTTTGAAAATAAAAACTCCATCATCATCTTGAGAGATTTCTATTTCAAGGAAAAAATGCAGCAAGCCCAAATTGTTCATTTCATATTTCTTCATCATTTTTTTTCTAAAATCTTCAATCAACTTTAAATTCTTTCCGGTATAAATTAAATCATCTACATAAAGTGCAATAATTAGAATATCATCCATACCTTGTCATTCGACATACGAAATAAGCTCATTCCTGCTCTTCACAAAACCTTTCTTTGTGAAGTAATTGTCAATATTGCTATACTATGCCCATGGTGCTTGTTTTAGCCCATAAAGCGCTTTCTTTAATTTGTAAACTTTTCCTTCTTATCCTTCATTCTCAAATCCTTGAGGTTGCTCCATGTAAACCTCTTCTTTCAATTCTCCGTTCAAGAATGCCAATTTTACATCTAGCTGATATAGCTTCCATCCTTTTGGGATGCAAGTAATATTAAAGCTCTAATGGTGTCAAGACGTTCCACAGGAGCAAATGTCTCTTCGTAGTCAATTTCGTACTGTTGAGAATAGCCCTTTGCAATGAGTTTCGCTTTCTTCTTTTGAACTGAAGCATCTGGGTTATGCTTCACCTTGTAGATCCATTTTACTCCAACAGTTTCTTTGCCTTTTGGCTTATCAACTAACAGCCATCTCTTATTCTTTTCAAGTGCATCCATCTCTTCTTGCATTGCCTTCCTCCAAGCATCTTCCTTAACCGCTTCTTCAAAATTTTCTGGTTCCATAGCGCAATAGTTGCACCTAGCAAAAATATCATCCAAACTCCTTATTTTTATTGGGGTTGAGCATGGAGATGATAAATTATGGCTTGCTGAAGATGAAGTGCTGGATGGAGAACTTGGTGAAGATGAATCACATTGGTTATTTGCAAGTGAAGTGTTGGATTTTGTTCTGAAATTACCGCTGGAACTGTTTTATCCTCCACTATCTCCTTTTGCCAATTCCAAGATGTTTTTTTCATCAAATACAACATCTCTAGTAATGATGACTTTCTTTGTCTTCAAGTTGTAAAGTCTGTAGCCCTTTGACATAGAACTATAGCCAATAAAATTGCATCTTTCACTTGCTTCTTGAAGCTTTGTCCTTTTTTCTTTTGGAATTTGAGCATAGCAAATACTCCCAAAAATTTTGAGGTGATTTACCGAAGGCTTTCTACCACTCCAGGCTTCAAACGACGTCATATTTTATATAGCTTTTGTTGGACATCGATTTAGCATATACATAGCTGTATTTGCAACCTCGGGCCAAAATTCTTTAGGCATGCCTTTCTCAAACAACATTGATTTAGCCATCTCCATCACGATTTGATTCTTCCTTTCGGATGCACCGTTTTGTTGAGGTGTATACCTAACGGTTAGTTGCCTCTCCACGCCTTCTTCTTCACAAAATTTATCAAAATCATTGGAGTTATATTCCTTTCCCCTGTCACCTCTCAAAACTTTTATGGACCTACCACTTTGTTTCTCAACAAAAGCTTTAAACTTCTTAAATATAACAAACACTTCAGATTTTTGTCTCATGAAATAAACTCATGTCATGCGAGTCAAATCATCAATGAACAAAATAAAGTACATGTTTTGAGCATGAGATAAGGTGCTCATAGGACCACATACATCCGTGTGTACTAATTACAACACTTATTTGGCTCTTCTTGATCCTTCCTTTGGAAACGGTTGCTGATAATGTTTACCAAATACACATCCTTCACATACTCCATGTTTTTTTTATTGTTGGCAGCCCGTACTCCATTTTTTTTAGAAAGCAATGTGAGACTATTGTAGTTTAAATGTCCAAGTCTCTTATGCCATAAACAAGTGTCGTTTTCTTTTTTTGCCATGAAGCTATGGTTTTTCTCATAATTGAGATGGAGGGGAAGGCTTCTGTTTTTCATCAGTTTATTACAGCAGCAGCTTTTCCTTTTGAATCAAAGATTTTACATTCTCGATTCTCAAATTGAAGAGAATAACCATGCTCTAAAAGTTGTCCAATGCTCAACAAAATCTCATCTAATTTAGGAACATAGAAGGTATCATGAATAACCTTACCTCCTTGCTATGTTGCAACTCCATTGTTGCCTTTACCTTTAACTTCAACATACTCTCCAGTGCCGAGTTTAACTTTTGAATCAAATGAAGGATCTATGTCAATGAATGCAATTTTATCTTTTGTCATATGATTGCTGCATCTGCTGTCCAAATACCATACATCTTTATATTCTTTAGTTGCTTTTTGACAAGTAATGAACAAGCTCCCTTCCATATTTTGTGCTTCGGCAAATGTTATGTGTTGTGGCTTACCAAAGTGACAATCCTTTTGAATGTGCCCGAACTTTTTGCAATTATGACATAGTGGCTTACCTTTATTCCAACAATCATTTTCTTCATGAGAGTTCTTTTTGAAAATTCCACACCATTTATTTGATCCTTCATCACTTCCTCTTCCGCCATAGGTGCCTCGACCTCTTCCGCGTAAATTTCTTCCTCTTTCTTTGCCAAATCTACCACCTGTTGAAGACTCGCCATTATTTTTCTTTATTGTTTTGTCATTGTTTAATTGAGTGGTGAGTTTGGACCGAAATGCGTTTTCAATAGTCTTTTCTATACGGCGTAACAGTCTTTGCTCGCAATATCTAAGTGGATCCGTCAATCCTTGAACGGTCATGTTTGACAAATCTTTAGTTTCTTCTACAATAGCCACCATATGATCAATTTTTTCAATCAAGCTTATCAAAATTTTATCAACAATTCTACGATCATCAATTATATCTCCATGAGACTTCATTTGATTCACCAATTCGGACAACCTATTAAAATACTCATTCAAGCTTTCATTTTCTTTCGTTTTTTCATTTTCAGAATCTCTCTTTAGGGATTGAAGTTTGACAGTTCTCGCCTTTGAATCTCCTTCAAACTCTTGTTGCAAGGTTTTGCACGCTTCCTTGGCTGTTTTTGCTCTCATAATTCTTTGAAATATGGTGTTTGACACTTCTCTTTGAATCATTCCAAGAACTCCAGCATCAGTGATTTTTTTCCTTTTTAATACTTCAGTTTGGGCTGCTGTAGGTTTTGCGGTAGCCGTTATTTCTTCATACCCTTGTTTGATGAACTCCAAGACATCCAACGAAGTAAACAAAGTCTCCATTTTTAATGCCCAGAAAACATAATTTTCTCCTTCAAATAAAGGAACTTGAACATTGCTATAGGTGGAGTTGATGCTTGCTGAAGTATTGCTTGGAGAAGACATTACTTCGCACTTTGTGTTTTTTTTATTGCAAGGATCTAGAGCTCCGATACTTTTTGTTAGATTGAGAATACTTAATTTTATTTAGAGGAAGAATTCATTCTTAATTTCTTACATCCAATATAGCAAATGACTGCATATATATAGTGGTTTACATAACCTTTCACCGAATAGACATGACTTTTTAATTCAAAGGACATATGACTCTTCAGTATTCTAGATACATGATTCCAATGCAAATATTAATTATTACACACATTACTAACATTCTCCCCCTTAATGTGTTGTTCTTGAACTCCAAGAGCTTCTCTAAATTTCTGAAAATTTTCTGTAGGTAGGGATTTTGTGAAAATATCAGCAATTTGATTATTTGTTTTGCAAAAATTCAGTTGTACCTTCTCATTTTCAATTGCATCTCGAATGAAATGATGTTTGATGGCTATATGTTTTGTTCTTCCATGATGGACTGGATTTTTAGTCATAGCAATGGCTGATTTGTTGTCACAATGGATAGTCACAGCTTCTTGTTTCTCACCAAAATCATGTAGTATTTTCTTCAACCATATTGTTTGTTGGGTAGCTAGGCCAACTGAAATATATTCAGCTGCTGCAGAAGATTGAGCAACTATTTGTTGCTTCTTCGAACGCCAAGAAAATGCCCCTGTTCCAAGTGGAAACACATATCCAGAAGTGCTTTTCATATCATCCATACTTCTTGCCCAGTCACTATCGCAAAACCCAAATAAAATAGTTTCAACATTATTTTCGTATTTGATCCCATAGACCAAAGTGCCTTGAATATGTCTTAGAATCCTTTTTGCGGTACCTAGATGGATATGAATTGGATCATTCATGAACCGAGAAAGTAGGTTGGTGCAAACATGATATTAGCTCTTGTACTGGTGAGGTAAAATAGATTACCAACAAGGCTTCTATAGTAACTAGCATCAACCTTCCTTCCCCCATCTTTTTTTTAGCTTTTCCTTCAAAATTAATGGTGTATCAACTGGATTACACCCAAACATCCCAAACTTTCTCAATATTTTCTCTGCATATTTCTTTTGAAAATAAAAACTCCATCATCATCTTGAGAGATTTCTATTTCAAGGAAAAAATGCAGCAAGCCCAAATTGTTCATTTCATATTTCTTCATCATTTTTTTTCTAAAATCTTCAATCAACTTTAAATTCTTTCCGGTGTAAATTAAATCATCTACATAAAGTGCAATAATTAGAATATCATCCATACCTTGTCATTTGACATACGAAGTAAGCTCATTCCTGCTCTTCACAAAACCTTTCTTTGTGAAGTAATTGTCAATATTGCTATACCATGCCCATGGTGCTTGTTTTAGCCCATAAAGCGCTTTCTTTAATTTGTAAACTTTTCCTTCTTATCCTTCAATCTCAAATCCTTGAGGTTGCTCCATGTAAACCTCTTCTTTCAATTCTCCGTTCAAGAATGCCAATTTTACATCTAGCTGATATAGCTTCCATCCTTTTGGGATGCAAGTAATATTAAAGCTCTAATGGTGTCAAGACGTTCCACAGGAGCAAATGTCTCTTCATAGTCAATTTCGGACTGTTGAGAATAGCCCTTTGCAATGAGTTTCGCTTTCTTCTTTTGAACTGAAGCATCTGGGTTATGCTTCACCTTGAAGATCCATTTTACTCCAACAGTTTCTTTGCCTTTTGGCTTATCAACTAACAACCATCTCTTATTATTTTCAAGTGCATCCATCTCTTCTTGCATTGCCTTCCTCCAAGCATCTTCCTTAACTGCTTCTTCAAAATTTTCTGGTTCCATAGCGCAATAGTTGCACCTAGCAAAAATATCATCCAAACTCCTTATTTTTATTGGGGTTGAGCATGGAGATGATGAATTATGGCTTGTTGAAGATGAAGTGCTGGATGGAGAACTTGGTGAAGATGAATCACATTGGTTATTTGCAAGTGAAGTGTTGGATTTTGTTCTGAAATTACCACTGGAACTGTTTTATCCTCCACTTTCTCCTTTTGCCAATTCCAAGATGTTTTTTTCATCAAATACAACATCTCTACTAATGATGGATTTCTTTGTCTTCAAGTTGTAAAGTCTGTAGCCCTTTGACATAGAACTATAGCCAATAAAATTGCATCTTTCACTTGCTTCTTGAAGCTTTGTCCTTTTTTCTTTTGGAATTTGAGCATAGCAAATACTCCCAAAAATTTTGAGGTGATTTACCGAAGGCTTTCTACCACTCCAGGCTTCAAACGACGTCATATTTTATACAGCTTTTGTTGGACATCGATTTAGCAAATACATAGTTGTATTTACAACCTCGGGCCAAAATTCTTTAGGCATGCCTTTCTCAAACAACATTGATTTAGCCATCTCCATCACGATTTGATTCTTCCTTTCGGATGCACCATTTTGTTGAGGTGTATACCTAACGGTTATTTGCCTCTCCATGCCTTCTTCTTCACAAAATTTATCAAAATCATTCGAGTTATATTCCTTTCCCCTATCACCTCTCAAAACTTTTATGGACCTACCACTTTGTTTCTCAACAAAAGCTTTAAACTTCTTAAATATAACAAACACTTCAGATTTTTGTCTCATGAAATAAACTCATGTCATGCGAGTCAAATCATCAATGAACAAAATAAAGTACATGTTTTGAGCATGAGATAAGGTGCTCATAGGACCACATACATCCGTGTGTACTAATTACAACACTTATTTGGCTCTTCTTGATCCTTCCTTTGGAAACGGTTGCTGATAATGTTTACCAAATACACATCCTTCACATACTCCATGTTTTTTTTTATTGTTGGCAGCCCGTACTCCATTTTTTTAGAAAGCAATGTGAGACTATTATAGTTTAAATGTCCAAGTCTCTTATGCCATAAACAAGTGTCGTTTTCTTTTTTTGCCATGAAGCTATGATTTTTCTCATAATTGAGATGGAGGGGAAGGCTTCTGTTTTTCATCAGTTTATTACAGCAGCAGCTTTTCCTTTTGAATCAAAGATTTTACATTCTCGATTCTCAAATTGAAGAGAATAACCATGCTCTAAAAGTTGTCCAATGCTCAACAAATTCTCATCTAATTTAGGAACATAGAAGGTATCATGAATAACCTTAACTCCTTGCTATGTTGCTACTCCATTGTTGCCTTTACCTTTAACTTCAACATACTCTCCAGTGCCGAGTTTAACTTTTGAATCAAATGAAGGATCTATGTCAATGAATGCAATTTTATCTTTTGTCATATGATTGCTGCATCTGCTGTCCAAATACCATACATCTTTATATTCTTTAGTTGCTTTTTGACAAGCAATGAACAAGCTCCCTTCCATATTTTGCGCTTCGGCAAATGTTATGTGTTGTGGCTTACCAAAGTGACAATCCTTTTGAATGTGCCCGAACTTTTTGCAATTATGACATAGTGGCTTACCTTTATTCCAAAAATCATTTTCTTCATGAGAGTTCTTTTTGCAAATTCCACACCATTTATTTGATCCTTCATCACTTCCTCTTCCGCCATAGGTGCCTCGACCTCTTCCGCGTGAATTTCTTCCTCTTTCTTTGCCAAATCTGCCACCTGTTGAAGACTTGCCATTATTTTGCTTTATTGTTTTGTCATTGTTTGATTGAGTGGTGAGTTTGGACCGAAATGCGTTTTCAATAGTCTTTTCTATACGGCGTAACAGTCTTTGCTCGCAATATCTAAGTGGATCCATCAATCCTTGAACGGTCATGTTTGACAAATCTTTGGTTTCTTCTACAACAGTCACCATATGATCAATTTTTTCAATCAATCTTATCAAAATTTTATCAACAATTCTACGATCATCAATTATATCTCCATGAAACTTCATTTGATTCACCAATTCAGACAACCTACTAAAATACTCATTCAAGCTTTCATTTTCTTTCGTTTTTTCATTTTCAGAATCTCTCTTTAGGGATTGAAGTTTGACAGTTCTCGCCTTTGAATCTCCTTCAAACTCTTGTTGCAAGGTTTTGCACGCTTCCTTGGCTGTTTTTGCTCTCATAATTCTTTGAAATATGGTGTTTGACACTTCTCTTTGAATCATTCCAAGAACTCCAGCATCAGTGATTTTTTTCTTTTTTAATACTTCAGTTTGGGCTGCTGTAGGTTTTGTGGTAGCCGTTATGTCTTCATACCCTTGTTTGATGAACTCCAAGACATCCAACGAAGTGAACAAAGTCTCCATTTTTAATGCCCAGAAAACATAATTTTCTCCTTCAAATAAAGGAACTTGAACATTGCTATAGGTGGAGTTGATGCTTGCTGAAGTATTGCTTGGAGAAGCCATTACTTTGCACTTTGTGTTTTTTTTACTACAAGGATCCAGAGCTCCGATACTTTTTGTTAGATTGAGAATACTTAATTTTATTTAGAGGAAGAATTCATTCTTAATTTCTTACATCCAATATAGCAAAAGACTGCATATATATAGTGGTTTAATAACCTTTCACCGAATAGACATGACTTTTTAATTCAAAGGACATATGACTCTTCAGTATTTTAGATACATGATTCCAATGCAAATATTAATTATTACACACATTACTATCATTCTCCCCCTTAATGTGTTGTTCTTGAACTCCAAGAGCTTCTCTAAATTTCTGAAATTTTCTCTAGGTAGGGCTTTTGTGAAAATATCAGCAATTTGATTATTTGTTTTGCAAAAATTCAGTTGTACCTTCTCATTTTCAATTGCATCTCGAATGAAATGATGTTTGATGGCTATATGTTTTGTTCTTCCATGATGGACTGGAATTTTAGTCATAGCAATGGCTGATTTGTTGTCACAATGGATAGTCACAGCTTCTTGTTTCTCACCAAAATCATGTAGTATTTTCTTCAACCATATTGTTTGTTGGGTAGCTAGGCCAGCTGAAATATATTCAGCTAATGCAGAAGATTGAGCAACTGTTAGTTGCTTCTTCGAACGCCAAGAAAATGCCCCTGTTCCAAGTGGAAACATATATCCAGAAGTGCGTTTCATATCATCCATACTTCTTGCCCAG
Organism: Allium sativum; assembly: GCA_030737875.1. Classification (NCBI taxonomy): domain Eukaryota; kingdom Viridiplantae; phylum Streptophyta; class Magnoliopsida; order Asparagales; family Amaryllidaceae; genus Allium; species Allium sativum. The sequence goes on along the minus strand of CM060920.1, from coordinate 55,909,756 downwards.
TCACTATCGCAAAACCGAAATAAAATAGTTTCAACATTATTTTCGTATTTGATCCCATAGATCAAAGTGCCTTGAATATGTCTTAGAATCCTTTTTGCGGTACCTAGATGGATATGAATTGGATCATTCATGAACCGAGAAAGTAGGTTGGTGCAAACATGATATTAGGTCTTGTACTGGTGAGGTAAAATAGGTTACCAACAAGGCTTCTATAGTAACTAGCATCAACCTTCCTTCCCCCATCTTTTTTTTAGCTTTTCCTTCAAAACTAATGGTGTATCAACTGGATTACACCCAAACATCCCAAACTTTCTCAATATTTTCTCTGCATATTTCTTTTGAAAATAAAAACTCCATCATCATCTTGAGAGATTTCTATTTCAAGGAAAAAATGCAGCAAGCCCAAATTGTTCATTTCATATTTCTTCATCATTTTTTTTCTAAAATCTTCAATCAACTTTAAATTCTTTCCGGTGTAAATTAAATCATCTACATAAAGTGCAATAATTAGAATATCATCCATACCTTGTCATTTGACATATGAAATAAGCTCATTCCTGCTCTTCACAAAACCTTTCTTTGTGAAGTAATTGTCAATATTGCTATACCATGCCCATGGTGCTTGTTTTAGCCCATAAAGCGCTTTCTTTAATTTGTAAACTTTTCCTTCTTATCCTTCAATCTCAAATCCTTGAGGTTGCTCCATGTAAACCTCTTCTTTCAATTCTCCGTTCAAGAATGCCAATTTTACATCTAGCTGATATAGCTTCCATCCTTTTGGGATGCAAGTAATATTAAAGCTCTAATGGTGTCAAGACGTTCCACAGGAGCAAATGTCTCTTCGTAGTCAATTTCGGACTGTTGAGAATAGCCCTTTGCAATGAGTTTCGCTTTCTTCTTTTGAACTGAAGCATCTGGGTTATGCTTCACCTTGTAGATCCATTTTACTCCAACAGTTTCTTTGCCTTTTGGCTTATCAACTAACAGCCATCTCTTATTCTTTTCAAGTGCATCCATCTCTTCTTGCATTGCCTTCCTCCAAGCATCTTCCTTAACTGCTTCTTCAAAATTTTCTGGTTCCATAGCGCAATAGTTGCACCTAGCAAAAATATCATCCAAACTCCTTATTTTTATTGGGGTTGAGCATGGAGATGATGAATTATGGCTTGTTGAAGATGAAGTGCTGGATGGAGAACTTGGTGAAGATGAATCACATTGGTTATTTGCAAGTGAAGTGTTGGATTTTGTTCTGAAATTACCACTGGAACTGTTTTATCCTCCACTTTCTCCTTTTGCCAATTCCAAGATGTTTTTTTCATCAAATACAACATCTCTACTAATGATGACTTTCTTTGTCTTCAAGTTGTAAAGTCTGTAGCCCTTTGACATAGAACTATAGCCAATAAAATTGCATCTTTCACTTGCTTCTTGAAGCTTTGTCCTTTTTTCTTTTGGAATTTTAGCATAGCAAATACTCCCAAAATTTTTGAAGTGATTTACCGAAGGCTTTCTACCACTCCAGGCTTCAAACGACGTCATATTTTATACAGCTTTTGTTGGACATCGATTTAGCAAATACATAGCTGTATTTACAACCTCGGGCGAAAATTCTTTAGGCATGCCTTTCTCAAACAACATTGATTTAGCCATCTCCATCACGATTTGATTCTTCCTTTCGGATGCACCGTTTTGTTGAGGTGTATACCTAACGGTTAGTTGCCTCTCCATGCCTTCTTCTTCACAAAAATTAATCAAAATCATTGGAGTTATATTCCTTTCCCCTGTCACCTCTCAAAACTTTTATGGACCTACCACTTTGTTTCTCAACAAAAGCTTTAAACTTCTTAAATATAACAAACACTTCAGATTTTTGTCTCATGAAATAAACTCATGTCATGCGAGTCAAATCATCAATGAACAAAATAAAGTACATGTTTTGAGCATGAGATAAGGTGCTCATAGGACCACATACATCCGTGTGTACTAATTACAACACTTATTTGGCTCTTCTTGATCCTTCCTTTGGAAACGGTTGCTGATAATGTTTACCAAATACACATCCTTCACATACTCCATGTTTTTTTATTGTTGGCAGCCCGTACTCCATTTTTTTTAGAAAGCAATGTGAGACTATTGTAGTTTAAATGTCCAAGTCTCTTATGTCATAAACAAGTGTCGTTTTCTTTTTTTGCCATGAAGCTATGATTTTTCTCATAATTGAGATGGAGGGGAAGGCTTCTGTTTTTCATCAGTTTATTACAGCAGCAGCTTTTCCTTTTGAATCAAAGATTTTACATTCTCGATTCTCAAATTGAAGAGAATGGGTATTTATTTTTGAGCGTCTGTTTGTTGAGGTCCATTCGGGAAAATACTCTCGCCCCATTCAATTGGTCTAGCAAATCATCGATGCGGGATAATGGGTATTTATTTTTGAGCGTCTGTTTGTTGAGGTCTCGGTAATCAACGCATAATAGAAGAGTACCGTCTGACTTTGGGACAAACACAACAGCTGCACCCCAATTAGAAAAGCTAGGTCTGATTAGACCCTTCCACAACAGTTGATGAGTTTGATCGCCTAATTCTTTTTTTCCTTCAGAGTTATTCTGCGAATTAGATGTACCACTGGTCTGGCATTGGGAATTAGATCGATTCTGAATTCTATTTCTCTTTGCGGAGGTAAGTTTTCAACTTCTTCAAACACATCCGCATAGTTTCTAACAATCGGAATCTTTTCTATGGAAGTGGGGATAACTTCTAATGCTGACCAAAATTCTTTTCTATCTGGATTCGAACCATGACAGGGTATAAATATATGTCCAAGTTTCATTCGAATTTTAACGATTCTTTCCGCACACTTTACCTCAGCTTCATACTTAGTTAACCAATCAAGCCCGAGAATGATATCGAATTCGGAAAAGTCTATAACGACTAGATTGAAAGAAAACTTGTAGAAAGAATAAGAGATTGGCACTCTACAACATGAACTGAGAATAATAAAACCCCCTATCGGAACTTCAACCGAATCTTTAAGCTTCCTTGGTTTTAACTTTAATTTGTGCATTATGTTATTAGCAATAAAACTACGTGATGCACCCGTGTCAAACAATACAGAGACAGGAATATTTTTAATTGTAAGGGTACCTCCCAAAACATCGGGTTTACCTGCTCCATCGGAAGCAGCCGGCGGGCTCGACCCGTCATACACGTGAGCTACTACGGCCTTCTTCAGCAAAGGACAGTCTTTGACAAGATGATCCGTCTTGCGGCAATTAAAGCAGGAGCGAGGGTTCTGAGAACCCTGGCTTGAACCTTGTGAATTTGTCTTCTGCCTCTTCGGGGCTGTGCACACATTAGAGAAGTGCCCCATTTTGCCACAGTTATAGCAGCTTCCTCTCGGTGACTTGCCAGTCTGAGGTTTCGAGGATGCTGCTTGGCTTGACTCAGCTTGATTCCCAGCAGGCTTGCGTTTGTTTCCGGCTTGGTTTTTAGCGCGATCCTGCTCCAGATGCCTTTGGTCAAGGTCTTCGTAGTTGCATGTCATTTCCACCAATTCATTAAATTCCAGCTTGACATGGGCCATGGCTCTATCATGATACTGTCGCTTTAGCCCAAGGATAAACCTCTTATTTTTGGACTTTGCAGTAGCGACGAGCTCCGGAGCATAGGGCGACAACTGTGTAAATTTATTCAGATAATCCTGCACTGAAAGATCCCCCTACTGGAGGTTGGCGAAGTCATCGTGCATTCGTTCATGTGCTTGTTCCGGGACATATTTCTCTTTGAAGAGTTCTTTGAATTCATCCCATGTTCTTCCAGCTTCTCTATTCCCGACGGTGAGACATTCCCACCATAGCTCAGCTTGTTCCTGCATAAGTCAGGTACCCATAATAGCTTTATCTTGGTCTCCAAGCCTTAGGCCTTCTAGAATTTTCTCGCATGTTTTGAGCCATGCAAGGGCCTCTATTACTGTGCCAGTTCCCGAGAAGGTCTTGCCTCCTAGGTTTTTATATCTCTTAGCTACGCGGTCCAGCTCGAAGTATTGAGCGACCGGGGGTTGTATCAAAGGTCCTTCTTCAACTGGGGCTTCTCCCCGTCCTCTGCCACGGCCGGCACGGCCTCCTCTAGCGGCGGCTGTTCTTATAGCCATTTTTCCAGTTTTGTATAAGCAAGAAAAGAGTCAGCTTATAGAAACGATAATTTATTGCATGGTTGAGCAGAAAATTTACGGAAAGATAACGTTGGACTGATCAAATTGTTTTTGCTATTCTGCTTGGCTCATTCTAGGACTTTACTAGTCCTATCTCTAATGAGCTACACGCCTTAGAATACTACTGATTCTATTTTGACGGAGTGTTTAATGTGTTAGACTCCAGAACTAAGGTTAACCAAAGCTCTGATACCAGCTGTGACGATCCCAAAAACCCGTGACATGGTGTTTAGGATAATCATTGGAATATAACACATTAATCATCATTAGCAGATCACAGATAATAGCATAAACAGAAAATAGAATAATTTACACACATATGACATCGGAATCATATAGATATCACCACATCAGAGAGCACAGTGCAGGATACAACTTAGTGCATATAATACATAATCAGTCTCCATCGCCAGAGGCGGAATCATACATAAAGAGTACACAAAATAAATGTCAGTCTACATCGCCAATGGCGGAATCATAATACATATACTAAAATGGCAGAGAAAATCAAAGTCAGCACGGTGTAGTCAAGCCTCGCCATGAGCCAAAAGTGCGCCAGAAACCTGTAACTAGGCTGCCCGTGTGAAAATGAGGGCACCCGAGTTTGCAAGGTAAAACAAACTGCGAGTCAGTCATGTGACTGGTATGAGAAATCTACTTAACTTATTAACAACAATAATAAGGCAAATCAAAGGACCACGCCACTTTCGCGGAACGGGTTTACTCCAATGAGTGCTAGTGCATCAAATAAAGTAAATGATTACATCATCGCAATGCTTTTTATAAAATGAAGCCATTATAAGACTCAGGTCCCATCACACAATGCAACGCAAGCCGGAGGATAGAGTTTTACCTTATAATGGCCAAAAATGCTTCATACGTATAAAACAAAAGTGTTTTATATTATTACTAGTGCATATATGTTTCAAAGGCAAATTCAATCATAAATATCAATCCTAGGCGGCATAGCTACCATCTACTATGTCGCCATACTAGTAATACAATTACGTCCGCATATTTCGTATTGGAAATTGGATTCCTTCATGAGTCGAGGCAAGGGGCAAGCTCCTCTCCGTTCGAGACACTCTAGCAAATGCCTCGGGACCGCACACAACAATCCCTGGATCCTCCAAGGCCGGTCCTCCCTTACTTTTGAGGATTAGTTATTCCTGAACACACGTTTCCCGGTCCTTACAGACCTATAATCGAGGCGCCTCGTATTCCAACAACCACACAGGTGAAAAGTATATATAAATGTCAGGGCTGGAAGGTCACTGACACCACCATAGCTAGAAAGAAACGTCGTGCACTCCTTGGGTCCTTCTCCCGTTTTTGACTCATACCGGGGTGTGAGGCTCGCGAATTCATGTTATACACCAAGCTACGTCACATAGACCATGCTTTGATCATCAACCACAAGACTTTGCTTTCCAACAGAAGCCTTGATCATATGCCACTTAGGCGTGCCACACATGCAATCCACTCCATGCGACTGATTTCTATCAATACATAACCTTTGAGATCGTACGTCACAGAGAAGGGCGTTAAGCAAGAGAATAAATTCTCCGCCACCAAACAAATATATATTTAACAGAGATCAATCAGCACAGAACAAAATCCAATGTCAGACACACAGTCCATTTACAAGTCCGTTCTGGGTTTGAACGAAACCGGAGGCACCAATTCCTCGCATATCAATACAATCAACAGTATGTCTGGACGACTACTACTTTAGCTCCTTCACGGTAGCTACTCCAGTCACGAGCATCGGTAGCGCCCATCCATCCAAAGTGAAGATCGTCGGTCTTCAATCCTCTTCGACATTTCGACATCTCAACGTCGATCGATTATTTGAAATGAGATGAACTCGGCCTTTTCAAATAATCCACGTATATTTAGATTTTCAAATCAATTTATCACATGGTTGGACTATTCAACATTCACCTTTCAGTTCTTTAGTTATAATTCTCATGTTAAATACTTTCAACCATCACATATCAAGCAAACACAGCAAAATTGGTTTATTTCCACTCTATATCGTCTATGGTATTTTATAACGATATCTCGCCATTTTTATTTAATTTAAAACGAGCATATTTAATTAAACGACGTTTCAGGTCGTGCCGATGCACTGGCGCTGTTTTTCACTAAATTTGTTTTACACATATCTGAAAATCTAACCGTTGGATCTCCACAAATTTTATGTCATTAGAAAGATCATTTCACAACGAATCCAACGGTTTCAGTTTTGGGAAAATTCGACGGTCGGATCTTCCACACTAGTCGTTTGAAGTTACGATTTCAAATTACGAACTGCAGCGTCGTTATTCGATTTAATTTAATTATATTTATATAATCATTTCTGGCGCTGTTTTTCTTCAGATTTGAATTAAACATTCCAGACAAACCAACCGTCGGATCTTCCCAAATCTGGTGCCGTTGGAAAGATATTTCCAAGGCGAACCCAACGGTTGCAGTTTCGGGAAAATCCAATGGTCGGATTTCCCGCACTCGTCGTTTGAAATCACGGTTTCAAAACACGAACTGCACGGCCACGTTTCGTTTTAATTTTATTTATATTTATATATTCATATAAATATAGTTCATTCAAAAATTCCTATATCATTTTCACTTCAAATATTTCATTAACGCCTTTAAATTTTGGAAAATTTCGCCATAACCTCCTTTGTACGGGAGGGGCTGGGAAAATTCCCAAATAGCCACACGGGCGTCTCATGTCAAAAAGAAAAAGAAAAAGCCAAGCGGCTAGCCAACAGGCTCATAAAATCATCACCCAAACAAAACAGTAAATGTGTACCTATTTGTCGGGCACAAAATTTTATTCCTCTTCTCTAGCCCCTTTGCTATAACCTGTTCAATAAATATGCATGTACATATATACTATTCTTATCACTTCACATTCTTCATTCAACTTCATATTTGATTTACTTCGGTTTAAAAACACCATTCATTCTAATGTTGCATGCATAGGCAAAAATCATATCATTAGCTAATTAATGTATATTTCAACTCATGCATATTTATTTGAACAAGTGGCTATTTTTAACACTTCACATTTCAAAGATGATAATTTTGGCGAACTAAAATAGATTTCAACACATGACTATTTTATTTAGTTCCTATGCATGTTAAAAATAATATTTCATTCACAAATATTTATTTCAACGTCCGCCTCTCTTTAGCATATCACATATATGATAAAAATGATATTTTTATCATTTAAAATATTTATTCGACAAATGAACGTTTTAACACCTCATAGTTTCAATAAAAATGTAAATTTTATTGTTTGATCTTTTTATTCAACGCATGAACTTTTCCACTACACACACTTCTCAACACATGAGCATTTCCACACATGGATATTTTATATATGTTGTTCATATAAGAAAGATGAGATTTTTATTGTTGGAACTATTTATATATAAGGCGAATATTTTACATACTTCATATATATTATAAAAATGTGATTTTTATTGTTTAAACACTTCATTCCTTCATACATGAATTTAATTTTCACATATCACTTTTCAACACATGAACATCTCCACACATGGATATAGTTTCAACACATGACTTTAATTTCAACGCATGAAGATAATTTCAACATATGAAAATAATTCTAACACATGGATATTATTCAAAATTTCGGCAGCATAACGGCAAGGTAGTTAAAACCGGCACCGTCCCTAGTACGGCTCCTCGCTCTACCTTAAAACCTCGCGGTTTTTGACAATGGGGATTCATGCATCTGATTCGCACGCAGGCGGCATGTTTTATTTTTATTTCCACAATTTTTCCAATTCATTTCAATCACCAATGGGTATTTTTCAACCACAACCAAACAATATCAACCACAAACAATTATTTAACCATTTGTATTTTTCATCCAATGTTTCACACCAATTCACAACAATAAATATCGTTCATGGTTTGTGGACGAGGGGAGTATATATATATATATATATATATATATATATATATATATATATATATATATATATATTATTGCTATATTTCACTTGCATTTCAACACATATATCAATTATTCTATGCATGTATAATTCATACTTCTCTTATATAGCTTACACCATGCATGTACATGAGGTATACAACTTGTGTGTAATTTATATTTTGCTTGTATAATTTATACACGACATTTTCCATTCAAATTCATTTAAATTAGATTTCTCACATTGGTTTTCGGAGTGCTAAAAATCATAGATGACTCAGAAAAATCCGCGGCTTCTTCTATGTAGCAGAGAGCTTCCTTGCGGTCCCGATGTTTCCTTTTTCATCGAATTTCGTCAACACACCAAAAGGATATGATTTTCAAAGTGCAAACATCAAAAAGGACTCACCTTTCTAAGTGGTTCGAAACTAGGGTTGCGGTTTTCGCAAAAACCGAGGCACGAGGGGATGATCGGAGGTGCTGACGTGGAAGAGGGAGGAGAGGGGAGTCGGTCGGTGGCGGTTTGGGGTGGCGATCAGGGCAGCGCTGGGAAGAGGGAAACTTTGCGGGCTCGATTCTGGCAGAGGCGGCGACGGTGGAGGCTGAAGTATGGTCGGATTTGAAGAGGAGGAGGAGGCGAGTCGAGGGAGGGTAGCGGCGGTGGCTGGAGTGGCCTGTAGCGGCGGGAAAAGGGGAGGGAAGCGGCGAACGACGAGGATCGTCGAGAGCAGATGGGGCACGTGGTTTTTTTTAAAAAAATAATGAAAGAAAATTTCTGATTGGCCAATGGTTTTAATAAAATTTTAAATAGTGTTTTCTCCCACGAACTCCTTTTCAAATCCAACGACTGTCGTCCCTAGCTAAATACCCCCATCCCGGACACAATGAGATATGTTTCCATGGCCAATTCGACTGGTACAGTCAGTTATTTTTCAAATTAAAGTATAAAACATTTAATTTTTAACTCTGAACGTACATTTCAATTTGCCAGGGCCACAAACTGATTCGAAAAATTCCAGAAAAATAAATCTAGCTATGTTTTGATGCTACGGTCTCAAAAAACTAGTTTCGTCGAATTCTGAGATCGTTTGAAAAATGGCCATTTTCTGGTCGATCCAATTTAACAAAAATTGACCAAACGCATTTTCTTTTGCCACGCTCACATACTAGCTTCAAAAATTATGAAATTTGAAACCTAGCAATAGTTTGACATCCCGGACCCAACAAAAGTGGTTTCGTCGAATTCCGAGATCGTTTGCAAAATATCAATTTTCCAGGGTTACATATTCTATATAACGACCTTTCTGAAAATTCATTCGGCCATAACTTTTGATTCCCGTTATGAAACTTCGATTTTTCAGATTCGTTAGAAAGGTATTGATAAACAAATTTAAATATTTTTGGTTTCTCTAAAATCCATTATATTTTCCACCCTGCACAGGCAGTCAAAGTTTGAATTCAAATTTTCAAACTGACTCACTATTTCTAATTCACTATTTTATTGAAATATTCTATTTCAATGGTTCAAATTCCTTTGAAATGACCAATTTAAATTTTTTAAATTGGCTCATATTTTCCGGGTTGTTACATAAGCTCTTTCCCCCTGCTTGCCATGATCGAGCCCTATATGTTATAAAAGAAACTAACCTTCTCCACTCTAAAACATTCCCACCTCTCATTCCTTCATAGATTTAGGGTCCTACTACATAAAAACCCTACTTTTACTAAGTTTAACCAACAAATTCAATGTTTATGCTTGATTTTCAAAGACAAAGTCCTATGCTTAAAGAACGAAGGAGTGGATCCCTCGGTGAGAACACTAACTTTCCTAATAAGTATAGTAAGGAAATATTACACATTTATATGTTAATATAGTGCATATTTGTTTACATGTATGCTTGGTTGCATACGCTTATGAATGGTTTGATTTGAGTTGATTTGGGTTGTAACTAAGGATGAAAAGCATGAACACTTAGTGAAATAGGTTAAAAATGTTGCCTTTAGGTGTTTAAAGTGTAAACACTTACTTTAATATGTTAAAAATGTTATCTTTGTGTGTTGGAAGTGTAAAACACCTAGTTATAGTGTTAAAGATGTCACTCTTAGGTGTTAACTTTGGACACACTTTGTTTAAAGTGTTAAAGAAATTGTCTTTATATGTTAACTATGTAAACACTTAGTTTGAAGTGTTAAGAATATCACTTTTATATGTTAACAATGTGGACATTTGATTTAAGGTGTAAAGAGGTCACCTTTACGTGTTAGTGGTGTGAAACCTTAAGCAAATGACACCCTCTATGTATTGGATGATGTTTGATGTTATTGATGTTATGATGAATAGTAAGTCGATTGTTTGATATGAATTGAGTTGAGATTGATTTGCAATTTGTAATGTGATGTGTGTAAATGTGGATTTTTTTTCTAATTACGGCAATAGAGTGTTTATGGGGTTTAATACCTTCATTAACAATGGCTTGATTGAGTATTAAGTGTTAATGATCTTAACACTTATGCTGACGATGCCACTATGTGGTAACTGGATGTTCATAGTTGTAATAACTATTACTGGATGTTAATGATGTGTGAAATCCATATAAATTGAATTATATGACAATTGGTTGAATTTTATTCCAATCTGAATTTAGTTGAATATTTTATTAATAAAATATTCAATGAAAAATAAAAGTTTGAATTTTAAAGCCGAAACAAATTGGAAATATAGTTAAGTAATTACAAATAGTTTCGTAAAAGTAAGAAATTGATTTGAATTAATTTTAAATTAATTATGGCATGTTTTTTAAATTTAAATTGTGAATGAATAGTAACTTTAAAAACTGAACTTCAGTTTGGGTATCCAAAAGACGTTTTAATAAGATTTTACTTTCCAAATTATCATATTTATTTTTATAATGGACTTCGGGAAAATTCGGATTTCAAATAATAACTTTAAAAAAAAATTAATGATTTAAATAATATTAAAATGATTAAATATTGAAATATTTGAGTTTAAAGAATAATAAGTGAAATATAGTTTTAAAAAATAATTATACATGTCTTATATAATTTATAAAATATTTGGAAGTAATTTGATTAAATTTTAATTTTAAATCTAAGTTTGGTCTGAATAAGACTAGTCGCGCAGCGATAGTTCATGAGTTTCGGCTGCTAATTTTAAATTGATGTGCTAGGAGATTCGACCATCAGATTTTCCAAAAACAAAACAAAAACATTGGGATTAAAATGAAAAGATTCTCAAATGGAATAGAAAATTTTAAAATCCAACAGTTAGATTTTAAAACAAGTTCAAATCTATTCTTGAAAAGGTCGCTATAGAAGCAGTTCGTTGCCAGAAATTGGAAACCGACCGAAAGGGCCTTATAAAATTATTAAAAATCAAGGAAAATTATGATAACTTATAATTAATGACTGTAAATTGATTTGAGTAAGAATTTTCAGGTTTTGAAGAATAATTTTAAATTTTTGCTTTTGAGCCTGATTTGCTTAAGATAGTAAATTGATATTTTATAATTTAGTTTAAAATTAAACCAAGGGTTTTCAATTCCAAGTTCATTGGATTTGAATAGAAATAATATTCAGATATTTTGATGTTGGATTCCGTAGTACGGATACGATTGAGGAATTCAGAAGATGGTTATATCGTTATTCCATATATGCTATTTGTTGATATTCAGAATTTGATGTTGAATATAAGTCAATATGATTTCTATTTAAAGCCTTATATTTAATATCAGATTCGGTTTTGGGTTTGTCATGAATGATGTAATGAATAACATCAATTCTTTAACCCATATAAAGGCAGGATTAGCTTCAGAAGTTAAGCAATCATTGAAGATTAAAACTAAGTTAAAGTTTTAATGAAATCTTTGAGTAAAGATTGGAATGAATGAAAAGGGAAAGGGATTAATGAAGGTAATTATTACTTACCAAAATGAATGTAAATATGGATTAATAGTAAGGCGCTTGTCACACTCTATCTTAGGTTGACATTGCCCTAGACCGATGGAATGGGATTGGTGTCTTCCTTTGAAATGAGAATGAGATCTTGATTTGGGTAATAACCTATGTGTTAAGGTTTAAATTGAGATCAAAAGAATAATTCCAAATTGTATGAAACTATGATTTCTTTGTGTATGATTCACACGTTTCAATAATGCGTTATTCGGAAAGATCGGGTTTCAACCCATTCTAAATAATTATACGATTATTTTTGAAGATATTGAAGATGGTGGTTGAAGAGCCGAGATCTTCACATCGTTTGGACTATTGCTGATATCTCGATTGCGCCGTACACTCAAGACGAGGTTATAAGTGGTAGTCATCCAGACGTACTTGGAGATTGTCCGGATTACAAGGGTCTCTCTCCTTAATTGGATGAGGAATAAGTTGCCTTCGGTTCATTCAGACCTAGAATGGACTTGTAAATGGATGTGTATCCGACGTTGTAATTTATGAAATAACCAATTGGTTTCTATTTGTTAATCCATCAAATATGGATTGTTGATCCCTCAAAAGCCGCGCACACATTGGTATATTAAGTCCGTATGAAAATCGTGGGGCAAGCGCCGTTAAGTTCGGTCGTACCTAGTTCTACCCGGTGCATTTGGACATTTACAGAGGGTAAGGGGCGATCACACAAAATAAGGTCCAAGTGCAAGCTCCGAGATTAAATATGAAAGGAAAAAGCGATTTGAGTCGTCGCTCAGCACAATCAAGATCGGTCACCTGTTCTGCAGTCGCTCATTCATAATACACTTATCTATCGTGCATAACAGGAAATGCAAAGAAGATCAGAGGTCGCACATATATTCCATTTCCGCTCGTAGAATGCAATTCCGATCGCCCACTCGATACTCGATCAGCTGCTAAATGCTGCTCGCCAGTCAGATGGATATCAGTTCTCAAAGGGTTATACTTACATCTCAGACTACGGTACCGTAAGCCTGCACATAGACAAACAAGCTGCATTAACCGAATGTAACCCATTGGTCAATCATTCTTGTACAAGCCAGAAAGCTTTGATAGGTCACATGTACACTCATCGCTCGCCCGCCCATTTACTGTATCCAGTCCTATGCAGCCGCTCACCCTTGTAAAGTCATCCGCACAGGAAAGCTAGAGACAACTATCACCAGTTGGCTACAGCTAAGCAGTGACATGTTCGTAATTAATGAGACAGACAATCTACAACCTTCAAAGAGGTACTCCAATTCAATTCTGGAGAGGGGGCGCACCTATAAATAGGCCATAGGTGGCACTAAAAAGGGGGGATCCGGCGACGACGAAGTGCTACTAAATTCCATCCTTAGCCATTCCTTAAACATTTCCAGCCATCGTCATCATCATCATCCGAAGATCCTTCATTCACCTATGGCGTCTGTCAAAATCTGATAAGAGTGAAAAATCCAAGCCATCCTCCGCTGTCACCTATCCGTCCTTCTTCATCACTGATCCTGCCATTCTTCCATCGAATCTAAGCGGAATTTGTATGTAAATTGAAACTACATTGAGTGGATGAAAAGATGTATAAAGTGCAAAAGCTGATATGTCTTGTAATCAGCATCATGACAATGCAAACTCTATTCACAGTGGATGTAGGCCTGACACAAGGCTGAACCACAGTAAAACCTCGTCTCGATTGTGTTTCCTTTGCGTTTTTTTACTTTCAATTGTTGAGTGCGGCTCCACCTATCTTCTAACCATATTAATGACGTCCATTCATTGTACCCTTAGTGTTTGAACCATTTTTGATGAAAATATTTGGCGCCCACCATGGGGCCGTAATCGCCTCTTTTCTTGTTAAAGTCCAGCGAGGTACCTTAAGAGAAACTTTTCTTAAATTCCGAGCATGGCGGAGGGAACTATTGATGAAATCGACGACCCTACCAATAGTGTCAATATTGTCGAGCCGCCCACTATCCAATTTGAAATCAAAGAATCGATAGAAAATGAGGAAGCTATAACCAGAAGAGAATTAGAAGAAGCAATGGAGGAACTGACAAGTCAGATAACCATCGCAAGTGATGCAATAATGAAAAAACTTGAGTCAATGTTTGTCATTCAAGCCGCCACCGCAAAAACCACACTAAGTGCCACTCGTTTTGTATCTAAAGGAACAAGCCAAGCCTACGATACAGAATCCTGCTTCGAGCACAAAATAGGGAAATTCTGTTTGGGAAGTCACGTATCATGCCAATTTGGACCACGAAAAAGCTAAAGCACCTATGTACAATTCTTTCGACGGCACAACCTCTCGACGATCGGATGATCCTGCAAAAGGGGCATTCCTCTCAAAGGAAACCCCATATTCCCCTACTCCAAATTGTGATTACGCGCTTGGCAAGGAGTTGGTAAGGAAGAAAGTGTTCGTTCCATGAATCAGAACAAAGAACCGGAATACATTCCAGAAATGGCATGTGAAATTGTGAAAAAGAGCTTGAAACAAGTGGACCATCGTAAGGAGTGGGAATTTCTTCTTACTAAGACCCCACTCACCAAAAGAACTAAAATGACTGTACATCTGCTGGATTTTAAGCATCCAAAACTGCGATCCTATAAAGGAACAAGCGACCCCAATACATTCCTATGTAGATATGATCAACATATGGATAGGGCACACGCTGCCGATGAGATCAAATGCCTGTACTTTCCGACTTATCTAGAAGGAGTAGCATACCTCTGGTTCACAAAAGTACCACCGAAGTCTGTGGATGATTTTGCTACCTTGGCTAAGTTGTTCAGTAAGCAATTCCGATTCCAAGCAGCAAGAATGCGGGATGTCATGGAGCTAAGTGAAGTACATCAAAGACCAGGAGAATCCATCAAGGGTCTTCTCGCCCACTTTAACATGGCAGTGGCTGAAGTTGAGAATTATGAACCCCAATTAGTGCTGATGGCTTTGAAGGGGGCCATATGTAAAAAGACCAGGTTCGGACGGTGGATTAAGAAGAAAAAACCAAGCATGCTCGAGCAACTACTTAATAAAGCCGAAGAATGTACGAATGCTGAAGAAAATCCAATGCGTGATGGTGCACAAAGTGACTTTAACAGTTGGAAGAGGAACAACGAAGGAAAAGATAACCGGGCTAAGAAGAAGCTCCGCTTCTTCAAGAATTCTGAACTCTCCACTCAATGATACCTTAGGGAACATTTTCATAGGAATGAAGGATATAGAGAAATATCTTATCCCTAAACAGATGCAAGTCAAAAACGCCGCTATGAGATTAGGAAGGTTTTGTCAATTTCATAACCAGCCGGGGCATGATACAAATGACTGCAAGCATTTGAAATCATTAGTTGAGGGACTGATCAGGAGGAATCATTTGCAACAATACATACGAGCTCGTGAACACTGCATCAACCCTATGCATGCAAGGGGAAATACGTAATGGGTGGATCATTCATGCTAATACAAAACCAATACTTACCTGAGGACTAAAAGTCAACCTACTAGTGTCAACGATCTCAAATGAATGACTTCTATCGCTCCACCTTGTTTTATTGTTTCTGTCTCACCTTATTACTTAAGTCACTATATTCTACTTTGTTACTTGCTATATTCATGAAAGTAATCGATAGTAGTTTATCTGCAAAATGTCTTACAAAATAAAAGTCAAGAACTTACTTGACGAGCATGCTTGTAAGATCTTACTGAAAATCGGTTTCCTAAAATGTAGGAATGGTCGGAATGGCCGCCTATTGACAGTTAAAACCATACCAGAAGGTTTCCAAAAAACATGTTTCAAGCAAAACAACTTGGAAGCCAAAAAATATCATGCGAATTGAGTTGGATAAACAAGCACTTCACTGTGAAAGAATAAATTGTTCAGGAAAGAAGCACCAAACAAACTCCGAGTTAGAAGGCCACACTTTTCACTATGGAACATGCCAAACTCTTAGCAAACGTCCATAGGAGAAGTCAACATCAAGCTTTGAGGAAAATTACAAAGAAAACTGTCAAATTTGTCCCACGGATGAAAATTGTTAGTCCCAAATGAGGCGCCTTGTCAGGTGCAGGATACAAAGTCTTTAAGTCGAGCAAAAACTCGATTAGGAAAATTAGTGTCCACCTTTCGGAACGAAGCATAAAGTTGGAACGATCGATATAACAGAAATCCTAGCCGAAAGGGGGTAACAAAACAATTTAGAAATCCCAGCCAAAGGGGGTAACAAAACAATTCAGAAATCCTAGCCGAAAGGGGATATCGGAAATCCTAGCTGAAAGGGGGTATTCGTTCTAGGTCTTTCTTGAGGCTAGAATAACCAGATCGAGCAAGGACCTAGAATGGATCGAAAACTTGAAACCCAAGTCCTCCCCTGGTGGTGCGTATTCAAAACTAGTCTCCAAAGGGCTTGGGTCACCAAGTCAGTGAGGAGCGGGGTTGAATACGTTTTTAAAAAAAAACGCGATATATATATATATATATATAAGAAAGCATGTTTAATTGAGCGAAAGACGCAAATTAAATACGAAAAATACAAGCCTCTTCAAGAGGCACGTTACAGGTTCGAACCCCGAAGGATTAGAATTAAGAAGTTACTAAAACACGGGTAAATGCGCAAACATCTAAGATTATAATAGACTTTGGTACGGGGGTTCAACCTTAACGATAAAACGAACTACTAACGTTAACGTCACGCGCCATAAAGTTGAGCGCCGCCATACGGTTAACAAAATGTTCAAACATACAAATGAACAGCGATGAAGGTGCAACGTGCGATGCACCAATGAGAGGGTAACTAAATTATTCATATAAAGAAAAGCTGCAGCACCATGAACCAAAGCATAAAATCACCAACATAAGAGTGTGATAACATGCAGGGTTGGCACCCGTATAAACAAGCCAGTATAAGCACAACACATTAAGATAGGATAGCAGAAATATCAAGAGACAAAGCTAGCCAATCATGATTTTTAGGTGGTAAAAGCAGCGGCCTTCTCCAGGGACTCAAGAGCCTTGACTAGCTCAAACTTGTCTTTTTCCGAAGCTTGAATTTGGTCGATGTTCTCTTTGTTCAACCTCTGAAGATCACCAGTAAGAGTATACCAAGCACCCAATTGCCTTACAATGTAATCCCTGACCTCCACAATAAGATCTCCGACCAAGCTTGGGTGCGCCTCCAGCTGGTTAAATTAAGCCAGTATGCAATCTTTTATAGCATCCATCTTACCAGCAATAATCCATTTGTCAAACGGGTCTATGTTCAAGTCAGAGTATATGCCTTCCAAACACCAACCTTCCAATCGTTCAGCAATTGATGGATGGCACAGATTAGGAACATAAAGAGGCATATATACGATTATTGTGAAATTAGCAGAATTTGAGGTGATGGATGGGAAAGCCAAGGATGGTGGGTCAGAAGCAGTTCGAGTATCTGGGACGAGAGATTCATCCAATGCACGACATCTCTGACGGACACTTGTGCCCAAATTCCTTCGACTCTTTGGCCTGCTATTCCTACCAACTTTCTTCATTATCTTCTTCTTTGGTCTTCTTAACATAAAGGATTTCATCGTTGAACCTAAAGAGGAAGATCAAAAGATATTTCAGGGCGTGTCAAACATCGAAGGGCCATTCCAGTCCGAAGATTGGATGTTAATCAGAATAGCCCAACCAGGTTTGGGTATAAATGGAAGCCACATTTGGTTTAAGCCAATGACGCTTAAGGCATTCCGGCAAATGATTCACAGGCAGAATCAAAATCAAAGTTTTGAAAACTTTCATGCTGTTTGAGTTCATATTGAAACAATACCCTCATCAAACGGGCCTAATTATTCAAGTTGATTAGAGCTCACTTAAAAACGCCTTAGCTCGAGACTATCCATGAAATCGGCAACTGTTCAAGCAAAACAAGATAAAGTAAAAGCAAGAAATCACCTAAAACAATCATGGTGCTTTGGACCCAAAGAAAAGTTGCCTTGATCAATCGAGAGTTACTGGAAGCATGAAGCATAATAGTGAACTAAGAAAACTGAGAATTTTTTAAGAAAAACCAGGGTAAAAGTTAAAGAGTATGGATTACCATGGAAAGTTCTCCAGAACAGTGCTTCCATCAAAAAAATTCTTTGGGAAAAGATGGGATGGAGAAGACATATATATAGAAAAAACTAGTCCACAATGTTCCTGCCATGTCAGCCTCGTCAAAGTCAAGATGAACCAGCTAAACGAGTATGATAACCCCCGAAAGTTAACTCGCTCAAACCGTAATGTTATACCTGGCAGTGTGAGTGACTTGATCTTGGTCAATCCAGAACAATTGAGAGCCATCTAGCCCCTTAGAAAATGAAGATTTAATTCACCAAACTGCTACAGTCTTTCTTTTCTTTCTTCTTTCGAAGTCCATCATCTTCCATGAAATCGAAAATCACGAAATTCAAAGGACAAAAATGTTTATCCCTAATTGGTGTATCAAATCAATCCTCATAAAACGCACAAGACAATCACTGCAGAATCGAGACTTACATGGACGACCTATGATATTTGGTTCATTCAGATAAAGTAAAGAGTAGTCTCACATAATCAAAGTTGTGTATATCAGCGAAGAGCACGTAACATAGAAGTTGATATTAACATCGAGGTTGATACCGGTCATAAAGTTAGGCTCGAGGATGCCAAAGGGCATGGCTCCTCCAACAAGCTTGGAATGTTCATATCTAAAATATGGATCGCCAGCCCTGATATCCAAAGGTTGTTTGCGCGTAGCGAAGAAGTCGGTCGCTCATTGAAGAAAACGCAAAGATGCTAAGAAAATTCGTACAATACAAATATCTTTACAAGATTCGGTTGGTCGCTATTTACCATCAAACATAGATGCTCCATCTAGACAGTTGCGAAAGGCCCAACAAGGTCTGGGCGACCATTTTTCCACTAACCAGGGGGCTCTGACAGAGTCGCGCCTATTCTCTTATTGCTTGTCCATCAGTTCAATATACCAGGACTGATGCAATGACTTATTCCTATGCACCTATTCGCTCCCATGAAGCTATTCGCCCAAGACAGCTGGTAACAATTGTTGCCAGTTGGCAACAGATAACCAGTATGTGTTTGTATTTTTAAAAAATATATATTATTTGATCTTAATGCAAAGTAAAAGTACAACAAATTTAAAGAGGAGGCTTAGAGGGCAACAAGCAAAATACATTACCACCCCCACATCACAAGTCAAGCATAGAGCAGTGTTATCATGGCGACCGACTAGTCGCGACTAGTCGTCGACTAGTCGGTCAGTCGGTCTTGAGTCATCAACTAGTGCTCTCGACATGGATTCTGTTAATATGTCGGCCGATTGGAATGACATGGAGTGACTAGTCGACTAGTCAGTCGACTAGGTGGTTCGACTGATCTTAAATTAGGGGGAAAAACATGTCAGATGGGAGAATTTGAAATAGAAAACGTAGTTTGAACCAAAAATAAAGCAGTCAATTAACGAAACTGAAAGTTCGAAAAACCGTAGCCTGCTATCTCACGTTGCCGCTTCGCTTCTCGTGCCGTATCTTCGCTTCAATTGCGGCCGCCGCCTCTTTTCCAATGTCGCGCCTCATCTCCACTGCCGCATAAATTTTAATTAACTCAGGTACTGTTGTTTTTTAAACTCAGGTACTGTTTTTCTATGTTACTGTTTTTTCTCATTACTTTTTTTTCGTTGTTGCTTCTTTTCCATTACTATTTTATTTTTTCGACAAAACCCTAACTCAGATATTGTGTTTTTTTATCGTTACTATTTTTTTTTGTCGTTAGATTTTTTAAATTAAATATTGCTGTTTTTTAGCCTAGTGCGTACACAAATTTTAATCGGCTATTGCTGTTTTTTTAACACTGCAGAAGTTTAGATGAAAATATGGATTTTGGCACGATTTAAATAAAAAGGATGTAGTTGTGAGGCAAATGAAGAAGTTGAGCTATATGACTATCTTTGAATTGGTTGCCGCATTTGTATTTTTTATGTTGCACTCTATTAGGTTCCACGCTTCTTGAAACTTCATTTTGCTTTGTGTTTCCTTTGAAATTTGCAATCTATTATATCCTATGCATCATTTGCTTACTTTTTTTGGTTAATATATTGCCATATATTTTATACATCATCACATAATATACTTTCATTAATCTATCTACGGTTTCTGTCACTTTACATTGCTGCCCTGCAAGAAACAATGAGGTATGTTAGTACGTGTTTGAATCTTTATGCATATGTATTAGTTAGAAATTTATAATTATATATATGTATGTATGTATGTATGTATATATTTATTTATCGACTAGTTACGACTAGTCTACGACTAGTCCACCAGTCGACTAGCTGGACCTCTGTCGAATTGACTCGACTTACCGCGGTAATAACCATGCATAGGAGTTTCAAACACAAACCAACATAAAAGTAGTTAGCGAGGGCCGATACTCGCATATACAACCAGTCAAAAGCATAGAGTAAAAGACAAAGCAAGATAATCATAGTCCATGGTTCTGTATCCGGATCTGCTTGGTTTCACTTTTTCTTGGAAGAAAGATGCAGTGATTCAAGGGCCTTGATAAGCACAGCCTTATCATTCTCTAAAATACAGATCCGTCTGATGTTTTCCCTGTTCAATCCTTGGAGATCACAAGCAAGCGTATGCTAGGAACCCAACCATCTCACAGCATGATTCCTGACCATAACAATTCCCTCCTTCATCTGGTCTCTGATGGTGTCAAGCTGGGCCAACATGAAGTCTTTCATGGCATCCATCATGCCTGCCATGACCCAATTGTCGTACGGGTCTACTTCCAAATCAAGATTCGTGTCTTACATGCACCAACCCTCCAATCGGGCACCAAGTACCGGATTGCCTGGATCGAGGGCATAACGAGGCCTTTGCATAATCACCTGAAGATTCGCAGAGGTTGAAATAGAAAATGGAGAAGTCGGAAATGGTAGAAGAGAGCTGGTTTGAGTGTGTGGCATGGAAGACTTGTCCAACTCGGAGCATGTCGACTTGTCTAGCTTGGGGCATTTCTTAAAACTGCCTCCATTCGGATCCCTCTTCTTCTTTTCCTTATGGATCTTCTCCACCCTTTTTCTCTTTAGTCTTTGTAGAAAAGAGAGCTTCATCCTCGGATCTAGGGGAAGAATGAAGCTGAATACAAATTGGGCTCAAGGGGACGAAAGCAACCTAATTGGGAGTATCCTTTACAAATTGTTAAAAACACAACAATTGGAGACATATAACAAAGGTGTTTCCAAAATTTAGAAAAACGACAAGACATGGATTTGCAGACTAAGATCGCTGGTGAATAGTAAGAGGTCACAGAATTACCGTCACAGTGTAATCATCATCTGTAGAGAGCATCGCAAATAAACAACGACCTTTAGAAAAAAATTAAAAGTCAAATCAAAATAAAACTTGAGTCGTGAAGCTTCAAGGTTAAGTAGTTTGGCCAGACAAACTCGTTGAAGAATCAATAATGGCTAAAAATTTACCTTAAAGAGACGCCATCAGTAAGATCGAGTTGAAAGAAAAGGGGAGATATAAAAAAGGATGCCTCTGTGAGTCGAAGAGAAATATACGGATAGGAAGTAAATAGATCAAACCCAAGCTAAAAGCCCAAAAGCGATTCGCAAGATGTTATGACCTGGAATATGAAGCGACCTAACACATATCAAAATTGTTCAAATCGAAGCTTGCGTTATCTTCAATAAACACAAACTTCGAGGGGCAAATGTTAATCCATCCAATATGGATTGTTGGTCCTTCAAAAACCGCGCACACATTGGTATATTAAGTCCATATGAAAATCGTGGGGCAAGCGCCGTTAAGTTCGGTCGTACCTAGTTCTACCCAGTGCATTTGGACAGTTACAGAGGGTAAGGGCCGATCACACAGAATAAGGTCCAAGCGCAAGCTCCGAGATTAAACATGACAAAGAAAAAGTGAGTTGAGTCGTCCGCTCAGCACAGTCAAGATCGATCACCTGATCTGTTCTACAGTCTCTAATTCATAATACACTGATCGATCATGCATAACATGAAATGAAAAGAAGATCAGAGGTCGCACATATATTCAATTTCCGCTTGTAGACTGCAATTCCGATCGCTCACTCGATACTCGATCAGTTGCTAAATGCTGCTCGCCAGTCGGATGGATATAAGTTCTCAAAGGGTCATATTTACATCTCAGACTACGGTACCTTTAGCCCACACATAGAGAATCAAGCTGCATCAACCGAATGTCACCCGTTGGTCAATCATTCTTGTACAAGCCAGGAAGCTTTGGCAGGTCACATGTACACTCATCGCTCGCCCGCCCATTCAATGTACCTAGTCCTATGTAGTCGCTCACCCTTGTAAAGTCATCCGCACAGGAAAGATGGAGACAACTATCACCAGTTGGCTACAGCTAAGCAGTGGCATGTTCGTAATTAATGAGATAGACGATCTACAGCCTGCAAAAAGGTACTCCAAGTCATTTCTGGAGAGGGGGGCACACCTATAAATAAGCTATAGGTGCCACTGAAAAAGGGGGATCCGGCTACCATGAAGTGCTGTTAAATTCCATCCTTACCCATTCCTTAAACATCTCCATCCCTCACCATCATCTTCATCCGAAGATCCTTCATCCATTCAACAATGGCTTCTGTCAAAATTTGATAAGAGTGAAAGATCCAAGACATCCTCTTCCTCCTCCGTCGCATATCCGTTCTTCTTCATCACTGATCCTGCCATTCTTCCATCGAATCTCGCGAATCTAAGCGGAATTTGTATGTAAATTGAAACTATATCGAGTGGATGAAAAGATGTATAAAGTGCAGGAGCTGATATGTCTTATAATCATCATCATGATAATGCAAACTCTATTCACAGTGGATGTAGGCCTGACACAAGGCTGAACCACTATAAAACCTCGTCTCCATTTTGTTTCCTATGTGTTTTTTACTTTCAATTATTGTTGAATGCGGCTCCACTTATCTTCTAACCATATTGATGAAGTCTATTCATTGTACCCTTGGTGTTTGAACCATTTTTGGTGAAAAGACTATTGATGTTATTTCAGTTTGTGGCGGAGAATTTATTCTCTTAGCTTAAATCCCTCCTCTGAGACTTATCAACTTAGAGGATTGTATATTAATAGAAACCAATTATACGTTGTGAATTGACAATGTGGCATGCTAAATAATGGACTATTGATGGTCAAAGCAGGGCTTGGTTAGGCATAGCATTGTGTAATGCGACTTCGGCAAGCCTCACATCCCGGAAATGGCCGTAACAGGGAAAGATGCAACAAGGGTATGGGGGTCACCCCCTTAAAGGCTCACCATTTCCTTCTAGATATTTGAAGCAACACTATGGTATGGAGCCCAGGTGTTTGCTATGTGAATTTGATATGGTAGTTCTCTGGTATGGAGCTCAGGCGTTTTACTATTCTGGTTTTGTTGGAAAATTCGGGATTCTGTGGAAAATGTCGGTAACGACTAGGAAATGACATACTCGTGTGGCATAGGTTGGATAGCACTAACGACCTTGCATTGGCAGAGAAGGTTTTACTTCTCGGGACGTCCCCCTAGAGGCGTGCCCATTTCGTAAAGAATTTCCTTAGCCTTGGTCATTTGTTGAAAAACCCATTTTGTGAACGGTTTAGGTCGGTATACGCTTCTGAACCCGGATTGTCCGCTATGTGTCATATGGTTTCTATGGTTGATCCTATATAAAACGCGTAGGTGGTTAGTATAATATAATGGTATCTATGCTGGCTAAGATTTATACATTTATTTGCGGGAGTGATTTTCACTTATCAAGCATTTTTTGTTATCATAAGGGAAACATCGCCCAAGTGTGTGTTTGCATTGTGTGTGTGGCTTGAGATCGTATGTTAGCTTCATTTTCCAAAAACACTGTGAGTTTTATTGCATTGGTATTCATATGAGGAAAACCCATTCTGTGTTATATGGTGGTCTTATGATTTACCATATTTTAAAATGAAAGTAATAGTTTTATTTCTCTCACCAGTCTCATGACTAATTCGAAATTTAGTGTTTCCCAAGCAAACTCTGTGTGCCCATATTTTCCACATGGGCAGCTAGTAGTCAAGATTTTGCAGTTATTCTTTGAGCATTGCATATTTGGAGCTTGGATAAAGTTCATGGCATTTTCTCCGCTAAGCATTGTTTATTTTTTCCGCTGTGTGTTCGATATACGTACTTTGATGTATATTTCTTGTACTTTGATGTAAAATTATTGTAATGATAATGAAAAGTTCTTTTGTTTGTTTTAATGTGTAAGTACTCCTAATAATCCATCTTTGAGAATGGTTTAAGTTGGTTTAATTATTGGGTCAAACCAGACCCAAAAGTGGGGTGTTACGTAAAGGGACCCTTACCGATGTTTACCAATTAATACTGTGTGGTTGTCCATCTACCAGTAGATATCACATTTCACAAATACTTAATATTAAAACTAACACTTAGTTTGGAATTCAGAATCCTTGATTGAAAAAGGCATGTGAGTTCAAATTCCTTTTTAGTAAAAGCATTTATTAAACGAATATTCGATTTGAAATCTTGTTTAACAATAGTCGGAAGTCAGTTCTGTTCATCATCACCCTCTTATTAACTGATCAAATTAAGTCCATGTGCCTAGCACATTTCTACCCTTCAGCATTTGCTAAAGCCGTCTCCTAATTCACAATTGATGAATTAGGGCTTCTTGAGATTAGTTTGATTGTGCGTTGGATCCTGTAGCCCAATCGGTTAATCACCCCATTTTGAAAGACTAGGCATAAGGCTTATGTTTGTCTTGTTTGGTGCTGATAATTCCACTTGTTAGTAGGTGCGTGTTTGGCTTATATTTCTTGCTCGCAATTTGACCTGATTTGTGTATTCTTGAGTTATCTCAGTTAGTTACTTGATTTCAATCAAATATTGATTAACTTGTTATTTACAAGTCATGCAGCTTGTGTACATCTGTTGATTTGATTAGTCTGTGCTCATTAATTAGCTAGTTAAAGCCAATCTGACACAACATGCAGGGAGTAACCAGTAAAATGTACATTACATCATCTTCATTGGTGTTAATCTCAGTGTAAATTGCAAAGAGTTTATTGGAAGACAACATGACTAACAGTGGCAGTAGTAGCTAAGGACCGTGGACACATGAAGAGGACAAGATACTGATGGATTATGGTAAAATCCTTGGCTAAAGAAAATGGATCATTGATTCCACACTTACTGGTACATTTTCTTTACTAGTTAAATATTCTATATAACAATATGATACTTATGTAGCCTGCAAAAGTTAGCTCATCTTCTCACAGTAGTGATTTGCCGATGAGAAATGGAAGTATTCTGTTAATGACCAAAAGTCTGGAAGTTTTCTGACACGGTTTCTCACTAGTTAAATTTCTTAAATGTTTACTGCTATTTCATTGATGTATATGCATTCGTGTCCACACAAACGCATGTATATATACACATCCACACATTGTAGTTATACGCTTGAATGGTGGTTTGATTCTTCAATGAAATTTATCATCATATATGTGTATCATAGATATCACCAATGCAAGATTGAGGAGGTATGGAAAGAGTTGCTGGCTAAGATGGGTGAACTACTTGAGACTCAATCTCAGAAGGTAAAAAATTGTTTTTAGGCAAGGTACATTTTCATGCTTAAAGAATGAAATAGTTGAAATTTGTATAACAATATGTCATTTGGATAAAATATAACTGTAAATGACAGGTTTTTAGTGTATATGCTTTTAAAGAGCAATGTGAATGTCAAAAGTACTTTGGCCAATGCTTTTGCGGAAGCTTTGTTAAAATAATTTATTGCCACTCAGTATATTTAAATAATTTATTGATACTTCACTTTTAAAATTCTACTCGAAAGATTCTCTATTTATCTAATTATACAGAGTTAATTAACTTGTAGGATAATGGAAATCTCTTAGACTTTTCTTAGCCATTAGAGCAAGTTACCTAAGTTTGATCGCAGTGGTAGTCTTAATACCTTTTGGAAATTTTTTGGTGCTCGTAGTCTTGGATAGATGAACCATTATGTTTAGGAATCACTTTTTAGCTACAGATTTTTTATATAATTTTTTTTATTTGTCTCTCAACTCTAATATGTACTGGCAGGATCTGGAGGTGTAATATGGATGCATGCTTTGTTTCAAACTCGACAGAACAAGATGAGGTAATATTAAATGATTGTTTATGCATTTTATTTAACACATAGTTTTCAATCTATGATGTTAAACTTTATTTTCTACTACGAATAAGGATAATAAAGTTTTCTGTGCAGTACCGATATCTTATATCTGATTTGTAATTTCTTTATTCCCCACTTGATTTCAGCATTAACTATGCTTAATTTGTATTATGTGTTAATACCTAGATTAACACTATGAACTTGAGTTATACAAAGCATTTGCTAACTATGAACCTGAATTAACACTATGCATTTTCATTTTTTTCTATATTTAATTGTTTCCATTTGCATTCCATTGCAGCAGGAGGGAAC
The DNA here is from genome assembly GCA_030737875.1 of Allium sativum. Taxonomy (NCBI): domain Eukaryota; kingdom Viridiplantae; phylum Streptophyta; class Magnoliopsida; order Asparagales; family Amaryllidaceae; genus Allium; species Allium sativum. The sequence goes on along the minus strand of CM060920.1, from coordinate 55,883,069 downwards.
ATCTGAAACAGGGGCAGACGTCTGGGAGCAATGGCAGACATATGGATGTTGGACTAGACGTCTAGAGTCCCCCGTGCATGACCCAAGTAAAAACTCAGACGTCTTGTGAAGATTTCCAGACGTTTGGAAGCCATACAGACGTCTTGTTTGGGATCCAGACGTCTAATTTGAGACAGAGCATTTTCCTGAAGTTAATTTCAGATGTTTGAAATCCTAAGACAGACGTTTGGAATCCTAAGACAGATGTTTTTGTTATTTTAATACATGTATCTTTGTTATTTTAATACTAAAACCTTGGCAAGGCATTTAGTGGGGATATACATTTGTTTCTTTCCTGTTATCATCGAAAACAATTCCATTCACTTCACCTTGCATTATCGTATTAATGTAACACTTTATTGTTTCTTCATCAATAGAGCAGTATGTCGTCTACTTATAAAATTTATGTTTGAGTAGGGCACGACTTTGAGGATGGGGAATGGAATTGGAAAGAATTGCAAGCAATTAGTCATAGTTGCATGAACGTATTCTGTTAGTAAAATATTTTGCTCTTTCCTATACACCCACCTTTCTATGTTATTTCTATACTTTTTCTAGATACATTCCTCCTTTGTCCTTGTGAAAATTAATCATATGCGAAAAACGTGCAACTCAAATATCAATAGTTGCACTTGGTTTTCGATAAATATTCGGTAGTTCAAAATCCATTTACAAGTTATGCTTAGTGTTGTAATTTCAGATCATCAGTTTGGTTACTGTTTGAAGTTAGGAGCTAGTTCAGCTTGTCATTGCATCCATGAATACAAGCCTTTGTGTATGATGAGTTTATATTAGTATGAACATGTTTACATGATTGATTTATGCAATTGACATTGTTAGACTTTGCATGAAGATTTGTAGCAAGCCGCTTTTCACACTGCATTTGCACCATTGCGATGGTGCACTTCACCACTGCGATGGTGGAGTGCATTGCTACGACGGTGCAGCAACACCACTCTGAGGTGCATCTTCAGTATTACAGCGGTGTAGTGCACCAATATAGTGCATTTGTACCACAGCAGTGGTGCATATGCATCAACATGAAGCCATTATTTATGTACTTGTTTTATAAGATGTTCACGAGCTTAATGATCTCATTGTTATATGTCTAAGGGGGGAATCTATGCTTATTGCGATGTTGCTTGTATATATGTATACAACAAAAATAGTTATGTATTTTATTATTGGTAAATCTGTTTTTGATGCTTGATGCATTTTCATAAATGAGGTTGCAAGGGAGAAAATAAAAATCTTTGTCAAAATTCTCCTTGGATGACCATATTATCTAATTAGGTTTTCATGCTTGACACATCCTCTTTCCTTACTCGGTAAACATGGCTATTATTTTTAGGTTCTAATATCAATTTTTTTCTCCCGTGTAGGATATTCAACTTTGGAGCATACGTGTTTCGGCTTTCAATGATCTATATTTCATTTTTCTTATTAAATACCTTTCGTAAAAACATGTTAGTAGGATCTTTAATGGGAACATTGATTACAAAATATTATGTACAACTATTATCCATTTGGCACATGGAATTACTGTAATTTATGTGATAGAGGTTTAAGAATATTTTTTGTATTGTTTGAATTTAATGATTATTCTGAACATATATGCATTGTATAGAAATGTTGTAGAAATGAAAAATGTTGTGGTAGATGTTGTATAATAGTGAATACACAAAACGTTGTATAATAGTGAATATTCCAACTTTCTGAAATGTTGTGATATGGGGCAAAACAATATAGGATAGTGAAGATGACAACATTTCCAAAACGATGTGAAACGATACAAAACGCTGTTAAATATTTGATAGTTGAATATAATACTATAAAAATAAAAAGTTGTACAAACATAAGAACAACACCATTTGAGACTGTTGACCAATTTTTTTAACCAAAAACTGTCATAGTTCAGATCAAAGCCCAGTATCCGGAGATTCTCTTCAGCCTCGGTGCATCGGCCGACATAACAGCTTGCATTCCAGAAAGCCCAGACAAGGTTCGGACCAAACCAACTTCCTTCAAGGCCGACCCGAATCAGCTTTCTGTCTAATGACCCTTCAGCTCCAATTCATCGGGCCCGGGAGAATCGTTCTCTATCAACCGAATCAAAGGCTTCCATCGAAAGCGGATCGACTGAATATCTCGGACTCGCCTAGAAATATCTAGTCGGATCATTCAAGGCTCAGACCAATTCTCAAGGCAAGAAAGGCGGTTAAATGCTACCAGCCAAAGCTTTTCTTTTAATACACCTCACCTCGAATGCCACGTAAGCCACAGTTTCCGAAGATACTATTTATAAGTAGTTGAGTCAGTCTTCCAGCCGCAACCATGCCCAAGGGATGAACTCCACGTGTCTAAGCTTTCATGAAAAGTTCGGGCTACGTCAAACCAGCCCTAGCCGAATTTCTCACCTATAAATACCCTATTCCCCAAAGAAGAGAAAAAGGCAATCTTGGGAGAACTCACGCCATTTCTGATACTTGAATACTTTCGGCTTATTCCTCAAATAGCCAACTCTCACTCCTCAAGAAAACTTCTCATCTCCCACTTTTCTTCTAAAGAAAATGAGCAATGTACTTGTACCTAAATATAAATCAATACATATAAGGTGGACGTAGGCACCATCTTTGCCGAACCACTATAAAAAGTTGTGTGCGTCCTCTGTTTTCTTTACTTTACCGCATTTCATAATTAATATTCATGTGCTTTCTACACAATTGGGGGTTGATTGTCACTAGTGACCAATTTTTAATGTCAACACTTTGGCGTGCCAGGAAGGGGCGCTCACCGATATACCTTTGACCTTCTGCTAGTCTCAATCCATGTAGAAGAAACGAAATAAAGATGCAACGTCTTCTCCTCCCGCAAATGCCAATGCAGCCGATACAAACACCGCAGAAGCAAGTCAGGAAGCCTCCTCTCATAAAGATGTGTCCTGATATCTTACCCGAGATGACATGGACAAAATCATGACCGAGTTCAGAGACCGTATGACATCTCAGGGTAAACTCCTCGAACAACAGCAGTTGATGGATCAACTTCTCGGTAGAATTGAGATGGGATTAAACGCTTCAACATCAATTCCTCCACCGACCGGGACTGGGGCAACAACCAATCTCCAGTCTCCACAAAATCAGGCCACTGGTCAGATCACACCCTTGCTTCCTCCTGGCTTTGCTCCGCCTCCTGACCAATCACAATCAGGAGTATCGCTTCCAGCGACCAACGCAGCCGCAGCTGCAGATTCACAGGAGGCCCACGATCAAGATCTAGGTCGTTCAACTGCTTTTCCTCCACTCTTGGGAACAACTCCACCCTCTAGACTAGTGAAGCAATTATCGGGCCCATCAGGATCAATGACATTCCTATTACAACCCGGAATCTTACCATAGACTAATCTAACTACCCTTCCCTTTCATCAAAGAGGTGGTGCGGCCTTCCCTACGAACCAGGGAGACCACCCCATCATACCGGTTCTTACCAGAGTGGATGAAAACACTACTGTAGATCCTCCAAACATCATCTTAGGTGAGGACATCGAAGAACCCCAAACACCATATAATATGCTAAACCGACCTGGGCCTCCAACCTTGGGCATGGCTCGATCCATCTCTCATCAGGTTCATGAGGGGCCATTCTTCTCAGAGCCAACAACTTCGATGAACCCTCACCCTCACCTTCACTCAACTCTAGGAGGTCGAGCCCAAACAGCGGCCACCCTTTTGACCATGCTTTCGTTGGATCCCATTGCTGGAACTCTTCCGAATGCAGAGTTGGATTCATGGCAGTGACTCCTCGAAGATGGAAGCCAGCTTACAAGTATAGTTTGACACTTCACTCGAGGCAATTCTTCTCAGCAAGATATAGATAACATCCACCGCTGGCCCTTCACTAGGGAGATCAGGAACTCCCGCAATCCTCTGAACTTTAAGTTTCCAGCCATTGAACCATACAATGGTCGAACTGACCCGACCATCCATATCATGCGATACATGTGACATATGGAAGTGCTCGGTGCATCGACCAACGTCATGGCCAAGTGCTTTCCACTCCTCCTCACAGACATAGCTGGTATGTGGTTTTGGCAGCAAACAACGGAGTCGATCAGTAGCTGCAATACGTTGGTCACCCGCTTCATCGAGCAGTTCAGAGTTCATATCTCTCAGCAAAAAAGTGTCATGTTCCTGACCAACATTAAGCAGCGCCCAGGAGAAACACTTCAATCCTTCCTCGAAAGATTCAACATGGCCATAGCATCAGTCGATCGACCCAAGCCATCGATGGTGCTTATGGCCACCATTGCAGGAGTTTAGAACCGATCAGAATTCTCGATCTCTTTAACAGAGATCCCGCAAGGATATAGAAGATTTCTATGCCGAGGCTGAGCGATTCCTCCGACAAGAAGACGCTAGCATTGAGATGGAAAGCCTCGAGGTCTTAGCCACCAAACAATGAGGTCCATCCAACAATAATGGCTAGAATAAAGGAAGAGGAAAGGCCTCAGATAAGAACGAGCGCAACATACGAACTCGAAGGAAAAGTAAGTGCGATCAATATACCGAGCTCAATTCTTCCTTGCTCGACATCTATCTCGACATACGAGGGTCCCTGCCTTTCCCAAGATCTCAAAGAGAGCTGACCCAAAAAGAGCTTGAATCCGGAAAGCACTGCATATTCCACAACATCGCTGGTCACAACACCAATGAATGCAGGCATTTACGCGATCTCATCAAGGATAGGGTCAGGCGAGGGGAGACTCCCGAATATGTCAAGAAGATAACATAGGCTATACCGCCACAATCCTCTGCTTAGGCTCCTCAGGCTGGTCCCCGAGCCCCTAGAAACGGAAAGGACCCCGAGACTAGCACCTGCGACATTAGATTTCTTTTTTAATGTATTTCTTTTTTCAATAAAATGGACCCTTTGATGTACACATGTATGGGGTTAGGATTTAGCTCTTAGGCATGCTCTGGAATCAACGGTTGTCCCCCTTAGAATTTATTTTCGCTTTCCTATATTAGTTCTTTAGCATTTCTTTTGCAAAAATGGATTATGCTTGAATGATTTAGGCCGAGCATGACTAACGTTCGACCCTCCTGAAATATGATTAGCACGAAAGCCTAACATCATCTCTAAAAACCTACTCCTTGAGTCGAGTACGGTTAGATCTCTTTAAGCCGAGTATGGACTATACTCTCCCCCTTCTAAAAACTTACCAAACGATCTTACATAAGTCGAGTACGGAAAAAACAATCCACAAGCCGAGTGTGGTTAATACTCGCTGTTCCTCTAAGCCAAGTGTAACTACTGCTCGTCCTTATTTTCAAGCCGAGTATGACTTATACTCGCCCCAAATGAAACTAAAAAGCCTTCTGTAGACCGAGAACGGCCCATGACATTTCTGCAGGTACTAAATCTCTCGACTGGAGTTTACAGCTGTCTTCTTGGCCTTAATACAGTCTTTTATGATTGTCGGTTTTCTGGACTTAATACGACCTTCTTCGATCATCGGTTTTCTGGTCTTAATACAATCATCGAGGCCATCAGACTTGTGGCCTTAATATGGTTCGACGCAACCATCGCTATCCACACACTGGACTTCGAAGCAAGGAAACAGAACACACCTCCTTCTACCGAAGAAAATGTAGTCTGAGGGGCAAAGCGTTGACCAATTTTTTTTACCAAAAACTGTCATAGTTCAGATCGAAGTCCAATATCCAGAGATTCTCTTCAGCCTCGGTCCATCGGCCGACATAGCAACTTGCATTCCAGAAAGCCCAGACAAGGTTCGGACCAAACCGACTTCCTTCGAGGCCGGCCCGAATCATCATTCCGTCTAATGAACCTTCGGCTCCAATTCATCGAGCCCGGGAGAATCGTTCTCAATAAATCAAGTCAAAGGCTTCCATCGACAGTGAATCTACCAAATATCTCGGGCTCACCTGGAAGTATCTAGCTGGATCATTTATGGCTCAGACCAATTCTCAAGGCAACAAAAGTAGTTAAACGCTACTAGCCAAAGCTCTTCTTTTAATACACCTCACCTCGAATGCCACATAAGCCATAATTTCCGAAGATACTATTTATGAATAGTGGAGTCAGCCTTCCAGCCGCAACCATGCCAAAGGGATGAACTCCATGTGTCTAAGATTTCCCAAAAAGGCCTGGCCACGTCACACCAACCCTAGCCGACTTTCTCACCAATAAATACCCTCTTCCCCAAAGAAGAGAAAAAAGGCAATCTTGGGAGAACTCATGCCATTTCTGATACTCCAAGCTCTGGAAAAAGAATACTTTTGACTTATTCCTCAAATAAAGAACTCTCACTCCTCAAGAAAACTTCTCATCTCCCACTTTTCTTCAAAAGAAAACTAGCAATGTACTTGTACTTAAATATAAATCAATACATATAAAGTGGACGTAGGCAACATCTTTGCCGAATCACTATAAAAAGTTGTGTATGTCCCTTGTTTTCTTTACTTTTGCACATTTCATACTTAATATTTGTGTGCTTTCTACATAATTAGGGGTTGATTTTCACTAGTGACCAACTTTTGACGTCAATACTTTGGCGCTCCAGGAAGGGGAGCTCACAGATATACCTTCGACCTTCTGCTAATCTCAATCCATGGAGAACAAACGAAAGAACGATGCAACGTCTTCTCGCCCCGCAAATGCCAATGCAGCCGATACAAACACTGCAGAAGCAAGTTAGGAAGCCTCCTCTCATGATGATGTGTCCCGATATCTTACCCGGGATGAATGGAAAAAATCATGATCGGGTTCAAAAAACATATGACATCTATGGGTAAACTCCTCGAACAACAACAGTAGTTGATGGATCACCTTCTCAGTTGAACCACTACGCCATATATAGCCTATCGCAACGAAAATCCATGTGTTGCTAGCTACAATGTTGCCATTGCTATGTTGTTTTTTGTCTATTGCAACACACACTTCAGTGTGTTAGCATAGATATCAACATGTGTTGCAGTAACTATAGATATATTCTAATTAAAAAGTTAATAAAATTATCAATCCATATGAATACAATCCAAAGGTCTATGTTACTGATCCGCGTCAATCCATTTTCCTTTATCGCCTCTGCTGCTTTACCCCTAAATTTTCATTTCCCTCTACAACCTAATTCACGCTAATTTGATTTCCATCTAAAACCTAATTCCTCCGTCTCCTTTGCCTGTCTATCTATAAAATTCCATCTTCTCTTTTAAATCTGAAACTACTTCTCCATCAGTCAACTCCTTACCGCCTTAATCGAAGAGGAGAAGCTACTTTGTTCTAATTTTTAGATCTGAAACTATATGTAACGCCCCGCCTCTACATCCACTATCGTCCAGTTCATTTCAGGGAAATGTCATAGACCATAACGGAGAATAAGGTTTGTGAAGGGCGACCGATTGTATAATTGCTCCATGTGAGGAATGCACATTGAATTCTGATACCTATTAAAATTTCGACATGACCATTCAGCACATAGGGCAACTACACAACGGCTATATGCAATCCGGAAAGCAGTATAAAATAGACAACAACAATATAAATATGGTATATCTCAAAGCCATACATAGAATAATCATATCATAAAGGCGGAATAGATACGAATAAACCAAGAATGTGTACAACAAGCCAGTGGTCAACAAAGATCCACTAATACATGTACCAAGATCTAGATAAAAGAATATGTACACAACGGTAGACAATGTCAGAGGTACAAAAGTACATAAAACTGCGGAGATAGAGTAGCAAGCTGAAAGCGGAAGATCAATCCTGCAATGAGTCCCAGAGGAGTACCTAAAATGACCCGGTCTGACCCGAGTATTATTTATAGGAATAAACAATAAACGAGTCAGTCTAGCTGTACTTATCAAATAAAATGAGATAACAAGATATGTAACACAGGATGACATGATTCTACTAATAACATCTAATCATAAATAAATATGAAACATGACATGTCAACAAAATCAGGGAATGACAATGAAATGCCAGTACACAAATATCTCTAAATAATCTCATAGCTAATATAGAATGCAACATTCAAATAAAAGCACACAACAGGAAAAGACAGTGGAATGCCAAATAAAACTAAACCCATGAATGACAACGGAATGCCAAATAAACTGAATACATGAATGACAACGGAATGCCAAATACAAATCAAATTGATGCGCATTGCATCAAAGAAATCAAGAATATAGAAATCACTCGAAATCCAGAAAACATCATAAAGAAGTTCCCCATGGTGCCGGGTGAGAGAAACACATGAATCGTCAATCGCTAGAAAACAGAAAACATCATAAAGAGGGTCTGCAGGTTCACAGATGAGAAACGATCTTTAGGTAGCTAACTTATAGTTTGAGCCGAAGCTCCCCACGAAGCCGGGTCATGACCCCGGAAGAGAGAAAACTCATAAATCGTGAAATATCTAGAAAACATCATATCATAGAAAGTTGAACCGAAGTCCCCCAGGTTAAATCCAAGAATCATAAATCCCACTCGGGCGATCGAGGACCACAGAACACAAGTCACAAAAGTTGGACCGAAGTCCCATAGGTGAAATCCAAGAATCATAAATCCCACTAGGGCGATCGAGGACCACAAAACACAAGTCATAAAGGTTCACATCGATCCGGGTGAATAGAAATTACTCCGAGCTAGTCATTATAAGGAAATAGTGACATGTCCCATAACCACATGCTATTCTCGAATATTTACGAACCCATAGTTGGTTTCTATTCAAAATAGAGAAAATCGCCACATATGTTCAAGCGAACGAGTCCAAGAGTTATTTGCCGAAGTAAACATTTAAGGGGTCATAGTCCTCGGTTTTACTAAGGTAAATAAACTAGATTTCTCGCTCGATCGATAGGATAAGGAATCGTATATAAATCAATAGAATCAGAACCGGGTTTAGAAACCGAATTTATTTTAAAAGGATTTGAATTTAAAAACATATTAAGCATTGGTTCGACATCCATTGACCATATACAACCCCATTATCCATTGTGGTTTAATAGTTTGTAAAAACCGTCGCCGAAGCGAACAGATTACAAACATCGTAGATCATAAATTCACATCTCATGGTTTCAAAACGATTTGAAAACCAAACGAGACAGCGCGGCTACGACAATCCGAGCGAACTAAAGATTGCCCGGATACACGCGAGGGGGTGTCGGGAAGGAGGTACGAAGAACACGGAGGCGCGCGCCTCGACTCGCGACCAAAACTGCAGAAGAGGGGGAGGGGGGAAACAGGCCAGGGCAACGCCCAAGTCTGTCACCGGTCAACCGCCCTAGGAGGGCCGGTCGACCAGTTGGGGACAGAGACTTGACCGGTCGACCGGCCCCCTCAGGGCCTTTCGACCGGCCTCTGCGCCTGGGCATATGCCCAGGCACAGCCCGGACCTATCGACCGACACTATTTGGGCGGTCGACCGGTCAGTGCCAGGGCGCATGCCCAGGCACGGGTGATGGGGGATTCGACCCCCGTCGCGACCTCTCGAGCTCTGACGCTTCTCTCCATCCTTGTGACGACTGGTTCTGGTGCTTGTACACCTTCCATTGGAGCCTGAAACAAGTGTGATCCAATTCAATTGCACAAGAAGATTTTCGAACCCAATTTCTAAACCAAATGAAGAAAGGCGATATAAGCGAATCGTGAAGTCTTAGAACTAGCCTGGAGCGACAACAGTACTTCACAACAGCACTTACTCGACTTACATCATGTGCAATGATCGTGTGATCAACATATATATACACATAAGATTTCAATGGTTCGATTTATAAAGTCAAGTATGCACAAAATTCCAAACCAATACACAACAAGGCGATTCGAGCGACTCGTGAAGACTTAGATATTAGCCGGGGGACAACGGAGCTTCACAACGTCACCGAACAACTCATAACACTTGGATTAGATCGTATAAACGATCATTTTCATAAATTTCAACTCAATGGAATATAAACACATGAAATCGACTAAGTTATACTAACCTAACCAAATCAACAAGCAAATGCAACTCATATGAACACTAAATTACACTTGTACAAGCACGTAGGCTTGTGGCATAGATGTGAGTTCAAAAAGAACTCACCTTTCACTCATGAATGGCAAGAACAAGCTCCAACAAGGAAGAACAAGCACAAATCCAAGCAAAGAACCTTTCTTTCTTCAGTCACTCCTCTCTAATCACCTTATGAACACATATGAAGACTCATGGATGTTAGAACATCATAAAAATCCGAAATTGAGAGGAGAGAAAGGTAGAGAACGAGTAGAGAGAGCTTACCCATGTCATAGAATTGGATTTGCACAAGAATTGAGCTCTAGATTGGAAGCCCTAGCTTAGGAATTCTAATTTCCCATTCCCTTCCCCATTTTCTATTCTTCTAAGTGTTTGGAGAATGAATGAAGAGTGGGAGGAAGCTAGGTGAATTATATGATGAGCTAGGTTAGCTCAATCAAGCCCTAGCCCAAAGTGCCAATTTTCACGAACTCAGAACATATCGAACCTTATAGTTTTCGAACACCTTAACGACGTTTCGAACCCGATGGAAGTGATTTCGAGTCCAAATTCATTCGTATGTGAAAAATGATATTTTGGCCACACATTCTAATGAGAACTGGACAAATTTCACTAACTAAAAAGGTATCGATTCTTATATTCAAAAACGTCGTAAACGATGATTCGGACTCAATGGAAGTGGTCCCGAATCCTAATTTTATCATTTGTGAAAAACTATATTTTGAGTGACACCTCGGATACGACGATCGATTTAAATAAAATATTTAAAATCCATTATCATGGAATGAGCGGGTTATTACAGACTTCCCCTTTAAAAGAATTGCGCCCCCGCAATTCCTTAAGAATGAAGTAGTATGTAACAACCAAAACAGTATCACGGAGTGGTACCACAAGAACCGACACGAAATGGAAAGATCACACCAACGGCTAGGTGAGATCCCAATTTTTTCTCGCAAGATCATAAGAACTAGAGTTTAACCTCGAACTTCCTTACCCATGAAGGTTTTCATCCCGAACGGGTAAAATAATTCCAGAAAAATTCATAAGCGCTATGAATTCAAATAGACTCGTCTTTCTTCGTATGATTCTCAAGGGAATGAGAATCAATAGAATACACAAAAACCAAGAGAATCTAATTTGGAACTTCGAGGAGAAACGGGACTGCGTCCTACAGACGCGAGATATCAATAGTAGATATTTCTCTTAGGATACGAGATGGGAAATTTATGATGGTTGACTAATCCATTCCCAAAACTCAATCACGACGATGTAGCGAACATCGAACCCGAGCGCTTTAGTCCTGCGACAAGGTAGCTGACACCCACAAATGAACAACTCAGACATTCCAACGAAGTTAGCTAAAGAGAGCAATTCTCGAAGGAATAATCAATTCTAATATCAATGATTCAAGGTTAGTAACGGAATACCAACCAGCTAGAAACCGATAAACAAATATTGGTAATGAAATGCAAATGAACTACAAGTCGATAATCAAGTATTGGTAACGGGATACCAATGAACTAGAAATCGATATAAATATTGGTAACGGAATACCAATGAACTAGAAATCGATACAAATATTGGTAACGGAGTACCAATGAACTAGAAATTGATACAAATATTGGTAACGGAATACCAATGAACTAGAAATCGATACAAATATTGGTAACGGAGTACCAATGAACTACTTGGGAGAATCGATTTCTAACCAGGTGCTAAATCTCATTTAGTAACCATAAGGACGAATCGTTAGGAATTATACAAAATTCCCAATATTCAGAAACTCGAGTATCAGTTCTAGAAAATCAGAAACATCAAGAAGACGACGGACAAGTAGTGCACAACTTACCACTTCGGAACAACAGGATTTAAGATAAAATTTCACCAAAAATCTCAAATCGCAAAAACATCAGCAACTAATCAAAGAAGCACTAGACAATTCCTCTAACAAGATGAGATTAAACCAAAGAGGTCATAATCCCCAAAGATTTGATTCACAAGGGTTAGCAAACGTGCAAAGACAATTGCCAACCCAAATGATTCAAACAAACAAGGGATGAAAATCAAAAGAGCTAGTCCTTTCGATATTCATTTCTAAGGACAACGCAAGGCTAAGTCCATAAGTGAATTTACTATAGCACTTCCGGATGATCGACTAGATCATAGATTCGAAGAAAGGAATTATTGAGTTTGTCGTGGATCGAAAAATCTCGAATTTCCTTCCCCCCACGAGAACTCCCATTCTCCCGAGTGATCGTTCACTGGCGATAATAAGAAGACCCATGAAATCACAAGAATACTAAATTCTCTTTAGCAAAACGAAACAAGGATTAAGAATTAGGTGAGATTCTTAACCGCTAAGAATTCTCGAAAATCAAAGATCAATGAATAACTCTTTGGGTTGTTCTTGGAGTTATTTAATTTACTCAAAGAAAAGATTCAAGATAATTTCTAATTAAAAATCTTGAACCACTCAAATTCTTGGAGTTGTTTCAGGGGAATCTAGACATAAATTATCTAGAAAGATAACAAACGATTACGAAAAATCGCAAAAATCCAAAATATTATTATTTTGATTAACTTATTAACGGTTAATTTAATTTTAGGGATCAATTCGAATGTCGGATTGTCATATAATGGTGTTTAGGAATTCCGAACTACAACATGGCTTCCCACGTCTCGTTCGAGATCCTTAACGCACCCGATGGACAAGTTAACAGAAGAAAGTCCTCACAATTTCTAATGTTCACGCGAATCTCGTGAAAATATAAAAATTCAATAAATCGTTCGGGATGGCATAAAGGAAATAGAATTCCTTTATCAACTTACGAATAAAACATAATTGATATCTTTTGATAACGAAGAACATGATCAACGTGTATCAAAAGAACATAAATAAAATAATCTCTGAACAAGGTAAATGACATCAAGGAATTAATGACGTGTACCCTGACTCAAGAAGAGGGATCACAAGAAGCGGGATGCTTTCCCTCATTCTTGATCTTGAGTTAATTTAGTACAAATGCTTGGTGACTTACACCGGCACAATGAGGTAACAAATGAGTTGTTTTAGCCCGAAGGCTTGGTGATCTCACATCGAACTAGAACTACATAGCTGACAACAAGGGAGTAGATTTAGTCACAATGACATGGTATCTCCATACCGATCGACAAGTGATCAATAGACCATGCTAGGTACATAACAACGTACGAAACCATCTTAACTAGAAATCACGAAATATCAGGATCAAAGGCGCTTACAACGTGCGTAACGACGCACGGGCAAGATATCCAATGATCAATCAACTACAAGTATCATAAATTAATAAGATAAGTGTGATACACAATAGGCCAGTTAATAAATAAATTTAGCCAAACGTCCCATATCGCTGGCTTAACTCAAGAATAAACGAACGAATTATTGAATCCCACTCGAACATTCAAAATGGTTATTATCATAGTTTTCAATTGCACAAGTCCAGTAATTATCCATCAAAGAAAACACAAGGGTCCACAGTCCTCATGTTTACTAAGGCGTTTAATTAAATTTCTTGCACGATTGAAGTAGTTCTGACAATTTCAAACTACGATCACCGAAGCGATCGACAACTTGACATTTACTTTTTAATAACGTAATTCATACAAAGACAGACATCGGTTAGCAACTCGAGTCAAAGAACGAAATAGAAGCACCACTAGAGCACACGGGCCCTAGATGAACTATAAAAATCAACTCGAAAGAGGACGACTCGATAACTATTCTAAGAGACTAAAAGTAGGACACTTGATACTCAAACACCCCTCCGTAGGAGGTACACTGGGTGAACTGGCACTCGCACGGCTACAACCAACTATTTCACTTCTTTAAGGAAAAAGAAGGAGGGAAAAGTTATTCTCAAGTTGAATTCAAACGATGCGAATTCAATCAAGATGGAATCATAATGGTAGATAAGCTATGACGAGTCTTAAGACTCTAACTAAAACCCTAAAGCACGATTCCCGAGAGAGGCTCAAGACAATACCATCGTCATACTATCTTACACTGTTCCGGAAAGTGGCTCCGATACCAAACTGTAACGCCCCGCCTCTATACCCACTATCGTCCAGTTCATTTCAGGGAAATGTCGTAAACCATAACAAAGAATAAGGTTTGTGAAGGGCGACCGATTGTATAATTGCTCCATGTTAGGAATGCACATCGAATTCTGATACCGATTAAAATTTCGACATGACCATTTGGCACATAGGGCAACTACACAACGGCTATATGCAATCCGAAAAGCAGCAAAAAATAGACAACAACAATATAAATATGGTATATCTCAAAGCCAGACACAGAATAATCATATCACAAAGGCGGAATAGATATGAATAAACCAAGAATGTGTACAACAGGCTAGTGGTCAACAAAGATCCACTAATACATGTACCAAGATCTAGATAAAAGAATATGTACACAACGGTAGACAATGTCAGAGGCACAAAAGTACATAAAACTGCGGAGACAGAGTAGCAAGCTGAAAGCGGAAGATCAGTCCTGCGATGAGTCCCAGAGGAGTACCTACAATGACCCGGTCTGACCCGAGTATTATTTATAGGAATAAACAATAAACGAGTCAGTCTAGCTGTACTTATGAAATCCACTGCGATAACAAGAGATGTAACACAGGATGACATGATTCTACTAATAACATCTAATCATAAATAAATATGAAACATGACATGTCAACAAAATCAGGGAATGACAATGAAATGTCAGTACACAAATATCTCTAAATAATCTCATAGCTAATATAGAATGCAACATTCAAATAAAAGCACACAACAGGAAATGACAGTGGAATGCCAAATAAAACTGAACCCATGAATGACAACGGAATGCCAAATAAACTGAATACATGAATGACAACGGAATGCCAAATACAAATCAAATTGATGCGCATTGCATCAAAGAAATCAAGAATCTAGAAATCACTCGAAATCCAGAAAACATCATAAAGAAGTTCCCCACGGTGCCGGGAGAGAGAAACACATGAATCGTGAATCCCTAGAAAACATAAAACATCATAAAGAGGGCCTGCAGGTTCACAGATGAGAAACGATCTCTAGGTAGCTAACCTATAGTTGGAGCCGAAGCTCCCCACGAAACCGGGTCGTGACCCCGGAAGAGAGAAAACACGTAAATCGGGAAATCTCTAGAAAACATCATAAATCATAGAAAGTTGAACCGAAGTCCCCCAGGTGAAATCCAAGAATCGTAAATCCCACTCAGGCGATCGAGGACCACCGAACACAAGTCATAAATGTTGGACCGAAGTCCCATAGGTGAAATCCAAGAATCGTAAATCCCACTAGGGCGATCGAGGACCACAAAACACAAGTCATAAAGGATCACATCGATTCGGGTGAATAGAAATTACTCCGAGCTAGTCAATATAAGGAAATACCGACATGTCCCATAACCACATGCTATTCTCGAATATTTACGAATCCATAGTTGGTTTCTATTCAAAATAGCGAAAATCGCCACATATGTTCAAGCGAACAAGTCCAAGAGTTATTCGCCGAAGTAAACATCTAAGGGCTCATAGTCCTCGGTTTTACTAAGGTAAATAAACTAGATTTCTCGTTCGATCGATAGGATAAGGAATCGTATATAAATCAATAGAATCAGAACCGGTTTTGGAAACCGAATTTATTTTAAAAGGATTTGAATTCAAAAACTGATTAAGCATTGGTTCGGCATCCACTGACCATATAGAACCCCATTATCCATTGTGGTTTAATTATTTAGAAAAACCGTCGCCGAAGCGAACATAACACAAACATCATAGATCATAAATTCACATCTCATGGTTTCAAAACGAATTGAAAACCAAACGAGACAGCGCGGCTACGAAAATCCGAGCGAACTCAAGATTGCCGGGATACGCGCGAGGGGTGTCGGGAAGGAGGTCCGTAGAACACGGAGGCACACGCCTCGACGTGCGACCAAAATTGTAGAAGAGGGGGGAACAGGCATGGGCAACACCCAGGTCTGTCACCGGTCGACCGGTTGGGGGCAGAGACTTGACCGGTCGACCGACCCCCCTAGGGCCTATCGACCGGCCTCTGTGCCTGGGCATATGCCTAGGCACAGCCTGGACCTGTCGACCGACACTATTTGGGCGGTCGACCGGTCAGTGCCTGGGCGCATGCCCAGGCACGGGTGACGGGGGATTCGACCCCCGTCGCGACCTCTCGAGCTCCGACGCTTCTCTCCGGCCTTGTGATGACTGGTTCCGTTGCTTGTACACCTTCCATTGGAGCTGGAGACAACTGTGATCCAATTCAATTGCACAGGAAGATTTTCGAACCCAATTTCTAAACCAAACGAAGATACGAGATATAAGCGAATCGTGAAGTCTTAGAACTTGCCGGGAGCGACAACAGTACTTCACAACACCACTTACTCGACTTACATCATGTGCAATGATCGTGTGATCAACATATATATACATAAGATTTCAATGGTTCGATTTATAAAGTCAAGTATGCACAAAATTCCAAACCAATACACAACAAGGCGATTTGAGCGACTCGTGAAGACTTAGATATTTGCCAGGGGACAACGGAGCTTCATAACATCACCGAATCAACTCATAACACTTGGATTAGATCGTATGAACGATCATTTTCATAAATTTCAACTCAATGGAATATAAACATATGAAATCGGCTAAGTTATACTAACCTAACCAAATCAACAAGCAAATGCAACTCATATGAACACTAAATTACACTTGTACAAGCATGTAGGCTTGTGGCATAGATGTGAGTTCAAAAAGAACTCATCTTTCACTCATGAATGGCAAGAACAAGCTCCAACAAGGAAGAACAAGCACAAATCCAAGCAAAGAACATTTCTTTCTTCAGTCACTCCTCTCTAATCACCTTATGAACACATATGAAGACTCATGGATGTTAGAACATCATAAAAATCCAAAAATTGAGAGGAGAGAAAGGTAGAGAACGAGTAGAGAGAGCTTACCCATGTCATAGAATTGGATTTGCACAAGAATTGTGCTCTAGATTGGAAGCCCTAGCTTAGGAATTATAATTTCCCATTCCCTTCCCCATTTTTTATTCTTCTAAGTGTTTGGAGAATGAATGAAGAGTGGGAGGAAGCTAGGTGAATTATACGATGAGCTAGGTTAGCTCAACCAAGCCCTAGCCCAAAATGCCAATTTTCACGAACTCGGAACATATCGAACCATATAGTTTTCGAACACCTAAACGACGTTTCGAACCCGATGGAAGTGGTTTCGAGTCCAAATTCATTCGTATGTGAAAAATGATACTTTGGCCACACATTTTAATGAGAACCGGCTAAATTTCTCTAACTAAAAAGGTATTGATGCTTATAGTCAAAAAGGTCGTAAATGATGATCCGGACTCAATGGAAGTGGTCCCAAATCCTAATTTTATCATTTGTGAAAAACGATATTTTGAGTGACACCTCGGATACGATGATCGATTTAAATAAAATATTTAAAATCCATTATCATGGAATGAGCGAGTTGTTACAGACTTCCCCCCTTAAAAGAATTGCGTCCCTGCAATTCCTTAAGAATGAAGTCGTAAGTAACAACCAAAACAATACCACGGAGTGGTACCACAAGAACTGACACAAAATGGAAAGATCACACCAACGGATGGCTGAGATCCCAATTTCATCTCGCAAGATCATAAGAACTAGAGTTCAGCCTCGAACTTCATTGCCCATGAAGGTAGTCATCCCAAACGGGTAAAATAATTCCAGAAAAATTCATAAGCGCTATGAATTCAAATAGACTTGCCTTTCTTCGTATGATTCTCAAGGGAATGAGAATCAATAGAATACACAAAAACCAAGCGAATCTAATTTGGAACTTCAAGGAGAAACGGGACTGCGTCCAACAGACGCGAGATATCAGCAGTAGATATTTCTCTTAGGATATGAGATGGGAAATTTATGATGGTTGACTAATCCATTCCCAAAACTCAATCACGACGATGTAGCGAACATCGAACCCGAGCGCTATAGTCCTACGACAAGGTAACTGACACCCACAAAAGATAAACTCAGACATTCCAACGAAGTTAGCTAAAGAGAGCAATTCTCGAAGGAATAATCAATTCTGATATCAATGATTTAAGGTTGGTAACGGAATACCAACCAGCTAGAAACCGATAAAAAAATATTGTTAATGGAATACCAATGAACTACAGGTCGATAATCAAGTATTGGTAACGGGATACCAACGAACTAGAAATCGATACAAATATTGGTAAAGGAATACCAATGAACTAGAAATCAATACAAATATTAGTAACGGAGTACCAATGAAATAGAAATCGATACAAATATTGGTAACGGAATACCAATGAACTAGAAATCGATACAAATATTGGAAACGGAGTACTAATGAACTACTCGGGAGAATCGATTTCTAACCAGGTGCTAAATCTCATTTAGTAACCATAAGGACGAATCGTTAGGAATTATACAAAATTCCCAATATTCAGAAACTCAAGTATCAGTTCTAGAAAATCAGAAACATCAAGAAGACGACGGATAAGTAGTGCACAACTTACCACTTCGGAACAACAGGATTTAAGATAAAATTTCACCAAAAATCTCAAATCGCAAAAACATCAGCAACTAATCAAAGAAGCACTAGACAATTCCTCTAACAAGATGAGATTAAACCAAAGAGGTCATAATCCCCAAAGATTTGATTCACAAGGGTTAGCAAACGTGCGGAGATAATTGCCAACCCAAATGATTCAAACAAACAAGGGATGAAAATCAAAAGAGCTAATCCTTTCGATATTCATTTCTAAGGACAACGCAAGGCTAAGTCCATAAGTGAATTGACTATATCACTTCCGGTTGATCGACTAGATCATAGATTCGAAGAAAGGAATTATTGAGTTTGTCGTGGATCGCAAAATCTCAAATTTCCTTCCCCCCACGGGAACTCCCATTCTCCCGAGTGATCGTTCACTGGCGAAAATAAGAAGTCCCATGAAATCACAAGAATACTAAATTCTTTTTAGCAAAACGAAACAAGGATTAAGAATTAGGTGAGATTCTTAATCGTTAAGAATTCTCGAAAGTCAAAGATCAATGAATAACTCTCTAGGTTGTTCCTGGAATTATTTAATTTACTCAAAGAAAAGATTCAAGATAATTTCTAATTAAAAATCTTGAACCACCCAAATTCTTGGAATTGCTTCAGGGGAATCTAGACATAAATTATCTAGAAAGATAACAAACGATTATGAAAAATCGCAAAAATCCAAAATATTATTATTTTGATTAACTTATTAACGGTTAATTTAATTTTAGGATCAATTCGAATGTCGGATTGCCACATAATGGTGTTTAGGAATTCCGAACTACAACATGCCGTCCCACGTCTCGTTCGAGATCCTTAACGCACCCGATGGACAAGTTAATAGAAGAAAGTCCTCACAATTTCTAACGTTCACACGAATATCGTGAAAATATAAAAATTCAATAAATCGTTCGGGATGGCATAAAGGAAATAGAATTCATTTATCAACTTACGAATAAAACACAATTGATATCTTTTGATAACGAAGAACATGATCGACGTGTATCAAAAGAACATAAATAAAATAATCTTTGAACAAGGTAAATGACATTAAGGAATTAATGATGCGTAAACTGACTCAAGAAGAGGGATCACAAGAAGCGGGATGCTTTCCCTCATTCTTGATCATGAGTTAATTTAGTACAAATGCTTGGTGACTCACACCGGCACAACGAGGTAACTACTGAGTTGTTTTAGCCCGAAGGCTTGGTGATCTCACACCGAACTAGGACTACATAGGTGACAACAAGGGAGTAGATTTAGTCACAATGACATGGTATCTCTATACCGATCGACAAGTGATCAATAGACCATGCTAGGTACATAACAACGTACGAAACAATCTTAACTAGAAATCACGAAATATCAGGATCAAAGGCGCTTACAACACGCGTAACGACGCACGGGCAAGATATCCAATGATCAATCAACTACAAGGATCTTAAATGATCAACAAGATAAGTGTGATACACAATAGGCCAGTTAATAAATAAATTTAGCCAAACGTCCCATACCGCCGGCTTAACTCAAGAATTAACGAACGAATTGTTGAATCCCACTCGAACATTCAAAATGGTTATTATCATAGTTTTCAAATGCACAAGCCCAGTAATTATCCATCAAAGCAAACACAAGGGTCCACAGTCCTCATGTTTACTAAGGCGTTTAATTAAATTTCTCGTACGATTGAAGTAGTCAGGACAATTTCAAACTACGATCACTGAAGCGATCGACAACTTGACATTTACGTTTTAATAACGTAATTCATACAAAGATAGACATCGGTTAGCAACTCGAGTCAAAGAACGAAATAGAAGCACCACTAGAGCACACGGGCCCTAGATGAACTATAGAAATCAACTCGAAAGAGGACGAGTCGATAACTATTCTAAGAGACTAAAAGTAGGACACTTGATACTCAAACACCCCTCCGTAGGAGGTACACTGGGTGAACCGGCACTCGCACGGCTACAACCAACTATTTTACTTCTTTAAGGAAAAAGAAGGAGGGAAAAGTTATTCTCAAGTTGAATTCAAATGATGCGAATTCAATCAAGATGGAATCGTAATGGTAGATAAGCTATGACGGTTCTTAAGACTCTAACTAAAACCCTAAAGTATGATTCCCGAGAGAGGCTCAAGACAATACCATCGTCATACTATCTTACACTATTCCGGAAAGTGGCTCCGATACCAAACTGTAACGCCCCGCCTCTATACCCACTATCGTCCAGTTCATTTCAGGGAAATGTCGTAGACCATAACAGAGAATAAGGTTTGTAAAGGGCGACCGATTGTATAATTGCTCCATGTGAGGAATGCACATCGAATTCTGATACCGATTAAAATTTCGACATGACCATTCGGCACATAGAGCAACTACACAACGGATATATGCAATCCGGAAAGCAGTATAAAATAGACAACAACAATATAAATATGGTATATTTCAAAGCCAGACACAGAATAATCATATCACAAAGGCGGAATAGACATGAATAAACCAAGAATGTGTACAACAAGCTAGTTGTCAACAAAGATCCACTAATACATGTACCAAGATCTAGATAAAAGAATATGTACACAACGGTAGACAATGTCAAAGGTACAAAAGTACATAAAACTGCGGAGACAGAGTAGCAAGCTGAAAGCAGATGATCAATCCTACGATGATTCCCAGAGGAGTACCTAAAATGACCCGGTCTGACTCGAGTATTATTTATAGGAATAAACAATAAACGAGTCAGTCTAGCTGTACTTATCAAATAAACTGAGATAACAAGAGATGTAACACAGGATGATTCTACTAATAACATCTAATCATAAATAAATATGAAACATGACATGTCAACAAAATCAGGGAATGACAATGAAATGTCAGTACACAAATATCTCTAGATAATCTCATAGCTAATATAGAATGCAACATTCAAATAAAAGCACACAACAGGAAATGACAGTGGAATGCCAAATAAAACTGAACCCATGAATGACAACGGAATGCCAAATAAACTGAATACATGAATGACAACGGAATGCCAAATACAAATCAAATTGATGCGCATTGCATCAAAGAAATCAAGAATCTAGAAATCACTCGAGATCCAGAAAATATCATAAAGAAGTTCCCCACGGTGCCGGAAGAGAGAAACACATGAATCATGAATCCCTAGAAAACAGAAAACATCATAAAGAGGGTCTGCAGGTTCACAGATGAGAAACGATCTCTAGGTAGCTAACCTATAGTTTGAGCCGAAGCTCCCCACGAAGCTGGGTCGTGACCCCGGAAGAGAAAAAACACGTAAATCGTGAAATCTCTAGAAAACATCATAAATCATAGAAAGTTGGACCGAAGTCCCCCAGGTGAAATCCAAGAATCGTAAATCCCACTCGGGCGATCGAGGACCACAGAACACAAGTCATAAAAGTTGGACCAATGTCCCATAGGTGAAATCCAAGAATCGTAAATCCCACTAGGGCGATCGTGGACCACAAAACATAAGTCATAAAGGATCACATCTATACGGGTGAATAGAAATTACTCCGAGCAAGTCAATATAAGAAAATACTGACATGTCCCATAACCACATGCTATTCTCGAATATTTACGAACCTATAGTTGGTTTCTATTCAAAATAGAGAAAATTGCCACATATGTTCAAGCGAATGAGTCCAAGAGTTATTCGCCGAAGTAAACATCTAAGGGGTCATAGTTCTCGGTTTTACTAAGGTAAATAAACTAGATTTATTGTTCGATCGATAGGATAAGGAATCGTATATAAATCAATAGAATCAGAACCGGTTTTAGAAACCGAATTTATTTTAAAAGGATTTGAATTTAGAAACTGATTAAGCATTGGTTCAGCATCCACTGACCATATACAACCCCATTATCCATTGTGGTTTAATTATTTATAAAAACCGTTGCCGAAGCGAACAGAACACAAACATCATAGATCATAAATTCACATTTCATGGTTTCAAAACGATTTGAAAACCAAACGAGACAGCGCGGCTACGACAATCCGAGCAAACTCAAGATTGTCGGGATACGCGCGAGGTCGGGAAGGAGGTCCGTAGAACACAGAGGCGCACGCCTCGACGCGCGACCAAAACTGCAGAAGAGGGGGGGAACAGGCTTGGGCAACGCCCAGGTCTGTCATCGGTCGACCGCCCAAGGTGGGCCGGTCGACCGGTTGGGGACAGATCTGGGCGTTGCCTAGATCTGTCACAGGTCGACAAGCCCAGAGGGGCCGGTTGACCGGTTCAAGACAGAGACTTGACCGGTCGACCGCCCCCAGGGCCTGTCGACCGGCCTCTGTGCCTGGGCATATGCCCAGGCACAGCTCGGACCAGTCGATCGGCCCTCTTTGGGCAGCCGACCGGTCAGTGCCTGGGCGCATGTCCAGGCATGGGTGATGGGGGATTCGACCCCTTGTCGCGACCTCTCGAGCTCCGACGCTTCTCTACGGCCTTGTGACGACTGGTTCCGGTGCTTGTACACCTTCAATTGGAGCCGGAGACAAGTGTGATCCAATTCAATTGCGCAAGAAGATTTTCGAACCCAACTTCTAAACCAAACGAAGAAAACCGATATAAGCGAATTGTGAAGTCTTAGAACTTGCTGGGAGCGACAACAGTACTTCACAACACCACTGACTTAACTTACATCATGTGCAATGATCGTGTGATCAACATATATATACATAAGATTTCAATGATTCGATTTATAAAGTCAAGTATGCACAAAATTCCAAACCAATACACAACAAGGCGATTCGAGCGACTCGTGAAGACTTAGATATTTGCCGGGGGACAACGGAGCTTCACAAAATCACCGAATCAACTCATAACACTTGGATTAGATCGTATAAACGATCATCTTCATAAATTTCAACTCAATGGAATATAAACACATGAAATCGGCTAAGTTATACTAACCTAACCAAATCAACAAGCAAATGCAACTCATATGAACACTAAATTACACTTGTACAACAACGTAGGCTTGTGTCATAGATTTGAGTTCAAAAAGAACTCACCTTTCACTCATGAATGGCAAGAACAAGCTCCAACAAGGAAGAACAAGCGCAAATCCAAGCAAAGAACCTTTCTTTCTTCAGTCACTCCTCTCTAATCACCTTATGAACACATATGAAGACTCATGGATGTTAGAACATCATAAAAATCCGAAATTGAGAGGAGAGAAAGGTAGAGAACGAGTAGAGAGAGCTAACCCATGTCATAGAATTGGATTTGCACAAGAATTGAGCTCTAGATTGGAAGCCCTAGTTTAGGAATTCTAATTTCCCATTCCCTTCCCCATTTTCTATTCTTCTAAGTGTTTGGAGAATGAATGAAGAGTGGGAGGAAGCTAGGTGAATTATATGATGAGCTAGGTTAGCTCAACCAAGCCCTAGCCTAAAGTGCTAATTTTCACGAACTCGGAACATATCAAACCTTATAGTTTTCGAACACCTAAATGACGTTTCGAACCCGATGGAAGTGGTTTCGAGCCCAAATTCATTCGTATGTGAAAAATGATATTTTGGCCACACATTCTAATAAGAACCGGCCAAATTTCAATAACAAAAAAGGTATCGACGCTTATAGTCAAAAAGGTCGTAAATGATGATCCGGACTCAATGGAAGTGGTCCCAAATCCTAATTTTATCATTTGTGAAAAACGATATTTTGAGTGACACCTCGGATACGACGATCGATTTAAATAAAATATTTAAAATCCATTATCATGGAATGAGCGGGTTGTTACACTATAAGTAGGAGTTTTGGTCTTATATGCATTAGTTTTTTAGATATGAAACTACAAGTAAGAGTTGTGATGAATTGAAGGGGAGACGCTACTTGGTTCTATCGTTATATACATTAGTTTTTTTTGGTATCGTTTGTTTTATTTAAGTACCACAAAATATACTTCTGAAATCATATTTTTTTTAGCGTTCAAAAGATGAGAACTTGTTTGTATCTCTGATTTGTTCAGTGGTATGCGGTAAATTAAGCGATCTTTTATTCAACATAAAAATATCGCTTATTTCAATCTATAGATCTGAATGAACAGCAATTGCCAATAATATCCTCTTTAATCTTCGTATAGAAATTACAGCAGGGTACCAGTCATCCTCTGGCTGAGAAATATGCAAATAAACAACAAGAAATTCTGTCAAAAGGAAAGTGCAGGTAACATTTTTGTCCATTGAATTTTATTACATTTACTTTAAATTATGAGTAATTTGTTGAGGTGGAGGTACAATTTATGTATGCTTACTGCTCAAACAATTATTATTCTATCATTTTTTTTGGACCTTTATGTTTTGTATGATCTGCATGTATCTTATGTTTTCTTAAATCACTTACAGGCTTGCTTTGTTTTGTAAAGTTGCAGTGCTGTTCTAGGTTTCCTTAAAAAAGCAAATTTGCACACCGTACTCATTGACAAGAAACCTTGAATGTAAAATATAAGTAAAATCAACTTTAGAAAATTGATGTGGTTACAACAAACACATTTATGCATGTATAGAAATGGTTTGCAGGTTAATGAATACCACATTGATACATGTAGAAAATTTATGCAATAATGGAGTTATCAGCGCTTATTAAGATAGCTAATACTTATATTCTGAATTTTACTACTTTTTCAAATCTAATGTTTTGCAAATTGCAATGCAGTTCCTAGTATTTACAATATTAATGAGATCTGTCTTTTTTCATTTGTGCAGTTTGTGCTTCATTTGAATGCTTTTATTGAAATGATGGATTCATATAGTCATTTCCTAATTAATGTTGACACTAATTGGCTTCCAAATAATACTCTTTTGAAATCACCGTCCTCTAGTTACAGTGGAAGTATATGATGAATTATTCAAAAATCAGTCTTTGAATATTTTATATATTAGTATAAAGTGCTTTTTTCCTTGTTGAATTCCCTTAAGGTTGGCAGCTTGAACTTCAAACCTGAGGATGATCTATCTACGCCTTATAAAAAATACCTTAGAGATTTCATGAAACCCAAAAGATCGGACCAGATAGTATTGAATTAGTTTAGTCTATGCTTTAGTATTATGCAACTCATACAAGGACAAGGAAGATGAAACTTGGATCCCTCCTTGTATACCTATATATGCATATGTATGTCCTGTACAATTGTTCCCACTTTTAAATGAAATGCCATTTTTATGCTTTTTATAATTAACTGAGCATTATTTCATTTTCAATCAGTCTTTTAACTTGGTGCTCTCTATTTTGTTTTAAAACTGATTTTTTTAGAGGAAGACGGATGTGTAACGTGATGCATTTTAAAACTGATTTTGAAATAATTCATAAGTTCTCATGAAACATGATTAAATTTGTGTAGACTGAATCTTATTATATAAAAGCATAATAACATGATTTTTTGATTTCTTTTATTGTTTTGTATATATTTATTTTTTATGTTCTTTTTTATGGATGTACATTTTTTGTGTGCCTTCATATTCAAAAGTAACTAGTTCCACATAAACTCAATTTGTATTGAAAACAAATTATTTAACCTAGCTTAATACTATATTCAGTTCATGTTTATATAAGAAAAATTATTTATACTGTTAGTTTATTTTTTTGATGACCAAATGAGATGGGGCTGGCATTTGAACATTTGGCACAAACTTAGATTGACTTGAAAGAAGGATTATAATGCTTGGGCCTTATCATGACCAGGAATGTGATAGTGTACCAAATGCAATTTGATATGCATATTATGTTTTCTACATTTTCAATATTTGTCACACTTGCTAATCATACAACTCCAGATTTTGAACATATTACGTCTTCTGCTTTTACTCACTCTATATACTAATTACGGAGTCACAGGTAATTTTTTTACATGCAAATACTTGTTTCTTTGATGGTCATGGTGAAATTTTTTTCCCTGTTCAGGGTATGTTAAGGTGCTGCCATCACTCGTTACATATAGCACTAATTAATATCTAATTTTACATTTGAGTTTATTTAATTGTTTTGTAGTTTATGGTACATGCATTTCTTTTTGTATTTGCTGATACTCATTGATTTGTGTTGATTTCTTAGGCTGGAGTATGAACAGAAAAGGGATGTGAATTTACATATAGAAAAGCTTATGTCATCTCTTGAAACTTTACAAGAAGATTTGAAAGATGCACAAAAGAAAGAGTATGATGTGAAAATAGCAGTAGAAAAGATTGAAAACCAAAATGGAGGAGTGGATTGAAAACCAAGTTGGCAGCAATTTTACATATATTTTTTGTTAAATCAAAATAACGAATGCTATGCATCAGCAGTTAGTTGGGTGTATTGCCAAACCTATATATATATAGCTTATATTTGTGTCATTATGATGGATTTTTAAATGCCGGCGTTAATGCTGTTTTCTGCGTCTTGTGGCTAATATTCATTCTACAGAGAAGCATAGTGCCACTTATGAAATCACTTTACTTGCCATGCCATCTTGAATCCCTAAATGATTGCACGTTGGTACACAGAGAATAACTAATGTATTTCTGCTGATGAACTAATTTTTTTTTTAGTTTATGCACTGGGAAATTTTAAACCGTAGAAGCTATTAATACTTGTCTCATTGTTTGGTGTACTTGTTTTATTTATTCATCACTTAAAACGTATTGTATCTCAATGTAGATTGGAAGTGAATGTCTAACACACGCGACGAAGAAATCGAAGGGCTGCATAAGCAGAGTGCCAGTCTCAAAGACACCATAGCAAAATTGAAGCGTCAGATTCATTCAAAAGTGAGCTTTCGTTAGATTCACTTTCTTCGTATTATTTATCAGCCAACATATGATGCTTTTAACTTGCTGATTGTTTTGATGGTTTTGTATAATCAAGATGTGAGCTTCACTCTCTTATAATCCAATTTAGTTAATGTCTAATATTTCCTAGCTTCATTCCAAAATATCTCAAAATATTATGAAATTGAACCCTGCATGATTTTAATCTATTTGGGTCAACTTTAATGGCTAAGTCATTCTCCCTTTCATGCAACATACTAGCTTATTCTGACTCCATGACATTTGATGTATCCTATTTGCTTTTGCAGGCCATTCATGATTGAACTAGAGAAGTTGCGTATGCGAGCGAATCATCAGAAGAGAAAAAAAAAGGTAGTAGTTTATATAGTCATTTTCATGTATTTTTTCTTGCTATGGTTGTATGTGTGAGTTTGCATATGAGTGAATTGAGTGACAATGTAGTGAGCATTGTATGTAAATATGAATGATTGTGTAATATACGAGTGAATGTACAACAGTCGAGTTAAAAAAATTGTATTAGTTGAAATATTGAAATAAAATATTTATTCGAATAAAATACTATGTTATAATAATATTTATTATATATTAAATCTTTGATTAATAGCAGTTGAGATGTAATTATTTTTAGCATTTGTAAAACAAAATTTAACAACTGCTAGAAACAGTTGTAAAAAAGGTTGACTTTATTATGATTGTCAGTTGTACTAGACATATTACAACTATTTTGGCAATTGTGAAATGACATTTTTTGTTGTATTGGTACCTGTGGCAACACCTGTACCGATATTGCCATAGGGTCGTAAAGGCGTGGCCTTTGATTCTAAGGCAACGCGGCAAAAGGCAACTCCAAGAAAGTGTTGCCACAGATCATTTTTTGCCTATAGCAACAATTTTTGGCACCTTGCGTCAGTTCTCTCGGGTTTTTTAGGCTGTCTATGGCATAGTTAATGGGGATGGGATTAAACGCTTCAACATCAATTCCTCCACCGACTGGGACTAGGGCAACAACGGATCTCCGATTTGCACCTAATCAGGCCACTGAAACTTGAAGGTAGTTTTTAAGGGGATTATTAATGGGACTCCAATTTTAGTTAAGGGGTCACAATTTTTGTTAAGAGGTTACAATTTTAATTTATTTTAAAATTGTTTTGGGAGGAACGAAATAAGTTAGTCTCCCCTTAAAATAAAATACAAAAATTCCAATAATGACAACATAATCCCAACGTTTTTTCATCATTATGCACTGTAACGCTCAACCGTTTTCTTCTTCTTAACTTAAACTGTCAATTTGAAAAAAGAAGAAAAAAATATTGAACTAACCTTTCAAAAATTTGTGTCATTACATAGGAATCTGATTGCTTTCTCTTAGTTATCTTTGTTCTAACCATGGTGGAGGAACTAGAGTTAAGTATGCGATTTAATTTGGTTTTCAAAGCAGCGCAGTTTTCTAACAAATTTTTCAAAAATTAAGAAATTAGGATTACCAGCACGTGATATGCAGAGAGTGTATTTTGGTCTACTTTTTTATATATACCTAATCGCTCCTTAACAAAAAATAAATAAGGATTCCTCTTAAAATTATTCCCCCTTAACTAAAATTGAAGCCCCTTTAACAATCTATGTTTTTAATGCTAATTTTTGTTGGTAGATTTTGATGGAAACACGCAGGTACACAAGTGTATTTTATTCCTCTTCTCATCATAAACCTATGTAAAAATGGAGATGGAAACTAAAATATTAATGCATCATCTGTGAAAAAACAATAATTTCCTAAAGTCGTTTTTTAAAAGTGTTCTAATGGACATCTACCGTTTGGACGAGATGGTGCTTTCTCACAATTGAAATATAATGTAAATTACATTTACTTTTTTCAAAAGACATGAAAATATTGAGTAGCATCTGGTAAATATAGTTCAGTTGAACTTTTTACGCTAGTTGTGAACTTGCTTTTTTGGCATTAAATAAACTTCAGTGTGGTTCATCATAAAAATTGAAGTCCACCTTTGTGATTTATCATAGAAATTTAAGTCCATTTTATATGGCATTTAACTTATAGAATATTTGAAAAGAAAAAAAATGATGGAAAGTGATGTCACTATCTGATATTTTATAGCTTCCAGTATGCAAATATTTTCAACTTTGATCACCTTAGTTGTACAAAGTGATGTCACCATGGAAAGTGATGTCACCATGTGATATTTTCAACTTTGATCACCTTAGAATCTTATTCTTTTTACCAGTTGTGAGAAAATGGCCAATATTACATACAGAATCGGAGGGAACCAACGATTAATCTAAAATAATAAAGCTTGGGTCTGAAGCAGTATTAGGTTTGAATCAAACTAACCCATTAAACAATTTAACAATGGTTGGTTTGGTTAAGTAAATTGATTTGAGTTTGGTTTGAAAAAATAATTATTTTAGTTATAGAATCAACACAAATTTTAGCTATTATCAAATTATATGTTATTGTAATACTTAAATAATTGGTTTAGTGATAAAATACAAAATTTACTTATTAAAATATGTTAAATTTTATTATAAACATAAAAAATACAAAAGAAATCTATTGAAACATAAATTTATGTTTTTTAGAGTGAATTAATCATTTGAGTAATGAAATTTCTTTGTAGTTCGGTTATATTGGTTGCCTATCAAATTAACCAACTTAATTTGGTTTGGATCGGTTTGATAATGAATTTTTTGGTTTCAATTCGGTTTGCAATCTTTTATCTCGAAACTGATCAAATCAACCGAACATTCATTCCTAGTTTAGAGGATAATTGTCAATCCCAAGTTTCTGTGAAACACAGAGGAAAAAAGGAAAATGAGAAGGAACGTATTAATACGTGATCGATTTATCTCACTTGACGTTGTTCATCTCACTTAACATTCTTCCTATCATCCCGTAGTCGTAACGCTAAATATCCATATTGTCAAATATCCGTATCATCGATGTCCATGTTCTTCAGTTCGGTGTTCATATTCGATTTGATCAATTTAATTCAAAGCCTAATTTGAAGTTTTTACTCTGGAACCTGCAATTTTAGTTCATTCTCCATTTCGCTCTCCAGATCCTATTTGTTGGGGTGTTAATCGGGCGGATCAGACGGGAAAGAAGGGTGTTTGTGTCTTGTTCTATAAGACTTTCGGACGTCACTACACCACATTAGCGATTTCGCAACCCCTTGATGCGGAAAAATTGCAACGACTTTGATCCGTTGCGAATTTGCGACGGCTATAGACTGTTGCAAAGCAATTCAGGGCTTTTGTTACCTACGTCTTATCTACGGCAATGGCCTTATTCCTTTCTAAAAATAATAGCAATTCCCTACCCCTCCTCAAACCAGTACGCTCTCTCAATTTAATTACGTGCCGTCCCAAAAAAAGCAGAAAGCAAAAACCCTATGAGCGACTCTGACGAAGAACCTAATTCCATCGAATACCCTATTCTTGACTCAATTTAGATCCAGTTTAAATCCAATTCATTCCAGGCCCTAAGAGCGACTCTGACGAAGATCCTAATCTCGATCGAACACCCTATTCTCGATTCATTTCAGATCCAGTTTCAATCTGAATCTTTCCAGACCCTATGAGCGACTTTGGTTTCAATCCAATTCATTCCAGATCTAGTTTCAATCTAAGACCCGAATCTCGATCAACTGAAGGTATGGAACTTTTCTTCGCTTCAATCATTTATAGTTT
The DNA here is from genome assembly GCA_030737875.1 of Allium sativum. Classification (NCBI taxonomy): domain Eukaryota; kingdom Viridiplantae; phylum Streptophyta; class Magnoliopsida; order Asparagales; family Amaryllidaceae; genus Allium; species Allium sativum. The sequence goes on along the minus strand of CM060920.1, from coordinate 55,851,834 downwards.
CAGTTATCACATTGAAATATGATAAAATTTAATGTTCACTGATGTATTCATTTGATTATTGAACCAAACTATTGAATGTTTATTTGGAACACACTGCAAGTTATTTGGATACTCAGTTGACGGTCTATGACTTAAATTTGAAACCACAAAGAGAAGATAAGTGACTATACATGGTAAAACATGGTTATATATGTAAACATATAGTTGGAGTTGGATTTACTTTGTGAATATGTTCTTCTCGATAGTTTTATCCACTACAGTATGATGCTTATGTCACACTTTGTATTATTTTCATTAGTTTGAATGTAGAGGTTGGAGCAATACTCAGAATTATTTTTGTCGCTTGTCAGATCAGTTCGTAACAAATAGGTGTTTATTCCTTTTTTTTGTAGTTTAACCCTATTTTATGGTGGTCAGTGTTAATTTAGACTCATTACTACCAAATTGTTTTGTGGTTCTGAGAGAATTTATCTTGTAGAATTTGTGACTGTTGCCTCACAAATTTGAACCATCGGATCTCATTTCAAGAAGATTATTTAAAAAAATCCTAATTCTAATTTTAGAAGGCTTTAAGTAGTGTATCTATTATTTCAAATAAACAGAGCATGATTAAAAAGAAATATGGATAAATGAGTTGTTCCTAAATCTGTTTTCTATTTTTAAGAGATACAATTTCATAAGCAATTGCTTCCAGTTTTGAACTTCTAATATATGAATCCATATGTATTCGGATTTGTTGACTTTAAATGTATTCTCCTTGTTTTTTTAAAAAAGAATGTGCATGCCTCAAATATGTGTTCAGATTATGAATATATCCCTAAGTATAATTGAGTATTTAAATATACCGTATAAGCAAGACAATTAGGTTTGAAAGTATTACAATTTTGAACTCTGAAAGTTATAAGCATATAAAGCTCAGTTTCATGGTTTAAATTCATATTTCTGTTAGCTTTGAACGTACAAATAGCTTTGAAGATGAGTTGCTTGAGTTCATTTTTTTAAATGCATGCCTGATCATAGAAATATCTTATGCATCGAGCACAAGTTATATTTTTTGAGTAAATATTCATGCCTTAATCCAAAACTTCGAGTCTACAAATTTTAAATGAGTCGGGTATTTTGAGACTGTAAATCATTGAATGTGTACTATCAGGTATTCAACACCACTACTGTGTAAATCATTGTAGCCCTCCACTACTGTGTAATATGATGTGTTCATCTAAAGCATTGTAGTACTCCTATTTGTTAATTGGGAATAATATATTTGGTCATATACCATTATCATTTCATTAGTAGCATCATTAACTTTAATTACACATTATTGCACTTGTCACATTTGTTAACTTAGTCATGTTCTTCATGCCATTTAATGGGACCTCCACTTTTGTAAGTAATTGTTTTGTTTGCTTGGATTTCTGAACAGTTTATATATTTTTTACTCCCGCTTGCAGACCCTCTGTTACTTAATAATTATCTACAAAATCAATTCCAAGTTCCTCCAACAAACACTACTACTGATGTGGAATTTATTGATCATATGGTCATCGTATTATAAATTAGTTGTGAAATACAATTAACTATATAAATCATAAACGTTACATAATGTTTGCATGTATTTTATTGATACTTGATAGTTGTAAATGGCCTCATATTATTATAACAAGTTAGTCATGGTCTCATTTTATTCTAAACTTATTATATTACCAATGCCTATGAAGAGTATAAGGTTGTTGATTACATGTATAAGAGGTGTGCACTAACATGTATGAGTCCTCTTCCTTTGCTATTACTCTTTTTGGTTGCTGATAACATGTATGCAATGTGTATTATTTAGGTTATTCAACTCCAAGGCGATCAAAGGAAGATCATTGCCGCATTCCTTGTTCAGGTATAATCTGAATATGTTATATCCATAGTGAAATATGCAGCATTATTTGAAGTTATATGTTTCTTTTATGCAATAATGATCTGATACAACTTGCTCAGACCTAATTTGATTTAGCTGTTAGCCGGTTTAGCATTAGAATCCATTATGTGTTCTGATTAGAACTTATAACTAGCGTATTTTAAAGTTAAAATACTAGAACTATTATTGCAGACGTGATCAACTGTCGTTGTCAGAATTAAGGCCAATACGACAGTATTCAGCTTCCTTATTTCTATAATAGGCATGGCTACTGGTTATGATCAAATCTTGTCTATTTATCATTCTGTTGATATATAATTTGTTAGAAACAGAACAACTAAATTTTGGAAACCTTATTTTCCAAATATGACCATATTTGGTCGGTCGTTATCATATAAAACATTAAGTCCCTGTGATGTTTGAAATGAATGCTATATAGTTTTTGTTTTATGTTTGACATCTGCATAACTTTATTAACTATGTAGTAGTTAGACTATGTTTCTTTTCCAAAGTCAGAACTAGTAAGTGGACTGCGATATTTGTCAAATAATTATGCATGTAGTTATATATAGGAGGTGGCTTGTTCCAGACATATTTGTAAAATTAAGGCTATTGCATTTTTCAACATCATTCTTATCATAACCCAATCGATAACTACCTAGTGACACAGAACAAAGACCATATTTTAAAAATGGTCTGATATACTACAAGGAATGAAAAAGTAACGAAGTAGAAAATAGAAAATTGCTCAAAGGTTATTAACAATAACAGGGAGCATTAGGAACACAATGGGACATTATGAGTTACTGTGAGTATAATATTGCCCTGTTTGATATAACATTGTAAATGATTATAAACTTAACATTTAAATTAACTTTTTGGGTTATAGGATTTCTACTATTAACTAACATTATATCCAATATTTGCAGCCTCATCAATTTCTATATGACATACATCTATGCTATTTCCAAAAGTCAATATGTTATGCTATGATTTAATTTTGGTTTATTGCTTATGAAAATGGACTCTATGAAATTGTACAATCAGAATAAAATATCAATTGATAGTGGTGAGAAAGATTTAAATACAAAAAAAATATAAATTTAAAGAAGAAAGTTAAAACTGTGCATACAGACCTCATGTAAGTGGACAGTTAGAAGAAAGTGACTATCGAAAATGGTGCAAGATTTACATGCAAAACAATCTGAAAATGCTAATACAAAAAAGCAAGCTCATATATTTCATAATCCGTTACAGTCCCAAACTATTGCCAAAGTTACTAATTTTGAATACAAGTGGCCCTTAAGTTCAGTTATGTACTCTCATAATCAAGAATTAAATTTAAATAAGGGGATGTTGTTGCTTCTTCATGTCTAGATGAAATGAAAGCTGCACCTAGCTACACTTTACTTTAATTTTGATACATGTTTAGGTGATAGTATGTTTCAGGTTTTTGAGCCATTTGAAAATATTAAGAGGATTTCTCCCTAATATTAATTTTTGATGCGCAGTTTATTGTCGCGGGCTTCTTATGTTTGGATTCTTTTCTGTCATTACATGGAGAATGATGTAGACAAGTTTTGTACTTGGAACTGATTCAATTCATAAAAAACTTCCAGAAGTTGAAAATATTATTGATTTAACTATTTTCACGTCATTTAACTGTGGTTTAAGCTGTTAGCTACTTGCGGATATTCAAAAATTGACTATATCCTACTTCTGCACTGCATGTTATAATGGTAGCGAATTGTAATACGGAATCAATAACCTAGTACATATTTTTTGTTTGCTCCTTTTAAAAATTCCAGTATGTTAGTTTTTTGTTTGCTCCTTTTAAAAATTCCAATATATTAGGTAGGTCTGGGCTTCTTAATTTTATAAGCTATAATGTACATATTAGTATCATAGTTAAAAACATAGAACTTCTCTACTATGTGAAATTCATGCTGAAATACCTACTCCACTCACCATTATAATCGTTATACATGTATGATGTACCCTCTACTTAATGAATATAAAAGAATGTACTCATGATTATCAGTTTGACCTTTTATGAGCCCTATAGTAGCCAGCAAATGATGTATTATTAGATCACTAAGGGTTACATACTGGAAAACTAGATTAAGGGCGCTTTTTTGTTAACCGTTTATTGAACAAAAAAGATATGCCACACAAAATGTTATGATCTTGTCTTTATTTGATCGAAATTTTACATATGTGATGGCTGGTTAGAAAAACTGCATCCATGACAGTGGAGCATTATATTATGTAATAGATCTAAACTCATCTTTCTACATCCTCCATTTAGTCAATTTAGTATATCTGCTAATTGATTATGTAATTGTAGTGCCTGCTAGTGTTTTCTCATTTAATTTCTTTATTTATTTACTATGTTTTGATATATATATATATATATATGTGTGTGTGTGTGTGTGTGTGTGTGTGTGTGTGTGTGTAGTTACCAATTTGTCAAAGAAAGAATGTCAGAATGCCGAGAATCTTCAAACCATTCTATACAATCATCAACTACACAACCCGAGAAAGTTGACATCGGAGTTCCCGTTTCAAAAAATACGGGGAAAATAGGCAGCCGAATTGGTAAACTTGTGCGAATTCATGTGCCGATCTCCTACGAAAGCTGGGATAATGTGCCTACAAAAATTTAAAATGACGTGTGGGCTGTATTACTGGTAAGCAGAAATATTTCAATATATGTTTTTATGTGTAAATATTTTTTTATTCTTTATAAATAATTCGTAATTTTTGCAGAAATGTTTTGAACTTGATCCAAAGACAAAAGAGTTTTATTTCAAAAAAATGTGTGAGTCATTTAGGAGACATAAGAGTGAGTTAAGGACAAAATACTATGACAAATTCAACAACTATGATGAAAGATTGAAAAATTGTCCATCCACTTTTAGTCAAGACAACTGGGAGGGGGTTTTGAAGAACGAAGAGAAACCCGGTGTGAGCGAGTGAAGAGAGCTAGGTAAAAAAACAAATTAGCATACAGCTATGGCCATCACACCTGTCGAACAAGTCATGCTGTCGTACAACATGATATGGTATGTTTTCAAGTTTTAGTTGATATGGTTTAATTTTTTTTTTTTTTTTAGAACATGTCGGTTTGCATTAAGGGTTAAAAAAAGTGTCTACTTCTTCACTTATTATTAGCTCAAATTACATATAAATTCTGTTTATTTGATTTACAAGTTTTTGAAAACAAAAAAAAACATTGTAATGTACAGATTGTCTAACTCCGCAAAACTGTACTCTTGTTAACCAAATCATAAGTTATAAACAACGACCAGTGTGAACAAATTGGCATGCATATAATGCAAGGTATGCATATGCGTAGAGATACGTGCCAATAAAAGCTTCACTGTCCATGATTGAACCTATGCAACTAGAAGTAAGCTTACACAGGGGTTTAACTATTTATTACTTCTAATTAGGTAAGAGTCTTCAATACTTATAGATGCGGGAGCACAGGTACTTATTTAACTTATAATTTAATTTAAGGAAACGATGTTGCTAAATGTTTCTAGGATCCATTACTCCTCAACTATTAAAATCCTTAACACTGAGCTACAAACTAAAGATTGTGTTTGACTATGCAAATAGCATTAGGGTTTCCAAAGTATAAGCTTCAACTTTGAGATTTAGAATCAAAATCTACTTTAGTACTACCAGTTTTGGCGGTTTTAAGCTTTGTAAATAAATACAAATATTGTAGAGAAGTTATAATTCAAACACTCATAGTACATTGTCACATATATTATCAAAAAAGTTTATATATATTGTACAGGTAGATTCTTACATCAGATTATTAGTTTTATTGAAATATAGTAGTTTGTATTATAACTTTAGGTTTGCGGTAAGATGATGGATGCTCCATTTTCTATTAAAGGTATGGCATGACAACCGTAAGTTTGTTCTTTTTGTTAATTTTTCTGCATTTCGTTTAGCCGTTGAAATTCATGGTGTTTGCGTTTATAGTACACAACCTTTAAGATGTTGCTATCAAGTCTTTTGCATGACTACCATGTTATATTTGCAGTTATATCTTGATATAGGACAGTTAGATTAAATTAGCCTTGTTTCATTTGCAGTTTTAATTTTAGGTTTTGTTAACATTTAAAATGCATTGGACCTTCAAAACAGCGGATTTAGAAAATGGTTCAAACATATGAAAGTGAACCCTAATATTTTGGAAATCCATAGGTTACCTTGTAGGAATTGTCTTCAAATGAAGTGATTGAGTACTAAAAATAATGTGTACGAAGACAATTTGTTTCTTTGCATTTTAAAGATAATTAAGGAATGGTGAAAGGTGCCTATCCATTTTATGACATTACACTAGAAAATTAGAATATATGAATACTATTAGAGTTAATAAAAATTAATTAGTTTGTAGAATTTTATTTGTGCAGTGAAACATGTAAAGAGAACTGTTAGAACATCAAAATAGAACTTAGAATTTTAAATTAAGTTGACAGGCTACTTGATTTTAATGGATGTGATTTGATACTTGAATTTATTTGACTATGCAAAACTCAATTCTACATGTTATTTATTTAAGGGATATTTCATAGAAACGTAATGTTGCATTTAGTACACTTAAGGTTGTCATCCTTATGTCTTAGCATATTTTACATTTAAACGAAAGTTTAGCTTGGTTAAGAAAATGCTGGGATAAAAAGTTTAAGAATACAACGTTTGGTTAATCATGCCCTAACAGAAGTTCACAGAAATTCCAAGTGTCTTTCTCAGTTACGACCAATCAATAATGAACGCTAACCCAATTACATGTTGGTTCATTGGATCTTGATTTCAGCAGGTTTAGAAATAGTTACATGCAGGCTTGAAAATAGTTACGCAATGACAAGTTTTGGAATGATAAACTGATAGACATAGATTTAAGATTGCATTGCATAGTTTCATTTCCATTATTTTGTAATCCAGCTGCTACTTCTATAATTAATATTTTTTTGATATTTTTTTTTTGTCAAGGAACTATTAAACTATAGTGCAGGTAGCTTTTTCCAGATTACATGTTTTACTATGCTTTTGTTTGTCTATTAAACTGTGGTGCAAGAAATATTAAACTATAGTGTTTTTGTACTTTATGAAGGTATGTGGTTTGTAGTATTTGTACTTTATGAAGGTACGTCTATGATTTAGTATGTAGTTTGTTTATGTTGAATGTATTGAAAATATCATAATATTATGAACTGTTGTGGTATTTTTATTGAATATGCAAAGATTTCTGCTGTATAAGGAATGCTACAAAAGGACAACAACAAAAAAAATTTGTGGAAAATTTCAATTTAGCAATGGCCAGAAACCATTGCTAAATAAAAATAGCAACAGGTCTAAGCCATTGTTGAAATAAACTATTTTGTATTCGAAGTTCATGTAGCAATGGACCAAAGCCGTTGCAAATTTTCATTTAGAAACGGCTCAAAGCCGTTGCAAAAATCAAATTTCGCAATGGCTTTGGTCCGTTGCTAACGTTTGCAAAACAAGAATTAGCAACGACTCAAAGCCGTTGCTAAATGATGATTTTGGTGTAGTGGCATACACAGATCGGACGAGCAGTTGACTCAGACATTGTTCGTACGAGCCGGACAACAGACATACAAGGTTCGGACAATAAAAAACATCGAACATTTTCGATCGGATATATTTTTGTATATTTTTCTTGCTCTAAATGAGAATCGTACAGACACGGACCGGACATTTTACCCCTTCGAACCGAGCTGTACAACAGACTATCATATCATATTAACACCCCTAACTGTTTATGGAGATAAATTGAAATATTCTTTTTTTCTTAGGGGTTATAGGCATTTATCCTTTGCTCTTTTTAATCCTGTCGGTCTTTGCATCTATGTTTTATTTCATTCTGTTGATTTGTTGATTTGTAGACCAACTGATTTGTTTGGTTAAACCATAAAATTGTTTATTTAAATGGCATCATGGTTGTTGGATTATTCCTGAATTAGTTACTTCTTATTGTTGGAATTGTATCTTTTGGATAAACTCTGTTCCCTAAAATTGCCGATAAAACTAGGAATAATTTTGTAACATCCCAGATTTTCCTGCCATTTAAATTGGAATATTTAAATCTGTTTTATATATTATATTGAAACTATAATGGATTTTATATTGAATTTTACTTGTTAAAATGGAGTTCGAATATATATATATATACACACACACACATACACATATATATGTATATAAAAATAAAACGAATTCGAAATGTCGCGATAGTTTGAAATTTTTGATTTAAACTTTAACTGAATATACATGATCTGATATAAGTCGGATTCTTGTGAAATAGGAAACATTTGAACCGATTTGATTATAATTTTCTAACAAAAGAGAAAAATAAAGATTTCATATTATAGATTGTCAGTTATGTCTAACTCAATATTTAAAATAGTCACTATGGAATTCGTTAATAAACGATAACATTTATTAATTTAAATATGGTTTTTAATACAATTTAGATATCATTTAATTCAGAAATGTAAATGTTGAGTTTTAGAATCCATATTGGCTTATACTGAAATGATATATTATTTAATTTGGAGATATACGATAATAAAAATTTATTATTATTTAATTTTAATTGTTTTGGATTTAATCGTTTTTATATAGGCCGTAGAAATAGTTTTATCTCCAAACGATCTCTGTTTCCGATGAAACGAATTTTATTGGAATGCGTATAATTTATTTATTGCTATATTTCTAGTTTGGGACAAATCAGAGTTGTTTTGTCGGTGGACGATATTTAGAGGTGAACCGATAAAATTAAAATATCACCTTGTGAAAACGGAGAGCGTTTTCGACAAAATTAATTTCTTCGAGACCGGAACGGTAAGACGTAATGGCATATCCATTTTTGTTGAGTTTGGAGTCTGTGTTGATGGTGTGTATATTTAATGTTTCACGGAAATTGCGATAGGATTTAACAGATCGTGTAGAGATAAACATATCGGAACAAAGTAAATTTAAAACATAATAAATAGTAATGGTTTACCTTCCAAGTCAAGAAAAATGAGTGGCTTAAGTTCTAAACTCCTGAAAACAAAACGTACAACCTGAAACACATGCACGTCAATGATATATAGCTATACTATAGTGTCGAAGAGGAGATCGGCGCGGTGAAGGTCTGGTGGTGACGTGCGGAACTTCGACAGGCCATGGAAGTGACGGGATGGAGGTGATCGACTTGAGAAGGCAGGTGACGTCACTGATAATTAGCAGTGAACGAGCTGGTTGCGGTCGGTGTAAAATGTGGAATGCGTTGATTAAACAAATGGGTGGATGGTTTCGAAATTGGGATGTTTTTGTGGCATGCGAAAAGGAATGTGGGAGGATCATTTAAGTGTGGTAGGGGAGAGGAGCTGTAGCAGTATATTTCATTTCTAATGAAAAGAACGCAACGTGGTAGACTGAGAGAGTTAGAAGGAATGAGGGAGGGACTGCATGGGGGAAACATATAGGACAGAACGTGAAGGGGTTTGGGATGAATGAGCATCATGGTTTTAGTAAAAGAAGGGAACAAACATATAAGGTGCGAAGTTCTTCATGCAGCAACACAAGGGAATGATTGTGGATACAAGGTACAAACAAGTGCACCATGTACACAATATGGGGAGCTGCGTGTTCTGATGGACATGGACGGAAGCAGCAGCTTTAAGGAGAAAGGCAATGAACAGTAGTTACTCGGTGAGTAATAATGTAATGACCCGCATTCTACGTATCAAATGTTCGTATAATATTTATTTCATTTTCATATGAAGTCGTATGGTCATGTAACTTTGGGGAACGACTATTGGGGTCGTTTCCAATGTCCACGATTTTTACACTTTTAAATGACCATTTTGCCCCTAGCGAATCTAGTTTTGCCTATAACTTTTGATTAGTAAGGCATTTGAAACCGCTTCCATTGTATTCGGATGATGGTTTACCTATCTGTAGAGTGTCACTTTGATCAAACGGACTTACCGTTTGGAGATATGGCTAAAATAAGGTTTTGAAGGTGAAAAACAGCTTAACCGGGCCAAATTACGGTGATTAACAGCTAGGTCCATAACTCATTTCGGGATTAGGGTTATGGGGAGGCTGAAATCAGTTAGGAAACGATTTTATTTCATTTTCGCAGCGCTTATAACATTTCTCTAACCCTAACAATGGCCTCCACTTTCTAAAATCATCCCAAATCACCTTCTAATCACTAATTAAGAAGATCTACATCAAATCAAGGCAAATCAACATCAAATCAGAGTTGGAGCTTCTGTGTTGTATAGGAAAACGCCGCATAATAGTAGAGTTTCAGATCTAAAGTTTTATTTATGGCTAAGTGAGTGATTTGCATTGTTTTTTACTAATTACGGCTAATTATGGGTGATTGGTGTTAATTAGCGAAATTATGCATGATAAAATTCTAGAAAAAATTGTAAAATTATAAAACATTATTTTAGGGTTCTGATAGTAATGTGGGATAATCTGGGTAAGTTTTGCTAATTGTATGATTAAACATGATTATGGGGGATTAAGGGGAAAACACATGTTTTTGGGTATGTTTGATCCATATTGACATATTAAATTGTTGTTTTGGTGTTTATTGTTGATTCTCTATGTTGCTATGACTATTTGGTATGCTTCGTGATTGGTAAGAAAAGTTAGAATGGTCGAAAACGCCTTCGTATGGTGTAAAACAGTCACTGGAAAATTGCAGGAAATATGCAGGGTTTCGGATCGGATCGAATATAGGGCTCGGATCGGATAAGAGAACCGTGCAAAGGAATTCGATTCGGATCGGAATTTGGCACTAGAGGAGGCTTGGCAAGAAGGAAAGCCACTTGTATAGAATTGGAGTTGGAGTAGGGACTGGAGCGGACCAGAGCTTAGCATGGGGGGATCAGATCGGAGAAGAGGAGCTAGAGCAACGGATGGGATTGGTTCGTCATAACCGAACCGAACCGGATGGAGATGACCAAACCGAACCGAATGAGAGAGACCCGAACCGAACCGACGAGTACTGGAGCAATACATGTATTCAAACCAAACCAAGGCGTGGGCTATGAGCACCGAACCGAACAGTGTACGGAGACCAAACCGAACTGGTTCTGGACTTTTACCACTTCTACACGACGACTCTTCTGAAGACCAACTCCAATTCGACTGAAGCCCGAGATGCAAAGGAAGTCCAAATGGGAGGTTATTACTCAGGATCCAAATAGGGATCAACAAGTTAACTTCATGGATTGGACTTTGCTGCGGGACGTATGCAAAGGGGTTATCGATGTCTGTAGCTTTAACTCACCGCTGAGAGACAGATATTGGCTATGGATCAGTGCAGTGGGGTTGTTATGACTCCATGAGGGCAAAGTGATCGTAGTAGGGCTATGAGCCAGCGCAGTGGAATTGTCATGACTCCATAGGGAAGAATGGACATAGCCAAGTATTATTGGTTACTTATCAGCGCAGTGGAGCCGTCATGACTCCATGGGGCAGAGTGATCGTAACAAAGAATTGGGTGATCAAAGTGGTAGATATCGTATACTTTACGCACTGAGTGAGAGATGTGAGGATGATTGCTATGTTTGATGTTTTGCTATCACCTTGACATGCACACCCCCTCCCCATTATTTTCACACCATGTGTTAGTGTCACCTTAGAGTATTGTACATCCTTTTGTGCTAACTCTTTGGTTGTAGGTCCAGGTTTAGGTATGGTTATGTATACCTGTTATGTTTCTGTTTTGCTGCTTATCGCTCATTCTAGACTTTTGTCTGGCCCTGAGTTTTATGTCTCTTCTTATTACGCTGGGTGCTATTAAACGGGCAGGCTAGAGACAGGTCAGTTGATTATGCACGAGTAGCTGTACCGAAGATGAGCAGGAGGCTTCCACGTATGGTGTGTGTGTGTGTGTGTGTGTGTATATATATATATATATAAAATCTCCCTGTGTTGTTGTTGGTCACTACTTTGGGTATTAGTAGTGTACCTCTTTCTTTTACTTTAGAGACGGTATTTCAAAGTTGTAATAATGCTGGTTTGGATAATAAGCCATATTTTGGATTTCCGCTGCTATAATGGTTTAGTTTTCAGCTTATGCACTGTCTCTCATGTTTTATGTCAAAGTTACGTTATTATTATATTTTACCCCATGCGCTATGAGACATTCTACAGGTTCCTGTTTAGTTCAAATTTCTTTCTTTTCCTTTCTTTGGCGACCGTCCCATGCTAGTCGGGCATTGACACAACGCACTTCATTGGAAATGTCGGCTAGTGCGGTGCGGGCCGTCACACTTGGTATCAGAGCTCTAGGTTGCGTAGTTAACCTTGGGAAAAACACCATGGAGAGATAGTATACGTATATGAGAGCGCGTATTTGTGATATTTTGGTTTTCAAAAGCCATATACATATATTATTAATATATCTAAGGATGGAGTCGCACTGCACTGGCACCACTGAAGAGATGGTTAATCGTTTTCTCCTTACAGATTGAACGATGAGCCGATATACTAGGAATACTGATTCAGGAGCCAATAATAGGAATGCTCCTGATATGAGGACTATGTTCACTGACTTAATGAGAGAGATGCTTAGGGATGTTCAGAGGGCAACCCCTAATGCTGCAAATGATGGTGGTGCAGTAGCGCAGGCTCCTAGGGCCGATTTCGCCAAGCTCTATAAGGACTACACTAGTCTTGGTGGGAAGCCATTCCATGGAACGGAATCGACCACAGAAGTTCAGGATTGGCTCGATAGTTTTGAGCATATCTTTGAGGACTTAGGAATCGATGATGCAATGAATAGAAAGCAAGCATCCCGTCAGCTGCAAGGACGGACTATGAATTGGTGGAATGCTATTAAAGCAGCTACTCCTGAGGATCAAGTTACTTGGGATCAGTTCAAGGTCTGATTCAGTGATAAGTTTATCCTAGCTGCTCAGAAGTCAGAGTTGTTTAGGAAGTTCTTGGAGCTTAAGCAGAATGGTAGGGCAGTCTCAGAATATATTGTTGATTTCAATACTTTATCGACGTATGGATTATCCCTTATTGACACTTCCGAGAAAAAGAATGAGAAGTTCATAACAGGCTTAGATCAGTACTTGGGGGAAAGGCTTATAAACCATATTGATGAGACTTTTGAATCAATTGTTGGGAAGGCATTGAGGCTAGAGAGCCTTTATCCTAAGCCCAAGAATGAAGTCGCTGTTGCATCTGTAGAGGGGCCAAAGCCGCAGGCAAGCGGTGGAGGCAAGAATACTTTTCAGAATAAAAGGAAGCAGAGTCAAACCAAGGATGGTCAGAAAAAGAAAGACATGAAAGATGTAGAGTGCTTTAGCTGTGGCAGGAAGGGCCATTATGCTAAAGAATGTCGAGCAAAGCCAGCGGACATGAAGTGCTTCAACTGCGGCCAAGTGGGACATCACAAAGATAAAAGTCCGCAGCCCCTAAAGAGAAGCAGATTGTGAAATCATATGCTATTAATGTTGTTCCTTCTTCGTCGAATGCCCCCAATTGCGGCGGAGAAAGGAAAGAATGTCGTCATTCAAGGTATGCTTTCTATTTATGATGTTCCTGTTCGAGTATTGTTTGATGTTGGGGCTTCCCGTTCCTTCATATCTAGTGACCTGGTAGATAGTTTGGGATTGGAACCCAAGATAATCGATAGACCTTTAGCTGTGATGAACCCGATTGTTGGTTCGACTAGCCTTAATATGATTTGTCGAAATTTGGTCTTATCAAGTCATGGACGTATGTTTGCTTGTGATTGCTTTGTTTTGGGCTTTACAGGGTTTGGCATTATTTTGGGAGTCGATTGGCTATTCCGTATATAAAAATCTAATTTTTATATCGCTATTTCGATTATAAAAATCGTATTTTTTTCGTTATCTTCATAATAAAAACCAAATTTTTATTTTGATGTTTACATCATAAAAATCATATTTTTAATACTCTACCAATATAAAAATTATATTTTATTCTTCACATACAATAAAAATTATATTTTTATTCTTTCTATAATATAAAAATCATATTTTTACATTGCTCCTTCTATAAAGATCACATCTTTATCTTCACTTCATATATATAAAAATCGAAATTTTCCTTCACTTCATATATATAAAAAAATCGAATTTTTATCTCTTCACTTCATATATATAAAATCGAATTTTACCTACTGCCACCTCTTATATAAAAATCGTATTTTTATATAATAAAAAAATCAAATCTTTAGATGATTAAAATCAAAGCTTTTCCAAAATAAAGATCAAAGCTTTTCATGAATAAAAATCTAAGCTTTTTCATATTAAAATCCGAAAATAGCCATGTTTATATATATATATATATAAAGAAAGAAAATAAAACAAATGCTAATTATATAAAATTAAATTAACAAACTAAAAAAAAACTTACAGTAAATCGCACGAAGTGGGAGGAGGCGTTTGGCGGTCGTAGGGGTAAGGCCAGGGCGTCGGGCCAAGCGGCGGTGATCCGCTCTGGTGGCCAGTGGCGGCTCCTGGTGGTCGGGGGCAGCGCTAAAAAGTGTCGGTCTTTGGATGGGGTTTGGAGGTTTCGTTGATTGGAGAGAAGGGGGGAGCGTCTCTGGGGGGTGATGGCCGGAGATGGTCGCCGGCGATGAGGAGAGTGAAGCAGCGGTGGGGGTGAGCCTCGAAGGCGACGGTAGTCAACGAAAAAGGAGACGACGGGTTTTTAGAGGGAGGGCTGCGTTATTTTTATTTTGACCGAGGGTAGGGAAGTTTGACTTAGGTTTAGGATTTTCAAAGGGTTATATTAAAAATATTTAATTTATTTTAACCCACCAAAAAGTAACTTTAAAATTCGAACACCAAATCAAGCCCACCGATTGTCGTCCATAGCTAATTACCCCCATTCCGAACACAATGGGATATGTATCGTAAGCTGATACGGTCGTTTCGATCAGTTTTCGTCAAAATCAAAATATAAATCTATATATAGAATTTAAACACACATTTCAATTTACCAGGGCTACGTACGGACTCTAAAAATTCTCGAAAAATATTTTCTAGCTTCGTATTGACGATGCGGTCCTAACAAAACTAATTTCGTCAAATTCTGAGAACGTTTGAAAAATGGCCATTTTATAGTCGTTCAAAATTGATTGAAACTCACAAAACAAGTTTTCTTTTGCCACGCTCACATATTGATTCAGAAAATTATGAATTTTGGAATCTAGAAATAAATTGACATCCCGGATGCAACAAAAGTGATTTCATCGAAAATAGAGATCGTTTGCGAAATTTCCATTTTTAAGGGCCAAAATTCCATAGCGACTATTCTGAATTTTCAACTGGATGTAACTTTTGATTCCCGCTATGAAATTTCAATTTTACGGATTCGTTGGAAAGATATCTTCAAATAGAATATAATATTTTTGGTTTCACTAAAATCTGGTTTATTTTGAATCCTGCACATTCATTTGAAAATTGAAATCGAATTTTCAAACTACCGCGCCATTTTCAATTCCTTTTATAACTAAAAATTATTATTTATATTCTAACGTCGATTCAAATAAATATATACATTCTGATTCTATTCAAAATAAATTTCTTGTCGTTATTATTTAAAATAATTCATTTTAAATATTCAAAATTCACTAAAATTGCCAAAATAAAAATTTTAAATTGGCTTAGATTTCAGGGTTATTACAATCTCCCCCACTTAAAACTTTTCGTCCTCGAAAAGGAACAAAGCTGAAAGTTGTTTTACAAATCAACTCAACTTTCATTATTTTCATTATCCCTAAGTTCTTCAACTTTTCAGTTTCTAAGAATTTTTCAAATTTTTCAAAAATTTGGCTAACACCCTAAATTTTAGAAAATTTTCTCCATAACCTCCCCTGCACCGGGAGCTTCGGGATATTTCAAATAGCCTCCCATAGCCCTTACCAATCCAAAAAGAAACATCCAACCGGCTAGCCAATCGGCTCATAAAATCATCAAAAACCCAAGAAATACAATAAACATGTACTTATTTGTAGGGCAAACAATTTTATTCCTCTTCTCTAGCCTCCTTGCTTTGACCTGTTCAATGTAAGTACATGTACAAGCATGAAAATGCTATAAATTTTCAATACAATCCACTACTGGGTTCAATTTGGCTAAAGGTTCAACATTTCATTAATCAAACAATAATCAGACAACACAACCAGCAATCAATTAGTTTCAATAACATAACTTTAATACATATCCAAAAAAATTAGATTTTTGATGCCAAATCACAAAAATAAGCCCTATCTAGCTTTGGTTCTCACACCAGTCAATTGGAATCATATAGAAATCCCACCTTCGAAACACGAAAATAAATTCTGATGATGACGCGTCAATCATCAGAATCATGTCAGAGCGATTAGAGTGTGATTCTATATCTATCCAGTATATTAAAACTTTGAATAAATGTGTATCAGACGTATACGCAAAATCTTTATATACTGGACTGTCCAAATTCAATATAAAATAAATAATCAAATACGAATAATTGATTTAAATTTTCAAAACAAACATTGTTTTCTTTTTAAAAACATACTCTTCACACTTGTTCTAGGATACTACTGATCCCATCTCTAACGAGTCATTCCCATTGGATATTACTAATCCAATCTCTAATGAATTCTTTCATTTGGTTCTAACATGTCTTGTTCTCCGAGCTCTGTAAACCAAAGCTCTGATACCACATGTAACAACAAGGAATTCCGCTCGATCCGAATCGATCGCTAAACCGACCAAGACCGTTCGAAACCCCTGATTGTTTTGAGAATACGACAAATCAGAATAAAAACAGAAGAACATTTCATTGTTTATTACAACAATTCATCAGAATACAAGAAGATACAGAATATGAATAAATAATATACATCACAAAATATCAGAGATTACAATACATTACATAGCAGCGGAAAAATAATACAATACACAACTGAAAGAGATATACGGATACAGAGCTTTCCGGATATCATCCCAGCTATAAACCAGGTTCCTGTGAATATAAATCTGTAAAACCAAAACTACTAGCTGCCCGTGTCAAAATAGGGGCACCCAGAGTTTAAGTTAAAACAATAAGCTCCAGGTCAGTCATGTGACTAGCGTGAGTACTAAAACAGTTATTAATCATTTTTTTAAAGTTAGGTAAATCAAGGGACCACACCGTATAACACGGAACGGGTTTCCTCCCAAGAACACCAGTGCATAAAACAACAGTGCAATGCTAAATAAAGAACAATGAAGCTATTATAAGACCCAGGTCCCATCACACAATGCAACACAAGCCGGAGGATAGGGTTTTAACTTATAATAGCCAAAGAATGCTTGATACGCTAAATTTCATCATTTATTATTACTATAAGTGTATAGTGTCAAAACAATTTCAATCATAAGTATTAATCATAGATGGCACGAGTACCATATATCATGTCGCCAATACTAGGCTCTACAATTAAAACCGCACATGTCACGTATTGGAAGTTGGATTTCCATCTGTGAACCAAGGCAAGGGATCGTCCTTACCGAATTCGAGATGCTCTAGCCCGTGTCTTAGGAACAGAACGCATCGTCCCTTGGATCGTCGGGGCCGGTCCACCGATTTGGATTAAAATGCCTAAACACTGCGTTTCCCCACCCTATGGGGTGTTAGTGAGTCCAATGACTCCATCAGCTCTACATAGTCACTGATATATCTGAGGCGCCTCGCAATCCAATGACCACATAAGTCAAACTCGTTAGGGCGTGTAAAACCACTGACGCCACTTCTAGCTAGAAAGACACGCATGTCCTCCCTGAAGTCCTTCTCCCGTTTATGGTTCACACCGGGGTGTGAATCTCGCGAATTAACGCTACACAAAGCTGTGCCACACAGGCTGTGCTTTGATCATCAACCACAAGACTCTGCTTTTCAACAGAAGCCTTGATCATTTGCATCTTAGCATGCCACACAGGCAGACCACTCGATGCAACCGATATCCATCAATCACACAATGATATCCAATGTCAGACACAGTCCATTTACAAGTCCGTTCTGGGTCTGAGCGAAACCGGAGGCACCTTGTACCTTGCATATCCATCGATCTCCAAGTACGTCTGGACGATCACTAACTGATTCCCTCCTCTTGGGTGTACGGCCCAATCAAGATCATCAGTAATTATCCAAACGATGTGAAGACCTCCGGTCTTCAACCACCGTCTTCATCTTTGACTAATCGTCGTATCAATTATTCAGAATGGGATAAACCTGGTCTTTCCGAATAACTCGCGTATTTTATAAACAAGTGTTACACAAACACAACATACGCCTCATTCCAATTCAGAATATTCTTTTATTGAAATATTCTTATACTTTGGGAAAGGTTCCCATTAATTTTATAAAAGATAAATTCTTTAAATTTATTCTTTAATCTTCCTTTGAATATCAATTCAAACCAAATTAGGTTTATCCAAACTAGTCGGGATTAATGAACCTTATCGAAGTAATCATTTGTTTTAATTTCCCAATCCCAACTTATTCATCCCATGAAGTAAAACTGGTAATAATTCATATCTAACACCACGGTGTTATCGGTAAATTCAATTACCATTTCATGTTCAAATCTAATTAAAGATTTAACTATCGCCTGGAGCAAAACTGGTGATACTCCATTCTCGATCATTTCAATCTAATTAAAGAATCATTAACTCCACTTGGTATTAATCTTCCCAAAAATCACTGTCAATGATTGTTTAACTTGGGAAATCATATCTTGCCTTTAATTGGGTTAAAGAACCAATGTCATTTAAAACACGGTTCACGATAAACCCAAAAATCAATTCCAATTCAATTCCAATTAAATACCATTTAATTGGTATACTTCATTAAATCTAAATAAAATGATTTAATCTTTTTATCAACTGGGTTTAAGAACAGTGTTAATGAAGACACCATTCACGACAAATCCAAATCCCATTTGATATTAAATACAAGGCTATGAATAGAAAATATATGGGCTTATATTCAATATCAAATTCTACGACCAACAAATGTCGTATTAGAAATAACGATATAAATATATCTTTCAAATTTCCATAACAATATCTATATAATCACGAAATCCAACATCGAAATATTCCAAAGACAATTTCGATTCAAATCCATTCCAATTCGATTATTGGAAATTCTGGTTACTTTTAAAACCCTTTCAAATCCAATTTATTTATTTTCAAAAATATTGGATTTATAATTCTAGTTAAAAATTAGTTCATTTCAATAAAAATCTATTTTTATCTCTTCAAATATGGAATTTTTCATTCCAATTCTTTTAAATCATTTCTTATGATTTTACACAAATTATTGCTATTTTTAATAATTTTATCGAGGCCTGTACAGTCGATTTCCATCAACGACCATCGAACTGCACTTACAGCGACCTTTTCCAAATTTGATTTTGACATAATTCAAAATCCAACCGTTAGATTTCAAATCCCTAATTCTCGTTAGAAAGCTCTTTTCGATACGAACCAACGGTTCCGGTTTTAGTAGAATCCGACGGTCGGATCTCCCATAATGTCCATTCGAAGTCAATGGTCGAAATTCGCGAACTACCGCAGCACGGCGCGTTCTATTCAGGCCATTATATATATATATATTATATATATATTTCGTCAATTTCGTCTCAAAACGTATTCTATAATTCGTTTTAAATTCGTTTTCAAAACAATTTCAACTTCATATTCAATTTCAAATCAAAATTGGATATTTCATATCATTAATATATATACGATAATATTTTCAAAATATTAGATTTTGAAATCACTTCCTTTTCGATATTCATTATAAAAATGAATAAAATCGACATGAATATCGTTCACGTCAAAGTGGCGCATATCTAATCAACATGGCTTTATATATTTCAATAACTTCGTTATTCTATTCAACAAATGAATATTTTCTTCAACACATGAATATATACTTTATTCAACACATGAATATTTATTCTATTTAACACATCAATTTATATTTTATTCAACACATGAATATTTATTCTATTCAACACATGAATTTTTATTCTATTCAACACATGAATTTTCTTTTATAATATTCCTTATTTTCTAAATTGGAATGAGGCCCAATCAATTAGCATATAATGTTATTTATATGGATTCTATACAACACATGTATATAATAGCAACGATAAATCATCATCCAGAGTGCACCACACAAATGCATAAGCATTAAATATAAATAATCAATGCTTACAATAGCCTGTCAACCAATCGTTCGACATACAACTAAACAATTGGGATTAGTTTACGTCAATATCATCCCAACACCCGTGTGGGGTTTTAAAACAATCAAACACAGGTTTTATTTGTGCGGTTGGACGAAATGTAAAATTTATCGTCCCAATCAATATCCTTCAAATGGCGTACATAAACAAACCGTCCGATTTGTTTATAAATATTTATTTTATATGCACGTTAAAAAATATATTTTTAACTATAAAATATTTATTCAATCCACACCACACAATCAATTTTCACAATACACCAATCAAACAAACAAGTCATCCATGGTCTATGGACGATGAGTGTCAGGCGCTGCTAAGCACCGTCTGCATCCTAGTATATATTTCAACTAGAAGATAAATTAAAAATGAGGAGTTCTCACTTTTGGGTTCCACTCCGCCATTCTCTATTTCTGAACGGTTCGGATTTGTTCGAAATTCCAATGCGACCTTTTCCCGCTGTTCATAGTAAAAATCATATTTTTAATCCGATGTTAATACATTAAAAATCAAACTTTTATGCTGTTATTCCATATATAAAAATCTTATTTTTATACTGCTATTTCGATTATAAAAATCGTATTTTTAATTCATTATCTTCATAATAAAAACCAAATTTTTATTTCAATGTTTACATCATAAAAATCATATTTTTAATACTCTACCAATATAAAAATTATATTTTTATTCTTCACATACAATAAAAATTATATTTTTATTCTTTCTATAATATACAAATCATATTTTAACGTTGCTCCTTCTATAAAGATCACATCTTTATCTTCACTTCATATATATAAAAATCAAAATTTTCCTTCACTTCATATATATAAAAAAAATCGAATTTTTATCCCTTCACTTCATATATATATATATATAATAGAATTTTTCCAACCGCCACCTCTTATACAAAAATCGTATTTTTATATAATTAAAAAATCAAATCTTTAGATGATTAAAATCAAGGCTTTTCAAAAATAAAGATCAAAGCTTTTCATGAATAAAAATCCAAACTTTTTCATATTAAAAATCCAAAAATAACCTTGTTTTTATATATATATATATATAAATAAATAAATAAAAAGAAAGAAAATAAAATGAATGCTAATTATATAAAAATTAAATTAACAAACTAAAAAAACTTACGGTAAATTGCACGAAGAGGGAGGAGGTGTTTGGCGGTCGGAGGGGGAAGGCCAGGGCATCAGGCTAAGCGGCGGTGATCCGCTCTGGTGGCCAGCGGCGGCTCTTGGTGGTCGGGGGAGCACTGAAATGTGTCGTTCTTGGGTTGGGGTTTGGAGGTTTTGTCGATTGGAGAAGGGGGAGCGTCTTTGGGGGGTGATAGCCGGAGATGGTCACCGGCGATGAGGAGGGTGAAGCGACGGTGGGGGTGAGCTTCGAAGGCGACGGTAGTCAACGAAAAAGGGGACGACGGGTTTCTAGAGGGAGGGCTGCGTTCTTTTTATTTTGACCGAAGGTAGGGAAGTTTGACTTAGGTTTAGGATTTTCAAAGGGTTATATTATAAATATTTAATTTATTTTAATCCACCAAAAAGTAATTTTAAAATTCGAACACCAAATCAAGCCCACCGACTATCGTCCATAGCTAATTACCCCCATTCCGAACACAATAGGATATGTGTCATAAGTTGATACGATCGTTTCGATCAGTTTTCATCAAAATCAAAATATAAATCTATATATTGAATTTGAACGCACATTTCAATTTACCGAGGCCATGTACGGACTCTAAAAATTCTCGAAAAATATTTTCTAGCTTTGTATTGACGATATGGTCCTAACAAAACTAATTTTTTTCAAATACTGAGACCGTTTGAAAAATGGCCATTTTCCGGTCGTTCAAAATTGATTGAAACTGACAAAACACGTATTCTTTTGCCACACTCACATATTGATTCAGAAAATTATGAATTCTGGAATCTAGCAATAACTTGACATCCCAGATCCAACAAAAGTGGTTTCGTCGAAAACAGAGATCGTTTGCAAAATTTCCATTTTTAAGGGCCAAAATTCCATAGCGACTATTCTGAATTTTCAACTAGACATAACTTTTGATTCCCGCTATGAAATTTCAATTTTCCGGATTATTGGAAAGATATCTTCAAATAGATTCTAATATTTTTGGTTTCACTAAAATCCGGTTTATTTTGAATCCTGCACATTCATTTGAAATTTGAAACCGAATTTTCAAACTACCACGCCATTTTCAATTCCTTTTGTAATTAAAAATAATTATTTATATTTAACATCGATTCAAATAAATATATATATTCTAATTCTATTCAAAATAAATTTCTTGTCGTTATTATTTAAAATAATTCATTTTAAATATTCAAAATTCACTAAAATTTCCAAAATAAAATTTTTAAATTGGCTCGGATTTTCGGGCTATTACACACACATACACACACACGCACACTAATTTTCTCATGTTCTATTTTTTCCTATCATGCATGGTTATTCACTGCTTTAAGAACTATTATACTATAAACATAAATTTCATAAAATCATTGGATGATATTTAAGCATTATTATATAATTGACCACAGATCTCACTTTTACTAGATGTTTGAATCAAAATCGAGAAAAATACAAAGTAAAATGATCTCTTTGTATATAGGTTAGCTCATTTTGTTGCAGCTTCTATATTTATGAAGAAATTAGAAGTGAAAAAATGATGAATTCAAGAACATACTTGAACCATTTTGTATGCTTTCATGTCCAGTTGAGCTTCTTAAAGGTGGATTTTGAGCTATATATTTCATTATCGAAATAGGTCAAAGATATCTTTTTGATGGAGATTTCAATAACAATAATGGTAGATTTTATTTTATTTTGTGAATACATTGAAACTTACAATACGTTCTCCTACAAATTGATGATCTTGATAGCTCTTGGATTGTTATTTGTTTACATCGGTCTAAATTTATAAATATTACTAAAAATAAACAATATATACTACAAGTGCTAGCTATTTATTTCTCCATGCCTTTGTTCATTTGCCACCTTATGGCTTGATTTTGCTGATATTTTATTTTGGTTATTACAGAGAAAAGGAAAAGGGCATGGAATAGAAGGAAATATTGGTTTCAAGTAGAAGGTAAATCTTCATGTAACATATTTCCTATCAACCAACTACTGCTTAGGTTTTTGATGTAAATTGTTGATGGTTGTTTATGTTCTCTAAACTTTGTAGGTATAGTATAAGAATCATTCTGCTCTAATAAATTGAAAATGAACCTGATTGCCTAACTAAATTAAGATTATACTTTCTATACTTGATTTTGTGTCTGAATATGGAGATTATCTAACATGAATTTTCTCACCAATTGTGGATCATTTAGAAAACAATGCATGATGATATGTATTGCTATTATATATTATGTCACTACCACGGAAAAACTTGATTGTGTCCTTTGGCATAAAAAGGTTCATTAAAAAATGTAACGACCCAACGGATTTTCGACCCCGAAAATCGACATAAAACCACCATGTCGAATAATCAAGCATCAAAACATTGGATTGTCATGAGAAAGAAATTAGAGGGTGAGAATAAAAAGAAAGAAGTATTAGAATAGAAGAAAGAAGAACACATCACATCAGAATCTCACAGCGGAACGAATGAAATATAAAGTCAAATACCTTTATACAAAAGAATAGTATATACATACTAATCATCAGAGTACAACATATATCAGCCACAGCGGAAACAACTCTATATAACTAGTGGTGAATCCTCCTGCTTCTAGCTCCTGAAACTCCAAGCGGAACCTAACCTGGAACATACTCGGTCTGACCCGAGCACATTTGATTTAAAACAAAATACACCGGGTCAGTCTGGAATACTATCAGTGATAAATTCACAGCACACACAACTTGTTTAACTTTGGAAAATCCTTTATGAAATCAATGGATAATAGTAAGACCAGCCCACACATAAACACGGACGGTTTTTACCTTACTATAACCCAAACCATTTTTGAAAATCATACTTGATCTGATATTATCATAATGTCTAAATACATGTAAATATCAATCTAGAGGAACGCTTGCATCTCACGCTCCCCATACATAGTATACAATCGAAAACCGCAGGTGCTTATTGGATATTGGATTCTAACTTGACAAAGTATGGGACCACCTTCTGCACGTGTATCTCTAGAGGCGAATAAACTGGGTTCAACAAGAACGTCTTGCAACCCGGCCCTCACATGACCGACCACTCATTTCGCTTGAGTGTATCGAATGTATAACACCGACGGTTGGGATCAGCAACCGTCTACCCAAAAAGGGACAGCATCGAACATAGATAAAGAAGCAAATGGAATTTCTCTACATAGGTGATCATACATCATAATGGGAGCGACCCACATAGCCATGCTGCCTACCCGATTTTTGTCATTTCCCGGTTGATGAGGCTTGAGGCTAGAATTCATCTCTTTGAACGTCTGGCCATCATTCACTTTGAATGCCACATCGCCAGATCCGCCAGATCACACTTGATTGACGTCCCCCAAAAATACTCTAGTTTATTTGGCTAGAGAATAACCATTTCTCCACCATCAACTATGGTACGTTCGGAGAAATCAACGCATGTAATTCCTTTGGAAATACTCTGTCAGACATCCGTCCATACAAGTCATCCAGGAACAGGATGAACTGAAGGCAGTCTCCTACCGCATCTCATATAGGAATCACCCCATGAATCAGTAGCGAGAAGTCCTTGCAACCCATGGATTCCAAACACGACAGAACCACAGTTTATCTCTGGGAGCTAACCAAAGATTATTGGCAGTCCTTCCGTTTATGAAAATCCATAGTCTTCAATGCTCCATCACGATCATCTTCCGATATCTTCACGTAATTGTTGGTCGGAATGGTTTTCGAATATAATTCGATCCCGGTCTTCCCATACCAACAATCGTATTTGGTCAACTTCGATAGTTGGTGATTTAACTATCGAATAACAAAAGTGTGAATACAATGGGTTTGCTGGTTCAGCAATTGACATAGCTTGACCTCTCTAAAATATATTTAACAAAATCGTTAATCAACTCAAATATTCGGCTTAACTCTAACTTGACTAACTTGACTAAGTCGACTAACTTGACTAACCCGACTAACTTGACTAACTCTGACTGATTTACCTTAATCGATTAACTCTAACTTGACTAATTTGACGTATTTAACTCAACTGGAACAACTTGATTTGATTACTCTTATCGATTAACTAATACTCGACTTAACTCCATTCACTTGACTCTAGATCGCAGCGATCACAATGGTTACGCCTGATTCCCTCAGGAAACATCCGACCGCCGTAGGCTATCCGCAACCCTGCGAATTACGCTAGCAGTCGTACGCAATGGCAACTCTTTTGACTAATCCTACCTCAAATACTATATTCGATAAACTTTAATTAAATAACAAATCTTCAGTATAATTTGAAACAATATTCTTATTTCTATATACTCGAGCATCTCACGATATACATACATGTATCTACTTAATAGTATAGATCAATTTCCCCCCTTTTCTGATTTTATAAATCAAACGTTAAATTACATAATTAAAAATCAAATATTCTTATTCACTTTGAACTAATACTGCAATATCATTTTATATTCCAAATCTCGCATTAGTGTTTAACTCTCGTATGGAATATCACACTAATATCAACATCTTTTACTCGTTTCAAACCAATACCATTCCTCGATAAAAATGAAGCCGTTCAAGTTGGGGTATTTTATTTACCTCTCAGACCTTGATCGACAACGTTCTTATCTCAGAATAATACAAGTTCGACACTTACCTATTGATTTCAAATCTCATTTACGACCTTGTTCCAAATAGGGTTTTATAAACCGTTTCTTTCATTTGAAATCTCCTTCCGATATCTCTTCCTTACTTAATTCGTTCGATTAAGTAAATGTCCATGAAACACTACTTTTAACTTAAAACATACTTCGCTTATAACACTTCGATTTATAATACAACTCAATTCATTCATCCCCCTTAAGGATTTCATTTCCCCTTGCATTCACATTATTTAAAATTTAAGTAAAGTCTTACTTAAATTTTCACATTTACTTATAAGTTTTATTTACAAATCTAGTTTGAACTTGGATTATAAATTTCTCATAACTCTCATCGCCTTTTAGATTAAACTACATCATCACTTAAATTCTTCTTTAGTTGAATTTCAACTAAAAACCATCATTTTGATTATTAGTAATTAAAATGTTGATTAACTTTATTATTTACTATATTATCATAAACTTTGCTATTAACGAAGAACAAGATCATTATCACTTTCAAAAGATCATTGAAAAATAATTGACTATATTAATACTAAACAATTCAATAATTTCTTAACTTATAGTTAACCGAGGATTTACTAAAAGTTTACCTTATTCGGGATATTTACATCTAATTTATCTCATTTGTCAATTTTACTCAAAGGCGGTTGGTTTTTGCCAACCGTTCAGGTCAGTTTACTACTAACTGATTTTCATCGTCATTTCCCCCCTTTTTAAATTAATTAAATAACTTAATTAATTTAAAAATACCAATTATCCCAATTTACCCACACGTAGGTAGTTTCTTTGATTTTCCCCTTTTAGAACTCGTATACATCATACAATTTAATTTACATCAAACTTTTAAATACTTTCTTTTACGATCTCGATTTAAAATATATATTTATAAACTTCTCATTTAATTACTTGTAAAAAAAGACTGAGAACCTCAATTTAGTTATAAAATGATTTATAACTTTGAAACTGCGTCGATTCACCGAACTGTCGAACGACGTTTAAAACAACACAATTTAGGCCATTCACTGCCAATTACCAAATCAACACCGTCGGATTGACTTTAAACACAACACGGGGAATATCTGTTCAACCATCACACTCAAACAGGTTTTACGACCATATGGGGTTATATCAGTTCATATATCAACGATATGAAACAAACAAACAACATATATAATATTTGAGGAATCCGGTCGGATCCCTCCAACCTGTCCTTCCCTGCACCACAGCTCGTTATACAATTCATGATAATATATGTAATAAATTTCATATGATCGATTATATCTAAATAACAACATCCATTCAATGATAATCAGCCAATAGCAACCAATTTATATTTTAAAATGATAAATTATATTTTAATATGAATTTACCACATCATAGAATTCCAGAAGGTGTGAGAATTAACTCACCAGAGTTTTTTCTGGTCGACGGTTGTCTCGTTTGTCGCTTTTAATCTTGAACGGACGTTCAAAATTAGCTGAATTTTCAATAGCGTCAGATTGACTCCTAGTCAGTGTCATTGCCTAGATCTCGTTCCTACGATCCTAAAGGATCCAGTTTCGTCATATTTCGATAACGTATGTGAAAGTTACAATGATTTAAAGTTTGAATAAATTAAACGATCTATTAACTAACTAATTAATTAATTAAAATAATTAAACAATCATTACCTCTTAATTACCGTTATTACTAATCACACCATCCACGTCAGCACCAACCATTGTTTCTCATGCGTTTCTGCCTGGGATGAATTCTCGAACCCGACTTTCTCTCCTTTCTCAAGAACACGAACGCCACTCCCTTTCTACAAACCGTCACCGTCGCCGATACACCCCATCGGAGTCCGGCCTGGCACCACCATCCGATCCGCCAACTCCTCAGGCCCCACCGCCACCAACCCCGTGATCCAATTCGACCCCACCACGCCGGAAAACCATTTAGCCCCAAACCGGAAATTCTCCACCGTCCGACGACCATCAGCCCTCAGACTGCCGCCATACTGACCCTCACGCCACCCAGCACCATCCACCTTCAGACCCCGACGCCAACACTGGCCAGAGCCGCCGGAAATTGGCCATTTCCGTTCATGACTTCAAAACCGAACCCAAAAGTCAACCCCTCAGTTCGTCTCCCAATTTCTCCGACTACAGACCATCGTATAACCTGAGACCACAGCCGAATCGAAGCCATGACTCTCCTCTACAAAACCCCCAAGGTCTCGGCCTCCCAAATCAGCTCAGTCTCTCGAATTTTGGCCAGAAACGAAAATGATTTTCGTCGATTCTTCGCAATTTCCGACCACTACAAGCGTTGATACCTCCCCAACTTTTTACAGTAGCTCGGCATCGAGCCGATCTACAACTTTGCCTTTGGTTTCCCTAGCAAATTCTTCTCGGATCATGAGATATAAATGATTTTGTAAAACTGGACTTTTCTGCAAATTTACATGAAAGAAGATGAAGCTTGGCTGGAAAATTGTGAGGGAAGGGGTTTATATAGTGTGAGAATAATTTATTTTAAGTTGACGTGATGTACGATGTTGACTAACGATTTTTATTTCGTACCTATCGCTATTTCGAACATCGTTTATTCGCTGCTGCGCTCACATACGAACCCCGTTCGAGACGCGACTGGACGGCATAGTATATTTTGACGATACGGTCCCAACGAAACTTGTTTCATCGAATTCCGTGTCCGTTTGCTCAAATAGCGTTCGTACACGTCCAATTTGATCGATTTAATTTGCATTTTATTTTGCCACGCTCACAAAATAACCCCGATTTACGCGCCGTCTGAAAATCTAGCAATAATTTACTGTTACGGTCCCAACAAAATTTGTTTCATCGAAAACAAAGGTCGTTTGAAAAATGTCCCTTTTATAACTGGCCAATTCAAAGAAAATAACTCAATTTTAAAATACCTCAATATAATATAAATAAAATATCACGATTGGTCATACACGACCAGAATCTGATATATTAACAAGGAAAAATAACTCGGGTTTAATTCCAAGTCGAATCGATATAAAAAATATTTAAAACCCCTTATATTATATAAACGCAGCGCTATATATATAAAGGAAATTCCTGGCGCTGTTTTTCTGAGAATTTGATTTGGACATAAAATGAAATCTATACGACGAAAACTGGATTTTTCTCTGCCATTGGAGAGATAACGTCAGACTGGTCCCGACGTTTCTTATTTCGAGGAAATCCGACTTATTTTGAACCCGGTACAACCAATTGAAGTTCAAAACGCCAAATCGCGAACTGTCGTGCCCCTACAGATCGTTATTTAATTAAATTTTAAACTATATATATTTCGTCGTCGTTTCTAAACAAAATCGTCGATATAACTTCAATGTATCCAATACTGAACTATTTCAAACGGCCCGTTCACCTTATATTGCCGACACAACATTTTCTGAAAGGTTTGGAATTAAATTATTATTTTATTATTTATTTAAATAGTATATTCCAAATAAAATTGTTTAAATTCGATTATTTAAATTCGAACCAATATTTTCAATAATTAAAATAAAAATAATCCAAATAAAATAGGCAGAAAGTACGGGTCGTTACAAAAAATCTACATATATCTTGGCTATTATGGTCGATACATTAGTCGACTCTTCTTATGGCAAGGTTTTATTTTGTTTTTTGTTTTATATAGAACAAGAATTTATTTCTTGACAAAGCACTATATGCTTTGAGTTCTAAAAGCTTTCATTTACAAGTAATGATAACATTTTGAAACTGACACAACCCGAAACTCCCCATGAAGGAAATCCTGGATTGCTTTGAGGACAAGAAAAATCAGAACGCAAGAGAAGAACATTTCATTGCTTATTAAAACAATTTACATCAGAGTACAAGAATATAATAGAGTATGAATGAATAAAATACATTTGATAAATATCAGAGATTTAAATTACATTTCCATACGTAGTAGCGGAAAAATAATACAAAATACAACTAAAAGAAATTCACGGATATAGAGCTTTCCGAATATCCCTTCAGCTATAAACTAGGATCCTGTATAAATAAATCTGCAAAACCAAAACTACTAGCTGCCCGTGTGGAAAATAGGGGCACCCAGAGCTTAAGTTAAAACAATAAACTCTAGGTCAGTCATGTGACTCGTGTGAGAACTAAACCAGTTATTAATCTGATTTTTAAAGTTAGGTAAATCAAGGGACCACGCCGTATAACACCGAACGAGTTTTAACCCCAAGAATACAAGTGCATAAAACAAACAAGGCAATGCTAAATAAATAACAATGAAGCTATTATAAGACCCAGGTCCCATCACACAATGCAACACTGGCTGGAGATAGGGTTTTACCTTATAATGGCCAAATAATGTTTGATACGTGAAATTTAATCTTTTGATACTATTATATGTGCATAGTGTATAAAACAACTTCAAATATAAATGTACCAATCTAGACGACATGGGTACCATGTATCATGTCTCCATACTAGTTCTACAATTAAAACTGCAAAGTCACATACTGGAAGTTATATATCCATCTGTGAACCAAGGCAAGGGATCGTCCTTACCGCTTCGAGACGCTCTAGCCCATGTCTCAGGATCGGAGCTCGAGTGACCCTTGGATCGTCAGGGTCCGTCCATACGAAGTGGATTAAAATGCCTGAACAATGCGTTTCCCCACCCTATGGGGCGTAAACTGGTCATATATCAACCAAACCATCCATCGGCCCCGCAGTGTCGATATATTCGAGGCGCCTCACTATCCATCATCCACATAAGTAAAATGCTAGGGCATGCAAAACCCTGATACCACTCCTAGCTAGAAGGAAACACATGTCCTCCCTAATGTCCTCTCCCGTTTCAGGTTCAAACCGGGGTGTGAGGCTCGCGAATTAATGCTACATAAAGATATGCTATATTAAAGCTGTGCTCTGATCATCAACCACAAGATTCTGCTTTTCAACAGAAGCCTTGATCATTTGCATCTTAGCATGCCACACAGGAAATTCACGCCATGTAACGGATGTCTATCAATCACACAGAATGAAATCCAATGTCATACACACAGTCCATTTACAAGCCCGTTCTGGGTCTAAACGAAACCGGAGGCACCTTATTCCTCGTCCCATATGTCCAATACAAGAGAGAGGCCCTCGCACATTCGGTCGATCTCCAAGTACGTCTGGATGATCACCACTTATTACCTCGTCTTGGGTGTACTGCCCAATCAAGACATCAGTAATCATCCAAACGATGTGAAGACCTCTGGTCTTCAACCACCGTCTTCATCATCGACTTATCATCGAATCAGTTATTCAGAATGGGTATAAACCCGGCCTTTTCGGATAACTCGCGTATATATTATAATCAAGTGATATAAACACAACATACGCCTTATTCCAATCCAGAATATTCTTTATTCAAATATTCACATTCTTAGGGAAAGGTTCCCATTAAATTTATCAAAGATAAATTCTTTTAAATTAATTCTTTAATCTTCCTTTGGATATCATTTCAAACCATATTAAGGTTTTCCAAATTTGTCGGGATTAGCGAACCACACTGAAGTAATCATTTATTTTATTTCCTAATCCCAACCTATTCATCCTATGGAGAAAAACTAGTAATACTCCATATCTAACACCAGGGTGTTATCGGTAAATATTAATTACCATTTCATGTTCAAATCTAATTAAAGATTTAGCTATCGCCTGGAGTAAAACTGGCGGCACTCCATTTTCGATCATTTTCTTGAATTGATAATTTTAATTATCTCATTCACTTTTCAATATAATCAAAGATTCATTAAAACTCCATTTGGTTTTAATCTTCCCAAAAATCAATATTAATGATTATTCAAAGCTAAGAAATTAGTCTTATCTTTAACTGGGTTAAAGAACCAATGTCATTTAAAACACGGTTCACGATAAACCCAAAATCACATTCCATCAGTCTCTAACCATAAATTAGTAAGAGAACAATTCCCTAAGTATTAATCCTGAAGGCCGAAACCAACATCAAATCAATACTCAGGAAACCATTCAACTTAGCTAATCACCAGTTAGTTTCTAATTTTCTTAACTCCGTTGGGTTTAAGAACAGTATTATTAAAGATACCATTCACGACAAACCCAAAATCTCATTCCATTGTTAATCGGATTAAAGAACAAGACTTATTTAAAACACCGTTCATGATAAACCCAAAAATCAATTCCAAATCAATTCCAAATCAATTCCAATTAAATATTAATTAATTGGTATACTTCATTAAATCTAAATAAAATGATTTAATCTTTTCTCAACTAGTTTAAGAATAGTGTTAATGAAGACACCATTCACGACAAACCCAAAATCCCATTTGGTATTAAATACAAGGCTTTGAATAGAAAATATATCGGCTTATATTCAATATCAAATTCTGAAATCAACACATATCATATTGGAATAATGATATATATATATATATATATATATATCTTCCAAATTCCTCCACAATATTCGTATAGTCACGGAATCCAATTTCGAAATATTTCGAAGATAATTTTGATTCAAATCCATTCCAATTCATATATTGGAAATCCGGTTATTTTTAAAACCATTTCAAATCCAGTTGATTTATTTTAAAAATATTGGATTATAATTCTAGTTAATAACAAGTTCACTTCGATAAAAATATATTTTTATCTTTTCAAATATGGAATTTTTCATCCCATTTCTTTCCAAATCATTTATTATGATTTGACACAAATTATTAATATTTTTAATAATTTTATCATGGCCCTACAGCCGATTTCCATAAACGGTCATCGAACTGCACTTACAACGACCTTTTCAAAATTTGAATTGGACATAATTCCAAATCCATCCATTATATTTCAAATCTCTCATATTCGTTGGAAAGATCTTTTCGATACGAACCCAAAGTTCCGATTTTAGGAGAATCCGATGGTCGGATCTCCCGTAATGTCAATTCGAAGTCAATGGTCGAAATTCGCGAACGGTCGCATTGCGGCGCATTCTATTCAGGTCATTATATATATATATATATATATATAATATTATATATATTTCATTGATTTCCATTTAAAACATATTTTATAAATCATTTTAAAACGATTCTAACTTCATTTTCAATTTTAAATCAAAATTGAATATTCCATATTATTAATATATAAATGATAATGTTTTCAAAACATTAGATTTTGAAATCATTTCCTTTTCTGTATTCATTATAAAAATGAATAAAATCGATATAAATATCGTTCACGTCAAATTGGCGTTCATATAATCAACACAGCTTTATATATTTAAATATATTCGTGTCCATCCCAAATCAGACATCAAATCAGATTTTGATCTTTTACTGAATATTATTTTAAAATATTCATTACTTCAAAATAATCATTATTTTAAAATATTCGTTATTTCTGAACTGGAATCAGACACAGTCAATTACCATATAATGTTGTTTATATGGATTTCATACAACACATGTATACAACAGCCATGATAAACAATCAACCATCATCCAGAGTTCATTCTACACTGCATAAGCATTAAATATAAACTAAATTGTTGGGATTAGTGTACATCAAATATCATCCCTACACCCGTGTGGGGTTTCAATCCACAAACACAAATTTTTTTTATGCAGTTGGGCAACGTGTAAAATTTATAGTCCAATCCATATCAGTCAAATGGGTGTACATAAACAAATCGTCCGATTTGTAAATGAATATTTATTTCATTTATATAAACATTAAAAATTATATTTTTAACAATAAAATATTTTATTTCAACACATAAATATTTTATACAGTTCATTTATACAATAAAAATGATATTTCTATTGTTCTAATATTTTTAGAAAATTTAGGTAGCACAACGGCGTGATACTAGACCGGAATAAGGTCTAGCCTTATCCCTCGCCTACTAATGGCTCGCGCCATGTACATACCAATTCTAATCAATTCATTTCAATTCCCAAACCAAATTCAACCAAATAATCCAATCAACCAAACCAAACAATCAAACAAGTCGACCATGATTTGTGGACAATGGGGAGTAATTCATATAGGCAGTTATAAAATAAACAACTGTATAAGAAAATATGGTGAGGAGTTCTCACTTTTGGTTTCCACTCCGTCATTCTTTATTGGACAGTTTAGATTTGGATTTCATTCTGCTTCCAATTAGTTTCATCGCAATCTATTTCACGCGGTTTACATTAGAAATCATATTTTTAACAACGCTACTTTACATATAAAAATCACATTTTTATAATGCTACTTATGTAATAAACATCATATTTTTATACTGCTACTTATATAATAAAAATCATATTTTTATAACGCTACATGTATAGAAAAGATTATATTTTTATATCACTACATGTATAGAAAAGGTTATATTATTATATCACTACATGTATAGAAAAGGTTATATTTTTATATCACTACATGTATAGAAATGGTTATATTTTTATATTGCTACATGTATAGGAAAGGTTATATTTTTATATGCTATATGTATAGAAAATGTTATATTTCTATATCGCTACATGTGTAGAAAAGGTTATATTTTTATATCACTACCTGTATTGAAAAGATTATATTTTTATATCGCTACATGTATAGAAAAGATTATATTTATATATCGCTGCACGTATAGAAAAGATTATATTTATATATCGCTGCATGTGTAGAAAATGTTATATTTTATAGAAAAGTTATATTTTTATATCACTACATGCATAGAAAAGGTTATATTTTTATATCACTGCATGTATAGAAAACATTATAGAAAATGTTATATTTTTATATCACAAATGTATAGAAAAGATTATATTTTTATATCGCTGCATGTATAGAAAAGGTTATATTTTTATATCGCCACATGTATAGAAAATGTTATATTTTTATATCGCTACATGTATAGAAAAGGTTATATTTTTATATCGCTACATGTATAGAAAAGGTTATATTCCTATATCGCTACATGTATAGGAAAGGTTATATTTTTATATCGCTACATGTATATAAAATGTTATATTTTTATATTGCTACATGTAGCTACATGTATAGAAAAGATTATATTTTTAATCTAAACTATATTCATAAAGATTATATTTTTAATCTAAACTATATACATAAAGATTATATTTTTAATCTAAACTACATACATAAAGATTATATTTTTAACTTGCTGTCTATATAATAAAAATCATATTTTTATAACGCTGTTTATGTAACAAAAATCATATTTTTATACATAGAGATTTCATATAAAAATTACACTTTTTTATTGCTACTATACATATAAAAATCACATTTCTATATCTCTATCATATATAAAAATCATATTTTTAAATCGCTACATCATATGAAAAAAAATCACATTTTTTTCTTCGCTACTTTATATAAAAAAAATCAAATATTTTCTTTGCTACTTCATATGATAAAAATCATATTTTTCTTCACTACTTCATATGAAAAATATCACATTTTTCTTCGCTACTTCATATGAAAAAAATCACATTTTTCTTCGCTACTTCATATGAAAAAATCATATTTTTCTTCGCTACTTAATATGAAAAAATCACATTTTTATATATATGTTATACATAAAAAAATCGCATTTATATATATATATGTTATACATAGGAAAATCATATGTTTTATCTTGTTATACATAGAATAAAAATCCTATTTTTATTTTTAAAAATCACAAAACTCACTGTTTTTGGTCGGAGGAGGTCCCACAATCGGCGTTGGTGGCATAGAGGCAGCGCCAGCGTGTAGGAGTGGTGCAGCAGCCTGGCAGCGGAAGCTAGTGGTGGCGGCGGGGGTCTTTGGGGCTGTTTTGGGTCTAGGGCTCGAATTAAGGGAGGAGAGAGGAGGCGCCAGAGGAGAGAGGAGGCGGCGGAGGAAGGGAGGGAGGTTGCAGATGATCATTGGAAGGGGGCGCTAGTCGCGATGGAGGAAGGATGGAACGACGAGGATTTTATCGTAGGGTTTTTGTTTTCTTTTTTAGATTTGAGCGACAGGAGAGAGAGTGAGGTAGAGAGAGAGGTTGACTCATATATATATATATATATAATTTAATTTAATTTCCATAAAGTCACGTTTTTATTCGAACCCCAAATCGAACCCAACGACTATCGTCCCTAGCTAATTACCCCCATTCCAGACACAATGGGATATGTTACATAAGCCAATTCGACTGTTTCGATCAGTTTTTCTTTAAATTAAAATGTAAATCAATGTATGTTGAATTTGAACGCACATTTTAATTTACCGGGGCCACATACTGGCTCCAAAAATTCTAGAAAAATAAATCTGGATATGTTTTGACGATATGGTCCTAACAAAACTAATTTCGTCGAATTTGGAGACCGTTTGAAAAACGGTCATTTTCTGGTCGATCCAAATTGACTAAAACTGATAAAACACGCTTTCTTTTGCCATGCTCACATATTAATTCAGAAAATTATGAATTTTGGAATCTAGCAATAATATGACATTTTGAATCTAACAAAAGTGATTTCATCGAAAACAGAGGTCATTTGCAAAATGGCTATTTTTAAGGCCTTTATATATATTAAAATATATATAAATTCCACAACGACTTTTTTGAATTTTACACTGGACGTAACTCTCAACTTATAAAAAGAAATCTCAGTTTCTTACATCCGTTAGAAAGATATAATTAATTAGATTCAAATATTTCTTGTTTCGTTCAATTCCGACTTATATTGAATTCTGTATATTCATTTGAAATTTGAAATCGAATTTTCGAACTACCACGCGATTTCATGCTCGTTTTATAATTAAAATAAATTTATTCAATTTATCTTCGTAAAAAAATAAATTTTTAGTCATTATTATTTAAAATAATTCATTTTAAATATTCAAAATCCATTAAAATCGCTAAAATAAATTTTTTAAATTACGGGTTATTTCAGAAATTTTGTTTAAAAACCACAAATTATGACTTATTGTATTTCATTTTTTAAAAGAAGCCTTAGACAACATTTCAATTAAAATCAAGAGAAATGAAAACTGAAGTATATAATATAATGTTTTTCTAAGTAATGGATGTCATCATGAGTCTTCTCTACTGGCGTGAATCCAAAATGAATTAGAAATCACATATTTTGTCTTAACTATAAATGGTGCATGATTTTATCCTTTATTATAGAAAATCAAATTGAAAGAATCTATTATTCTTTTTGTGCTTTTAGACAAATTCCATTAACTTAATTTTGTTGTTATATACGCTAGTGTAATTCTTTTAAACAATAGCTAAATTATCGTAGTTAATTTTATTTAGTATAACTAAAGGCAGGCTTATGGAAGCATAAAAATTCGTGTAATTGCTTAAGTTTTGTCAGCAATTTGAATTAAACACTGACTCGGATTTTAAATAATCATTGCTAAAAGTGAAGAATGCTTTAAGCCATGGTAAGTTATATGCATTAATTATTCAAGTGCAAGTTTCTACCATATATATCTTGGTATGCATCATCATATTCCATTTGGGAATGCAAGTCGCATTATTCTATTTAATTATTATGTAGATGAATTAAATTTGAAGTTATCTTTGACCTTTTCCTTATTAATTTGTGAGGGGAAGGAGAAACATGTGCTAAAGCAGTGACAGGCTAGAAAGAAATTTCAGTTGTCTACCAATGTCAAAAATGAAAAAAGATAAAAACAAGAGTTAATGATATTGCATGTTTTTTTAATATCTTGGTTGTAGTAAACTAATTACTATTTTGATTAAATTAGTTTTTGGAACTAAAATCTATATGCCCCTCGACTTCGTTTGTAGCTCCTTTAACTCCAAGGTTTCGTATCCTAACCTTTAAGGATCGATAAAAAGATTTTCACACTCCAGGGTATGAATCGGGTTTTCGTATCCGACAGATACGAATGCGAATTAGCGAATACATGGCATGATTTCGGAGCTAAGGAATGGAATACGAAGCGTCATGTCGTATTGGAGGATTGATGCTTCTTCTAGTATAAGGTACCTAGCAAATTTGTATCCCCGATGCGATTATGAAATGGGGATACGAATTATGGTATGGTACTCATAAATTTGTGCATGGTTAGGGATACTAAAATTTACGTTTCATATATGAAAAAATGGAGTGGATTTTGATAACTTTTGGGAGTATGAAATATATATATTTCGTATCTAGCGTTTTGTACTCACAGAGACGAAGTGATTTGGCTTGGAGATGAAGACACTTCAAGATGAAGCGGTGCAAGATTTGTCTAACATCCGGTTTTGGTACCGATCCACGGTTGGTACCGACCCCGGGGGATGACTTTTTGGGGATACGAATTCTCGTATTCCCTCTCCTATAAATACCCATGCAGTTGGTCATTTTATGGATCTTTTGACTGGTCATTCTACACGTGGGAAAACTTAATTTAGAGCTCATTAGTAGCTTCCTTCATGATTATTATGGCTTTGGACACTCTTTTGGACTTGTGAACTTCACATAGAAGATTACCTTCAACATTTTGTCACTTGGTTTGCTCTTTTGGAAATATTTGGAAATTGAAGCTTACTTTAAACATTTTGGCTTAGGAAGATGACAATGGCTATTTGGTGCTCGAAAGGAATCAACAGAGATTTTTCTGTTCTCCATTCATAGCTTTGTAAACTCAAAGTATTGGACATTGACTTTACTTCTAACTATGAATGACAAAGATGAATAGTGACAACAAAGTGGACGTAGGCGTTAGTGCTGAACCACTATAAGCTCGGTGTTATTTATTTTTCTATTCGCTACATTTGAACTGTGTTTAGATTAGTTGCATAATCCATAACTCATCATGTGTTTGCATGCGAATGACCAATTCCTCATGTCAACAATATGTTTTATAATCTTTACTGATAAATAAAATGTTAGCAAATGGTATGTAGACGATGTTGAAATGTTGATAAATGTTGCCCATGAAATGATATGAAAGTTAATGTGTTTTATGATATGCACAATGCACTATCTTTGGCTCATGAAAAAGGTAGGAGCTACGAAATCATTACCATTTTACTTATGCTCTGTTTTCACTAATGTAGTCACACTTCCTACATATCTTCTTCATACGGGTGCATTCCTCCCGACCTCAATTAATTTTGATGCAAACAAATGCTAAGAGTAAAGTGGTATAAATATTTAATCATGGTATTATTTACAATAAATAACCAATGAAGAGATGCTAAGAATAATTGATAACAGTTATGCATCCATTGATTGAAAGCATTAACCAAAAATCAATAATAATTATTATGGACGGCTGTATTAGAGTATAAACATTATTATTTATGGGATTGAATTTGTGATCTAATCATGAGATGAAATCTTGATTCAGCAAGATATTATCTTAGCTAATGCAAGAAATATTCTATTTTGGCATTAGCATTTAAACTTTAGGTTTCTTCTTGGAAATCATGGCAGCGGAAAAATTGAAATTTAAGTTGAGTCGGTAGGGTAGATCATACACAGGTGATACTGTAAACTTAACATATTATTAGTATAAAACATTATCAACGCAATTTGAATTTATGGTTGAAACGAAACCTTAATGCATAGGCTTAATTAATAAAGAAAATAATAAATGGAATAATTATTCAATGAAAATACAATATAAATGAGACAAATTACATATTGAATTTATCGGATAAGAGAAAAAAAATTAGGGAATGAAGTTTCAGATACAAAACTTTTGGATGCTGCTATATTAGCTTATGAGCTTGTCATAGTTTGCTTGACTACAACAAATGCATAAGTCATTTATGGAGATTGACTTTATTTATGAGCAATAAATCATTTTCAATGTTAATAATATATATTTTATCTAATTAAGGTCTTTGTTTTCCGTTTTGTTTTATTTTCCAACTAACTTATGTTTGTAGTCTCTCATTTGTATTGAATTGACAATTTTATGGTAACCTTAGTGCTCTTATATACATTACACACACACATACACACACACACATTATATATATATATATATATATTGAAATTGTTGCTCTTTATTGCCAAAACCAATCATGTACTTTATTTGTATGCCTCATCAAAATCTTATGCCCCCTCTAACCTAAAGGGATACCACATAAGGGAAAAAAGTACATATAAACTCCATATATTAACATTTCAAACACACATAAACCTCTCAATCCCTCATCACAGTCATAAAATTCGAAACAACAATAAAAACATTATAATGATCCCGTATTCGACAATTCAAATCCCTAATCAACCTTATCTTGTGAACGTATAACCTTTCTGCCATTGTTTTTAACCAAGTAATGAATCTCCTTTTCAATCATTTTCAGCCTTATCTCCTTTGCAATATTTCTCTTATTTTGAAAGCTTCTTGGACCTATTGATGCTTAGATGCAGCACAGAATTCATATTTTCTTACGATTTTTCTGAATGTATTATGGTTAAACCATATACCTATTAATCCTCGTAATGCGTAAATGCAGTATTCTATCCATATCTCAAGTAAGGCCATTTGATTATATGTTACTAAAGAATTATCTAATTAAATGTACAAAAGAAATAATTATCCATAGAATTATTAACCAAGGAAGGGTTTTATTACTATCATCTTTGTACCAAATTCAAATTTGCTCACTTTTTCTGTGAAGAAATCCAATGAATGTACCAATGTAAAATGATGTGTATTTTTACACGAAATGATAAAACATATTTTAAATGAAACTCTTATTTATACGTTATATCATTTATTCAGAAATAATTATAAATTACAACGTTCTTTACAATTTTTTTCTTTTGCCAATATTATGTAATTGCTCGATTAAAATAAGTGAATTTATTGTGAAAATACTATTCAATATTGTAATGTCCCGGATTTTTATTGCGATTTAGTAATTAATTTATTTAATTATTTGGTATGAATTTAAATAATATTGTTTATTTAATTATTTTGAATAATGAGATAATAATATATTTATTTTTGAAATAATCGGAAATAGCTGAATTGGCAATTTTGTGTAAATTGGATAATTTAGATATTTAATTCGAGTTTATATTCAAATTATAATAATGAATATATTATTTGAATGACAATAGAACGTATAAATTATAACTTAATTATAAATGAGCTCGTAATGTCGCGGCAGTTCGTAATATTGAGTTTTAAACTTCAACTGAGTGTACAGGATTCGTTTTAAGTCCGATTTCTTCGAGACAAAAAACGTTGGAATTTAATTAACTGTATTTTTCTAACGAAAGTGATAAATCAGGTTTTTGACTTATAGATTGTGAGTTATGTCCAAATCAAATTTTCAAATAGTTGTTATGGATTCGTTTATAAACCATAATGATTTATTAATTATAATTAAATATCGGTCTTGAATTTGGATAAGATTTTTAAGACATATTTTCAGTTTAATTTATAGAATTTTTCTGTAATTTTTATTTTGGAAAATAAGAAACTTTTTATTTGAAGTATTTACACCCTATATTAGCATTTTTGGAATTTCACAGAATGTCTATTTTATTATATTTTTGGGATCTTGGCACATTGCTCATCACAATGGTATTTTTATTTTTGTCGTTAGCACTCCATAAATGAATGAATTTTACGTAGTTCGGTGCCCTTTATAGACAAATATATATATATATTTCTCCTTTCCTTCGCTATTAAGAATTGGTACAACTCTTTCACTTCACACAGACTGCCTTTCCTTCCTAATATTTCGCGTCTAAGAAAAATATCACGCAGGAATTGTCTCATATCAAACTGCAAACCTCTTTCCTACAAACTTCAACCTATCCTGGTATATACGAATTAAGAGTTAAGTCTCCTCCCATCTATAAATACGCACCGTCCTCCAATTCATTTTTCCCGTTTAACAAGTAAAAGAATAAAGCCAAAATCGTTAAATTTGAAAATCCCAGTAATCTCCATACCCATATCTTTGAACTCGTGAGGACTAAGCTTCAATTCCATACGCATACAGCTGGATTCGGCGTGAGTAATGTTTGCTAAGTTATACCATCTGTGCTCTAGAGTTGTAAATATCCATTGATTGGTGAAGTTTGGTAACAAAACATGATTTTATTTGCGATGAGGGGATCGAACGGAAGGTGTTGTGATTTTTTCTGGAATTTTAGTTGACATTTTTTCACACCAGGGGTTCGTCGGTCTGAGAGCACGGTGGCTTGGCGATGTGCGAGCTTGGTGTTTTAGGGACAAGTAATGAAGCTTTCGATGTAGAGAGAAATGGTGGTCTTAGTTGAAAGTTCACAAAGTGGTTAGGGAGTTTGTTAAATTCGAAATGTTCGACGATGTTGTAAAGAAGAATCAAGAGTATGTGGTTCTAAGAATTGAAGGAGGAGGAGTGCTAAACCCGGTGGATGCAGGTTTTTTATGTGGGTTTTAGAAAGGATATTGGACCTCGATAAATATAACATGAAGGCCAAGAATATATATATATATATATAAATATATATATATATATATATATAGAGAGAGAGAGAGAGAGAGAGAGAGAAATTGGAATGTGATAGGGGATACACACATGAAAAGGGGGATGCTGGTTTCAAATTTCTGAGTTGAGCGATTGGCTAAACGTGACCATATGTTAAATGGAATGTAAGCATTATGTTGAATAGTGTGGGACATAGGAGCTTTAGTGGTGACCGTTCGTCGAGTCGTGGAGGGAAAAAGGGACAATGGATGGCACAAAGTGTCACTTACAATGGTGGGATTGACTATTTGAAATAATACTGGAGTAGGGCGATGCATTACTGCGCAATGCGGTCACGAGTTGAGGTAAACGGGCCAGTTTAAGAAGTAAGACCCAAAGTTTAAAATTTAATATAGGTTTAATTTA
Organism: Allium sativum; assembly: GCA_030737875.1. Taxonomy (NCBI): domain Eukaryota; kingdom Viridiplantae; phylum Streptophyta; class Magnoliopsida; order Asparagales; family Amaryllidaceae; genus Allium; species Allium sativum. Next base: position 55,808,885 of record CM060920.1, on the reverse strand, counting down.
ATGTATTAACTTGTTAATGTGATATCTCACACATATTTACAAACGGCCTAATCCGTTGGGACCATATAGACGCAGGCTACGTACTGGAATTGGTTTGGAGCAATTTGGAGCTAATTTTGGGCAAAATAAAACGCCTGAACCAATCTATGGAACGTTATTCATTATTTAACAATTAACGACCAAGATGGGTAAACTCACTAACTTTGTCTAGTTTTATAATTTTTAAACGTTACTTAATATTGATAAATGATGATTGAATGTTGTGTGATGGTTGTTTGGACGAATTTCTTATAAAGTGGTTAAAATTATAAATACAACTATTTATATATATATATATATATATATATATATATAAACAGTTGATTGGATACTGATTCTATTTATTTTAAGATCCCACATGGGTATGAAATTAGTGTTATTTATGTTGATTAACATCTGTGAATGCAGGCTAATAGGGCAGAGGGATCCAACTGGATTCCTTAACAATTACAATGTTGTTTTTCATATATTGAAGTACATGATGTAACTAATAATCGATGATTGATTATTGTGTGGTTTTGGCATGTATGAATAACATTGACCTGGAAATAATTGATATTTAAATACCGTAAATTATATTCAAAAAGAATTTGGGTTTTAAAAAGGGAAATTCTATTTTTGATTAGGATTAAATTTCGTTTTGGATTAGAAAGTAAAAACTTGTTTTAATAATAATTAAACAAGTAGTTGATTTATAAATGGAATAAAATAATTATTGTTAAATAATTATTATTAAAAAAATCCTTGAATGTTAATTCAAAAATGAGCAATGAAAAGGGAAATCGTTGAATTTATTTTGTGGTTCGAATATGAATATGAATTCAATAAAATTATAAGGATTAGTAGTAAAAATTTGACTAAGTTGAATGTTATTAAAATAATTTATCTTTAGAACTTATGTATTATATAATATGGAAATTGACAAGACAATTAATATTAGTAATCGAATATGAAAACCAAAAGAAGTTATCAATTTGATTTATAATTAACAAGAAATTGAATTGTAAAAAGGAGTTTATGGAGTGGGATATCAAGGGAATGGTTATGTTGGTATACCAACCGTAAGGTGACAATATATTCAGAACATTCAAGCGAAATGAATGGTTGGTCATGTGTGGCCGTGTTACAAGATGTTCTTGTTGAACTACAGTGTGTCGCTTCTACGGTGCACTAATCGGAAGGTGGTTCCATACCTTGTCAAAGTGGGAATTCCATCGTCTAATAAGAGCCCGTGGTTTTTGATTGTATATTATGTATGTAGAGTGTGAGATGAAAGTTCTGCTAGATTGCAATTTACTTGATTTATACATTATTATAATATCAGAAAATATTGATCTTAAGAAATATTTTGGGTTATCATAAGGTAAAAACATATGTGTTTATGTGTGGATCGGTCTTATGATTATCATTTCTTTTAAAAAGAATTTTAAGAGTTAAACCAAGTGATTAGAGTTTACTCACACCAGTCCCATAACTAACCCAGAGTTTATTTTGTTTTGTTTTACCCTAAACTCTTGGGTGCCCAAATTTGTATGGTCAGTCAAGTAGTCGGGATTTTACAGATATACTTGGACGAGTGTGGAGCAGGAGGCTTCAACATTAGTTATATATAGAGAGTATATTTCCGTTGTGTTGTTATGTGTTATACTGGTATGTATATACTGTGACACCCCACGTCCGTTAATGTCACTCACAAAGGGAATGCATTAAGTTTCGTGAAGCGTTATAGTAAACAGAATGGAAATATTACAAGACAGACATATATAATTACAACGGAATAAAAAAGTTTATTTATCGTAAGGTACCGTGGTCCAAAAAGATCATATGTCTGAAATACAAAAGACCATTACAACATAAAAGCTATTGTCTTGTACTTCAAAAGTATCAGAGTACATAAAAGAAATAAAATTCCCCAAAAACAAAATATAGCCATAGCAACAAGTATAGGAGCTTGAGCCATAGATATCAGAAGCTCTAGCAAAAGTAAGCAGAATCACGGTCAAGCCAAAGGGTTTACGCCTTCAGAACCCGAGGGAACCGAAGAAAGAAGAGGAAACAAAAAGGGTCTGACATAAAGTCTAGTGAGTCCAGTTACTTTTAGCAATTAAATAAATAAAAGTAGCATGACAGGCATATAAAGCGGATAAGAGTGAGATAACTACATAAGGGCAGATATGACAAGGTAGACATGATAAGTAGTATACGCTTCCCTAATGATTACACTGCACTATTACTAGTGTAACCAAAATGAGACGATCCCTTCCACTATAAGTTGGTAGACTTAGGAATACGTCCAAATATATCTTAAAGTGGCAACCCTCCGCTGATATGCACAACCCCATATCTGCAGGTGTCACAGTCATCTTATTCCTTTCTACCCGGCTCACGCACGCACATGGCCCGGTCAGTTTGCGCCGCCGACACCATCCTCCATGTTTGGATCTCTTACAATCAGTCCAGTAAGCGTGCCCCTTCTCCGACCAAGTTCGGAGTACATGTCACCTACTCCGGGTTTGGGTTGAAACGGGTCCCACACAATATGATACAAGTTCTCCCCTTTGTCTTGTATCCCCCACTAGGTTTTCATTGGCTATGTGTACAACTATGTGTCTTTAATTACATAACCTTATCATTTCCACTAGTTATGTTTACCCTAGGTGTCTATAATTACCTAACTTTGTTATTCCCAACGGTCATGCATACCACTAGGTGTCCTTAATTACATAACCTTATCGGGTTAAGTTTGTGGGCCTCTATGTAAATATTACCCACTCCCTCAGATTTGCTTAACCCACCCACTGTCCAACAAATTTTACTTAACCCTAACTTTAGTTCATAATCATACAATCCCTATGGATTAGATTAGGTTAAGTAGTCCAATTTATTACCATGTCCATTTAGGGTTTATAATGGGCTAGACCTCCCACTTTAGGCCTACAACTTGTGGATGCTGGATATGCTGGTCGGGTCCAGGCAGACTTCTTCCACAAGTTGGGCCTAACCTCGTGTCATAGCCCGTCTCGTATTTGCGCACTTTGACTTCTCACATTAGGTTCGACATTAGTGGTTGCTGGATATGCTAGTCAGGTCTGGGAAGACTTCCACCTCTAATGCAAGTTAACCTCGTGTCATAAGTGCAAATACAATTTCTAAATGTAATTATTAGACATTTCATTCTTATCCAATTCTTTCCTATGTTTTTGTTGGTGATTATGCCCCTTTTTCCCCATTTCGAATGATGTCTAATTCATGTAAACATTATTTAACTTATGTCAATTCTAACCTTTTTCCCTCGTTTCCTAACTAACGCATTCATATATATTTGGCGGCATCTAGGCTAGAATGTAGCCTAGACATAAACAATAAAAGGGAAAGGTGATGGGAAAAATGATAATAGTGATTGTTCTGGCATAAACATAAACTAGCATGGTGATAAAGTGGACATATGAGCATAAATCTGATGAACTTGTGGCAGTTAACTAATTCTAACATAACTATGATGTCATAATAAGCATAATACGATCTAAATTAACAATTTAGATGTCCAACTGGTTTAGATCTAATATGATAGGCACAAGGTGATAAATTAGATCTGTTTAATAATTTAGATGTCCACATAATTCAGACCCAATAGTTAAAAATAGATCTAACAAGAATAAGGTCAAGATCCACATCATAGCATGTCATAGAAGTTATAATAGATCCGAAAAGATTGAGGTTTAGATCTAATAGTTAAAAATAGATCTAACACAAGTTAGATCAAGATCCACATCATAGAATGTCATATGTTCACAATTTACAATGGATACGGTATAATATAGGCACATGAACAAATCCAAACTATAGTCATATCACTTTTACTTTTAAATATTTAAATCTAAAAGCAACAAGGGAATCACCGAGTTTGGATTAGAAAATAGAAAAAGGGCGGATGTTGAATCTCTAACTGATTTTCTTAAGTTGATTGTTGTAGAAGATAGGATCCGTCTCAGTTCAAACACCGGCAGCATTTGGCCTCCACGGTTTCCAATGAAGAAAACAGGAGAAATGGACACGTATTTATAGCTGCCAGCACTTCTAAAACCGACTGCCACGTCAGCCCTAGGGGTGTCACACCCCCCTAAGGGGGGTCGACCCCCTAGAGTGAGAAATTTGCCACCTTTCGACATTTCTATTTTTGAACAGTTTTGGATAAGGTTCTGACTCATATATATATATATATAATTCTTCTACATGTATACAAACTTAAAATCCTCATAACTTCTTCATACGGTGTCCGTTTGATGCAAATCAAATGTCTATTTTGACCAGAATTTCGAGACAGACGCAATGGCGCAGTCCATTTCCCTTAATTACGAATATTAAATTATTTATTATTTAATTTATCCTCTTTTAGTGCTGTTAAAAATACGGGGTGTTACATTCCCCCTACTCAAAGGATTTCGTCCCTGAAATCTCGAAGTTGAGAAGAATGCATATCCTACCATCCATCTTCCATCTACTCATCCATCGGTCACTAACATCCACTGTCCTTAAAGATTTCTAACTCTTGTATGAATAAATGCAGAGGTGTGTGTATATGTCTCAATACTAATGGGAAGATCAGGTGGTATACTGATTCAGTTGACCTCCTTAATGCAATGTATGTTAGTGCCATGTATCCGATATGTATGCAGATAATCCTATTGTAACATGTGAGTTGTATATATGTGCACACTTATTCGTCCAAATGCAACATCCATATGCTAATACATCCATTTCCGTCCACAAAAGAAAAGAAGATGCACACACATCCATATGCAGTACGAGAGTGATTGAGCCAATCTAGTGCCTAATGTGTGTGTATATGCATCCACAGGCAGCCACTAGCAAACACTTGCATCCATCAAACATAACATGTCTCAAACACATGTTTACATCCATAGTATTCCTATCTAAAGGTCGAAAATTCTATGGATAGGATTTATTCAAATGATAGAAACAAGCATAGATAAAATTTTGGAAATGGAGTTAAGAAGATCCCCTCGAAAAGAAAAGGGTACGAAGCCTGAATCTTGTCTTTGGTCTCCCAAGTCGCATCCTTTGGGTTATCTCCCCATTGAACCTATATTAGCTTGATCTCCTTATTGTGCAGCTTCTTAACCTCTGATCTAAGAATACGGGTATGGACTCATCTGACTGTCGCCTCCCGCTCTACTTCCATTTCTTCCAATATGCTTGGCTCAACAACTTTCATGGTGTCATGCAAACACTTCCACAGATGAGAAACGTTGAAAACATCCTGAACACCAGATAAATTTTCTGGAAGCTTTACTCTATAGGCCATTTGGCCAATCCACTCAGTTATGGGAAATGGTCCCACAAACCTAGGTGCCAACTTCCCTACCAATCTGAAGAGAACCACATTCCTCAAAGGTGACACTTTGATAAAAATTAAGTCTCCTACTTCGAATTCAATGTCAGTCCCTACATAGGATTTCTACCTATCTTGAGCTGTATTCATCCGCCGTCGAATAAGGTCAATCTTCTTGAACGTTTCTCTAACCATATCTGGTCCAAGTAATAATCTTTCTGTAGATTCCCACCAACAAGGTGGTGATCAACATAGTCGTTCGTACAATGCTTCGAAGGTTGCCATGTCGATGCTAGCTTGATAACTATTGTTATAGGCAAATTATACTAAAGAAAGATGCTCTTCCTAAGTCCCTCCGAAGTCTAGGATACACAGACTTAAAAGATCTTCAAGAATTCTGTTCACCCTCTCCGTCTGCCCATGGGTCTGGGGATGATAAGCGGTGCTCAAACACAACTGTGTATCTAATGCTTCTTGCAAGCTCCTCCAAAATTCACTGGTAAAGATGGAGTCACGATCGCTCACAATGCTGGAAGGTGCTCCATTAAGACCAACTATCTCTCGGACATAGATTGCTGCCAACCATGATGTCGTCCTCTTACTCTTAATTGGAATAAAGTGCGCGCTCTTAGTGAGTCTATCTACCACAACCCAGATACTGGTATTGCCTTTCTTCAATCTAGGCAAACCATCTATGAAATCCATAGAGACGCTCTCCCATTTCCACTATGGAAGCTCCAAAGGATGAAGTAAACCACCAGGCTTCTTTTGCTCAGCATTGACTACTGGCAAACTAAACATTGAGAAATAAATTCGGCCACATCTTTCTTCATCCCGGCCCAAAAGAAAACCCTCTTCATGTCTCTGTACATCTTATCACCGCCTGGATGAATAGTCATCTTAGAATGGTGGTCTTCTTCTAGGACTGTCTTTATCAAGCTTCCAGTTTGAGGAACACAAAGCCTTCCATCTCGTCGCAACCACCCCTTTTCATCTGTGGTATACCAAGTGAGGTGAATAGAAGTCTCCCCTTTTCGGAGCTTATCCATGATGTCTAAAATTTGTGGGTCACCTTGCTGTGAAGTTCCTATCTGATCCATAAGAGTTGGTCGTATCTCTAACGATGCAAACAAGTCAAGCAAAATCTCGATGGAGGGTTTAAATTCAAAGGTTGATATGAACTCCAAGCTTTTCCTCTCCATAAACAGAGGACTTAAGGCCATCCTTTGCCTACTTAGTGCGTCAGCCACTACATTACCCTTGCCAGGGGTATAAGCGATTTCAAAATCATAAGAAGCTAAGAAATCCATCCACCTTTGTTGCCTTAATTTAAGATCCTTCTGTGAGAACAGATACTTGAGAGATTTATGATCAGTGTACAACTCAAACTTCTCTCCAAGTACATAATGACGCCACGTCTTTAACGCGAATACCATGGTAGCTAGCTCTAGATCATGGGTAGGATAGTTCTTCTCATGAACTCTAAACTATCTACCCCTATAACACACTACCTTTCCTTCTTGCATCAGAACCACACCAAGCCCTGTACCATATGCATCATTGTAAACTGTAAACACTTTGTCTACATCGGGCAAAGTCAAGACTGGGCTGTTGTAAGACCCCTGTTCAAACGTTGGAAAGCAACATCACAATCCATATCCCATGAAAATGCCAAGTTTTCTTCGTCAGCCTGGTGATTGGGGCTGATATCTTTGTGAATCCTTAATGAACTTCCTATAATAACCTGCCAACCCAAGAAAGCTTCTCACCTCTGCTACATTTTTAGGAATCTACCAACCTTGCACCGCAACTACTTTCACGGGATCCACAACTATCCCTTCTTTGGAGACTACATGCCCTAAGAATCTCACATCCTTTCTCCAAAAATGGCATTTAGAGAACTTTGCCTTAAGTTGATGGTGTAACAACCCATGTCCATTAATGTCACTCACAAAGGGAATGCATTAACTTCCATGGAGGTTTTAAGTGAATATATAACAGAAAAATTACAACAAGACATATAATAAGTAGTACTTGGAAATCTAAAACTTCATTTTATTGCAGCAGAAATTAAACATGTTTGTTACATCATAAAACCATAAATCAGAGTCAAGTACAATATCCATCTTGATAAAACAAAATACATAACCCCATTACATAAATAGCCATTAAAGAAGATAATAAGCTGGACTTTACTTCAACGGTCCAAGCATTCCCAAAAGAGAGATAAAGCAATCCAATCAAACTCCGCTAGAGCTGGGTCCACCCTGAGGACCTGGAGGGGGAAAAAGGATAGAAATAGAGTGGGTCAGACATAAAGTCTGGCGAGTATGATAATTCTAACAATACTATTATCAAAATAACTAGACTAAGGCATAAGATGGAAAACAAGGAAATGTCTATGAACTATTGGGTATGGAAGAGCAGATAAAGATAACGTTAAAGGCATACCTAATTACTAACGAATAATTACTACACTGCACCACACCAGTCACCATCAAAGTTGATCCCACTTGCTTCACTTAGAAATTATATAAATAGCCTTGCGTACCCCTAGCTGACTACATAGGTGCCGCCTGCCCCTATCTCCACTAGGTGTACCCCACTACCCACTTGCGATCGGCTCCCTACTCGTAGATACCCGTGCTGGCCCCACAGTGGGGTGTATCACTCCCCTAAAGTGGCATCCCGATACAACTTGAGAATGCACGGCTTATACCTACATGATGCAACAACGTCTTACCTACCAGCCCGGGTCCACACACGCATATGAAACCCGTTGGACTTGCGTTTCCACCGCTACCCCCGTTTTGGCCTCTTATAGTCAAACCCAGTATGCGTGTCCCGTCCCCGACTTGGGTCGAGCCCACAAAGATATGTTTGGGTTACTGGTTGAAATGGGCCCCCACAAGCTATCCACCTAAGCTTGTCACCACTAGTATATCCCACTTAACCCTCTTAGTCATGTTCACTTACATGCGTGTTTGGTTAAGTCTTTACTAATCGTATTACAAATGCCACTAAAGGCACCCACTAGATTCCTCATGCCACCCAAGGCACCTACTTAACCCCCATGTCCCACCTTACATGTTTATTTGGTTAAGTATTTCTTAATTCATTCAGGTCATAACCTCATAAAGACCTCTCACATTAGAACCGCATTTATGGCAGCTGGATTTGCCGGGCTGGTCCGGGCAGTTTTACACCATAAAAGAGTCTAACCTCGTGTCTTTACAACTGTATTGCTTAAATTTGGGCCTAGGAACTCTCACATTGGGCTGACATTTGTGACTACTGGATTTGCCGGGCAGGTCCGGGCAGGTTCACGTCACAAACGAGTCCAACCTCGTGTCCTAAGCATTGATTATCACTTATAATCTTTTACCCCAGTTTTGAATATATCCCTATTCAAATTATTAATTAATTCCAATTTTAATGATGTCCATAATTGACTCAATTATGGCCATCCATTCATGGCATGCAAAATCATATCAATTGCACCCCAACTTCTTAATATTGAATCCTTAATATTACCCCTACCCCACGTTATACTTCGCTTATTCAACGCAAATATACGTTAGACTCGAAGAGTCTAACTCATAGCACAAAGATAAATTATCACAACATATAGACAAATAAAATAATCTAATCATAATAGGGGTGAAACTTGCATAAAACTACACATGTTAAGGATCTAAAGGTGTCAACTTGTTAAATGTCACAATTTACATGATATGATCATAACCCAAATTCATGTATAAACTTGCATATGGGGTTTTATGCAACATAATGATGGTGTGAACTAGCATCTAATACATAGAATTCACATATGTCATAGCATAATTCTAGAAGTCATAATTCTAGATCTAAATAGATGTCATGGCATATGTTCATAATCTTTACTAATCAATCTAAACTTGCATACATGATTTGTCATATAGATCAACATAGCCCAAACATTATCAACATTATGATTTGATTAACATGAACTAATTAGCATAAGTAATAACATCATGACTTTATAACATGTATGATTTATCACAATTTAGCATAGAAAATTACAACCTATACAATATCATCATAGCATGATTTACAACATATAGGATATCATCATCACATAACATAGGATTTACAACATACATGATAGCATAAGGTTTACAACAACATATATGACAATTGACATCATTTACTTATAATCCATTCATAACTTAATCTAATTAGTTTAATAATAATCTTGTTAAGATCATCATACTCACAATTAGAAGAGAAAGAGAGTCTTGATTTGCTTTAGAGTTGAGTAGAATTATGGTTTTGATTAGCTTTCTTCCTTCTTAGTTGGCGGCGGCTACACTGAGTTCCATTGCGGCGGTATGACGGTGGCTATTCTATTTCTCATGTGAATTAGAGTGAGAGACTACCTAGGTATTTATAGAGTTTAGGATTTATTTAGACCGTCAGATCAACTCAGAACTAAACTGAACCGTTAAATTTGCCAACTCAGCCCTAAAGACATATCAGCAGCTCAAGATTGGGCTCAGTCAAACCCTAGCCGCCTGGACCAGGTCGACACCCAGGTCGACTGCCCAGTCGACCTGGGGGGTGTCGACTGCCCAGTCGACCTGGGGTGCTGGGCGGGAATTTTCCCGCCTAGCCTGTTTGACTTCGAATTTTGAATTTTAAGTTTTCTGAAATCTGTTTTGAATTTGAAACTTCCGATGGTCATAACTTCTTCATACGAAGTCCAATTCACGCAAACTCGGACTCTATTTCAACCAGAATTCCGAGACGAACACAATGGCGCAACTCGTTTCCCACAATTCTCACGTCTGAGATTAGTTATTCTTTAATTTGTGAATATTAATATTAACAGAATTACAGGGTGTTACATTCTCCCCTCCTTAAAGGATTTTGACCCCGAAATCTTCAAGTCAAGAAGAATGTATATCCTAACATCCAATCGTCCATCTACTCAACCATCAAACACAGGCATTCATTGTCCTTATAGATTTCTAATGCTTTCATGTTTAAATGCACAGTGTGTGTATATGTCCATATCTAATGCAAAATCAGGCAGTCCACTGATTCAGTTGACCTCCTTAATACAAATCATTATAGTGTCATGCATCCATTATGTATGCAAAAGTTCCTTAATGCTACATATTATCTCTATATGCGTGAACAACCATCATCTGAATGCAGCATCCATATGATAATACAATCATCATACATCCGTTTTACTAAATACAGCCATTTATATGCAATATGAAATATGAAGTGACTGAGCCGATCTAGTGCCTAACAGTGTGTGTATATGCGTCCACGAGCAACCACTAGCAAACACTTGCATCCACTTGCATCAATCATACATAACATGTCTCAAACACATGTTTCAACCATTGGAGTATCCTAACTAAAGGTCAAGAATACTAGCGAGAGGATACTCTAAAGGTAAGATAAGTACAAGATAAGCGATAAAGGAGAAATTAAAGGACATACCCTCAAAAAGAAAAGGGTACAACGAACGCATCTTCTCTTTCGTCTCCCAAGTAGCGTTGCTCTCATCATCTCCCCATTGTACTTTGACTAGTTTGACCTCTCGATTTCTCAGCTTCTTGATCTCCGACCCAAGAATGCATGTAGGAGCTCGTCGAATCGTCGCATCACGCTCTATCTCCACCTCTCTAAGCAAGCTCGGCTCTACCACCTCCGCGGTCTCGTGCAAGCACTTCCTCAAATGTGACACATGGAATACGTCGTGTACACCACTTAGTTTCTCAGGCAACTCCACTCTATACGCCATCTGTCCAATCTTCTCCTTAATAGGAAACGGCCCTACGAACCTTGGTGCTAATTTCCCAACGGACCCAAAGCGAACAACGTTCCGTAATGGAGATACTTTGATAAAGACCATGTCCCCAACATCAAACTCAAGATCTGTCCTTCTCTTATCCGCATAAGATTTCTGCCTATCTTGCGCTGCTTTCATCCTCCTTCGAATCAAGTCGATCTTCTCCGAAGTCTCCCTAATCATATCGGGCCCAAGTAAGATCTTATCCGTAGATTCCCACCAACATGTAGGTGAATGACAAGGTCGTCCATAAAGAGCTTCGAAAGGTGCCATGCCAATGCTAGTCTGAAAGCTATTATTATATGCGAACTCTACCAATGGAAGATGCTCTTCCCATGTACCCCCAAAGTCTAGGATACATAGCCTCAAAAGATCCTCTAGAATGCGATTCACCCTCTCGGTCTGGCCGTCCGTCTAAGGATGATATGCGATGCTCAAACATAACTGAGTCCCTACCGCTTCTTGCAAGCTCTTCCAAAATTCGCTAGTGAAGATAGGATCACGGTCGCTTACTATGCTAGAAGGAATGCCATGCAAATGAACTATCCCTCGGACGTACACATAAGCTAACCATGGAGCAGTCCTCTTACTCTTCACGGGAATGAAATGGGCGCTCTTAGTAAGTCTATCTACTATAACCCAAATCCTCGTATTACCCTTCCTTGATCTTGGTAATCCATCCACAAAGTCCATCGAGGCACTGTCCCACTTCCATTGCGGAACCTCCAATGGGTGAAGCAACCCACCGGGTTTCTTTTGCTCCGCTTTTACTTGTTGGCACACCAAGCATCTAGCGACATACTCGGCCACATCCCTCTTCATACCGGCCCAAAAGAAAACTCGCTTCATGTCTTTGTACATCTTGTCCCCGCCGGGATGAATGGTCATCTTCGAACGATGTGCTTCGTCAAGAATAGCCTTCCTCAAACCTTCATCTCGAGGTACACAAAGTCTACTATCCCTACGTAACCAACCCTTATCATCTAGGGTATACCTACGGAGATGTCTTGATGACTCCCCTCTTTTGTGCTTTTCCACTAACTCAACCAACTGTAGGTCGTCTCGCTGTGCCTCGCCAATCCATCCCAAAAGCGTAGGTCTGACCTCCAAGGATGCTAGCAAACCGGGTACAAAGTCAACGGAAGGTCTAAAGTCAAACATAGAGATGAATTCTAAGCTTCGCCGTTCAACAAACAAAGGACTTAAGGATAATCTTTTTCTACTTAATGCATCGGCCACTACGTTACCTTTGCGAGGGGTATATGCTATCTCGAAGTCGTAGGATGTTAAGAACTCCATCCACCTTTGCTGCCTTAAGTTCAAGTACTTGTGAGAGAACAAGTATTTTAACGATTTGTGGTCAGTGAACAATTCAAATTTCTCCCCAAGAAGATAATGGCGCCAAGACTTAAGCGCGAAAACAATAGCGGCCAACTCTAGGTCATGTGTAGGGTAATTTTTCTCATGCGCTCTCAACTGCCTTCCACCATAGGATATTACCCTGCCCTCTTGCATTAATACTGCGCCTAGACCTGTCCCACAAGAATTGGTATAAACAGTAAATGGCTTACTCCCGTCTGGCAGCACTAAGACTGGGGATGAGGTCAAAGCTCTCTTTAAACGTTGGAACGCATCATCACAATCTACGTCCCACGCGAAGACTAGGTTCTTCTTCGTCAGGCGTGTCAATGGAGCTGATATTTTTGCGAAGTCTTTGATAAACTTCCTATAGTATCCAGCCAACCCTAAGAAACTTCTCACTTCGGTAGCATTTTTAGGGACCTTCCAATCTTGGATGGCCAGCACCTTCGCGGGATCCACAGCTATCCCCTCCTTGGAAACCACGTGCCCTAAGAATCGTACTTCCTTCCTCTAGAAGTGACACTTAGAAAATTTAGCTTTAAGGTTATGCGCTCGTAGGGTCTCCAACACTTCCCTAAGATGTAGGGCATGCTCTTCTTCATCCTTAGAAAAGACCAAGATGTCATCTACAAAGACTACCACGAATTTGTTAAGGTACTCCCTAAACACCCTACTCATCAAATCAACAAAGTATGCGGGGGCGTTTGTCAAACTGAAGGGCATCACTAGCTATTCATAGAAAACGTCCGGAGTCCTAAAGGCAGTCTTGTCAATGTTATCCTCAGCCACTCTCAACTGATGGACACCAGTGGCTAAGTCCAACTGCGAAAACACTGAGGCGCCAACTAACTGATCGAAGAGATCGTCAATCCTCGGCAGTGGGTGTCTATTTTTCTTAGTAAGTTTATTAAGTTCTCTATAGTCCACACAAAGTCTAAGGGACCCATCCGCCTTCGTGGCAAATACTACTGGAGCACCCCACTCCGATATACTTCGTCTTATGAACCCCTTCTCAAGCAACTCCTTCACTTGCATATCGAGTTCCCTCCTTTCACGAGGAGCCATGTGGCGTACTGGCAAAGATACTGGTTTTGCATTATCCACAAGATATATTCGAAAATCTATCTCCTGCTTCGGAGGCAAGCCCTTCACCTCCTCAAACACATCCGAGTATTCTCAGACCACTCTAACAGATCGTAGATTCTCCACAGACGCGTCAAGCGATTCTAGATAACTTAGCATAACAGAATTTATGGGATTACAAAAGATTTCGAGAGTGTTGCCAAGGCGAGTCACGAGCCTGACTACTCTCCTTTCACAATCAAGAACGGCCCCATTTCTGGATAACCAATCCATTCCTAAAATTAGCCCATAGCCCATGAAGCCCAACACATAAGCATCACATCTAAACTCAACGCTAAGTATAGAAATTTTCAAATCCAAACACATCATGGAAAAATAAGCTGAGCCCCCAATTGGATTCGAAACAACAAAGGGATCCTCTACTAAACTGGTGTTTAAGTGCAGTGATTCAACTAATGATGTAGAGATAAACGAATGCGATGCGCCCGAATCAAATAAGGTACGGACAGGATGATCAAACAGAAAAACTAAGCTTTCAACGGAAATGGTTCTACCTTGTTCTTGCAGTGGTGGGACCGCGAGAGCCTGAACTTGTCCCCTTGCCTGGCCTGGTGCCATAAGAGCCTGCACCTGTCCTCCCGAGGTAGACCCTGCCCTCTGCCCCTTCTTTGGGCAGTCCTTCACTAGATGTCCCGCTTCGCCACAGTGAAAACAGCCAGTCTTCTTTTTCTTTCGGCAATCCTTGCTGAGATGGCCTGGTGTCCCACAGTTAAAGCATTTCTTCTTTCCCTTGCAATTATTGTCTTTACCACCCTTCTTGTTTTGCTGTTGTGGTTTCTTCTGATCCCCTTTCTTCTCGGGTGCCTTATTAGCATTAGCGCCTTTCTCCTCATGCATGAGTGCCATGTCTACTAGCTTCTCAAAGGTGGCCCCCATAGGGATGTGGGTCATAGCCAACCCTTGCAACGGTTCATTCAATCCATTAACGAACCTCAGAGCCTTCTTCTCCGGCGTGTTCACTAAGTCCAAGCCAAACCTTGCTAACTGATTAAATTTGTTGACATATTCTTTCACTGATGAGCTTCCTTGCTTTAATGTCAAGAACCTTTCCATATATAGATTCTCTTCTGCCCTTGAGAGAAACTTTGCCTCAAACCTATGTCTGAAATCCGCCCAAGAATCAACAGGACGCTCCCCATTAGTGACCTCACACCAAAACGAGGCTTCTCCCTTCATTAACCGAGCTGCTAATTTGACTTTCCTCCCTTCTTCTACTTCAAAGATTTCTAGCAATTCTTCCACCTCCTTAAGCCAATCTCTAGCTTCCACAAACGTTTCTGACCCTTGAAAAGGTTTTCCACCCATATCCTTAAATGCCTTGCATGTCTTTGCAAAAGTATCAGCGCGAGGAGGAGGAGGAGGAGCGGGTGCAACTGGTGGTGGAGGAACATTGGCTGGACCTGCAGCGGCCCTAGCCTCTAATAACCTCCTATACCATCCTGGTATCGTTACACCGTCCGGAAGGTTAAGATTTTTAGCCATGCTGAGACGAAAAAGGAAAGATTCAAAATGGAGAATTCGAAAGATAAAGATATATGGCTATTGGGGATTATGTTTTTCATAAAAACTTTCCTCTTTAAATTACTCATCAAGACATGTTTTGAAAACACTTCTTCCAAAAATACTTTAGAAAAATAGTTTTTCTAAAAAATTTATCTGTTCTGGTAACCTGGCTCTGATACCACGTGTAACACCCCACGTCCATTAATGTCACTCACAAAGGGAATGCATTAACTTCCGTGGAGGTTTTAAGTGAATATAGAAAAGAAAAATTACAACAAGACAGATAATAAGTAGTACTTGGAAATCTAAAACTTTATTTTATTGCAGCAGAAATTAAACATGTTTGTTATATCATAAAACCATAAATCAGAGTCAAGTACAATATCCATCTTGATAAAACAAAATACATAACCCCATTACATAAATAGCCATTAGATAATAAGCTGGACTTTACTTCAACGGTCCAAGCTTTCCCAAAAAAGAGATAAAGCAATCCAATCAAACTCCGCTAGAGCTGGGTCCACCCTGAGGACCTGGAGGGGGAAAAAGGATAGAAATAGAGGGGGTCAGACATAAAGTCTGGCGAGTATGATAATTCTAACAATACTATTATCAAAATAACTAGACTAAGGCATAAGCTAGAAAATAAAGAAATGTCTATGAACTATTGGGTATGGAAGAGCAGATAAAGATAACGTTAAAGGCACACCTAATTACTAACGAATAATTACTACACTGCACCACACCAGTCACCCTCAAAGTTGATCCCACTTGCTTCACTTAGAAATTATATAAATAGCCTTGCGTACCCCTAGCTGACTACATAGGTGCCGCTTGCCCCTATCTCCACTAGGTGTACCCCACTACCCACTTGCGATCGGCTCCCTACTCGTAGATACCCGTTCTGGCACCACAGTGGGGTGTATCACTCCCCTAAAGTGGCAACCCGATACAACTTGTGAATGCACGGCTTATACCTACACGATGCAACAACGTCTTACCTACCAGCCCGGGTCCACACACGCATATGAAACCCGTTGGACTTGCGTTGCCACCGCTACCACGTTTTGGCATCTTATAGTCAAACCTAGTATGCATATCCCGTCCTCGACTTGGGTCGAGCCCACAAAGATACGTTTGGGTTACTGGTTGAAATGGGCCCCCACAAGCTATCCACCTAAGCTTGTCACCACTAGTATATCCCACTTAACCCTCTTAGTCATGTTCACTTACATGTGTGTTTGGTTAAGTCTTTACTAATCGTATTTCAAATGCCACTAAAGGCACCCATTAGATTCCTCATGCCACCCAAGGCACCTACTTAACCCCCATGTCCCACCTTACATGTTTATCTGGTTAAGTATTTCTTAATTCATTCAGGCCATAACCTCATAAAGACCTCTCACATTAGACTGGCATTCATGGCAGCTGGATTTTCCGGGCGGGTCCGGGCAGTCTTACACCATAAAAGAGTCTAACCTCGTGTCTTTACAACTGTTATGCTTTAATTTGGGCCTAGGACCTCTCACATTGGGCTGACATCCGTGACTACTGGATTTGTCGGGCGGGTCCGGGCAGGTTTACGTCATAAACGAGTCCAACCTCGTGTCCTAAGCATTGATTATCACTTATAATCTTTTACCCCAGTTTTGAATATATCCCTATTCAAATTATTAATTAATTCCAATTTTAATGATGTCCATAATTGACTCAATTATGGCCATCCATTCATGGCATGCAAAATCATATCAATTGCACCCCAACTTCTTAATATTGAATCCTTAATATTACCCCTACCCCAAGTTATACGTTCGCTTATTCAGCGCAAAGTATACGTTAGACTCGAATAGTCTAACTCATAGCACAAAGATAAATTATCACAACATATAGACAAATAAAATAATCTAATCATAACAGGGGAGAAACTTGCATAAAACTACACATGTTAAGGATCTAAAGGTGTCAACTTGTTAAATGTCACAATTTACATGATATGATCATAACCCAAATTCATGTATAAACTTGCATATGGGGTTTTATGCAACATAATGATGGTGTGAACTAGCATCTAATACATAGAATTCACATATGTCATAGCATAATTCTAGATGTCATAATTCTAGATCTAAATAGATGTCATGGCATATGTTCATAATCTTTACTAATCAATCTAAACTTGCATACATGATTTGTCATATAGATCAACATAGCCCAAACATTATCAACATTATGATTTGATTAACATGAACTAATTAGCATAGGTAATAACATCATGACTTTATAACATGTATGATTTATCACAAATTAGCATAGAAAATTACAACCTATACAATATCATCATAGCATGATTTACAACATATAGGATATCATCATCACATAACATAGGATTTACAACATACATGATAGCATAAGGTTTACAACAACATATATGACAATTCACATCATTTACTTATAATCCATTCATAACTTAATCTAATTAGTTTAATAATAATCTTGTTAAGATCATCATACTCACAATTAGAAGAGAAAGAGAGTCTTGATTTGCTTTAGAGTTGAGTAGAATTATGGTTTTGATTAGCTTTCTTCCTTCTTAGTTGGCGGCGGCTACACTGAGTTCCATGGCGGCGGTATGACGGTGGCTATTCTATTTTTCATGTGAATTAGAGTGAGAGACTACCTAGGTATTTATAGAGTTTAGGATTTATTTAGACCGTCAGATCAACTCAGAACTAAACTGAACCATTAAATTTGCCAACTCAGCCCTAAAGACACATCAGCAGCTCAAGATTGGGCTCAATCAAACCCTAGCCGCCTGGACCAGGTCGACACCCAGGTCGACTGCCCAGTCGACCTGGAGGGGGGGTGTCTACTGCCCAGTCGACTCCCCAGTCGACCTGGGGTACTGGGCGGGAATTTTCCCGCCTAGCTTGTTTGACTTCGAATTTTGAATTTTGAATTTTCTGAAATCTATTTTGAATTTTCTGAAACTTCCGATGGCCATAACTTCTTCATACGAAGTCCAATTCACACAAACTCGGACTCTATTTCAACCAGAATTCCAAGACGAACACAATGGCGCAACCCGTTTCCCACAATTCTCACGTCTGAGATTAGTTATTCTTTCATTTGTGAATATTAATATTAACAGAATTACGGGGTGTTACAGATGGTCACAAAGAGTATTCAAAACTTCTCTTAAATGTTGGGCATGCTCTTCTTCTCTCTTGGAGAAGATCAAAATATCATCAACAAAGACTATGACAAATTTATTTAGGAACTCCCAAAACACCCAACTCATCAGGTCAACAAAATAGGCGGGTGCATTAGTCAGCCCAAAAGGCATAACTAGCCATTCGAAGAAACCGTTCGGAGTTCTAAAAGTAGTCTTATCTATGAAGTCCTCAGCCACCCTTAACTGAAGAAACCCCATGGCCAAGTCTAACTAAGAGAATACTGAGGCACCAACAAGTTGATCAAATAAATCATCAACCATCGGGAGAGGGTGCCTATTCTTCTTAGTGAGTTTATTCAACTCTTTATAGTCAACACACAAACGAAGCGAACCATCCGCCTTAGTTGCGAATACAACTGGAGCACCCCATTAAGTTATGCTTCGTCTGATAAATCCTTTCTGAAGTAGCTTCCCTACTTGCTTACTTAGCTCCTTCCTTTCCCTTGGAGCCATATGGCGCACTGGCAGTGCAACTGGTTTTACATTGTCCATCGGATATATACGAAAATCGATCTTGTGCCTCGGAGGTAAACCCTGTACCTCATCAAAAACATCAAAATAATCTTGGACTATTGGAACAGATTACATATCATCGGTAGATGCATCAAGAGACTCTAGGAAACTAAGCATAACAGACCCTTGGGGGTCACAAGAAATCTCGAGGGTCCTCCCACGACAAGTCAAAAGCCTAACGACACTCCTTTCATAATCCATAATGGCACCATACGTGGTAAGCGAATCCATTCCTAGAATCAACCCATAGCCCATAAACAAGAGCACATATGCGTCGCATTCAAACTCGAAGCCTAACACAGATATCCTCAAACCCCGACAAATCATAGATAAATAAGCCAAATCACCGACGGGGTTTGAGACAACTACGGGATCCACTCCCATACTAGTAATTAAGTGCAGAGATTCAACCATAGAACTAGATATAAATGAATGTAAAGCGCTAGAATAAAAAAGTGTTCTAATAGGATGGTTTGGAAGAGAAATTAAACCTTCCATAGAAATTTTTCTACCTCCATCAGGAGCACTGATCGTGAAAGCATGCACCTACCCTCTAGAAGTTCATGCCCTTTGACCTTGTACCTGCGATCCCTGTTCTTTGGGCTCTCCCTAGCAAAGTTTAAGACCTCTCCACAGTTAAAGCAAGTGTTCTTCCTTCTTTTACAGTCTTTGATTAAGTGACCTTTCCCACAATTGTGACTCTTCCTTTTCACCTTACCCTTGTCATTCTTTCCTCCTTTCTTCTGTTTCTGCTGCTATTGTTGTTGTCCCTTCTTTGGCCATACCTTCTTATTTTGTGTTGCGTTGTTTCCTCAGCTTTAACCTCCTTTTCCCCTTTCTCTTCCTCATACATTAAGGCCATATCGAGAAGTCTTTCAAAAGTGGCTCCCATTGGAATATGGAACATGGCTAACCCACGAAGTGGTTCATTTAGCGCTTTAGAAAACCACAAAGCCTTCTTATGTGGCGTGTCTACAGTTCCAGTCCAAATCTTGCTAACCGGTTAAATTTGTTCACATACTCTTTAACCATCAAGTTCCCTTGTTTGAGTGCTAAGAACCTCTCCATCTACATGATCTTCTGAGCTTGGGAAAGGAATTTCATCTCAAACCTCTGTCTAAAGTCATCCCAATTTTCCACTGGATGGCATGCTTGGGTTACCTCCTACCAAAATGAAGCTTCATCCTTCAATAGCCAAGCGGCTAACTGAATCTTTCTTCGATCCTCTACTTCAAGGATTACAAACAAGTCCTCGGTCTCCTTGAGCCAGTTCCTAGCTTCTACAAATGTCTTGGTTCCATGAAACAACTTCCCTCCCATAGCACGGAAATCTTTGCAAATCGTTGAGAAGTTGTCTGCACGCGGAGGAGGAGGAGGAACAACGTGTGCAGCTAGCGGAGGAACGTTTCCTTGGCCTTCGGCAGGCGCCGTGGCCTCTAGATACCTACGGAACCATCCTGGTATCGTAACGCCCTCTGGAATATTGGGTTCCCCAGACATGCTTAAAAAAAAGGAAAGAGATTCAAACAAGGGATCAAAAGATATTACTTATGGCTTTTAGGGAATGTTTTTCAAAACAAACTTTTCTTTTTGAAAATGCTTTCTTTTAAAACCTTTTTGAAAATAGCTTTCAAAAACTTTTATCTAATCTGGTAACCTTCAGCTCAGGCACTAAGTGTGACACCCCATGTCCATTGATGTCACTCACAAAGGGAAGATATTAAGTTTCGTGGTCCAAAAACATCACATGTCTAAAATAACTTTATTTATCATAATAACAACGGAATAAAAATAACTTTATTTATCATAAGGTACCGTGGTCCAAAAACATCACATGTCTGAAATACAAAAGCCCATCACAACATAAAAGCTACCGCCTTGTACTTCAAAAATATCAGAGTACATTAAAGAAATAAAATTCCCCAAAAACAAAATATAGCCATAGCAACAAGGATAGGAGCTTGAGCCATACATATCAGCAGCTCCAGCAAACGTAAGCAGAATCATTGTCAAGCCCGAGGGTTTCCGCCCTAAGAACCTTGGGGGGGAATGGAAGAAAGAAGAGGAAATAAAAAGGGTCAGGCATAAAGTCTGGCGAGTCCAGTTACTTTTAGCAAGTAAATAAATATAAGTAGCATGACAGGCATATAAAGTGGATAAGAAAGAGATAACTACATAAAAGGAAGATATGACAAGGTAGACAGGATAAGGTGTATACGCTTCCCTAATGATTACTCTGCACTATTACTAGTATAACCAGAATGAGATGATCCCTTCCACTGTAAGGTGGTAGACTTAGGCATACGTCAAAATGTATCTTAGCTACTACCCTAATCGATCGGCTCCCTAATCCACGTAGATACTCTGTGCCGGCCCCACCGTAGGATGTATCACGTCCAAAAGTAGCAACCCTCCGCTGATATGCACAGCCCCATATCTACATGTGTCACGGTCGTCTTATCCCCTTCTGCCCGGCTCATGCATGCACATGTACCGGTCGTTTCGCGCCGCCGACACCATCATCCACATTTGGATCTCTAACAACAGGTCATGTAAGCGTGCCCCTTATCCAACCTAGTTCGGAGTACATGTCTAATACCTACTCCAGATTACTTGCTGAAACGAGTCCCATACGATATGATACATGTTCTTCCCATTGTCTTGTATCCCCCACTAGGTTATCATTGGCTATGTATACCACTAGGTGTCTTTAATTACATAACCCTATCATTTCCACTAGTTATGTTTACCTAAAAAGTGTCTTTAATTACATAACTTTATTATTCCCACTGGTCATTTATACCACTAGGTGTCTTTAATTACATAACCTTATCGGGTTAAGTTTATGGGCCTATATGTAAATATTATCCACCCCCTCAGATTTGCTTAACCCACCCATTGTCCAACCGATTTTACTTAACTCTAACTTTAGTTCACAATTGTACAATCCCTATGGTTTAGATTAGGTTAAGTAGTCCAGTTTATTACCATGTCCATTTATGGTATATAATGGGCTAGACCTCCTACATTAGGCCTACAACTTGTGGATGCTGGAGATGCCGGTCGGGTCCGGGCAGGCTTCTTCCACAAGTTGGGTATAACCTAGTGTCATAGCCCATCTCGTATTTGCGCACTTAGACCTCTCACATTATGTTCAACAATAGTGGTTGCTGGATATGCCGGTCAGGTTCGAGCAGGCTTCCACCTCTAATGCAACCTAACCTCGTGTCATAAGTGCAATTACAATTTCTAATTGTAATTATTAGACATTTCATTCTTATCCAATTCTTACTTATGTCTTTATAGGTGATTATACAACTTTTTCCCCATTTTGAATTATATGTCCAATTCATATATGCATTATTTAAATTATGCCAATTCTAACATTTTCCCCCGTTTCCTAACTAACGCATTCGCATATATTTGGCGGCATCTAGGCTTGAAAGTAGCCTAGCCACAAACTATAAAAGGGAAAGGTGATGAGAAAAATGACAATAGTGAATTTTCTAGCATAAACATAAACATAAACTAACATGGTGATAAGGTGGACATATAAGCATAAATATGATGAACTTACGGCAACTAATTAATTCTAACATAACTATGTTGTCATAATAAGCATAATAAGATCTATATTAACAATTTAGATCTCCAACTGGTTTAAAACTAATATGATAGGCATAAGATGATAAACTGGATCTGATTAATAATTTATATGTCCACATAATTCAGATCCTATAGTTAAAAATAGATCTAACACGAAAAAGGTCAAAATCCACATCATAGCATGTCATAGAAGTTACAATATATCCGACAAGATAGAGATTTAAATCCAATAGTTAAAAATAGATATACCACAAAAAAGGTCAAGATCCACATCATAGAATGTCATATGTTCACAATTTACAATGGATCCAGTATAATATAGGCACATAAACAAATCCAAACTATAGTCATATCACATTTACATTTAAATATTTAAATCTAAAAGCAACTAGGAACTCACCGAGTTTAGATTAGAAAATAGAAAAAGAATGGATCTTGAATCTCTAACTGATTTGCTTAAGATGATTGTTGCAGAAGATAGAGTCTGTCCCATTTCCGAACCTACAGCATTTGGCGTCCATGATTTCCAATGAAGAAAACATGAGAAATGGACATGTATTTATAGCTGCCAGCACCTCTGAAACCGACTTCCACGTCAGCCCTAGGGTTGTCAACACCCCTGTAGGGGGTCGACCCTGGTGTCTACACCCCTGTAGGGGGTTCGACCCCTAGAGCGGGAAATTTACCGCCTTTCGACATTTTGATTTTTGAATGGTTTTGGATAAGGTTCTAACTTATATCTTACTCATATGTATATATAATTCTTCTACGCGTATACAAACTTTAAATCCTCATAACTTCTTCATATGTTCTCTGTTTTATGCAAATCAAATGTCTATCTTGACCAGAATTTTGAGACGGACGCAATGGTGTCGTCGGTTTCCCTTAATTCCGAATATTAAATTAATTATTATTTAATTTATCCTCTTTTAGTGTTGTTAAAAATATTAGGTGTTACATATACAATTATAGTTTTATATTTCAAAAGTTGTTATATAATATATTTATTCGTTTCGCTGTGAGATTCGTGTTTACTCTGATTTTGTTATGTTGTGATCTTCTTCTGTTCTAACTTTCTTTCTTTATATTCCTCTCCCTCTAACTTCTTTCTATTAATGGTCCGGTATTTCCGATACTTGAATAGTCAACATGGTGTGTTGTGTTGATTTTCAAGGTCAAAAATCTTTAGGTCGTTACAGTGGTATCATAGCTGAAGGTTAAGTGATTACCTTGGCTCTGTAGCATAACTCAATAGAGATGGGGTTAGTAATGTCCTAGATTGAGTTTGAGTGTATATCTACAAGTGAACATATTTGTAAATTATATAAAAATGGTTTTATATTATGGAGATTTATTGGTTGAGTGGGTTATGAATTTTTGTTGATGGTGAGGCACCGCAATGTCTATAGGGGTTTCTAAACGCTCGAATACGATGAATCAGCACGATATGTTTTGGAAGATAGTAAATGAAATAATTTTACCCGAAATATATTTTGATATAAAGATATCTATTGGAATTATTATAATATACATTGGATGTGTTAGTGTTATTGTAATTAAACGGTTATAAATAACCAATCAGAATTCATATTAGTGTAATATATAGAATCAATTGGATCAAAACTGAATTTAAACCAGAATTGGAATTAAAACTTTGGAAAATCTAAAAGATGTTTGGAAATGAATTTTTTATTAAATATATAGGAATTTTAAATCCTAGGAGATTTAAAAATGTTTTCCAAGCACTGTGAATGATGTTTTGAAATAAATTTCCATATGAAAGTATTTAAGAATACATTTTGAAAGTGATATAGTATTGAACACACTTCGGTGACTAGAAAAGAATACTGATGATGGATCGCAACATCATCAGTGTTCAATTTCAAGTTTCTTAGTGACGGATTACTACCAAAGCTTTTGTTTTTTAATTGTTTTGGGAAAACAAGTTGTTCAAAAATTCAAAAGTTTTGAATTGCTATTATTATATGTAATTATATATGATTCCAAACTAATTTGAAATAAAAATTCAGGAATTTGAATTTTGAAATTTAGAATTTAACTTATGAAGTTAAATAAATTAAAATGTTAAGAGTAAATAAGTAAATTTGAATTTAACTTACTAAGTTAAATAAAGGTGGATTGGATTAGAGATAATCTGGAATGGGATTGGATTATTGAGTTAGAATTTGGAATTGAGGATGTAACTCGAGTTTGAAATGGAATTTGTCTTAGTTGTAAGAAAATGGTTTGGTTCGAGAATTGAGTGGAGATTAGTTATGAATGCAGTGATATATGCTGAAACGATAACAAATAGAAGAGATATAGTTGAGCTATTTTATTCGGATATGAGATTTATCAGCCGGTTTGCAAGTCACTTGGCTATTTTATTTTCTTTTGGATTAGAGAAAGCCTAGAAAGGCAAGTTGTAATTGTACCTATTGAGCCATCAAAGGAGACGCTAGCGAAATTTTCCGAAAATTTAAGATGTTAGAAAATTTTCGGAATTTTTGAAAATTTTCGTTAGTAAGAATAAATTAATATTTTAATAAATTGGTTTAGTTGAAACTAAAATTAAGAAATAAAATAAAATATTTTTAACCTAATATTTAATAGAGTTGGAAAAATTTTCTGGCTTAGTAATTTTGGGGACGAAATTCTTTTAAGGGGGAAGGAATGTAACGTCCCGGATTTTTATTGTGATCTAATAATTAATTTATTAGTTTATTTTAATATAATAGTATGTTTTAAATAATATTGATTTTTTAATTATTTTAAATAATGAGATAATAATATATTTATTTCCGAAATAATCGGAAATAGCTGAATTGGCAATTTTGTGTAAATTGGATAATTTATATATTTAAATTGAGTTTATATTTGAATTATAATAAAAAATATACTATCTAAATGACAATTAAATATATAGATTATAATTTAATTATAAACGAGCTCGTAACGTCGTGGTGGTTCGTAATACTGAGTTTTGAACTTCAACTGAGTGTACATGATTCGTTTTAAGTCTGATTTCTTTGAAACAAGAAACGTTGGAATTTAATTAACTGTATTTTTCTAATAAAAGTGAAAAATTGGGATTTCATCTTATAGATTGTGAGTTATGTCCAAATCAAAATTTCAAATATTCGATATGGAATCGTTTATAAATCATAACGATTTATTAATTATAATTAAATATCGGTCTCAAATTTGGATAAAATTTTGAAGATGTATTTTTAGTTTAATTTATAGAATTTTTCTGTAATTTTTATTTTGGAAAATAATCAACTTTTTATTTGAAGTATTTTACACCTTATATCGGCTTTTTTGGAATTTCACAGAATAAGTTAACTTGTCTATTTATTATATTTTTGGGATTGTGGCACATAGCTCATCACAATGGTATTTTTATTTTTATCGTTAGCAGTCCATAAAGAAACCAATTTTACGCAATTCGGAACCCGTTATAAATAAATATATATTTCTCCTTTCCTTCGCTGTTAAGAATTGGTAAACTCTTTTACATCACACAGACTACCTATACCCCCTAATACTTTGCGTTAGAAAATAATATCACGTAGGAATTATCCCACAACAAACTGCAAACCTCTATCGTACAAACATCAGCCTATCCTATTATATATGATTTAAGAGTAAAGTATCCTCCCATCTATAAATACGCATCATCCTCCAATTCATTTTTCCCGTCTAGCAACTAAAAGAACAAAACCAAAATCGTTAAAGTTTAAATTCCCATAAATCTCCATAACCATATCTCTTATTTCGTGAGGGCTAAGCTTCAATTCCATATGCATACTGCTTGGTTCGGCGTGAGTAATGTTTGCTGGGTTATACCATCCATGCTCTAGGGTTGTGAATATCCATTGATTGGTGAAGTTTGGTATTAAAACATGATTTTATTTGCGGTGAGGAGAACAAACGGAAGGTGCTGTGATTTTTTCTGGAATTTTGGTCAACATTTTTGTTGCACCAGGGGTTCGCAGGTCTAGGAGCACGGTGGTTTGGGAATGTGCGAGCTAGTCGGGTGTTTTGGGGATAGGTTGATGAAGCTTTCGACGTAGAGAGAAATAGTGGTCTTAATTGAAATTTCACAAAGTGGTTAGGGAGGTTGTTGAATTTGAAGAGGTCGGCAATGGTGTAAAGAAGGATCAGGAGTATGCGGTTTTAAGAATTGAAGGAGGAGGACTGCTAAACCTGGTGGATGCGGGTTGTTTACGTGGGTTTTGAAAAGGATATTGGGCCTTGGTAAGTATAACGTAAAGGCCAAGATAAAAATACAGAAAAAAATTGGAACGTGATGGGGGATAGGCGCATGAAAAGGGGGATGCTGGTTTCAAATTTGTGAGTTGAGCGATTGGTTAAATGTGACCATATGTTAAATGGAATGTAAGCATCATGTTGAATGGGGTGGGACATAGGAACTATAGTGGTGACCATTCGTCGAGTCGGAAGGGAAAATGGGGAAACAGATGGCGCAAAGTGGCACTTACAATGGTGGGATTGACTGTTTGAAATAATACTAGAGTAGGGGCAATGCATTACTATGCAATGCGGTCATGAGTTGAGGTAAACAGGCCAGTTTGAGAAGTAAGACCCAAAAGTTTAAAATTTAATATAGGTTTAATTTAATGTATTAACTTGTTAACGTGATATCTCGCACATATGTTGTCAGTTCTAAGAACATTCTGATACATTGGGATCATATGGACGCAGGCTATGTACTGGAATTGGTTTGGATCAATTTGGAGCTTGTCTCAATTTTTGGCAAAATAAAATGCCTGAACCAATCTATGGAACGATATTCGTTATTTAACAATTAACGACCAAGGTGAGTAAACTCACTAACTCTGTCCAGTTTTATAATTTTACAAATGTTATTTAATATTGATAAATGATGATTGAATGCTGTATGATGGTTGTTTGGAAGAATTTCTTATAAACTAGTTAAAATTATAAATACAACTATATATATAAACAGTTGATTGGATATTGATTCTATTTATTTTAAAATACCACATGGATATGAAATTAGTGTTATTTATTTTGATTAACATTTGTGGAAGATGGGAAATAGGTTGGCGGGATCTAACTAGATTCCTCAACAATTATATTTTTGTTTTTCATATATAGCAGTATATGATGTGATTAATAATCAATGATTGATTATTGTGTGGTTTTGGGATGTATGAATAACATTGACCTGGAAATAATTGGTAATTAAATACCGTAAATTATATTCGAAAATAATTTGGGTTTCAAAAAGGGAAATTCTATTTTTAATTAGAGTTAAATTCTATCTTGGATTAGAAAGTAATAACTTGTTTTAATCATAATAAAACAAGTAGTTGATTTATTTACAATTTTTATAAATGGAATAAAATAATTATTATTAAAAAATTCGTGAATGTTAATCCAAAAATGAGTAATGAATAAGGAAATCATTGAATTTATTTCGAGGTTTGAATGTGAATATGAATTCCATAAAATTATAAGGATTTGTAATTAAAATATGACCAAGTCGAATGTTATTAAAATAATTTATTTTTAGAACTTATGTATTATATAATTTGGAAATTGGAAAGATAATTAATATTGGTTTGTAACTAATAGATTATAATCGAATATGTAATCGAAATAAAGTTATCAACTTGATTTATAACTAACAAGAAATTGAATTGTCAAAAGGAGTTTACGGAGTGGCATATCAAGTATGAATTTACAGAATAACTCGACAAATAGGATTTGAACCTGGGATGATATTTATAGAAAAATCAAGATTTATTTTATATAATGAGTCCAGTTCCCCGTAAAGAAATAATATTCAAGTTGTAAAGTGAGAATGATTTAAAAGAAAATGTTTTGTAAATTAAATAGTCATTAAAGGAAATGGGTAAATGGGAAGTGATAAATTCGAAAAGTGAAATTAGAAATTGAGTTGGCCTGAAAAGAAAAATTTTCCCTAAACGTTAATCGAACAGAATTTATTCGAAGTAGAGTTAGATGTTGAATTTAGGAAAGTATTATTTACTTTCGTTTTCAAATCAAGATTTATTTATTCAATTAATTAATTGGATATTAATTATTTATTTGAAGTAATGAATCAAAGTTATATTTTTAAGTTAAATATTTTGGAAACAGGGATTATAATGTTATCATTATAATCAATATTGTTTCGTCAATTTGGCACACCAGGAAATATTTTTTAAGTTAAATATTTTCAAGAGTTACGTAAGCAATGATTTGATAAGAAATTAAGAAACGGGATTAAGGAAATTAGAAACTAACTCACTACACCATATCAGCCAATTTGGCACACCAGGATGCGAGCGCAAAATTGGGCTATAAGCCGTATCAAATTTGACAGTGCTCAAATCCGTATCAAACTAAGTTTTGCGATCAACACCACCCCAAACACCCTTAATCTGACCGTCCATCAACGAAGTCCCAAATTAGTTCATTTGATGCGGCTTTGGATGGTATGAAATTCGTATCAAATTCCCCCTTCGTACCTGTACATGGCACGATCGAGTTTTGCCTTATCAAAACTTTCGGCCGAATAATCCCTCTTTTTATTTTGCAATGGCGACCACCGAATACCCAAATTAGGGTTTTGGTACTCGACCGACTTCCTTTGTCAATAATCGATCCACCGCAGTCCATGAGTTATCATCATCTCATGATGCCTTTAGCTGACCGGCGAAGCCTCAGTCCACCGCTGTCCATCCTTCTCGTCACCTCTAGAGGTGAGTACTAGATCACCGTTAAATTTATATATGAGTTTGGTTTAATTTGGGTTTAATTTGAATTCTAATTGGGTTTAAAGTAGGTTTAATATGCTGCTATTGTGTTTAAATTGGGTATTATCCCCAGTATTATAGTGCGGCAGTGTATTTGCTATCATTTACTTGTGCTGTATTTGTCTACCTTGAATTCAGACACTTTTGATTGTGCTGCCCTGCTCATTTGTGTGTATTATTGCACCATGTACACTGATCCTTATAACTAATCTGAAGTGCATGTGTATGATTTGATTTGAGAACTAAAGCACACTAGTTCTGTTGATTGAGCTGCATGTATCTGGTAATTGATATTGGGAAATTTGTGTGATTGAGTAGAAATGCCGGTGATGGATGCATGAATGAAAATAAAATGGTATTAATAGGTTGAGATTTAGTCAATTTGTTTGGTGTGTCATGTGTGCCACTGTGACGGGCCGCCCTACACCAACCGACATTTACTCTAAAGGTGCGCTGTACACATGTCCAGTTAGCACGGAACGGGTCGTCAGAAGGAAAGGGAAGAAGGAAATGAACTAACAAAGAACCTGTAGAATGTCTCACAGTGCATAGAATAAAATATAATAATAACATACTTGACATAAAACAGGTGAGACAGTGCGTAAGCTGAAACAACTAACATAGCAGCAGAAAATCCAAGTGCAGCTTATGATCCAAAGTTAAACATTATTACAACTTTTCAAACTGTCTCAAAGAAAAAGCAAGATAAAGGAGGTACACTACTAATGCCCAAGTAGCGACCACCAACGACACGGGGAGAATGTGCATATATATATCATACGTGGAAGCCTCCTGCCCGCCTCCGAATCAGCTACTCGCGCATCACCAGCTAACCTGTCTCTAGTCTGCTCGTGTGAGCACCCAGAGTAATAAGAGGAGACATAAAACTCTGGGTCAGACATAAAACATGGTATGAGCGATAAGCATCTAAAGTGAACAATAACAGGCAGACTAAAACATACCTAAACCTGGACCTGCAACCAAAGAGTTAGCACTACATATCGTACAACACTCTAAGGTACCATATCAAACAGTGTAAAGATACGGAGGTGGGGGAGGTGTGCATGTCATAGTGATGGCAACAATCAAACATAGCATCCATCCTCACATCTCTCACTCAGTGCGTAAAGCATACGATATTCACCACTTCGATCACCTGACATACCTTTCTATGATCACTCTACCCCATGAAGTCATAAATGGCTTCACTGCACTGATAACGTAGCCACCAATTCCTCGCTATGTCCACTTGCCCCATGGAGTTATTCACCCCATCTACGCTGGCTCATAGCCTTACCAATCCTTACTATGTCCACTTGCCCCATGGAGTTGTTCACCCCATCTGCGCTGGCTCATAGTCTTACTACGCATCACCTTGCCCCTCGGGTCATAATGACCCTACTGCACTGATAATGTAGTCTTGCTACCATCACCTTGTCCCTCAGGTCATAATGACCCTACTGCACTGACAAGTAGCCATCATTCATTTTTAGTGGTGAATCGAAGTTATGAATGTCGACAACTCCTTAGCACACGTCCCGCAGCAAAGCCCAACCATGAAGTGAACTCATCGGTTCCCAATTGGATCCTGAGCTCTAACTTCCCATATTGGACTACCTTTGCATCTCGGGTTATTGGTCAATACTGGGTCGGGTCGGGTTCCTCCTCAAGCCATCGGTTCGGGTCGAGTATCCTTCACCGGTTCGGGTCGGGTCTTCTTTTGGTTCGGTTCGAGTATTTCTCCTCGGGTCGGGTCGGGTGCCATCCCCCTCCAGTTCGTGCTTCCGATCCGATCCGTCTCCATGCTTCCTTCATATGCTCCTATCCGATCCATCTTCATGTTTCCGCTCCGATCCGTCTTCATGCTTCCGCTCCGATTCGTCCTCCTTAATCCGATCCGATCCCAGTTCAGTTAGCTTGGCCTTCCTTTTTGCCAATTTTCTCAAGTGTCAGGTTCCGATCCGATCGGATTCCTTGCCCAATTCAACATATCCGATCCGAGCCCCATATCTGATCCAATCCGAAACCTGCACTATTTTCTGAAACTGTTCCAGCAAGTGTTTACGCCATTCGACGACGTTTTCGACCATTCTAACTACTTAAATCAATCACAAAGCATTTTATACAGTCATAGCAACATGCATAATCAAGCACAAACATCCAAATATCAACATGATAGGTTAAAATGGATCAAATATACCCAAAACCCCATATTTCCCCTTAAGCATGTTTAGGTGAAACTAATGATAGGATTAGCAAAACTTAACCAAATTAACCCAAATTCATATCAGAGGTCTAAAACATCATTTCCGATTTTATAAATATTTTTCCAGAATTTTATCATGTTTAAATTCGCTAATTAACACTAATCACCCCTAATTAGCCATAATTAGTGCAAAACTATGCAAATCACTCACCTTAGCCACAAATAAACTAAGATCTGAAATAAATATCTAATTTGGTGTGAATCCCAATGCTAAACAGCAGCTCCAACGTTGCTTTGGTGTAGATCTTCCTTGATTAGAGGTTGCTAAGCCAAATCCTTGACCAAAAAGTGATTTGGAGGTGATTTAGAGGTTAGAGGCCATTTTTAGGGTTCCTTGGTGATAAGTGGAGGCTAGAAAACTGAAATGGAATGATCCTCTATCTCATTTCAGCCTTCCCATAACCCTAATCCCGAAATGGGTTATGGGCCTACTCACTAATCACCCTATTTGGCCCGGTTAAGCAGTTTTTCACCCTCTAAACTTTATTTCAGCCATATCTCCCAAACGGTAAGTCCGTTTGGTTATTATGACAACTCTACGGAAAGGTAAACCATCAAACGAATCTAATGGAAGTGGTTTCAGGTCAAAATTCCTTTCCAATCAAAAGTTATGGCCAAAATAGTACCAACTAGGGGCAAAATGGTCATTTAAAATCGACAAAAATCATGAACATGGGAAACGACTCTAATAGATGTTTCCCAAAGTTACACGACCATACGACTTCATACGGGAAAGAAATAAATATTCTACGATCCTATGATGCGTAGAATACGGGTCATTACACTCTCCCCCCCTTAAGAAATTTCGCCCCCAAAATTTCCTAATCAAAACACACACAAAGATTCCCGCATGCCTATCAACCATAAAACAACCATCCAACATGCAAAACAAGTAAGGCAAGCCTATCCTAGCATGCGGAATAACTAAATTATGAAGTAAGTCTTACCAGATAAAGAGTTCTGGATATGCCTTCCTAATGCTCTCCTCTGTCTCCCAAGTACAGTCATCCTCGTCCTCGCCCCACTGAACCTTGACTAGCTTCACCGCCTTCCTTCGAAGTTGCTTCGTATCGTGCCCCACAATACGAATCGGCTTGCGGTTCCCAACCGCCTCGGGTTCTACTTCGAAGTCCTCTAACTGATCAGGTGAAATAGTCATATCTGAGTCGTGAACGAACTTCCTTAGTTGGGAAACATGAAATACATTGTGAACTCCCGCCATTTTCTCTGGTAAGCCAACTCTATATGCCAAATTCTCGACTAGTTCAAGAACAGGGAATGGGCCAACAAATCTTGGTGCCAACTTGCCTCTCCTGCCAAATCGAATCACGCTCTTTAACGGAGAGATCTTGAAAAACACCAAGTCACCAACGGAGAATTTCATGTCTCTTCTCCTCTTATCAGCATAACTCTTCTGCCTATCTTGGGCAGCTTTCATTCATTGTTGAATGATCTTAATCTTATTCGAAGTTTCTCTCACCACATCTGGTCCAAGCACAAACTTCTCGCCAGTCTCTATCCAACATGATGGTGAGTTACACGGTCTTCCATACAAAGCTTCATATGGAGCCATACCTATACTGGGTTGGTAGCTATTATTATATGCAAACTCTACTAGATGCAAATGGTCATCCCATGATCCACCAAAATCCAATATACAAGCTCTCAAGAGATCTTCCAATATACGATTCACCCTCTCCGTCTGACCGTCGGTCTGAGGATGATATGCGGTACTGAGATGTAACCCTGACCCTAGAGCCTCTTGTAAGCTCTTCCAAAACCCACTAGTGAACAACGGGTCTCGGTCACTCACAATGCTTTTAGGTACTCCATGAAATCTCACTACCCACTTCATATACAAATCTGCCAACTTGGCTGCCGTTCTGGTCGATTTGACTGGTATAAATCTTGCACTCTTAGTCAATCGATCCACAATTACCCAAATGCTATCATGTCCCGATCTAGTCCTTGGTAAACCATCGATGAAATCCATCGAGACTTGCTCCCATTTCCATTCGGGAATTTCTAATGGTTGCAACAAACCACTAGGCTTCTTTTGCTCGGCTTTAACTAGCTGGCAATTCATGCATTTGGATATAAACTTCCCAACGTCTCTTTTCATCCCTTCCCAGTAGTAAGTCTGCTTCATGTCTCGATACATCTTATTACCACCGGGATGTATAGTCAGTTTTGAGCGATGACATTCTCTAAGCACTTCATCTCTCAAACCATTCACGTTGGGCACAACTAGTCTTCCATTCTTCCGAAGCCATCCATCTCGATCAAGCCCATACACATTCATCTCCTCATCGATACCCGTCTCTAACTTGGAGATGATTTCCAATAGATTAGGATCGTCCCTCTGACTAGAGCCGATCCGCTCAATCAAAGTTGGTCTAATCGTCAAACTTGCTAACATAACTGGATCTAAGTCGCACTTTGGTCTGAAATCAAACCCCGCGATATACTCCAGTTGCTTCCACTCAAGAAACATTGCCCCTAAACTGGCATGTCTCCTACTCAAGGCATCAGCTACCGCATTACCTTTCCCAGGTGTGTATGCGATATCAAAATCATACGAAGCCAAGAACTCTAATCATCTCTGCTGACGGAGATTCAGATCCTTCTGGGAGAAGAGATATTTTAACGATTTATGATCGGTAAACAACTCAAATCTTTCTCCCAAGAGATAATGTCTCCACATCTTCAGCGCAAACACAATCGCTGCTAATTCCAAATCATGGGTAGGATACTTCTTCTCATGAGGCTTTACCCGTCGACTAGCATAAGCCACAACCCTACCTCCTTGCATCAATACTGCACCAGTCCGATACCACAAGCATCCGTGTATACCGTCATCTCTGCATTCCCTTTAGGAATGACTAACACTGGCGCACGCGTCAACTTCTCTTTTAGACTCTTGAAGGCATCCTCACACACTCCGTCCCAGACGAAGGACTGATTCTTCTTAGTCAACTGAGTCAACGGTGCCGCTATCTTGGAGAAGTCCTGGATAAACTTACGATAATATCCAGCTAATCCCAAGAAACTTCTTACATCCGTTACATTCTTGGGCGTAGGCCAATCCTGTACCGTAGCCACCTTCGCAGGGTCCACGACAATACCACTCTCTGAAACAACATGACCCAAGAATCTTACTTCCCTTCTCCAAAAATGACACTTAGAGAATTTCGCTTTCAATTGGTGTTTCCTCAACACCTCCATCACAATCCTCAAGTGTCCCTTGTGTTCCTCCTCTGTCCTTGAGTAAACAAGGATATCATCCACGAACACAAGAACAAACTTATTCAACTGATCTCTGAATACTCGATTCATAAGATCCACAAAGTAGGCTGGTGCATTGGTCAACTCAAATGGCATGACCAACCACTCATAAAATCCAGACGGCGTCCTAAATGCCGTTTTCGGAACACTCTCATCCGCTACTCGAAGCTGATGAAATCCTGTCGCGAGGTCCAACTGGCAGAACACTCTTTCTCCTTCCAGTTGATCAAACAAATCATCTATCCGCGGTAGAGGATCCTTATTCTTCCTCGTCACCTTATTCAACTCGCGATAGTCCACACACAAACGAAGGGAACCATCTGCCTTAGTGGCAAACACAACTGGTGCTCCCCACTCGAAGACACTCCTTCTAATAAATCCCTTCTTCAAAAGATTGCTAACTTGCACCCTGAGCTCTCGCTGCTTCCTTGGTGCCATACGACGAAGTGGCAATACTATAGGTCTGGCATCTTTCACTAAATCAATACGGAACTCAATCTCTCGGTGTGGTGGAAGCCCGGTCACCTCCTCGAAGACGTCCGGATACTGGCCAACCACGGGCACATCTGACAACTCATCCTACGGGATGTCGAGGGAATTTACAAAACTAGCCATAACCCCATCACTAGGTAGACTACCAAACACTACCCTCCGCCCATCATCCACCCTCACTGTCACCAAAAAGCCCTCCAGTCTACCACCACCCCGTATCTTTGGAGCCAATCGACTCCCAATATAATGCCATACCCAGTAAAGCCCAAAACAAAGCAATCACATACAAATATACATCCATGACTCGATAAGACCAAATTCCTGCAAATCATACTAAGGCTAGTCGAACCACCAATCGGGTTCATCACAACCAATGGTCTATCGACTATCTCGGGTTCCAGTCCCAACCTATCTACCAGGTCACTAGATATGAAGGAACGGGAAGCCCCACTATCAAAGAAAACTCGAACTGGTACATCATAAATAGAAAGCATACCTTTAATAACAACATTCTTTCCTTTCTCCGCCGCAGTTGGGGCATTCGACGAAGAAGGAACTGCATCAATAGCATATGCTTTCACAATCCGCTTCTCCTTAAGAGGTTGCGGACACTTATCCTTATGATGTCCCACTTGACCGCAGTTGTAGCACTTCCTTTCCGCTGGCTTGGCCCGACATTCTTTAGCATAATGGCCCTTCTTACCACAGCTGAAGCACTCAACATCCTTCTTGCTCTTTTTCTGGCCACTTTTAGATTGGTCCTGCTTCCTCTTATTCTGAGAGTTATTCTTGCCTCCACCACCTACTTGCGGCTTTGGCCCTTCTACAGATGCAGCCTCAGTTTTTGACTTAGGGTAAAGACTCTCTGATCTCAAAGCTTTCCCCACGATCGATTCAAAACTCTCATCGATGTGATTGATAAGCCTTTCCCCCAAGTATCCATCCAAACCAGTAATGAACTTCTCATTCTTCTTCTCAGGAGTATCAATAAGAGACAGTCCATACTTCGACAAAGTGTCAAACTCAGCAATATAATCAGAAACTGCCCTTCCGTTCTGCTTGAGTTCTAAGAACCTCTTAAACAACACTGACTTCTGGGCAGTTGGAATAAACTTCTCGCTAAAGCGAGCCTTGAACTGATCCCAAGTAACCTGATCTTCTGGAGTAGCTGTTCTAATGGCATTCCAACAATTCATCGCTCGCCCTTGCAGCTGACGAGACGCTAGCCTTCTCTTCATCGCATCCTCAAGACCCAAGTCATCGAAGATACGATCACAGCTATCCATCCAGTCTTGAACATCCGTGGTCGACTCCGTTCCGTGGAACGGCTTTCCACCAAGAATAGTGTAATCTTTGCACAACTTGGCGAAATCGACCCTAGGGGCCTGCACTACTGGGCCAACACCAACTCCGAGATTGGGAACTGCCCCTTGCACTTCTCTAAGCATGTCTCTCATGAGGTTAGTAAACATCGCCCTCATGTCAGCGGCATTCCCTGGGTTGGTTCCTCTACCAGCACCCCTCGTGTCTCGGCTCATCGTCAATCTGAAAAAGGAAACGATTAACGACCCCATAGTGGTGCTAGTGCAGTGCGACTTCATTCTTATACTACTAATCGTATATATATACATAGCTTTTAAAAACCAAAGTAATCACAAATACGCGCTCTCATATACGTACAATCTCTTCCTGGTGTCTTTCCCTAGGTTAACTACGCAACCTAGAGCTCTGATACCAAGTGTGACGGCCCGCCCTGCACCAACCGACATTTACTCCAAAGGTGCGCTGTACACATGTCCAGTTAGCACAGAACGGGTCGTCAGAATGAAAGGGAAGAAGGAAATGAACTAACAAAGAACCTATAGAATGTCTCACAGCGCATAGAATAAAATATAATAATAACATACTTGACATAAAACAGGTGAGACAGTGCGTAAGCTGAAACAACTAACATAGCAGTGGAAAATCCAAGTGCAGCTTATGATCCAAAGTTAAACATTATTACAACTTTTCAAACTGTCTCAAAGAAAAAGCAAGATAAAGGAGGTACACTACTAATGCCCAAGTAGCGACCACCAACGACACAGGGAGAATGTGCATATATATATCATACGTGGAAGCCTCCTGCCCGCCTCCGAATCAGCTACTCGCGCATCACCAGCTAACCTGTCTCTAGTCTGCTCGTGTGAGCACCCAGAGTAATAAGAGGAGACATAAAACTCTGGGTCAGACATAAAGCCTGGTATGAGCGATAAGCATCTAAAGTGAACAGTAACAGGCAGACTAAAACATACCTGAACCTGGACCTGCAACCAAAGAGTTAGCACTACATACTATACAACACTCTAAGGTACCATATCAAACAGTGTAAAGATACGGAGGTGGGGGAGGTGTGCATGTCATAGTGATGGCAACAATCAAACATAGCATCCATCCTCACATCTCTCACTCAGTGCGTAAAGCATACGATATTCACCACTTCGATCACCTGACATACCTTTCTATGATCACTCTGCCCCATGAAGTCATAAATGGCTTCACTGCACTGATAACGTAGCCACCAATTCCTCGCTATGTCCACTTGCCCCATGGAGTTATTCACCCCATCTACGCTGGCTCATAGCCTTACCAATCCTTACTATGTCCACTTGCCCCATGGAGTTGTTCACCCCATCTGCGCTGGCTCATAGTCTTACTACGCATCACCTTGCCCCTCGGGTCATAATGACCCTACTGCACTGATAACGTAGTCTTGCTACCATCACCTAGTCCCTCAGGTCATAATGACCCTACTGCACTGACAAGTAGCCATCATTCATTTTTAGTGGTGAATCGAAGTTATGAACGTCGACAACTCCTTAGCACACGTCCCACAGCAAAGCCCAACCATGAAGTGAACTCATCGGTTCCCAATTGGATCCTGAGCTCTAACTTCCCATATTGGACTACCTTTGCATCTCGGGTTATTGGTCAATACTGGGTCAGGTCGGGTTCCTCCTCAAGCCATCGGTTCGGGTCGAGTATCCTTCACCGGTTCGGGTCGGGTCTTCTTTTGGTTCGGGTCGAGTATTTCTCCTCGGGTCGGGTCGGGTGCCATCCCCCTCCAGTTCGTGCTTCCGATCCGATCTGTCTCCATGCTTCCTTCACATGCTGCTATCCGATCCATCTTCATGTTTCCGCTCCGATCCGTCTTCATGCTTCCGCTCCGATTCGTCCTCCTTAATCCGATCCCAGTTCAGTTAGCTTGGCGTTCCTTTTTGCCAATTTTCTCAAGTGTCAGGTTCCGATCCGATCGGATTCCTTGCCCAGTTCAACATATCCGATCCGAGCCCCATATCCGATCCGATCTGAAACCTGCACTATTTTCTGAAACTGTTCCAGCAAGTGTTTACGCCATTCGACGACGTTTTCGACCATTCTAACTACTTAAATCAATCACAAAGCATTTTATACAGTCATAGCAACATGCATAATCAAGCACAAACATCCAAACATCAACATGATAGGTCAAAATGGATCAAATATACCCAAAACCCCATATTTTCCCTTAAGCATGTTTAGGTGAAACTAATTATAGGATTAGCAAAACTTAACCAAATTAACCCAAATTCATATCAGAGGTCTAAAACATCATTTCAGATTTTATAAATATTTTTCAGAATTTTATCATGTTTAAATTCGCTAATTAACACTAATCACCCCTAATTAGCCATAGTTAGTGCAAAACTATGCAAATCACTCACCTTAGCCACAAATAAACTAAGATCTGAAATAAATCTCTAATTTGGTGTGAATCCCAATACTAAACAGCAGCTCCAACGTTGCTTTGGTGTAGATCTTCCTTGATTAGAGGTTGCTAAGCCAAATCCTTGACCAAAAAGTGATTTGGAGGTGATTTAGAGGTTAGAGGCCATTTTTAGGGTTCCTTGGTGATAAGTGGAGGCTAGAAAACTGAAATGGAATGATCCTCTATCTCATTTCAGCCTTCCCATAACCCTAATCCCGAAATGGGTTATGGGCCTACTCACTAATCACCCTATTTGGCCCGGTTAAGCAGTTTTTCACCCTCCAAACCTCATTTCAGCCATATCTCCCAAACGGTAAGTCCGTTTGATTATTATGACCACTCTACGGAAAGGTAAACCATCAAACGAATCTAATGGAAGTGGTTTCAGGTCAAAATTCCTTTCCAATCAAAAGTTATGGCCAAAATAGTACCAACTAGGGGCAAAATGGTCATTTAAAAATCGACAAAAATCATGAACATGGGAAATGACTCTAATAGATGTTTCCCAAAGTTACACGACCATACGACTTCATACGGGAAAGAAATAAATATTCTACGATCCTATGATGCGTAGAATACGGGTCATTACAGTCACACTACGTGTGAGTAAAGGCGTAAAACTGCTTTTCCATTTATGACTTGCTGCATTGAACCAAGTTGCTTTGTGCTCATGTAACAAATCATTTTTGTTAGTCAACTTACGTGCAAAAATAGAAGCTGACTATTAATATAACATGTGTGTGCAGAATGCAGCCTCCGTCATTTGGATGAAGCTAATAAGCATGGATTTGAGTTTGTTGATCTAAACTTCAGGTAATATCTTGCTTTTTCTATGAAAATTTATGTGTTATGGTATAGATACATGAAAATTTATGTGCAAAAATGCTTCGTTTGTTATCTATAACCTTTGCGGCGAGATCAGTTCGGCCACAAGATTTTGTAAGTGCACGTTTTGTTGCTGAAAACATGGCCTGAGTCCATTTTTGAGTGTCCATACCTCTTTCATATCAAGTCGGAATTCATTAATTCTTTTAGCCTCAAAGTCGTAACCAGAAGCGATTTTAGATCAGGTCAAAACTAGAGTATGAGTCCATGTTTGATGCTCTGAATTGGGCTGGTTAAGGGCGACCACTCGTAGAACTTGCTAATGCAATGTTATATCTACATTGCTGCCAAGTGACAATAATGAGAATTATAATAATGTGGACATATCCTCTATATTGCTTTTTAATTAGGCTATAAAAACTGTCTTTAATCGAGACTCAGTCTCGACTGAACAAGTAAAAATATTGTAGACTTGCAATATTCAGCTGCTAATGAAAATAATAAAATGGACATATATCCTATCCTAAACTATGTGGTTTGCACTTTTTTACAGGTCTTTGTAGTGTACATGATATATGCTATCCAAGCTAACTTATTACCAGGCCTTGGATAGAATAGTGTGTTGATCTTCCTGAAGGGTTCCTTCATGTCTTGGATATAATGCAATGTTTTGGTGGATGTTCATCTTGAAGGAAGCATTAATTCAACAAGCTCACGATGTCGGTTCGGGTATTTATCACAGCTTATTGTAATGTAACATTATGTATCTTCTTTAGTGTAATGAAACAGCGTGTACTTATTTATTGTAATGTAATCAAATAGCATGTATCATTATATATTGTAATGTAATGAAATATTTCATACAAATGTTTTGTTTACTGTTACAACTGTGAACTAGTGTATTCTGTGTTATATATGCTTTGTGTTACAAATAATATGTGCTGCAGTTTCTGTTTCTCTCTCTCCCTCTCTCTCTCTCTCTCTCTCTCTATATATATATATATATATATATATATGTGTGTGTGTGTGTGTGTGTGTGTGTGTGTAAGATATAGTTTTTAGTCGTATCTACATACACTTTAGATACGGCTAATAGCCGTATGTTAATCCATTTAGATACGGGTTAAAGCCGTATCCAATAATTTAACACGCCACTTTTTGATACGGCTATTTACCGTGCCCAACAGCTTCAGATACGGCTAAAAACACAGCCTAATCAGCATATATGGTGTAGTGACTGGAGGTTAGTTAAGTTGAACGGCTTTCTGAGTATCGATCTTATTTTGGTTTCGGCCTTCGGGGTTGATACATAGGTAGTTGTTCTCTTACTAGTTTATAGCTGGAGACTAATATATAGAAGAGTTAAGATGCGTGAATAAGAAATGGAAATGTTTTTTCGATGTTAAGAAGAAATATTTTCTGAAATATAGAAAATAAATAGTTTAAAATAGATGGAGACGTTTTCCAAGAATCATGAGAAGCTAAACGAGTTGTAGAAATATTTGGATAAAGATATTGAAAGAAAATTAGGAAATGAATAATTTAATGATAAATTAAATTAAAGGGGCTCAGTGTTGATTGATGATTGATCGATAAGATCTCCATTTGGAAATACGACCATTGTTTGTATGTATGTTTTCCTTTGACAGTTAAATGACCGGCTATCAAAGTTTTTGACCATTTTTCTGTTGCCAATACGGAGAGACCGGGATCAGGTTTATTATCTGAAACCCACTCCGTATGGCATTAATGTTGTGAATTGAATATGCTGAAGATAATTTAAGACGAAGTTTATGAAAGGGCTATTCTGGAAATCCTATGTAGAAATTTCCTAAGATGGATTTACAAAAGGGTGCCTTCGTTTTGTCCAGTCCCAGGACAACATGTATGGATGAATGTCTGACAAAGTATATCTAATAAATTGCGTTAGTTGATCGCTTCAAACGTATTTACGTTGGTGGCGGAGGAATTCGTTTCTCTTAGCTTTATACCTATGATATTTTTGGGGAAATCAATTTGTGATTTGGCAGGTATGACGATGTGACATTCAAAGTAAATGAAGGCGTGATCTATTAAAAGGTACGTTATGACCTGAAGCCTCACCAACCGGGAAGTGACAAAAATCAGGCAGGTAGCATGGCTAAGTGGGTCGCACCAATTAGGGTATATTGTCACCATCTAGAGAATATAGATATTTGTTACTTATTTTTATTTCTGTATCTCCCGGGAATGGTTATGTTGGTATATCAACCGTAAGGTGACAATATATTCGGAACATTTAAGCGAAATGAATGGTCGGTCATGTGTAGCCGAGTTACAAGATGTTCTTGTTGAACTCCAATGTATTGCTTCTACTGTACACTGATCGGAAGGTGGTTCCATGTAACACCCCTAAGTCCCACATCGTGGAAGCCTGTGTGACGTGGGTACTTATATAGTAGAGCCCATCTCTTACTAACGCCGAGGCCTTTTGAGGAACAAAACCCCACACCTATACGGTGGCTATGTTGGGGACAATATCTTGCACGAATGGAGGTGCGGGCTGTTATAGTGGTATCAGATCCAATACCCATTCGGAATTGTGGCTCCTATGTGGAGCAACGGGGACGTTGGGCTCTATAGGAGGGGAGAATCTAACACCCCTAAGTTCCACATCGTGGAAGCCTGTGTGAAGGGGTACTTATATAGTGGAGCCCGTCTCTTACTTACGCCAAGGCCTTTTGAGGAACAAAACCACACACCTATACGGTGGCTAAGTTGCGGACAATGTCTTGCACGAATAGAGGTGTGGGCTGTTACATTCCATACCTTGTCATAGTGGGAATTCCATCCTCTAATAAGATCCGATGGTTTTTGATTGTATATTATATATGTAAAGCATGAGATGAAAGCGTTCTGCTAGATTTATATTTAATTGATTTAGACATTATTATAATATAAAAAATATTGATCTTAAGAAATATTTTGGGTTATCGTAAGGTAAAAAACGTCTGTGTTTATGTGTAGATCGGTCTTATGATTATCATTTCTTTTAAAAAGAATTTTAAAAGTTAAACCAAGTGATTAGAGTTTTCTCACACTAGTCCCAAGACTGACCCAGAGTTTATTTTGTTTTCTTTTACCCTAAACTCCTGGGTGCCCAAATTTGTGCGGGCAGTCAGGTAGTCGGGATTTGCAGACATACTTGGAGGAGCTTGGAACAGGAGGCTTCAACATTAGTTATATATATATAGTATATTTCTGCTGTGATGTTATGTGTTATACTGGTAGTATATATAGTTATAGTTTTATATTTCAAAAGTTGTTATATAATATATTTGTTCGTT
This sequence comes from Allium sativum, assembly GCA_030737875.1. Lineage (NCBI taxonomy): Eukaryota > Viridiplantae > Streptophyta > Magnoliopsida > Asparagales > Amaryllidaceae > Allium > Allium sativum. Next base: position 55,765,493 of record CM060920.1, on the reverse strand, counting down.
CCGCTGTGAGATTCGTGTTTACTCGATTCTGTTCTGTTGTGATCATCTTCTATTCTAGCTTTCTTTCTTTATATTCCTCGCTCTCTGATTTTTTTCTATTAATGGTCTGGTATTTCCGACACTTAAATATTCAACATGGTGTGTTGATTTTAAGGGCCGAAAATCTTTGGGTCATTACAAATATGCATATTTCCAACTGGTTGTTTATGTTAGATTATGAATCTATGTCGACTATTTTTATTTTCCAATTTGATTTGCTATTTAAGTACAACATTGATTTTTATTGTAACAACCCGGATTTTCCAAATGATTTATTTTAAATATTAATATGGTTTTAAATATTTTGTTGATAATATAAATGAATTTTTATATTAAGGTATCAATTTAAAATTTTGATTTCGATTTAATTTCGAATATATATTAAATTATCAAAATACGAAATCGACTAATAACTGAATTTGAAGTTTTAAAACTGAATAAAAATTTCAGATGATCAATATAAATTGTGTTTGACTGTAAACAAGAATAATAATAATTTATTATTGAGGGACCAATTATTTCTGAATTTAAATTTATTTTATATCGATTTAATATGATTATTCTATATACGTTCAAATTAAATTTCAAAATATATTCAGTTCAATTCAGAATAGTGTTACAATGTTGGAATGACAGTGGTTACGTTAAAATAGCGGTGTGTGATTTCAATTAATGGACCCTGAGATATTTGATTGTGGATAGACTTGAAATCAAATCGATATCTATTTAAAAAGAATAAAATTATATGTCTAATCGTATTTAATACAAAATCAAATCATAAATTAATATGCATCACCATCAGCCGACCTATATTCTATAGTTACCCTATTACCTATTACTTGCGTATGAAGGGTTCTCGGTTATAAAATGCGATGGATTGTTCCTCAAATTCACTTTTACAGAGATGGAAAACTAGAAAATAAAATGTCCATCGTTCCTTGTTAAATCCGAAATCATATTCGAAACCGCTTCTTTCCACCATATCTGAAATCACGAACTCATCCAAATACAATTCAAAACATGAATCCCTGGTTCTATGAGGGTCGCTCTTCATTTCTGCACCAATATCTGGAGGCGCGATGCACGATTTGGGGATGTCGACATGGTAGGTCTCGCGATTTCAAGGAGGGGCTGAGCTAATCGTAGTTCATAGTTGAGGAGTTCGAGTTACCAGTTGTTGAACTAGGAAGGTCGCCGGAAGTTCTGAATGGAGTGCGATAGGGAGATGGGTCTTGGGAAGAAGGGTACGGTCGAGTTGAGGAGTCTGGATTTAAGGGAAGAGACGTGTGAAGAAATTGGGGGTTTGGTGCGTATATCGATTCTGGAGAGTGCGGTGCTGATAATCCAAAAAGGAATAATGGTGACAGTACAAAGTCGTTGATATGTGGTAGGTGTGATGGACGACGTGAATGACAGGGTGCGATAACGATGTTCGAGTTTGGCAAGGTAGAGATGGTTATAAACAGTTGGAGTTGTAGTGTACTACAATGATTTTGGGGAGAGTTTTCATGGAAAAGGCGTGGAATAGGAAGAGAGAGGTGATGGGTTTTGGTGATTCTTTTTCTTGGCGTTAAGCAGCAATTGAGGAAGAAGCCTTAGATGTGATTTCTAAATTGGGAAGGAGGGTACTTAAACATGAATTTGGCTTAATAAGGGAAGATGCAATTAAAGAGATAAATAGGTAATTTAAATTTAATTATTTGAGTCATAAATTATTATTATTTTTAAAAATCATATATATAAGTATAGATTCGTGACAATACTGCATTGTCATATGCAATCAGAATTACACAAAAACGAAGTCCGTTGGGTTCTTATTGACGTAGACCTCGAAATGTAATTAATCCGGAGATTTTCAGTATAAGCTATAAATTTTAAATTTATATTGAACCTTGTTCGATTTAATTTAAAATTGGACCGGATTGCATTAAAAATCACGGTGAGTAAATCTCACTCATATTTTTATTTGGAATTATTTTATTTGTTAAAAAAATTGTTTGATAGTTGCTCGGATGCATTGAAATATCACTGCGGCTATTATTTATATATATTAGTTATATAGGATTGGTGTTTGTGGCTATTATATATATATATATATATATATATATATATATATATATATTGGTGATTGGCTGGATTCCCGCAGTACCATTAGCGGATGCCCGTAGTATCATTAACGGATGACCCTATATGCGCCATGCTATGATAGTGGATGACCTTCTATACAGCGATATCCTGCCTCGAAGCGGGATAAGTATTATTTATATTGGCTAATGTCTGTGGATGCAGGGAAAATTGGTTGGAGGGATCCAACTGGATTCCTCAAAAATATTATCATCTGTTTGGTTTCATATATGTTATCTTATATGATGTGTTAGAAAAACCCATGATTGATAATTTGGTATTTTGGATGTTTGAAATATCACTGGGCCTAAATAGTAATTTATAAAAATATCGTAAAGAGGGTTCTGAGATTTAAAAAGGAAAATTTTATTTTTTTCAAAAATAGAATTTGAATTTAGAATGGGCTAAAGATATTTACTTGTTCTGAAAATAAATAAAACAAGTATTGCATTTATAAACGATGTTTATAAATTGAATAATACAGGAAATTGAAGTAAAATTTATAAACAGGGTTTATAAATAAAATGGAATGAATTTATAAACAGTGTTTATAAATAAAGTGGAAAAATTATCATTGGATAATTTGAATATTTAAATTCAAATGTGAATTTAAAAATAGAAATGGGGAAATTGTTTTAAAGAAATAAAATTTATTCTGATGTTCAGAATATAAATTGAACTAAAATAAATCTGTAAGGACTTATGATTTGAATTCGATTAATATGAATTTATTTAAATAGAAGTTAAATTGAATGTGAAAATAAATTAGGTGTTATATATATATATATGTATATATAAAAAAGTTATTATAAATAGAAATTTCCAAAATAAGATTTTAATTTTAAGTAGATTTCGAAATAGACTTGTTTAAATATAAAACAAGGAAATTTATAAAATGGTGTTTACAAATATAATGAATTAATTATCAAGAGATTATTTGAATATTCAAATTCAAATATGAATTTAAAAATAGAATTTGAAATCATTCGAAAGGGAACAACAGTTTTTATTCCGCAATTCAGAATGTCAAAGGGATGGAGTTTCAAATAGAAATTTGAAAAGGGAACTTGTTTAAATATATGAAACAAGGAAGTTGAATTTATAAATCGTGCTATAAATTTGGTGAAGTAAATAATCATTTGGATAATTTAGACCATTTAAATTCAAACAGGAATTTAAAAGTAAGTTGGGAAGTGTTTTGAAACAAAACAATTGATTATATTTCGGAATTCGGAATATAAGCTGAATTGAGAAAAATTCAACGGGTTTATAATTGAAATACAATTATATTGAATTTTATAAATATTTTATTTATAAAAGGAATTGGAATTAAATATAGAAGATTGAAGGATAAATAAATTTATTACCGAGTAAGGGAAAATCGACAATTATAGATAATCAGAAATATTAAGTTGAATTTGGAAAATTGGTTTAAAATATATTAGAATGGAGTTGAATTTATTATAAACAAAGTTTAAACGTTTATATATATGTTTATATATATATAATTAAAACAAACACACCGCAGCCCATCAGTTCGTAAATTGGTGTTTCGAACTTCAATTGAGTATATTGAACTCAACTTAAGTTGGAATTCTTTGAAACAAGAATCGTCAGGAGCGATGTGGTAATAGTTCTCTAATGGAAGAGAAAAATATGAATTTCGTCATATAGATTTTGAGTTCTGACAAAATCAAATTTTTAGAAAAACAGCGCCAGAACCATTATAAAACTATAACGGTTTATTTAAATAAATAAAAGGATTTTAAAGAAATAAAATCCGAATTGCCATTAGAAAAATCCTGACTGGAGATATAAAATAAATATGAACTCCAGCGAAATAAATGAAATGATTTTTGGGGCAAAAATCATATTTTTAGTTATTGAATAAAACTAACTAATTTGAATAATAATTAGTTAATTGAAATTCGACATGAAAATGGACTTTGAATAAGTAAAGGAGATTTGAGAATTTTTATTCTAAATCGAATATGGAACTTGAGTCGAAATGGAATTAAATTAATTCATAAGTAAGATAAAATGATAATTGAACATGATATGTTCAAATAAAAAGTGGAATGGGCAAAAGAACTAATAAAAAGATTAATGAGCGAGTTGAGTTAAAAATGACCAGATTTAGTTAAAATAAATTAGAAATGGACACATATGTGTTAGACGGGTATGGGATGAAGTGTATGAAGTTTATAGATTTAGTTCCCGACAAAAAGGTACATGTTTAAATTCCATATGAGATTTTATGCGCTGAATCGGCAAGCCACTTGGCTTTTTGATTTTCTTTTTGAATAGGAAGGGCCTAGAGAGGCGAGTTGAGGTTTGAACTATCGACTGATACAAAGGAGGTTATGGCGAAATTTTCCAAAAATTTAAGGAGTTAGAATTTTTTAAGAAGATTTGATAATTAGGAATCGATATATCGATATATATATATATATAATTCAATAATGAAACGAAATTAAAATAGAATGTTATAAACAAAATGGAAATCAATAAATTTAATCTGATAAAAATAGAAGGAGAAATGTATACACATTTAAAAGATATCGATAATTGGTGGTATGATGTTGATTATTCGAGGTAAGCGGTCTCGTCCGTTTTGAAGTTAAGGATGTTTTCAGTCAAGGTCTGAGAGGTAGTTATACCCCAACTTGATTAATTTCATTTTTAGCCGATAAATAGCAAGATCCAGTCTCGAAGAGAAATGTTTGAATAAGAGTTAGTGAAATGCAGTATTGTGGGTTGTTTGTAACAATGTTTTACACCACATTCGTTTTAACCCAAGTAAGTGGAAATTTGGAAATATAATAATAAATATTTCCTAAGTATAGAAATAAATGAATGGTCGTGGGAGAGATAAGTAATCGGAATGTTTTCCAATTATAAAAATAATATATTTTCAAAGTATAGAAAATAAAAGAAGGCGATATATGGAAATGTTTTCCAAATAACGTAAGAGGCCAAGATGATTATCGAAAATATCGTGTTAACGAATATGGATAAGGAAATGGAGAAGTATTTTAATTAATGAAATATCAATTAAATGGCCCAGTGATTTGTTTGATGCTTTGAATGGATGTTTGTTTTTCTTTGATAGTTAAATAACCGACTATCGAAGTATTGCCAATATCGTTGTCAATATGGAGAGACCGGTTGGATTATTATCCGAGAACCACTCCGTATTGGCAGTAGCATTGCGAATCAGATTATATGAAGATAATCGAAGACGGAGTAAAGTGCAAGGACTTTTTCTATTAGTAGAAATTGCGCCTTCGGTTTCGTTCAGTCCCAGAACGAAGTGTATGGATGAGTGTCTGATAGAGTATTTCCAATGATCGCATATGTTGGCCTGTATAGATATATATGGTGGCGGAGAATTTATTCTCTTAGCATAATATCCAAAATATATGCGTGCAATCAATTGGTGATTTACGGATCTGACAATGTGGCATTCAAAGTGATCGTGCTATCAAGGAATGATAAGTAATCGTAGCCTCAGGCCTCAACAACTGGGAAATGACAAAAATCGGGCAGGCAGCATGGCTATGTGGGTAGCTTCCATTAGGGTGTATTATCACCTATCTAGAGAAATTCATTTAATTCCTTATTCTATTTGATGCTGTCCCATTCAGGAAACGGTTGCTGATCCTAACCGTTAGTGATATACATTTGATACACTCAAGCAAAATGAGTGGTCGGTCATGTGCAGGCTGGGTTGCAAGATGTTCTTGTTGAACCTAGTGTATTCCCCTCTAGAGATACACTATGGGAAGGTGGTTCCATACCTTGTCATAGTCGGAATCCAATCTCCAATAAGCGCCCTGCGATTTTTGATTTTATATTATATATGGAGCGTGAGATGCAAGCGTTCCACTAGATTGTTATTTATTTGATCTAGACACTATTATAATATCACTGGATTTTCATATCAAAGTGTTTTGCGTTATAGTAAGGTAAAAACCGTCCATGTTTATGTGTGGGCTGGTCTTACTATTATCCTTTCTTTCGTAAGGATTTTGAAAGTTAAACAAATGGTTGGAGTCTACTCTCACCAGTCCCATGAATGACCCAGAGTTTATTTTGTTTGTTTCCCTAAACTCTTGGGTGCCCAAATTTGTACGGGCAATCAAGTAGTCGGGATTTTACAGATTCACTTGGAGGAGTTGGAAGCAAGAGGCTTCAATAATTAGCTATAGACTATCATATATTCCACTGTGTACCATGTTGTATCTAGAAACAGGTGTTTATAATTGTTCCAGAAATAGCTGTTGTGCTCTGATGATGGTATGTATATAAAGTTACTGAATTGTATTTCAAAGTTTATGTTACCTAATATATTTTATTCTTTCCGCTGTGAGATTTGTGTTCTTCGTTTTTCTTCTATTCTAACTTTTCTTTACTTTCTATTTCTCATCTTCTAACTTCTTTCTAATAATGATTCGTATTTCTGTGCAATTTGGGTTGGACATGTGGTGTAATTAGTCAAATCAGATAGTATGGATTTGCGGGCCGTTACAGTTCGCATCAGAGCTTATGTTGAGCGAACACCTAGGCTTTGTGGGGGTGTTCTAATTAGAGATAGGGTCAGTATAACCCTCGAATGAGTTGATTGTATATATATATGAGAGCGCGTATTTGTAAATTGATATAAAAGTTATTTTATATTATGTTGGCTAGTCTGTTGAGTGGTTTATGAATTCTGATCGAACCGTGGACGCCACGACGTCGATAAGAGTTTATAAATATTTGAACAGAAGATTGAACACCATATTGGTTTAAAGTGGGTAAATGAAATAATTTTACCTGAAATTCTATTTTGATATAGATAGAATAATTTACTGAAATTATTATATTATATGGATGTGTTGGATGTTAATATTATAATCAAACTAGATTATAAGAAATAAAATTGTTACCTATAACCAAATATAACTTGTATATGAATGAAATATACAAATGAGATGAACTGGAATTGGATTTAAATCAGTTTGAAATTTAAATCCTGGGTGTTTGAAAAAATATTTTTTGAAGTATATTAGAATAATATAGCTTTGTTTTAAAAGGATTTTGAATGGGTTTTCAAATTATTTAAGCACTGAATTCACTTCAGTGGCTGGAAAATAATTCTGATGAGGACTGCAGCTTTATCAGTGTTCATTTTCAAATTTCTAAGCGATGAATTGCTACCTTAGAATTGTTTTTGATGAAAATTTATTTGGATGAAAACAATTAATATGGAAAAATTCAAATGTTTTGAATTTGAAATGGTTATATATATATATGTGATTTCGAAAAGATTTGGAATGAAATCTCGGGGATTTGATTCTGAAATTTTAAAAATTCAACTTAAGCAAGTTAAATAGATCGAAATGAATAAATTGAGTAAAATCAATTTGAATGGAATATGAATTGATTGTAAATCATTCAGATTAAATGAATATGAGCATAGATGGTGTGCAATGTAAATAGAAACCAAAAGTTTGGTTGGAATTAAAGTTGTAGAAATATAAAATGTTGAATTTCAAAATAAGTGAATTTTTGAAAAGTAATAGGTTTTCACCATGTTTCCTACCTTAGTAATTTCGGGGATGAAATTCTTTTAAGTGGGGAAGAATGTAACGATCCGAATTTTCCGACCGATTTATTTAAAATATTTAATATGGTTTTAAATATTTTGTTGATAATATAAATGAATTTTTATATTAAGGTATCAATTTAAAAATTCGATTCTGATTTAATTTCGAATATATATTAAATTATCAAAATACGAAATCGAAGAATAACTGAATTTGAAGTTTTAAAACTGAATCAAAATGATTTAGATAATCAACATAAATTGTGTTTAACTATAAACAATAATAATAATTTATTATTGAGGGACAGATTATTTCTGAATTTAAATTTATTTTATATCAATTTAATATGATTATTCTATATACGTCCAAATTAAATTTCAAAATATATTCAGTTTAGTTCAGAATAGTGTTATAATGTTAAAACGACAGTGGTTACGTTAAAATAGCGGTGTATGATTTCAATTAATGGACCCTAAGATATTTGATTGTGGATATACTTGAAATCAAATCGATATCTATTTAAAAAAAATGAAAATCCCTTTATGTCTAATCGTATTTAATACAAAATTAAATCAGAAATTAATACACATCACCATCAGCCGACCTATATTCTATAGTTACCCTATTACCTATTACTTGCGTATGAAGGGTTCTCAGTTATAAAATTCGATGGCTTGTTCCTCAAATTCATTTTTACAGAGATGGAAAACTAGAAAAGAAAATGGCCATCATTCCTTTTTAAATCCGAAATCAAATTCGAAACTGCTTGTTTCCACCATATGTGAAATCACGAACTCATCCAAATACAATTAGAAACATGATTCCCTAGTTCTGTGAGGGTCACTCTCCATTCCCACACCAATATCTGGAGGCGCGATGCACGATTTGGGGATGTCGACATGTTGGGTGTCGCGATTTCAAGGAGGGTTGAGCTAATCGTAGGTCACGATTTCAAAGGGTTCTGAGGAGTTCGAGTTACCAGTTGTTGAACTGGGAAGGTCTCCAGAAGTTCTGAATGGAGTGCGATAGGGAGATGGGTCTTGGGAAGAAGGGTACAGTCAAGTTGAGGAGTCTGGATTTAAGGGAAGTGGCATGTGAAGAAATTGGGGGTTTGGTGCGTATATCGATTCCGGGGAGTGCGGTGCTGATAATCCAAAAAGGAATAATGGTGATAGTACAAAGTCATTGATTTGTGGTAGGTGTGATGGACGACGTGAATGTCAGGGTGCGATAACGATGTTCGAGCTTGGCAAGGTGGATATGGTTATAAACAGTTGCAGTTGTAGGGTTCTACAATGATTTTGGGTAGAGTTTTCATGGAATAAGGAGTGGAATAGGAAGACAGAGGTGATGTGTTTTGGTGATTCTTTTTCCTGGCATTAAGCAGCAATTGAGGAAGAAGCCTAAGATGTGATTTCTAAATTGGGAAAGAGGGTACTTAAACATGAATTTGGCTAAATAAGGGAAAATGCAATTAAAGAGCTGACTAGGTAATTTAAAATTAATTATTTAAGTCATTAATTATATAATTTTTTTAAAATCATATATATAAGTATAAATTTGTGACAATACTGTATTGTTCATATGCAATCAGAATTACACAAAAACGAAGTCTGTTGGGCTCTTATCGACGTAGACCTCAAAATGGAATTGATCCGGAGATTTTCAGGATCAGCTGTAAATTTTAAATTTATATCGAACCTTGTTCGATTTAATTTAACATTGGAGCGGATTGCATTAAAAATCACGGTGAGTAAATCTCACTCATATTTTTATTTGGAATTATTTTATTTTAAAAAAAATTGTTTGTTGGTTGCTTGGATGCATTGAAATATCACTATGGCAATTATTTATATATATTAGTTATTTAGGATTGTTGTTTGTGGCTATTATATATATATATAGGTGATTGGCTGGATTCCCATAATACCATTAGAGGATGCCCGCAGTATCATTAGCAGATGACCTTATAAGCCCCACGCTATGATAGTGGATGGCCTTTTATACCGCGATATCCTGCTTCGAAGCGGGATGGGTATTATTTATGTTGGCTAACATCTGTGGATGGAGGGAAAACAGGTTGGAGGGATCCAACTGGATTCCTCAAAAATATTATCATCTGTTTGGTTTCATTTATGTTATCTTATATGATGTGTTAGAAAAACCCATGATTGATAATTTGGTATATTGGATGTTTGAAATATCACTGGGCCTAAATAGTAATTTATAAAAATATCGTGAAGAGGGTTTTGAGATTTAAAAAGGATTTTTTATAAAAAAAATGGAATTTGAATTTAGAATGGGCTAAAGATATTTACTTGTTTTGAAAATAAATAAAACAAGTATTGCATTGATAAACGATGTTTATAAATTGAATAATACAGGAAACTGAAGTAAAATTTATAAACAGGGTTAAAAAATAAAATGGAATGATTGTCATTGAATAATGCAGAGAATTGAAATGAATTTATAAACAGTGTTTATAAATAAAGTGGAAAAATTATCATTGGATAATTTGAATATTTAAATTCAAACGTGAATTTAAAAATAGAAATGGGGAAATCGTTTTAAAGAAATAAAATTTATTTTGATGTTCAAAATATAAATTGAACTAAAATAAATCCATAAGGATTTATGATTTGAATTCGATTAATTCGAATTTATTTAAATAGAAGTTAAATTGAATGTGAAAATAAATTGGGTGTTATATATATATATATAAGTTCTTATAAATAGAAATTTTCAAAATAAGATTTTGGTTTTAAATAGATTTCGAAATAGACTTGTTTAAATATAAAACAAGGAAATTTATAAAATGGTGTTTACAAATATAATGAATTAATTATCAAGAGATAATTTGAATATTTAAATTCAAATATGAATTTAAAAATAGAATTTGAAATCATTCGAAAGGGACCAATGGTTTTTATTCCGTAATTCGGAATATCAAAGGGATGGAGTTTCAAATAGAAATTTGAAAAGGGAACTGGTTTAAATATATGAAACAAGGAAGTTGAATTTATAAATAGTGTTACAAATTTGGTGAAATAAATTATCATTTGGATAATTTAAACCATTTAAATTCAAATAGGAATTTAAAAGTAAGTTGGGAAGTGTTTTGAAACAAAACGATTGATTATATTTTGGAATTCAGAATATAAGCTGAATTGAGAAAAATTCAACGGGTTTATAATTGAAATTCGATTATATTGAATTTTATAAATAATTTATTTATAAAAGGAATTGGAATTAAATATAGAAGATTGAAGGATAAATAAATTTATTACCGAGTAAGGGAAAATCGACAATTATAGATAATCAGAAATATTAAGTTGAATTTGGAAAATTGGTTTAAAATATATTAAAATATATTAGAATGGAGTTGAATTTATCATAAACGAAGTTTAAACGTTTAATATATATATATATATACATAATTTAAAGGAACTCACCGTAGCGCGGCAGTTCGTAAATTGGTGTTTCGAACTTCAATTGAGTATATAGAACTCAATTTAAGTTTGAATTATTTGAAACAAGAATCGTCAGGAGCGATGTGGTAATAGTTCTCTAATGGAAAAGAAAAATCTGAATTTCGTCGTATAGATTTTGAGTTATGTCAAAATCAAATTTTTAGAAAAACAGCGCCAGAACCATTATAAAACCATAACGGTTTATTTAAATAAATAAAAGGATTTTAAAGAAATAAAATCCGAATTGCCATTGGAAAAATCCAGACTGGAGATGTAAAATAAATGAACTCCAGTGAAATAAATGAAATGATTTTTGAGGCAAAAATCATATTTTTAGTTATTGAATAAAACTAACTAATTTGAATAATAATTAGTTAATCGAAATTCGACATGAAAATGGACTTTGAATAAGTAAAGGAGATTTGAGAATTTTTATTCGAAATCGAATATGGAACTTGAGTCGAAATGGAATTAAATTAATTCATAAGCAAGATAAAATGATAATTGAACATGATATGTTCAAATAAAAAGTGGAATGGGCAAAAGAGCTAATAAAAAGATTAATGAGCGAGTTGAGTTAAAAATGACCAGATTTAGTTGAAATAAATTAGAAATGGACACATATGTGTTAGACAGGTATGGGATGAAGTATATGAAGTGTATGAAGTTTATAGATTTAGTGCCCGACAAAAAGGTACATGTTTAAATTCCATATGAGATTTTATGCGCCGAATCGGCAGGCCACTTGGCTTTTTGATTTTCTTTTTGAATGGAAAGGGCCTAGAAAGGCGAGTTGAGGTTTGATCTATCGACCAGTACAAAGGAGGTTATGGCGAAATTTTCCAAAAATTTAGGGAGTTAGAATATTTTAAGAAGATTTGATAATTAGGAATCGATATATATAGAATTTGATAATGAAACGAAATTTAAATTGAATGTTATAAATAAAAAGGAAATCAATAAATTTAATCTGATAAAAATAGAAAGAGAAACGTATACACGTTTAAAAGATATGGATAATTGGTAATATGATGTTGATTATTCGAGGTAAGTGGTCTTGTCCGTTTTGAAGTTAAGGATGTTTTCAGTCAAGGTCTGAGAGGTAGTTATACCCCAACTTGATTAATTTCATTTTTAGCCGATAAATAGCCAGATCCAGTCTCGAAGAGAAATGTTTGAATAAGAGTTAGTTGAATGCAGTATTGTCGTTTGTTTGTAACAATGTTTTACAACATTCGTTTTAACCCAAGTAAGTGGAAATTTGGAAATATAATAATAAATATTTCCTAAGTATAGAAATAAATGAATGGTCATGGGAGAGATAAGTAATTGGAATGTTTTCCAATTATAAATATAATATATTTTCTAAGTATAGAAAATAAAAGAAGACGATATATGGAAATGTTTTCCAAATAACGTAAGAGGCCAAGATGATTATCGAAAATATCGTGTTAAAGAATATGGATAGGGAAATGGAGAAGTATTTTAATTAATGAAATACCAATTAAATGGCCTAGTGATTTGTTTGATGCTTTGAATGGATGTTTTTTTTTCTTTGATAGTTCAATAACCAACTATCGAAGCATTTGCCAATATCGTTGTCAAATATGGAGAGACCAGTTGGATTATTATCCGAGAACCACACCGTATTGGCAGTAGCGCTACGATTCGGATTATATGAAGATAATCGAAGACGGAGTAAAGTGCAAGGACTTTTTCTATTAATAGAATTTGTGCCTTCGGTTTCGTTCAGTCCCAGAATTAACGTG